>CM057458.1:799505000-800755000 GCA_016271365.2 Neoceratodus forsteri
ACCCTGCAGTATGTCCATGGCTGTATCCACTCTTCTAGCCAATTCAGTGTCATCAGTAAACTCCTGTATCCCATTTACCAAGTCATTAATGAATATTTATTTTTTTTTTATATTTTTTATTCAGGAAGATATTTCAGTTTACATAGTATACAGCATTACAGTGTTACAGATAGACAAGATGTATATCAGTGAAAAGCATTCAGTATCACAAATTCCAATGTATCTTCCCATTGTTTACCAATATAAATCACAAGTATCTGGATGAAAGTATACTATGCCTTCTCTTCCTCTCTAGAGCGAGCTCTAGAATAATGAGTCTTCCCATTTATCCAATATCCCGCTCTTCATTCATGAGCCATTGATAAATGGCACCATGAGATCCACTTTTAACCCCCATCCACCAGGGATGAACCTATCAAACCCTACATTGTAATAACATGTGAAAGCCTCTGATAAAAAGAAGCTATAAGGCTAACAAGGAAGAAATAGTTTACCTATCCAACTATGAACAAGTCAATTATCCTATTTTGCACAGCTGAAATGACACCTTGTGTGTCCTATGCCTACACCTTATTTAGAGGTTTTATGGGGGTCAGCTAAATGTGGGAATGAAGTGAGGGGAACACAGCAGGCCAGGAGACATGGGGGCAGTGAGACGGCAGATCCACATATAGTCTCACCAAAGAGAGTAGAAAAGCTGTCCCAGTTTAGTATCCCCATGCTGTTGCCTGGATGTCCTATGATTCAGGGAACACAAAGGGCCTAGATAGGTCCAGTTGATCTTGGAGTATCAAACACCTTCTCCATCTATTATCCCACCTTTTTGCCCTGTTATATTTTGCTGCAACTCTTTCATCATCAGAGGATTCCTCAACCATTTTTCACCATTCCTGTAGCGTAGGAACCTTGGCCTGCCCCATCTTCTGGTAATAGTTTTCAATGTGGGAGGAAAATAATAATACCATCTGGAGTTCAGACTTGGAGGAGTTGGGTGGGTCAGTGGGCAAAGGTGGTGAAGATATGTGGTTGTATCCATTCCCCTTCACTGCAAATTTAAACAATGTCCCATAGTACCCCATCCCAGAAGTCTGCTAATTTCGGGCATAAGATGAGTAAGTGCGCTAAATTAGGGCTTATACTTCCACACCCCTCAGCAGGGAGTTGGTTGAAAGTGTTGCCTCACAGTCCTCTCCAGGGTCAGGAAGTAATGAGCTATGACTTTCCAAGCAAATAGACCCACCATGGGGATTTACATACCATTGGGATAATGTCCAGGCTTGCCACCCATTGTTGCAGTGGGAGGGGAACCATATTCCTTCTCCCATTTGGTGAGCCACAGGGTTTGTCTAGGTAATCTATACCATGATGAAATTGGTACAACTTGCTCACTGTATGGTTAGACTTCTGGCAGTCAGTTTCACCCGTAGCCAGAGGAGTGATTTTGGGATCTCTTCTGTATGAGAATATTGAGGGTGGGTCAGTCTACCGATGATTCAGCTTTTAGAGATATATTCTTGATATGTGTTCCTGGGGATTCTATAAAATCCTTGGGTAAGAAAATTCCCCAAGTAATTCATCCCTAAAGAACTGAAAACCCATTTGAGCCCTAACCTCTCCCACAACCTAAGATCCTGTGTCATTTGTCTATCCCTAGGGGACCTAACTCCTAAGAGTATGAAATTGAAAGGTGTACCAAGGGGTATCAGGCAGGGCAGAAGTTTATGCCATGCTTTCCAGATTATTAGAGTAGGCTCAGGAAGATGCCAGGGTGGGGCATACCAGCATGGTCAATAATATCCCCTAAGAATGTGGATTCAATCCCAAGCCAAGTAGTATGGGTCTGCTGTAAACCAGAGGAGAGCTATGTGAAGCATTACAGCCTTAACATATGTCTCAAAATTGGAGAGATTAAGACCTCCTCTGTTTTAGGGGCTTGCAGATGTTTTAGTGATACCCTAGGGGACCATCCAGCCAAATGAGTCTTCTGGTGAGCCTGTTCCATGTCTATATATAGCAGCTAGGTGGGGGTATAGCTAAGGTTTGGATTGGTAAAGCATATGGATAGTAATTGCTGGTGAACCAGCAACACTGTCTCTTGCATGGGGACCACCTTCAGTTTCCATTTGCCAAACAGTTTTCTAACTGGAATGTGAGGTTCTCAGAGTTGTCCAAGTCCAGGTGTGAGGAAAATCTGGTGAGGTGTATACCCAAGTATTTTAGTTTTAGTTGATAACATTTAAATGTGTATCTGGATTTTAGGTCCCTGGGAGGGGAGTAATTGCACAGAAGTGTCTCTGTTTTGTTGGGATTCAGGGTATACCTGAGAGTTCCTAAAACTGGAGAGGAGGGTCCAAACTTCAGAGAGTGAGATATACAGGTCAGACAGGGTAAGCAATATATCATCTGCATATAGAGATATCTTCTGTGAGGTACCATGGATGGTAACCCCTTAACGCCTGGTGCATCTGAATAGCTTGAGCTAATGGCTCAATGTAGATGGCAAAAGATAGGGTGAAAGGGGCCCCTGCTTCATCCCTCGACAGATTGGAATGGCCTCTGATATCCCTGCCATCACTTTACAGTACTGTATGTCTTTGAGGAGTCATGTATGACCTGAGGCGGTGTATGAATTGATCGGGAACCCCACAGAATCCATGACATCTCACAGAAAAGCCCTCTCTGCATCAAATGCCTGGTGGGCATTCAGGCTAAGAAACAGGGTGAACTCAGGGAATGGGCAGCTAGTTGTTGTACCAGCAATGCCCAGCAAATAGCGTCCGCTGCCACCTGGTGCTGTTTAATAAATCCTACCTGATCAGGGTGTATGATAAGGGGCATTATATCATCTAACCTATGTGCCAGTATTGCCATGAACAACTTGTAATCCATATTGGCTAATGTGATTGGGTGATATGAGTCTGGGCTAGTGTGGTCCTTTCCAGGTTTGGGGATAGGGTTCAGCAATGAGGTCTTCCAAGAGGGTGGTGGATCGCCCCTTCCTGGACCAAAACCATGGCCTGAAGAAGATGGGGTGTAAGCTCCTCCCAAAAGCTTGATAAAACTCTATGATGTAGCCATCGAGCCAGGTGCCTTCCTGATTTTTCCTTTCTTAATGGCTTGGTTAACTCCTCCTTGGTGACTGAGGAGAGTAAGCTTGCTTGGCATTCCTTAGTTAAAGTCAGGAGCCCTAACTGGTGAAGAATAGTCTGCCTCACCTCTTATTGGCAATGTTAGAGGCCTGATAGAGCTGAGAGTAGTAGTTCTGAAAGACCACACATATCTGGGAGGAGGCTCATCATGTCACCCCGGTAACAGACCGTATTTTAGAGATTCTGGTGAGAATTGTCCGCCCTCAAACTTTTTAGCAATATGCCTCATGGAGGCGGGCCCTCCCAGTGATTTAAACTACAGAGATAATAAAGTTGTGCTAGAATTCTCTGGTCCTGTATCTCCTGAAGCTGGCTTTTAATGTGGAGAAGCCGCTGGCTGAAAATTGGCTGCATATGCTTAGGGAGCTTCTGGAGGTGGTCAATTCCTGCACCAGTTCCCTCTCACGTTCCCTATCCTTCTTTGTTCTGGACCCCCATTCCATTAGTGCACCCCATCAGAGTGGTTTTAATGCTACCCTAATATTGCTGGGGTGTGTCCCTGACCATTATGGTTAAGGATATCTTGAATTTGCTGCTGTATAAAGTTACAAGCTTCAGGGGATGGAAGGTGCAGAACATTTAGTCTCCATGGAGAACAGTCTGAACTGACACCCAAATCTAAGATAGCCTGCAGCGGCCTATGGTCAGAGAGCAGGGTAGGAGAGGTTGTTACCATAGACACAGATCCTATAAGGTCCCTAGAGACATAAGCATAGTCTAACTGGCAGCAGACTGGGCATTTGGGGTACCTCAAAATTCCCTAGCACTGGATATAGAGTTCTAAATGTGTCATACAAGTCTCTTTGCAGGCATCAATTTTCTAAAGTCTCCTAAGAGGGGTGTATCGGCTTCTATTCGGGTATTCTGTATCTAAAGAAGGGTTAACCATCAGGTTCAGTTCCCCAGCAATAATGAGCGAGCCTTGGGTGTTCTGATCTAGTATCTTAAAAATCTTTTCATCTCTACCACCGAGGTCCCTGTGGGTAAGTACAAAGATACTAGGGTATAGCTTCATCCTGCAAGTGTTCCTACCACAAGAATAAAACATCCTTTGGGTCCTGGACCACCTTCAAAGTCAACCAAGTAATCCTGGAGTGTACTAGGATCGTCACCCCATGTCTTCTACCCCATTATACAAGGATGCCCCAACCAACTGGTAACCTCTTATGATCCCTATCTTAAGATGCTCTGTCTGGCTGAGATGCATCTCCTGAAGGAACAAAAGCATGGGGTTAGCTCTCCCTACATCCCTAAAGAGCCTTTGTCTCTTAATGGGGTGGTGATACCGTTTATATTCCAGGACCATAATGTCATGCCCTTCCCCCAGTCACTCCAAATGGAGCCATATCCCAGTCTCCTCCCTCCTCACCCCTGCAAGGCTACATTTCCATTGTAAACATGAAGCTGCACAATTACATTCTACAGGTAAGAACTAACATAATTGGCAACGCCCAACATTAAACTAGTAGATAAACTGAATACAATATTAAGAAGAATAAGTCCAAACAAGTACAATTTCCATGTAGGGAGCAGTCTGTTTCAGTGCTCCAGTTAGAGTCCAGAACCAGAGGGCTCCTCCTGGTTAACTGGTCACTCCTGGGCTCATTCGGAGCTCCAGTCGGGATAAGAACAAGTCGAATCACCAGACAGCCACATACTCCCAGAATATTAGGTAGGTAAGAGAAGATGCACGCATCCCAGGGGCATTTACTTAACCCTTAGGAAGGGGTCCTAGATATGTATAAAATATAAAGGTAAATACAATTACTATGATGAGGGCTGGGTGAAAGGGAATAATAAGAGGAGAGGGGACAAGGAGGCGAGTGCATCCAGGTAGGTAATCCCCACTCTCCCTTATATTGCAGTAAGTCTATTACCACTTCTATCCCTTCCTCTTCATACCAACATGTCAACCCCTCATAGAAACACCACATAAAAGAGTAAAACTAAATATACAGCTAGGTTCCCTTCTGGGTTCAAGCCCTAAAGTCCCCTCTTAGCATAAAAATACACATTATTATTGACTAGGGTTGTACCCTTCAAGGTAGACCAGCTCTGTTAGATTTAAAAGGAAGTGGGAGAGGGATAAAAAAAGGAAGGGGTTTACAATGAATACAATCCCCTGATCCCCTGACCATTAATGTATATGTCAACTTCGATGGAGATCAGGTATAAGTAGTATAAGTATAATCAGTCCAGAAGGTAGGTCCTTCCACGGGCACAGGGGAAGAAACTATGTCCATGATGTGGCCACAAAAGAGATTCATGGAAAGTCATTCTCCCAGAAAAAAGCCCAACAGATTCACCGTCCAGCATAATCAAATAGAAAGATAGTGAGAGTTGCAAACAGCAGTGCATGTCCGTGTCAGGAGATCGAGAAGTTGGCTCAACGGCATCATAGGTTGCCCTCTCAGTTGTTGCTGAGAGGCCTGGGTAATATAGGCTAAGAAGAGGATAGGCTGTCTGCCCAGGCTGCGTGGGTAAAAAATCAGGTCACTGCAGCATAGACAGCTTCATGCTGGTGCCGCCCATCTCAGCCTCTGCCGGAACACTCACCAAACACACAGAAAAAAAATACAGAATGAAGGAATGATCCTGTCCCAAAACAAGTCACTGAAAAGTTGGGGAATCCACAAGTGACGCTTGGGAGGCCAGGAAAACGCTGGTGTACTAGAATGCCCTTCGCCATAGAGGTGGTATCTCCTTATTCCTAAGACACCTGAGTTGTTGGTTTAGTTGGGCTATCGGAGTGGTATGCATACTCCTGGAGTATCGCCTTATGTCCCACAGATCCTCAGCTTGTTTACTTCATTTATGGGCAGGAGACATAGAAGATTTACTCGGCATTGGTGAGTATGTTTTCCCTCGCAGCCTCTGATTCCATTACCTCTTGTGAAGGGAGCAAGTTGTTTTGTTGTAAGTAAAGTCTTGCTTCATCTGATGTGACAAAATCTTTGAATTGCCCCCGAGCCATATTTTTATGTAGCCAGAAAAATTATTGTAGCCTTCAAGTTATGTGCCTGCAATTCCTTTTTGGTTGCATACATCACTCTTTGTTGCTGCACCACAGCTGGGAAAAGTCATGGTTAAAGGTAATTCTATGAACACCATCCAGCAAAATTTTCTTAAGCCCCATGATTTTTAATTACTTCCTCTTTTTGGTAATTTCTGCATGCACAGGACAATGGAGTGTGGCCTTGCTTGGGGGTCCTTGGGGGAGGGGAGAGCCTGGTGCACCCTCTCTATGTCATAGGGGCGAAGGTGTTGTAGAGCCAAAACTCATCAAAGAGGTGCTCAGCATAGGCTCTAAGGTCTCCTGCTTCCATCCCCTCTGGCACCCTGAAAATTCTGATATTAGACTGCCTTGAGCGGTTTTCCAAGTCCTTGAGTTTTTCTCTTAAGTCTATGTTGTCCCTTAGTAGTTTAACAGAGACTTAGTGCAGTTTTGAATTTTCTGATCATGTTCCCCAACTTACTTTCAAGATTAGATGCCCTCTGCTCCAGAGCCGACAAGGTATTTTTAAGAGCTTGTTGATCAGCCCTGTACTGCACGGTAGGTTTGAAATTCAAGAGAAGCACCATCAGCGAGGCCTGTAGTTCACCGAGTATGATTCTCTCTGCCGGCAATACTGGTAGAAAGGTGTAGAATCCCAGTCTCTTTCACGATCAGTCAGCCAAGGGCGGTAATAAAAATCATAAGATGTCCAGTCAGGTATAAGAGAGAGATTTTGAGGACCCTCGTTATGTAATCTGGGCAGATTTTATCCCTGGGAGTCTGCGGAGAGGGATTATTCAGCTGCTATATGTCATCTCACCGAACCGAAGTCCATGAATATTTATTTCTATTTATTTAGTTCTTTGATAACTGGTAGGTACACTAGTCCTAGGGACCATTTTTAAGCATGACAAGATTGATATGTTAAAGATTGATGAATCTAGCTGCTCATCAGTGCAGTGCTAGGATTACTGCTTGCAACCCAGTGACCAGAATCAGGGGGCTAGGGTCCAGCTGTGCAGAAGAGGATCAGGCATCCCAGAGAAAGCTCTACTTCTGGATCATGGTAGAAATATGCTGTGATAGAAATACCCAGAAGGAATATAACTTAATGTAATTTTAGAGAGGAGACTCAAATGGACTTTAACTGCAGTAGGAAAAAAACTATTTAAAATACAACTCACTTTGCAGTTAAAACCATGTCTATTCAGTTTAAACCATCAAGGTATAGAAATTCCAGGATAGTTTACTAAGAGTATAGTAAAACATTAATATATCCTAGTTGTCAGCTGCATTCCTCACCTGATTTGTAAAATTGAAACAGCAAGTAACACAACTTATCACTAATTGGTACATGCAAAACAATAACACCAGGATTTATGATAAACAAGGCATATTACTTTATATACTTTAATGCTGACTAAAATTATTTTAAATAGCCATAGGTTAGCTTTTGTGGGACTTTCTTAATGTTATATATGATACTGAAATCATGGCGTAACTCATATAGCCTTTAGTTGTAAATAGTATTGTACATTTGCACAAAAACAACTCATGGTGAGGCAGTATATACTACACATGCACATGAAACATGTTTTGCAGCCCCTCTATGAAACCACCTTTCAAATGGGATTTAAAATGTCCACTTCTCTTGATCCTAAGGTTGGGTAATAAAAGACATATGTGTGTGTGTGTGTGTGTCCACATGCAGGTGTGACTATTCTCTACAATCCAGTCCACAAATTAATTCTATATCCCTTGTCAGATTAATGCATTAGCAGCCATTTCAGCTTTTTCCAGAGTTTGTTGTGTCTGCTTGCATAGCAATATAAGCAAACACATTGCTGGCATACTGGAGACTGTAGGTGTGGCAGTCTTTTCAGCCAGTGAGCAATGGAGAAAACAACTGCCCCCGCCCATTGTTTATCTAGTGGTATAGTGTGTGTCTGTCTGAATTTAAATACCAACATTTGACCCTTTTTGCATGTCACCATCCATCGACATATTCCTGTGAAGTAACTTAGATGTGATTGGTAGTTGAACTGCCTGTCTGCCTGGATACCCACAGGTGCCCTTTTACTCTACACACAGCCTTTTAAAAGCAGCAGTGCATAATAGCACTGAACATTTTGATTGCCCCTTATCTTCAGATTTGTATAATACCCTTTTTCTCTATTTTGAGTCTGCTTTACCACTTTTTGCAGATTAAATAATAAATGGAGTGCACCTTTTAGTATGGATCAGATCAGTATTTTCTGGGTTTTAACACCCATTGTTAAAGATCACTTCTCATGTGACTAAAATGAACTAGCATGCAGCAGACACTGCTCTCCTACCATATTGGGAAAACAGATGTAGAAACATAAGAGAGAATACTGATAAAGCCTGATCCAAGCCTAAATAAAAGGAGACCTCAAATGTGAGAACAGTGCTAAAGAAGACTTAAAAAGGTGAAATAGAGTATCATACAAGTGGAGAGAGAGGCAATCTAAAATAGAATTAAAAAGTATAGGGTCAAATTTTTACTGCTATCTGCACTGCTGCTTTAAGTCAGAATGCAAGTGAAAACAAAGCCTCAGCTGAAGTATTTAACATGTTTTTCATCAGACTGCTGCTGTCCTGAAAACAATAGCTTCCCTTTCCAGCATCCCCAACACAGAGGCATAGCTGGCACAACATTATGACATACAGTGAAGCTCATCATGATGAAACTCATTTCTGCAGCATGCTGCAGCGGAGTTACTGTGGAAAACAATGTCATTTCAATTTAAATTAGTCCTTTTGTCATGCAGGAAACTGTGACATTCATTTCATCCTGGCAGTGTCACAGGTTCCTGTGTGACAAAGGGATTCATTCCCATTGAAATTACATTATTTACTGTAGTAACTCTGCTGCATCATACTGCAAAATGCCTTAGAAGTGGGTTTCATCCTAGCGAGCTTCAATGTAGGTAAACTTGATTACTGTATATGCCATTCAGAGCACTAGAAACATTACTGAAAGACCAATATACTGTATTTTACTTGTGAACAGAAAATCAAAACTCACACCAAACTAGAATGCTAATGGATCCCTTCACTGATACTTTCCCTTGCTGTTTATCTGCATACAGTTATAAATGCTCAACACTGACCAATTTTAACTAAATACATAATCAGAGACCACAGTTTAGAAATACCAGCAGGCAGCCACAAATTAACCTGAAACCTAAAGAAGGACGATTGCACTCAGTGTAAAAGTAGTGAAATCGAGACAGAAATACATTTATTTATTTAAAATTGGTAACCAGAAAATGCCCACTGAGCCAGGGCTCCTTTCAGGTGTGACATTTCATATGTATTCCAACTACTTTATCTCACGTTGCAGTTACAGAAGTCTGGAACCAGATTCATGCCCTCCTAAAGCCAAATATGTACTATGGACCGTAAGCAAGTCATGTAGCCTTCCAGTGCTACAGTCCATGCAGATGTGGAAGTGCAGAAGGATCCCACTTGAATGAGATTTTGCAACTCAGCTGGCCTATCCTGGATAAATTAAATATAAAATATTGCCAGCAGTCACTGGAAGTGTGAGCACTGTGTTATACTGGTTAAAAGCACTGTTGCAAGCTGGGAAATTGTAGATTAAACTTCAATGGAGTTAGACACAGTATGACCTTGAGCTACTCACTTAACTTCCCAGTAATCCAATCATTGCAGCCAGCTGTGGACACCACCTGGCTTCACCTTGGCTGGAGCTGTGATCTTCAAAAAGCTCCAGCCCCAATGGATCTGGTGTCTGCAGTTACAGGAGGCCCTACAATCCCATACCTGGGAGTAATTCAGGGACATCAGAGATGGAATCAGGCCTGGATTAAAGGAATGTTTCTCAAGTGTGGGTCTGCGTGCATGGGTTCAGCGGGAGGATAGCAGGAGTGGAGGGACTAAGTCTGCCAGAGTTAGGTGGAGTGGATGGGCTAAGACTAGGTTCTTTGTTTGTTGCTCCTATGTTGCTGCTAAAATCACTGTTATTATTAGACTGCATGGTTTTATTCTCTGCACTAATATCTGCCTAAATGTGACACTTGGCTGGGAGCCTACCAGAAACTGTTGTGTTACACCTGAAGTTCTCTCTAGTCCGATAGTATCTATATCTGCTGGGCCATCTAATTGGTTTGAAGGAGTAGTTTGAGGTCCTGTATATTGTCTTCAATATAATTTTTGTATACCATGCTTGAATTATTTTGACCTCAATCTTAAGTGTAAAAGATTCTGATAACATAAGTTCAGTCCACAGTATACATATGCAGTGCTGAAGCACTACACAATTTACATTATTTTTCTATTGAGTGTTATTCATCCAAACCCCAGCCCTCTAACATTAATGCCCCTGGACCAGAGTACTATAAAAAGCCTCATTGACTGCCTTCACATTAATGTCCTCTTCAATGTCTTTATAAGCTACATTGCAGAGGGACTGGAAGGAAAAGTATGTCTCTTTGCAGATGACACAAAGATCTGCAACAGAGTTGATGCACAAGGTGGGGTGGGAAGGATGAGAAGGGACTTGGCAAGGTTAGAGGAATGGTCAAATGTATGGCAGCTTAGATTCAATGCTAAGAAGTGCAAGGTAATGCACCTGGGAAACAAAAACCGAGGGAAGAGTACACAATGGGGGTGAGATACTAACAACAACAAAATGGAAAGGGACCTGGGCTTAGTAATATCAGATGACTTAAAGGTGGACAAGCAATGTGGAGAGGGCAGTAAGGAAGGCTGGGGAGATACTGTGCTGCATAGGAGAGGCATCACCAGTAGAAAACAGGAAGTTGTTATCCCTCTGTACAGACAGCTGGTGAGACCCCATCTGGAGTACTGTGTGCAGTTCTGGAGACCCAATCTCCGCAAGGACATAGACAAGATGGAAGCTGTCCAGAGGAAGGCACCAAAATGGCAGGGTCTGCACCAGAAGACATATGAAGAGAGACTAAAGGAGCTTAATATGTATAGCCTCAAGGAAAGGAGGGAGAGGGGACATGATAGAAACTTTCAAGTACCTCAGGGAATCAACAAAGTCCAAGAGGGTAGCATCTTTCAAAAAGAGGTGCGCAAGAACAAGGGGGCACAATTTGAAGATGGGGGCGGCTCAGAGGTAATGTAAGGAAGTATTTTTCACAGAGAGGGTTGTGGATGCATGGAACAGCCTTCCAGAGGAGGTTGTGGAGTCAAAACAGTGGTTGACTTCAAGCATGCATGGGACAGCCATAAGGCAATTCTAGGGAGTGGGGTAGAAAGAAGTAGGCTGCTGATTAACTAGGATCTGCAGCTTATCCATTAGGTAGGGAATGGCAGACTGGTGGACCAAGCGGCTCTTATCTGCCATCAAATTCTATGTTTCTATGTTTCTATGTGGGAGCTTACTCTGAAAATTGATGAATTTGCTGCCCTTGTGTCAGTTAGAAATCCTGATCATTTGGCAGTTGTGAATCCTGGTTAACCAGCAAGATTGATGATGCTGAAATATTATTCCCTCTTATAATCTGTTTCAAATGGACAGGGAGAAAAAGGGGCTGCCTTTATATGTAAAAGACCATTTGACTGTTCTGCTTCTTCCAGTTAAAATAATAAAACATGTAAATTCCTGCCTGTTAACATTAAATTGGGACAGGGATGTAAAAATCTAAGTGTTACTGTGGCCTATATTCCTCCTAACCAGGTAGACCCTGTCTTTTAAAATGTTTTAGATAGAGTAATGCTGACCGCTTAAATCAGAATCACGAGAAAATTATTCTTGGTGACATTAATATAAACTGACCCTCCTGTAAAAACTCTCCCTTTAAAGGTAAATTAACAGAACTTTCCCTTAAGGAAATCATTAGTAACCCAAGTGGGCTTAATGACAAAAAATCCACTGAATCCTTGACTGACTTTATTGTGGTGACTCATCCTCACCAAATAAAGACTGTCACCTTCTAATTGCTTATCCTTCATCAGGCTTATCCACTAGGATATCAACCCAGGAGACTCTGTCTCTGAATAGCATACAAGCTAACTGACAACCTTCATCCCCTATCTATTACAATATTATCTATGACATCCCTCCCTCATCCTTAACCTCTGTACTATCCCCTTCTCTCTCTCTTTCCTCTCCTATTCTATCTTGCCAGTACCACACCAATGTGTAGTCTAGTAGTCTGTACCTCCAGTATGCTACTCATAGGTCATATAGACCCCATCATTCTACAGCTATGCAAATCTCATATAATCTCCATGCATTGTGCTTAAAACTGTATATACATGTATTCAATCATTGACTTTCCTATGAGCTTATGTATATAGCTTGCTAGTGATTCTTAGCCTGTTGCAGGTTACATGTACTTCCTGCCCTTGTCTGCTTTGTACAATTATACTGTCATTTTATTTGATTCTTTATGTCTTAGGTTACAGCCTATCAGGCTACTGTATTGTTCCCGGTCCATCTTGTAAATGAGCTTGTCTCAATGGTGTTTCACCTGGTAAAATAAAGATGTTGATTGATTGATTGAAGGTGTTACCTAGCCAAATTAGTAACCACTAACTGGTCTATTTCTCCTTGTCGGCAAGGTGCATAGGCACAATAAAAGTATATATTCATGTGTACCTTAAAGTTGACAATTGTTGGCCCAGTGGCACTGATGGCTGAGGTGCCAAGTGTCTCAACTGTTGTCATATTGGTGACCCAGGTTTGGGAATGGACAAAGGTCACTCGGAGCCAGCCAGGAAAGGGAGGATTGAGCATCCTTATGACTGCTGTCTTGTCTCAGGGGTGGTTAATGTAGTTCACTGCTTGTCTGCCACCTGGAGGTGTCCAGGTGGTATCACAAGTGAGAACACACAAGAAGGAGAAGGACCCCACTTCAGGGTGTCAGGGGGTCTAAACAGAGGTGGGCTCACACATTGTGTCCATCACTCATGATGGTGGGCCTGAGGCAAAATAGGAAGAGAACTGTCCCAGATTACAGGATGACAATCGACCCCTCACAGGTCCCGCACTAGGACTGGGCACCCCACATTCCTATGCCAGAGAATGATGGAAGGAGATTCAGCCAGAATGGGGTGGCTGGGGCAGAGAAGGTAGATAAATGTATGTAGGAAAAACAGTGGCAGTTTACTATCTTTCATGTAATATCTGGATACAGTGGACTGCTAAGTCTTAGACTGTAGTCCAGATATCAATCTTGCCTTTGACTACAGTATTTTATAACATCTTTTCTGAGGCTTGCAATATATTTGCCCCTCCAAAAAAAAACAAGAACAAAATAAAGGTGACCAGAATAATTGGCTGACCCTGGTGCTGCTTGCTAAGTTTAAGGAAAGTGATATGGTTTGGGAACTCTACTGAGTTTTGTGAAGTTTCTCATTCTTGACAATGGATTGACACTTGAGTTTCAGGTGTCATCTGTCATCTGTCGTGGTTTTTCCCACTTAAAGAATGTCGCACAGATCAAAGCCTTAATTCTGCCTGGCGACCTGCCCTCACTAGTGTATGCTTTTGTTATGTCAATGCTCGATTACTGTAATGCTCTATACTTCAGGATCAGTGGAGGAATTCTCTGTTGCTTGCAGCTGGTGCAGAACACAGTGGCCAGGTCGCTGACAGGCCTTCTGAGGTCCTGCCATGTGACCCGGTCCTGCATGACCAACACTGGTTGCCAGTGAGTTGGAAAATCACTTTCAAGGTCAGCTTGCTCACTTGAAAGACCCTATACAGTTTGGGCACTGGCTATCTGAGTGACCGCCTGACTCCTGTCTGCCCTTTGTGCTTATTCTACTCTCCACTCAGGGCATCCTAGTGGTTCCAAAGGCCTCGCTGAAAACCCTCAGGAGATTGTGCATTTGAGGTGGCCTGCCCAGCTCTTTGGAACTCGCCTCAAGATTCTTAAGAGAAGCTCTGTCGGTGGAGGTGTTTAAATGGGGTCTGAAGGCATATTTGGGACACAGTTATAGTCTTAGTCTAGTACTGCTGAACTGTTATTTTATTGGGGTTTATTTATTTTATTGGGATTTTATTTATAGAGTTCTGTTGTGACCTATCATTATTTATTTATTAATATTTGTTATATTATGTTGTTTATTGCACCTCTATCTTTTGCACAGTTCCCAGAGCCTCTGGGATTGGGTGCTGAAGAAATAAACATTTACTTACTTACTGATGGTCTGGATCATATAATACAAAAATATAAACCACTGTAAAAATACTAACCAGGAAGACAAACATAACTAGTGTTAGACTTGGCACCTGAGTGCAAGTAATGACCCTGGAAATTCTGGAACAATTTAAATGTTGTGCTAGGCAGAAATTGTCATCAACCCCTACTACTCTAAAGGCTGAAAACAATAGTTAAACTGACACTATGACTATTGCTAACCATTGAATCATGTATTTACTAATGTGGAAAAGATTTTTCAGCGAGTGCTGAATTTTCCAACTTTGACCCCAATATGTGTCCAGTTCTAGTGCACCTAAATTTTACTTTAAACATTTATTTGGAATTAGGAATAGGCATGGGCTACCTGACAGGTATCTGGGTCAGATAGTGTGGATATAGCCAATTTTGGCGGGTAGGGTAGTTCGGTAATGTACTACCCTATCCGACATACTGTAATTCTTGGGTCAGGTAGTTTGAGATGGGTAACAGATCACTTAATGTACTAGAGAGCTCAGCACTCCATTGCCATCTCCAAACAGGCATTCAAAAGGAAAGCCTGTGGAGTCCTTCACAGAGCTTGTAGCAGATCGGATGCACATGACTCCATGCTGACACCTGATTGGACAGTAGCATCAAGGGTTGCACTCTGACTCTGCGTGTGGCTCAGACTAGTGTGGCAGCTCAGTGGAAATAGTGCATCCATCACTCTCATTCTGCAATCTGCAGCACATTTGTGGTAATTTTGGAAAGAGATCTGAGAGTGACTTATGTTTATAGTTTAAAAAGCATTACAGTACACCGCATGCCACAATGCTTTAGAGGGGAAAGAAGAGCAGAATTGGCACCACAAGAGCAAACTGTGAGAAAAAAGGCAGCAGGGCACTGTGAAAAAAAAGGTCTCTCTTGGGGGGGCCTAACAGTTGCCCTCAGAGGTGGTGCTAGGGTGGTAATGAATGACAGCAGGAGCAATAACGGAAAAAGAAAGGCAGCAGAGGTGGGGGATTGTAAATGATCTCAGGGAGGGGGATCTAACAGTTGCCCTTGGAGGTGGTGCTGGGGTGGGAACAGAGAAGGAGCAAGGTGGGGAAAAGACAGACAAAACACAGAAGGCAGCTGGTTTGAAATTAAAAATTGAAAGTATTACAATGTTTGTTGGGTGCCCATGAGCCCTGTCATGCCTTACTGTGATATAGTCAACTACACTGTCTGTCTCTGCAGCAGTTAGTGAAAGCCTTTAACATCTGTATTATTTTGACACTGTTTCTTAGGTGCCCTCGAGTCCTGAGCCTTATTATTTATTACTGTGACATAGTTCGCTAAAATGTCTGTCTTTGTAGCAGTTAGTGAAAGCTTTTAAGGCTGTATTACACTTTTCGGTGCCCCTGAGGCCCAAGGCCTGTCATTTATTACTGTGACATAGCTACACTGTCTATCTCTGCAGCAGTTAGTGAAAGCATTTTATGACTCTATTACACTATTTGTTAGGTGTCCCCAACGCCTAAGCCCTGTCATTTATTACTGTGACATATTCAGATACACTGTCTGTCTCTGCAGCACTTAGAGAAAGCCTTTTACAGCTGTATTACACTGTTTGTTAGGTGCTCCTGAGGCCTGAACCCTGTCATTTATTTATTTATTTTTACTTTCTGTTTTTGTCCCCATTTTCATCTCACCAGCTGCCAGGACCTCCTTCAACTGCCCAAGCCCTCCACCCATTATGTGATGTACCAGATAATCCAGCCCAGCACCAGCCTTTGCTTGACAACCTTCCAGGTACCCTGACTGTAACCCATGGCTTATCTCCCATGGGCAGGACCATCAGTCCCCTCAAACTTGGAGGAGCATACTTCACTCAACAGTTGGGGCTCATGGGATGGAGCTGGTGAGTGTCGGAGGAGTTAGGAGGAGACCATGCCATGGCATGGGGGTTGAGGTGGCATCATCTGCCGGAGCTGCTGGGGATTTTATTCCCTTTTCTGCCCTTCACCCTAGGACATGGTCCTGAGAGGTGGCCTTGGTAAGATGCCTACTGGGGCCATCAGAAATGTGGGTGAGCCTCACCCCACCTTGAATGCTCCCTACCAGCCCCACTGTGGACATGTGACACCTCTGCATCAATTGCCAGATTAGTGGGTATGTGCTGACATAAGCTATCCAAAGTGACCACTTGTTCCTTTCTGCACAACAGCACCCTCCTCCTGGGTCACCAGGGGTGATCATGCTATGGAAGGAGGTGCACTCTCTCCCCAAGGTGGGAGGCATCCAATGGACACCTGAATCCCATTTTGTGGGCCAGCACCAGATGTTCCAAGCTCAAGGCACAAATCCAGGTCATCTGGATGCCAAGCTGTAACTTTACTGCTGTGCTATCTGTTCAGCCTGAGCCCTGTCATTTATTACTGTGACATAGTCGGAGGCACTGTCTGTCTCTGCAGCAGTTAGTGAAAGCCTTTACAGCTGTATTACACTGTTTGCAAGGTGCACTGGAGGCCTGAGCCCTGTCATTTATTACTGTGAAATAGTCAGCTGCACTGTCTGTCTCTGGCAGTTAGTGAAAACTGTTTATGGCTGTATTGCACTGTTTTTGAAGTGCCCCAGGCCCAAGCCCTTTCATTTATTGCTGTGACATAGCTACACTGTCTGTACTTACAGGATTTAGTGAAAGCCTTTTATGGGTGTATTACACTGTTTGTTAGGTGCCCTTGAAGCATGTGCCCTGTCATTTATTACTGTGGCATTGTCAGATACACTGTCTATCTCTGCAGCAGTTAGTGAAAGCTGTTTGTGGCTGTATTACACTGTTTGTTAGGTGCCCACGAGTCCCGAGCCCTGTCATTTTATTTATTACAGTGACAGTCTACACTGTCTGTCCTTGCAATAGTTAGTGAAATTCTTTTAAAGCTGTATTTCACTGTTTGTGAGGTACCCGAGACCCGAGCCCTGTCTTTTATTACTGTGACATAGTTAGCTACACCATCTGTCTCTGCAGAAGTTAGTGAAATCCTTTTATGATTGTATTACACTGTTTGTGAGTTGCCCCAGAGGCCTGAGCCCTGGCATTTTCATTTATTACTGTGACATAGCACACTGTTTGTATCTGCTGCAGTTAGTGAAACTATATCCTTTCATGGCTGTGTCTACTATGTCTCAGATTTCTAGTCTAAGTCTACTAAAAGGAAGCACAGTGCTGCTGCACTTGCAACTGTTAATGATACCGACAATATGAATCATAGCAACTATAATAATAACATCATCTGGACTGGCACTACATGACTTCCTTAACCAAAAGCATGTTAGCAATGACATGAAAGTGGAGTTTTGAAATAACTGACTGGAGTTCCACATAGAGGTACTTAATGTTTTTCCACATGTGGCAGGATTCTTCCAGCTGCTGACACAGCATGCAAGGAGGCAACCTTGTCAAATATAAGCTCAGATGCTGAGGCAGTGAATGCTGATAGAAATGGTGGTGATAATGGGGACTGGGAAGGAATAGCCCAGTCTATGTCCCACATAATGATGATAGCACTTTCAGATCTTCTCAGTCTTTGGCAATGAGGTCAGTAGTTTCAATGAGGGGTAGGAAAGGAGGCCACTGTAAGGCATGAGAGGCAAGTGCAGAAAAAAATCATATGCTAAACACAAGAATAAGAAGATGAGTATAAATGAGAACAATCCATGTCAACAAGGAAATGGCAGTGTAGGGATTTCTTCAGGTCCCTTGGTTGTACAAGAAATAGTGCCAGGCACTGTGGCACAAAGCAAAAGTGGTAAATATTTTGTGTGGAATTTATTTTATACTGATCCTGCAGACAACTCTCAAGCTGTATGTAGTCTGTCTAAAAGATTGTCAGTCATGGTGGCAAAGCACCAAAGTTTAGAACATCAGTAATGATGTGACATGCAAAAACAAAACACCTAACTGAGTGGGAAGGGCAAGGGGCAAGTGTGTTGTTTTGGGCAGTAGTGGAGGTGGTGGTGGAAGTGACCATGGTGACAATGAACTGGTAGCAGAAAGTGACACTGCATCACTTGATGTGTCCTTGCAAGCTTCCCAGATAAACATACTGGGCCAGATATTCAGAAGGATTGCACATGGCACAACACTGTTGCACATACGCAACCCACTGATGCACCCTGGCATGATATTCAAATGGGGATTAAGCCTGGAAAAAATTCCGATGAGCCAGAGCGCATCTGTAATGTGTATGCAAGGGGGGCATGCCCATGCGATACCTTGCACATCCCAATATTCAGTCCGGGATGTGCTGTGCCCATGCATGTGTAACCCCTACCTGTGCTGCACACAGGTGAGCCAAAAAAGGAACAACAGCTGGCCACCCACAGGTGAGCTGCTGTATTGCAGGTGCAACCACGGCAGCTGCCACCTTTGGGTGGCCACCTGGCTCCAGCTGCACAGCAGTGGTGGCACTCCCCAACGCGATCATGGGCATACATAGAAAAGAGGATAATCCAATATCCCTAGTGGAGTCCAGAGGACTGCTTGCAGCTCGATTGCAGGCATATGTAGAACATAATAATTGACCAATATCCCTGGTGGTCCAGTGGACTGCTACCAGTCTGATCCGCAGTGTCAATAGAAAATAGCATCACACCAAAACAACCCTGGTGGACTAGCGATATCTCCCCTCCCCACCAGCCCACTGAGCCCCATCCCACTTCCCACCTGCTTGCTGCCCTGCCACCTGCCAACTGACACCATACGGTAGGGCTGTATGACCATTGGTCCACAAGCGTGAAGCCAATGGGCATGCAGCCATACATACACACAGTCCAGACATGTGAATGGATCCATTCATATCTGGACTGTGTAGTACAGTATGGCGCACACCCATTGGCTCATGCTGTGGACCAGTGGGCGACAGCCCTACCGTATGGTGTCAGTCGGGCGTGTCAGCAGGGTGGCAGCGGTGGGGATACCACCTGCCACTGACCGGGGAGCAGATGGAGGGCCCAGTGGGCGGGTGGGGAGTGGGGTACTTTGTCCAATCGAGGTTGGTTTGGTGTTGCATTATTTTTTACTGATGCCCGTGATCGGGCTGTGAGCGGTCCACTGGACCACCAGGGATATTGACATTTATTATATTCTACATATGACCGCCGATCGTGCAAGCGGTCCACTGGACCACCAGGGATATTGGATGTTTATTATATTCTACATATGCCCGTAATTAGCGCAAGCGTCCACTGGACCACCAAGGATATTGGATGTTTATTATTATTCTACATATGCCTGCAATCAGGCTGTAAGCGGTTCACTGGACCATCAGGGATATTGGACGCTTATTATATTCTACATATGCCCACGATCAGGCAGTGGGGCACTTTGCCACGATGTGCAGGGGTGGCCGGTCCCCAGCGGCTGCAGCCTGGCGGGACACCAGGTGCAAGTCGCCAGGGATCGATGCACCTGCATGCAAATGGAGCCATAATGACATGCAAATGGCCCCATTTGCACCTTACATCATTATAGCCCCATTTGCATGTGCACTTTGAATATCGTGGTTGTTGCACCTAGCGCAATGGAACTTGTGCTAGCGCATCCCCTGCTCCACTCTGTCCACTTGCGCTGGTGTGGTGCCACTGCGCCATACGCGCACTGTGGTAAAATAGGTGCATATTCAGTGATGCTGTGCCATGGCGCAGCTCCATTGAATATCACTTGTCAATGCCCCTGTGCAGCCATGTTGCGCTGCACCCAGGCTTCGCGCACAGCCTGGTGTCGCTTGAATATCCGCCTCTATAGATTGTTTTCTGACATTATCAAGTACTGGAAAATCCCAAAGTAGTACTCCACATGACAAAGAGCATGAAAAGTACATTCCACACAAAATTAAAAATATGTTTTTCAACTAACTTTAAAGAAAGTGTGAAGTGGACATCAAAATTTGCCCATAAGCATCCAACACGCCATCTGTTAAATAGAGCCATTGCAGAGCTGTTGGCACATTGTCAACTCCATTTTGTTACTCAGACAGGTTTCCTCAAATTCATGAACTGACTTGAACCATGGTACACTGTTCCCTGTCAAACATATTTCTTAAAAGGGCTGTTCCACAGTTGTAATAATTGGTGTGTACTGAAGTCAATAAGCAGTTGGAACTCTCTGAGGTGAAGCAGGTTAACATAACTACATAATTATGGACCAGCAACCAAACAATTGGCTACATGACTGTTACAGCTCATTGGGAAAGTTTTCAGTCAGAAACTAATAATCCCGACTTTACTGTAAGCAGTAGGAAACAGGCTGTATTATGTGTCACCAATTTTGAGGAAAACCACACTACTGTGAATATTTTGCAGGAGCTGGAAAAACAATTCCAAAATGGCTTCTCTCTATGTCTTATCTCCAGGGTTCATAGTGTCAGGTAATGGTGACAACATAATCAAAGTCAGTGGAGATGGCAACTACCAACACATACCCTGTTTTGCACATTGTTTATATCTTCTCATCCATAATTTCTGAAATGGAAGTGGAAATGTTGAAAATCTATTAGGTCTTGCTAGGAAACTGTGTGGGCATTTCAGTCACTCTTTGAAAGCACACTAAAATCCTTAAGGGGCTGCAGAGGTCAAACAACTACCCTTGCATACATTAAGGGGATAGGAAATATGTGCTAATTACTAGCACTTAGTAATCTTCCTAGTAAGAGAAATGAAAATCGTGTCTCAAATAAGCCATATTAGCTTTACTTTAATAAACAGTGATGTGAAAACTGTGTTTTCAATTGTTTCTTTTTATGGACAACATTCTGCACAGTATCCTTCATGGAACCAGTAATATGGAGTGTTTACTATGTCATGGTTTGCATACAAAATACTAAACATGAGCTATTGTCCTATCAGGACCATGCTCACAGTTCTTACTCAAACTGTGACATAGTAAAACTCCAGATTACTGGTTCCATGAAGAGAACTGCAACAGAATGCTGCCCATAAAACACAACAATAATGCAAAATACTGTTTTCACATCACTTTTATTCAGGCACAGTTACATATGGCTTATGTAGGCTTATGGATATTCTGTTAATGGGAACATTATAAACAGCTCCAATTAGAAATAATTTCCTGTCCTCTTTAAAGCAGAAAGTTCCAACCCACTGGAATTCAACATTTTACATGTTGGAAAGGCTTTGAACAGAAAAATATGTAAATGACTACACCATGTAGAATCAAACAAGTGAAGTAGACATCATGCTCAGTTCCAGCGGTTGAAGTGTACTTGACTTTGGTCACCTTTATTGAGTCATTTGAGGCTGCCACACATCATATCAGTTTGGACAGTGCAACTCTGAGTCAAATTCTTCCTCAGATAAGCTTTCTTTACATTTTCCTTGATGAAAGACTTTCAGTCAAAAGAAGACACCACTGCGGTTATTCTGGCAGATGACTTGAGTCTCAGACTGCCTACTGATCAGAGAATAGATGCTATGTTTAAGAATGCCACTAGTGTGATGGCTACATTGCTATATCCCTGCTTTAAGGGAACACTGAGTCATCCTTCCTGCAGGAGGTGACATTGAGTATTGTAGGGATCTTCTGCTAACCAAATGACATTGCCCCACCAACACCATTAACTGATGTACAGCAGTCAAACTCTGCCGAACCATCAGAGTGTGCCTCTGGTGCAGACAATAGCATATCTACAAATTCTTCACACTCACCAGTGTCATTAGTGAGGAAAGGACATCTACAGCTACTTCTCGGGCATCCTGTATTCAGGGTCAGAAAGGCAAATCGGTTCTGAGTCACCTGCAACAACATGGACTAGTATCTTGTAAAGAAAGTGTAGCTGGTTCATCTGCCAGACTGGCAACAGTCTCACACAGCACAATGTTCCAGGGTATTTTGCAGACCATACTGTAATTTGTCTCTAGGAAGATCCATTACTCTATTGGAAACAAAAGAGAACAATTTGGTCAGATGTGGCAAATCTTGCAATAACATACCTCAGTTGTACACCTTCAAGCATATGTTCAGAATGCATATTTAGTGCAGCTGGAGGAATAGTCACTGACCAAAGAATACTACTAAGTCTTGTTAATGTGGAATGGCTTACATTTCTCAGAATGAATGCTGACAATTTCCCAATTGTCCTAAACACTGAATTATGTGATTCTGACCCTGAGCATAACCAACAGCCTACAAACAGTGATACTAAATATAATGACTAGGTTTTGCACTAAACAAATAGAAAATCTTGTGTGGAGTGGTGTGTTACAAATGCACTCAGCAGGTCAGGCCCTCTGCTCCCACATTGCCAACCTCAGAGCACAATAGTGAACAGATAACAGACAGGGTAACCCTTCAGTCTGCTTTTGGGTCTGAATCATCTTTAGTCTCATGTGCTGGGGGATTCAAACTGTGAACCTTATGCTAGCGTGCCCAAATGTACAGGCTCAGATAATATTCTCTCAGTGGGATGCAATATATCTTTCACCAAGAGGCGCCTAACCAGGTTTCCAAATGGACTCTTAAAACTCTGTAAGAGACCTTAGGTATATTCTTACCTTTTACTAAGCTTAGTAACACCATCAAGCCCTTGAACAGTTGTCATACTTAAAAAATAGAGGCACTCTACATGCAAAATGATGGAGGAGATCCAAGCAGAATCTTAAGAATATGTTTATTAAAATGGATAAATACAGTAAGATAAAATACAGAACAAATATCAAAGAGCATCACAATCGCATAAAAGAAAAAAAAGAAAATTACAGGACAAAATCCTACCACAATACATTTAGATATTTTCTATCTAATATATTACCTCTGTAAGTGCAGTTAAATTAGAGATAGATCAGAGAACTGTGTCTCTCTAGAGTTCCAAATGATATGTCCTACATTTCAGACACAAGTATCAGTTTAAACTCAGTGTCTCCACATCCCTTCTGTGAGTCAGCTAGCTCCTCCTTTTAGAATATGAAATTACAAACATGATTTCCCACCAGGAGGTATGTTAAAAACGTCCATGTTAAAATCAAAAAGATATGTAGTATTCTTTTTCTGTGTTATAACCTCTTCTTTTGCTCTGGCTGTGAGAGTTGTTTTGTCTAACTTTCCCTGGCTGTTTTATTGCCTCTGGAGGTTGCCTTTCTGGTTTCTTTTATGGCCTCTTGTCCCAGACAGTCTTCCCAGAGTTCCCTTTGGTGTGATGTCTAATCGCCCCTGCAGGAGGCCAGTGTCTTGTTACATGGTCTGTCACAGCTCAGCCACAGAGAGGATTCTTCCAGAGAAGAGACACTGCTAGATTGTGGGTGAGTGCAATCATTATTATTTTTTTATTGGTACCTTGTCCTGATATGTTACAACCTAAAGGTGATGTTCAATTTTGCTACTTAATACTGGTGCAAAACTGAAAGGGACTGAGAGGAATAGTCAGATGAGTTCAGACACAACCACTAGAAACAGTGACATGATTAAAATACATACACACACACACACACACACACACACAGCAGAACATAGCAGAACAAGGTACCAATATCAAAAATAATAATGATTACACTCACCCAAAGTCTAGCAGTATGTCTTCTCTGGAAGAAGTATTCTCCTGTGTTGAGCTGTGCCAGGCCTTTAACAAGTCACTGGCCTCCTGTAGGGGTGATTAGGCATCACATCAAAAGACAGTCTTGGAATACTGTCTGGAACAAGAAGCTATTAAAGAAACCAGAATGGCAACCTCAGGAGTAATAAAACAGCCAGGTAAAGTTAGAAAACAGTTCTCACAGCCAGAGGAAATAAAAACACCGGAAGAGGTTATAACACAGAAAAAAGAATACTATATCTTTTTCTGATTTTAACAAGGAGTTTTCCTTTAAATCATGTGACATCGGAAGAAAAATACATTTTCTATGTGTAACTCCTTAATTAACCATTTTTCCTTTGAACTCTAGCAATCCCAGCATTTGTCATTTAGGTGTTAAACTTGATAGGAACAGCCAAATTACCCTTTCTTTCCTGACGTCATAAACTTTAGATTTTGCTTCCACTTCAAAAGCCTGAGCAAGTCATAAAAGGTAATAAACTGCCCATTAGAAGGAAGGTAGTAAATTAACTGGTTCCTTATCGGTTTTAATTACTTCCTGTGGTTTCAGCTGCTGACACCTCATAATTTAAAGGGCCAAATCTGACAGACTGATATTTCATACACTGACCATTTATTTATAATACCAATATCATACAATAATCATAGCAAGCTGGCCAAACAGAAAATCCTGTGTGGAGAGGTGTACTGCCAAATTTTGTAACTTAATATTTATAACACATCTCTCTCTCTCAGCAGTTGCATCTGTCCATCTGAAATAAATCCTGCCATGGTCACAGACAGTTCATGGAAAAACAAGCATGTTTGTCATTTTTCTGACAATGTTGGCATAATTAATTAAATTTGAATTCACTTACTTTTTTGTTTTTTACATTTTCTTATCAGCTGTGTTCCACATGTCACATACTGTTCCAGTTCTGCTGTACATGAGCACTACACAAATTCTGGAAAGACTGCTGCTAATAATGTATAGGCTTTATATCATAGTTATTGCCAAAAGTTACTTCTATTGGCATCACTTTCCCTCAGTTTTATTGTCATCTCCTTAGACACATACTACTGACAAAATATTCCATCACCACTGCCCCATGCCAGCCACATGTGCCACACTACTCTCAGTTTTGTCTCATACCTGCTTCAGCAATGTCAGCTATGGGTATCATTTTTGAAACAGCAGCAGACTCACTAGAGTAGTTATGCCTCTCATACCTGCCTCAGCAATGGACGCCATGGGTATAATTTTTGAAAACAGCAGTAGACTCAATCAGAGCAGATGTGCCTCTCATATCTGTCTCCACAATGTCCACCATGGGTATAAAATTTTGAAACAGCAGCATGCTCACCCAGAGCAGCTGCACCTCTTGTAATTGCCTTTATCACCCAATGGCCCAATAGACAAATTACTTATTTAACCATTAAATGGCTCACTGTTTCACTAACTACTACAGACAATCTGACTATCAATGTCCCATTAATAAAGAAAAGTTGGGGAATATCACAGTTGCCCTATAGAAGAATGCTTTATACAGACATAATACTAAAGACTATATTTTGGAAACAGTAGCAGGCTTGCTCAGAGCAGTTGTGCCTATCTTACCTGACTCAAGACAGATCCTTTTGAGTAGTTTTCTCTGTTTGGGGCAGTCAGAAACAAAGTCTTTCGCATTTTGTTATAGTCAGGGTAGGGTAATAGGGTAGTAGAAGGATCAGGATAGTAACTACCAACCTTAGACAACTACCCATTTTGCATTAGGGTATTTTAGGGTAATTTAGGGTAGTTTGGAGGTACCCATGGTTAGTGTTAAGGTTATGTATTTTACAACCTGCCAATGCCTAGTTAGGATATGTTTGTTGAAGTCCTTCACTAAGCATAGCATGAGTCCTGACTAAATGGACATCACATTGTTCAGGGTGGCTATTGAACGTGTAGTTCTGATCCAAAAGCTGTTTAACTTTTCATTATAGTTTGGCTTTTTACCTGATATTTGGAAGTGGGCCACTGTTGTGTCTGTGCATAAGTTGGGTGACCATATTGCTATCTCTTACTACAGATCCATCTCTCATTGTCCCCATCCAAGACTCTGAAGAAAATCATAAACAAGCAGCTGCAGGATTGTATTTTCAGGCATGATCTCATGGCCACCAAACAACATGGCTTCTGTAAATATCATAGCACTGATAGTGTTCTGGGTAATAGATCACAATTATTAAGGTGTAACGATGCCTTCTCTGAGAAACTGTCCTCAACTTTAGGGTTCCCAAAGCTCTATCCTTGGTCCCCATCATTTACTTTGTTTGTTAACAACATTTCTAAAGTCTCTGACTACTCCAGAGCCTTACTGTACTGCAACTTGTTTTTCTAATAAATTGATGATCAATGCCAAGAAAACTGAAACAATGCTGTTTGAAAGTAGGCACATACTCAAACAGACTCAATGACAGTCCTAGACTGTGCATCACCACACCCTCTTGTGATCCTATTGAACAGGTGAAGGTGTTTAAATATCTGAGGGTTTTTTCTTGATCTAGTGTTATCGTTTTTGTGTGTCTTGGTGCTGTAGTTGGGAAAATTTACCAACAGCTTGGTTTACTTTATCAGAACAAGAATAACTTCACAGGAGGTTCATCTGATGCTGGTCCAGAGTCTAACAGTAACAATTACTGACTATGGTACAGTGGTGTATTCTGCTGTTAACAAAGATGAGCTTGAAAACATCTCCTTAGCTTTTATTTGGGCTTGTAAATTTGTGCTTGATCTCAAGCATGATGCTCCCATGTGATCTGTACATTAATCTAAATTGGTTGCCCTTCTACCACTGGGTGCCCTTACAGATGGCACTGTCATTCAAAAAGCTCCACTAGGACTCATGACAATCAGCATTCAAAAATTCTTTAACTTCGTATCCAATGGGTACTAAACACATACAGTGTGTGGTGGCAGGCTCCAAACACCATTGAGGAAGACTGTCCTAGGGCAGAGATCTTTCCTTTACTGAGCCACCAATGTATGGAACTTATTACCCACTGGCTATTGTGAAGTCCCTTCCTTATTTTCCTTTTCTGCCTCCCTCTCCTCCAGACAGGATGGTCCAGTGATTAAAGCTCTGTTGAAAACTGAGGGATTGCAAGTTCCAGTCTTGCTACAGGTGAATGCTCACTATGTGACTCTGAGCAAGTCACCTAACTACCCAAGAATATATTGGAAAAGAGTTGTTGTTTCTTGGCTGGGCTATTCTGGGTGAATATGTTTTAAAATCAGTAAAAGCATGACCCTACTGGAAGAAACATGCTGCTTCTCAGTAGAGAATTGTTGGGAACTGAGATCTCACAGATTCATACATTTCTACTGTCAGATTCTCACCATGTGACCCTGACCAAGTCATTCAATTTCCAGTGCTCCAGTACACCCAACTTTGGAAATGGGTAGAAGCAGGACCCCACTGGAGCAGTGATGTGGCTTCTCAACTGGACTATCCTGGGCAGGTACATTGCTGTAAGCTGCACCTAGTCTGCATGTTCCATCTTCTGCTCTAACAAGCCAGCACTGCTGCATCCTGCCAGACCCTACAGGCCTGGTGATTTTTAGGTACCTGTCTGTTTGCTAGTCTACAGTGCCTCTTCCAGAGCAGGTCTCAGGTTTTACCCTTCTTGTTATGCTCAGTCTTATACCGGACCCAGTCACCTTCCTTTCAATATTACCCACTTCCCACCCACTACCACCTGTTAATATTTATATCTTTACCTGACTTACTAACTTTATCTATTGCACTACTAAATCATGCAGGCAAACATTATGGCATTGACCAGCGCCTGATTTATTTATGAGTGAGTATCCAAATTCAGAACAGTGCCTTACCTAACACAACAATACCTATGGCAGGAAAGGCAGCTTTTATGATGCTATCCTTTCACTAGACAGGTTTGCTTCAGAGGGTGTCTATAAATATTCTGGTGGGGCTGGAACAACTACCCTCCTTCTTTTGGGTCCTTTGAGTGTAATGAACCTTTCTGCCAAACCAAATTTGCTCATTTTCTTTTTCTAGATCTAGTAAAGGCATTTGCAGGAAGCACCCTTTTTGGAATATTTTGAAATAACACTCTGGACAGATACCTTCACCTGTTTTTCATGACTTTAGCTGTCTGGTGCTATAAGACCACCACTACTGTTCTTCAGCACAGGTGTATTCTCCTGTAATCATGCCCAGCTGGAGCAACACTTACCATCACTGCCACCTTTTTTAGCTTCTAGATGCACCAGTGCCAGTCTTTTGATGTCCTTTGCAGATCAGGTACCCACCCAGATGGGCATCTTGGATTGCCTGCAAGGAATTTAAGCAGGCACATTATTACCCACCTGTCTCTAGGAGAAAAAAGTAAGTAGTGTACACTTGGTGGAACACTTATAGATTAACTTATAAAACATAAATAGGAAAAAATAGTGAAACATGCTAGTGTCTGTTCTTTCTAGCAGAAACAGTTATTTTCATTTGCAGTTGTCTTATCAGGCAAAACCTCCCTATGTGTCATCCAGTGGTTTTCAATTAGTATGGAATTGGAGTATTTTACCCTTTTAGCATTGTTATTCTGCTTGCACAGCATAACAGCAGCACCATCATTGCCTAGCCTTACTTGTGCTTTTATAGCTACACATCATTGTTTACTGAAAACACAAGCAATATTTACCTAATCATTTTTGTTTTCTGAGTTCTTTTATCTACATCAAGGAAAGCAGGTTCTGTTTTTTGTTCTTCACAGTACACCTCAAACATGATGAGCTGCACAATAATATCTGTACTGTATCTGTGGTTTCATTAACCAAAAGAAGAGGAAGAAAATCATTGCAGACTTTAGTTCTGTCCTATTTGCTTTCTACCCACATCACCCAAAAGAAGAGCCAACATTACACTGGTTTGTTAAATCAGTATTTGTATAGAATGATGTATGCTTTTTGAACTTGTATACTTTATTATAATAAAGACATGTAGGCTACAGCATGCATAAACAATATCATATAGCTCTTTACAGCACATGGGAAACAATAAGTCCATCTCACATGTTCATCTCAGTCCATTCTGCATGAAGTATTCAAGTCTTCAGAGTCCATATGCCTGTACCATAACCCATCTTTTTTCTGTTCATAGGTGTGATCTTCAAGTATCTGATTCCAGCATCGTTTTGCCAAGCCCTATTCATAGCAGCTACAATGATTGTTATATCTTGACTCATACAATCAAATATAACCTGTAACCAAGTAGACTATAATAAACATTACAATGTTAAACCATAAAAGTGCGTGTTCTTGTGATTTCTGAGTAAATTTGCCTTAGTTCTTACAGAGGCCAGTCTATAAACTACATTGTGTGTAACATAGAAACATAGAAACATAGAATTTGATGGCAGATAAGGACCGCTTAGCCCACCGAGTCTGCCTATTTCCTACCTAATGGATAAGCTGCAGATCCTAGTTAACCAGCAGCCTACTTCTTCTACCCCACCCCTAGAATTGCCTTATGACTGTCTCATGCATGCTTGAATTCCACCACTGTTTTGACTCCACAACCTCCTCCGGAAGGCCGTTCCATGCGTCCACAACCCTCTCTGTGAAAAATACTTCCTTAAATTACCTCTGAGCCACCCCCATCTTCAATTGTGCCCCTTGTTCTTGCACACCTCTTTTTGAAAGATGCTACCCTCTTGACTTTGTTGATTCCTTGAGGTACTTGAAAGTTTCTATCATGTCCCTCCTCTCCTCCTTTCCTCGAGGCTATACATATTAAGCTCCTTAAGTCTCTCTTCATATGTCTTCTGGTGCAGACCCTGCACCATTTTAGTTGCTCCTCTGGACAGCTTCCATCCTGTCTATGTCTTTGCAGAGATTGGGTCTCCAGAACTGCACACAGTACTCAGATGGGGTCTCACCAGCTGTCTGTACAGAGGGATAATAACTTCCTGTTTTCTACTGGTGATGCCTCTCCTATGCATCCCAGTATCCCCCAGCCCTCCTTGCTGCCCTCTCACATTGCTTGCCCACCTTCAGGTCGTCTGATATGACTACCCCAGGTCCCTTTCCATTTTTGTTGTTGTTAGTATCTCACCCTCATTGTGTACTCTTCCCCAGGGTTTTGTTTCCCAGGTGCATTACCTTGCACTTCTTAGCATTGAATCTAAGCTGCCATACATTTGACCATTCCTCTAGCCTTGCCAAGTCCTTCTCATCCTTTCCACCCCACCTTGTGCATCAACTCTGTTGCAGATCTTTGTGTCATCTACAAACAGGCATACTTTCCTTCCAGTCCCTCTGCAATGTAACGCTATAAAGACATTGAAGAGGACCGTCCAATACTGAACCCTCAAGGGTACCCCACTAGTAACCCCTTTCTTCAGAGTGGACTCCATTTACTGTTACCCTCTGTGTCCTATTCTCCAGTCAATTCTTTACCCAGGCTGTCATCTTGGGACCCACTCTCAGGCTGGCTAACTTGTATATTAATCTTTGTGTGGGACTGTGTCAAATGCCTTGCTAAAGTCTAGGTAGGCCATGTCCACAGCCCTCCTGATCTACTACTTTGGTCACCCAGTCAAAGAAATCTATCAGATTTGTCTGGCATGACCTTCCCGCTGTGAATCCATGCTGCCTTGGGTCCTGTGCCCTCTGGCCTCTAGATACTCGACAATTCTTTCCTTCAGAAGTGATTCCATCATTTTCCTACCACTGAGGTTAAACTAACAGGTCTGTAGTTTCCTGCTTCTGCCTTGCTCCCACTTTTGTGAAGGGAATCACATCTGCCTCCTCCAGTCCTCGGGTACCACCCCATCCTCCCATGATTTGTTAAAGAGGGTAGTCAGTGGTGTCACTAGTTCTACCCTTACTTCTTTTAGAATTCTGGGATGAATCCATCAGGCCCCATTGCTTTGTCCACCTTCAGTTTTAAGAGTTCTTTCAGAACCCTTTCTTCTGTAAATGTGCTGGTATCAACTTCTGTATCCAGAGTGTTTCTACTGTTTGTTTTAGGTACCTCCCTCTTCCTTTAAATACTGAGCAAAATATTTGCTTAGTATCTCTGCCTTTCACAGTCACCTCTGCCCACCCACCTCCCTCCCTTTATTAAGCCTCACTATCCCTCCTTGGTCTTCCTTGCTCTCTGATGTACCTATAAAGGTTTTATCCCCTTCTTAACTGAGTTGGCTATCTTTTCCTTGGTTTGGGCCTTTGCTGTTCTGACTGCCTTCCCAGCTTCCTTTTGCTTTAACTGATACAGTTCTCTGTCCTGCTCCTTCTGTGATTCCTTGTACTTCCTGAATGCTTTCTTTTCTCTTGAACCTTCTGCCACTTCCTTTGAGAACAGTAGTGGTTTCTTACATCGCTTCATTTTGTTTGTTTGTTTCACACAAAGTCTTGTTACCTCTGTGATGGCAGTTTTTATTATTCTCCATTGTTCTTCCACCTCTCTTCCTACCCATTTGCTAGTGCATTCCTTAGGCACTCACCATTTTGGCAAAGTCATCCTCCTAAAGTCCAGTACTTTTGCCTTTGTATGGCTTGACTCTATTGCTGTGTTTATTGTGAACCATACTGTTCGATGGTCGCTAGTTCCCAGATGGCTACCCACTCTACATCTCTGATCCTCTCTTCATCTCCATTTGAGAGAACCAGGTCTAAGATTGCTCCATCTTGAGTGGGCTCAAATACTAGTTGTCTAAGGCATGCTCCTGTAGGGCATCTAGAATAACCCCACTCTTGAAGTGGCTGCTGCAACTGCACTCCAGTTAACATCTGGCATATTCAGATCACCCATCAGCAATATCTCCCTTTTTCTGCCATTCTAAGTATACTTTCTATCATTTCCTTGTCCATTTCCTCCCCTGAGAGCAGGGTCTGTATACAACCCCTGTGTGGATTGTGGTGCCATTGCGGTCCTCAAATTTATCCACAGTGCTTCTTCTCCTCCCTGTTTTCCCTTTTGTTCTGTTGCTTTGATTCCTTCCTTATGTAAAGAGCTACTCCTCCTCCTCTTTACCCTCCCTGTCCCTCCTGTAGATCGTGTATCCTGGTATGTTTATGTCCCAGTCATGGTTTTGTGTGAACCATGTTTCTGTGACTGCCATGATATCCAGATGTTCCTCCTCCATCAAGGCCACTAATTCAGGAAGCTTGTTACTCAGACTATGGGCATTGTTACTCATTGCTCTCCATTTTTGATGGCTTTATCTTCTGTTGCAGCATCCCCACTGACCTTTCTACACTCAGTCTTTTGGACCTTATAACAAACCTTAGAACAAAATGTGCATGTTCTAATACCATTAAGGTTTCTACCATGGGTAGCTGATGGCTTCCATGTCCTTAATCTATTGATCATGTTGAGCCAGTGCCTTGTCTGTGTGCTAACATTTGTGAGCCAGTGCTGAGTAATTGCCTTTCCAGCACCGCAGAGATAGTATGAGGAATAAATATATTTTATGGGCTTATCTTGAACCTTTGGGAGGAAGTCCTAATACCAGGTTTTCAAATGTAGATTTAACTGAATGTCCAACATATTTTGAATTGTTGTAGCCATGTCAGATCAGAATGACTGAATCCTGGGCATTGCCCCAAAATATGGTATTGGGTATTCTTACTGCTACATCCTACACATCTATCTGTTGCCCCAGCCCGTAATGCTTTGATGCAACAGATGTTATAAAATACCTTGCACATAAGTATCCAAAGTATCCTTGGGCTCTTTATTATGTAGTCTCTAATTTGTAAATATATATAGAAATATCTGTAGAACAACTTGAATTCAATCTGCAGTTGTTGAAAACTTTTGATTTGTTACCTTCAGATATCAGTTGCATTAGGTACACCAACCCTTTTGTTTCCAGATTTGGAATCCTATATCCCATCTAGCTGGGGAGGGACTGTGGCAACCATTTCACTGGAATATGCTGCCACATATATTTATTTATTTATTTATTTATTTAATGAAGTCTTTATTTGTTTATCTGCCTCAGTGCCTACAATTCCTTTTTGATCTGTAACCAACTAAAATACTATTTCTTGTTCGGGATAGTTATATTTGTTAACTCATGCCTATCAGCTACCCATGGTAGAAACCTTAATGGTATTAGAACATGCACATTTTGTTCTAAATTTTTCCAACCATTATCCCAGAATTATTCACCATTGCTACCACATGCACTAGCTGCACAGCCTGGTAATATTGTTAGAAACTGGGTAGACCTATGCCTCAATTGTCTTTGCCATCTGTAAGTACAGACCAACATATTCATGGTTGCCTGGCAACCCAAATTAATTGAAAGCATTTTCTTAAGCTCCTCCAATCTTTTATAGGACCATCAGGGTGGGTGTAGTATAAAAAGATGAATCTCAGTAATATGTTCATCTTGACTGTTTCTAGTGTGCCAGAAAATGTTAAGGAGAGAGTGCCATCTGTTTAGTCTGCAAACTTCTAATGTTTGAGACAGACATAGTTAACTTTATAAAGGTTCTCTAAGTGAATGGGAATTTGTATACCCAAGTATCATACCTTATCTGTAACCCACTTACAGGGAAGATACCTTAGCATTTGTTTTGAGATTACCCTGCTCACAATAAGAGTTTCAGGTTTGTCAGTGTTAACTTCAAAACCAGAGCCTCCTAAAATTCTTCAAAATACTGAGCAAAGTTGACACTGACTTTGGGGATCCCCTACATAAGCCAGAGTGGCTTTGCTGCTTGCTGTGCCTTCTGTATCAATATACCTTGTTGCACTTTTTAACTATTGTGAAAGATATACTGCTTTTAACTGAAATACTCACATAAACGTGAGACACTGGAGCCCTAGCTTGCACTTGCTAGGTAGAGGAGTGGTAGCCTGTGAGGGTTTCTCCAGGCTACTAAACCCGAGAGGGCTGCGAACCTGATTTGTTGTGGGAGCCAGACAGGCTTTGTAAGCTGGTAAATCCAGCTAGAACCTCACCAGAATCTCACCTGTACTTAAAAGGCTGCGATAATAAATAGCTAAATTAAACTTTTACAACTAGCTTGGGGCTAGACTGGTGACCCTGGTTACTACTTCTGGGTCAGACAGGGCTATTTAAACTAGTCCTGCAGTGAGCAATTTCATTAGTGGCTTTGCTGCTTGCTGTGCCTTCTGTATCAATATACCTTGTTGCACTTTTTAAACTATTGTGTAAGATATACTGCTTTTAACTGAAATACTCACATAAACATGAGACACTGGAGCCCTAGCTTGCACTTGCAAGGTAGAGGAGTGATAGCTGTGAGGGTTTCTCCAGGGCTGCTAAACTCAAGAGGCTGTGAACCTGATTTGTTGTGGGAGCCAGACAGGCTTTGTAAGCTGGTAACACCAGCTAGAACCTCACCAGAAATCATCTGTACTTAAAAAGGCTGCAAAATAAATCGCTAAATTAAACTTTTTACAACTAGCTTGGGGCTAGACTGGTGACCCTGGTTTACTACTTCTGGGTCAGACAGGGCTATTAAACCAACCCTGCAGTGAGCAGAACCAAGCCAAGCAGGGTGAGTGTGCGTCGGCGCGTCGCGAAAATGAGCAAGAACCGCGTGTCAAGCGCGATGTTGGCGTGTTCGGCATCTTTGGTGAGCAATTAGAAACTCCAGAAATGATTTAATCCACGTTGTGGTAAAGTAAACTTGTTCTTTTTCCTAAAATAATTCAAAATCATGGAGCCTTTATTAAAAATAACGGATGGTCGCCTAGCAATTTTATGCACTAAATGTAATATGTACCTATTAGATAATAACATTTCATCTGCTAGCGACTTTATATGTCCCAAGTGTATTAAGAACCAAGAACTTGAAGAGGAGATTACTCTATTTGACAACAGGTTAAGGGCCCTGGAACTTAGCCAGACTGAAACCAGAAAAAGACTTCAGATACCTGATACACCAAACACTGATTGTCAGGAACAGCTTGGACTACTATAACTAAAGATGTATTGGGTACATCCCTACGTAAAAGATGTAGGCAGGAAATAGACATAGTAGAAAGCGAAGAAGAATGGTATACTGCCAATACCTTAAACCGCTAAAAAGGAAGAATTTCTCAATGTTTTACTCTGCCTACTTGCAACAGCTTTGATCCACTCATAAACTTAATTGAAGATACCAGCAATAGTTCAGCCAACAATACACTTGTAATAGCCCCATTCAGAATAACTGTGGATCCTTAGCTAAGAACCTATGTACTGATAATCCTCTGGGAACTACTTATGAGACAACTAATCCTAATAACAATCTGATGGAAGTACACATTTTACCATTTCCTAGTGAAGTCATAGAGTGTGTTGAGATGGAAACACCTAATTTAAATGAAACTTGCCTCAGTTCACCCTCAAGAAATCTTTGTACTGGGAGATTCTATGATTTCTAAACTTGATAGACAAATTTGTGAGGTAAATAAAGCCACACGCATCGTGTCTTTTTTCCGTGGAGCTACACTCCAGGACATTACTAAAATGACCACAAAATTCTTCAAAATAGTAAAGATCCTTTGGTAATAATTCATGCAGGAATAAACAATATACACAAACAAAGTCTACAAGAGATCAAAGAAGCCTTTGTAGGACTTACTAATATCTTAACTGAAAAAGGCACACATAGTATTTTCAGAACTACTTCCGGCACCTAGGGCTGATAGTTACATGGAAGCAAATTAACAACTGGTTAAGGGCATGGTGTTTAAAACAAAGCTTAAAATGCTTAACGATTGGGAACAGTTCAATAATAATTGGCAATTCTATTTAACAGATGGCCTGCATTTGAATAAAAAGGATCTACACTACTAGGAAACTCGATTAATGAAGAGATTACATCCTTTTTAAACTTATAAAGGGGAGGGAAGGCTTGTTCAATTGATTCTGAGATAACACTTCTAACCAGTTCAGGAAAATGCACAGAACACTCTCCTATAAAAAGTAAAATATAAAACAAAATCTTAATATACAACATTCCAAACTAAACATCCTATTATTAAATGCAAGAAGCCTAAACAATAAGATTGATGAACTCAGTCTAACTTTAATAACTAGGAAAATTGACATATGTGGGGTAACTGAGACTTGGTTTACTCAAGAATTTTGGGGCAAAATATCCCTGGTTACACTTTATTCGCTAAACATCGGGCATACTGGGGGTGTTGCAGTCTATATTAGAGAAGGAATAAATTGTTATGAAACATACAATGACTTCCGAACCCTGATTGTATAGAATGTGTGGGTTAAATTATTATTAGAAGAAGAACCTATTACCCTGGGTATTTGTTATCGCCTCGCCTCTCTAGATAAGGAATGTAATAATTTATTTCTGGACTATATTCAGAAAATCAGTCCTCTTGATAATATTATATTAATGGGTGACTTTAATTATCCAGGAATCAACTGGGACACACTATGGGCTCTAGTCAACAGGAAGCTAAATTTCTTGACTTAGTTATTTCCATGGGCCTGGAACAACTTGTACTTAATCCCACTAAAAAGCTAACATTTTGGATCTAATACTCACTAACATTTATGAACAGACAGAATCCCCAACAATTGTTGCCCCTCTAGGAGATAGCGATCATTGCATGGTATTATGGGCAATTAATTATTATGCAATGAATGTTAAAGGTATTACCAAAATGAGAAACTATTCTAAAGCTAATTACAAGGAAATAAAAACATATCTAATGGAATGGAATTGGGAAAGAAGTGAAAGAGTTACAAGTAAAACAAATATGGTAATCAGACATGGAAAAATTGAGTTACTGTGTCAACAAATGGGTACCTGTACGTAGAAAATATTTCAGTCATAAAAGACTTCCTATATGGTTTTCATCCAAAATTAAAAACTTATAAGATCAAAAAGAGCCTTTAACAATACAAAAGCACAAAACTGTAATTAACTGGAACAGGTTCAAAATAAAAGCAAATAAAACTAAACAAGCAATTAGAAAAGCAAAAAGAAATGGAGCTCAGACTAGCTACTACCAGTAAAGATAATAAAAAGCAGTTCTTTAATTATATTGGCTCTATGAGAAAGAACTCTTCAAGTGGGTCCACTATTAATAAATAATAAATTAATATCTGATGAACTGAGCATGGCTAACGAATTCAATAGATACTTTACTAGTATTTATAATGCTAATGAAATTATTGATTCTAAAATCCCCAAAATTCAAGATAGTCTGGAGGTAATTACAATTACAGAAGTATATTCTGCTATAAACTCCTTTAAGTCTTTTTATCTGCAGGTACTGATGGTTTTCCTTCTCAGTTTTTAAAAGAAATTTCTTATGAAGTAGCTGGTCCCCTAACACTACTATTCAATAAATCACTCTACACTGGTATAGTAATAGATGACTGGAAAGAAGCCTGGGTCATACCTATTCACAAGGGAGGAACACAACAGAGGGTGGAACAATATAGACCGATTAGTTTAACATCCTGCATAGGAAAAATTTTGGAAAAACATATAATGTATAAATTAACACGCACATCACAAGGAATGGCCTAGAGGACATTACACAGTACGGTTTGTTGCTGGTAGATCTTGTAAGAGCAACCTGATTAATTTCTTTGAACTTTATTAGTGCCACCCTGGATGCAGGGTTCCCTGTGGATGTTGTTTTCTCAATTATGAAAAAGCGCTTGACTCAGTTTCTCATAAGATCCTAATAGAAAGCTTGGTAAATATTGGTTTGCATAAAAATATTGTCAGTTGATTCTGTGTGGTTAACCGATAGATGACAACAGGTAAATATTAGGGGTTATACTTCAACCTGGAGCAAGGTGACTAGTGGTGTGCCTCAGGGTCGGTCCTTGGCCCTACTTTGTTCAATCTTCTCATCTCAGGTATGAAAACCAAGAACTGGGTTTGGGTCAGTAAATACACTGATGACACTAAGTTGGGGTGTATTGTTAATGATTGTACATCTATTTCTATGTTACAAGAAAACCTAAATGATTTATTCAATTGGGCTGTGAAACATAAACTTAATTTTAATATTGCCGAATGTAAAGTTATGCATTTTGGATTTAACAACTGATGTGCTAACTATTATCTGAACAACCTTTACTGAACAAAGTAACTTCTGAAAAAGACCTGGGCATTTTAGTCACTAATAATTAAAATTTTCTGAACACATTCAAAAAACTTCCCAAAATGTCATAGATTAATAACTTGCCTATTTAAAAATATTAAATCTAGAGAACCGAAGTCTTACTTCCTATTTATTGCAGTGTAGTAAGATCAAATCTAGACTTTTGTGCCTCTTTCAGCTCCAACCTTGGTAAAGGATAAGATACTAGTTGAAAAATACAGAGAAGATTTACCAGACAAGTGAATAATTGTAAAACTTTATCATATAACAGTAGATTACAAAAATTGGAACTTTATTCCTTGGAATATCGTTCTTTAAGAGGACTTATGCCTAATCTATAAAGCTTCCAGGGATAATTCTCTGGTTGAAACAATATGCTTAGAATGGTATAAGAAAAGAAATAACACCAGATCCCATATACTACAATTAAAATCAGTCACAAATAGGTCTACTAGTCGATATCAATTTTTACCCAGAGAATAGTCCAGACTTGGAATTCACTGTCTCTTGAAGTAGTATACAGTAGTTCATTCCAGTTATTCAAAAAATCTTGACATTTTTATGGGTAATAAAAATATGAATTCCATCCAGGTTAGGGATGGCGAGTTCATTATGGGCTAGTCCTCGAAACTCATATATACCTATGAACCTATCTGCAGAGAGATATTCTGTTGTTCTGGCCATTCACCATAATACATTGCAAATATGTGGCTTGTCTTAGAGCAGCTGCAAGTGGTTTTCTTGCTGATAGCAAAAAGAGGATGAAATAGGAGAACCCTGCCTTGTTCCACTTTCTAGCCTAAACCATTCTGAAATAGTACCACTTACATTTACCTTTTAGTAGGATGATCATAAAACATGGCTATCCCAGACATCAAGCACCCCCAAAACTCAAGGCTGTCATAATCTTCTGTAAATAAGTCTAATTTAAACAATCAAATGCATTTACAGCATTCAAGAAAAGATCTACTTAGAAATTTTACTCTTCCTGTGTGCTGTGCTAGAATGTTCAACAGGCATCTGATGTTATTATGTAAATGTGTTTTGGGGATGAAGCCTATTTGATCTGGATGTACTCTGGCTCTTGTGCAGATTTTAAGTCTCTTTGCTAGTACTTTGGTGATGAGCTTCATGTCTTGGTTCAGCAAATATATAAGCATGTATGCAGTGCATGTGTCCCTAACCTTTCCCGGCTTAAGAATAACCTTAAGTAGAGTCTCCTACCAGGTACCTGGAGTTTGATCATCCTCCACATGAGTTATAGACTTTTGCTAAAACTGGGTAAGAACTTTTCTGAAGGAAAAGCACAGGTTGGGGGCTCACACTTGTCTTGAATCGCAATGGTGTGTGCACATACCCTGGAGTGTATACACATAGAAATAGCACAAGAACCCCAGAATGTGGGTATGGGTCACACCACAATAATTAAGGACCATAAATCTCACAGCAGTCTCATAGCAGTTCAAAATTTATTGTTGTATGTCACAAATAAGTAGCTCACCCACATTGAAAACTTTGTTTCTGAGCAGACTGTGAGCATTTTCAACCACCTGTTTTCAGTAATGCTTTGTGCTAAGCTTAGCCCAGAGGAAGAGCCAAGACTAGCATCTGCAAATCAATTGCACAATACATCCAAACTGAAAAGAAAACAAACCTATATCACCACATTCATCAGTCATGCCTCTGAAACATCTTGGTGGTCTCATAGGTGCTTATGTATTGATGATCAAGTCATCATCATCAGAACATTCAGAGTGTCTCTTCCATGAGTTTAAAAAGGAAGTCTCTTAAAGAGACAGACCCAATTAAACTGCAATAGTGTTAACTTGCAAAAACTCTAAAGTGCTTAAAATTACATAACATACAGTACTTAAAACAGACACATATTACAAAACACAAGACACAAGCAAGAAAAGATTTTCTTAAATATCAGCATAACCATCACCTATTTTATCATGCAGCTATTTAGGAAAACATTTTCTGCTTGTGTTGTCTTGTGTTGTTATATGTGTCTGTATTTAACTTGATCATTGATACATAACCACACTAACCACTTCTTCTGATGTCAGTCTTTCTAGAGCATTACACATTTCTGTTGGTAAGGAATTTAAATTTAACCCCATGAAACAAATCTGTAGTGGTGCATACCTCTTCCTGCATTTTAGGTTCTGATATAAACTGTAATAAAAATCTCTGAAACTTCAGGCAGTTAATCTTGGGGTCAGACAAATTTTATTGGATCTGAACTCTCCCTTATGCCCAGGACAGCTCTGCTGCTGCCATAATTTTAAGCCAAAAGACAAGTAGTTTGGTCAACTTTCACCTACTTCATAGTATTTGTGGTTTGCATATCTCAAATTGCCCTCAGCTTTCCTGTCTTCTGCTTCCTGAAGTTTCTGCCTAGCTTTTATAAGGTTGGTCATCACCATGCATGCCCCAGGCTTCTCTGCATGGAACTTTTCTAATTCTGCTATATTCTTTAAAAGTTTGTCATAGTCTGCTTTTCTTTGTTGATTCTAAGCTTATGCATGACTGATTATATGACCCTCTATCACCACTTTAACTGTATTACCAAACAATAGCTTCCATCAAATTAGGATCTTGATTAGTGCAAATGTGTCTGTGAGATTTTGAATAATTTTCAGTTTAAAAGGGGATCATTAATCAGCGTTGTATTAAAACACCAAGCCAAACATCTCTCCTGGCTATCTAGCTGCAGCTGTATAGAGATAAGGGTATGATCAGGTAAAGTAACACTGTATTTTGGACTCCAGCACCTGGTGAAGTCATGTTTTCTGTGTTACAAAAATCTATCCTAGAATATGCTACTTGTGGATGCAAAGAAAGCATAATCTCACAATCTCTTATGCATTTGGAGAATAATGTATGTTGTTCAGGTATTCGGAGCCCAGAGACTTTTAAAGGATCCAGGAGTCAGACATATTTTATTTATATATTTAAGAGTTTGATTAGAAGGGCACACTGAGCAACAGGTTGCTCATCTCCTGGTGTGTCCTGGGGAGGGTACATAGGGATATACAACATCAAGGAACAGCAAAATTATAAAACATTGACAATGAAGACATCAAAATCAGTAATACAACAATAGCAGCAAGTAGGATCAGCACCAAGTGAGTTCAATAATTACAATAATTCATAGAGGAGCAACTAACAGAGAAGAAAACTATAAGGAACAATGTGTCATCAAGGTGAGATAAGGCTGTCAGTGGACAGAGGTTTGTGGATCCACATATGCAATTTATAGTAACAATTTCAGCACTTTTTGCCAATCAGTAAAGTGGGTAAAAAGAGAAAAGCAAGACCCATTCATGTACAGTTGCAACTCAGAGAGAGAAATTATTTAGTGCTGAATAAAGGATAGTGGAGAAGAAGAGTGGCGAATTTGTTGAGGGAGGAAATTCCACGGTTTGAGAATCAATATAAGAAGGCAGTCTGTCCAGCAGTAGTTGTACGATGAGGGACACTTAAAGTGTGGGAGTCATAGGATCTCAGATAGTGCACTGGGAAGGGGTAGTTAGGAAGGAGTTGAGATATGAGGGAGAGAGCTAAACCAGAATCTAGAGAAGAATTTGACACAGTGGAGGAGTGTTCTGTTTTCAAGAGAGGAAGGGCCGGGAGTGGTAGAGTTGGCAGTGATGGGTGAGAGGAGGTGCATCCAAGGCAAAGTGACAAAAAGAATGAAAGAGAGTATCCAATCTGGCTAGGGAGGTCTTACGAACGGCACTGTAGACTACATCGCAATAGTCAAATATTGGAAGGATCATCCTCTGGACAAGATCACACCTGACTCGGAGATGGAGGCAACTCTGGTTCCTAAATAGGGTCTCAAGCTTGAGTCACTGTTTTTTTAGGATAGCATCCATGTGTCCAGAGAAGGAGGTTTTGATCTAGCCAAACTCCCAGATATCTGAAAAGGAGGTGTCCTCGGACCGTCCCATCACGGGTGTGGAAGAAGGGCAGGGAAGGAAGCCTAGAGAGCCTCTGCCTTGTCCCAAAGGTCATAGAGACTGTCTTCTTGTTGTTTAGGAAATGTTGATGTGAGCAGAACCAGTGTTGAACATTATTGAAGTTCTGCTGGAGCCTGTTTGCTACATCAGAGGGGTGAGGCCAAAGGTTTAAAGGACTGTATCATCTGCATACATCTGTATTGAGGTAGAGTGCAGACACAAGGCAGGTCATTAAGAAAGATAGAAAAGAGTTGGGGACCCAGCATGGATCCATGTGGTACTTCCATGTTGATAGGGAGGGGAGGATAAGGAGTCTCCAGTTCTAGCTAACTGTGTCCACCCTACTAGGTAGGCATGGAACCAGCTTGTGGCAGCAGAAGACAGACCAGCAGAGGAGAAGAATTGAGAAACCATGTCAAGGCTTTAGCCAGGTCGACAAAGATGGCTGCATGATTTGGCCACTGTCCATCCCAGAGAGGATGGAGTTGGTGATCCTAATCAGAGAGGAGGTGGTGGAATGCTTTTATGGAAGCCAGATTGGAAGGGAGTGAAGAAGTTGGAATTCAAGAGATAGGAAGAGAGCTGGTAAAGACCTAAGTGTTCTTCCAGCTTAGCAAGGGTAGGAAGTAGGGATATGGGGTGATAGTTCCCAGGAGGATGCATTGTCCCCTTGGGAAGGGGAAGAACAATAGCATGTTTCCAATCAGATGGGATGTCTGCCAGCTTGAATGAGGTGGAGCAGCTCAGCCAGAGGGACAGCGATTGCCTTAGCAGAAAGGTGGAGCAGCTTGGGGTCCAAACCATCAGTTGAGCTTCATTTGGAAGGGTTTAGAGCCAACAATGCATTCAAGGTATTAGAGGGTTATTTTAGAGAATGTGAAGACATTTGGCTGGGTCTGAGAGTATGCTGATTTGGTGGGAGAGTCAGGAAGAAGGAGATAGAGAGGAGAGGAGAGCAGAGGCATCGAGGAAAGTAGTAATTAATTCAGAGGCAACACTCAGATGGCAGTAATGAGTGTGCCGTTAGTATTGAGTAGTGGGAGGGTGGAGAGGAAGGGGGAGAGAGTGAATGACCTTCCAGAATTTAACAGGATTGTTTGTTAGATTGGAAGGCTGACTTAAAGTAATAAGCTTTTGTCAACCATGTAGCTTTAGTGCATTTGTTGTGAAGATATCGGTGGGGTCATAATCTGCAAGGAGCTTAGAGATTTGTGATGCTTCCATGCTTGATCCCTTGTCCTTGGAAGCTATGAGTTCTGGAGAAATCCAAGGAAGATGGTTCCCATGAACTCATACATGGCATAGTAGTGCATGCCAATTCCAAACTTTTAGAAATTTTGTATTTGAAGTAAGCTGCAGTACAATCTAGGGAGTTAGCTGTTGTTAACGGGGTCCAGTTGGAGAGGGAGAGGTTGAGGAGGGGCAAGGCCCAGGGATTTATAGGAGCAGGTTACCAAGGTTTTGTGAGGGGCTTTGGTTTGATATATTTACGTGCAAGGTAGGTCATACAATGGTCATTTAATGCATCTGACAATACCCCAGATTTAATAACCCTATGGGGGTGTAATGTGAGGACCCAATCAATTAGTGCATAGTTACTCGTTTGGTGTTTAGCCTTATGGTTCAAGGATAAGTTGGGTTAAGTTATGTGCTGCAATGTTGTTTCTCACTTTGAAGGTGGATGGCAGATCAATTTAAATTGAAGTTGCTCAAGATATAGGTTTCTCATGAAAAGTTGTGAAACTATGGATGTGATAAAGTCAGTGGCAACTGTGGGTTTAAGCCAGTGACAGTAGATCTCTGAGACAAAAATGGGTAGGGAAAATGGGAGACAAATTTGTAAAATAAGAACTTCATATGCTTTGGGAGAGAAGCAGAGAAGATTGCAGAGGACTGAAATGTGGAGGAGATGTAAATTGCCATGCCACCACCTCCCTGCCGTATCTTGGTGGGATAACTAATAATTTGAGATAGCAAGTGGTTGATCACTTATTTTGCTATTGAGCCATGTTTCTGTTAGGATGATAATATCCAGGCCCAGTGAAGCAACCCAGGGCTGGAGAAGGTTGATTTCAGGAGGAGACTATGTGTATTTAGGTGAAGGAGTTTCAACCCTCTGTGGAGGGCAGAGGGATATGTTGAGTTTAAAGCAGGGTGAGATGGTGGAGCATCAAACCGATTGGGGAGCCAGGTCCATGGTTGGGGCTTATATCCCAGACGATAGCAGCAGAAATGCAATGAATAAGTAGTAGAGTTTGATGCACTTATGCCATGGGGTAGCATTTGCCTGAACAGAGGGAAGGGAGGAGGCTTTAGCCATGGGAGGGAGAAAGTGAATTAGTTGTATAAGTGTGCAGAAGAGAGGGATAGATAAGCATGAAGAACTAGGGTGGAAACAGTAGTGACTCCAGTGGGGAGAGGGGAGAGGGGTTACTATGGAGTTTGGGAATGTGGGAGGAGTAAGGGTGTGCGGGAGGAGCATCCAGAGGAGGGAGGGGATGAGGAGGAGAGGAGAGGAAGAGTAAGGAAGAGAGAAGAGTAAGAGAAACTTGGAGAGACTGGCAGCATGAGAGTGGTGCCAGAAAGAGCACAGGAAAATGATGGTAGTAAACAAGAGTAGGTCCTGTGTCATGGGGAGTTTGTTAGCCCAGAACAGTAAGGTCCTGTGACTAGATGAGTTGGTCAGACCAAAACATGTTGGTGTGAGTAAAGTCCATGATTATAGTCAGGTTAGAAATACGAATTGAGCAGTTAGAGCAAGTGTGGGACAGGTTAAGTATCAGAACGGGAGGTAGCAAACAAGTGCACCCCTAGCATTGGCTCTATATAATTTGGCAGATAGAGATGTGGAGACTTAGTAAATCATGTAGCCACACCCAGTTATATAAGAAATAGCTCTGACAGAGCAAAGCAGGTGGGTGGGAGGGTGGGGAGCCATTGCATAGCGCAGTGTACCTTCTGGGGAGAAGCAGTGGCAGGGAAAGGGTAGAGGAAACTGATGGTAGGATTGTGACCCACCAGTCATTTTCAGTTGTGAGGTGCCCTGATTAGGAACAGTAGCTGAGGGAGAAAGAAAGAACAGGGTTATAAGGCAACCAGAAGGCAGCGGCTACCTAAATCGCTGGGAGGGCTTTCAGAGGGACAGAGAGACAGACAGTTTAGCGAGGTGGGAGGAGTATTGAAATTCCAGTTCCTCACCACACAGCAGCAATTAATTCAAGCTGTGGGTAGTGGCACTGAAGAAGTGGGAATAACAAAGAGGGTGGTTACAGACAATAAGTTAGCTGCAAGTTAAGAATTCACAAAGGAGCTGTAATACTTATCTACACTCTATAATGTCCTGCATATTCTATGCTAGCAGTTTGCCTCAGCCAGTAATTTTAAGCAATCACACATATTATCACACTATGGGAGTCCTGTGCCGTAGGCTAACACTTTGCATCTGATTTATAATTTAAACAATTGCACAGGCTGCTAGAGTAGTTACAGTCCAATAGAAAAAAATCAGTAATCAGATGCAGGTACTAGTAGGAGAAAAAGAAAAAGGCTGAAAAGTGGAGTCAGAGAGAAGGTTCCAGATATAAGAATTGGAGTAGCCATGGCTCTGTAAGTGGAGGAGAGGTAACAACCAATCAGCAATGAAGGCACAAGAAATTTGAAATTCTTCTGTGTACTTTCTGGGGAGAAGCAGTGGCGGAATGTATGAGGTGACCGTGGTAGGATTGTGACCCAATGGTCATTTTTGGCCATGAGGCCCTGGTCAGGAGTGGTAGCTGAGACATATTTAAAAGTACAGCATGTTGAAAGTAATAACTGTTTTACTAGCTAGTGCAAACTACAGGGAAAACCAGAATAGCTTCTATTAGAGAGTCCAGGACCACTGCATTGCCTAGTCCCATCCATCCCTTTTTTATATACTTTCCTTTTTATCCCATCTTTACTGCCCTCTTATCCTACTCCTTCAGACTTGGTCATTTCCCTAGTGGAACCCCACCCACGTATCTGCCCCTAGAGTGCCTGGTCAACTCCAACCTCGATCGCCCTCCTCTATGAAGTGCCTGCACAGTGGAGTCTTGCCCATGGGTAGGAATTTCCTGGTGTACCAGTCATCATCCAGGGTTGGAGGGTGTTTTTCCATTTTTCTCCCTGTTGGTCCCTCTACCCTGAGGACATTGGCACGCAGGACTGATGTCCAGACAGACATCATGCTGATACACACCATTGTCAAGTGTCCCAGACGTCCTTGCCTCCCCAACTCTGTAGAGCTGCCTATGCCCTGCTGCCCGTGCTTCCACCGTCACCGAGTATCGGGTACATGAAACACCAGTAGGTCCCAGCCCTGGAGGAGGGAGAGCATCCGTTGGGACACTCAATCCTCCTCCTCCTCCTCCCTCCAACCCCAGGTAACCTGGGCCCATTCCCAAACCCGGTAGCCGGTGTGGTGCGAGGTGTGGCATCCAGCACTCAACCCTCAGTGCCAGCGGGCCGCCCTCATCGATCCTTTTAACAGCAATTGCAATGCTGTTTGACTTCAGTCATTTCACTGAATATTCAGTACTCAGATTTATCACAAGTGCAGTTCAATTCTGGGCACTTTGTGCTTTATATAAGAGTTACAGATCATGACATCCTCATTATGATCATAAAGCCAAATGGCCCATATAGAAAAATTCAGCTTATGATTTGAACTCTTTCCGTTTTGCCAGGAATTCTTCTAGCTAAAACAGGAATTTGCTTTTTATTTCAATAGTTTAACCAAAAAGGCATCCTGATCTGATAACATCTTGTTTCTAGATGTGTTTGGGGGAGGGAGGTATACAAAAGGTAAAAGAATAAAAGTACATTAATGGAAATGAATCAGTATGTAAATGATAAGTAATGTGGTGCCTCACAATAGGAACAAAGTACAATATAGTACATAAAAAGATGTGTATAATAATATTTAATGCAGTGTAAAATACTACAAGGTGCATGCAGTAGATAAACTTGCTCTTAGACATAAGTATTGAAACAATCCCACCTGGTTCATATAAGTGAAGGAGGAGACTCCAAAGAAAATCAGGGCAGGAGTCAGTTGTGGGAGGGAGAGGGACAGCTGCAAGCTATGACCAACAGGGCATGAACAAGGGTGATAGTTAGATGCCTCCTGGGAGCCTCAGCAAATACAATGCTGAGCACATTAAAAGGATAGCAAGAAAATAGGGGATGACCTGAGGATCTTGGTGCACCTAGGGATTAATGACTTGGCAGGGCAGTTGGTAGAGGAAGCCATGAGAAATCTAGTCAAACTAGGAGACTGATTGACCACTCAAATGACCTCCCTAGCCTTCTCCGAGGTCCTTCCTGTGTGGGGTGAAGACAACAGCAAAGAGAAAATTCAGAAGCAAGGAAATCAAGGATTTCAATGAAAGGTTAAGGAGTTGGAGTCAAGAAAGAGGTTATCACTTCATTGCAACTTGTGAGACTTCTGGGAAAGGAAGTTCTTCATGTACAATGGATTACATTTCACAAAGGAAGCAGCAAGTGCATTGGGCCAGATATTTGACATAAGTATCAGTCATTTAAACTAGGAGAGGGAACAAGTGACAAAGGACCTTATCAGAGATAGGCACTTAGTCGTAACTCCCCTGGAAAAAGAAATTGATCATGGACTACAAAGAGGGACCAGAAAGAACACAAGGAGTGGTCAATGGACTCAACCGAATGTGGATTACAGTAGCATGCCTACTAAGAAGGGACTGAAGACGAACACGTGGTCGGGAGAGTAAAAAGCGAGTCAGAGCATGGAAAGCTATGAGTACCATCACTTGCAGTCTGACAAACAAAATCTTAGACCTAATGGCCATTGATGTCAGAAGCAGACCTTGACATTATCTCTGTTACAGAGACACAGTACACAGGGAACCATGACTAGGATATAACAGTGCTAGGGTATGATCTATTCTGTAAGAACATGGTGGTAAAAAGGGAGGAGGAGGAGTGCCTGTCTCTGTTAGGAGGATATAAAAGCTACAGAAGTTCAGGGCATAAGAAATGAAGGGTGCACTGTGGGTCACACTGGGAACAGGAAATGGTACTGCCATTTGAGCAGGTGTGATCTATAGACCAGCAACACAGGGGAGGATTTGGATAGTGAACAAGTAAAATCATCCATGAAATAACAGCAAAGGGGAAATACTACTGATGGGAGACTTTAATTTGCCTGATGTTAATTGGAGCACCCATACTGCAGCCACAGCAAGGAGCAGAGACATCCTGGAAGTCCTTCAGGGGCATGGTTCAAACAGCTACCAGTGGAACACACCCATGAGGAGCAATATTGGACCTTGTCCTCACAAATTGAGTAAAATAGGGGATGTAAAGGTAGGGGAGTCACCTGGGAACAAGCAATCACTGTCCAGTATGGTTTAGTGTGAGGACAATAGACAAATATAGCTACACAAGGGCAAGGTCCTTGAATTTCAGAAGGGTAGAGTTTGAAAACTAGAGGCATGTCTGAAGAATGCCCTGGGGATAAAGTGGGAGAAGGGGTGTAGAAGTGCAATTGGCATCTGAAGGTGCCATAACAGAAACCACAAGTCTATGTATTAGGCAAGGGAGTCAAGCAAAGAGGAAAAGAAACCACTGTGGTTCTCCAAAGAGGTGGCAGGAAGGGTGAAAGAAAAAATTAGCATTCAGAAAATGCAAATAAACACAAAGGAGAAAAACAGAGAAGAGTATCAGGAAAAGCTAATGGAGACAGAGAAGACAGTCAGAAAGCCAAGCACAGACAGAGATACAGTATATGTCATCATTTATCTTCTGAGATGTCCCACCTTGAGTGACTCATGTTCTCCAGATTTAAGTATAATGGTAAATGACATTACTTACCACACGTATAATTATATGAAAATAGATATTTTATATACACCTATAATGGTTCTAAATATTTTCAGTGGCATAAATATCAGCCTAATTTTGTAAACATCAACAAAATAGTTTTAGAAAATCCAGCAACTAATAAAACAAATTTATAGGAATAAGCATTGCAAATGGAAAGCCATATGCATTATGATAAATGGTAATAATTAAACTAAACTTTTGTTATACTTAATATTTAACATAACAATGCATAAAAACAAGCAGACTTATAAGATCAATGTCTTAGATTATTTTTGTATAAAACTTGTTTTAAAACTTTATTGCATATAAAATGTCTTTTACAAGATCTGACAACTCATTACATTAGTGATTTGTACTACACTTTTATAAAACTCAGTTTTAACTTTTAAATCATGCACAATTTTTAATTTAAAGCTTGTAAGCTATAGACTCAGATTTTATAGTTAAAAGCAAGTTTACATTTTACTTTTTAAATAAGTCAATTAAAATTACCAAGACTATTAATTAAAATTAGTGAAAGTAATTAAAAGGAATGCTTATATTTTTGGTTGTAAAAGTGTTTTTTTTTTCACTTAGAACTCTGGCTGAGTTTGGTTTTTGAAGAAAAGGTCTCTTTATTAGCTAACCTTTACCCTGGAACTTTTTAGCATGGATACACTCTGCAAGTTAAACTTTTGCTGAATGTTACTTTACCAAGAATCAGTTTTTGATTTGTAGAACACAGCTTTAATCTGCACAGTCCACAGCAATACTGGATTTAAAGAACTTTTTGTAAATAGCTGAAATTGTTTCAACAACTGGAACTTAATGACTGTTTATGTTTCATCTGTTTTAAAACCTTAAGACACTAGACCTTTTTTTCACAATGCTGTAAAGCTTGTGTGAGTTTTAAAATAAGTCTGTGTCTGGTTAACAACAGGCAACATTGCTTCAGTCAAGGTTCAGCTAATAAAACACAAACCTTGCTTTATACACAATGAGAATGTCCTTGCATTTTTGCCTCTGGATATCTTTTGCAGCACTGAGCTTTGGCTTTCCTTAGGCTGATCCCTGCATTTTAAACAGGCATGGCCCAAAGTTTTTGGCCTAGCTACAGAATAAAGCCTTAGAATTTTAGTTAGCTTAACATAGATCCTTTGCATTAATGTCTTTGCTCAGACTGAGAAAAGAATAGCCAAGGCAGTAAAGAAAGGAGACAAGACCTTTTTTAGCTGTATCAGAGAAATGGAAAAACAGGGTTGGGACTGTAAGACCAAAAGAGAAGAGGGTGGGGCTGGTAGAAGCGGACTAGAAAATACAGAAATCCTGAACATATATTTCAGTTCAGTCTTCACAGTAGAGAAAGAAAGTGAGGGTCCACAGCTAGGTGGAAGATGCACGGGGGTACAAGTCTGTTCACAGTAGAGGAAGTCCTAAAGGAACTAGAAAAGCTGAAGGTAGACAAGGCAATGGGGCCAGATGGAATTCATCCCAGAATACTAAAATAACTTAGAAAGGAACTAGTAGCACCACTGTGAGCTTTGCTCAACAAATCATTAGAAACAGGGGTGGTGCCAGCAGACTGGAAAAGGGTGAATGTTGCACGCCTTCATAAATATGGGAGTAGGAGGAGGCTGATAACTATAGGCCAGTCAGCCTAACCTCAGTGGTAGGGAAACTGATCAAATCATTACTCAAGGAGAAGATTGTGACATACCTTGAATCCAATGGGCTGCAGGATCTGGGACAGCATGGTTTCATGGTGGGAGTGATCTTGCCAAACAAATGTTATTGAGTTCTTTGGCTGGGTGATTGGGAGTTAGATCGGGAGGGGCAGTAGATGTGGTTTACCTGGATTTTAGTAAAGCCTTCAATACCGTTCTGCATAAAGACTAATAGAGATGCACAGATATCACTTTTACACGGATATCAGATCCGATATCCTGCATCTACTATCCGACCGGATCGGTTCAACATCGGGTCAGATAGCAGTTATTGTGATGTTAAAAAGTATGCTTTCAGTAGTGCATGTCTGACTCTGCAGCAAAACCCTAACAGCAGCAAAACAGCTTTAGAATATACACAGTATCAGGCTGACCCACTTTCACTTTGCATAAGAAAAATAAGTATGGTTTCACATATTAGGTTTGTGCCTAACGACCTACCAGTGCTGGATTGAGAGGAGAGCTTCCGCAATGGCAGTCAGAAAGTGCGATGTGGTCTGTAGTATCGGCTGATGATGGGTGTAACTGGAGGTAGCTGGGGCAGATTCATCGATGAGAGGACTAGCTGCTGCCATTTCTGCCCAGGTTTCTTTGCCATCTGCTGTGAGCTGGAGTTCCATCTTGTGGCATCGGGCTGATCCTAGATGTGGAAGTTGCAGGAGTCACAGCTGCAGGGACCAGAACTGCTAAGCTGTTTGCAGTGTGGAAGGTTACCTGCTCCAACAATGTCTGTGGGGGATGCAAGTCAATTCCTGGACTCCTTGATCTCACCCTGTCTGTTGGATGATCCCACTTGCTGTGTTTCTTGGAGGTATTCTTCTAGGACTCCTGTGTGGCAAAGGCCACAAAGTGTACTGTTCCTGGCAGATGCAATTTAACTCATTGAGTCCAGTTGACGCCATATGGTGTCGGAACCTCCATTATTGAACCTGACCCAAAATGACCACCAGAACTCAATGAGTTAAAATACTCGACCTGACCCAACCTGATTTAAATTTAAAACCAGTTGGGTTGGATATGGGAAAAGCCTGATATCCAACTGGATCAGATGTCTGGGTTGGATATCTGTGCATCACTAAAGACTAACAAACAAGTTGAACAACCTGGGAGTCAGATCAGGAGTGGTAAACTTGATTAGAAACTGGTTAAGCGGGAGGACAGAGAGGTGGTAGTGCATGAAGTTCAGTCTGCTGAGAGAGAGGTAACCAGCAGGGTGACTCAGGGTTCGGAGTTGGGCCCAGCCCTCTTTAATGTCTTCATAAGCAACATTGCAAAGCTACTGGTAGGAAGGGTGCCTTTGCAGATGACACAAAGATCTGCAGTAGGGTTGACATGGCAGAGTGGGGATAGGAAAAATGAGAAGGGACTTGGGGCAAGCTGGAGGAATGGTCAAATACAGGGCAGCTAAAATTCAATGCAAAATCATACACTTGGGGCACAGAAACCTGAGAGAGGAGTATTCCATGTGGGGAGTACCTGTCAGCCACCAATCAGTAGAGAGATCTAGGAGTGATTATATATGAGGACCTAAAGATGGCTGGACAGTGTGAAAAGATGGTTAGAAGGGCAAACAAGATGTTGGGGTGAACTGGGAGAAGCATCACCAGCATAAATAGGGAGGTGATGATGCCACTGTACAGATCATTGGTGAGAGCTCATCTGTAGTACAGTGTACAGTGTCCAGTTTTGGAGGCCTCATCTCAGGAAAAACAAAGACAAGGTGGAGGCAATACATAGAAGGGCTACAAATGGCACAGGAGCTGCACCAGAAGTCATATGAAGAGAGTCTGAAAGACCCAATATGTACTCTCTAGAACTGAGGAGACTGGAGGAGGGGCATTATAGTGAAGTTCAAATACCTCAAAGGGATACATAAGGTACAAGGGGTGCATATTTTGAAAAGGGGATGCACTAGAACTAGGGGACATGATTTGAAGTTGGAAGGAGGTAGAGTCAGGGGCAATGTGAGGAAACACTTCTTACACAGAGAGTAGTGGATGAATGGAACAGCCTCCTGCAGGGGTTGTGGGGGCAAAAATGGTGGAGGAATTCAAAAATGTGTGGGACAGACACATGGGACAGACACATGGAAATTCTTGAAATGGGAGGTAAGCCACAGGTCAGCTAATTCTATTGTGCAAGTAAAGGTAGGACAAATGGGCAGACTAGATGGGCCATATGATCCTTATCTGCTGACAAATTCTATGTATCTATGAGGTCAGGAGCAGTGGCAGAAGGAACTGTAAAGTCAGAAGGAAGCGGTAAAGAGGATAAACAGGGAGAAAGAGGACCTGAGTTTAGGAAATGATATGAGAAGGCAGCAATGGATTCCCTGTGGGAGATAGAAAAACAGAATTTGGCACACCAGAGGCATAATGGAAAGATGCCTGGCATCAATGGAGTGGAGGGAGAGTGCAGAATAAAAAGAGTAGTGATGGGTACTGTATGCAGGGGATAGTTCAAAGCAAAATGGCATAAGGAATGAAAAGATGGGGTTCAAGAATGAGGTATACCACAGGTAAATTAGATTTTCACATCAGGAATGTCACAACCTAATTTTACAAACCTCAGTGCAGGTACCAGCATTAACAAACTCTGGTCAGAGTCACTACAGCTGCCAATACATTAACTGATAAGGTGTTTTATGGGTTTAAATGTAAAGCTGAATTGCCAGAGTTGGATCCATGTGTAAATTTTGTTTTTGTAAAGTTAGATCATTTATCTGGTTGATCCTTTGTTTTCTACATGTTTCAAAAGTGAGTGGCGAGTGTGTCTTGTACTATATGGAGAAGGAGGGAGCTGCACACAGCCTTCAAGTAATAGTGAGAAGGAATAGTGCAGAGGAGAGGTATTGCTACATTGGGGACTCTGGGCCAACCTGGAGGGATAAGACCTCACAGGGGTTAATAAAGTACAGGAGGGAGATATTTTTCATAGAAAAAGGTGATCTAGAACAAGAGGTCATTATATGAAGCTGGAAGAGGTAGATTCAGCAGAGATGTGGGTAAGTACTTCTTCAAAGAAAGGGTGTTGGATTTCTGGAACAGCCTTCCATCAGAGGTAGTGGGGGTGAAACCAGTGGTGAGTTTCAAAATGCCTGGGATGTGCACAAGGGAATCATAGGAAGAAGGAAGGGGCCGGCAGAAACAGTGCCATAGATCAAGTAGGGTCTGTAGCAAAAGCAATCATAATTAAAAATGGACAGACTAGATTGGCCCAGTGATCATTATGTGCCATCAGTTTTGATGTTTGTATGCATGACAAGTTATATGATGCAAACGGATACAGTGCAAAATTATTAATATGCCAATGTCTATACTGTAAATTGTGTGGCACACATAATTTGTGTTGTACTATGCTATACATACAAAATAATCAAATGGGCAATAATATATGCAATGAGCAAGGGAGAACAAATCAAGGGAACATGTGTGAAGTAATATTCTACTCACAGAGTGGTGACACCATGATAAGTACATATTGTATAAAGTTACTGTATTATGATGATACCCAGCTGTATGCCAATGCTGAGTTAGCTACATTATGAGGTTTTGTTAATGTTTTTTTGTATAGCCTATACATTGTCTACATACATGACACATAGCCAAGGATGCTCCTTGCAATTTTCAACCTTGATTATTTTTAACACTTTATTCATTTTTGGGAAATCACTTTCAATGTGGCAAATAATAAAGAAATGTATAGACAGCAGATGTGCAAGAAAATTTGACCAGCATTTTCCAGTGACAAGAAGACCTTAGGCCAGGAGTGGATAAAGGCTTTAATGTTTACAGTATTCCTATAAATTACTGAGGGAGGTTCGTGGTGATATGTCCCCTGAGGTAGATGCCCCTACTGGAAATTTGTATCCATGAGGGTACTCAGAGTACCTGAGATAACCAGAAAACAGATTATATTCAGTGTTAAAGGTCAATTTAAAATGTGCTTTTAAAATATAAAGAAAGTCATTCACTTCATGTTGCAAGGCTCAATCAATATAAAAATATATATACAGAGTCTCCTTGGAAAAAACATCACATTTAGAGATAAATAAAAGATTTGTAGCTCCTTTCCCAAATGATTTTCATCCGACAGTCCCCTCACTACAGTCAATATGTTTGCCTCCTGTGGACCCACTGAATGCTAAGGACAGGGCATCATTCCTGGTAGCTAGATGTTGCAATTTACACCCCTATGATTTCTGTTTTGTTACTTTTTGGCAATAATGATATTAATAAATACATATACATACTGCATGACACAACATCCTAGTTCACATTTCATATTAGTATCAACAGCACTAACAGCTGGGAAGTGGTATACCATTATTCCTGTTCCATGAGACTAACTGCCATCTGCATACAGCTCTCTTTATGAAATTCCAAACACACACCAAGTAATACACTGACTGCTTTTACCCCACCCCAAGAATTATACTTTATTCACTGCATGATGGTAACTTCACCAAAACAAAAATGGTTCTACAAAAATGCAATCAGCTGGATTCAGTGCATGCAGCCTACCTCACAATGTCTTAGCAGTTACCTTTGCATAGCCCTGATATGGCAGCTCTCAGCTCTTATTTATCATGTTTTTCCTTCAGTTTTCATCATTGCAATTAGGTCGGTCTTGAAAGGGTTAACATAAGAACCCTCAGCATGGCAACCACCACCCCCAACAAACACACACACACACTGCTGGAAGAGAGAGAGAGAGAGAGAGAGACAGTTTGAGTTACACAGCTGGAAGAATACAGTCGGCTGGGCAAAGGCATAAGTTTAAACAAATGCAGAATGTTTTGTTGAACAGAAGAGGTGTGTGAGTGTGTGTGTGTGTGTGTGTGTGTGTGTGTGTGTGTGTGTGTGTAGACAGAGAGAGAAAAGAGGAGAGTGAGATGAGTGAGCAGTGAAATAGTGCCATGTAGGCAGGCAGGGATGGGAGGGGGCAGACATAAACACATCCTCATTATAAACACAGAAAATATGGAGAGATGGGAGTCATGTTCAGCTGAACACTCACGTGGAAGAAGACAAACTAGATATCCAGTCACATGCTTCCACAGTCCACTCTCTATCCTACAGTACATCATAGCAAGATATCAGCATGGCTCTGTCCATGCAGCCATAAAAATCCCTGGTATAGTTTGTACAAATCAATTGCAGGACCATCCAGTAATCACCAGGGACTACTGTGCCATAGTTCTAGAGAAGTTGAACATGTTACATAGCTAGAGTCCCCAACACTTAAACAAGCATTCAAAAGCAGCATTGGTGTGTGTCTGTATGTACAACTTGATGTTGTTTAAAATCATAAAGCAAACTACAGTGCTTGCTACAGTAAAGTTGATCAGTACCCAGCTACCATGCAAATTGCGAGTAGCGGTATACATGTTATTCAATGGGTACTGGATTGTGCACCACTCAGTATACTGCGCTACCAAGAACTGTACTGTAGCAAGCATTGTATATGAGACTTCAAATATATATACCCAGGCAATGAGGAAGGAGATGGGGAATGATAGAAATGTGTAAATATCTCCATGGGATAAACTGGGTAAACTGGAATGAGTTGTTCACCTTAGTGCAACTAAAGCACATTGAGTAACCCACTGAAGTTGGCTGGGTGGAAATATGAAAGACATACCCGAAAGTAATTTTTCATGGAATGAATGGTGAACAGGTGGCCCAGACTGCTGACTGAGGTGGTTTGTGCTAAAAAGTGTGTGTGTTTTGGGGGTCAAACAAGGTGGGACAGGCACTGGGGCCTGCTAAGATCAGGGATGTTAGTGCAGGGAGGGTAACAAGAGGCTGGATGGCCTATGGGACTATCACACATATTAGGCAGGGTTAAGTAGACTGAATGGGACAATGGACTTTTCTTCTGCTGTCATATTCTATGTTTCTCTGTTAATGTGAAACATGTAAAGCCATTACTGCCTATGAGACATAAGAAACATTACATATTATGTGGTCTTCATCTTGAAAATAGACTAAAGAATTCTGGATCTACAGCACTTATGGAAGCAAATCTAGACCTGATACATTTTGTACAGTCTGGAAACTTCACATAATCTAAAATTTAGTCATGTTCTAATATGACAGGAGTTGAGCAATCACTGGATATGAGTCCTTCACCCCACCATACACCCTTACATCACTCAATATTCACTTGGCTCATAAAGTAAATTATTTAAAACTTTGTTACTCTGGTTGCCTTTAAGTGCAATCGAGACAGGTAAATGTTCCTTTGCTGATTTCCCAGACTAGCAATGTTGTGTTCTCAGCAGTATGCCATCATCTTTTGAACATCACACGTGATAGGGCAGGTTAGTAATAAGATTTCTGTATGTGTATTAATAGTCTGCAATGCTACTGAATATCAGTCGCAAACTGTCTAGCTAGTATAAACAGCAGTGAGAAAGGAATAACATCATTGGCTGTGCCACATTATTTGACCATGCAGTAAGATTTGTTTTATCACATGGCTGGCCATCAATTAGATTTGTAACATGGGAAGAATCAGCAAGCCAAAATAACAGAAAGGGATTGGAGGAAATACAACAGGTGATTAAAGTTGGAGCGGGATTAATTCCCCAGTAATGCCCACTCCAACATCGGAATAATCCCTGCCTGACATCAGAAGCACACTAAATGAGCAAGATAGAGGAGCAGGCATGTACTTCCAGCAGAACCACGCTTATCGGTAGCTCACAGTACTCTGCCCATAACCAATGGCATATGATCATGCACATATTGGCACATATCCCATAATGCAGTAGTAACTAAGTAGTGAAAACGAAGATAAAGAGCAATAAAATGGCATGTTTAGCAACAGAAAGAAATGTTATGATCAAGTATTGTGTTTGTGGTGTACAACTGCCGTGTCAGGAAAAAAATTCCACGGACAGTCGGACACTACATTAATACATGTCCTGTGTAGGACGTGCACGCACATGTTCTGTATGGAACGTTGTACTTGAGAAACAGCAGAAGTGGACAAAATAATAAAAATCACTGTTTCTCCTCACAGCTATAGTATGTAAATTAGTATGTTATAACACAATTTTGCTTGAACCGTTTGCCATGTTGCAAACACATTAATCCCCTCCGAGGAGAAACTACTAAGGAGATTAATGCAGGGTTAGGTGGTTGCGAGCACTCAGTCTTCAGCCTCATGCCACAACCCCCAACCATGCATTAATTCCCTAGTAGAAACCCTCCTTCGGAGGGATTAGTGCTTACTTAACCCTTTGCTGTGCCGGAGACTAATAAATCAGTTTAGAATTTCTATACATTCTAATTCTGCAGGCAGCCAAAGGTTAAACTGTCTTAATCAGACATTTGTGTGCCTCAACAAACCATCTAAACTCATATAAGTAACATCCTTCAACTACAAGAACCAACTCCAGCATCATCTCACTTCCAGAAGCAGTTGTACCTGTCATCAGATCACCACCCCAGCTAACCATGTCTTGGTGACTATTGGAGATTGGTCCATGCACTTGGAGACAATACACACTTCGTGGCCCAGTATGCCAGCCATGCCTAGCTCAGCTATATCTTTGTGACTCTATAGTACTTGGATACAGTGTAAAATATCATACATGGACTTCAATGCTAGGTTTAATCTGGGTAAGGTCAGAAAGCTTACAAGCTGGAGATTGAATCTGTCCTTGCTTTCTGAAGAATCCTATAAGAAATTGATGCAGACAGCTATACAGTAGTTTCTGGAACATAATGATACGGGGATATCTCAGACCCAATACTCTGGGATACTATACCTTAAAACTGTCTTCAGAGGAGTGACTGTATTATATGCAACACACCATATTTGGGAGTGTACTGCCTGACTTCAAGAGTTCATGATTACTCTCAGCACACTGCTGAAGTTAAGAAAGGATGAGGACAAGGTGGAGGATTTTCAAATTAGGAAAGTAAATCTACAGTTACAGCAGATACTGGATTAGAAAGTGGGCTTTGCCTTACATCATTAAAACAGTATTATTATGGGGAGGCATTGAAGAAATGCATATTGGCACAGATGTTACAGGCCAAAAAGGACATAAAACAGACTTTAATGGCAGATAAGGCACTGCCCACCCAGTCTGCCAGTGTTTCCCTACAAATTATTACTGAAGACTGTATCTATAGCTACTTCTGCCCCCTTCCACAATGATTCCCTTGTGCCTATCCCATGCATTCTTGAACCTCACTACTGTTTCTAACCCCCACCACCTCTGATGGAAGGCTGTTCCAAGAATCCACCACTCTTTTGTAAAGTACTTCCTCACATCTCCCTGAATCTACCCCCTCCAGCTTCATTGCATCCCTTGTTCTTGAACATCTGTTTTTCTGAAAAATACTTCCTTCTCTCCTGTACCTTATTTACCCCGTGAGGTATTTAAAGGTTTCTATCATATCTCCGCCTCTCTTCTCTCTTCTGGGGTGTACATATTGAGGTCCTTTAGTCTCTCCTTTAGGGCTTTTGATGCAGACTGCACCATTTAGCTTTCTTCCTCTGAATCACTTCCTCTATATCCTTCCAGAGATGTGGTCTCCAGAACTGGACACAGTACTCTGGGTGAGGTCTTACCAATGATCTATACAGAGGCAACCACCTCCCTCTTGTCAGCTGATACCCTCCTAGGCACCCCAGCATCCCAAATAGCCCTCCCAGCTGCCTTATCATACTGCCTGACCACCTTTAGGCCATTAGATATGATTACCACAAGGTCTCTTTTCTGCCAGGTAGTCATCAATACCACTCTACCCATTTTGTACTGTGCCTCTGGGTTTCTGTGCCCTAAGTGCATTATTTTGTACTTTTCACATTGAAAGTCTGCTGCCATGCCCTTGGTCATGCCTTTAGATTTCTCAGGTCTTTACTCATGCTTCCCCTCCTGGAGAGTCCACCCTATCACAGATTTTGGTGTCATCCACAAAGAGACAGATCTTCCTTCCATCTCCTCTGCAATTTCACTTATAAAGACATTAAAGAGGATTGGTCCCAGCACTGATTCCTTCAGCACCTTGCTGGTCACACTTCCTCCCTCAGAGTGACCTCCATTTACCTTCACCCTCTGTTGCCTATCCCTAACCAATTTCTTATTTAGTTTATCACCTTGACTTACTCCTAAGCTACCCAGCTTGTTATTAATCTCCTATGTAGAATGGTGTTGAAAGACTTACAGAAGTCTAAGCAGGCCACATGCATCACCCAACCCTGATCTTATTCCTTTGTCACCCAGTAAGAGAAATCTATGAGATTCATTTGGCATGACCACCCTGCTGTGAATCCATGCTGTCTCAGGTCTTGTAAACCACTGGATTCAGATATTCCACAATCTTTTCCTTCAGCAGTGAATCCATTAACTTTACCACCACTAACGTCTGGCTGACTGGACTATAATTGCCAGCCTCCTCCTGCTATCACTTTTATGTAGTGGGACTACACCCACCCTCCACCAGTTCTCAGGAACCACTCTTGTTTCCACTCATCTGTTAATTAGAGGTGTCAGAGGTGCAGCCAGTACCTCCTGAGCTCCATCAATACCATTGAAACACCTCATCTGGATCTATTGTTTTGTCCACATTCAGATTAGTGAGTCCTTCAAGGCTCTCTCCTCTGAAAATGGACTAGAGTCCAACTCCCTCCCTTCCTCCAAAGCTTCTGCTACTTTTGTGGCCCCTCCTTTCATCTTCCTCTTCCTCTGAGAACACTGAACAAAAGTATTTGTTCAGGATGTCTACCTTCCTGGCCCCTCTGCAAAGTGTCCCTTCCTTTTCAACCTTACAATTCCCCCGGTTTTCCTCTTTTCACTTACATACCTAAAATATGTCTTGTCCACTTTCATAGCCTCCAGGGCTATTCTCACTTCAGTCTGCACCTTTGTGCTTCTTACTGCTCTAGCTGCTTCTCTTCTGTTTCCCAATACACCTCCCTATCCTCTTCCTTTGCATCTCATTAGACCTTCTAAATGTGACCCTTTTAGATTTTATCTTTTCAACCACCTCTTTCAAGAATCATAATGGTCTCTTTTTCCTCTTACTTTTGCTCACTTGTTTGATGCAAAAGGTTTGTTGCTTTTACTGTGTTCTCTTTAGCTCACCACTGTTTCTCCTCCCACCAAGGCCATTCCTCCTGCCAGGTCATCCTTGAGGCACTCACCCAGCTTTATAAAAACCTGTCCTCCTGAAGTCCAGGACCCTAACCTTATGTTTTATTCCACAGCTGTCCTATATTGAACCACACTGTACAGTGATCACTGGTCCCTAGGTGGTCTCACACTTTGACATCTGCAACACTGTCCCTGTTTGTAAGCACGATGTCCAGTATTGCTCCACCATGAGTGGGTTCACTGACTAGCTGACTGAGGAATGCACCCCACAGAGAGTCCAGGATGTCTCTGCTTCTAACTAAAGTCATTGTTTGGAGGCTCCGTTCTACATCTGGCAGGTTATGGTTCCTCCATCAGCAGTGTGTCCCTTTTCTGCCATCTTGCCAGTGGCTTCCACCAGTACCTTATCTAATTCCTCCCTGTGCTAGAGGTCTGTATATCACTCCAGTGTGAATAGTGGCTCCATTCCCCATCTCCAGGGTGACCCAGTATATCTGCCTCCCCTGTATTTCCTGTATCTCTGTCACTTTTATGCTTTCCTAGCTTGTATACCAAGGCTGATGGACCCCATTTCAGTGGCAGTCACTCATTCTGATGAATGGATAGAGTCTATTATGTGTGGGTACTATCAGGATTTATGACACTGCCCTACTCTGAAGGGCTGCATCTGTCCAGGAGGGAACCAGGATCCTAGGTGATAGGTTTAAATACTTCATTGGCAAGCATTTAAACCAGCCAAGGGGAGGCACTGGAAAGGAGCAGGAAACCTAGCCCCCAAAAAATCACGGTAGTAAGTGTGGTAAACACCAACATGGAGGTGTCGGATAGGGAGAAGGGCAGGGGTAAATGGAGAAAGTGACAAAGGCAAGAAGGACAGGGTGGGGCAAAAGGAGTAAGGCCATCAGGAAATGGAGGGTAATGAGTACCAATGCCTATAGTCTGGGCAACAAGCTCCCTGAGCTGGTGGCCTTGATGGAAGAGGATGCCTGGATATCGTAGCAGTCACAGAAACATGGTACACAGAGAACCATGACTGGGATGGTAACATACCAGGGTACATAACCTACAGGAGAGACAGGCAGGGGAGAAGAGGGGAGGAGTAGCTCTCTATGTAAAGGAAGGGATAAAAGCAACTGAACAAAAGAGTAAACAGGGAGGAGAGGAGGCACTGTGGGTCACCTTGGAGACTGGAAAGAGCACCACTATCTGCACAGGGTTGTGCACAGACCCCCATGTCAAGGGAGGGAATGGACAAGGATATGATAGAAGGCATTCTTAGAATGGCAGAGAAAGGGGAGATACTGTTGATGGGAGACCTGAATATGCCAGATGTTAACTGGAGCACATTTGCTGCAGCCATATCCAAGAGCAGGGCCATTCTTGATGCCTACAGGTGGCAGGCCTCAGACAGCTAGTTTCGGAACCCACTCGTGAGGGAGCAATCTTAGACCTCATACTTTCAAATGGGGTGGTGAGAGGATCTCAGATCTAGAAGTGGGTTGCCATCTGGGAACAAGTGACCATCAAACAGTGTGGTTCACGTTAAACTCAGCTACAGAGTCAAGCCATACAAAAGTGAGGGTACTGGACTTCAGGAGGGCTGACTTTGGCAAGATGAGGGAGTACCTCAGAAAGGCACAAGCAAACAGGCTAGAAGGAGGTGTGGAGCAACAATGGGGAATCATCAAACTGCCATCACAGAAACAACAAGCCTTTGTGTGAAGCAAATAAACAAATCAAAATGAAAGAAAAAGCACTATGGTTCTCAAAGGAGGCTGTGAAAGTCAGGAAGAAAAATATAGCTTTCCGTAAATAAAGGAAACACAGAAGGAGCAGGACAGACAGCTGTACCAGTTAAGGCAGAATGAAGCAGGGAGGGAAGTCTGAATAGCAAAGGCCCAAACTGAGGAAAAATAGCCAACTCAGTTAAGAAGGGGGATAAAACCTTTTATAGGTACATCAGCGAGTGTAGAAAGACAAAGGAGGGATAGTGAGGCTGAATAGAATGAACAGTGGGTGGGCAGAGGGGACAGTGAAAAGCAGGATACTGAACTAATATTTCTGCTCAGTATTCACAAAAGAGGAGGGGAAGTGCAAATCCAATTAACAGAAGCACTCTTGATAGGGGTCGATCCCAGTCCTTTCACAGAAGAAAGGGTTCTGCAAGAACTCCTAAAACTGAAGGTGGACAAAGCAGTGGGCCTGATGGAATTCACCCAGAATTCTAAAAGAATTAAGGGGAACTAGTGAAACCACTGGCTACTCTTTTAATAAATCATGGGAGGATGGTGTAGTACCTGAGGACTGGAGGAAGGTGGATATGATTCCACTTCACAAAAGTGGGACCAAGACAGAAGCGGAAACTACAGACCTGTCAGTCTGACCTCTGTGGTAGGGAAAGTGATGGAGTCACTTCTGAAGGAAAGAATAGTTGAGTACCTAGGGCCAGTGGGGCACAGGACCCAAGGCAGCATGGGTTCACAGTGGGAAGGTCATGTCAGACGAATCTAATAGATTTCTTTGACTGGGTGACCAAAGTAGTAGACCAGGGAGGGGCTGTGGACATGGCCTACCTAGACTTTAGCAAGGCATTTGACACAGTCCCACACAAAGATTAATAGTCAAATTAACCAGCCTGGGAGTGGGTCCCAGGGTGGTAGCCTGGGTAAAACATTGGCTGGACAACAGAAAACAGAATGTAATTGTAAATGGAGTCCACTCTGAAGAAAGAGGGGTTACTAGTGGGGTAACGCGAGGTTCAGTATTGGGTCCAGTCGTTTTAATGTCTTCATAAGTGACATTGCAGAGGGACTGGAAGGAAAAGTATGCCTCTTTGCAGATGACACAAAGATATGCAACAGGGTTGATACACAAGGAGGCATGGAAAGGATAAGAAGGGACTTGGCAAGGTTGGAGGAATGGTCAGAAGTATGGCAGCTAGGATTCAATGCAAAAGTGCAAAATAATGCACCTGGGAAACAAGAACCCAGGGAAGAATACACAATGTGGGGGAGGTAGTAACAACAACAAAAAGGAAAGGGACCTGGGGGTAATCATATCAGATGACCTTAAGGTTAGCAAGCAATGTGAGAAGGCAGTAGGGAGGGCTGGGGTATACTGGGATGCATAGGAGAGACATCAGCAGCAGAAAATAGGAAGTTGTTATTCCTCTGTACAGACAGTTGGTGAGACCCCATCTGAGTACTGTGTCCAGTTCTGGAGACCCCATCTCTGCAAGGACATAGACAGGATAGAGGCAGTCCAGAGGAGGCAACTAAAATGGTGCAGGGTCTGCAAGAGAAGCCATATGAGGAGAGACTAAAGGAGCTTAATATGTATACCCTTGAGGAAAGAAGGAGAGGGGACATGATAGAAACTTTTAAGTACCTCAGTGGAATCAACAAAGTCCAAGAGGGTAGCATCTTTCAGAAAAAGAGACTTGCAAGAACAAGGGACACAACTTAAAGATGGGGGCAGTTCAGGGGCAATGTGAGGAAGTATTATTCACATAGAAGGTAGTGGATGCATGGAACGGCCTTCCTGAGGAGGTTGTGGGGTCTAAAATTGTGGGAGAATTCAAGAATGCATGGGACAGACATAAGGCAATTCTTGTGGGGGTAGTAAGAAATAGGCTGTTGGTTAACTAGGATCTACGGCCTATCCTGTAGGTAGGAAATGGGCAGACTAGATGGGCCAAGTGGTCCTTATCTGCCTTCAAAGTCTATGTTTCTATGAATCTCTTCTCACACCAGTCTGTCTGGGTTAAAGCTTCCAGAAACACAGGAGGAGCATAAAGAGCTAATCTAGTCCCTGGTAACAGGGAAGAAATTTCTGAAGCTCTTGTCACTGCTAAGACTGGTAAATGTTTGGGCCTGGATGGGTTTCCAGTTGAATTTTATAAATTCTTCTCCCTATGGTAATACCTTTGCTATCCTAGCCATATAGAGATGTACAGGAAAGAAATGTCTCCTCAGTGTCATAGAACTGGACCACAGCTTTAACCATATTGAAGCCAGAAAAAGCTCCAATGCAGCCCTCTCCATATAGTCCGTATCGATCCTAAATGTCAATTATAAGTTATTCATGGCAGTTAGGGCGAAATGTTTGAGGGATTAGATTTACAATTTGCAACTACCGATAAATAAAGGTAATTTAGGGCTTCCAGATTTAGAAATTATGCCATGGCATCCCATCTCAGAGTTCTTTACTTTAGGCTTTCTAGACATTGTTTGGTGTCCTGGAAGCACATAGACTTCATCTGAATAATGTCCATGATGTAGTACAATACTTTTTGCCTTTTGTCTAGTGCCCACCCTGTAAAGTTTTTTTTCATCAGCTATGATTGTCATCTTAATGACATAGAAAAGTTGATGAGTTTCCCAGATTGTAACATTATTCAATATCTCTGTTCACACTTAGCTTTTGAAATGAACTTTGGTAGCAGTTAGGTCTGGGTCATATTTTTGATTTCTGAATGAAATGGGAGTTCTGTTTTTGAGGAATGTCAGACTAAATACTGAGAACACTTTTGCTACATAAATTAGATCATGTTTATTAAAACATGGGAAAGAAAGGTGAGGCTACCAATGACCATGGAATTCCTATGTACAATGATAATGGCTCCACTTAAAGGGACTTATGAGAACACTTAATATAAAACTTTTACAGTTTTCATGAATTTAGTCATACTAAAACACAAATTATAGTGGAATGGTGGTCTTGTGATCTCTAAGTAGATGAACAATGTGCCACTTGGCTACAGCATTCCTTAAAACAATTTAAGTTACATCATCCCTTTTGGAGTGAATTTTCTTGGAAATGTTGTAACTGATACTTCCTTACCACAGAGGTGCAGGCATGTTATATAGGGGAGCAGTGAGGGAAATGTTTGAGGAAATGTGGGGAGATCCATGCAGATCATGTTCACATTTTCTTGGCTTGCCCAGAGTTGGCTGGTTATTGGCATGAGGTAGACTCCTACTTAAAAAAATATGCAGGTAACTTTGCTGGGGCTTATGCCAACTTTGGTACTTCCAAACACATCTATGGACCATATTCAACTCAGCGACTGCACAGGAAGTTATAGAATGTACTGGAAGGCAGGTGAAGTTGAACATGGGGCAGTGGAGCCTATTCAGAAATACACTCAATGGATTAAAAAGGAGGATGGCATTCATCACTTGACTAGTAGCAGAAAATACACTAAACACAGAACTGTCATCTTAATTTATTTATTCCAAAAGTGCCAGACAGGTACAAAAAGAGGCAGCAGTCAGTAATGAGCAACGAATGCTCCTGTACTTGTTGGTTCAATGTTTTGCCCTAGGTAATTAGGGGCTTCATTAAATGAAGCTACACCCAATCCTTAGACATCTATTTAAACAAGCATACATTTGCATATTCATGTTTCCAGTATTATTATTGACTGAGAAGTGTGTTTGAACTTCAACAAGGTAGTAAATTAATAATAAAGTGAATCAATAGCATATATAAAGACAAAATGTCCTAAAAAGTCAAAATAAATTCCTTTCTTGTTCTATATTTCATCTGTTTATCACAACAGGCCTCTATAAATAACTTCACAGCTTCAGTGCACATGTCCAGGGCCATATCTGTTTTTTTTATATCACCAGAACCATTTTGATCAGCACAGTTACTGTAGTAGTGGTCGCCTACTTGATGTATTATCAGTTGTGGGGTTCTTCTCCATCCTCTTGCCCGCTCTGCTTGTCTCTCCTCATCTTTTTTTTCCCCTCTGATGTTTTGCTCTGAATCCTAAACATGGTTTATCTGGTACTCCCTGGGCATACTCCCTCAGGAAGGCTGATCTCTGTAAAGGCTCCTTTCTATGTCCTTATCATCAAGTTCAGAATTGCTTGGGCCTGTGCTATAATCAAATGGAGTTTGTCAGATCTTTTCAATATAGGACGAGAGGTATTCTTAGGGTTTCATTTGTTGATAGTTCCCCTTCCTTCCTTTTTCCTATTAAATGCACAGTATTTCCATATTCATTAGCATCCCTGTTAATTGTGTAACATTTTTTATTCATAATTTTGGTATCATAATACCTCTTGTATTCTTTAAACTTCAAATTGCATCTCTCAAACTCTGCATTATCAGAGTATGTAGCTACATTCTCATTTTTCCATGACGCTTTGTGTAATTCATCTTATATTTCTTTTCCATCCTCAGTGAAATGGCGACAAATGCATTTCCCTTCCGAGGTGCTATGACCTTCCAGTTGGTTATTTTACACAAATGAAATTGGTTTACAATGTCCCACCACCCTGAAAATATATCCACAATAAATTCATTTTCATAAAAATGTTTATTTTAACATCATCACTCCCAGTCAGTAATAGCATCAATGTTTGGGTAAACCCTTCCTCAGGACAAGACTGGTGCTTCTAAAATAATAAACATGGAAAGATGTAAACAAAAGTTTCTATCATCAAAATTCTTAAAATCAAAGAATATAATGATAAAGAATACTTCAAAATAAAGGTGTTATAAACACTTACTATTGATTTCATATAACTTTTCCATAATTTGCTGCATTACTGTTACATTCACTGTTCGACTCCCACCACAAGACACTGTTAAGGTCAAAGTAAAAATTATTTACTAAACAATTACAATCAGATGCAAACTAAATTCATCACACTGAGCAATGAAATACTATCTTTACTGGCCAAGACTTAAACATTTTTACTAACCTTATTCTGTTAAACCATATCGCATAACGTTTTAAGCCACTTCACAGAAACATCTGTTTATTAAAGACTCTGCAAATACAAGAACTATTTATTATTTATTTACTTCTTTTACATTTTCTTCCACATCTCTCTGTATACATTTTCTAAATAATGCTTGACTCTAACAAGTTCCCATATTTTAAAATTTATTAGGTTAAATGGATTCCTCAAATCAAAATATATTTAAATATTTTCACCAAAATCTCCTTTCACCATCTCAGAAGTTTATGTCTTTTATATCAAAATTGCCAAACTTATAATTCTTGCAGTGTTCCTCTCCACTATCAGAAGTGCTACTTTTCTAGCTAAAACAAATAAAAAAAAAACACAATTTAAATGGTCTCTCGTTTCTTTCAAGCTTTTAAAAGAGAAAAATGTGGTCATTACTTACTGTGTTAGTTATCCAGTGTCCTGCTTAGGTGGAAGTGAGTGGAGGGCAAACTAGCACCTCTTTGAAACCATGGACAGACCCCACCCCAAATCTGGCAGCCAACACAAAGTGTAACCGAAGCAGATTATGCTTTCCTGAGTGCCAGATCCGCTGCTGGACGCACCAAGTAACAAACTCCTTGGTGATGGAGGTACTACCTGAATTACTTCAGATAAAAAACTTACATTAAATCTGCATTGTTTCTATTTAAACTTCTAATTTCACTCAGATTTGGACACTAGGGAAAGTAATAACCTGTATCAATGTTCTACAGCTGCCTATCTCTGTCTCTATACAAATATATTCCTACAAATTTCTGTTCCATACACTATAACAAAACTTTAATTGGTTGCCAATCAATAACCTCATTTAAACCATTGCACGGGTTATTTGTTGGAAATAAATTAGTGAACCATGCCTCTCTCAAGAGTAATTTATTATTAAAATCGCCCACCCTGGTATTTTTGAGGACCATCTCTATACCAAAAAATGTAATGAAGGTAATTGGTGGCCTCTGTCCCAATAATTTTATGCTATAGGAGGGTTAGATCCTTATTCCTGATGTAACCTTTATGTTCCCCTATTCTTTGTTTAAGTTGTCATTTTGTTTTCCCTATATACATTAAGTCACAGGGGCATTTAATGCCATAAATTACTCCTTCAGTTTGACAGTTTATAAATTCCTTCATAGTGAAATTCTCATTTCTACTAGTGTTCCAGATTGATTTCATTCTACATGTATTGTGGCAATCACACACCTCCCACAACTATAGTTTCCTTTCAATTCCTGTGATGTAAATAATACGTTCTCCTAGCCTCTGGTAATTTATGCTCCAAATGTACCAACCTGTTTGTCAAAGATCTTACTTTTTTGCCACTACTTGGACCCCTTTACTAAAAGCTTTTCTCCCAATATTGTGGATCCTAAAATCCTCCAATGTTTTAATCGCCTTACCTATACTAACATACTGAAATTTGCCAGCAGATAAAGGCCTAGGTTCATCAAGTCTGTCTCGAATGTGCAGCTAGCACCCTTATTCTGCAGCTGCCTCCTTCCACCCTTCCCTTCATTAACCCTCCCTTGTCCTGTCCCATCACCTTTGAAGCAGTCCACTGTTCTACTGGATACCACTTCTGCAGGTAATGCATTCCACCCAGCCACCACCCTCTCAGTAAAAAGTGTCTCCTCATCTCCCTCCTGAACCTTCCTCCCTCCAGTCTCATGTCATGGCCCTGGTGGCCCTCCTCCTTACTTTGAACAGCCCCTCTGTACCGGTCTTGTTTATTCCTTTCATGTATTTAAAGGTTTCAATCATGTCACCCTGTCCTCCTCTCCTCCGTGAGTACATGTTCAACTCCTTCAACCTTCTCTTGTATGATAAGTTTCCCAGCCCCTTGATTATCTTTTGTCACCGCGCCTGCACCCTCCAGTAACTTAATGTCCCTCTTCAGATACGGGTGCCAGTACTGCACATAGTACTCCAGGTGTGGTCTAACTAATGACCTATACAGTGGCAGAATCACCTCCTCCTCCTCGAGGATATACCGCTTGCAATACATATGTCATAATATGTCATAATAGACATCACTGTACTTTAATAAAAGCACAATCTTTTTGTTTAACTGGTCTTGATTTTCTAAAATTCTTTTGGAAAGTAAATCTTTCCTTTCTTTTTCTGATACCTTTTGTTTTGCTCTTTCTAATGTTCCCTTTTGCAGCCTTTTGCTATAAATCTCTCTGTCATTTGTTCTGTAAATGTTTCCACATCTTGGTTTTCAGAGCAGTTACATTTTATTCACAAATACTGACTCATAGGAATCAATACTACCAAACCTTTTGGATGGAATCTATCTGCTCTGAGTATGGTATTTCTATCCGTTTGCTTCCTATACATATTTTTAAATAGACCCTCAGATTTTTTTAAATAACTAAGTCCAAAATGAGATTTCTCCTGCATTATGGTCAATCGTGAACTGCAGATATTCCATTTAGGAATTAAAATAACTATGACATTCCAGTAATTCCCTTTCTGTTCCTTCCCAAATTACAAACATGTCATCAATAAAGCATTTCAACAAAAGAAGATGGCTTGTGAAAATATTATTATTGTAAGCAAATTTCTCCTCAAACCAATTCATAAAGATATCAGCATAAGATGGGTCCATACTATACCCCATCACTGTCCTTTCACTTGTACATAAAATTTTTCTCAAACATAAAGTAATTTTGGGTAAGGACTAAGTATGCTAAATGTAATAAAAATTCATTCGGTAGTTTCGTTTCTATTCTATACTTCTACATAATTTCTTTAAAGACAGCCCTCTAAATGGGAATAGTTGTATAAAGGTCCTTCACATCAAAACTGACTAAAAATATTGTTTTGTCTGTCAAATTATGGGTTTTATTGAACTCATCCAACAAGTTTATTAAATGTGTTGAATCTTTTAGATATGACAACATTGATTCCACAATTCCTTTATATGAAAATCAACAAATACTGAGAGTGGTTCCAACACAGAACCTATTCCTGCTACTATAGGTCTTCCTGAAGGATGTAAAGGTTCTTATGAATTTTGGGAGGGTATAAAAACCTGGGATAATAGGAATTCTTTCTTCAATGCTCTATTTTCCCAATCCATTATCCAACCATTATCTAAGGCTCTTTTAATGATTTCTTCTATTAAACTACTTATTTTGTCTGTAGGATCTTTGGTCAATTTTAAATAGTTCTCTTTGACCTCTAACATTTTAATGCATTTTTCTTGATGCACTGTGTAATCTTGTAGAAATACCTCCCCTTGCAGTTGGTTATTTTAGTAAAGGGGGTGAAGAGGGTACAGCTCCTGCATAAAGCAATTGTTGCAGTTTCAGCAATTGCCAACATGTACAGTACCTTCATTATTTTTGTAGTCACTGAACTGCCATCGCTGTTTTGGGCTCACTCATATTGAGTCCCCATTTCACACAGCACCCAGATAATGGATATTGACTAATTGTTTGTACCATAGATGATTCCTGATATAGGACAAAACTTCTCAATCAATTCTTTTGGAATAAAACTGATTAACATAAAATAATATTTACTTTTAGAGACAGAGGGACGGATTGTTCTGTCACAGAAACATGGACTACTTGAATGGCATCAATTTTTTCTTTAAAAAAACTATGAACACAATTCAAGCCACATGAAAAGCACAAAGAAAACAGTCTAATGGTCAAAGTATGGAACTAAAAGAATGACTCTACAATCTAATGCCAATCAATCATTACAGTGAAAAAATATTAGATAGCAAAAAACTAAGTGCATTCATGAAACCAGCATGCAAACAAGACCTGAGTTCCTCCTTGCTGGGTGGAAGTGGAGTGCTATAAAATGTGCTTCTATAATTTACCTTTACCAGGTGAATAAACCTTCATTATCTATCTCATCTTTTATAGCAATCCACAGCCATCACAGCTGGGTGATTAAACAATGTCCCAGACAACAGGGTGGGGCAAGGAGGAAGAGGTCTGAAATTGACTGTAAAGCCATATACCCAAAAACAGATTTTTCTTGATCCCCAGTGCAAAGTGTGTAATGCTGTGAGAAGGTGTTGACTGAGGACCACATGGCCACTGTGCAGATATCTGTGATCAAAACTGCTTTGTGCTCTGCCATGATGTGGCCACCACCCTGGTCAAGTAGGCCCACACCTCAAACAGGCATAGAAACATAGAATTTGCCAGCAGACATGGACTGCTTGGTCCAACTAGTTTGCCCATTTTGCTTGCCTATAGTATCATAGCAGATCCTACTAGATCTGTGGTCCATTCATCCACCTCTCCTTCCTTTACTTAAGATTCCTTATGTCTACCCCATGAATGTTTGAACCCCACCACTTTTCACCTCCAAACCTGCAATGGAAAACTGTTCCACAAATCCACTGCTCTTTTCTCTCCACCTTGTTATCATTCCCCTTGTCCTTGAGCACCTTTCTTTCTGAAAAATACTTCCTCCTGTACCATATTTACCCTCTCTGATGTAGTTAAATGTATCTCTTATCTCCCTTCCTTGCCTATTCCAGGATGTACATATTTAAGTCCTCAAGTCTCTCCTCGTGAGGGCTTCTGATGCAGACTTTTCACCATTTTAGTTGCCTGCCTCTGGACAGCCTCCACTCTGTCTATGCCCTTCTAGAGACTTGGGCTCCTGAAGTGAACACAGTACTCTATGTGGGATTTTACCAGCACTCTATACAGAGACAATGCCATCTCCTATTTATGTTGGTGATACCCTCCTTAAGCACCTCAGCATCCCACTAGCCTTCCCAGCTGCCTTGTCACACTGTCTGGCCACCATTAGGTCATCTGATATGAGTACCTCCACTTCTCTTTCCTACTTGGTGGTCGTCAGTCCCACCCCTCAATTATGTACTCTGTCCCTGTTTTCTGTGCTGCAAGTGCATTACTTTGCACTTTTTCATGATGAAACCCACTTGCCATACTCTTGACTATGCCTCTAGTTTTCTCAGGTCTCTGCTCATTCCTTTCAACCCCAGAGTGTCACCCTCTTGCAGATTTTGGTATCATCCACAAAGAGGCTGAACATCCCTTCTAGCTCCTCTGCATCATGTCTTATAAAGATATTAAATAGGACCAGTCCCAGCACTGATCCCTGAGGCACCGACTGGTCACCCTCCATTCCATTTACCACCACCCTCTGCCACCTATCCTCTAACCAATTTCTTATCATGTTTACCATCTTTGAATCCACCCTAAGCTACCCAGCTTGCTTACTAACCTCCTGTGTTGAACAGTGTTGAAAGCCTTACTGAAATCTAGGTAGGCCACAACACTGCTCCACCTTGATCTAATTCCTTTGTTGCTCAGTCAAAGAAATCTATCTGAATCATTTAACACTCCACCCCACTCATAAATCCATGCTGCCTTGGGTCTTGTAACCCAGCAGATTCAAGAAAATCCACAATCCTTTCCTTCAACATCGATTTCATTAACTTTTCCACCACTGATGTCAGGATGGTAAACCTATAATTGCTAGCCTCTTTCTTGCTACTGCTTTTGAGAAGTGGGACTAAATCTGCCCTCTTCCAGTCCTCTACCACTGCTTTTCCAATGAAGTGTTAAATGGGACTGTCAGAGGTCTACCATTACCTCCCTGAACTCCCTCAATACCCTTGGTTATAGTCTATCTGGTCCCATTGTTTTGCCCACTTTCAGATTTGCAAATCCTTTAGGACTCTCTACTGTGAAAATAGACTAGTGTTCACCTCTCTCCCTCCAATGCACTTTCTTTTATAATAAATTTTTATTAGAGAAAAACATCAAGAAATGAACTACAATAAACAATAATACATGAACAACATGACAACAAACAGTGGATGTGTACTATTCACAAAACAATGAAACATACAAGCAATAAATTACAGATCATGACAGATGAAATGGTTAACTAAGTACTTAATGTAACATCAATGATACTCACAGATATAAAGGTGCTAGGTATTGCATGGGTTTAGGTACTATGACCAACCAAAACTACTGTATATAGCTCCTGGTAAGTTAGATTGCAACATAGAAACATTGATACATGAAAAAAAAGAAAACTTATCATTGTTATGGCACAATGGTTGGATCATTGGTTAATTTATATAGCACCCTGGATCTCCATACTTCATCAAAACCAGAAAGGTGCTTTAACTGATAGTAGTTTAATTTTTCTAAGTAATAGAAATAATCTATTAGGGCTACCCATTGTTTCACTAAAGGTGACAGTGGCCAAATCCATAGTTTGGTAATTAATTTTTGCTTCCACAAGTAGAATCAACAGAGGCTTTAAATGTCTTCCCTAATAGGTACCGATTTAGATGGAATGTGAAGGAGGATCAATATCAGAGAGATAAGTTAGGGAGGTCAAATATCAACTCTTATCATATGTGTAATATTTTCCCAATATGTACTCAGAGGGGACAAGACCAGAATATGAGTCTGATCAGCCTTTGGCTCTCCACAAGTATGCCAGCTGGTTCCAAAACTCACCCCAGCTAGTGAATTTGGACCACTGGGGTCCTAAAATATCTCATTTGGCATTTTCATGCAATTTTGTTTTAAATAGAGTGCCACTGAGAATTTAAAGGTTAAAAGGGAATATTTCTTTCACAGATGGAAGTTGCAAGGGAGCTTGTAAAGATCATTTAGAGCAAACTCCATATCTTTCCAGTAAGCCTGATATCCAGCAGATGTCCAAAGCATATCAAGTACAACTGAGAGGCTAAAGCATAGAGGTGTAAGTTTGGAAGACTGAGTCCTTCTTTAGCAAAACATAGTTTAAGTAAGGATAATCTGATTCTAGGTGCTTCTCCCTCCTCAGAAAATGAGACAGCAACCTTTTCCACTCTCAGAAATAAGTGTGATCTGGCAAAAGCAGGAGAGTTTGTAATTAAAACAGTATTCAAGGCAAAATATCTTGGTGAATGGCTTCTACCCTATGCAAAATAGATAGACCAAGTGGACCATCTGTCAAGGTCCACTGCCACAACTATTGTTAATGGCTTGTAATTAGACTCACTCCCTCCAATGCTCCTGTTTTGTTTCTGTGGCCCTCCCCTTCTTCTTACTCTGTGAACACTGAAGAAAAGTATTTAAGGATGTCTGCCTTTTCCTGGTGCCCTCTGCACAGTACCCCACTTACAGTACCATTTTTTATTTATTTATTTATTGATAGCTAGGATTAAAATACCTTTGAACCAAGGGTTCTTTACAAAGGTTCCACGTCATACAACTAGAAGCCTAAAGAAATAAACAATACAGAGCAAAAAGAGCAGGCACTGAACAAGTTTACATAAGCTATACAAGGTAAGAGCCCCCAAAAATGGTAGTAACATGTTAAGCTATGAAATAACAAGAGACGGTACAAAGGGAGTAAATAATAGAACGAAGGGGCTGGGGAGAGCACCTGGCCAGGGTTAGGGCTTTGGCAAAAGTAGGGAGGAGCAGTGCAGTCATAGGTATTTTGTTAATTGAGAGGTAAGGAAAGCAGCAAAGGGTGGATGTAGGGAGAGAGGTAGACATAAATAGGACAGGGAAGTGATGCAGTCAGTGAAGACTTTGTCATGAGAGAGAGAAGAGGCAGCAAACATTAGATGTTAGGAGTGGGATGGGGAGGAGAGCAAGCAAGGTCCAAGTAGAGCCATTTGAGATTAAAGAAGATGGGGTAGCAGAGCTTTAGGAGGGAGGAAGGAGAGGTGGGATGGTGAGTTAGTGAGAATGACAGGGAGGGATGGGCTAGGGTGGTAGAGGGGTACTGGGGAGGGAAGTCAGGGGTATATAGTGTTGGGGAACACAATTAGAGGGGAGAGTGAACTGAGGAAGAATAAAGAGGTTAGACTACTTAGTGGACACAGTCACAGCAGCTAAGGGCCTAGAGGTGCCTGCAAGCTTGACTTGAAGGGCCTAATTTAAGCTCATTCACAATATCAGGTGGGAGTATGTTAAGCCAGGTGGGAGCCCTATAGCTTCAAAGGTATGCTGGACTTGTGAGGTTCTAAGAAAGGAACAAGGTATGTTTTGTTTAGAAGCACTGCAGGTGGAGCACAAATTATGGGAAGGTTTAATGAAAGGCAGGGTAACAGGAGGAGTTAGGCCAACTTAATTTTTTGGCAAACAGGCAAGTTTGGTAGGTAATCCTGACCTTAAGGTTGAGCCAGTTTGTCTGCACATAAAGGTTACATATATGTGTATGTCTATCGGCACCAGAAATCAGTCTACAGGATTTGTTTAGTGTGTGATACAATTAAGAGTAGTATCAATCGCAGCACCATAGATGACTAATCCATAGTCAAGAATGGAAATGACTGAACTAACAACAGCTTGCGAAGGGCCTTTGGGGTCATTACAATGCTTGTGCCAATACAGGATTCCTATTCTGGAGTTAACTTCCTTTGAGATCTTATTAATGTGCAGTGCATAAGTCAGAGGACAATCAAGAGTGATTCCCAGTCATTTAAACTCATGGACTTGTTCGAGGGCTGGTTGAGATTGTTAAGAATGTTTAGGCAGGCAGATTTATTTTTTTGTGAGGGTTTGAGAAGAGCATCACTTTAATTTATTTGTAATTCATGAGAAGTTTATGTTGGGCTAGTCAGTTTTCAACCGGCAGAAAGTTGGATTGCAGAGCAGAGGAGAGGGTTGTGAGTGGCAGTCAAGAGAATGGCATCGTCAGCATAAAGGACCACATTTATACTGCAGGCTTGGGGTAGGTTGTTTAGAAATAGACTGAAGAGCAAGGGACCAGGATAGATCCTTGTGGAACACTGGAGTGCACAGGAGATTACAGGAGAGGGTTTCATCAATTTTAACTTGCTGAGTGTGATTACCGAGATAGCTCTTGAACCAGCTGGTGACTGCATTTGATAGGCCAAGGGTGGTAGTGCAGCTAGCAGAAGAGGTGATTACCAGTATCAAAGGCCTTAGTAAGTTCAATGAATATAGGCCCCACTAATTGGCTGCAGTTGAGTGCTCTATGTATGTAGTCAGTAAACTCCAGTAAAGCAGTAGTCATACTGTCGCTTTTCTAAAACTGTGCTGCTGAGGGCACTGAATATTATACTTGACACAATTTCATCAGTTAGTCTGCTATGATTCGGCAGAGGACTTTGGAAGGGGGGGATGGATATTGGTCAGTAGTTTGAGTGCACAGTTCTGTCACCACTTTTGTGTACAGGTGTAAGAATTGTAGCTTTCCACAGAGATGGGAATTGTCTTAAGGAGAGAAGGTTTAATAGTTTAGTTAGGGGTTTCAGGACCACATCAAGAGACAGGTTTAGTAATTTCAGGTCGAGTGTATCACTACTAAACCAGGATTTGCCTAGAATCTTTTGAAGGTACTTTCTAGCTTCAGGTAGCAAGATCCATCTGAAATAGAAGGGAGGGATCCGGGGAATCAATGGGGCAGGCTTACCATCAGGTTCAGTTAAGTCAGGAGGAAAGATACTAATGAGGTCAGTGAAAGCCTTGTTGAAGGAATCAGCTAGTTGTTGTGGGTCCTGTAAGGTGACCCCATCAGCCTCAGTCATGAGGGAGGATCTATTGGGTTTGCCAGTAAGGTCCTTTAGTTTTCCCAGAAACTCTGACAGCCAACATGGGAATTAGTGAGCTTGTTTCTGAAATGCTCAATTTGGCTTTTGGCACTTCCATGTACAGGAGTTCTTGGCTGCTCTCTAATTTTGCAAGTCGTCTAGTTTACCTGAGGCTTGAGCCCGACTCCCAAAAGGATATCTCTGGCCTTCATCATTTTGAGTAGGGACAGGATGATCCAAGGGTTTGTGACACCCTTCAACCTTATGATCCGACTGCTGGACTTCTTCTTTTGATTACATGCCTAAAAATGTCTAGTCCCTTTCGTCACCACCTGGGCTATTCTCTCTTCAGTTTTCACCTTAGTGTTACTTACTGCTCTCCTGCTTCTCTCTGTTTCACTGATACCTCCCTTTCCTCCTCCCTGTGTCTCCTTATACTTTCTTGATACTACCCTTTTAGCCTTTACCTTTTCCTTCACCTCTTTTGAAAACCACAGTGGTTTCCTTTTCCCTTGCTTTTGCTCACTTGCTTGACACAGAGGTTTGTTGTCTTCACTATAGCCCTTTTAGTTTGCAGACTGTTCCACCACACGCTGAAGTCATCCCCTACCAGGCTATCCCTCAGGCATTTACCCATCTTTTTATAATTTGCCCTCCTGAAGTCCAGAACCCTCACCTTTGTGGGGCTGAATTCCACAGCCATCCTTACATTGAACCACACTGTATGGTGATTGTTGTTTCCCAGATGGCCTCCCACCTAGATATCTGCAACATTGTCCCTGTTAGTGTGCACCAGATCTAGTATTGCCTCATCACGGGTTGGTTCACTGACTAGTTGCATGAGGACCATTCCCTGCAGTGAGTCCAGGATATCCCTGCTTCTAACTGAAGCACAGCTGAGAGATTACAATCTACAGTATATCTGGCAGATTGTAGTTCATCACCAATAGCACCTCCGCTTTTTCTGACATTTTGTCAATGGCTTCCACAGTACCTTATCAAACTCCTCCTGTGCTGGAGGTCTTTAGAGCACACCAGTGTGAACAGAGGCACCATTCCCATCTCAAGATTACCACAGTACTTTTGTCCCTCCCCATATTTCCTGTGTCTCTGTTGTTTTTTTTGTCTTCCCTCATATAAAACACCATCCCCTTCTTTCCTTCCCACCCTGAACAGAATATAGCCTGATATTCCCATGTTCCAGTCATGGTTTTCAGTGCACCATGACTCAATAGTCACAATATCCAGGTTGTCCTCTGCCATTATGAGCTCTATGTCTAGAATATTATTTCATAGACTTCTAGCATTCACACACATGGCCTGCCAGATTTTGTTACCTCTCTCTAGTACACCCTTCTTTCCTTTTTGCCCTGTCTGCATCCCCTCTCTTTTAATGGTTCCATTTCCATCACCTTAGATTCTACCTGCCCCTTTATTAATCTCCACCCTGGGATTCCATTCCACTTGGGTTCTCCCTACTTTCTAATTCAGCCTGTGGGGGCGCAGTTACAGCCTTCCCAATTTCTTCCACCACCACCCTTAACTAGCTTAAATGTTCATCAGCACCTACCTTGTCTGGTTGTGCACTGTTTTATAAGCTTTCCAGTGACAAAACCCTCAGAGTGAACTTCCACAAAGAACTACTTCTAAACCAAAAATGAAACTGCATGCCTTGTGCTTCATGCAGTCTGCAAACATGTATCAGGCCTCTGCATTGGCCTAACAAAGTGTGTGAGAGGAGAGAACTGCCTCTGCTTGCATATTCTGTTCTATTATCTACATCACATCCTACATACTGTAATCCCCAAGTCTCACATATTGGCCCTGCCTGGTTCAAAGAAGCTGCCGGCCCTTGCTCACCAGCCCATCCACACAAGATGATAGGCTATGCTTAGATATAAGCATCACAGCTTCACTAGCATACCTAATATATTGGAGCCCTCAGAACAAAACAGTGTCCCATGTGGTTCCCTGTACCACATCAGCTACTCCCTGTGCATAGAGGGGTTGCCCAACTTACTATGGCCTATTTCCTCCACTGGGTACCCCACCCAGGCAGCATCCCTCCGCTCCCCATGGAAGGGAAGCTGGTGGGTCCTGGGAGAGGGTGCATGCCATTAGCTCACTGCTGGCCACCAGACTCACACTGATTCACACAGAGGAAACCTCAGAGATCACTATACTGACCTAGGACAATGGCCTTTTTGGTGAATTCTGTAACAAGAGGGACCACCGGAGTGCACACACACTCATTTTGCCACTAAATGTCATATATTTGTATGCAGGCAAACAACTACATTATCAAAGTGTCACTGCTACACTTATCCACACACCCAGCACCTTCACTTGTAATGCGAGCAGTTCTTAGCTCCCACCTACCTATTTTGAGCTAATCTGACCCACGGTCCCCCACTACATCCGAGCTACAGCATAAACAGCTTAAAACTTTGAAATATTCCTAAAACATATGAGACATAGCCAGAAATTTTGATAAGGCGGCCGTACCATGTCCTCATCTGTAATAAGGATGATGGCACCCAACTAGTCTGAAGGAGTATTACCAATTGCAGAAGCGGTTACTTTGTGGACTTCAGCAGTAGGTCTTGTGTGTCTGGGTAAAAACACGAAGCAGGACATAAAACTAAGGAGTTAAAATGTGACAAGGCTAGCTAGCAAACTGGAAGATGTACAATAGGTAAATCAAATTAGCGCTTTTAATATTATACTAATGCAGGAGTCTTGGCTTAATTACAAAACATGTGTGACTGAGGATTTACTAGCTGACAGTATGATGCAAGTAGATGTCATAAGTATGGGCAACTGAAAGATGGGATGGTTACCTTGATGTCAATTATTTATTTTGTATTAATGGTTGACAACATAATTATGAATTTCCATATGATCTCTGAGCAATTTTCAGTTCTAAAGAAAAGGTTGAACTTGTACCAATAAATGCATATATAACACCAGCAGCTTTGAACCCTTTTGGGTGGAACCATTTAAAACATTATTGAAAGAAACTGTTGGAGGATTACACACAGAATATCCTGGAATAATGTTTATCATGACCAAGGACTTTAAAGCCAGAATGGGAATTAACTTTAAATTGTGTCAAATATTTGTAATATTGATGACACATTGAAATACCAATATGCCAAGTGAGAAATTATAAAATTAATGAAAAGGGCAGAATTTACAGAAGTAGCAGTAAACACACTTCTTAGGGTTCCTAGAGAGCTATGGAACAAATATAGACATATAGAAAAATAATACAAATTTTAAAAGTAGCCAGTTCTAACTTTTTATTACTGAAGTATTCTTGTTTTTTTCTTTTGCTAAATAGCAAGTTTTCTGCATTATAATATTATACTGGATAGGTAGCCCAATGGCTCAGTGGTAGCACTACACACTTCTGTACCAGTGACCCAGGTTTGGGAGTGAGCCTGGGTCTGCATGGGTCAGGCAACCGGGCTGGGGGAGTACTACTCTCAATTAGAGCATGAGCCAGCCAGGGTGGGAGAAGGTCAGACCTAGCACAGTAGCAGCACCTCTTGGTGAGCGTGCTCCCTTGTGAGGGTGGTGCATGCCTAGTGTGTGTTGCTGCATGTGAGGCTGACAGAGGCTATGCTGCATCTGGAGTGGAGGCAGGACTAAGGGGAGAAAAAGGAAAACTACAGTGCAAGGCCACCATGAGTGAAGGCACCTGTGGTCCTCATGTCCTGCATCACGTGGATCCCCACCAGCCTGATGATGAGAGGGTGGCAACAGGGCTGGAGATCAGTGGGGCCCAATGACAGGCAGAGGAGGCATAGGGGTCAAAAGCTATATGAAAAAAACATATGTATTGTGCTGGATGGGTGAAACAGCTTTCAGCCATGCAGATGACATATCTATCTCTATTCCCATACCTATATCCTCAGCATTGTGATCTTACTGACAGTGGCATCACAGGTGACTGACCTTGCAGCTACTGTGTGGCTGTTTCAAACAGCAGTGTTGTCATAGTCAGTGGGGTCACAATGCTGATGATGATGTAGTGGGGGAATAGACATAGATATGGCAGCGCCAGGCAGAGGCTGTCCCACATATCATACCTACCAACATCAAGTAAACAATTTTCTAATTAACTAAAGGGAAAAGAAAAGTACCTCAGATATGAAAGGTAATGTCTGTCTGCTTTTAAAAAGTAATATTAGTTTTAGTCAGTATACTAGCTCTTTAATGAAGAGCTCATGGTGACAAAGTAGGGAAATCACTTTGTTTCCTATACAAGGGTAGCACCCTAGATTTATGCTTTGTGGATATATTTTCATATGTTAAATTTAGAGAGGTTAATGTAATAGAGGAATGGGTTAGTGATCCTTTACTTATTTCCTCCAAGGTCTCAGTGGAAATGGATCCTCATAGTCATAACTGATAGGATAGAAAATGATGCTGAAAGACAAATGGATATTATGAGCAAAAAGAATAATCTGAACACCCTTTTCTATGGACAAAATTAATGAATTAATCATGAAATATAAATGTCAGGTAAAGTGTGCAAGGAGATCCTGAATAACTCTGATTCACTTTCCTTCAATTTGAGGCAAGTGCAAAGGACTCGTTAACAATTTACAGAAAGGGGCAGTCTTTTTTAAACAGAATTTGACTAGTGAAGACTGGATTTCCAACAAGCTAAAGCATGTGGATTGGCACGAGTGGTTTGACAAGGAATGTGAGAATCTGTAAAGCAGTTCTTGAATTAGGAAATTAACAAAAAGTCATTACAGCATGAGCATCCCTTGGCATTTACAAATGTCAGGAAACAACATACTTAGCAGATGCTAAAGGAGAGAAAAAATAACTATCAAACCTATCTGTGGAACCAGCTGCAGAAGCTATATATGAAAAAGATGCCTGAAATTTCTGGGATTAGGTAGCAAATGAAACAGTGAATGCAAAAAATGAATATTGCAACCACAGTCAGTGTAACTATATAATATAACTTCTTCCAAGTAGAATATAACAGGAAAGTAAACAAGAATAACCTAATAACATTAGTAACACTGAAATGGAATCCATTGAGAAAATTGAAGATAACTGGATTTTCACACTAGGAGAAATAAAAGAATTAGTACCACAGAAAAAAGAATAAATCAGCAGGAAGTGGTGGAACAGCAGTGGTGCTCTCCTATGCCAACTCAGATTGGTGGGCAGAAAGACTTGGTGCAGTATATAGTCAGATAAATATAAATTTTAGTTTCAGAGAAGAATGGGCAGTCACAGTGATAATCCTCTGTTTAAAAAGATGTGATATCTGACCCAAATAATTATAGACCAGTGTCTCTTTTATGTGTGGAATATAAAATTTATTTCAGAATTATTTTAACAAGGCTTAGAAAATGGGTAACAGAATATAATATAATACTTTATTTATTTATTTGTTTATTTAAATGTTTCACCAGGAGAGCATTACTGAGCAATCAGCTCATTTCCAGATGCATCCTGGGGGATGGGAGGTGGATACAATATAAGGCATGGTATAACAGACAACACCAGATACAAATACAATTTAACAAAAGTACAGTTGTGCGCATTACAGAGTAGAAAAGTGCCTAGCTATTATGTGAGATGCATTGAAATCACAGAGAGCTTGAATTCAAGGTAGGAGGTGGAGGGAGGTGGGGTCAGCAGTCAAGCAGGGCTTCATTGATAAAGAGGAACTGTGGATCATATTTTACCCTAAATGTTTTATTTGACAAATATGTTAAAAAGAAACAGGGAGAGCTATTTGTTGCATTTCTTAAGCTCCATTTGGCATTTGATAATGTGAATAGGAACACAGGTAAATTTTAGCTGAGCAGGGGTTTAAAGGGTAAAATTATTGTATATTTTAAAGACTATGCACAGAAATAACAAAGCAAAATTCAGAATACGAATACATGGAAGTTGCAGAAATCATACATAAATTGAAAAATGGCTAAAACAGTAATGCCTGTCTACACCTTTACTTTCTAATGTGTGCCTAGAACCACTTCCTAGAGCCTTAAAAACTATGGATGCATTCCTGCCCCAAATTGAAAGACTGAGTTAAATCATTGTTTTATGCAGGTTTGTTGTTACTGTATGTTCATTAACTCAGTTGGGACTTAAGAAAACTATACCAGAGACAATAGAGCACTTGGGAACTCTGGATTTACAATTTAACCATGGCAAGTCAAAATATTTTTTGAGAATATATGGAAAAACAGACATCATGTGAATTCAATGATGCTAAATTGAATTTGAAGGGATTAAAAGTATTTAGAGTAAACTAGATCAGAAACTGACATGAAAAGATCACATTTATGAGGTCAAGAAATCAGCAACCCAGGCTTCAAAGAGAATCATAACATTTGTTAAGGTATTTGGAGGACACTCTTTCACAGCCCAGAAATAAGCTTTTTTGCCAACAAGCTTTTTTGGGCCAACGTGAATAATTTAATTCTACTGTATATAATGCAGAATAAAGGTTTTTATAAATAGTACAATTACCACAGGATATCCCAACCACATTATATATTTCCTTGCTGAATCTAAGGGCCCAAATAAAATCTGTTAATGTATGGAAGACAATTTTGGATCAGAATTAAGATAATTATATGCAAAGCCACTGATTTATAGTGATCAAAATCATGAAATTCCATTTTAAGACTTGGATTTCTAGGAATAATGCTGGTGTTTGTTTGCCTAATTTCCGGATTTTACCAGGATTCTACTGTCATTCTTTTGGAATGTGCATAAATAACAAATGACCAAAATAAAGAAAGCTTAATATACAGAGCACTGTATGAAGAAAACTGAGAATAGTACAGGAAGTAATTATAACAAAAACAGAAGTTTTGTAAATTTACTGATCTGGTATAAAATTAAAATTCTGTAAAATTCTGAAAACCAGTGGCATTGATTATATGTATCTGTGCTGGAAGAAAGGCATAAGACCGGAAGAATATTCCAACTGGTTTACTAAACTAAACAAAATACAGTACTTAAACAGTAGGACCTCCTGGATATATCGGATGACTTTACAATAAAGTACAAAGAAAGTTACTGCAGGAAGCTATGTAGAGACTAAACTGATGCTTTTCATAAAGCAGAACATAGTAAATTGAGTTTTTATATAATGGATAACAGGTTGTCAGGACATAGAAACAGTACAGAATAAAGGAAAAATATCCGTTTTCTGCCAAAATGAGAAACTGAGAGCAGCTTACTGTAACAAAAGGATGGATAAGGACTAGGATGCATGTACGGGAGGTGACATTTGTCTGTTAAGCTGTTGTCACAGGGCAGGCTTTCAAAGCCCAATGAATGATGCAAGCTGCTTGCACCAGAAAAGTATGTTGCAAGACTGGCCTGCATTGAATGTTTCGTCAAACTTGAATTTCAAAGGAGGGCTATGTCAAAGCTGAGCCACCTTGTATCAAATATGCCTGTGCCACATGTCAAGAAAAAGCCTGTGGCAAGACACAAGCATCCTTTCACCACAGAAATTGAACAACATCCCACAGGTCAGAATTTCAAAGCCTGCCTAGTCCAACAGTGAAGTTAAAGTGCCTGTAGTTGTTAGACCAGCCAGAGCTGGTCAAGCAGTCCTAAACCATATAAAAGGCTCACAGCACACAAGCCTCTGCTGAAAGCTGAACACAGCTGAGGCACACAATGGGAAAGAGATTTGTATGAAAAGGAGCAAAATGCCAGGAGCATAAGCCCTACTCCTAATCATGGGAGCCAGGGCAGCATGGAGGTGGAGACATGCCAGGCAGCCATGTATGGACACTGGCAGGGCACAACCAAATGCAAGGCCCCAACAACAAATACCACACAGGCCATACACACAGCAAGGGTGTATCGAGATGAACATCCTACAGAACCCTAACCAATGAACAGTGTTTGGCACGATACCGCCTGACTAAGGGTGCCATCACAGAGCTCTGCAATGAGCTCAGAGCAGACCTAAGTAGTAGAACACGTAGGAGTCACCCGTACTGGTGGAGCTTATGGTTAGTGCAGCACTATGTGTCCTGGAAGCGGGGACCTTTTAGACACCCACTGGTGATACACTGGGAATATCACAGTCTGCTGTATCAACCTGCCTCAAACAGTTCCTAGAGGCACTACTCCACTGGACAAGGCAGTACATCAGTTTTCCAGCTGATATCCAACACCAGAAGGTAATACAGTAGGGTCCTACAGCATTGCACACCTACCACATGTGCCAGATGCTATAGACTGTGCTCACATAGCAATAAAGGCACCGACACAGGATGGGAATGCCTATGTGAACTGCAAAGGATACCACTCCTGAACATGCAAATAGTATGTGATAGCCACTACTGTATACTTGACATTGTTGTACAGTACCCAGGCTCATGCAATGATGCCTACATCTTCGAACACGGTAGACTGTGAGAAGCATTTGGCGTGAAGCCATACAGGAATGGTGACTCATAGGTAAGTGCACGTGTAACACACCCCTATAGGACTGCCATGTAAGGCTGCAGATATGAAGATATGATGCTTGAGACAGATCACATAGAGGTGCCAACATCGTCATGTGCATAGGACAGGCATAAGCCACAGCTACAGGCAAAAGAGCATGCATAGGGCATCCACACAACACTGCAAGCATGGTGAGCCATCACACTGTTGTGCACAGTAGGAATGACATAGATGGCATGTTCACCTCAACAGGAACCGCCTGTGCACATGTCCACTATGTACCATGTGAGGCATATGCAACAAACTCCCAGCCCAACATCATGCACAGATAACATACAGCACCAGCCTCTTGTCCCAAATGATGTGAACCAACATGTGACATGAGAAGTTTACAATCTGTACCATGTCATTTAGGCAACACAGCCATACCATCCACCACCACTATGTGGTCACTAATTCCTGACCCCACCAACCCTGTAAAACCATGCATAGGACTAGTACATAAGACTGGATGGTGAATGGAAAGGCACAGGACACACAATCAATACAGCAACACACGTGCACACACAGAACACACCATGCTCACACATGTATGCAATGCCTGCCAGAATGTGAGGAGAGGTGGTGTACCTGACTATCGTATCACCCCTTGTGGTGCGCACCCGGCGGTGAAACACAGAAAAAGACCATTACGGCCGACATTTGTGGTAATGGTCCTTTCATGTTCTAACCCCAATGTTCTGCCCCCTCCCTGGACCAACTCTGACCTGGGTTGGAATCCTGAAGTCCAGGGGTGTGGGGAACACAGCCCCCCACAGAAAACAGTATGAAGCAAGGTGGCACAATACCTGTTCCGGTATTGTGCCATCACGTGGGGGAGGTCTGCATCTCACCGACGTAGATATCTTGGTGCTTCCACCTGACATGCCCCTGAAACTGACCAAGAATGCAACACCCCAATCAGGCATTCATATAGGGGGCCTCTTGCATGCACACATGCAAATGTCAGTGTGCAGCTGCCCCCCACAGGTTCTGGCTCTATGGTAGGGCCATGCACAGCACCCCCATGAAAACAAAATATGTGATGGCAGACTGTGCCTTGCATGCATGTGCCATACATAAAGTGGTGTGTATCCCAGGAAACACAGAGCAACAGTACTATGTGCTGGTGAGCAGGGCTCATGTATCAGATGGTGTGAGGTCATGTGTAATGGGTACAGTGACAGCAGGGTGAGACAGAATGTATGTAGGAAGGAAGACAGCTGTGAGACAGTAGGAAGGTAGCGATGGTAATGGTCATAGGCAGCACAACTGCTAACCATTGCCTTCATGTTCACAGGTGACAGTGGATACCCACTAATACCATGGCTAATGACATCAATAAGAACACAGGTGACCGAGGGTGAAAGGTGTTACAATGATGCATATGCAGCAACAAGTCGGTGATAGGCGGACATTTAGACTACTGAAGATGAGGTTCAGGTACCTGGATTGCTCAGGAGGTGGACTGCAGTACATGCCCAACACGGCATGTAAAATCTTCATGGCCTGCTGTATTCTGCATAACATCGCCATTGCACACATGATACACATGACATGCCAGATGTGGAACCACAGGATGACAATGACAATGACAGCAGTGACAGTACTGATGCCAATGTCCCTGGTGATAATGCGCATGTGCAAAGACCAGCAGTTACAGCAGAAGCTGTACAACGTACCAGGGTACTGCTTATGAGACATCATTTAAACTGATATGGTGCACCATTACTTACCACCAGGAACAGTGGACATCATCGGAAGCATGTAACAGCCACCCATGCCACACAGTGTGAGAATGAGTCCTGTGGTGCCATACATCTGGGAGGATACTAATGGCGCCAATACGCACCAAGCCCTGGTACCCCATGGGACACACAATGCAATAATCACTATGGACATTCATACTGTTCTGTGGGGTGCCTGTCACACAGTATCCAGCAGTGTATCTTCCCACCCCATCAGCTGGCCCACCACTCATGATAATATCCCTGGTGGATAGTGGTCCCTCTCATTACCCAATCAGCCCACCACCTTTCATTATAATATCCCTGTTGGCTAACGAGTCCCTCACCTTACCCAATCAGCGCGCCACCTTTAATGATCCTATCCCTGGTGGCTGTGATCCCTCCCCCACCTGATGAGCCCATCACCTTTAATGATCCTATCCCAGTGGCTAGCAGTCCCTCCCCCACCCGATGAGCCCACCACCTTTAATGGTCATATCCCAGGTTGCTAGTGGTCCCTCCCCACCCAATCAGCCCACCACCTTTAATGATCATATCTCTGGTGGCTAGTGGTCCTTCCCCTCCCCATCTGCCACCCCACCTTTTGTGATCATATCCTGGTGGCTAGTGGTCCCACCACCTGATCAGCCCACCACCTTTCATTATAATATCCCTGGTTGCTAGAAGTCCCTCCCACCCGATCAGCTCACCACCTTTAATGATCAGATACATGATGGCTAGTGGTCCCTCCCCCAGCTGATCAGCCCACCACCTTTAAGGATCATATCCCTGGTGGCTAGTGCCCCCACCTGATCAGCTGCACCACTTTTTATTATAATATCCCTGGTGGCAAGTGGTCCCTCCTCCCACCCAATCAGCCACACCACCTTTCATTATAATATCCTTAGTGGCTGGCAGTCCATCCCCACCCGATCAGCCCACCACCTTTAATGATCATATCCCTGGTGGCTAGAGGTCCCTCCCCTACCCGATCAGCTGCATCACCTTTCATTATAATATCCCTGGTGGCTAGTGATCCCTCCCCCACCCGATCAGCCCACCACCTTTGTGATCATGTATCCTGGCCGGAGGGTCCTCCCACACTTTTCATCCCACCACCTTTATTGATCATGTCCCTGGTGGCTAGCAGTTCCTCCCCTCCTGGTCCAGCCCACCACATTTCATTTTAATACCCCTGGTGGCTAGAAGTCTCTCCCCACCTGAGCAGCAGCACTGCCTTTCATTATCTTATCCCTGGTGACTAGTGGTCCCTCCCCACACCTGATCTGCTGCCCAATGTGTCCATTGTCACCCCCAAAATCCCTATCCCTATCCCTATCTCTCATATAGCACTCCTGTACATGTGGCTATAGTACCCCTAGTGGTCTAGTAAACCTCGTCCCTATCCTGAGTCCCCAGTAGCTGATCTTATTCTCTGGTGGCTAGTGGCCCCTGTCCCCCTCCCCACCAGTTGGTGTCCCACCACCCGCTGTACAAGCATGCACTCATTCATTGACAGCTCAGTGGGCAGCCAGCTGTTGAGGAGAGAGGAGTGCTGTGCTGGTTGCCCATTCCCTGTTGGGATGGGGAGGATCAGGGTGGTGGGACACTAACTGGTGGGGTTGGGGACAGGGGCCACTAGACTAACAGGGAATAATATCAACTATTGGGGATCGGGGATAGGGAGGTGGGTTCATTAGACCACCAAGGAATACAACATGTAGCTGAAGGAGTACTATATGAGGGATAGAGATTTGGGGGTGGTGACGATGGACATGTTGGGGCTACAGACTGGGTGTGGAAGAGGAACCACTGGCACTAGGATTCATTAATCAAGGTCGGGTGGCTGATCAGGTGGGGGACCACTAGCCACCAAGGATATTATAATGAAAGGTGGGAGTCACGTGATGCAGCTTTCGGTTAGATGCTTTGACATCTGCTCCATCCTATGATTAATCTTCCTTTTTACTCCACAGAGATTTTGGTGCCTTTCCAGGCTTCTATTCTGGTGTCTTTATACTGTACATCCTGCAGCCTTTAATCGGAGGTTGTCTTTCTATAGTGTACTTTTCTCCTGCAATGGATCCGGTGGATATGGCAGCTGTTCCAGAAGCTGCCAGGCAGCATACTCCACCTGAAACACCTGAGTAACTGTGGGAGCTGAAACGCCTCAAGGCAGCGGAATTGTCTATTTCTACACCAGTAGAAGATGATTCCAAACACACTCATGTCAGCTTTTGTTCTGATTTAACTACTATTAAGGTAACTCAGTAACTCAGTAATACAAAGTAGAAGGGCACTAGACCCATTGAGTCCACCTTCCCATGCATGTGGACTTTTGATCTCTAGTCCCATGATGTACAGTATTTATCTAATTTGTTTGTAAACTGCAGGGCATTTAGTGAATCTACTATGATTTGAGGTAATTTGTTCCACAGTTTCACTTCTCTAATAGTAAAGTAGTATTTCCTTTTATTAGTTATGACCCTTGGGACCACAAGTTGTTTAATGTTACATCTAAGGTTCAATGGTTTGTTTGCATAGGTAATTTTACATTCAGCCATTAAGTTTTCGTCACTAAGTATATTAAATAATAACAGTAGGTCACCCCTCTGGCATCTTATTTCCAGGTCAAATAAGTTTAACTCTCTCAATCTGTCATGATAGAACCGTTTTCTGATTCTTGAGATAAGTTTAGTGTTTTTCTTTGTACACTGTCTGTAAGTGTTATGTCCTTTGTCAGGAATGGAGCCCAAAAGGATGATGCATAGTCCAGGTGTGGTCTTATATAGGACTTGTATAAGGGCAAGATACATGTTTCTTGCCTTGAAAAAGCTCTCTAATTGATGCAGGATCCTATTAGCTATTTGTGCAGCACATTGACAGTGATCACTTGCTATAAGGGAATTATCAATAATTACCCCAAATCTTTCACTGTTTTTACTTGTGTTAACAGGTTCCCATTAAGATAATATTGTGTCTGGGGTTTTTGGCTCCCAGGTGCATAATAACACATTTTCTATATTGAAATCCATTTTGTTCTGAATTGCCCAGTTTTCTAGATGGACAATGTCCTTTCTAAAACTATCAATTTTGTCATTTGAATCAATGTCCTGACAGAGCTTGGTATCAATGGCAGATTTGTTGATGTGTCCATTTACCCTTGATGCACATCGGAGATGTAGATTCCAAAGAGGACAGGGCCTAATACAGAGCCCTGTGGCACTCCACTAGTTATCTTAATTGGGTCGGAAACTGTGTCAGAGATCTTAACAATATTGGTTCTGTTGTATAACCATGCCTCTACCCATTTGATAATTTTGGTTCTAGTTTTAGTTCTATTCGTTTGTCAATCAAAATGCCATGCAATACTTTATCAAATTTTTTAAATCTAAAAATAGCACATCAACTGGTATTCCTTGATCTAGATGATAACTAACTCTTTCATAAAAGCTGATTAAGCTGGTGGTACAAGATCTACCAGCTACGAGCCATGCTGTTTCTAGTCCCTTAAGTTATTGTGATTTAAATTGTTTTCAATTCTTTTTTTAAGATTCGTTCCATCACCTTTCAGCTTACTGATGTCAAACTGATGGGACAATAGTTATTTGCATTATTTTTACTTCAGATTTATGAATGGAATAACTGATGCTTCCTCCACTCTTCAGGGATTGTACTGTTTAAGGATATATTATACATGCGTTTTGAGTGGTGGCAACTGATAATAGTGTTATTTTTTAAATTGGGACTAATTCCATCTGACCCTGGAGCAGTATTATCTTTGATAAGTTTTATATTATAGTTATCTGCTGAAGGCTGATTTCATGTATATTTGGTTCACGGGTTTCATTAGATTTAGATATGTCTTTATCAGAAAATATGGATCCAAAATATTTATTAAATGCATTAGCTATGTCTCTGGTATAGTGTATTAACTTCCATTTTCAACTAATTTGTGGATATACTTGTCCCTGTTCTTATTACCATTTACGTATGCATAAAATGCTTTTGGATTTTGTGACAGAGATTTTGTGTTCAATTTTCTTTCTTTCGATTCTTATCAATTTCTTGTTTTTTTAGTTCCTCCTATAAAGATTTAAATTAACAGGACTTGGACTTTTTTCATCTTTTTAAATGCTTATTCATTTTATGAATTTATTGTCTAATAGGGCATGTTAACCAAGATGGAATTTTCCCCTTTTTTTATTGGAATGTACAGTTTTTCCAGTTCTGCAATAATTGATTTAAACAATTCCCAGCATTTATTGATATTTAATCCAGAAAACATTAACAGTCATAGCCAGCCAAGGCTTTGTTGATTCTATTATAGTTCCCTTTATTGTAATTATATCTGTAATTCATTTTACTCTCTATTATCATTTTCTTATTAATTTCCAAGAGAATTACATTGTGGTGACTTTTACCTAGTTGGACTATTGCATTAATGTTATTTATGTCAGCTGAGAAGTTTGTAAGGACAAGATCAAGGATATTATTTTCTCTTGTTGGTATGTTTACCATTTGTTCTAAGCCTGCCATAATACATGAATCAAGGAATAAACCCTCAGTGATGTTTTTGCAGTTAGATTATTCCAGTTGATGCCTGGCAGTTAAAATCCCCAATAATCATAACATCTAAGTTTAGTGCTAGCTGACTAATTTAATCAATTAGGAGTTGGGCCAGGTCTAAATCTGATGTGGGTGGTCTATAGAAATTTGCAAACAAAGTTTTTTCATTTGTTTGGGCTATTTGAACACATATTCCTGTAACAGACCAACCTTAGTATACTGTAGGGGGTATTCTGAGGCCTTTATTGTATTTTAATATAAATACATACACTCCTTCCTTTCTGTTATTTTTATTTCTATTATATTGGGAATACCCAGGAATTGCTTTGTACCAACTTGATGATTTGTCCCAGCATGTCTCACTTATTGCTGCAGTATTTCAGTAATTTTATTATGTTTAAACTTCTGGCATTAGCCACAAGGATTTTATAATTATTATGTTTAATGCAATGATCCAGTGCATTTCTAATTGCCTCTCACAGTTTAGCTTAAAAGGTCCTTTATGGAATTGGCTATACTTTTTACCCAATGCTGCAGCTCCCTTTTATTAATGAGGAGGCCATCCCAGCTAAACAGACTTAGATCTGTGGAAAATCTTTCCCAGTGTGTAATGCATTTAACATTCATTTGTATACACCATTTCCTAAGCCATTTGTTAACCTGCTTGATTTTGATTGTTTATTAAAATTAGCTTTTGGTACTGGTAGGATTTCCAAAATACAATATTAGCAATCCTTTTTTCCAATGAAGTTGCTAAGGTAATGAAGTAATTCTTGATTGTTTCAATAGGAAATCTGTTGATGTCATTTGTGCCACGTGAAGCACCACTAGATTTTTGCCTGCATTTTAACAATGGATGGGATCATGGATGGGAGCATCCTCTGCAGGCATAACGTACCTGACTAGGCCTCGCTCCTTTTCCTTCAATGACATCTCTGCAGCAGATGCCCTAGATGCGCTACTTCCACTCAACCCTTCAAAGGCAAATCCTCAGATGGCTTGGACCTAAACTCCTCTACCTCTCGCCACTGCCATAGCAACTCAATGCGCACACTCTTAAACCAATCCTTTGCCACCGCTGCCATCCCCCACATGGAAGCATGCCACTGTCATCCCCTCCCAAAGGAGGTACCCATCTCCCCTCCAACTACCACCCTATTTCCCTCCTCCCAGTACTAGCAAAACTACAAGAGCACCTTGTGCTCATCCAACTACTTCCTTCCTCACCGACTCTAATTTCTTCACACCCTACCAGTCAGGTTTCAGAAAGGGACCTCCACTGCATCCTCCCACAGTAAGGCTTACTGACTCCATCCTGACTGGTATGGACAGTGGGCTGATCACCTCAGCCGTCTTGGTGACTGTGTAGGTTGGTTCTGGGACCCATACTGTTCTCTGTATTCCTAAATGACTTACTGCTCATCTGCTCTACTGCCTCAATCCACATGTATGCAGATGACACTGTACTCTTCTCCTCAGGCTCTGACACTGAAGTGGCACAAACAAACCTCAAGCCGACTTCAACAAAGGTACAGCAATGGTTCAGCTCTAACCAACTCTCCTAAATGTAAAAAAACTGTCACGATGACTTTTGGCACACAACAACACTTGTCCAGACTCCCATCCCTTCCCTATTTACACACCAGGATGGTCAAAAACTCAAAGATGTCTCCTCATTCCGCTACTTGGGGTATGGCTCGACTGACATCTTTCCTTCTCGAACCACAACAATGCTATTTCAGAAAAACTATGTCCCATGCTTGGTGCACTTTATAGGAACCGTAGCCTCCTCCCTCCCCCATCCGACATGAACTGGTCCAAAGATGATACTTACCTCCTTTGATTACTGTGACATTGTTTATGGTGCAGCCCCTAAGTCCACCCTATCAAAGCTGGACACACTTTTTAATGTCTTCTGCTGCTTTGATCTTGATGCCTCACCCTTAACCACCACTCACATTTCGTTCCCTGGCACTACGTCCCTCAAAACGCGGCATTTCACTGTGCTAAATATGTATCTAACCTATGGCTTGGTACCATCCTTCCTACCTCTCCTTTGTGCTCTCAGCTGGCCCTCCCTGCCCATTATCTTAGATCCTCGACTACCGCTAACTGTCAATCCCTAGGAGAAGACTACTGCCGGGCAAGCCTCCTTCTCACACTGGTTACCCAAGCTATGGAATGATCTCCCAGCTCAAATTTGGCATTCCTCCTCTGCCCTCTCTTTCTACCACCTAGCTAACTTCCTCACCACTAATTGCTCCTGTACCTGATTCAGCCATGCACCAATTGCTCCTCTCCCACTGCCTGACCAGCGGCTTTAGCTTTGCTATAAATCCTCACATATAGCCTCAACCTATGCACTTTTGTCCTGTGCTTTTTGTCCTGCACCATCATGTGTTCTATATCTCCTGTTGCTTATATCTGCATATTACTGTGTGCAAAATTTTCACTTGTTTTGCTGCTATATGTCAGGTAATTGTTATATACTCCATACAATATCCAATGTACTCCATGTGTTGTTGCTTGTAGTTTAATGCAATTGTATCCATATGCTGCTATTTTCCTCTCTTGCTTAGTTGATAACCTGCGTGTCATCCAACCCCTTGTACCCCAGGTTGCACTGGGAGATGAGCATCTTGTTGCGCAGTGTGCCTTTCCTGGTGAAACTGTTTCAATAAATAAATAAATACATTTTATGTCTCTTATCCATGCACATCTATAACTTGAGCATGTTATTTTTCCTTATCCTCACTGCAGATATACCTATTCTAGTATTTAATAATCAAGTCGCCTAGTACAAAACCTGTCTTTGATTGTTAAGTAGGGCCTAGCTAGCCTCCATAGTATCATCCTCAGTTATTATGTCTTGGTTTTGAGACTGATTGGTGTTTCCAGGATTGTTATGATTGGCTTCCAAATCTTTATTGGTTGTGTTTATATTTTCTCTAACCTCAGAAGGCTCAGAATTGGAATTATGGACTTGTGCAACAGTAACCACTGTGCCTTTTTGTTTAGCATCACTTACTTTGGAAATTGTCTTATAATGTGGTTGAGAGTTACTAGTACAACTTGTTTCTGTGGCTGATCCTTTTGTGGTACTGTTGGCTTTGGAATTTGGACTTATATTATTTGGGTTGTTTGGACTTATGACCAGTGAATCCTCATTGTTCAGTTCTAGGGGCAATACCTATTTGTACGAGGAGATTGAATTCCATACATCTATGACCTTTCTTTTTTATTTCTTACTGTTTACGATAGGACTCAGTCCTCCTCATCCAGCTACTGTCTTCCCTAGAGAACTTTTGGGAAACCTCCTCAGATCTGTTACTCTGTTGTAAGACTTCTTCAGAAGCCATTTTAATCAGAGAAGGTACATAATTATTTACCACTCTTTTTGTCTGCAATGCAGCTATCACTTTCTAGTTCCTCAATCTTTGTTTCTATAATAATAATAACAATAATAAGCTTTATTTATAAAGAGCCTTTCAAGTATCAGGCTGAACAATAAATAAGTGAATAAAACAATAAAATACACAGCAATCAAAACAACAGAGTAATAGAGACACGTGATGCAGCATGCCTGAAGGACACTTCTCTAACCCTCTCCAGCCACCTACCTCACTAAACTCCATTTTTTACCTGGGTAAAACCACCAAAATGCCTCAAAGCGACACAGACATTTCTGAACTGCTGGACTGGCACATTATATAATTCCCAGGGTAATGTAGGTGGAAATGAAGAAACCACAGCCAAAGCACTCCTCCTGTTACACTGGAGAAGGCCCCAAAAACCATGAGCTAACAGTACCTCTAGCTTGCAGATTCCTTTGTCACAGAAGATGAAGCAAGAGCCACGACACTCTCAGACTTTTAGCCAAATTCTGACCTTTCCAGGAGGAACTTAGAGGATGGCATCTGAAATTAAATCTTTATCTCAAACCATTGAGGTACATCGCCTAAGAACCACAGATAGTGAAGCCATATTATTTTCTTGGAGAGACTGGCTGATAGGCTTGACCCAGACCTGGCAGTGATGAAACAAGAAATTGACAAGATGGAATAAAATGTAGAGGACCTGGAAGGTGTAGCCACCAAAACAACGTGGTTATCATTGGACTTCCAGAATCAGAGGAAGGACAGGATTCCATTCTCTTTGTCCAAAAATTTATTGAAACAATTATAGGGCCTTTCCCTTTGGATCCCGGAATGTCATCAAAGGACTCACAGTGCGCTCTGACCGACTCCTCCACCTGGAGCCCCCAACCCCTCATATTCTGTTTTTAAACTATCTAGAGAGACAACATTTCCTCACAAAATCAAGGAAATTAAAGATCTGCAATGGGAGGGAAAGAATCTAGCTAGGCATTTACCTCTCATGGTGCAGCAATGTATCCATTGGTAACAAAATAATAGCAGCAGGATTGAAATTTAAAAAGATGTACCGGCAAAACTACAGGTGCTGATAACTGGATCATGGCACTCTAATGAGGACCCAGAGACAGCAAGCGTCGACCTTAAATCAGCTTTACTGGACCTGTTCAAAAATACCTGAAAGCAAGGACTTGAAGACCCTTTGGGATGTAGGAAATGCGATCAATTTCAAACAAGATTGGAGCTTCAAGACATCGGACAAATAAAATAACAATTCTGTACCTTGAAATGATTTTTGCGGTCTGGTATCAGGAAAGGTCAACATTTACCCTCACGTTAGTCCCAATTTTCAAACCATTAATCCTGAAGAAAGGATCGCTTTTGTTTTGGAGCATATTTGTGGAAATTTGGTGCTGAACCTGTTTGCAACCTTATCCACATTATACTGCAGAAGAAATGCAGGACAAAGGATGAAGCGAAGGTTACTTTTCCTTTCAGTATGCTGGAAAAAGGAATCAACAGAGGGGCTTATAATTTTAGAATACCTGACTGTTCCCAGGAGAAATAATTAGAGGTTGAGCACTTTACACAGTGTAGTGTTTCTATTGTTAAGTTTTAGGACAATTAGTTTAAAAATATTTTTATAATTATTGGTTTCTACAGTTTCATTTACCAGGGCTTAGGGAAGGTGCAGTTACTCCTTAAGTCCACACGAGGAGAGTGTTATAAACATAGAAATGTAGAAACATAGACTTTGATGGCAGATAAGGACTGCTTAGCCCACCTAGTCTGCCCATTTCCCTACCTAGAGGATAAGCTGCAGATCCTATTTAACCAACAGCCTATTTCTTCCTACCCCCATAAAATTGCCTTATGTCTGTCCCATGCATTCTTGAATTCTCCACAGTTTTAGACCCCACAACCTCCTCAGGAAGGCTGTTCCATGTGTCCACCACCCTCTAGGTGAAAATACTTCCTCACATTGCCCTAGAGCTGCCCCATCTTCAAATTGTGTCTCCTTGTTCTTGCACATCTCTTTTTCTGAAAATGCCACCCTCTTGGACTTTGTTGATTCCACTGAGATACTTAAACATTTCTATCATGTCCCCCCTCCCTACTTTCCTCAAGAGTATATATATTAAGCTCCTTTAGCCTCTCCTTGTATGGCTTCTCTTGCAGACCCTGCACCATTTTAGTTGCCCTCCTCCAAACTGCCTCCATCCTGTCTATGTCCTTGTGGAGATGGGGTCTCCAGAACTGGACGCTGTACTCCAGATGGGGTCTCACCAACTGTCTGTACAGAGGATAACAACTTCTTGTTTTCTGCTGGTGATGCCTCTCCCTATACATCTCAGTATCCCCCAGCCCTCCCTACTGCCTTCTCATTGCTTGCCAACCTTAAGGTCATCTGATATGATTACCCCCAGGTGTCTTTCCATTTTTGTTGTTATTACCCCCCATTGTGTAATCTTCCCTGTTTTTTTTTCCCAGGCGCATTACTTTGCACTTCTTAACACTGAATCAAGCTGCCATACTTCTGACCATTTCTCCAATCTTGCCAAGTCCCTTTTATCCTTTCCATGCCTCCTTGTGTATCAACCCTGTTGCAGATCTTTGTGTCATCTGCAAGAGTCATACTTTCCTTCCAGTCCCTCTGCAATGTCACTTATAAAGACATTAAAAGGACTGGACCAATACTGAACCCTGTGGTACCCACTAGTAACCCTTCTTTCTTCAGAATGGACTCCATTTACAATTACCTTCTGTGTCCTGTTGTTCAGCCAATGTTTTGCCCAGGCTACCACCTGGGTCCCACTCCAAGGTTGGTTAATTTGACTACTAATCTTTTGTGTGGGACTGTGTCAAATGCCTTGCTAAAGTCTAGGTAGGCCATGTCACAGCCCTCCTGGTCTACTACTTTGGTCACCCAGTCAAAGAAATCAATTAGATTCATCTGACATGACCTTCCCGCTGTGAACCATGCTGCCTTGGGTCCTGTGCCCCACTGGCCTCTAGGTACTCAACAATTATTTCCTTCAGAGTGATTCCATCACTTTCCCTACCACAGAGGTCAAACTGACAGGTCTATAGTTTCCTGACTCTGTCTTGCTCCCACTTTTGTGAAGGGAATCACATCAGCCTTCTTCCAGTCCTTAGGTACCACACTATCCTCCCATGATTTGTTATAAAGGGTAGTCAGTGTTGTCACTAGTTCTCTGCTTAATTCTTTTAGAATTCTGGGGTGAATTCCATCTGCCCCATTGCTTTGTCCACCTTCAGTTTTAGTAGTTCTTTCAGAACCCTTTCTTCTGTGAAAGGAGGGGATCGACCCCCCTCTCCAGAGTGCTTCTGTTAATTGGATTAGGTACCTCCCAAACTTCCTCTTTTGTGAATACTGAACAGAAGTATTCATTCAGTATCCCTGCTTTTCACTGTCACTCTCTGCCCACCCACCATTCATTCTATTCAGCCTCACTATCCCTCCCTTTCTCTTTCTACACCCTGATATACCTATAAAGGTTTTATCCCCCTTCTAACTGAGTTGGTTATCTTTTCCTCAGTTTGTGCCTTTGGTATTCTGACTACCCTCCCTCCTTACTTCTGCCTTAACTGGTACAGTTCTCTGTCCTGCTTCTTCTGTGTTCCTTATACTTCCTAAATGCTATCTTTTCTCCCTAACCTTCACAGCCACTTCTTTTGAGAACCATAGTGGCTTTTCTTTCATTTTGATTTGTTTATTTGCTTCACACAAGGCTTGTTGTCTCTGTGATGGCAGTTTGGTATTTCCTATTGTTGCTCCACCCCTCCTTCTAGCCTGTTTGCTAGTGCTTTTCTAGAGCACTCTCCTATCTTGCCAAAATCATTCACCTGAATTCCAGAACCCTCACTTTTGTATGGCTTGACTCTGTAGCTGAGTTTATCATGAACCATACTGTTTGGTGGTCACTTGTTCCCAAATGGCTACCCACTTCTAGATCTAAGATCCTCTCACTGTCCCCATTTGAGAGTACGAGGCCTAAGATTGCTCCCTCATGAGTAGGTTCCAAAACTAGCTGTCTGGGCATGCCACCTGAAGGGCATCAGGAATGGCCCTGCTTTTGGATGTGGCTGCAGCAAAGGTGCTCCTGTTAACATCTGGCATATTAAGGTCCCCATCAACAGTATCTCCCTTTTCTGCCATCCTAAGTATGCCTTCTATCATATCCTTGTCCATTCCCTCCCTCTGACATGGGGTCTGTATACAACCCTGTGTGGATTGTGGTGTCATTTCCAGTCTCTAGTGACCCACAGTGCCTCCTCTCCTCCTGTTTACTCTTTTCTTCAGTTGCTTTAATCCTTCCCTTACATAGAGAGCTACTCCCCACCTCTTCTGCCCTCCCTGTCTCTCCTGTGGTTGTGTACCCTGGTATGTTAACATCCCAGTCATAGTTCTCTGTGTACCATGTTTCTGTGACTGCTACAGTATCTAGGCATCCATCTTCCATCTAGGCCACCAGTTCAGGAGCTTGTTGCCCAGACTATGGGCATTGGTACTCATTACCCTCCATTTCTTGATGGCCTTACCCCTTTTTGCTCCATCCCTGTCCTTATTGTGTTTGTCACTTTCTCCATTTACCCCTGCACTTCTCTATTGACATCTCTATGTTGGTGTCTACCTCCTTAGTATCCTGATTTTTGGGGGGTCTGAGTTTCCTGCTCCTTTTCAGTGCCTCCCCCATAGGCTGGTTAAATGCTTGCCAATGAAGTATTTAACCTATCACTAGGATCCTGGTTCTCCTCCTGGACAGATGCAGACCATCACGCCAGTATAGGCTGCATCCGTCCGTCAGACCCCAATCCCCAATGAAGCCAAATTCCTCAGCTCTGCACCAGTTTTTCAACCACTGATTGAATCCCATGGTGTGAGCACCCTAGCCTCATCCATGCCATAGACAGGCAGCACCTCCAAGAAGGTTATCATGTGTGCTATTCATCTAAGTCCCTCCCCATCTCCACAAATGCTTCTTGCCCATGTTTTCTTCTATCTCTCCCTTAGATCCTGGTAGATATTATACTGGTTAGAACTGTTTACTTAAGGAGCAGATTGTAAGTTAGAGGAGTAATCATAGAAGGTATACAGAGGATGGTTTGGCTGGAGGAGAAGTGACAGTATGGGGCTCTGTAAAGCGATTCACAGAATAGTAAGGTGGGAGGAGGGCTGGGATTGTAATCAGAATCACGAATCTTGAGGTTTTTCTTTTTGGGATACATGGGGGATTTCAAGGGTTATGATAGGGAGGGGGAAGGGGAAGGAAGTACAGTCCATTATTTACAGATCTCATAGGAAACAAAGAAATGCTTGCATTCTTTTATTTTTAATTCATGTTTATCTTACTTACAGGAAAATGGCTAATGATTTATGTTTTTCATCATGGAATGTTAAAGGGTCAGAAAAAGTTAAAAACAATACAAAATCCTAAAGTATTTAAATATTCTACAATCCCACATTTCCTTTATCCAGGAATCACATTTACTAGACTCTGAAACCTTGTAAATGAGAAGACAGCAAATAGGCCAGGTATTTGCTGTCCAAGGCACCACAAACAGCTGTGAAGTTCTAATTTTAATTAATAAAATGTTCCATTCAGCCCTGCACAGGTCATTAGGGACTCACTAGCAGGGCTGGTTCACTTAGTCCGTGGTACTGTTCACTCAATAGATCTCCTGCTTGGAAGTATCTATGGCCCCAAAAGGATGACCCCAATTCTTTATGCACCTGCTCTACAGCATGCTGCTACTGTTTCCTGCCTTAATAATTCTAGGGGTGATCTGAATCTGGTGTTTGATCCCAGCATGGATCGCTGGGATCCATTTCAGAGGACTCTCCCAGCGCAACATGCATTGCATGATTTAATAGATCAGATGGGTCTATGCTATGTTTGAAGAGTTTTTAACCCCAAGGATAGGAAGTACACATTTACATCCCCAGTCAGGGACTTCATCCTGCAGCAATTATATTTTGTTATTCCATGCTCTTCTCTCTGGTGTTATAGCCTCATCAATCTGACCTGGAACTCCATCAGATCACTCCCTGGTGCTGGGCGGTTGTCCTCACTTCCTACCCAAACAGAGCCCACGTTGGAAGCTGAATGACCAATTGCTTAAGGACTCAAGATTTTTAATCTAATTAAGATCATATGGTACATTTTTTGATATAAATGCAACCCAAGATACTAGGCCTGACATCATTTGGAGTGCCTTCAAAGATTCTCAGGGTAATTTAACTGGGTTAGCCTCTAACAGAAAGAAATCCCAAGATTAAAATTAAAAAATGTATTGTCCAAATTCAGTCTCTGGAAGTGAATCTAAACTCTCATTCTCCTGATACTATCAAACAAAATGTAACAAAGTTGAAAGATTCATATTTGAGTTTACTTAATGAAAAGGCAGAATTCACAATTCTTTGTACAAATGCCTCTTACACAGATCAAGGGAGAAAGAAATTATTAGCTCTTAGAATCAAACAACAGGAATCATCTCAATTCATTCTCCTATTCACTCCCACATGGATGGTCCTCTGAAATCTTCTCCTAAGGAAATTGTTAATAATTCACTCGTATTACAAACAATTATATGGAGCTATGAATAACCACCCTTCAGATTCAACTGTCTCCTCCTATCTATCAGAGGCTCAAGTACCATTCCTTTCCAATGCCCATAAACAGGTAATAGTATCACCTATTTCCACATTAGAAATAGCCAAGGTGAGTCAAAATCTCCCTACAGATAAAACCCCAGGACCAGATGGATTCTTGCCCAATTTCTATAAGAAATTTAAAGACCAAATGTTCTTGTATCTTTACGTCTATATCAACATATTTTATCAGGTGCACAAACTGATCCCACATTATTTGAAGCTTTCATTGTTCTTTTACCCAAACCAGACAGAAATCTAGACTTGGTGAAAATTACAGGCCATTTCACTGCTTAACCAAGACATAAATATCTAATAAAATTATTAGTGGACAGGCTCAGCTTAATACTTCCAGACTTAATAGGAATACAACAGGTGGATTTCATGAAAGGAGAGCTTCAGTTGATCACTTTTGCTCTCTCTCATATCCTCTCTCGGTGTTCAGGGATGCCCTTTTCCCACAGCTTTGGTGTCCTTGGATGCCAAGAAGGCATTCAACTGAGTTAACTGGAATTTTCTATTTCAAACCTTGAATGTCCTTGGTTTTCCACAAGTATTCCAGGAGTGGATAAAAGCTCTTTATCAGAATCCATCCACCAGAATCTCAGGGAATGGAGTGATTTCAGATCCGTGTTCCTTATACTCTGGCACCAGACAGGGATGCCCCCTTCCCCTTACTTTTTAATATATACCTTGAGCCTCTAATCCGTAAACTGACTATTAGTCAGGGGTACAGAGCTTAACAATCCAAGGCACTGAGGTTAAGGTATCTGCATATGCAGATGATCTTCTTCTACATCTCTCAATCCAGAGACATTCATTCAGCAATGATAGAGATCATTGAGGAAAATAGATAGACTATCAAACTATAAATTAAATGTTGGTAAGTCAATAGTATTCCCCATAAATCACAAAGTATTCAAAACAACATCAAGCCTCTACATCTCTCATGGTCCCAAGACTCCGTAAGATATCTTGGTATTGAACTTACCAGAAATACACTGCTTACCATTAAGAAAATTTGGATTCCTTGATACAAATTTTGACTCAGAACTTAGACTGATGGTCAACTCTTCCTATTTCATTGTAGGGAAGGATAAATTTAATCAAAATTAATATTTTCCCCCGTTTACTCTATTACCTCCAATTACTCAATATTTGCTTACCAGGTACCTGGTTTAAGAAGGTTCAAAGACTAATAACAAAATTCATATGGTCCAAGAAATAACCAAAAATAGCATACTATAAATCAGCTGCTTCCAAATTAAAAGGAGGTTTCGCCTACTATACCTTAATTTATATCACCGGCCAGCCATGTCTCCAAGTACCTCAGATGGTTTGATTCAAGCCCCTCCCTCTTAGCTTTCTCCTTGGCTCAAAATAGAATTAGAGTTTATTTGTTCTTGTAACACGGAACCATCACGCTGCTATTCTTAAATATATCCTCTCTACCAAAAACCTAAAAGCAACCATGATTGAAACCTCCATGAGAGCCCACTCCCAATTATGTGACTTTTTGATAAAACAATACATGGACACCTCTCAATCAATTTGGAACTCCCCAACTTTTAAAATTGACAACAAGAGGCTAACACTAAATTGGTTACCCCAACTGGGGATGGAAAACTGTCCCTGTTTGTAGGAAATGATGGTTCATGGCTCTTGATGGCTGAACTTATGAACAAATTTAGAATCCACCTGCCCAGTTATTTTAAGGATTTCAATTAAGGCATCTCCTTCTTAAAGAGATTGGCAAGATACCTCCCTTGTTACTGGGCAGAGGAAGAGTTTCTCATCTCCAGGCTGAGGTTGGTCAGGATTTGTGGACCTCCTCTTCCATTCAGGGACCACCAGTGCCACTGCCATTGCCTCAGAGGTTGCCAAGCAAGAGAGCAGTTGGACCACAGTGGGCTCAGGGAGGGTGAGGTGGTGGAACAGAGGTGCATCCTCCAGTTGTACCTCTCCACAATTCCTATGCCATTCTGGCAAAGTGTGGTTCCTCTATGGAGGCACCTGCAGTGGAGACCAAGGAGGATGCTGGGGACTCCACAAAGGAGACCCACAGGAGGGTGGCAGGGGACCCTGCAGGGAAGAAAACAACTCCTGGTGGGGACTCCATTGTTAGGAAAGTAGAACTGGGGAGAAAGGGAGAGGGAGGTATGGTGCCTGCCTGGTGCCATGGCTTGGAGGGACAGGGAGTGAATCCTCAGGATTGCCAGAGCAGCTACAAGATGAGGGAGCTGGATGTCATTGTCCACCTAGGGACAAATGACCTGACTAAGAAAGGGATTAGAGAAATGCAGGAAGAGTTTGTGGAATTGGGGAGGGGCCTTGGTCAAGTAGCACGCACGGTAACCATCTCAGAGGTGCTGCCCATCTATGGCATAGGAGAAGCTAGGGTGTTCCACACCATGGGATTCAATCAGTGGTTGAAAAACTGGTGTGGAGCTCAGGGTTTGGCTTCATTGGGGACTGGGGGTCCACCTGGAGTGATGCAAGCCTATACTGGCATGATGGGCTGCATCTGTATAGGAGGAGACCAGGATCCTAGGTGATAGGTTTAAATGCTTCATTGGCAAGCTTTTAAACTAGCCAAGGGAGGCACTGGAAAGGAGAGGAAATCCTAGCCCCCAAATAATCACTGTAGTAGTGCAGCAAACACCAACATAGAGGTGTTGATAGGGAGAAGGGCAGGGGTAAATGGAGAAAACGACAAAGGCAAGAAGGACAGGATAGGGCAAAAGGGTAAGGCCATCAGGAAATGGGGGTAAAGAGTACCAATGCCCATAGTCTGGGCAACAAGCTCCCTGAGCTGGTGGCCTTGATGGAAGAGGGATGCCTGGATATCATAGCAGTCACAGAAACATGGTACACAGAGAACCATGACTGGGATGTTAACATACCAGGGTACATAACCTACAGGAAAGACAAGTAGGGAGACGAGGGGAGGAGTAGCTCTCCATGTAAAGGAAGGGATAAAAGCAACTGAACAAAAGAGTAAACAGGAGGAGAGGAGGCACCGTGGGTCACCTTGAGACTGAAAGGGCACCACCATCTGCATAGGGTTGTGTACAGACCCCATGTCAGGGGAGGGAATAGACAAGGATATGATAGAAGGCATTCTTAGAATGGCAGAGAAAGGGAGATACTGTTGATGGGAGACCTGAATATGCCAGATGTTAACTGGAGCACATTTGCTGCAGCCACATTCAAGAGCAGGGCCATTCTTGATGCCCTACAATTGTGAGCATTAGACAGCTAGTTTTGGAACCCACTCATGAGGGAGCAATCTTAGACCTCATACTCTCAAATGGGGCAGTGAGAGGATCTCAGATTTAGAAGTGGGTTGCCATCTGGGGACAGTGACCATCAAACAGTGTGATTCATGTTAAACTCAGCTACAGAGTCAAGCCATACAAAAGTGAGAGTACTGGACTTTGGGAGGGCTGACTTTGGCAAGATGGGAGAGTGCCTCAGAAAAGCACTAGCAAACAGGCTAGAAGGAGGTGTGGAGCAACAAATGGAACAATCAAAACTGCCATCACAGAGGCAACAAGCCTTTGTGTGAAGCAAATAAACAAATCAAAATAAAAGAAAAAGCCACTATGGTTCTCAAAAGAGGTGGCTGTGAAAGTCTGGAAGAAAAAGATAGCATTCCAGAAGTATAAGAAACACAGAAGGAGCAGAGAGAGCTGTACCAGTTAAGGCGAGAAGGAAGCAGGGAGGGAAGTCAGAATAGCAAAGGCCCAAACTGAGGAAAAGATAGCCAACTCAGTTAAGAAGGGGATAAAACCTTTATAGGTACATCAGCGAGAGAAAGACAAAGGGAGGATAGTGAGGCTGAATAGAATGAACAGTGGGTGGGCAGAGGGACAGTGAAAAAGCAGGGACACTGAACGAATATTTCTGCTCAGTATTCACAAAGAGGAGGAAGTGCCTAATCCAATTAAGAAGCACTCTTGATGAGGGGTCGATCCCAGTCCTTTCACAGAAGAAAGGGTTCTGCAAGAACTCCTAAAACTGAAGGTGGACAAAGCAATGGGTCCTTATTGAATTCACCCCAGATTTCTAAAAAGAATTAAGGGAGGAACTAGTGAAACCACTGGCTACTCTTTTTAATAAATCATGGGAGGATGGTGTGGTACCCGAGGACTGGAGGAAGGCGGATGTGATTCCCTTTACAAAAGTGGGACCAAGACAGAGGCAGAAAACTACAGACCTATCAGTCTGACCTCTGTGATAGGGAAAGTGATGGAGTCACTTCTGAAGGAAAGAATAGTTGAGTACCTAGAGGCCAGTGGAGCACAGGACCCAAGGCAGCATGGGTTCACAGTGGGAAGGTCATGTCAGACGAATCTAATAGATTTCTTTGACTGGGTGACCAAAGTAGTAGACCAGGGAGGGCTGTGGACATGGCCTACCTAGACTTTAGCAAGGCATTTGACACAGTCCCACACAAAAGATTAATAGTCAAATTAACCAGCCTGAGAGTGGGTCCCAGGGTGGTAGCCTGAGGTAAAACATTGGCTGCACAACAGGACACAGAAGGTAATTGTAAATGGAGTCCACTCTGAAGAAGAGGGGTTACTAGTGGGGCACCGCAGGGTTCAGTATTGGGTCCAGTCCTTTTAATGTCTTCATAAGTGACATTGCAGAGGGACTGGAAGGAAAAGTAGCCTTTGCAGATGACATAAAGATCTACAACAGGGTTGATACACAAGGAGGCATGGAAAGGATGAAAAGGAACTTGACAAGGTTGGAGGAATGGTCAGAAGTATGGCAGCTAGGATTCAATGCAAAAAGTGCAAAATAATGCACCTGGGAAACAAGAACCCAGGGAAGAATACACAATGGGTGGGGAGATAGTAACAGCAACAAAAAGGAAAGGGACCTGGGGGTAATCATATCAGATGACCTTAAGGTTATCAAGCAATGTGAGAAGGCAGTAGGGAGGGCTGGGGTATACTGGGATGTATAGTTAGAGGCATCACCAGCAGAAAACAGGAAGTTGTTATCCCTCTCTACAGACAGTTGGTGAGACCCCATCTGAGTACTGTGTCCAGTTCTGGAGACCCCATCTCTGCAAGGACATAGACAGGATAGAGGTAGTCCAGGCGAGGGCACTAAAATGGTGCAGGGTCTGCAAGAGAAGCCGTATGAGGAGAGACTAAAGGAGCTTAATATGTATACCCTGAGGAAAGAAGGGAGGGGGACATGATAGAAACTTTAAGCACCTCAGTGGAATCCACAAAGTCCAAGAGGTAGCATCTTTCAGAAAAGAGACTTGCAAGAACAAGGAGACACAATTTAAAGATAGAAGGAGGGCGGTTCAGGGGCAATGTGAGGAAGTATTATTTCACAGAGAGGGTAGTGGATGCATGGAACAGCCTTCCTGAGGAGTTATGGGGTCTAAAACTGTGGGAGAATTCAAGAATGCATGGGACAGACATAAGGCAATTCTTGTGGGGGTAGGAAGAAATAGGCTATTGGTTAACTAGGATTGCGGCCTATCCTGTAGGTGGGGAAATGGGCAGACTAGATGGGCCAAGCGGTCCATTCTCGTTCCATTCAGAACTGACTCCCCTAGCCAGTTCTCCTAAAGCAATTTCTAAACTATATAGAACTCTCTAGGAATGGCATTTTCAGATAGCTTTGGTCCCACAACACATTGGTCAGATCTTTTCCCCACTGGAATATAAAGACTGGTCCACCCTTTGAAGTAACTGTCACCGATTTGTAACACAGGACCGATTACACCTCATGCAATTCAACATTTTACACAACCTGTATTACTATCCACAAAAATTGGCTGCTTGGGTTTTAATACCATTCAACCAATGTACACATTGTTCCCAGGATGAAGGTACCCTTCTTCACATTTTTGGAACTGCCCAAAGATAGCCCCCTTTGAATAGTATTAAGGACAGAGTGGACCCTCTACTGGGTTTATCTGATCATTTTACACCTGAAATATGTTTACTGGGGACTACTCAAAAATATCAGTGAACAATCGTAAATATCATATTACCATGATTTCTATGTCAGTTAAAGGCTGATTCTTAAACACTGGAAAGACACAGATAATATCTCCTACTCTGAATGGCTTAACAAATTTTTAGCAAACATCAGAACAGAAAAGTCTATAGCAAGTCTCCATAATAACAAATACAAAAGATATGGGACCCTTGTATACATTGTATTCCCTTTAAACTGTGCACTGTGTTAACAATAATATACTGCTTGTTTTGAGTAAATGGACTGTGGGGAGGGGATGCAGGGGCCTGGGGAGAGGGAGGAGGGAGGGGATGGGGCCATGGCTCCTGACTTCTAGTTCACATGTAAAACCTAGGTATGCATGGTTCTGTCTCATGTAAAATGAAAATCTGCAATAAATTTTAAATTGAAAAATAAAAAATAAAAAATAACAGAGTAATTAAAATAAAATGGTCAATTTGGGTACGCTTATTATCTCTCTACACTGCTCACACTTAGTCCCTCAAAGCCTACTTGGCTTTCTAAGCAGAATTTGTTACAGATTATACACAACATAGCAATTTCCCCAGAGCTAAGAGTAATGAAGCCCTCATTGATATTCATTTTCAATATTTAAACAAGTTTAACAAAGAGAGTAGCTGATACTACGATCTCAGAGTCCTTACCCAAGCCCCAGCAGTCCACAGCAGACACAGCAGACATGTGCAGAAACATGCATGCATCTGTGCGCATCCGTGCATGCCAAATGCATACTCACCGCCTGATGCTCACCCTGCACGCACAGGGCACTTTCTTATACTGAGAGACCTGGAAGGAGTGTACATTCACTTCCTGTCCTTTGCAGTACAGTGATCCTCAAACCCTAACTTAAAATACCTTTACCTGTCTCTTCATGCAGAGGATTTCTAAAATATATTTCATGCACCACCCTTCACTTGGCAGATGCCTGTCCAAATAAAAAATTGAATTGCGCCAGCAGCCATCCAGTTAATAGAGCAAGGAAGCTCTCCACAATCCCAGGATTCCACTTGGTTGAGTGAGCTAGTAGCGCTTAGCAGGCATTCATGTTACCAAGCCAAGGCCAGTACACCAACACCTCTCACCAGAGCCACACAGGCACTTGCACAATAGTACTGTAAGCAATTCCAAATGGGTCAAGTCTTATCAATGCAGCCAGCTAATGTATCAATCCCCACCTTTGGGGTGCTTCCTTATACTGAGAGACCTGTAAGGAGGTACATTCACTTCCTGCCCCTTTGCCACACAGCAATCCTCAAACCTAATTTAAAATACCTTTTACCTGCCTCTTCATCCAGAGGGCTTCTAAAATATATTTTGTGCAACGCTTCACCTGGCAGATGCCTGTCCAAATAAAAATTAAATCATGCTGTGCAGTCATCTGTCTATGGAGCAAGGAAGCCTCCACAATCTCAGGATTCCCACTCAGTCGAGTGAGCGCCAGTAGCATGTTAGTGGGTATTCCTGTTACCAAGCAATGGCCAGTAACACTAATGCCTCTCACCGGAGGCACGCAGACACTTGCACAATAGCGCTGTAAGCATTTCCAAATGGGTCAAGTCTTATCAATGCAGCTAGCTAAAGGTGGTTGTTTTGGAGCTGGTAGAAGATATGAAATATTTTGCCTGGCCCTTGAAGCCCTCACACACTGGTTCATGGATGCTGAAGTCCACATAAGTTCTTTGAGGATCATTGGGCTCAAGAAAGCCAGGATTTGGTAGCTCTGTGGCAAAGAGTGGCAAAACTGGAATCTCAGGTGGAGGATCAAGAGGGAGAAATTAAGCAATAATCTGGTATTAATGGGCATTGTGGAACATGAAGAAAGATTAGATGTATTTACTTTTGTTCAAACTGTGCTGCAGATGATTCTCCTCATGGTCCCACATGCACTGTGGAACAAGCTCATCATGCTTTGAGACCCTTCCCAGCCCTTCTGAATAGCCACAAATATTATCTTGAAGCTGCTAAACTATGCAGACAAAACTTATATCCAGCAGAAGGCTCAGGAGAAGGCAGAGTTATTTTGTAATTCTAGTCGGTTTTCTATCTTTAATGACTAGCATGCATTTAGTACTGCTACCCCTTCCTATTCAGGTGCAGTTTGTTCGGTGCAAATAGGCTCTCATCCTTCTGTGTAGATCCCCAGTTTCCTACCAAGACATATCCCATTTGCTCACACCACCCCAATGAGTGACTAGTGGAGTGGTGGTATGAGCATATGGATAAGTGGCTTGGTAGGGACTGGGAATCTACATGGAAGAACGAGAGTCTATTTTCAATGGACAGACTGCACCTGACTAGGAGGGGCAGTAGTAGTACTGAAATGCAAGCTAGGAGAATACATAGTGGATACCTACAATTTAAACTAGGTTGGGGGTGGTGGAGACAAATCTGTTCCACAAGGAGGAAAGCTAGGGGGCTACCAGCCCTCCCAGGATAGCACCACATGGCTGGGCAAGAGGGTGACAGGTGCAGGGAAACAAAGGGGGGGACTGGTGGAAGGATTGTCAGCAAATGCCAGGCATTTAGGAAATAAGATTGTGGACCTGGAGGCCATCATGAGGGATGAGAGATTAGATTTAGCCACAATTAGTGAGACCTGGTGGACAGAGCATCACACCTGGGAAACAACCATTCCAGGTTATAGAATGTTCAGAAGGGACAGGGAAGGAAAGAAGGGGAGGGTTGCCTTATACATCAGGGAAGGCTTCAGTGTTACTGAAGGGCAGAAGGAGGAGGGGAGACTGAGCTGCCGTGGGTAACTCTAGGTAGGAAGACAGGTGAATCCCTGCAGCTCAGGGTGGTATACATGCCACCAGTAAAGAGAGGAAGATGACAGATGGTTAACTCAGGCAATCACAAGGCTGGCACAGAAAGGTGAACTGCTACTGGTGAGTGAGCTGAACCTCCCAGATGTTGACTGGGAAACCCAGATGCAGCACTGGCAAGAAGCAGGGAGGTATTAGCCAAACTGCAGGGGTATTCCTTTAACAGCTGGTCAGGAGACAACAAGGGAAGCAATTTGTTGGACATGGTCCTGACTAACATGGAGAGTGTGAGAAGGTGCGGGTGGGAGAAGCTTTGGGCACCAGTGACCACAACCCGTATGGTTCAGGGTCAGGGCAGGAGGAGACAAGTAAGACTAATATGACAGTCATGGACTTCAGACACACAGACTTTAATAAGATGAGAAAGATAGGGAAAAAATGGAAGGTACAGAGAAGATAGGGGCAGTGGAGGAACTCTGGGAAGCCATCAGGAGAAGCATTCAGGAAGCAGCAGATTAACAAGATGGGTAGTCTGGGCATGGGAGACAAGGTGGTGAATTGGTTTAGGAACTGGTTAACAGGAGACAGAGGTGGTGGTAAATGGGGTACAGTCTGGGGAGAAGTGGGTGACCAGTGGGGTACCATAGGGATCAGTACTAGGACCAGTCCTGTTCAATGTCTTCATTAGCTTACATTGCAGAGGGTCTGGAATGAAAGTTCTGCCTGTTTGCAGATGACACTAAGATCTGCAACAGGGTGGATACTCAGAAGGGGTGCAGAAAATGAAGAGGGACCTGGAGAAGCTTGTAAGATGGTCGAAGATGTGCAACTGAGATTCAATGCAAAAAGTGCAAAATAATGCACCTGGGTAGAGGAACCCTGGGAGAGCTACAGGTTGGGGTAGATGAGCTGACTGTCACCAAAGAGGAAGAGACCTAGGAATTATAATTTCTGATGACCTTAAGGTATCAAAGCAGTGTACAAAGATGGCAGGGAGGGCCAGTGGCATGCTGGGTGCATAGGCAGGGGATACTCAGGAGGTGGGAGGTTGTGATGCCTTTGTATAAAACATTGGTGAGCCTCACCTGAGTACAGCATGTGGTTCTGGAGGCCTCACCTGTACAAGGACATAGAAAAGGTGGAGACTATCTGGAGAAGGGCAACAAAGATGGTGCAGGGCTTACACCACAAACAAATGAGAAGAGACTAAGGAGCTCAATATGTACTCACTGGAGGAGAGCGGGGACATGATTGAAACTTTCAAGTACCTCAAAGGCATAAACAAGGTGCAGGTGAGGAACCTTTTCCAATGTAGAAAAAGTACTAGAACAAGGGTCACAATATGAAATTGGAAGTGGGTAGATTAAGAGATAATCGAGGAAGTTTTTCTACACAGATAGGGTAGTCAATGCTTGGAATAGTCTGCCACAGGAGATAGTGGGGGCAAGCACAGTGGAGCGGTTTAGGCATGCCTGGGACAGGCACAAGAAAAGCCTAAGAAGGGAGGGAGTGATGAAAAGCCATTGATTATATAGGGTCAGTGGCCACATACAATGTATAGGGCCTCACGGGCAGACTGGATGGACCTAGTGGTCCTTATCTGCCTACAATTTCTATGTTTCTATGTGCATAAAAAGGTCAGGAAGAGCAACAGGGGAGAAACAGCTCTGGTTTACTAGGGAGGTGGCACAGGCAGTCAGGGAAAGGAGGAGGGCTTTCAGAAAATTAAAGATAACACTTAGAGAGGAGGATAGAGAGGAGAGTAGGGAGAAGAGGAGTCTGGCAGGAGGGAGGGAGATTAGAAGGAAAAAGCAGCCACTGAGGAGAAAATAGCCAAATGGGCCAGGAGGGTGAATAAAATGTTTTTAGATATCTGAGGAGAGGAAAAGAACAGGGCAGGGGATTGCTAGACTGTGGGGGAGGGGAGAAGGGATAAACTTGGAGCAGGACTACGATAAGGCAGAGGCACTAAATGGTGTTTTAGCTCAGTGTTCATGGAGGAGGTGGAGGCAGGGGTCCGGTAGTAGCACCTAAGGGAAGGAGGGCAAATGGGTGGATCAGAGCCCGTTTACTGTGGATAGGGTCAGGGCTCAGCTGGATAGACTAACGGTGGACAAGACAATGGGGCCTGACTGGCTGCACCCCAGAGTGATCAAGGAAATTGATTGAGGAGCTGGCTGCACCCTTGACAAGGCTCTTCAACCTGTCCCTGGATACGGGAGGGTGCCAGAGGACTGGAGGAGGACTGACATAGTGCCCTTGCACAAGGGAGGTAGCAGGGAGATGAAGGAGAACTACCACCCAGTCAGCCTCATGTCTGTGGTGGGGAAAGTAATGGAGCATTAATCAAGGAGAGGTGGTGAATTAACTGGAGGAATGTGACTTGCAGGACAGCAGACAGCATGGCTTCACCAAGGGAAATCATGCCCGACCAACCTAATTGAGTTCTTTGATTCAGTGACTCAGGTAATCAACAGGAGGGGCAGTGGACATAGCCTATCTGGAATTCAGCAAGGCCTTCACACCGTCCCTCATAGGAGATTGGTGAGCAAGATGGAAAGTATGGGATTGGTGGGAAAATAGCAGTCTGTGTGGAGGCCTGGCTAGTAGGGAGAAGTCAGATGGTAGTGCTTAACGGGTGCATCCTGAGATGGCAAGGAGGAGTGGAGTGCCACAGGGGTCAGTTTGGGTACTCTCTTCTTCAACATCTACATCAGTGATATTGTGGAGGGCTTGAGAGGGAGGGAGGGAGGGAGGTGTGCATATTTGCCAGTGATACAAAAATCTGCAATAGGGTGGACACTCTGGAGGGGTGGAAGACATGATGAGAGACCTCAAGATGCTCGTGGAGTGGGCAGGAAATGGCAGCTGAGGTTTAATTCCAAGAAGAGCACTGTGATGCACTTAGGGAGGAAAACATGAAAGCTGGGTACATACCCGAGGAGGGGAATCAAAAATCAAAGCAGGAAAGGGATCTGGGATCATAGTCTCCTCAAACTTTAAGGCAGGTTTCCAATGTAGTAGGGCAGTGGGAAGGGGCAATGGAATGCAGGCATGCATATGCAGGGGCATTACTAGCAGAAGGTTAGGGATTATAATGCTCCTCTACAAAGCCATGGAGGCCGCAGTTAGAGTCCGGGGTTCAGTTCTGGAGACCACAACTCTGCAAGGATTTAGATGCATTGGAGAGCATTCATAGAAGGGCAACGAGGATGGTGCAGGGGATGCAGGAAGACATACGAGCAGAGGTATAAGGAGCTGAATCTGTACACGTTGGAAACAAGGAGGGAAGGGGGACATGATTGAAACTTTAAATATGTAAAGGGCTCAATAAAGTAGGTGAAGGTGGTCTGCTGAGGAGGAAGGAGGGAGCCAGAACTAGAGGCACAGCCTCACATTGCAAGGAAATAGGTTTTGGGGAAATCTGAGGGGTGCTTCTTCACAGAGAGGGTGGTGGAGCCCTGGAACAGACTGCCAGAAGGAGTAGCAGGGGCTGAGACAGTGGAGGAATTTAAGAGGGCATGGGACAGGCATATGGGACTGAGTATTGCGGGAGGGTGGAGGTGGGTGGGGAGGGGATGTGAAAGGGAGGGTTGGACAGACTAGATGGGATGAAATGGTCCTTTCGGTGGTCAAATTTATAAGATTCTATGACTTAACTTCTCATGTTCAGCAACTCTGTGGGAATCTTGGGGCATTCTTTTCAAATTCACGACAGCTGGCATCCGTTATCGCCTCCTTTACCTGCCAAAATTATTGATTACTACTGAGAGTGGTACCAAGCAGTATGAGTCTATGGAGAAGGCGTGGACTGGTCTAACTGCAATTTTCTCCAATCTTTTCCTCAGCAGAAAGGCTCTTAATGAACTATTGCCAGATTTGCAGTGCTGTGTGGAATTTTCAAATTCTGGCAGCAGGAAATTCAGCGAATTTTCAAAATCTTGCTGAAATTCTGCCAGAAATGGAATGGTGCAATTCTGCAGCAGAAAATAGTCCCAGAATGATTTTCTGTGGAAAAATGCTGTTTTGTGGAATATTATTCCACAGATCTCAATATTTTCTGCAGAAATGGTTGCGAATAATTTTCCACTCAATAAAATGCTGTTCTGCAGAATATTATTCTGTAGATCATAGTAGTGGAATTCCACAGAAAAACAGTGAAATTCAGGCGGAAATTCTGCTGGCTGAAAAGGTCATTCCACACTAATTCTGCAAGTGGAATTCTGCATTCTGCACAGAACTACAGATTTGTCATTCTTCCCAATGATTTCCTTTGGGACTTGATGCTGTTTGACTCCTTTTACTTCAACTTGCTTTTTGGTCATTGGTTCACTTTGGACCTGCTGAGATACTGTGTGATTTACCACTCTAATAGAGCTTAGTATCTCAGACATTTGTACTGCTATTTGTTGTTTTACTTGGTTGCTCATTTTACATGTTGTATTGGAAGCCTTTTGATCTACTGGGACTATTCTGCAGCTACAGTTTTAGCATTGGTGGCTGGGATATGGTTTATTTTTTCCTACACATTCCCTGAAAGGACCTTCATGTTTTTGGCCACTTCAGACACCTCTGTTTATGTGTTATTGTTATGCTTGTTCATGATCATTATATAATATTATCCACTTTTACATGCTTTATATTATTTTGCTTATATGTATCTGTTACTGAGTTTTTGCTGGACATTTCTTAAATTGGTGGATTACTAGTTTTTTAGTTGTATTTTTAAGTTTTTTTTCCCTTTAGGTGGTCTGTATTGGTCTCCCATATGATTTTACTTCTTTTTACTGATCTATAATTTTGATAAATATGTGGTTTGATGTTGTTTTGGGCATCTGAGGGGCCATAGTTATTTTATGATTATTCACTTCACGTGGTGTCTTCATCTTTATAGTGGTTTAGGTTGGTGAATTATCGGTGTTTTTTTTTCCTCTCTTAGGTTTTCCTTTTATATATGCATGTTGTATTTTGCATACCTCTGGCCTCTTCTGTTCTTTTGGGTAAAATCATTATTGCCTTGGTGGGTCTATGCTTTATTGTTGTACTTTTGGTCCTGGAGGATGGGGAGTGAGGGTAGTTGTGTTGTGAATTGTGCACCTGGTCATGGTTTGGGGTGTGGATTTTCTCTTTGGTTCTGTTGGGGAGTGGGAGTGTTTGGGATGTTTTTTCATTGTTGATCTTGTTGCACTTGTTTGTTGGGCATTGTCACAGTGGGATGGGGAGGGTTGTTACTCTGGAGCATGGTCTTTTGTATCTGGTTTAATTTCAATATGTTCTGGAGTGGGGGAGTTGATCATCTTATTTTCCCCTTTCAATTGCAAATTGGTGTTGTCACTGGTTAGCTCAACCTTTGTCTTGCACCAGTATTAATTGGCTTTGTCTTTCTCTCCTCCTTCAGCCAAGAACCCTCCAGGGCTCCCAGCTCAACCACTGCAAAACCGTGGCCACTGGGTGGTGGCGTTCCCCAAAGCCACAGCCGAGACCACTTGCTCAGACTCTGCTCCTCAAGAGGTATGGCAAAGCTGCAAATTTACGCCCTATCCACCCATCCCCACCCCTGATCCTTACTATATAGACCTCCTTGCCTGCCTCTTCCCTTGTCATTGGCTCTTCTACTGACTATCCTCTCCGTCTCCATAAGCAGCCACAGACATATAATATTGAGCTGCCGTATTCAGGTTCCGGTATCTCAACTTACTAATACCCTGCAGTCTCCCCAGTCACCTGTCTTAGACCTGCATTATGATTTCTTGAAACTGTCACTAGTCGCTGTGCCATAGGATATCTCTGCTTCCTACACGTAGTATTTGCACCTACATTCCTTTGCTGGTCCTGTGGTGTACAGCTTTACCTGGTACTTACTTCACCCAGCCTATGCCCTCTCAACTATTCTCTTTCTGACCCTCTAGATTTTAACCACTTGGCCCTTGCATTCTGGCTCTATCTACATACATATATGCACTCTACCCTTATTAGAGTATATGTCAGGTGGACTTTACCCTCAGGAGGACTCGATTCTTTACCACAAGAATGCCTACTCATTGAGTCCTTATATAATTCCATGCTATGCCCCCAAGTTTTTGTACCCACTTTCAGTCCAGTCTCCCTTTGGAGAGTCACCGGCATTTCGTTACCTACCCAAGGAATGTTACCTATTCTGCCCAGTACTTACACCTATTGGTGTCATATGGCAAGGGTCTTAGTATATGTACCATTAGGGGGGGTTGTACAGTACAAAAATAGGTATTTGCATTCCTACCGCTGCTTCATCTAGTCAAGAAGGGTTAGTACTTCTAAATTCCCACTTGTTGCCCTGAGAAAAGTTGTGCTCCTCCTATTGCTATGCTCAGGTAATGTTAAGCTTAACCCTGGTCCTATTCCAACATTTCTCACCCTCTGAAGTCTTGAACCGTAAAGGAATCAGCTTCATGCATGTTAATGTGAGCAGCCTCTAAAGAAACTCACCTCAATACAGACTTGGGCTATCCACACGGAGCCTGATGTACTTGTGATCTCTGAATCCTGGCTTTGACCATCCACTCCAGACAAAGAGGTCAACATCCCCAGCTATCTGTTATTCAGAGCCGATAGACAAACTAGAGGAGGTGGTGTGGCCATTTATGTTAAGGACAAGTTTATGGTCGCCACCTCGATTCAACCTCTATTGCCAACGGCTTTGAATGTATGTCCATAAAAATTGAGATATCTCCATCAATGGTTCTCCGTGTCATAGGATGCTACAGACCCCTGTCCTTGAGGTTGCAGCTCCTGTCCCACCTTTCATCTACTATGAATACTAACACCATGGACACAATCATACTAGGGGACCTCAACTATGACTGGCTGTCCAATGCATCACTTCACTTAAATCCTTCTGCGACTCTCATGGGCTCACTCTACTTATTGATGAACCAACATGCATTAATAAGAAAACCCTACAAAAGTACACTATTAGATGTACTTCTAGTAAGCAAACCTCATTTCTTCTCCCATGCTGGGATCTTTTTGCCAATGTTAGTGCCCATTGTTTTATTGCTACCATAAGGGCAGTCCCTAAACCAACATCCACAGCTAAGTTCTCTACCAAAAGATCAAAATGGAACTTCAACCTGCTTGCATATATCAATGATCTGAGAGCCTCTCTGCTTTGTCAGAACTTTTATCTAGCTAAATCTGTAGAAACAGAGTATGCCATCTTCCATGAAATCGTATCCAGTGCTCTTAACACCCACACACTCTGGTCAAAACCAGCATAAAGGCTAGAAAATGCCATTGGTTTACAGCAGAAATCAAGGCTACGTTAGTAAAAAGAGACAAACTTTGGAAGTTAGCCTCAAATCCCACAAAGTCAAAGACTGGTGTCTCTTCAGAACAGCCAGAAACCTCTGCACAAAGCTGATTAGAGAAATCAAGGCCAACTTCTATTGCCCTGAACTTGACTCTGCCTCTAACTGCCCTACCAAGTTTTGGTCTACAATAAAAGAACTTTCTGGTCATACCACAGGAAACACGCCCCCTCAAAAATTACTTCGGACAATGTAACCATCAACAACAAAAAGCGATACTACGTGCCTTCAACAACCACTTTGCTACTGCAGGGCTAGCTTTTGACAACTCACCTGCATGTAGCCTGTGCTCCCAGCTACTATACAACACTCAGAATCTAGTCCCACCAATGCTGTCTTTTCTTTCTTCTCTGCTTCCTTAAAAGAGGTAGATCTCCTCCTCCTCCTCCAGTTGGACTCCAGAAAAGTGCTGGCGTTGACACCTTTGATCTGTACTACCTAAAGATTGCCTATCATGTCTTGGCCATACCTATTATGCATCTATTTTTTATTTAGTGGTTTAACCAGGTATAGCATACTAAGCTGAAAGCTTTTTACAGGAGTGACCTGGGAGCACATGGAGGTTAAGTGACTTACTCAGGGTCACACAGTATGCAAGTGGAAGCTGTGGGATTCAAACCCAGGTCTGGTCTGCTGGATGTCACCAGATTTGCAGCTCAGAGCCTTAGACCACTGCACTATACTGCCTCTTTTAATCTGTCTCTTTCTCAAGGGATCCTCCCAATCTGTGGAAGACCCCACATGTTATTCCGTTATTTAAATCCGGGACCCCTGCGATCTTAATAACTATAGACCTATCTCCCTCCTCCCCATCTTATCAAAACTCCTGGAAAAATTGTGAATGCCCAACTGAAATCTTTCATAGATAATACAGATCTGCTAAACCCTATGCAATCTGGTTTCAGAACTGAACATAGTATGATCATGGCCTTGGCCAAGGTGACAAATAACTGGCAGCATGATCTAGAGAACAGAAAATGTGTCTGTGCCATTTCTCTAAACCTAAGTAAGGCCTTTGACACTGTCGACCACAGCCTACTTCTTTTCTCACTAAAAGCTATAGGCCTAGATTCTACCTCCCTGTGTTGGTTTCATGATTACCTTACAAATAGGCATCTACAGGTCAAGGCTGAAGGTGAACTCTCCCTTCCAATCTGTTAAAAAGTGGTGTCCCACAGGATCCAGCCTGGGACCACTTCTATTGCTATATATATATCAACAAAATAGACACCGCATCAAAGAGGCAAAATCCATCTGTTCACAGATGATACGGTGATTTACCTAAGCCGCACAACACCTGAAACTGCCTGTAGTGACCTGCAAGCTGACTTCAACATCCTACAATATCAGCTCCTTAGTAAAAATTGATTCTTAAAACAAAAAGACAAAGGGATGCTATTTTCACCTGTTAATCAAGTAGCTTACCCTTCTGTTACTGGTACTCTCCTCCCCCATATGCACTCTTTTAGAGAAAACTTGGAATTTGTGCCTAAATTCAAATACCTGGGGGTCTGGCTAGACCACAAACTTTCTTTAGCAGATCACCTGGAGGATTTGTTAAAAACTGAGGCAGAGACTAGGTCTTTTTCAGGATAAACTGCCTACTAACTACAGAGGCCAAGAGTCAGCTACTTCAGTCTATGTTTCTCTCTAATTGACTATGCTGACTTTATATACAGTCAATGTACTACTCATACCTTGGAAAACTGGACATACTTACCACAGAGCCCTGCATTTCATTACTGGTCTCCCGTTCTCCACCCACCACTGCTCTTTTATATGGCCGGGTTGGACCTCCTAAAATATAGACGCCATAGAAATGTGTCCTCTGGACTTGCAGAGCTATCACTGGCAAACTTCCACGGTATATTGTTGATTGTCTGCCTCTTAGTGTGACTGGAATGTACACCCTAAGAAGTTGCTTCCTGATTTCTCTGAAAGTGCCTAAGGCCCTAAAGCATTTTGGGAGAGCTGCCATAGGCTTTGTACTGCCTTCGCTCTGAAATGTGCTGCAGAAATCGTTGAAACTGAGGAATCCATTTAGTCTTGCTGTGTTCAAGACTTTGTATGCAAACTATATCACAGAAGTCTGCAATTGCTTCCATTGATCCTAGTTTATTTTATGCCTGTCCTTCTCACACCCTTTCTGCTATTTCCAACTTTATTTTGAATTTGTATCATCGCATAATTTGTTGTTGAGCCCTTACCAATTCTCTGTCCTTAATCCTCCCTTTACACCCCTAGTCCTTGCATATCCTCAGCATCTCATCCCATCACTTCTAGTATTATCCCAGTCCCAGACCACCCCCATTGTCTGCCCACTTCTCCTGACACATGTCTCCTTCATTATATGCATGACTTTATTAAATTAACTACATATTTCTCTTCTCTTGTAGCATCCAATGTACTTCTCTTTGCTGAACTAAAATGCCTTACCCTTACAGGAATACTAGACCATGTGTATATTGCTGAACCTAGTACCAATTACTACTTACTTTGCTTCCTTACTGTTAAATCTCCATGTATACCCACACTGATTGTCTTCTGTCTGTACATAAATGTATTATTACTTGACTTGTGTGATGCAGGCCTATCTGCACTATTGTATACTTTTCACTTAGTGCTTAATTGCCTGTATATAAATGCATTGCTACTTGACCTTGTGTGACGAGTCCACCTTGTAAATGAACTTGCTCAATGGTGTTCGCCTGGATAAATAAAGATTTTGATTGATAGATTTGTTGGGTTACTCTATCTTAAACTGGCTTAGGTGTATAAATTTTGTTCCTGGAATATTATTACTAATTTTTTTTAACCAGGAGAGACACACTAAGCTGAAGCTTGTTTACAGGTGCGACCTGGGAGCACAAGGAGTTAAGTGACTTGCTCAGTGTCACACAGTATGCAAGTGGGAGCTGTGAGATTCAAACCCAAGTCTCCAGGTTTGCAGCTCAGAGCCTTAAACCACTGAGCTATACTGCTTCCTGTCTTAATTCTCCTGTATTAAAGGTGCTGAATCCCCAGCTAAGCATTACAGATGTTTGCTTCATCTTAACCAAATGCAAGTTGATGTTGCCATGTTACAAGAAACTCAATTACCTATTGCCCAACTCCTACTATTTCAAGAGAACTTGGGTAGGGTAGATTTTTGGGGTGGGTAGTGATACTGAAGCAGGGTATGGCTATTTTGGCAGCATGTCAGGTCCCTTGCTTTCTGCTGGAAGGGTTGGACCTCAGGGTAGGTATATTGTTCTTAGGGCTTTGCTGGGCCATTGGGAGGTTATTCTTGGATCTTTATATGGCCCCACTGTTGATGATCCTAGTTCTTTTGTTACTCTAATGAATATCTTTTCATCTTGGGTGACCCTTTCAATCCTTTTGGCTGGAGATTGGAATATTGTTTTTGCAATGAACTGGGTCAGAGGGTGAGATGGCAGGGCATGACACTGGTGCAGCGGTGTTAAAGGACCTGATAGATGCTACTGGGCTTGTTGATCCTGAGGGTGTTGAAGCCTTCACAGAGGGAGTATTCTTTTCATTCATTATCCCATAATTCATTTTCCTGAATTGACTTGTTTCTGCTTGGGAGTGAGCACCTTCATGGAAGCTATTGTCACTATGGTGCTAAGGTTTTGTCAGACTATCACCCTGCTATCCTACATTTAGGTTTTCATTGAGATACAACTTGGATAAATCTTGATGCTTTAATAATACCTCTGAAATCACCAGAAATTTTGGATGTCATTACACAGTATATTACATCCTTTTGGAAGTTAATTCCCCTTCTGTGTCATTCTTGGATCTTCTATGGGGCTATTAATTGTGGCTATGGGGAATTAATTTGTCCTGCCTCTAAACATAAAAAGCTTAGGCAAGTGAGGCATCTATTTTACCGGAACAGATTTGGGAGCTGGAGCATCAGCTTTCTCCTCCTCCCAGTGGACTTATGGGAACAACTAGAGTTCCTGAGGGCTAAATATAATGAGCTTTTGTGACAGCAGGTGAATCATCTTACTCAAAGAACTAGAACTAAATATTTTGATCAGCGTAGAAGGCAGAGAAGTTGCTTGTCTTGCGCTTGTGCACTCAGGTAACTGATAGAATTAATCCTGCATTAGCTCAGATTCTGGTCAGTTGGTTACTACTCCCAGGATGTAGTCACTCGGTTTCATGCTTATTATCAATCCTTGTATACCCCAGACCCAGAAGTCCCCAAGGGTCACAGTCTGATGATTTTTCCAGGATATAGATCTTCCTTAACTTGTTGATTCTCAGTTTGCCTGTCTGAAGTTACATCTTTCATTACAAGAAGTTTTAGATGCTATAGACGCTTTTTCTTTGGACAAGACACTGGGGCCTGATGAATGCACCCTAAATTTGTATAGGAAAGTTAAACATCTGCTAACCTCTGTGCTTTTGAACACTTTTAATTATAATATATACAGTATATTCTTATGGTACCTCAGACCTTCTTTAACGGAAGCCCTTATTGTGGTTCTTTAAAGCCAGGTAAGGACTTTTGAAAGTTAGTAGTTAAAGGGCTATTTCTTTAATTAATTTGGATTATAAAATCTTATCTAAGATTTTGGCTTCTCATTTAAATAAGGTTTGCAGTTCTTTAATTAGCAGGGACCAAGTTGGTTTTGTCTCTTTGAGCTCTCTTCGGACCATCTTCTGAAGTTGGCACATCTCTTCTCTGCATCCAGGGAATCCTACTCCAGCAGTTGTGGCTTCCTGGATGCGGAGAAAGCTTTGATCATGTTTCCTGGGACTGTCTTTTTAAGGTATTGCCCAAGTTTTATATTCCTCTGAATTTGTTAGGTGGGTCTGGGTACTTTATGCTAACCATTCTGCACATGTGTTGGGTAATGGGGTTGGTTTGGAAGCAATTATTCTAAGGCACGGCACAATACAGGATTGCCCCTTCTCTCCTGTTGTTTAATATCTTTAGAGCCCTTAATTAGGAAAATTAATACTAACTCTCAGATTCAGGAATTTACATGGGCCACAGCAATATAAGTTGTCCGCTTGCATAGAAAATATCTTTTACATTTATTCAACCCTTTTACTTCTTTATCTGCAATGTTGGATATTATTGAACATTTTGGGGCTCTTTCTAATTATAAGCTGAATTTAGACAAGACTGAAGTTATACCCCTAATGTGTGGGCCTCCCAGGCTGACGTGGCTCATCCCGGTCTGTTCTGGGTCCTGATAAGCTTAAATATTTGAGCATTTATCTAAGCATGTCCACAGGAAAATGAAATATTACTATTTGGACCTTTTTTGATCAAATTAAGCATGACCTGGATCATTGGGCCCATCTCCTCTCTCTCCTGGGGCATGTTAATGTTGTTAAGATAAACATCCTCCCACGGGTTCTTTATCCCTTACCATGCTTAATCAGGTTATCCCTCAGACATGGTTTGTTGGGTTGTAGAGAGTTCTTTCACATGTTATATGGTGAGGCAAGCAACCTAGAAGATCATTTTATAAACTGACCACCCCTAGAGAGGTGGGTGGTCTCTTCTTCCTAATTTATTTTATATTATTTGTTGATACATAGTAGTCATTATTTTCAGTGGTACCAGACCCTCTCCAGAAGATTTTATTTCATTACATGTACCCCAGTAGCTGGAAATTGAATTTTTCAGTGTAGCCAATTGAAATTTAATATTAGTGCCCTATTACATGTGTTGTTTAATAGTCTCCTCATGACCTCCATATACGCTTCTAGCTACCTCAGTTTGGTTTCATAAACAGCTTTGTTCACTGCTTGCCTTGACCCTAATAAAGATATTTTCAACCTATGTTGGGTAATCCAAATTTAAAGATAGCTGGTCACGTTATTACTTCCGTTTTTGGTCATATTCTGAGATTAAATTGGTTGAGCAGCTCACATGTAATGGGGTCCTTTTAAATTTTTGGATTTTCAATGTATATATCATGCTCCCAACAAGGATTGTTTTAAATATTTATAAATTTCTCATTCTATATATAGTCATTTTGGACCTGGATCATGGTCTAATGCTCATAGCCAGAAATTATTAACTCTAGCCCTAGAGCACTTTCTCCTCATGACATTTATGTTTTTTACTCTCAGCTTTATGATTTACTTCCTACTAAAGATGTGGGGACTCGGAGTTACTGGGAACAGGCTGTTTCGCTTCTGTTGGGACCTATGATAGTTCTGTATTTAGGATGTGTATAAGCTTCTTAAGTGGAACAGTTATCATTATATGCAGTTCAGTTGTTACATAACCTTTATTACACCACTGTTAAATTATTTAAAATGGGAAGGCACCTTCTGATTCTTGTACACATTGTTCTAAAGGTATTTGCTCTTTATTACGTATTATGTAGAATTTAAAAGGTAATACCTTTTGGGACTCCATACATTGACATCTAGATCCTTTGTTGGGGTTACAGCAAGCATTTTCTCCTGAGATCTGCCTTTTGTGTGCTTATAGAGACAAGCTGTTGGGCAGGCAGCAAAATCATATGGCTTTGATATTAGCCTGTGCAAGGAAAGCCATTTTGCATCATAGGCGCAATCAGACCATGCCTACTTATTGGGAGAGGTATAAAGAAATGCTGTTTGCTCTTCAAGTGGAAAAAATGATTGCAAGTATGGTACATCATCTAGTTACCTTTAATGAGATTTGGGAACCTTTGTATGCATTACTTTTATTACATGTTTGATTAGAATTTCTGTCTAGTCCCCTCTTTTTATGTTTTTTTTGTATCATTTGTGCCATATGGGGTCCCTTGTTCTGGTTTTGTATTTGTTTCTACCTTTTTATTTGAAACTTTTCTAGTTCATTTAATTAGGCTTCCGTTTGGGAGATATATATATCTCACTCTGGAGTTATGAGAGGGTGGAGGGCCTTTTTCCTTCTTTAGGGAGGGATTGGTTTGTAGTTTGTTTACTGTAATCTGTCTTGGTTTCCTTTTAATCTTATTCATTGTTCTCTGTCTTAATATTTTTAATGTGTGTGGTAATGTTGTATTTTTCTTTGTTAAAATTTGAATAAAGTATATACAATTAAAAGTAATGAAAAGTGGTCCAGCTGATTGGGTGGGATGGATCTCTAACCACCAAGGATTCCTTGATTGAAGGTCAGGTGGCTCATCTGGTGGGGGTAGGGACCACCAGCTACAGGGATATGGGCATTAAAGGCTGTGGGCTGATTTGGTGGGAGGCGGGACCACTAGCATACAAGTGAAGCAACAGGCTAGCGATCTGATGCAGGATCTCGTCTCAAGTATAGCCAACCATTGACCCAACAGTACATTTTGACGCAAGCTGTGTCACATATAGAACCTAGATTCAGATTCAGATTTATTGGATAGCAATTTGAGATTGCAATCTGATTTACAAATGTGTCCATTACATAGAACAAATTCATGATAAACATACAATAGACATAATGTACAAAACAGATATCTCAAATACATTAGCTAACATTATTAAATTATAAAATTATCCATAACAATTACAATGTTTGTTATACAAACTGAGTAATGCTGTTCTAAAATGCCCTATTGGAAGTAATGCTTGAACTTTTAATTGTTTACTTAGCCTAGCCCAAGTTCTAGAGACCATAGTAGCTAACATCTTAATCCCATAACTAGTGTTACTTCTTGGAGCAAGATAAGATATCCCAATAGTTGATCTCAAAGAATGTTTATGTAAAGTTTTTGTTTTTAATACACACAATAAATATGAGGCAATGTTTATGTAATAAAATTATAAAAAGCAAATTCCAGTGCAGATCACTACGATTTTGATAATGAAATCATACCAACTACACTATACAGTGTACATTGATGAGTACTATAGGGAAGATTTGTAATAAAGCATAAAGCACTATTATATAGTAACTCAAGTGTTCCCAATAAAGTGCTAGTTGTAACTCTACAAACAATATCACCATAATCTAACACCAGTAAAATAAAAGATGCAACCAATGATCTTCTAACTACCAAATTAAATAATGATTTATTCCTGTAAAAAAAAACAAAAAAAAAAAAAACAGAAGTCTCTTTAATTTATTAGAAATACTCCTGGGCCGGAGATTCAGAAGGGTTGCACATGGTGCAACACTGTTGCACCATCGCAACCCACTGATGCACCCTGGCATGATATTCAAATGGGGATTGTGCCTGGCACAAATCGATACGCAAAACGCATCAGTAATGTATGCGGTGCAGGTAGAAAGGCATGCCCATGCATACCCGCGACATCCCGATATTCAGCCCCGGATGTGCTGAGCCCATGCATGCACAACCGCCACTTGCACTGCACACAGGTGAGCCAAAAAGGAACAATGGCTGGCCACCCACAGGTGAGCTGCCATATTGCAGAGGAACAACACGGCGCTGCCACCTGTGGGTGGCCACCGAGCTCTGGCTGCACCTTTGTGGTGGTGCCCCGTGCTGATCCGGGCATATGTAGAAAGAATATAAACATCCTATATCCCTGGTGGTCCAGTTGACTGCTTGCAGCCCGATCACGGGCTTAAGTATAAAGATACTCGTCCCATATCCCTGGCGGTCCAGTGGACTGCTTGCAGCCTGATCACGGGCTTAAAGTATGAAAATAATTGTCCCATATCCCTGGTGGTCAGTGGACCACTCGCAGCCAGATGCGGGCATCAATAAAACATTAATGCCACAGCAACCCTGGTAGTCTAGCAGTACCCCTCCCACCCACACACTGAGCCTCACCGCCCTGCTCCTCCCAGTCAGTGGCGGATGGCAGCTCCCACCCGCTTGCCACCACGCGCCTGCTGACTGGCGGCTGTCGGTAGGGCTGTATGCTCATTGGTCCAAGCGTGAGCCAATGGGATGCAGCCGTACCATACTACATAGTCCAGATATGTGAATAGATCCATTCACATATCTGGACTGGTAGTATGGTATGGGCATGCCCATTGGCTCACGCTGTGGACCAATGGGTGTACAGCCCTACCATACGGTGTCAGTTGGTGGTCGGTGGGGTGGCAAGCGGGCGAGCTGCCGCCAGCTGCTGACTGGGGGAGGGGCGGTGGGGCCTCAGTTGGTGGTGGAGGGTGGTACCCCAGACCACCAGGTTGGGGTTGCTGCGGCATTAATGTTTTATTGACGCCCGCAGTCAGGGCTGCGGAGGGTCCACTGACCACCAGGGATATGGGACAAGTACTTTTACCACATATGCCCACGATCGGCTGCGGAGTGGTCCACTGGACCACCAGGGATTTTGGACGGTACTTCTGATCAGGCAGTGGGCACTTTTCTGTGATGTGCAGGGGTATCAGTCCCCGATGGCTGTAGCCTGGCAGGCGCAGGCGCGAAGTCACCGGAATCGGTGACCTGCACGCAACAAATGATAATGACATGCAAATGGCCCCATTTTGTTCCTTTGCATGCATTATGGTTCCATTTGCATGTGCTCTTTTGAATATCATGGTTGTTGCGCCTAGCGCAATGGAACTTACTAAGCGATCCCCCACTCCACTCTGGCCATAGCTGGCGCGGTGCCACTGCACCATGCACTACGGGTGGCCAGGGTGTGATATTCAGTGACGCTGTGCCATGGCACAGCTCCGTTGAATATCACCCTGTCAACGCCCCTGCACAGCATGTTGCGCTGCACCCAGGCTTGCTCCACAGCCTGGTGCAGTCTGAATTTCCGGCCCTGGGGTATAAATCTAAATTTAATTTGTTGTCAAATATTTGTAAGAGTATACATGAGTTATTGTTACTCCTGAAATAGTGTTAACATCTATACTAACCGATTCATTTCTACTTTTCCTTTCAAACAACATCCACAGGTTTTCTTCTCATTCAGCAAAAGTCGCAACCCATGAGTTCCTGCTGGATGGCAAGAAAATCTTGTGTAATACATCTATTGCTGTATTTGTATCCGTCCCTAAAGAATACATAATTGTATCATTAGCTACATGTATATACTTGTGTCAGGTGAGCAATGCTTGGGAAGATCATTAACATATAATAAAAATAACAAGGCCCCAACACCAATCCTTGTGGTACACCTATGCACACCAAAATTGCATCAGAACTGATCTTAATGCATGCTGTGTTCTTTTACCGGAATTGGTGACACACAGCATAGTTTTCATGCTACCTGCTTGCAGGATTGAAGATTCCTTGCATCATGTTGCGTCAGGATGTGCCATCACACGCGGCATCACTTGTTCATATGCACTGTGTGGCACAGGCATGCTCTGATGACACTTGCGCCAGCTCTGGTACTAGTGGCAAACATGTGCAGCAGGTTCTTCAGTGCTGCAGTGCTTTTGTATTAACTGAAACTTGCTAGGTGCATTGTGTTTGGGTTTATAATGGCCACCTCATGGTTCAGAAACCCAAACTTCAGCAATGCAGAGACAGTTATACTTGTAAGCTGCATGACAAAGTGGGCATGGATGCTGATGCCCCAGGCTGTGCCAGACACACAGTGAGGGAGAAGGACAAGGTGTGACACTCTATTGGCACAAAACTGCAATGGTTGTCTGGTGTCAGATGGACCATCTGGCAGCTCAAGCACAAGATAAATGATATGTCACAATGGGTGACAGAGGTGCTGAGTGCCTCACAGAACAGGCCAGGGGTGGACATCACCATGTGTGGTGGTGATCGATGGCATACAGGTGAGTGTTACTCCACATTGATGCACTGTAGGACACATACACACTGCACTATATGGAATTGCATGTGCAACAGGTAATCCCGCTACATTACTTTCTCCACAGACATGCCTGTGGGTGATTCTGCAGAGGACCAGGAACATGCACAACCAGAGGCAGAGTCACCTGGAGAGCATGGAGATTGACCTGGTACTAGCCAGCAAGGTAAGTGTTATGTGCACTGTCTGTGTGAGTACTAGGTGGCATCAAGGGCATATGCCACATGGCATGTCATATATAAGAGATCATGGGTGTGCATGCATGTGGTGTGCAGATGGGTAACAAAGCCATTAATTGTGCCTGCATAGAGTGTGTGTGAAGACATCACAGGGTACACAGACATGCAAAACCCAAAGCCCCAATATGCACTGAACATACAGGCAGTGTGGCTCACTGCCAGTGGTCAAGAAACCACTGTCCCAAAGGCACAGGGCCCTCTCAGCGGGGCTATGTGCAGTTTACAGTACATGTGCACAATATACATGGCAGTCCACATGAAAGAAATAGGAATGCCATTGGTGTAGAGGACATGGCTGTCCACACCAGTGGTCCCATCATGTGTGACTACTACATCCCCCAATATGGGATATCATTATGCTTTGTCTCCTGGCAGCCTACCATTGGGAAGGAACACAGCTCACTGGTACACCAGACCACACACTCACACACTGCCCCCCACTGCAGTGCCCCCAGTCAGGTATCAGCACCACCACCCACCACTGAGAGCCCACTGATGTCATGCATCCTTCCCAGATGGCATTGCAATCAGTAATGCTATGTACAGTATACATATGGGGTTATGTACAGGACATGATGCCACCACTGTGGTTCATTTGGTGACAACTGTATGGTGTGTTGCTGGCTGTACATTGACATTGCCAGATGGACATATACACTGGTGGACTATGTGCTGGGAGTATTGGGTGGTGCCAGGCTAATGGAGAGGTATGTGTGAATATTTGGTGCATACCTTGCAATGTTGGTTGGTGTGCATGGAGTGTTCCCAAATGTCAGGACCATACACATGTACACTGGTCCAATGTTCTGGAAGCAGCACACATGCATATTCATTGGATGTGTGGCCACAGATGGTGAGCACTTGTGTATGGCAGCATGTGTATTGCTGCTCTGAAATGGAACAGGCCATGTCTAGGCCACAGTGTGTGTGTGTGTGTACACATGGCAGCTATACACAGGTGGCAGGGCAACACAGGTATCCTGGTTCTTGGTGATGACTCCCACAGATGCACTATGAGTATGTTGACCATGTGGTTTCTGTGGGGTGCCATGTCTGTCTGACACATACATGTCAAATGTGCAATAGCTACACATCACATGTGTACACACACAGCGCCATGTACATGTCCCACACATGGTGGCCATGCATGTTCCACATTGTCTACATGGCCAACATGCCCATGTACACATGACATTGGCATGGTGACAGTGGATCACATAAAGCATTTTTAATGTGAATGTTATGCTGGGGTGTCACTTATGTTACTCCCTATATGTTGTTGCAGGGAAGGTGACCATGCTGGAGAAGATGTACAGCATTCTTCAGTGCATCTCTGAGTGCTTGAAAGAGCCATGAGGGTGCTGAAGCAGCAGAGTATGTAGAGCCCATATGACAGATGCAGGCTGCACAGCATCCATTGCAGGAGGTGGGACAAAGTAAAAATCAACCATCAGGGCCTTAGGATGTTTCCAGTGATCACCAAGTGACACAGGAATCAGCAACATGTGGTGTGCCTCTACATGGGCCACAACAGGTGGGAGATGTCCCCAGCGCTGTGGAGGATGACAGTGTTGCAGAGCTTCCAACACAACAGGACACTGGGGACAGAGGGATACCTATGAAACACCCACAGTGCCTGACACACCTGCAGATGAGGGGTGACACTAGATGGGTGATGGACAAGGTCGAGGGATACCTGGGCAGGATGGCCATGTGTATTGGTGGTGGCCACTGCCCCGGCAGCTACAGGATGTAGTGAGGCACATGGGTATACAATGGTGTTTGACACACTTGGGGAGCTTGATGACCAGTAGGTTGCTGGTACTTATGTCTGTACTGCTAGACTGATTAGTGTGTTTCATAACACAATGGGGTGTCAAATGGACAGTCCATGACATTGTGCAGAGTTCTGTCATTGTTATGTTGCTGTTCTTTATTATTTGTTTGCCCGTATACTGTATTACATTATTGTTGTTTGCTGTTCAACCATTGTATTGTTTATTACATATGTTTACTACCATGACAGCATATACATTTTATACTACATGCACATTGTTGTTTGTGTCATCATTTCACTGAAATGTACCATGTGTAGCCCTCGCACCCCTGCATACACCAGATATATTATGAAATCCAGAAACTCAGTTCCCCAAGTTTCACTAACTCCAACCTCTGCAGCCAGAAACACAGTTGCCCAGCTTGCAAAACTTTCCCTTTTTCTGTGTTTTGGGGCTTCGCTTTAACCACCTAACTTTTTATTACAAACTCCACCATGGGCAAACTTCATGTATTGGGCAACCAAGTTTCAGGCTGCTGGCATTGGCATAATGAAACTTGGGAACTGAGTTCTGTCTTTCAAATTACTACCCATACACCAGTGTGTCGGGTAGGTTATTGTGCCATGTACATGTTGTCCATGCATTGTTCTACTATTGAACTTAATGGTGTGGCATGCAGCCATAGCATAAACACCAACAGGATGGTGATACACATACGACCATGTCTGTATGCACATGTGGTTGCCATCACCACCACTGTCCATGGCTGGTGATATTGTGTATGTACATCATAGGCCACTCCAGGGTACATTATAGGATTATACACAAAGCCCCATGGGTGTAGTATGGCACTAGGCCAAAGGCCAGGTGGCCCTGCACCCTGGGAGGTACCTTACATTTCTGTGCTGCACGCCTGGAGGATTACTACACCGATGACATGCATCTGAGTAACTGTTCTGGGGGTGTTATGAGATGTCATCAGACAGTGCATTTGTAGAAATCCCATGCAGGGTCAGACTACATCTATTAGCTAATCATATAACTGGACTATTACTGTACATTGTATATTGTGCATTCTTAGGTCATCCATGTTTTCCTAACGTGACTAAGGGTAGCGTGAGGAGGTATTTCTTCACAGGAAGAGTGGCGGATTCATGGGGCAGCCTCCCAGCAGAGGTGTTGTGGGCAAATTTGGTGGGGAAGTCAAAATGCATGGGATAACCATGGGGAACACTACTGATAGTAAAGAGATCAAAGCCACAGATCAAGTAGGGTCTGTGGGGTTTAACTATGCTGATGTGACAACAGTGTTGTCGGCGTACAGCATAGCAACAACCCTGATGTTGACAGGTAAAATCTCACCAGTCAGACATCGGTCTGTGTTTCCATTGAGAGCTGCACCCCAAACCCCCAATGCAGAGGCTGGGCCCCCGCCCCCTCTTCTTCAATTATCTCAGTTGGAGTTAACACAAAGGGGCACACTCAGCGTAAAGGTGAAATTTCACTTGCATGTACTCCACAGCGACATTTTTAAAACCTGTTGAAAACTTGCTGTGAGGGATTTTGCTGATGGGGTTTGTCTTGCGTCGGCACACCAGTCTGTAGTTACTGCAGCAGGTTGATAAAATGGGCAGACTGGGTGGGCCTAGCGGATCTTATCTCCCATCAGTTTCTTTGTTTCTATCATTCTATGTTTCTGTGACTTGTGGGCATGTGGCATTACAAACAGTATGGCTGTTTGTCTGTGATTGTTGGACAGTGTCCATCACGTCATGCAGTATGTGGCACATATATTTGTTGCTGCACAACAGGCCTCTCTGCCTTTGCTGTGCTGTGTATCATGTTATTATGGGTCCTTCTTCATGGTTCTCTTCCACTTGGCTGATGACTGTTGTGCTTGCATTGCTGCAACCACCCTTTGTGACCACCATATCAGTAACACGGGATCTCTGGATGCGGTCCTGTATCAACAGGGTCCCTGGTTCCTCTAGTTCTTCTCCCTTGAACACATGTGCATCTCCATTGTTTCCCACTGCTGCACTGGCCCTGGTGACTGCTGTGGTACCTCTTGCACTGCACTGGTGGACTGGGCTAGTCTGTTTTTCTGCACCTCTGTTGTCCCCACAGCCACTCCACTGCCTTTGCAACACCTCCTCCTGTGGCAAACAGGTTGTTTATCTGCAGTGTCCTGTACTGACATGCTGTGATCTGCTGTGCTTACAGTGATGGTCTGTAAACATTCACTGCTGGGGACTGTGGCCTCTATTATTGCTATACCTGGGTTTTCATATGGGGCTGTGACATAGGGTGTGGTGTCCCTGGTGTGCACCGCTGTGTGCTGCCTGCTTGTACCTGTGATGTTACCCCTGACTCGGTGGACTGTCTGTGGTGATGCAGCTCTGGGGCTCCATGCTGAGTGTGTTGTGCAACCCACTGGTAGCCAGGGTGTGTTGTCCACTTGTGATCTAGTGTGCTGGTACACTGTACACCTGGGTGACAACATCAGGGGCCATGGGTTGTTGTTGTGTCACTGGTATGTTTGTGTGTCTAACCCTGGTTCACCTGTGCTGTGCTGCATCTGTCCCTTGAATCATGTGCAGTGGTGAGAGTGTGAGATGAGTTCATGTCAGACTGTAGTGTGTCCACCCTTTGGGACTGTGTTGCTTGTATGGTTGTGGGTTGTGCACCTGAACTCTGTGTGCAAGGGATACATATGTGCCTGAAATCTGTGTGATGGTTGGGTGGGTGTTTGACCACCCTATGTTTTTTTCATTGCTATGAGTCCAGCATTTTGTGTACAGTACCCAATGCTGTACTTATGACCACTGTCCAAGTTGGCACCAGAGGTGGATGTGCAGCTGTTGCCATACATGTTGGTGTGTCTGTATCCCTGGTCCACTGGGCCATTGTCTCCATATGCTGCCATGTGGTATATCATTTGTTTACTGGTCTGTATGGCTCCAGCACCCATATGGTATTCCTGTAGCCATGTGCATCTGGGTGTCTGTCTCTGTAGATGTTGACTATCCATGGGCTGTCACTGGACGTATGTCCCTGCATGGTGGTAGCAGATTGGGCATGGGACACAGGGCCATGCACTGCCTCCACTTGGCCCTGTGTCTGTGCTGTCACTGCCATTATTCATGCCTGTGTCCTGTTCATCATTGATGGGATACTCATTGTCAGTGGAACTATGGGATGCTGAGGGGCAGGGGATTGGGCCATTTCCCTGTGTACTGCTGGTCCTCATCCTCAGTAGATTCAACTGTGGTTGATTTGGTGTCACATTGCTCTGCCTCCTCCTCCTCCTCCTGGTGTGGCTGTGGGGTCTGGATGGTGTGAAATTCATTTTGGTACTTGTTGTTGAACTGGTGTCTTCGTCAGTGTCACCTGTGGAAAAGAACACATACATTGGATGCCGGTTGCTGTTGTTATCCCTTATCTATATCCCTGTACTAGTGTGTTGTGACATTTCTGCTTGATTTGGGTTGCCACCTGCATGTGTCTGACACCACAATGGTGGGTTGCAACACGTTGCCATCTGGGGCAGTCTTTGTACATATCCCAGCATTGCATGCCACCGGTCTGTGGTGCACACATTGCTTGGAGCCACAGGTGTCACACAGCTGTGGCTGTGTGCTTCGATAAGCCATTGTTGGCATCCGCCCATGGACAAACACATCACCAATATGCTGCTTATGGGCCTACTGTGGTGTACATGCTCAGCTGTTCTATGCAGTACACCGGGCCATCCCACGTGACATGTTGGTTCACACACTGTGTGGTATGGGCACTGCTGTATGATGGTCTGGCTCCAGTTCAGATCAGCTCAGTTCTTATTCTTACCTGAATGATCCATGCTGATATTGGCACAGTGTCTCTGGGTAAGGCCTGTGGTTATGGAATCGATACACCCTTGTCCTAATGTGTGTAATGAACATTCAGGGCTGTGGCTGGGGGCTGGAGGGTGGGTGCTTGGCTGCATTTGCAGTAGGGCTTGCTGTGTTAGGTGGACATGAAACACAAGTGAGCCCATGCTCACTGAGTGGGCGGGTGCTGAAAACTCAAGTAATGGTAGCACTGTGCCACTAGCATGAATGTTGCTGGGTACATCACACGTTAGAGCCAAACACAGTAAAAGAGACTGCAGCATTTACCCCATTGCTTCGTTTCCTCAAACAACACTTTGTCAGGGTGCGGGCTATGGTGCACAGTACTCTCCATGTATAGTATATTCATTACTGGTACAGATACATATAACTGTGCACCATTGCTTAATCAGGCTGCCCAACAACATAAGGATATATAATCAGTGCATTGGGAAAACAATACATAATGTGCTACCCAAAGTGACTAATAGATATACAATGTCACCACTGGTTTCTGAGCCTAGACAATGCTGGAGGTCAATTATATTGCAAAGATCAAATACTTAAACCTACAAACAAGTACCAGGAAACAACACATACAACAATGCAGGTGTGCGAATACTTTCAGATATGTTTTACTACACAATTGTCATGCAATTATACTAATATAGTACATGTATAGTACCAAGCTTTCCACTTACTAATCGATGGTGACATAATTAGAATGAATGGACATGGACAAGGGAATGGGGGGGCAGGAAAGCAAAGGTAACATGTCAGCATACTATATGTAGAGGTGTGGGAGGTGAAGCACAATGCCAGTGGTCATCTGACCCGAATTAATGTTATGTGAGATATTCTTTGGATATTCAGGTACCCAGTTGTATTTTTAAGAGACAACGTACCAGTTTTGGTTGAAGATCTATTGATATTGATAAAAGGTAGTGATATTTCATAGTAGTTCATGCAATGGTCACAGATACAGTGAAAAGGATAGATAAAGAGTGCACTATGGTAAACTGTAGATAGGTAGATGTACAGAAGGGGGCAGCATGGCCATGCTATGGATGCTCAGCAGGGCTGATACAGATCTACCTTACTGTATGTTTCTTTCATTGGTGCTTATGGTGATTTTATATTTACTGGTAGGGAGTGTGGCCCACAACATATTTACAGGGTGGCCCTTGTAGTTGTTGGCATGGCTCTAGGCACATTTATGTTGCTGGTGCTTCTCCTGCAATTTTACCTTCTGTACTGCATCTTTGTGGTGGGTGTGGTATGTGCAGCTGATGTTACATACCTTGCACAGGGTTCTCCTGCCTGAATAGGTCCAGATTGCTGTCACCCTTAATAGTGCAGCTGCTCAGTTGGGTGGTGACATGCTCGTCCTGGCTGGTGAGAGCGATGCCTACATAGAAACATAGAATTTGATGGCAGATAAGGATCACTTGGCCCACCCAGTCTGCCCATTTCCCTACCTAATGGATAAGCTGCAGATCCTAGTTAACCAGCAGCCTACTTCTTCCTACCCCACCCCTAAATTGCGTTATGACTGTCCCATGTATGCTTGAATTCCACCACTGTTTTTGACTCCACAACCTCCTCTGGAAGGCCGTTCCATGCATCCACAACCTCTCTGTGAAAAAATACTTCCTTAAATTACCTCTGAGCCACCTCTCTATCTTCAATTGTGTCCCCTGTTCTTGCACACCTCTTTTTTTGAAAGATGCTATCCTCTTGACTTTGTTTATACCCTTGAGGTGCTTGAAAGTTTCTATCATGTCCCTCCCTCCTTTCCTCAAGGCTATACATATTAAGCTCCTTAAGTCTCTTCATATGTCTTCTGGTGCGACCCTGCACCATTTTAGTTGCCCTCCTCTGGACAGCTTCCATTCTGTCTATGTCTTTATGGAGATTGGGTCTCCAGAACTGCACGCAGTACTCCAGATGGGGTCTCACCAGCTGTCTGTACAGAGGGCTAATAACTTCCTGTATTCTACTGTGATGCCTCCCTATGCATCCCAGTATCCCCCTGCCCTCCTTGCTGCCCTCTCACATTGCTTGCCCACCTTTGAGGTCATCTGATATGACTACTCTCCACCATTGGCTGTGGCACAGTGTCTATTTTGGGCCAGCTTTTCCTTGGACCTCCTCTTGATGACATTTTACTGTTTTGCAGTTCCCTTGTGGTGACCTCACAGGTGCCACAGCATTAACGCTAGGTGCCACAACCTCTCATGTTCATTGCCTCTGTCCCACAGCTCCTTATCCCCACCCCTGCATAGCAACAGGTCCATCTGGGCATGCACTTCATCTATCAAGATGTCTGTCTCCTCTCTGTGAAGTTGTGCTTCTGTGTATGTTGGCCTGCCTCTGCTCTCTGCCTGGTTGCACCTTTCTGCTCTCCGTAGTGCTTATAGTGCAAGCTATGTCATTTCTAGGGCTTGCATCATATTTATGTCAAGTGAGCCTTGTGCATTTGGGACTTTAACACTGCAGCTGTTTTTTTTTAAAATATGCCATATGTGTGTGTTGGTATACTGTTTCTGACGCAAGGATGTCATCTGACACACCCTGCACACTCTAAGACACTTTGAAAATCCTGCCCACAATGTTTATTGTGATGTTTGTATGTGTTTGGAAAACCAATGACGTATAATAAATTAAAAAAAAATTATTGTTGCTATATCCGGGTTTTCATTTGGGGCTGTGACACATGAGTGTGATGTCCCTGGTGTTGTGCACTGCTGTGTGCTGCCTGCTAGAACCTGTGATGTTACCCCTGCCTTGTTGGACTGTCCAGTGATGATGCAGCTCTGGGGCTCCATGCTGAGTGTGTTGTGCAGCCCGCTGGTAGCCAGGGTGTGTTGGCCACTTATGATCTAGGATGCTGGTACACTGTACATCTGGGAGTCAAAATCAGCGGGCCCTGGGTTGTTGTGTCACTGGTCTGCTTGTGTGTCTGACGCTGGTTCACCTGTGTTGTGCTGCATCTGTCCCTTGGATGATGTGCAGTGGTGACAGTGTGAGATGAGTTCATGTCGGTCTATGTTGTGTCCACCCTTTGGGAGTGTGTTGCTTGCATGGTTGTGGAGTTGAGCACCTGAACTCTGTTTGCAAGGGATGCATGTGTCATTTCTGGGGACTTTAACAATGCAGCTGTTTTTTTTTTCTAAAATATGCCGCCTGTGTGTTGGTGCACTGTTTCTGATGCAAGGATGTCATCTAACACACTGCGGCACTCTAAGGCACTTTGAAAATCCTGCCCATAATGTTTATTGTGATGTTTGTATGTGTTCATGAAAATCAATAAAATATATTAAATTTAAAAAAAGATTATTGGAAGGAAGTGGAAAACTACTTAACCTTATTGTTGCTATATCAGGTTGGGATCCAGCTTGCCTTGACTAGGCCACGGACCCCTCAATTTCTGGAACCTAAACAGTTTTCAGAAATCCTCTGTACTGCAAGGGATCCAGCGTGCCTTGACCAGGCCACAGACCCTCAATTTCTGGAACCTAAACAGTTTTTCAGAAATCCTCTGTACTGCAAGTTACTAGCCCTGACTTTTGGATTTGGTACCAGTGGAAGCTGATTTCCAAGTGGCCCACACTATATCCTGCTGAACACACCTCTAACTACTGTATCTCCCTCTGTGTCTCTAGTTGAATTTATGTGCTAGAGTTTAAGAATTTGTTTAATCCTTACAGTCATTTTAAGTTCTGAGTTGATATTAGAAGTGAATTTAGAGCCTTGACTGTGTAAATCCTTCTTTGCTCTCTGCCCTGCAACCCTCTCCTCTCTCCTCCTCCCAACACCGTCTGCTTTGCTCTGAACCTGCCCACTTATATTACTCTCTTTGTTCTGATGTGACAAGCCTACTTCTCCAGCCTTTAAAAATCCTGTTTTTCTACTTTATTTCAGGGATCCAGCGTGCCTTGACCAGGCCACGGACCCTCAATTTCTGGAACCCTAAACAGTTTTTCAGAAATCCTCTGTACTGCAAGGTACTAACCCTGACTTTTGATTTGGTACCAGTGGAAGCTGATTTCCAAGTGGCCCACACTATCTCCTGCTGATTTTCCATTAGCAGATTATATCCTCTCACCACTAGAGGGCTATATCTCTATCTCTTTATCTAGTACGTAAGCCATGTGGGCTCTCTCTGCCTTTCTCTCACCTCTCCTCCTCCTCCTGCCCTGGCCCCCTCTCTCTCTCCTGATCCTAGCCACCCCACCCCGCCACCTCTACTCTGGTTTCCACTGCTACTCAGGGAACTCTCCACTTCCACTTGTGACTTGTGCTTGGTGCAGCGTTTGGATATTCCTGGTTACTTAACCCAACCACTACTCTCAACAAGTGTGGCCACCCTCTACACTGTACCACCTTGCAGTCCATATGGGACACCACCTGAACCTTGCAACTTCTACTCCAGGAAACAACAATCAAAACTATCTCTCAAAGAGCTGCGACTCTGCTACTTAAAATTCCTCCTCCTCCTCCTCCTTCTCATCTCAGGCAGCATCCATCCCAATCCTGGCCCTAGAAGCTCAGGCCACACACAAACTCCAGGTGCCCTTATCCTTGCAACCATTAATATCTGCAGCCTACTACAAAAGCTGGATGCACTCCAAGCCTTCTATGCCAACACAACCCTGACATCCTTGCAGTGGTGGAAACTTGGCTGACACCTAAAGTTCCTGACTCAGCAGTAACAATACAGGGTTACAATGTCCACAGGCTGGACCGGATATCCAAAAAGGCAGTGGTTGCGCAATCTATATCAAAGACTCCCTGTCTTGGCACCCTGTAGCAACTCCATCACTTTCTGCCTCAGCCCAGATTATGCCAATAAAATTGTCCTAGGTCCCAACCATAAAGCCATGACTATTGTCTCCAGATACATCCCACCCCAGGGACCCTAAACATGGATTCAATGACGTCCCTAAACTTTATCAACTCTCATCCTCCCGAGTTGAACTTATTCTACTAGGGGATTTCAACATAAACTGGTTAGAATCAAGTGCCAGTGCCTATAAAGACTCCATCTCAGCTGCTAACTCACACAAATGGTAAACTCCCTACTAGGATTAACTACAAGACTGGCACCAGTACCCTCTTGGATTGGGTCTCACCACTCACCCCACAAGGATTTCTCGACCTAATACTCTCCCAGACTCACTCAGTGACCACTCCCCAGTCATGTGTGCATGGTCTAACAAATTCCTTAGCCCCTCCCAAAATTATCATTAGCAGAGTCCTTCCTCGTGGAAAACTTCCACATCTCAAACAACACCTGCTTCTACAAGACTGGCTACCATCTATGGAAGCAACAGATGTTAACTTGGCTCTTGATCACTTCATCTCAGTTTTCAACAAAGCCTGCAACCTCTTTGCCCCTGCTAAAAGGCACAAACAAAATCTCTCTCTAACCCATGGGTCACATAGCTCTTCTCTCACAGCTGAAACTAAGGGATCACCTCTGGGCAGTTGCCAGGGCCATTGGCAAACAACTGGACATCCCAAATTACAAACAAGCATGAAATGCCTGCACAAAAGTCATACAGCTAATGAAATCCACTTATTACAAAGACGCTCTCACCAATACATGGGGAAACGGTTGTGCTTTCTGGGACAATATCAAGGATGTCACAGGAAGCAGCCAAAACCTCTCCAGTCATGTTAATGGTTGATGGATCCTCAACCCTTGACCCCAAGGTGATCGTAAACATCTTTAACAAGGCTTTTTCAGACCTTAGTGCTGTTCTACCCCATGACTTTTTGAAAACAGGGTCTACTCCCAAATACCTCAGCCCCTCAGTCTAACCATCCTCTTCTACTTCAGGAAGCTAAGGCTGAATGAAGCTCACCACTATATTACTGCAGCTATCTCTAAATCTAGATCTAGTAGTGACACCCTGGACCTTAAGCTTCTGTTGCTCACCCTCGATGAGGTAATTCATCCATTAACAAAAATCCTAAACCTCTCTCTCAGCTGTGGAAAATTCCTGGACCTATGGAAAACAGCCACCGTGACACCGTCCATAAAAGTGGGGACAAGACGATTCACTCAAATTATCACCCTATCTCCATACTGCCCCCCACTCTAAGGCACTTGAGCGCATCGTGGCTGATCAACTTACCGACCACTTGGATAAATACAATATACCTTGTCCACAACAACATGGCTTCCAGAAAGGTCACAGCATCACCACAGCCCTTCTTGAGTTCACTGGAGCTTTGCACAAATCCCTTGACAACAGCCTTCTCACAGGGCTGTCTGTTGACCTCTCCAAGGCCTTCGATACAGTACACCATGGACTACTAATACACCAACTACTGAATGCCAGGCTATCACTTGACTCTTTCTCTGGTTTAAAACTACTTAGAAAACCGGTCACAGAGAGTAAAATTGTGGATGCTCTTTCTAACACCCTGCCTGTTCGCCGAGTGTCCCACAGGGATCCATACTGAGACCCCTCCTTTTAGCCTTTTCTTAAACTCCTCCTTACCACTGCTCTGAGCAGATCATACTATATGCCGTTGATACTGTTGTATTCTCTACTCACAAAGATCCTGCAACTCTTCAACACAACCTTCAACTTGGTTTCAGTTCTGTAGAGACATGGTTTCTTAATCATAAACTGGTCCTCAACGACAAGAAAACCAAATCTATGCTCTTCTGCAGCTCTCATAACCCACACAAGCTACACCACTTGGCTATCTCCACCACCCAGGGAACACTTTAGATCAGGTGGGGTCTTTCAATACTTAGGGATACAGCTTGACCCTAATTTTTCCTATGGACTTCATGTAGTTAATGTAGCTAGAGCTGCTAATACACGGCTTGGTCTCCTCTACAAACACAGACCACACCTCATGCCAGAAGCTTTGAAGGTTGCAGTCCTGAGCTCTGTGATCTCTGTAATAGACTATGGTCTCATCATTTATGGCTCGGCCACAACCACAACCCTTAGATGCCTCTCAACTGCCTTAAATAAAGCATGTTGGCTCATCACTGGTGCTCACCGTCTCACCCACACATGTGACCTGTACACTCAGACTGGCTGGCTCCAACTATCAAACCGCATAAAGTTTCTCACCTGCTCCATGGTGAAAAAAATCTACCTTGGCCTTGCACCTCCTGGGGTCTCAACTCTGTTACAACACCGAATTAACAAATGGTGCCTTAGGAGATCCACGCTACAGCTACTGAAAGTCCCCACTGTCACACTTCATAGGACAAGCTCTTTGCTTATCGAGCGCCACTCTGGTTCAATGGCCTCAGCCCAACCATCTCCTCTGCCCCCACTATTGGTATGTTTAAAACTAGGCTCCGGGACTATCTCACTACCAACAGCTCCTGTGACTGCCCAACTTAGCCTTGTTTCTCCACTTCCTTTTCTGCTCTAGTTGTCCCCCCTCCTCCCCTCCTCACTGGATTCTACCTCACATCTTGGTATACCCAATGCTGCACTTTTCACCCTCTGGCCACCCTTCCTACATTCCTTCCCCCCACCCTCTTCCTCTCCCTATGACTCTGGCACTTCTTATCTGTTGTCTGTTTTCTTGACAAATGCCTGGCTGCCTTGTTACAATGCTACCCTTGAACTGTATTAATCTGTACTCTGTTTGCAATGTCCACATTGTTTTAATGCCTGTCTTGATGCTCCCTATAATTTGTATTTCTCTGACGTGGAACCTTTGTAAAGAGTCATGGCTCAAGGTATTTGTAATCCTAGACTTGATAAATAAATAAAGAAAATTAAAAGTTTTGGGGAAGCTGTGAAAGTGATGAGGAGACTACAATTAGTGTGCAGCATCTACTATTTGGTTGCATATTATTTTTAAAGAAGAGAGAACCAGATGACGCCACCAGTTTGAATATGAAGAAACTGAGAGATAAAAAGAAAAAGAGAACATGCAGTACAGTACATATTAAACTGTTCCACAAATGAGTTGGTTAAGCATAGTTTTAAGTCTGCAATACACAGGAAACTTCCATTTTGTTGTTTTCCAACTCTTAACCAGAGCAAGAGCAACGTTTATAAAATGTTTTTGCAACACAACTGGAATGCTTCTGCAGATCTGCAGCAACGTATGCAAAACAGAGTTGCAACTCTTAGGCAACATATATTTATAAGGCTTTGTGGTAGAGCCAGTAATACTTGTGCAGCTCATTAAGAAATGCAAAAGCAGCTCATTGGCAGAACGGTTAGTGTGACTTGTACTGTAATACAATTTATGCTTTTTGCAACATCAACTCTGCTATATATATGCAATGGCAAATTTTGCTTATAAACATTATTTGAAGATATGAAATTGTGTTAGTGCTGTTATGTTTCTATTTGTTAAATGGAATGGAATCTTTGGGAGGCTAATGAATGTAATGTTTGTAAAATATTTTACTATGATGTCATTGTGTGTGCAACAACCATTTGATTTTACGATAACTATTGATAGTAACATTTCAACTTGACCTTGAACTGTTCCCCAGAACCATAGAGATGGCAGGGCTGTGACCAGTAGCATTACAGTATTGTGCCACAGAAGATTTTTCTTGATTCACCCTAGTGCTGCTTGTTCTCACCGAGCCTCTTTTTCAAATCCCTAGTGAGTTTTCCAATATAAAATAAACTCTGGTCAGAGCCACAATGGCTGCTAATGCATTAATGTGATACAGAGATTTATTTATTTATGCATGCATGTATGTATGTATGTATGCATATATATATATATATATATAAATAAAAGGGTTTAACAGGAAAGACATATTGAGCTGGTATTATATTTTCAGATTTGTCCTGGATGAAGGGAAATGGGAAAATATAACAGATACAAAATACAGAATATAAAATACATAGAAATGGAATAAGTACAACAAAAATAAACAGGACAAATATGCCTAAGAATAAACTGACAGAAAAAAGTAACCAAGCAAACTGTTGTGGAACTGACCAAAGAGCAATTAAATAGTTATCAACTTAAAGTAAAAACTAAGGAGAATGACTAATACTGTGGAGGAGATATAGAATGTATGTGTGTTTTACTGCTATGGGTGGGGAGGTTTTGGCATACATGGGATAGGGGCTTTGGCAGGGGACATGAGTGGCAAGGGTGGTGGTACTAAGATGGGTTGGGAGAGGGTTTTGTAGTACATGGGATCAGGACTATTATGGGCTGGCATGTCTCTTAACATTTTGTCACCGAAAAGAGAGACACAGGCCTCAAAGTGAGGGACACATCCTTAAATATGGAGATAAATGTTCAGAACACTGTTAAAAACCATTGCAGGTACTTGAATAAAGTTAATTTTTTATTCAGATTCTAAGAATATTATGAAATGTTACATTAAAGCCTGAATTTGTGTGGATAGTACATTTTCAGTGAGGGAGTAGTGAGGACAAAGCATGTTTTAAGGGGTAAAATGAGGGACAGCCCTCATAATCAGCATCAGTTGAGAGGCATGTTAGCTGCTGCTGCCTCATTTGGTGGGGTACCTGAGCAGTCTGCATCTTCCTGAAAGATAAGTACAGGTAAGAGTGAGTGAGTGAGTGAGTGAGTATGTGTGTGTGTTGGGGAGGGTGTTGGTTTTACTGAAACAGATGAAGCAAAGACAAAACTAATTTTAATAAAGGATTTTATTCAGGTTGAACTAGTTTTTTAAGTTGTATCTATCTACATTTTAGTATTTTTAATTTTGCTAATCAAATTGAGGCAGGTGCTACACATTTGCACACCTGATTAGGACTTTGACATGCAAAACTGCTAATTAGTATTTGTAGCTTATTTAAAAGCAGACAACACCTCAATAAATTCAGCTTATATTTGACATAAGTGCTGTAGTTCTTTTAGTTATTTATTGCTGAAGGCTTTGCTCCTTGAAGTTTATCTGTTCTCTTGCTTATTCCCTACCTGATAGCATAATGTTCTGCTTGTGACATCACAATTACTCCCTTGACAACAGACTGTGATGTCACAACAGAGGATTAGGACCTCAATTTGGGAATAAACTGTAGGGGCAAACAAACTCTCAGAGATTAAGAGCTGTTTTGTAAAAGTTTCGTAGTAATGAATAAGAGGTAGGAGAAATCTATGAAAGATATATCAAATGCAAGCTGAGCTGTGTATAATGATTACTGTACATTTTCTAAAGTGTTCCCAGACATGTCAACTGCTCTAATACCCTGCAGTAGTAGAAAACAAACTATAAACATAAAGGCAGTGAACAGTGATTTTGGTTCTGGACACATAGTTCCTTGAAAATACACACAAAACACACACACACACTGTTACAACAGTTGTATACACATAAAGGACGTGAGTGTGATTAGCAGGATTGGGCAGCTGAACTGCAATATTTCATTTTCAGTAGGGTCCAGCTTTACACATTTTACAGTGTATTTAGTATTGTTAGCACAGTTAAAATGCAAAACCTCATATTTACTGGAGTCCTGCTTTATATATGTTTACAGCCTAGTTGCCCAGGATAGATCAGTTAACATGTCGGGTGGCAGGCGTCGGACGGCGTCGGTGTGGAGGCGGTCCGGACGCCCGCCTTCCAGTTCTTTCCGCCGTCAGCTCGTGCAGCGCCTCGGCGCTGAAGTTCGTGCTCAGCCCTGTTACTTCGTCGCTTTTTACGAAAGTTATCAGTATTTTGCATTTTTCGCCGGGTGAACGCCTGTTTGTCGCCCCTTAAAAAAAAAAAAAAAAAAAAACACAGCGCCTAACTGCCTCACAAGGATGGTCACTCCTCTGCCTTTTGCTTAGGCCCTGACCACATAGTCAAAGTGCCCGCATTGCCTGCATTTCAGTGCAGCCACCCGCAGACGACGCCAGCAGTCCTTGGAAGCCCATCTCCTTAAAAGATGTCTGCAATGGAGAAGGAGTTGAAGAAGCTTAGGCAGGCGCTACCTCCCCAGAAGGACACAAGAAGCGGGACAGAAAGGCACCGGGAGAGGCCTCCTCGCAGCGACTCTGGCTGCAGCGCGGCTCAGGTAGCGTCCCTCCGGGGATAGCCAGATGGCAGCCTCAAGGCTTTGGAGGAGGTGTCGGGCTCGCATTCAAGCCCTCCAGGGCGCCCAGGCGGGAGGGCTTCTGCCCCCAGTACTGCCGCAGGCTTGCGGCTACGGCAGGGCGCCCCATAAGTCTGACGCCGGCCCCTCCGATGCCAGCCGGAAAGGCTACCAAGACGCCCGACCCTTCAGGGCGTGCACACGGCAGTGTCCCCTCGGACCGGGCCGCTTCCGCCTCTTGCCCACCTCCGACGAGGGACCCCTTAAGTCGGACGCTGGCTCCTCTGGCGCCTGCCGGGATTCAGCCCCTAGTCACACGTCCGCTCCTCCAACGTGCACCAGGCGTGGAACCTACGACAGACCCTCCATCGTCTGCCGTCCCAGGTTCCCCGCAGCCTTTGCTGCCGTCCGGGGCCAGAGTCCCCCCCGCCTGCCTGGGGACTTTTCTTCTCCGTCCCAGGCGTGCTCAGGATGCTTTTCTGCCGTCAGACCCTCCTCCCACTGAACCGGATTGGATGCCAGCCCGGCCGGCTCAGATACTGGCCCGCCGATGCCGGCAGGGGATATTCCTCTTCCATCGGGCCCTCTCCCCACGGGCTATCACTGTTGATCCGCCCATGGGGCTCCCTACTGGGCCATCTGCTCTGGCAGCTCCTCCGGTACCTGGGTATCCCGCCAACTTACCAGAGTCTGCAGTATCCTGCGCCCGCAGTACCTGACGCCGCTCCACCGATGGCTGCAGTACCCGAGGCCACAGTACCTGGCTCCGTATTCTCACGAGCTGGGTTACGGATATAATCCGTATACCTATCCCCTCTTCCACTCCACTGCCCCTTGGCCGCTGGTGGATCTTCAGGAGACTCTGGCCTCCTGGTGGGCTGAGCCAGGCTCAGCTCACCAAGGAAGTAGAGAGCAGCCTTGCGGTGATGGTGCCACCTCTAGCCCCGTCACGCCCCCAGACAGCACTCTCTCCTCCCTCCTCCTCCTCCGGATTCCCGAGCTCTTCCTCTGGATCCAGAGAGGGCAGGACACGATCCAGGATTCCCCAAGGAAACCGTCCTCCCCTAGACGAGTCAGGAAGTCTTACTCTGCTTCCTAATTATTATTATTATTATTATTATTATTCTCCACCTCCAAGCCCCGGCCGAGGACTCCTCTGGAGGATCTTTCCTTCACGGAGTTGCTCAGGAAGATCCAGGAAGTACATCTGTGGCTTTCTTAGAGCCAGATCCTCAGCGGGTTAAACTCGTCTAACATCTGGACTTGCCCTTACAGCCCCTACTCTAGTGCCACCCTGGATCGAGCCTCATGCCTACCTTGTTTCCACTATTTAGAAACAACCATCGGCTTTAGTCCCACTTCCTCGGAAGTCCAACAAGCTATACCAGGCTCTGGAGGGTGTAGACTTTTAGATTCTCACCCCTGTGCAGACTCTGTTGTGATTAGCGCCCACGGCCGGTCAGCACATCCTAAACATCGGCGCACCTCCTCCGGATAAGGAATCTCGCCTTCTGGATCAGTATAGAAGGAAGATCTACACTTCTTCCACACTGGGGATCAGGGCCCCAAATTATGTAGCACATATGGGGATTACCAGAAGGCTGTCCTTACCCAGGCGGAATCTAAGATTGACTCCCAAGTCAAGCAGGAGTTAGCTGACCTTGTCCATTCTGCTCTGTTCGGCCGGTCGTCACATTTGAGGGACGACCTCACGATGCAGTGGACACCGCAGGGCGGAGCTGCGTGTCACCGTAAGTCTTGACATCATGCCTGGCTCGGTTTGGTTTGGTCCCGAGGTGCAGTCAGCAATCCAGGAAGCACCTTTCAGAGGTTCGGTGCTTTTGGTGGTGATGTCAAGGACATCATCACCGACTTATAGGAGAAGGGGCGGCCCTGAAATCTGTGGATTCCATGCACCGTCCCCATCCTCACGGCGCTGTCCTTTTGCAGATGCAGCCGGCCTCAAGTGAAACCCCAAGGAAGGCGGGCAACAAAACGCTGGCCCCCACAGCTGCCAGACCCCCGCCGCCCAAAAAAGCAGCGGTGTCCCAGCTGTGGCACTGCCCCACACCACCTGACGCCTTCCCTCCCACTGCCTCCGGACTCCCGGAGGAACCAGTAGGAGGGAGGTTCTCCCTCCACCTTCCGGGTTGGGAGAGGATAACATCTGATTCATGGGTGCTTCAGATTATCACAGAGGGCACTCCATAGAGTTTCTATAGAAACCTCCACGCCACCCACCCCCCACCCCAAGTCCTCTTACTCAAGGGACCATCTTCCTTTGGTCAGGGAAAATATCTGCTCTCCGTAAAGCAGGCCATAGAACCGTCCCTCCTCACCTTCATGGGACGTGTTACTATTCCCATTTCTTCCTTGTACCAAAGACGACTGGAGATCTCAGACCCATTCTCGATCTCAGCTCCTGAACTTCTATGTAGAATACAAGAGTTCAGGATGCTCTCCCTTCAAACCCTTCTGCCCTTCTTCGGCCGGGCCAATGGCTTTGTGCACTGGATATGCAGGATGCATACCTGCACATCCCCATTCGTCCTTGCACTGAAAGTACCTCCGGTTTGCCTCCCAGGGGACCATTACCAATTCCGGGCACTCCTTTTGGTCTTTCCTCGGCTCCCGAGTTTTTACCAAATGCCTGGCGGTGGTAGCAGCCCACCTGCGTGCTTTGGGAGTTCAGGGTTGCCTTACCTGGACGACTGGCTCCTGCGGCCTCGCCCAGGAGGAACTCTACATTTTCTCTCCCTCACCCAGCAGGTTTTCACTTATCTGGGTATCGCCATCAACCATTCCAAGTCTCATCTGGACCCTTCCCAGAGACTCCAGTTCATCGGGGCAATCCTCGATACGACAGTGTGCAAGGCCTTCCTGCCTTCGGACAGGGGACCTCCCTCCAGTCACAGATTTCCTACTGTCAGAACACAGGAAGGTTCCGCAGGTCGGTGCTCCGCCTTTGGGGGCCTATATGGCCGCTATCCCGCTGGTTCAGCGTGACGCGACTCCACATGAGGATCTCTCAGTGGACTCTCCGCCTCAGTGGGATCAACTTGTAGACGACCTAGATCATCTGGTGCTGATCTCCTCGCCGATGACAAGAGACTTGCAATGGTGGATGGTTCGAGAGAACCTGTTCCGGGGTCCCCTTCTTTCATCCTCCCCTCCCAGACTCTGACCACGGACGCATCAGGTGAAGGTTGGGCGCCCATCTGGGTCTCGCCTAACCCAGGGTTTATGGTCCAGATTGGAATTGGCTCTCCACATCAATGTGCTTGAGCTACGAGCAGTTCTGTATGCTCTAAGCCCTTCACCAATACATCCTTCCGGTCACCCTAGCTGTCCAAACGGACATGTGCGTGGTGGGTACATCAACAAGCAGGGAGGGACTCGATCCTACCCGTGTGCAGGGAAGCAATGAGGGTTTGGGAATGGTCAGCGCTTCACAACCTTCACCTCACGGCGATCCATGTTCCAGGGTTGACAATATCCTGGCAGACAAGCCAAGTCGTTCTCTGCTCTGCCACCACAGTGGGAACTGGACCAAAAAGTGCTAACTGCATCTTCCAGCTTTGGGCGACTCTACAGGTAGACCTGTTCGCCTCTTCCCAAAGCATAAAACTTCCCACCTTTTGCTTGCTCGCTTCAGAGCGAGGCGCTTTCTGGAGCGACGCTTTGTCTCTAAGCTGGAAGGACAGATTAGTCTATGCTTTCCCCAATTCCTCTGGTCCCTCGTGCTGCAGAAACTTGCATTGGAAGGAGCAGAATGATTCTGATCGCTCCTTTCTGGCCCAAGCAAATCTGGTTCTCTCTCCTACAACAATACTCGGAGGTTCCTCCTCTTCCTTTATCTTGAGGATTGCTGACCCAGGATCAGGGGACTCGAGTCTCTCCAACTTCATGCATGGCTCCTGCAGACCTAGCCCAATCTCGTTTTGCGTCTCTCCTAAGATGGCTGAGATTCTGGTGGAGGCTAGAAAACCCTCCACTAGGTCCACCTACGCTATGAAATGGAGCGATTTTCCATTTGGGCTGCCTCCAGGAACGTGGAGCCTTTCTCCTGTCCTGTGGCCGTTCTACTAGATTATTTGCATCATCTTTTCGACCTGGGTCTCAGTCACTCCTCTTTGAAGGTTCACATGGCTGCTATTTCAGCCTACGATGTTCCTTTTGCTGATAAAGCCTTTGCCCAATTAGAAGTATCCAAGACCTTCTCAGAGGGGTCCTTCATCTCAGGCCCCTGTTCGGACTCCTGCTCCCTTGGGATTTGAACTTTGTTCTCTAGAAACTTACCCTTCCTCCTTTTGAGCCTGCAGCTTCCACTGAACTTGAAGTTTTATCGTGGAAGGCGCTCTTCTTGGTGGTCATTACTTCTGCTCATGAATTTCCGACTCAGGCCTTATGTGTATAATAATAAATTATGGGAGGATGGTGTGGTACCCGAGGACTGGAGGAAGGCGGATGTGATCCCTTCACAAAAGTGGGACCAAGACAGAGGCAGGAAACTACAGACCTGTCAGTCTGACCTCTGTGGTAAGGAAAGTGATGGAGTCTTCTGAAGGAAAGAATAGTTGAGTACCTAGAGACCAGTGGAGCACAGGACCCAAGGCAGCGTGGATTCACAGTGGGAAGGTCATGTCAGACGAATCTAATAGATTTCTTTGACTGGGTGACCAAAGTAGTAGACCAGGGAGGGCTGTGGACATGGCCTACCTAGACTTTAGCAAGGCATTGACACAGTCCACACACAAAGATTAATAGTCAGATTAACCAGCCTGGGAGTGGGTCCCAGGGTGGTAGCCTGGTAAAACATTGGCTGCACAACAGGACACAGAAGGTAATTGTAAATGGAGTCCACTCTGAAGAAAGAGAGGTTACTAGTGGGTACCGAGGGTTCAGTATTGGGTCCAGTCCTTTTAATGTCTTCTTCAGTGACATTGCAGAGGGACTGAAGGAAAAGTATGCCTTTTGCAGATGACACAAAGATCTACAACAGGGTTGATGCACAAGGAGGCGTGGAAAGGATGAAAAGGGACTTTGCAAGGTTGGAGGAATGGTCAGAAGTATGGCAGCTAGGATTCAATGCAAAGAAGTGCAAAATAATGCACCTGGGAAACAAGAACCCAGGGAAGAATACACAATGGGTGGGGAGGTAGTAACAACAACAAAAAGGAAAGGGACCTGGGGTAATCATATCAGATGACCTTAAGGTTAGCAAGCAATGTGAGAAGGCAGTAGGGAGGGCTGGGGTATACTGGGATGTATAGGGAGAGGCATCAGCAGCAGAAAACAGGAAGTTGTTGTCCCTCTGTACAGACAGTTGGCGAGACCCCATCTGGAGTACTGTGTCCAGTTCTGAGACCCCATCTCCGCAAGGACATAGACAGGATAGAGGTAGTCCAGAGGAGGGCAACTAAAATGGTGCAGGGTCTGCAGGAGAAGCCGTATGAGGAGAGACTAAGGGAGCTTAATATGTATACCCTTGAGGAAAGAAGGGAGAGGGGGACATGATATAAACTTTTAAATACCTCAGTGGAATCAACAAAGTCCAAGAGGGTAGCATCTTTCAGAAAAAGAGACTTGCAAGAACAAGGGACACAATTTAAAGATGGAGGGGCGGTTCGGGGCAGTGTGAGGAAGTATTATTTCACAGAGAGGGTAGTGGATGCATGGAACAGCCTTCCTGAGGAGGTTGTGGGGTCTAAAACTGTGGGAGAATTCAAGAATGCATGGGACAGACATAAGGCAATTCTTGTGGGGGTAGGAAGAAATAGGCTGTTGGTTAACTAGGATCTACGGCCATCCTGTAAGTAGGGAAATGGGCAGACTAGATGGGCCAAGCGGTCCTTATCTCGTCAAAGTCTATGTTTCTATGTTTCTATGTTTCTATGTTATCTCATTTCACTGAGATCCTAATTACCTATTGTTACAATTAGAGGTGTGCAAAACCAGGGAGGTTCTGGTTTTGGTTTTGCAAATCACCCTGTTTTGGTTCTGGTTTTGGTTTTGGATTCATTGGCAATGGCCAATATGTATTCAATATAAAACTTGCTCCATACCTTCATTTTAAAGTATAATATAGAGTAAAATAGGTAATCTGGGATATGGACACTCTGAGACATGGGCCTCATACAATGTGAGACAATGACACTCTGAGACATGGACCCTCATATAATGTGAGTCAATGACACTCTGAGACATGGGCCTCATACAATGTGAGACAATGACACTCTGAGACATGGGCCTCATACAATGTGAGACAATGACACTCTGAGACATGGGCCTCATACAATGTGAGACAATGACACTCTGAGACATGGACCCTCATATAATGTGAGTCAATGACACTCTGAGACATGGGCCTCATACAATGTGAGACAATGACACTCTGAGACATGGACCCTCATATAATGTGAGACAATGACACTCTGAGACATGGGCCTCTATACAACGTGAGACAATGACACTCTGAGATATGGGCCTCATACAATGTGGAGACAATGACACTCTGAGACATGGGCCTCCTTATAATGTGAGACACTGACACCTGCGACATGGACCCTCATAATGTGGGATATGGACACTTTAGGACATTGGCCCTCATAATGTGGAGACACTGAAACAATTAGTGTAAGCCTGTAACTGGTTTGGATGTGTACTGTATTTTTTATTGGACTACAGAAATATTCCTGCTTGGACTGCCACCAGTGACCAAAGCTCGGAAGTGAGCTTAGGAAGCTGGGGAGGTCTGAGGGCTAGGAGACACTGCTGTTCAGAAGCGCCCCAGCCTGGGAGGGAGGATGACTTGTTCCTCCACACACACACACACACACACACACACACACACACACACACACACACACACACTACACACACACACACACACACACACACACACCACACACACACACACACACACTTGTTCCTTAGTTTTTTTTCTGTAGCTTTTTGTTTAAAATGTTTTATTTTTGTGTCCAGAGGGTGTGCATGTGGTGCATAGGGAATTCATGGCTTTTCTGGACCTCTGCACATGTTGAGGGGCAGCAAATCATTTGATGATTGGGGCCTCAATAAACAGATGGCTGAAGATACAAAACATGATAATGAAATGATAAATACTGTACATTGCACAATAAAGACAGAGCTGTGAAGCTTCCTCCTACCTTGTTCCACCTGCTGTGAAGCTTGCTCAAATAGAAGTGGGTCTGCTCATGAAAGGGGTTACCAATGCACCACTTACTTTGTTCTTCTTTTATTAAAAATAAAAGATGTTTCAAAAGGATATTGATGTTTTTAATGTGTGTTTACATGTAGAGATAGCTCAGATAACTTCAGTACCCTAAAGAATTCCTACATTTTTTTAAAGGATGTCAATTTCAGCATTTTTTCTGGCCCCAAAGTGTGACATTGAAAACCATGCATTTTGTGCAGGATACTATGATGTCATTGTATATGTTAATGTGCCAATAAAGGTCTTGCTGCAAACATCACTTGTTGCTCTTTTATTTTGTAAGTGTCCTGTTCTCTTTACCAGGTCCATTTTTCCAGTGTTGCACTGCATTTTCTGTGATGGGCATAAATCTTGGGCGGGATATTCAGACTGCGCCAGGCTGGGGCACAAGCCTGGGCACAGAGCAACTAGGATCATGGGGCATGGTCCCTGCGATATTCCATGTGGTGCTGCACCATGGCCCAGCACCGTTGAATATGGCACTGTGGCCGCTCACATGGTGTATGGCACAATGGCACTGCACCGGTGCAAGTGGCAGGTGAGTGAGGATGCGCCAGCACAAATGCAGTTGTGCTAGGTGCAGAACGGTTGATATTCAGCGGTGTGTATGCAAATGAGTCCATTATGCATGCAAGGCACAAATGGGGCCATTGCATGTCTGTTGTGGCCCCCATTTGCATGCAGATGCGCCCGATCTAGCAACTGCACCTTGGCCCCTACCAGGCTGCAGTCATCTGGGACCGGACGCCCCTGCCCCTCGGTGGCAAAGCACCCCAAAGCCTGATCCACGGCCTTTGTAGAAAATATATCCCTGGTGGTCCAGTGGACCACTCATAAGCCTGATCGTGGGCATTGTAACAATATTTATATGCCTGGTGGTCCAGAGACCCACTCTAAGCCCAATCATGGGCTTTGTAATACTATTTCTATCCCCAGTGGTCCAGTGGACCCGCTCATAAACCCGATCGCGGGCTTTGTAATGGAGAAACCCTGGTGGCCAAGTGGTACCCCCTCCTTACCCACCACTCAGACCCACCACCCTGCTCCCCAGTCAGCGGCGGTGGCAGCTCCCCACCTGCAAGCTGCCCAGCTGCCCGCCGACTGACCACTTCACAGTCCGGCTGTCGCCCATTGGTCCACAGCGTGGGCCAAGTATGTAGATCATATTGTACTGCACACAGTCCTGTCTGGGTGAAATGGATCTCTTCCCATATTTGGACCGTGTAGTATGTGCATGACCTGCACGCCATTGGCCCACGCTTCTGACCAATGGGCATACAGTGGACTGTACGCTGTCAGTCTGCGGGTGGCTTTGGGTGGGGAGCTGCTGCCCACCGCTGACTGGGGAGGAGCGTGTGGTGGGTCTGAGGGCGGGTGGGGAGGGGGGTACCACTGAGCCACCAGGGTTTCCTCCATTACAAAGCTCATGATCGGGCTTATGAGGGTGCACTGGACCACCAGGGATAGAAATATTATTACAAAAGCCCACAATCGGCTTTGCGAGTGTGGTCCACTGACCACCAGGGATGTGATGTTTATTACATAGCCCATGGTCAGGCTGGATCGGGTCCACTGACCACCAGGGATATTGTTTTCACAAAGCCCGTGATAGGGCATGGGGGGCTTATGCCCGCCTGCGGCTCAGGTGATCGGGTGGCAACCCACAGCAGGTGGCTGCCGTGTTGCACCCATCAATACGGGCGGCCAGCCTGATGGTGTCCCCTGACTTGTTCCTGTTTTGTCAGGCACATCTTTGCATCCCCTGTGCAGCGCAAGGCGGGCTTGTGCCTGCATATGCACCGCTGTCCGGGCTGAATATCGGGATGTGCCGCTTATCATGGGCACACCCCCACACTTTAGCAGCATACATTACTGGTGCACCCCCAGCACATTGGGATTTGTGCAGCGTAACATTACCATTTGAATATCGCATCTGGTGATCAGTGGTATGCATATACAACACTGTTGCGCCATGTGCAACCCTTTGAATATCCCGCATTGGTGTGTTAGTTCACTATCATAGTGGCCCCCAAAATGAAATTTGGTGCTTCTGTATGTTATTTGTAATTTTCACCTCCTCCCCAGTCTCCTAGCTTGTATTACCTGCCTAGAATGTACAACGGAACCCTGCATGGCTATAGGGTTCTAAAACTTGACCCCTCACCTGGTGTGGTGTGGTGTGGTGTGTCAGAGTCATGTATGTTCACACATCACAGGTGAGGGATCATTCTGTGGTCATGTGCTGCTTAGTTATTTCATACAATCACCAGTGGGGGTGGGAGGTACTTAATTAGCTTATAAAGCCAGTGTTTCACCATGACTGGACCTTTCATGTGCCCGGAGTGTTCAAGAACAGTCTTGGTGTGTTGCACATCTGAACACCATTCACTCACAAGATAAGTCCCTTGTTACACCCATCATGAGGGACAAACATTTGCACAGTAGGGGGTTTAATTTGAGACATTGAATTATGGATGTGCTTTGGGAAGAAGCAGTTGTTTGGCTTTAGTGCTCTGCTTTTTTTGAGAGGTTCTGTTTTTTCAAAACTGAGCAAAATATGTAATTCACACACCAAGTCCTGTGGTGGGTTTGTTCCACCACCACACTGTGTGTTTAAACATAGAAACATAGACTTTGATGGCAGATAAGGACCGCTTGGCCCATCTAGTCTGCCCATTTCCTACCTACAGGATAGGCCGCAGATCTTAGTTAACCAACAGCATATTTCTTCCTACTCCCCACAAGAATTGCCTTATGACTGTCCCATGCATTCCTGAATTCTCCCACAGGTTTAGACCCCACAACCTCCTCAGGAAGGCTGTTCCATGCATCCACTACCTCTCTGTGAAATAATACTTTCTCACATTGCCCTGAACTGCCCCATCTTTAAATTGTGTCCCTTGTTCTTGCAAGTCTCTTTTCTGAAAGATGCTACCCTCTTGGACTTTGTTGATTCCACTGAGGTACTTAGAAGTTTCTATCATGTCCCCCCTCTCCTTCTTTCCTTAAGGGTATACATATTAAGCTCCTTTAGTCTCTTCTCCATACGGCTTCTCTTGCAGACCCTGCACCATTTTAGTTGCCCTCCTCTGACCCTCTGGGGTCTCACCAACTGTCTGTACAGAGGATAACAACTTCCTGTTTTCTGCTGCTGCTGCCTCTCTATATGCATCCCAGTATACCCCAGCCCTCCCTACTGCCTTCTCACATTGCTTGCTAACCTTAAGGTCATCTGATATGATTACCCCAGGTCCCTTTCCTTTTTGTTGTTGTTACTACTCCCCCATTGTGTATTCTTCCCCTGGGTTCTTGTTTCAGGTGCATTATTTTGACTTCTTGCATTGAATCTTAGCTGCCATACTTCTGACCATTCCTCCAACTGCCAAGTCCCTTCTCATCCTTTCCATGCCTCCTTGTGTATCAACCACGTTGCAGATCTTTTGTGTCATCTGCAAAGAGGCATACTTTTCCTTCCAGTCCCTCTGCAATGTCACTTATGAAGCCATTAAAAGGACTGGACCAATACTGAATCCTCAAGTGTACCCCACTAGTAACCCCTCTCTTCTTCAGAGTGGACTCCATTTACAATTACCTTCTGTGTCCTGTTGTCCAGCCAATGTTTTACCCAGGCTACCACCTTGGGACCTACTCCCAGGCTGGTTAATTTGACTATTAATCTTTGTGGGACTGTGTCAAATGCCTTGCTAAAGTCTAGGTAGGCCATGTCCACAGCTCCTCCCTGGTCTACTACTTTGTCACCCAGTCAAAGAAATCTATTAGATTCTGTCTGACATGACCTTCCTGCTGTGAACCCATGCTGCCTTGGGTCCTGTGCCCCACTGGCCTCTAGGTACTCAACTATTCTTTCCTTCAGAAGTGACTCCATCACTTTCCTACCACAGAGGTCAAACTGACAGGTCTGTAGTTTCCTGCCTCTGTCTTGGTCCCACTTTTGTGAAGGGAATCACATCCGCTTTTCTCCAGTCTTCGGGTACCACACCATCCTCCCATGATTTATTAAAGGAGTAGCCAGTGATTTCACTAGTTCCCCTTAATTCTTTTTAGAATCCTTGGGGTGAATTCCATCAGGCCCCATTGCTTTGTCCACCTTCAGTTTTAGGAGTTCTTGCAGAACCCTTTCTTCTGTGAAAGGACTGGGATCGACCCCCTATCAAGAGTGCTTCTGTTAATTGGATTAGCACTTCCCTCCTCTTTGTGAATACTGAGCAGAAATATTCATTCAGTATCCCTGCTTTTCACTGTCCCCCTCTGCCCACCCACCGTTCATTCTATTCAGCCTCACTATCCCTTCCTTTTCTTTTTCACGCTCGCTGATGTACCTATAAAGGTTTTATCCCCTTCTTAACCGAGTTGGCTATCTTTTCCTCAGTTTGGGCCTTTGCTATTCTGACTTCCTTCCTGCTTCCTTCTGCCTTAACTGGCACAGCTGTCTGTCCTGCTCCTTCTGTGTTTCCTTATACTTGAATGCTATCTTTTCTTCCTGACTTTCACAGCCACCTCTTTTGAGAACCATAGTGGCTTTTTCTTTCATTTTGATTTGTTCATTTGCTTCACACAAAGACTTGTTGCCTCTGTGATGGCAGTTTTGATGATTCCCCCTTGTTGCTCCACCTCCTTCTAGCCTGTTTCTAGTGCTTTTCTGAGGCACTCTCCCATCTTGCCAAAGTCAGCCCTCCTGAAGTCCAGTACCCTCACTTTTGTATGGCTTGACTTTGTTACTGAGTTTAACGTGAACCACACTGTTTGATGGTCACTTTGTTCCCAGATGGCAACCCACTTCTAGATCTGAAATCCTCTCACTGCCCCTGTTTGAGGCACGAGGTCTAGATTGCTCCCTCACAGTGGGTTCTGAAACTAGCTGTCTGAGGCCTGCCACCTGTAGGGCATCAAGAATGGCCCTGCTCTTGGATGTGGCTGCAGCAAATGTGCTCCAGTTAACATCTGGCATATTCAGGTCTCCCATCAACAGTATCTCCCTTTCTCTGCCATTCTAAGAATGCCTTCTATCATATCCTTGTCCATTCCTCCTTCTGACATGGGGGTCTGTACACAACCCCTGTGTGGATTGTGGTGCCCTTTCCAGTCTCCAAGGTGACCCACAGTGCCTCCTCTCCTCCCTGTTTACTCTTTTGTTCAGTTGCTTTATCATTTTACATAAAGAGCTACTCCTCCCCTCTTCTCCCTGCCTGTCTCTCTCTCTGTAGGTTATGTACCCTGGTATGTTAACATCCCAGTCATGGTTCTCTGTGTACCATGTTTCTGTGACTGCTACAATATCCAGGCATCCCTCTTCCATCAAGGCCACCAGCTCAGGGAGCTTGCTGCCCAGAATACAGGCATTGGTACTCATTACCCTCCATTTCCTGATGGCCTTATTCCTTTTGCCCCATCCCTGTCCTTCTTGCCTTTGTCACTTTCTCCATTTACCCTGCCCTTCTCCCTATCGACACCTCTATGTTGGTGTTTAATGCACTTACTAACATTATTTTTTGGGGGCTAGATTTCCCTGCTTCTTTCCAGTGCCTCCCCTTGGCTAGTTTAAATGCTTGCCAATGAAGCATTTAAACCTATCACCTAGGATCCTGGTTCCCTCCTGGACAGATGCAGCCCATCATGCCAGTATAGGCTTGCATCACTCCAGGTGGACCCCAGTCCCCAATGAAGCCAAATCCCTGGGCTCCACACCAGTTTTCAACCACTTATTGAATCCCATGGTGTGGACACTCACCTCTCCTACACCATAGATGGGCAGCACTCTGAGAAGGTTACGTGCGTGCTACTTGTCTAAGGCCCTCCCCAATTCCACAAACTCTTCCTGCACTTCTCTAATCCCTTTCTTAGCCAGGTCATTTGTCCCTAGTTGGACAATGACACCCAGCCCTCCTCTGTGCAGCTGCTCTGGTAATCCTGAGGATTCGCTCCCTGTCCCTCAAGCCATGGCACCAGGCAGGCACCTTACCTCCCTCTCCCTTGCTCCCCCAGTTCTACCTTCCTAACAATGGGTCCTCCACCAGGAGTTGTTTCCTTCCCTGTGGGGTCCTCTGCCACCCTTCTGTGGGTCTCCTTTAAGTGTAATTGAATGCAGTGCAGAGCAGAGTAATGGGTGAATTGGTGGGTTCCAATACATTAATATTGTTACAAATATGCTTGCTGCTTAGATGTTTATTGGGCAATGTTTAAAATGTTTTGTACTGCTTTGTGGCCATGTATTGGGTGGGAGGTTGGGGTAGTGGACTGCTTCTGTTCATTTTCTATACTGGCTATAATATGGCCAAAGATGCATGCCCAAACACATATGAACCAAATACGTTTTTGTGATATTGTGCTGAAATAATGATAAATCTGCCCTTTGTCCACATGTGTTTGGTAGCTAGAATTTAGTCACATTACCCAACATGCTTGCAAGGTGTGCTTGGAATCCATGTTGGGCCATCTACACACAAATGCAGCTTCCCTAGAGGGGGCAGTATGTGCTGCTTAGTTTTAAATGTTTGGCGTTGTTCTTAATATGACTAAACATGAATCTTGAACTTCTTTATTTGTTTATTTATTTAAAATCTGGTTACCAGGAAAGGCACACTGAGCTGAAGCTCATTTGCAGCTGCGACCCTGGGTAGGGGAAGTGGAGAAGAAATACAGAGGTGACTGCATAGCAATTGGTACAAATAAAATAAATTTGCTGTTTTTTCCAAGCTATATACAATAAGGTCCAAGAACGTTGCAAATGTACACCATATATACAAATAAATAGAATTAAATATACAACGTTTTGCAATCAGGCAATAGCATAGAAGCTAAGTGCGAGAGCCACATATGAATGGCTAGAGGGTAAGAAGGAGGGGTAAGAAATTAGGGGAAAACGGGTATGTGAGTAGGGTATCAAGGGGATAAGGAGGAGGCAGCCACAAGAGGAGAGGAGGGCTTTAAGTGCATTTGAGGGATACAACAATGGACACGAGGTGGACTGAGTGGGGAAATGGTTCCAGAGGGCAGGAGACTAAATGTGAAAGATATCTTGTGAGACTACGAATGTGGTAGAAAGAGGAGAAGCAGTGAGGGTCACAGGCACAAAGTATGTATCTTGCCTGTGTTGCTTTGGCCAAACTGTTTGTTTTGGGGGTGAAAAAGTGGTGTGGTTATGCTTTGCCTGAGACCTAGTCACACACAATTTTTGTCTTGGTGTGTATGAGATTCAAGTTCATCCATCTTGATTACCTTGTGGTTTCCTTCTTGGAAGGGAACTGTATGTGGGTCATTTGGCTGTTAGATGTTTGGCACTGCTCTCAATGTGACCAAATCATGAATATTCATACTTGCCGCAACACTGTTGCTGAACTGTGTTGTTGTGGAGGTGAAAAAAGTAGGTGGTTATGCTGGCCTGAGACCTGGTCCTTGTATTTTGGCCAAACTGTTTTGAATTGACTCAACATATTGATTTGTTACAGTAATGTTTTCCTGCGGTGTACTGCATGTGTGTTGTTTTTAAGTGTAAAAGCTCTACAGCATGTTCTCTCCTTCAGATCGTCCCATTAACTGTGACTTTTCTCCCTCTAGTCACTGTATAGTTATACCTAGTGTATTGTACCTGGTATCAAAAGCTACTAATTTTGTGGAGTGTACATGCTGTCTCCTTCAGTTTGTCGAATTTGGGCCTTCACTGTTATCTCTCTCTCTCGATCTGCCATATATTATGCCTAAATCTACCCTGGTATCACAAACTAATAAATAATGTGGCGTGTGTGTGCTCTCTCCTTCAATTCATCAATACCTTGATCCACTGTATTGTGTCAAATGTTCATGCACTCTCCTTCAGTCCGTCAGACTTTATTATTGTGACTCTATCCCTCATACAGCCGTTATATGGAATGTGCATAATCTCTCCTTCAGTTTTTGTATTGTGTTCAATGCGTGGCTCCTCTGCTTGATCCATTGTGTTATGTGGAATGTGCTCTCCTTCAGTTCGTTGAACTTCATGAATGTGGCTCCTATCACTTGTATGGCCATATTATGTGAAATGTCATGCTCTTCCTTCAGTCCAACATTTTCAGTGTGTGCATGTCTCCCTTGATCCGAAGCATCATGCGAGTGTGCAGCCCTGTCCTTCAATCCAAAATGTGTGCACTCCTTTTGGAGGACAAATCCTTGCCAAAATCTTATGTTTTACTTATAGATTACTAGAGCAATGGAATGTGTGACACGAAGACTGCAAGTATCTGCTGCACTGCTGTTGAAGGTGCACTAATGAATATATACTGCTCACTATCGGGCAAGCAGTGAAATCAAGTTACAGAGATAACCTAAAAATTATCCCTCCATCATGAAGAATATTTGAAGAAATTAAGAGCACCCTATTGAGCTTACAGAGCATCCATGGATGATGAGAGCTGCAAAACCTATAATGGAAAAGCAAGGCTACCAATGCAGAAAATGAGAGAATGGAAGAACCAACCTTCATTGTCTGCAACCTGATCTGCTGCAGCCAGGAGAACAACCAGGGCTGAGGAACAAAAGAAAATCCAACAATGAGCATGGAGGAAGGACAGAAGAAAATGGCATTGCAAATATATGAGCACAAAAAGAAGAATAAATGAAGAGACAACCAAAGTACAGGGACAAGAAAGAAAAGGAGTAAAACATCACTGCATCCTCCACCAACATTATCATCACTGCCTCCTCTCCCACCACCACCTCAGTTCCGTGTCCTTACCCAATGGAAGCCCACGTGAAACCCCATTGACCTACATCAGATCAAGAAACACCACCCAGAAAGCACTGCAACCATCACATAGTGGACTTCCACAGTCACCAATACAATTTGCCATGACCCTGTCAAAACTGTTTCATCCTGCTCCCTTTAAAATTCAGTGCCCTGTCAATGGTCAGCCTGAGCCTGCCATGTTGAAACAACCTCCATGACAAGCTTGTTGCCTTCACGAAGGAGAAAATGTCTGATTTCAAACATCAAAACTCAAGGAACAAACAAAAGTGAAAAATGCCTTCACCAGCTATATTCTGGTACTCAAAAAATCATATGCTCAGATGTACAAGCAGAACACTGGAATTAGTTGGAGGCAGATGCTGAGGGCATCCAGGAACCAATGAGAGAAAAGGAGCAACAGGCTCAGGTCAGCATTTTCAGCTGAAATGGTGGAGAAGGTGAAAAATGCCTTTGAGGCCTCATCTACACCTCTACATCACACGAAGACCTTTTCAGAATGAACAGAGAAACTAAGGCTTTTCTTGAAAAGCCACTTCATAGTCTCTATCAAGATTTCTGTCAACAAAACCCAGGAAAACAGCAGGGGCAACCAAATTCCACAGTCTGAGGTCACCGAATATATTTATTTATTTATTGAAATGTTTCACCAGGAAGGCACACTGAGCAACAAGTTACTCATCTCGGTGTGACCTAGGGGAAGGGTACAATAGGAATGAGACATTCAACATTCAATTTACAAGACCAACAATAGCATACAATTGTAAGGCAGGTGTTACAAAAAGTGTTACAACAGTGTTGAGCATAACATGTAGAAAGAGTGGACGTAGTGCCAGGTTAATAAGTAAACAAGTGCTTACATGAAAGAAAAGGAGGAAAGGGAGGGAGGAGTGAAGTGGTGAGAGGGAAGAGTCATGTCCCTGATACCCCTCAGGGTGTGAGGAACCCTGCAATGGAACTGGTGGGACCAGAGAGAGGATAATGCAATATAAAGATAAAACTGGATAACAATATAAAACTGGCCAAGGAGCAAAACCTGATCAGTGCCTCTGTGATTACTGTACAAATGCAACCCTGAAGTTACTCTCACTAAACTCCTTTGCAGATGTCCTTAAACTACCACAGAGCAAGATTCCAAATATTTACTGGGCTGTTAACATCATGTTCCCAAGGCCACTAGGTGAAATTTTTTTATAAATGAATGCTCTGAGAAGACTTGTGAGAACAGCAACAAATATGCCATAGCAAATAAATGCCAAAGAACTGTTAAATAGATGTGGCAATGAAGAAGGAAAATGGTACCAGTGAGAAGGTATTAGAGTTACCAGAGACATAAATGGCACATAGGTGTAATGGACCAGACATTTTCTAAAAGAAAAACAACCACAGAATCAGTACTTGTAGAAGTCCTGAAAGATTATATCAAATTTTGTAGGCAACACCTGCATGTGGCATCATCATGGTAACCAAAAACAGCTCAGGACTCTGAAAGAAAATATGCCACCAGATTGGGTACTCATGGTCTTGGACTTTGCAGAAAATTATGCCTGAAAGTTTAAGGACAACTTTGTCAGCCCATTGGCACTATGAACAAGCCACTATTTACCCCATAGTAACATACTACAGGTGTCACAAATATGCAGGTAGAGTCATGGAGTCCCTAGTATGCATACCCGCCACCTGAAACATGACCACCATGCTGTCTGTCATTTTGTTGAAGTAGCCAATATACATCCTAATAAAATATGCTCACTTAAGATAGAAGTTCAGTACACAGATGGGTGCAGAAGTCAATACAGATCAAAGTGGGCATTTAACACCATATTAGGCACACCCAGATGATGTGGATTTCTGTTGAAAAAGTGTTTTTGGTGCATGACATGGAAAGGACCCACCGATGTAGAGTACTGTAATAAAAGTAATTTGCCAGTCAAGCTGTGCAATCATGTCAGCAGTGACTGCCAATGCAAAACAACTTTACAAATACTGTAAACAGCACTTCATAAAAGAGTCCTCCACTGGAGGGCACACCCATTTTGTGTGTACATTCTTCTGGGCTGGGGAGAAGAGTATGGAGAGGCTTGCAGGACCAAATGTGATAATAATACCAGGGATATGGAGAAAACAAAGTGCGAGGTCTGTGGCTGATGGTATGGTCACCATAGGGGATATAGCTATTGCTGTGAACCATGCCAAACTGGAGATGGCACCTATGAAAACACAGGCTGTGTGGAAGCATGGGAGGTGAGGAAACTGAAGGATATTCCTGCTTATTTTCCTTCTGTGCCAGAGGGTGATATAAAATGTACCCATTATTTCTGCCACGCTCGCATCTTCTCCCTCCCAGTTAAATCCAGTTTCAAGGTATGACATAGCAGACACCAATATGACCACTGCACGGTACTCTCACATCTGGATATGAATGTGCCAGATGAGCTAGACATGCCAGACACCAATATGACCATGCACGGTACCTTACATCCAGCTATTACTGCACCAGATGAGCTACAAATGCCTGGTAAAATGCCTGGTCATTATGACAAAGAGATATCAACAGTTCCAGCAGATACTTCAGCTTCCCACACTTCGTGCAGCAACCTCATCAACCAGGGGCTTGACTAAGCCATCATCGCTCACTCGACTACTGGGCTGGCAGCAAAGAAGTTAGAACACAACATGCAACAACATTTATGCTGTTTATTCTCAAATAACTATTTTATTGGACAGCCAACTATAGTCGATGACAGGAGGTGCTAACGTTTCAAATTTTAAATCAGCATGCAGATTGCAGATTCACATGGCCACAGCAACAGAACACTGATGCAGTACAGAAGATGAACTGCATATCCCATGGACCAATAACCTTCGCAGTGCAGGGTAGATACACAATACCACCAAAGGAGTTGCACAAAATAAACAATAAATATGAAGAACTGAAACAGTGCTGGGATTAATAGTTCAGTAGTGTATGCTACATTGAGTACAGTGAAACTATTCAGTGTTTTCTACTCTTCATCTTGCAAACTGATTGATATGGGTGCTGAAATTAATATTGCTATCAATGACACTGTAATTCTTCTTTATATTCACAATGTGTCACATTATGCCATGATAGAAAATAGTTTTGATGCTGAATGCAAATTGTATGGTTGTAATATATTACAGTTGTGAGAAATGTAAATATAGCACGCATAATCATGTTTTACTGTCTTTGTAGTGTTTTGTAATTTATTAGTTCAATATTGGTAAGTTTTTTCACCTAAACAATTGTGTGGTGCCCTTTGTTACCTTCTCCACGGTGTGTGGTATGTCTTGTTACACTCACCACACAAGCATGATGTGTCTTGTTACCCTCATCACATCAATGGTTTTGTTTCTTGAGCACCAGCAAAACTTTTATCTTGAAAGATGCTTATTTTTTCACTGTTGGGTCATAGTATCTTAAAATGAATCACACAATTAATCTATAGTTGATTTGAAAATTGACTTACATGTCACACTTTGGTAACCCCTTTTGTGAACAGAGCCAAATAAAAGAAATGTTTATATAGATGTGGACACTGGACAGCATAATAAAACAAGAGAGGGCAGAATTTAAAATACTGTATAAAACACATTGCTTTTATGTGTCCGATTTGAACAGAAAATGTATTTAAATAACAAGCAAAATAAAAGCATACCATTAGAGGCTATAAGATGGCTGAAGATAAACTACCAAGATATTCAAGGGTTAAAACTCAGTTATGTTTCTAAGTTAACAGACCAGCAGGGAGTGAAATGGGATCAATAAATCAAAGCCATGCTCGGAGGCAGTCAGAAAGAACTGAACAGCAGCTACAGGGCAGGAATTTCAACAGTAAATAACTAACACAGTTTCTTTAACTTGAATAAAAAGTACTACTGTTCAGGAAAAGAAAACAGCCTTCCAGTATTTATGGAAGTAAACTGTTCCGGTATGTCACTTAGCTGACACACTGCTGGGCTCTCACATAAGGTTGTAATACAACCATGTAGCTAACCTGTAAACAGAGTGACTTTAACTGCCAGCCCTGATGTCTTCCTCCTGCTCTGTTCTGACTCTTTTGCTGCACAGGCTCAAGGGGCTTTTGTCTGTCCCAGAGTCATGTCTTCCTCTGATATCCAATGCACATGCTCTATTTCATGGCTTCACTTTTTCAAGAGCAAATTTCTAAATGAAAGAGCCCTCGTTTTACAAAATACTTATATTGTGAAAATCAGTGCACTTAGCACTGTCCACAAAGTTATTTATCTCACATGCCCTCAAATGACAAATATGCATTTCAAATCAGAGCAATTACTGCTTAAAGCTCTCTTAACAGGCACAGTTATTAAAGGGTTCTAAAATAGCTTACAAGGAACTGATAGTCAAAGTATCTAACTGAAACTCACAGTCCAGCAATAAAATAGTGCAATCTAGTGCAGGTAGGGGTGAAGGAGGGGCAGACACGAACCTAAATATACCACTGTTATAAATGAAGAGAATGTGAAGAGTTGTAATCATGTCCCGTCAAGCACTCTGGGGAAGAAGACAGCATAGGTATCCTGTCACAGTCCCTCACTCTCTCTCTCTCTCTCTCTCCTACTGATAGCAGTATGTCAGCATAGTGACATCACCATTTAGCCATAAAATGGCAGTTCTAGGAGGACTGTTGTATCTCACAGTCACCTGCTCTGTGCAGTGCAGGGCATCCACTCTCATGGTGGGTTGGACAGCTGATCCCAGTCAGTCTCTGACATGCTCTTGGCCCCTCTGGCTAGTTTCCATGCATGTTGTAGATTTTTATTTGAAATTTGTTGACAGGGTAGGACCCAGATCATTATTTGCCCATTTTCAAAGGTGACCCTGAGATGTAAACAAAACAGCTGAACAGGAATCCACAAAAGGCTGATTGTAAAATGGAAAAATGTAGTTGGGACTAAGGGAATGAGGCAGGGGCTATGAAACATTCATCTACTACATCCATTTGTGAATGTGGAGCTCCATGAGCTAGCTATGTGGCCTTTGGTTTACAGATGCGCTAGAATGCTTTTGGTGCATATCTAGGCCAGAGTTTCTGCATTCATGGAAGGACATGCTAAAGACAGGATCTGGTACCACTAGCCTTTCTTCTCAGCTCCACCCATGTGCAAACACCAGTGCAGAGGACCCGGGGGTATGTCACTGGGTGGACCGGGAATTGACTGCAGGAAACCAGTCAGTTGCCTGGCCCAGCAAGAGTGGATCCACTGCTCTGCATGGATCAGGGATTATTTGGGGATATACCAGTCCTTCAAGAAGTGCCATATCCCAATGTTGTAGTTTCAAGAAATAATAAATTAAACAATTGCATGACTGCCCCAGCCCATCGTTCCATTTGGGAAGTCTGGGGTAACTGGCAACAAGGCTCAACAAGCCCTTGAGTGACCACAACAGGATCTCAGGGACATGCACACTGGCTGGCTAGTGTTACAGCAACTAAAGATATGCAAAGTTGCCAAAATTCACCATGTAAAAAATCCATGAATTTTTGGCAAATTTGCAGTGCTGAGAACTGCAGTTCCATTGTTGTTTACCAAATGGATTGGCTAGTGTCATATGGTGAGCGGCCAATTCACCTGATGAATAGCAAGGCAAATTGTGTTGAAATAAGCCCTCTAACATCCACTGGCACCTTCCTCCCTCTTCTCCATGCTGCCCTGGTGAACATGGTGCTGCCAACCTGCTGTAGTCTCCCCACCCTCCTCATCCCACAGCACCACAAAATCTACATGCAAATATGAGAATTGTGTCACGGTGCAGAGCATCTGCTCTTTTCAGTGCCAACTCCATAATGGTTTTATTAAATGAATGGTTACACCTTTGTTCCTAGTAAAACCTAATTGGTTGAAAATTTCACCAATCAGGTTTTAGTAGGACCCAAGACATCACTAGTCATTCATTTACAGCATTATGAGATGGGAGTCAGTGGCACTGAATAAGAGCAGACACTCTGGACTGATGGACCATTTCTTTATTTGCAGGTTGATTTTGTGGATGTTAGTAGGAGGAGAAGGGCGTAGGACCAGAGAGAGTTGGGTGAAGGAATGAGTGAATGTCTTTGCTACAAAGACAGTGGACTCGGAGGAGGAGGTTAGTGAGTGTATTTCATGTGCAGATGGGGAAGGGTTTCCTTTTCAAATGCTGCAGGCAGTCATGTGACTGAATTGGCAGGGTAGGGAGAAGGAGGGTGGAGAGTGCCAGCTGGGGGTGGGTGGGGTGTAATCTTAATTTTTATGTTCTTTGGTGGGGGAGTGGGTGGTTTCATTGCACCAGTGGGTGGAGGAGTTTTATTTTTTTAAAAGAATCCACTGGCAAAGTTAGCAGCTCAGCCGTGGAATTTGCAAATTTCTTTACCAATGTGAATATTATGTATTTGCACCCACTTTGTGCAATTTCTAACAGCAACTCCAAGTTGTAAAATTCTGCTAGCCCATGTGCACGCTTTAATGCATCCAAAACATGCTCAGGATAGTGTGTTTGTGCATTTCCAATCCAAACCAGGATCAGATACAGAAGGGATGTAGAAAACAGTTTATGGATGCCCTGGAGTTCCCCAGAGGTGTGCAACATGGTCAAAAGGAGCACTCTGTGGTGTTTCACTGCCTTCCCCACATGTGGAAGAGTTGGAAACCATTTGTAGATAGTGCCGTTAGTCCCTAGTCTATGATAACTGTCTTTCAACATCTTGCACCAGAGGTGGTATGTTCTATTCTCATCACTTCAGCTGCAAATGTTACAGTCCAGCTACTGAAAGAAGAAATGTACCCATTAAGTGCAGATTAATGGGCTTTATTTCTTTACTTTCCTTGGATTAATGGGGAGTATATATGCCATTTTCATGTTATTCTTCCATTTTAAATGGATCAAGGGCCCTGTTAATCAAAATAACTCAAAACAGAGTGAAAAGCTTTGTGCTGTTCCTTGCAATTGCCTGGGAGCCCGATGATGCTATATTCAGTTGAATGGAGCACCAGCACTATTCGACTGAATATTGAACCATCATTGACGCCAGTGCTAAGTCATGTAGCACTGCCCCAGCATGGATCCCAAAGTATGCTGCCAGAGTGAATAGTGCCAGAGTACTATCTGCAGTGTTCAAAAGGACCCATGCAAATGAGCCCACTGGGCATGCAAGACACTAAGTAGCCATTGCATGCCCATTATGGTCTGATTTGCATGGGTAGTGGGGCAGGTTGGTGTGGTGTTTCCCCAGTTGCCCAATACCAGACAAATGCAGATATCCATGTTACCTATTGGTCCACCCACCCACCATTCACCAGCCCACTGGAAGATATAAAGCCCTTCCTGGTGCTAGTGGTCCCACCTCCTCCTATCACCAGCCCATTGTACACATTAAAACCTTCCCAATGCTAGTGTTCCCCCCCCTCCAACCTCCAACCTCCAGCCTTCTGCACACATTGAAACCCTCCCAGGTGCCAGTTGTTCCCCTCCTCTGATCACCAGCTCACTGTAAACATTAAAACCTCCATGGCATCCACTGGTTCCCCAACAATGATCCATAGTACCATCCACCCCAATTCTGTAATCCTGGTGTCAAACACCCCCTCCTTGCAGCACTGAACATCCCCATCACCTTACCAGAATCTTTAGTGCCACAAGTGCACATATGGAGACCAGTGCCTCCCCACCTCCTGAGCCACCTGCCATACATTCAGGCAGGGGTGCACTTCTTATTTATTTATTTATAGGACAAGGCATGTCATCCAGTCCTATAAATTAGAACAACATCTCCTACTGGAACACACAGTGGTCAGCTGAGGAGGTGTGAGAGGGCTGTGCAGGTCACCATAATGACACTTTCTGCACCGAGGATATTGATAAGGTGACAGGGGTGTTTGCTGCCAGTGGGGACTGCTAAATGCCATGGATTACAGAGTTGTGATGGGTGGTACCATGGATTGGTGCCAGGGAACCACTGGATGCTGGGAGGGATTTAATGTTTACAATGGGCTGGTAATCGAAGGGACCACTAACACCAGGGTTTATTCTTTCAACAGGCTGGCATGGAGGAGGGCGACCAGTAGTACCAGGTAGGGTGTGATGATTTCAACAGGCTGGTGATAAGAGTGAGGGGGACCACTAGCAACAGGAGGGTTTATTCATACAAAGAAGGAAGGAGTGCCACAGACCACAGTGGCTGGTGTGCTCCCCAGCAGTAAACTGGCTGGTTGGCTGCATTTCCTCCAGCAGCCACTAGAGTTGCCTAGAGTAAGTTGGAGTTTGTTCAGCAGTACTGTGCTGCACAGAAGCACCATGCTAACCCCTTTGCACAGCACAAAGCTGCTGAATATGGGATAATGCAGCTATTCATGGACATGCCCTCTCCCACTGCCCACCAGCATGCATTACATTTTGCATGGGTGCTAACCCTCTTTGCCTGCTCAAAGGCCACTTTTGAATATGGGGATCTGGCAAAACCCCAGTTTGCACTAGCAAATATCTATTAGTGTGCACAAAAACTTTTGAATATTGGGCTCCAGATGTTTTCTGCATGGGGATAACATTTTTGTAGTTCTGTTTTCACAGCTGCAGTGGGCATAGCTCTGCATCAGTTTTGTAAATACAGTAGAAAAGGAGGACTAGCTGATACTGAGAACTTTTAATAGTGGAGGTGAATGGCAATCACTGCGAGTTCACCGAACTATTTAAAAGACAGGTGGGTAGAACACACCACTGCCCACCATATCCAAGATGACTGCTGGAGTTTTGTGTGCATGGTGAAGACTCACACGGTGCACTGATCTCTAGTGGCGCAGTCCACCCTGCCCTCTTACTTGGTGCTGGCTGAGCAAACCAAAATAAACAACTGCCACTCGTGACCTGAAACTTTTACTGAGGAAAGACAGTGTTACACAGTGCTACAACAGCATCATACCACAGCCTTGATACTGGGATATAATGACTATTTACATCATCAATGTCAAATCTGTGTTCTTTGAACTGGGATTTTAGTGAGATTAAACAGTACCATACTCTGTATATTTAATGTTTTCAGTGTTATAGTTCAATAAAGATTTCCATGTGAAAATATTGATGTTCTTATTAATTTAGCAGATCTGTCTCATCCATGAACACTGTGAGACTTATTTTCACATAATGTATTCATGTTCTACAGTATTTATTTGCGTGCTTACATACTGTACAAATGCCCAATATCCCTATAGCACCAGGAAGGCTTCGGTCAGGGGACAGTGTTGGGCGTTCACAACAGTCACTTTATACATAATTTAATAAATATTCATAAATACAGTCCTACAAAACACTTGCCACCATACTGCAAATCTAGACATTGGGCAGAAAACAGTACATATTTAACAAAAAAAAAAGTTTATGCTTGCTGATATATTTAGCATTCTCCAAAGAGACATCACACTAAAGTTTAATTTTTTTAATGACTTTGTTATAATTTGGGCACAGGTTTTATAACAACAATCAAGTTCACGTTAATCCAAGTAAACATTTCTTGTCTTTCCTGAGACTGGTAATACATTTAATTTTAATTCATTATCCCAACTACAATCATAGAAACATTTAGAGAAACACTGTCAGTGAAAAGGAGGGCTTTTTCTGTGATGAGGAAGTGTATTGGTAAAGAGCGGCATTGATTATACTGCCTAAATTAAACTGTGACATTATGTAAAATTGCTATATGTAACCCATGTTATTTTAAATAAACTCAGTATTGTGATTTCAATTCTCAAGGCCAGATGTTATTACTGACCTGAAATAATTTTGGTATGAAGTTGCCCAAATGATAAAATATCACAAATATCCCTAAGCTCAAATAATGATGCATCCCATTGACCTTGCTTCACACTCCAGATGGCTATTTAATTGTTTATTTATCTTTACTTTTATTTATTGAATTCTCAGAATTACAAACCTTTACACAGGCTCTATGTCAGACAATAAATGGTTACAGACAGGTTGAGATACAACAAATTCGATAGATTTTAATACATACTAACATACCATAATAACATAAATTGAGTAAAAATGCAGTTTATAAATTACAGGCATGTTCATCAGGTACTATAGTAGGCAAAGAGAAACCATTCAATAGCGAATTAGTTTGGAGAGCAGTCAGAGATAGACTTTGTCATAACAGCAAGAAGAGGGTAGTGGACATGAGACTAGGAGATGAAATGGGTTAGAAACAGTCACATCCATTCTATTCACTCATTCTAGAGGTATTAGCATATAGGGTAGTGACCTCATGTTTTAATTTATAGATTAGGACATTTACCATAAGTTGTGACATAGTAACGATTCACTTTATCAAGGACTAAGAGTCCCAAAGTTAAAAGCCAGCTTACTAGGAATTTAATAATTCAACATTGTTCCCCATACAACCCAATTGTGATTCTTCTACCCACCATATCCCAGTATAGCCTAGAAGTTAAAGTAATGATAGCTGAATGAATTTGGTACATCTAGCAGACCTGGATTTGATCCCACAACCTCCGCTTGTATACTCTGTGACTCTGATCAAATCACTTAACCACCACAGTGCTCCCTGGTCACCCCTGAAAACAGGCATTTGTGCCTAGTGGCCTTATCTACTTACCAAAGAATTAAAAAATATATATATATATATATATATATATATATATATATATATATATATAAGCATTATTATATTATCCTTCTTGACAATGTATTCTTCTCCTCAGTATGACAAATCCATAAAATTCAGGATTTATGCAGCCAAAATCCATTCACTGTGTTTACTAATACACCATTATAACAAGCTTTTGTCAATTTTGAATGCTGACTTGTAGGTTTTGTGCTGGGATGGGTAATAGGTAACTTCCATTACCCATCCTGGCCCAACCTTACCAAGTTAGGTGCTAAACATATTTTGGGCAGGATATAAAACATGATAGCTGTAGTGTTCATGAGGTGGTGTTACAAAGTGGCTATGTTGAAAATTTGGAATCAAAATATTAAAATTAACAAAGTTACATGTATGCATGGAAACATTTTAACAAACGTTCTTATCGCATACATTTTTAGGAATTTTTCACCAAATTTTCAACATAGGCTTTTTGGGAACCCACGTCACCTAACAGTGGCACTGTGATTTTATTAATTGGTCCAAAGGTGATTTCATTCAGTGACCGTAAATCACTTTCCAGGCCCAAGTAATGAAACAACAATATGAGTGTTCATGAGGTGGGTCACAAAAGCCCACGCTGAAAATTTGGTGCATAAATATGGAAGAATGACTGAGATGTCAACATAAGTTCAAATGCCATTGACAGCCATTGTGGCACTTACCTTTATTCCTTAGTTCATGGTTCAGCTTTTGAAGAGTGCAGACATGTCCGGTAAACAGAAGATGACAGCTGATGACCTCAGGTGGTAAGTATGGGGCAAGGGAGGGTGTGGGATGGAGGGTGCTCAATGGGAGGGTCGGGATGGGGAGCAGTATGGCGGCAATAACGAGGGCTGTTTCCTTTTCTGAGACAAAACAAAGACATTGTGGAAGTGTTTTCTTTTTAGAGGTTTGACAGAAACATCTTGGGTCACTGGGAGTGGGCTTCCCAGTGTCCTGGACTAGTGGAGAGGTATACAGATTTGTAGACTCTGGGAGTGGGCTCCCCTTTGTACGACACTGGAAGTGGGACAGGGACATCACTGGGGACACTGGGAGTGTACTCCCAGTGTCATGGACTATCAGGAGGGGATATAGACTTGGGGACACTGGGAGTGGCCTCCCCAGTGCCTGACAGTAGATGTGGGCTGAGGGTAATCACTGGGAAACTAGGAGTGGCCCCAGTATCCCAGAGTACTAGGAGGAGACAACATTCTTGGACACTGGGAGGGCTCTCAGTGTTCCCCAGTTTTTGGGGGTCTTGCAGTGCCAACATGGAGATTGGGCCCCTGATGTGTGCAATTAAAGGAAAAAACAAGACATGGAGTGGATCTGCTAGGAAGGACCACACAGTACTGTCTTGATGTCTGCTCCATTCTCTGCAATCCACAAGGTGGGTGGGTGGCTTTCACCTGCACAGAGCCTGTCCTGTCTCCCACTACTGTCCCAAACACACAGAGACTGTATGCTGGACAACTGAACCTTTTTCCCCTGTGCTACTATTTGCTCAGTTGTCCACGATCTACTAGGCAGGTGCATTGGTTCCACTATGGGAAGGTGAGCACTTTGCAAGGAGAGCAGAATGAAGAGAGGAAGTGGGGTTGCTTTTCTTTGGTGGCCAGAGATGCAAGAGTCTTTGCAGGGTTGATCCAAGTACTGCTACTGCAGACTTTTATGGAGGCGGGGCGAGAGTTAACCATGCTACTATAGTAGACTGTGTTGTGATGAAAAACATTTTTCTGTTAAGAACATTTATTTTAATTGATGGTTTGGTTCATGGGGTTGTGGTGGATGTGATTTGTCTTGTGGGGTAACTTTGGGCATGGGCATTTGTGTCAACTGTAATGCGCTTGCCTGGAGTTACGACTACAGAAAAAATGAAGCACTCTGTTATTGGAGCAGTTCGCTCTTTCAACTACAGAACATGCCATGTCAGCAAGCAGAACTACTGTCATGAGCAGAGTGCCTGGTCATTGCTGTACACTGCACGCTTCTTCGTAGTTTCAAGTTGTAATTGGTTCGGCAGTGACGAAAATGGCGTTAGTACTAAGACGCCCTTGCTCAAGTGCAAGTGAACACAAAAACATTGGCTTAAAATCCATTTCTGTATTTAGTCCCACGAGCTACATTGCCTTTAAATGAAAAATCTATTCTATTTCCTCTTCAATAGCAGTTTTAGACTGCCTCTTCCTCTTTACTGTTTGGTACAGTACATGGTCTAGAAGTCTAAATGAAAAGGAGGAGGTGGTGTACCCATGGCAAGCCCTAAAGTGGTCCCTCAGTGCACTTTCCAGATTGCCTTGCATAATACTCAGACGTGTTCCTAATATTAGCAAGCATAACTTTGTTTTTAAATATACATACTGTTTCTTGTACAATGTCTGGGTTTGCACTATGGATGGCATATGTTTTGTACGAATGTAGTCATTAATATTTATTAAACTTCTGTTATTGTAACTTCTAAACTGCTCAAGTCAACTCCTGTCTTCTTTCTGTTCATTATAGCACTTACAATCTCCCTATCAAACTGCCTTGCTATTTTCTCTCTCCTCTACCGTCCCACTCTGCCTTCATCTTCCATTCCATTCCTTATCCATTTCCCACCTCCCCCACCTAATCTGCTTCTCCGCTCTCCTTACATATGCTCCCATTCCAAAACTACACGGAATTTTCCCTTCCAGCAAACAAATGTCAAGGCCCTATAGCTGCTCCTGTTTTTTCCACCAATTCTCCCTTATACCTTCTTCACCTACTCAGCACTCTCTGAGTACCCAGCCTTTATTGCTAGCAGTTTCTCTCCGTAGTAAGCTACCGCTCCACTTTCTTCACCTCTTGCAACATACTTATTGCTTAATGTGATTCAATTTTGTAATTTTAATTACAAAAGAGTTAAACATCATTTCTGTATCCAATGTAATTTTGTAACCACTGTCTGCATTGTTTTGCTGTATCGGTGTTGTTTGCTGACGTGGAACCTCTGTAAATGAGTTTATAGGTCAAAGGTATTAATCTGAGAACTAAATAAATAAATACAATAAATAAACCACTAGTGCTGCTTGAAATTAAACTTCCAGCAAAAGTCAAAATTTTGCTTTTTGAAATTTTGGAATGCACTTTGGCAACTTTGTGTAAATTTTGACTTAGAAAGGTGGAATAAATGCATGAATTGTGGATTATTGTCTTAAACTGCGGAATGACATTTAACAGATCTGATCACTGTTAGTGCTCAGTTATGGGAATTTCTTTCAGCAGTTTAGTACATTAACTCTGTTCACACATTCATTCCACAGTTCAGTGAGTCACTGAAATGAGGAATGAACATATGAATTTCAGATTAATATATCAAACTACAGAAAGAAATTCCACAGAACTGACCACTGAACTGTGGAATAATTACTTGTATTGCAGATTAATGTATTAAACTGCAGAATCAATTCCTCACAACTATCATTCCACAGTTCATGTGTTATTATTATGCAACTGAGCCAGAAAATGTTGTGGAACAGGGAAAAATTGAATCAAACACATTTGAAGATTCTGATTTTGCCACAGGCAGAAGTTCAGAATATTTTGCAAAATTCAAATATTTTGCAAAAGTTCCATTAAAGCAGAATTTACAACTTCCTCCTAGCTCTATAAACCACATATAAAATGGATGTGTGAAAGCCCAACACTGCCCCTTGATGAAGCTTCCTGGCATTATGTAGGGTGTTGGTCATCCGTAGATATAAGCATGCAAATAAATATGCTAATTTTGCACTGACCTGAGTGTTCCATGGTGTTGTGTGTGCACCTTTTCTTGTTGTTTTGTTATTCACTGCACCAGGCAAGGTAAATCCCAGTATAACCCTCACCATATCATGGATTATTGCCTAAAATTAACTGTGTGTTCCACCAGTTCTAAAATAGGGGTGCTATACTGTTTTCTGATAAAAAGAAAGTATTTTGTGTTGCTACCATAGATTCATGCTCAGATTTCTCCTTTATTCTTATTTCTGAGATCGACTAAAATGATACAGTGGTGGGAGTCGAACCCAAACATCATGGATGTGTCAATACAGCATGAATTTGATCCATCACCTATGTTCACAAGTCCTCTATGGACATCTTCACCACACTCATTATTTTGTGTTTTTGTGCTATACTTAATTTTGTAACCCAACACTGAGGGTATACAGAATGTGTCAGATTCTATTTCTACCATGTGCATGTATTTAATTCAAGTATACTTGCATTTCATGTTTAGTTCTCTTTAGTTTTCTGTTTTCTTTACATCACCCACACTTTTCTGTATCTCTGCTGTTTGCTCCCCTTCACACCTTCCATTGTCTAATAATTTGTACTTGTTATATGTCCAGACTCTCCTTCTATTATACACCCACCTGCCCATGTGTCACCTGGGATCTGCTATTTTGTCTTTCAAATTTTCTTTCATGGAAGCATAGGTGTATTAGATGATTTTCTCATTTTGTAATAATACAGATTTTTTAAGATCTGAATGAAATGTGCTCTATTACAAATCCATCTAAAGTAATGACATGACACCCTCTTTCATTGGGACATTTGAAATCTACTTGTAGCCCAGATGCTGTGTGCTGATGGGCTACCCTGCCTGTTGGCTACCACACAGGCTAAGGGGCCTGGGTCCTGCTACAATAGTGTTCGGGGTTCTATTCCCAAATTGGTAAGAAATTAGCATGGTGCCTCCACCCAGAGTAGAGAAACAGTGAGCCAGGTGTATCCTCGGTACAACCCCTGGGATGCTGTACCTCACTCATCTCCCTCACAACCACCCCACACACTAAATACCACATTGTACCCCAGTACTATAAAATACATAAACTTAACAGCTGTTACCAATAACGTGATCACAACACAGGGCTTTCAACAAACAAACCACATATTTATTTTTAAAAGGGAAGGGCTAGGGAAAAGAGGTACCAGGAACAGAGTAGCTGTGAAGAGAAAGAGTTTGTTATTTTTGAATTAGCAGGGCCTATGGGCTCAAGCTCATGGAAAAACCCACCCCACTGGTACCAGTGAACCCCTATGTCCTGACTGGGTACCCTGGTTTGTGCAGGCCTACTAGGTGCCATGGGTTGGCCAGCATTGGGGTCTTTAGACAATACTCTCTTGAGTGCTAGCAATTTTAAACCTTTGCTCCACTTTGTTGGTCAGGGCAAGCCCTGGGTTACTCACGGTCCTGAATCTGGGGTCTCAGTCACTGGCACGGTGGGCTCTGGCAGTTCAGGTTCCACCAATCACTCTCACTGGGCAGCAAGCAGATGGACAGAAAGGATTTGTTGGAACAGCCTTGACTTGTTTGAAGATCTAGCTGCTTGTCCCTTTCTGATTTGATTGGAGGTCTAGCTGCTTGTCCCCTTCAGCTTGTTTCCAGGCCTGGTGCAGAGCCCCATGTAAGGCCTACAAGGCCACAAGGATCCCAGACCTCAGGTGGCAAGACAGCCCTCTCCTTAATGGGTCTAGTGTGCCTTAACACTTGGGCATTTGCCTGTGGCCCCTGCTGCCCACTTCGTAGGGGTAGCAGGTTCCCCAACTGGCTCTGAGTTGCAGCTGTGAATAGCCTCAGATTCTGCCTCTCTGTTGAGCAAAGCAGAAAGCTCTAGTGTTCAACAAACTGATTCTCAGGGCTTTCCATCCTTCCAGTGGCTTTTAGCTAGTGGTTTTCAGTCTTGGATATGAAACTCCTCCTTTTCACAGCTGTCTTTCAGCAGACCACAGGCTCCAGAAACACTAGACACCTGCAAACCTGTTCCTTTCAATATCCTCCATTTCAAACAGCAGTGCCCTTTTCGGCTCTGGCACCACAGTTCCAAAGCACCCCTTCACTGCCCTCATGGGTTTTTCCTCACATCAGTGCAGGCTCACTGCTAAATACTGGGTCTCTCACACTGCCAAGAGCTTTTCACCAAACAATCTCAGCTATTCAGATGCAGTATCACCACTCTCTCCACTAGAATAAAGTCCTTTCAGATCCTCCAAACACTTGAATGATTTACCAAACTAAGGCCTGGAAAAGGCCTTCTTCCTTGATACACACACACAGCCTGAGCCCTTCTTGACTTGAGAGGAGCCCAGAAAAGACTGCCCAATCTGCCCAAATCCCAGGGGTTCTCCTGAAAATCCTGACTTCTGATTAGCTGAATCCTGTTAGTAACAAATATTAATAATCATTAGCCCACTTTGATTACTGATTGGCACAGGTCCTTGATGCCTGAAGATAGTTCACACCTCTTCCCATAAGCCATTACAACCAGCTTTTGGGAGCCTAACACACTGATTGGCTGTCCACAGGGGTCAAAGGCTGCTAACATGGCTGTTGGTAAACAGTTTGTATGTAGTCCCATATAGTGTCCCAACGTTAGTGTCCAGGTGCAGCCAAGATAAACATATTTATTTAATCATTTCCTCCAAGTTTCAAAGCAGCCCTGTGCCTTTTGAATCACTGCCAGAGTTATCATTTATATTTAGGCCCGACCTGTTGCTGCTGCCATTTTCCTAGTTCCCCAGGCAGCAGGCATGTCTCATTTATATTACTTCCCCTTATCAATATTCATGAACATCCCACTTCTCTTATTGCTCATTGGCTTTTACAAAATAACTCAGGGGCTCCTTAAAGGCCTCCTTCAGATCTCCAGTCCTAGTAAAGCTAAAATTCAGGACTGGGACTGTTCAATGCCTCCGCTTGGCCACAACAATGGCCAAAACACAGATGTGCTACCACGCATGTGCAGGTGGGCCGACTGCACCAGAGTGCAGGAACAGGTAAGCAGATCCAGTCCAGCTCCTCTGGCCCCATTTGGACTAAAAACACAATTCAGGGGCTGGACAGAGGCTTTAAAAGGCCATATAGGACTCTGGAAAATGGGGAAAAACTGGGAGCCCGGGAAACCACAGACATCAAAGGTAAGCCCCTGAAGGGGGTTACTTACTTAATATTTATGTGATATCCTAGTGGCAGATACAATGAGGTGTCAATCGGACAGTTAAGCAGCAATGGCAAACAGTAAGACAGTGTAAGAGAAGTGTAAGTAATACACTAACTTAGCCACCTCCTGACGAAGAGGCAGCAAGCCTCAATGTTCTGGGGCAAAAGCTGGTAATTTAATGTGCTGTTTGTACTTTGAATAAACTTGAAAATATTTTTGCAGTAACCTGTGTTCATTGATACATTTTTTTATTCACGATTTTGCCATTACCACGCTACAGACAGCTGTTTCCTGCCTCAGCACACTGCCCACTTCAGTGCTTCTGTACTTTGAATTTGGGCCTACCTGGTTGTTGAATGGCTGTTTGAAATAGATAGGGACAATTTACATAGAGATTATTAGGTATTCCTTGATGGAGGGTTTATTTATGGCAGCCCTAAAAGGGTGTGTTTTAACCCCTCCTAAACAAAAAATATCTCTGGACACTGACAATCTGGTAATTAACAGGAATGTCTTGAATCTTCCCTGTTTGGAAAAGTAATCAACAGGTGGTTGCAGTGTAGCTTCGAGGCTCACTTGTAACAGTTTGACATCTATGCAGCTCTCAATCAGTATTAAGACTTTGTCATAGCACCGAGACTGCGTTTCATCAGGGTGTTTCATGATCTCCTAAGGGCTTTGTTGCATATTAGTTCTCTTGAATCTCTCATTGGCATTTGACAAGGTGGGCAAGGGTGTGCTGCTGGATCACCTGAGGAACTAATATTAGCATGTACACTTTACAGTCTGTTGCACATCTCTGGCCAGTCGGAGACTGGCCACGGAGGTGTGCGGAGGGCCACGCTGGCTCCCTGCTCTATCTGGGATGGGGTGGGCACTACCTGTTTGGGTGGGGGTGGCTGGACCACGACAGAGAGGGTCATTGGACTGTGCTGGGGTCACGGGATGGGAGACCAGCTGGGCATTGCTGCAGGCTTGCAGCACACCCCTTCCATGCACCTTGTGTTAGATGCATGGGGGTGCTGCTGCATGTAAGAGGGACTTAGGCACCAGGACATCTCCTGTATCTGAATTCAGTGCAGGCTCCCTGGCACAGGGGCACTGGTGCAACTACTGTTTGCCACAGCTTGCACCAGATGCAGCCCCATTTGAGAATCGGGCCTGAGGTGTCTAATGGCAAACCCCCTAATGTCCCTTGAGCCTGCAAAAGAAGAAAACGGTCCCTTGATGTCCTTTTGGTCTGTAAAATATGTGTAGACAGTGCACTGCTATGTTATTCTGGAATATATATATGTGTTATATATATATATATATATATATATATATATATATATGTCAGTGTGTGTGCAACACAACAATTAGAAAGTACAGTTAGGTAGCTCAGTGGTTAGTGCAAATATTGATAGTTTATACATTTCTCACTGCCCACGGGGAGCTTCACATCAGCATTGAAGGCATATTACTGGGACTAATTATAAGAAATAATCTTATGAAAACTCAGTCACACCTCTTACAACTTAAGGAGAATGTTATAAAACAAAAAGGAGCTCTTGGATTACAATAAGAGTCACTAGTGTTTGGAATCAATTACCCTTAATGGTGGTAACTAGTGATTCAATGGACATTTTCAAGACAAGACTAGATATCTATTTATTAAAACCTCAATAAATGGTTATATGTAAATTTTTCTTAGCGAGCTATATGGACCTCGGTCTTTTTGCTCTGATACCCTATGAAAACCTATGAAAATATTTATTTAACCTTGCTTTCTCCATTAATTGATCTGTTTTGATTCTGCTGTTGTTATTGAATTTTAACTATTTATGATTTTAGATTTTGTTGTTTACTATTGTTAAAGTACTTTGATATTTATGAATTGTGCTCTATAAATAAAGATTATTATTATTATTTTGAAGCTGTATTGGCTCTTGCTAGGCTTGTTAATAACTGGTCTGGAAATGGAATATAAAGTCTAGTCCCATTAGACCAGGCCCAAACTGTATACTTACATCGCAGTATGCTTGTCCCTGATTATTTGACATGCTGCCCTGTTAACAATAGGAAATCTGTTTTAACCATTGACCTGATTAAGGAGCTGCTTCATCCTATCTTGACAGCTCACATCATCTTTCTTTTCAGTCCAAGGTAACCAAAACTGCTGAAACTGAGAAAAGTAGTGTACCAGCTTTTTTCTTTTTAAACTACTGCAGTGCAATAAAATTGCTTTCAAAAGCTAGTTTCAACTACAATTAATAAAACTATTAGTATGCCTGTCAAGTCTACTTTTAGGTATCTCCCATGCTATGCACCATATTTTTGTTTAGTTTTCTCAGTCCTAACAATTAGTAGTAGTAGTAGTAGTAGTACAAGTCTTTATTTATTTATGGTGCCCTTCCTGGAGGCCCTTGGTACTATTACAATACCACAGGGCAATACATAATACCATAAATACATATAACCCAACCCTTTAAAACACATGAATAAATAAATAAATAATTAGACATAAATTATACAGCAAAATAAACAATAAAATAATTGAACAATTTAGGATGTGCTCAGGGTAAATGTTACTAATATTCCCCAAATGCTTGTTGAAATAAATATGTTTTCTAGCCCCTCTTAAAGGCCTCCACAGAGGAGATCTCCTCAAGGCTCTGGGAAGGAAATTCAAAGGACTGGGCCTGCTACCTCAAAAGCCTGGTCCCCAAGGTCTTTAATCTGGCCCTTGAACCACCCAGACCACCCTCCTGGGTGCAGCAGAGTAGGAGAGCCTGGATGTGCAGATGCAGAAGCTCAGCCATGTACTACTGGCCCTGGTCATGTAGGGTTCTGTAGGTTAACAAACCCACTTTAAAAGAGATACACCATTAACTGGCAGCTAGCACAGATCACATAGCACTGGAGAGATATGGCACAATTTGAAAGGCCCATAAGTAACCAGGAACCTGTGTTTTGCAGCAGTTGCAGGCACTGCAGCATACATCTGCTAACCCCAAGGTAGACAGCATTACAGTAGTCTAGCCTGGAGGTTATGAACACATGTAACAGTGTGGCCAGGTCACCAGGAGGGATAAGGGATTTAATCTGGTGGATATTCTGCAGATGGAAAAGCCATTCTGAACTACTACCAACACTCAAGCCGCCATTGTCTGGCCCTCATACACTATAACTCCCAGATTCTCCACCTTAGTACTAGTTGAAAGCTCAGAGGGACCAAGTCAAAGTCCAGTCTCATCCAGCAGCTGCCAACCCCATAGCCAGACTCAATCACTAGGACTTGAGTTTTCAGTGTTAAGTCTCAGCCAGCTCAATGACATCCATTCTTGGATCTCGGCCAGGTACCTATTAAGCATGTTAACAAGACCTGATGTCCCAGGAGCAAAGACATATGGAGCTGGGTATCATCTGCATAGCAATGAAACCCAAGCCCATAATGTCTAATGACCTTGCTAGGGTAGCATGTTGACTGCAAACAACATGGGTGGCAGAACTCAATCCTGGGGTACACCGTGTGGACAGAACCATCCAGTGGAAGGAAAATCTTCTTAACACTACCTTCTGGGTTCTAGCCTGCAGATAGCTGATGACTTTGCCAGTGAGCCCCATGCAGTTCCTGAGCCAATCCAAAAGCAACCCATGTTCCATGGTATCAAATGCTGTTGAGAGATCCTGAAAGATGAGAATGGACCATTTTCCTTTATCCTCGCCCTGAGCAGGTCATTGTGCACCCTCCCTAGTTCCATGTCTGTGCTATGCCTGGATGGATCTAAATCCAAAATGGAGAGGCTCAAAGATATCAAAGGCTGTGAGGTGTGCCTCAGGATGAAGCATAACAACCTTCTCAGTAACCTTTCCCAGAAAGAGGTGGTTAGAGACTGGGCAGTAATTCACCAAGACGCCCAGGTCCAGGGATGGTTTCTTCAGAAGCGATTCTCTAGTGCACATTTAAGCACCACCAGAAATAAATCCTGTTATAAGGATCACTGGACGATCTCAGCAAACACTGGGCCCAGATGTCTGACACAACTGACCAGTAGTCACATTGGACCTGGGTCCAGGACTGTATGGTCTCCAACTGGTTGAGGCTGAATCCCAGCAAGGCGGGGTCCTGGTGACTGAGCCTGGTCACAGGTGTGATAAAATGCCTCTGGGGTGGCAACAGGACTGGTCCTGGGAACCACCCTATTGATGGCTTCCTTTAGGGTGGGAAATCTAGGCATTTTCTGGATGACAGGTTGATGCTTGATACTCAGGTGTCATCTGTTGTTCAAAGTGGTTTTACCACTTAAGGAATGTTGCCGGATTAAACCCTAGTTCTGCCCGAGGACCTGCCATCACTTGTGCATGCCTTTGTTACATCAATGTTAGACTACTGTAATGCTCTATATTTCAGGGTCAGTGGAGGAACCTCCACCAGCAGCAGCTGGTGCAAAATGTAGTGGCCAGGTTACAGACAGGCCTGCCTTGGTCATGTCATGTGACCCTGGTCTTGAGAGATCTGCACTGGCTGCTTGTCAGGTGGAGGATCATCCTTAGGTGGGCTTGCCCACCCATAAGTCCCTATATGGCTCAGGCCCTAGCTATCTGACTTATCCTCACACCTTCCATTCTGGTCCACTATCTCCGCACTTCCACCAGGGTCTCCCCATGGTTCTGAGGGCCAGGCTGAAAACTTTGGGTGACTGAGTGTTTGAGGTGTCTGGCCCTCTGTGACTTGCTTCCCAGCTCTGTAGGAGGCCCCAGTAGTGGAGGCATTCAGAGGATCTAAAAGCGTATCTTTTCAAACAGGCATTCCCAGATTATTTGCAGCTGTTTTTAAGTATTACGATAATATTATTTATTCATGTTTATTTATGATTTAATTTAACTTTTATTTGTATAATTCTTTACAGCTTTGATTTACATGTTGTTATTACCATGCCTATTTTGATTTCTGTAAAGGTGCCCAGAGCCTTACAGAGTTGGTACCATACTAAAGTCTTACCTTACCTTACAAAATGTTAGCCACAGCTCCAAGATCATACCACACACCTTTTCTATCTCTCACGCCAAAACTCCTCCCAAGACCACTGATTGTGTCCCTGACCCACATACTCCACATTGCTGATCTTTTGAGGCTCAATTAGAGTAAGTCCAACCCTGATGGAGGACACCTCATCTGAAAAAAAATAATGAGCAACTTCATCATATTTTATGTGTGTAATAGCTCTTATGGGCTCCAGACAGGCAGGGTGGAGAAGCCTGTCCACAGTCTGAAAGAGCCGAGCTGGCCATTTCCTCCCAACAGTAATCTCTCTCAACAGAAAATCTGCCTTTTCTGAGTGATTGCCTTCTGCTATTCTTCATAATGATATATCAGAACTAGTTTCTCCTCCCAGGCTTTGGATCTCCCCAATACTCCAACCTTAATCCCTGGTCTTTAATACACTGGGCTTTAGGAGGGCTGACTTTGACAAAATGGGTGAGTTCCTCAGAAAAGCACTAGCAAACCAACAAGAAGGTGGGGTGGAGGAGTAATGTGGAAACATCAAAGCTGCCATCATAGGGCAACAAGCCTTTGTGGGAAGCAAATAAACAAAACAAAACAAAGGAAAAAAACACTATGGTTCTCAAAAGAGGTAGTGGAAGGTTAGGAGAAAACAATATCATTCAGGAAGTCTAAAGAGAAACACAGAAGAAGCAGGACAGAGAACTGTACCAGTTAAAGCAGAAGGAAGTGGGAAGGCAGTCAGAATAGCAAAGGCCCAAACCAAGAAAAATATAGCTATCTCAGTTAAGATGGGGATAAAACCTTTATAGGTACAGTATGGAGCGAGGAAAGACCAAGGGAGGATAGTGAGGCTTAATGGGGAGGTGAGAGGGTGACAGTGAAAAGGCAGAGATGTTGAACAAATACTTGCTCAGTGTTCACAAAAGAAGAGGAGGAGGAGTACCAAAATCAAATAATAGAAGCACACTAGATAGGAGTCGATCATGAGTCCTTTTACAGAAGAAAGGGTCCTGAAAGAACTCCAAAACTGATAGCAGACAAAGCAATGGGATCTGATGGGATTCACCACAGAATTCTAAAAGAACTAATGGGAGAACTAGTGACCACTGACTACCCTTTTAACAAATCATGGGGGCGGTGTGGTACCTGAGGACTGGAGGAGGATGGATGGGATTCCCTTCACAAAAATGGGAGTAAGGTAGATGCAGGAAGCTACAGGCCTGTTAGTCTGACCTCAGTGGTAGGGAAAATGATGCAATCACTTCTGAAAGAAAGAAAAATTGTTGAGTACTTAGAGGCCAGCAGGCACAGGGCCCAAGAAAGCATTGATTCACAGCGGAAGGTCATGTCAGATGAATCTAATAGATTTCTTTGACTGTGTGACAAAAGTAGTAGATAAGGGAGGAGCTGTGGACATGGCCTACCTAGACTTTAACAAAGCATGTAACACAGTCCTACACAGAAGATTAATAAACAAGTTAGCCAGCCTGGCAGTGGGTCCCAGGGTGGTAACCTAGGTAAAAAATAGGCTGGACAACAGGATGCAGAAGGTAATAGTAAATGAGTCCACTCAAGAAAGGGGGGTACTAGCAGGGTACACGAAGTGTTCAGCACCGGACCGTCTCTTTTTAATATCTTTAGGTGACATTACGGAGGGACTGGAAGAAAAGTATGCCTCTTTGCAGATGACACAAAGATCTGCAAAGGGTTGATACACAAAGTGGGGTGGAAAGGATGAGAAGGGACTTAGCAGGGTTGGAGGAATGGTTTCAAGTATGGCAACTTAGATTAAATGCAAAGAAATGCAAAGTAATGCACCTGGAAATGAAAACCCAAGGTAAGAGTATACAATGGGGGTGGGAGGTATTAATGACAACAAAATGTAAAGGACCTTGGGAAGTCATATCAGATGACCTAAAGGTAGGCAAGCAATGTGAGAAGGCAGTAAGGAGGTCTGAGGGGATACTGATGCATAGGGAGAGGCATCACCAGTAGAAAACAAGAAGTTGTTATCCTCTGTACAGACAGTTGATGAGACCCCCACCTGGAGTACTGAGTGAAGATCTGGATACCCCATCTCTGCAAGGACATAGACAGGATGGAGGCAGTCCAAAGGCAGGCAACTAAAATGGGGCAGGGTCTGCACCAGAAGCCACATGAAGACAGACTAAAAGAGTATATATATACCTCAAGGAAAGAAGGGGGGTGATAGAAACTTTCAAGTACCTTAAGGAATCAAAAATCCAATATTCTACAAACCCTGGCAGATCTGTATGTAGAGCCTGAGTGGTGGTTTGTCACATTGGATGTGACTTTCTTGTACATGAACATTCCATACAGAGGGGATTAGTGCTATGAGGGAAGCAATGGTGTCCTGTACATAATAGTCATGCTCACATTGAGTCTGTGGTCACCCTGGCTGAGTTTGCATTAACTTGTAACACCTTTAAGTTTGATAATGATTTTATATACAAATGAAGGGACTGCCATGGGTGCTGTATTTACACCTTCTTATGCGAATGTATACATGGCTAACTGGGAACAATCTTGCTATTAGAGGTGCTAGTGTTAATCCTTCTGTGACAAGATAGAACTGTACAGGCATTACACTAACGATTTGATTGTGATCTGAAGGGTACCAGAGTGAAATTAGATCTATTTGTTAACTATTTGGAATCTGCAAACAGTAATCTTACATTTTTCATTACAGCAGCCCAGTACATCATTGATTTCCTTGATCTTAGAATTACCAAAATGGAACATCAGAGATGGGTGTCAATACTGAACTGCTCAGAAAACAAAGAGTGACAGATACACCATCCTCCATTATACATTATACTAGCTGTCACCCATGGCATCTAGTTGAAAATATGCCTTCGGGCAATACAGAGACTCAAAAGAAATTGTTCTTCAGTTCAGGCCTTTGAGAGTGGGGTGGAGAAAATGGCAGAGGGCTTTGTCCAGCATGGATATTCTAATCAGGTCCTTGCTGCCAGCATTCTGCACAATAGCTGTACAACAGTTGGGATGAGGGCCCCTCAAACTGCCTGCCCAGCCAGCCACAGAGGGCATCCATATATGGTATGCTGCACACATACTACCCAAGAATGTGACCACCTGCAGGCCCAGCAGGAGAACACAGAGGCCCTGAAGGATCTGACTGTAGAGGTGATAAAGGTGCAGCACAGCATTGACTACATTGGTGAGCTACTGAAGTTGATCAAACTCCTGCTACTGGGGTCCATAACACTGGCCCTGGCCATCCCTGTGCCACAGCTGGATGTCCCTGGACAGCTGGTGCCCACCAGCGTCTCATGAGCCATACCACACATGGATGCCCCATTCCAGCTTGCCACCACCAATCACACTGGCCCCATGGAACACATGGACTACCCTCTCAACCAGTAACAACTGCCCCTGGGACCTATGCCACACATGTAAGGCAGTGGCAGAATAGCACACACCACTCCAGATGTCCCAGAGGTGCCAGTGGAGGGCCAGCCACAGCAGGTGCCACATGCACAGCCCAATAAAAAGACACATGGGGAGGAAAGGCAACAGCCAAGACCAGACATTTGGGCATACGGTCATCTACACACCTGAGAAGGCAACAGACCAGCAGGAAGTGAGCTATGGCTGTGGCAGCACAGTGCTACCATGAGGGGAACATCAGAAAACTGCTGTACATAGTCATGTTCAACTAGACATGGCCACAGTACCCACCCATACTCAGCCACCAACACCCTGTTCCACAGCTACATAACCCCTGTACACAGTCACCAACAACGTCCATCCAACAGTCACATAACCCCTGTACATAGCCACTAACACCCCTGAACACAGACATGGATATACATGCACAACAGCCGCAGGAATGGTCACATTGTCCCCTCCCCACATGAACAGACACTCAGGTTGGTGTACTGATGGAAGAGTGAAACCCCAACTGCAAAATCCCTCACAATGAGAATCTTGACAGGTTTCAAAGAGTGTTGCTGTGAGGACCGAAAAAACAAAATTTCACCCTTTACCAACTTTCGCTCCTTCTAGACAACTCTGACTCGGGGTTAGTTATTTTGAAGAGGGACTGCAGGAGCACAACTCCCACATGGGGGTTGGGGCACAGTCCCCAATAGAACAACACTGATGTCTGACAGGCAAAATTTTGCCTGTCAGACATAGGAATCTTGCTATGTTGAACATCGACAACAATGGCACATACATTGATGATTATCCCACCCAAACCACTGAGGTCATACCAGACTCATCAAGGTGCCACCACTGTGTCTCCCCATCTACAGAATGCACCCCGCAGAAGTGCATGGCATGTCACTTGGCCAGACAATATCTCGGGACCACAGCAATGCCAGTCATCCTCTTCCTCATCACCCTGCGGGATATCACCCTGTCGTTCAGGCATGGGTAGCAGTTTTACACACTGCCATGTTGTTCAGCATGGCACATGCAGTGTTCACTCTGCATGCCTTCTCAGGGGCCAGCACCATTAGGTCACAGGTGTGATCCAGGCACAGGAACCTCATCTTCAGAAGCCCTATAATCCTCTCGATCATGACATGGGTCTTTCTCTTGGCCTCATTGTATGGCTTTTACTCAGTGCCACTTGCCACAAGGAATGGAGTCATCAGGTATGGAAATATTGGGCATCTGCTGTCATCTAGAAAACAGGTAAAGAACAGCCATGTTAGCATGCTGTGGCACTGCACCACCTGTTTTGCACCTGTTGCATATCCATACTCACCTAGCAGCAATTCAGTGGTGCCACCACATGTTGCGAGGAGAGCACACAGCCTGGAAACCTTACATATGTAGGAATCCTGACAGGACCCAAGTACTTGTACATACATGGGTGATTATCCCACCCACATTACTTACTGTCTGGCAGTTTATGCTGTATAAACCCTTGTGGTTCCTATACACTGTCTCATCCATTGTTGGTGCTAGGATTGCCACATCTGTACACTCTATTGTCCCAAGTACATTGGGCATGCCATGCATGCCATGGGATGCCTCTTTTGTTATATGTATGGTGCCTGCTGCAGTGGGGAATGATATGTACTCATGCACATGCAATAGTAGAGCATCCATGACCTGGTGCAGAGCCCTGGACATGGATAACTGGCTGACACCAGTGACATCCCCAGCTGCTCTCTGGAAGGACCCTGTGGCATATTATGACAGGGAACACAGCACCTTTGTTTCCACAGACACTGTCCATGACCTCTGTGTTTGGTGTGACAGCAGTGGATTGAGCATGTCACACAGCCCTGTGGAAAGTGGTGTGATCCAGGCAGAATCATTCAATGTAATGTGTATCCCGAGTTGTCTAACATTCAGCTATGGCCTAAATATATTGGGCTAGGGCATGTCCTCATAGCCTTTTCCCACTGCTGTTTGCCCTCCATCAGGAGGATGTTTAGCAGTAGGCCTGGGAACATCCTGTGAAGCCCCTGTGTGGACACCCCACCATGTGTATTATCCACAACCATTCAATCCACATACATCAATGTCCTATCTGCCACCGAGGCATCATTGCTGCAAGGCCCCTTTAAATGGATGATGACCTGACACAATAGAGGGGCGACACCATGTAAGAGGGTGTCAATGAGCACCGCACACTAGGGGTGTCAGTAATGGCAGAGGCCACTGTACAGTTCACTCACACCACAACTGTGACAGAGGAGGAACACTTTATGGTATACCCCTGCAAGCTGTAGAGGGTGTCTTGCACAGCATACCAGGATAACCCAGACGTGGAAAAATGTGGCAGGTCACTGAGCCTGCAAAGGTAAGTGTATGTACATCAGGCATATCTGTCTGAAATATTCTTGTCCATGTCTCTTCAGTCCTGTCATATTATAATATAAGTGCTGTGCACCCCTGCTCCATGGTGCATGCCCTATCCTGTCAATATAGTGTCCTATCCTACCCATGACTTCCTTGTGTCAGGTACAGTAGCATATATTATATACCATCAGTTGTCCTGATAGCATATGTGCCACTTTGCTCATCTCCTACCCTAGGCCCTCTGCTTTCTGCTTCTTATTTTGCCCTCACCCACCTCCTCTTCCTGACATCTTCCTCCTTTCTAACCACCTTCCTCTCCCTCCTTCTCCTCACCTCTGACAATGCTGCTCTCTAACTGCACTTTTTCCACCTTATCTTATCATGACAATGCCTGTCGAGCTGTCCCAGCTACTCCTACCTGACCAGCTCAGCTCTTCTGCACAGTGGAGACTTTTATATCCTGCCTGTCTGTGTGTTAGAGGGTAGGTTCAAGCACAAGGTGCAAGGCGCTGGCTCTGTTTTCACTGACAAGTTGTTCTCCATCAGGGCTAAGGTCTCGTTGAATGTATCTCAAAAGGGCTGCAGGGTCCAGCCTGAGTTGAGTTTGAGCACTCCTCCTGTGTGGGATGAGTTTGAGCTGATTGGGGTTGGGGAGGTGGTAGAGATATTCTCTAGCTGTGGCCGACACATTGTGATTTAGATCCAGGCCCAACTCGCCTTTTGGTGGAATGTTTGGACTTGATTGGTCCTGTGATTGCTGGGGTAGTCTGGAGTTCATACGGTGGGATCTTTCCTTTAGCCTTGAAAGAGGCTTTGGTTAACCTCTTTTGAAAAAACATCTTTGGATCGGGACTGCCTCAGCAATTACAGACCTGTTTGAACACCTCCGTTTTAGGGAAGGTTGTAGAAAGGTGGTGGCCGTTCAGCTGCGAGAGACATCTTGTTACTTCCTCACCAATAAGCCTTTCAAGTCTGGGTTCGAGCGGGACATAATACAGAGATGGCCCTGGTGAGGGTGCTTAATGATCTCCTGATGGTGAGGGATGGAAGGGACTGTACCATCCTGGTGCTTCTAGACCTCTCTGCGGCGTTTGACACCTTGGACCATGAGGTGTTACTTGACCCGATACGGTTTTGGTGTGGCCTGTCTGGAAATGTCATCAACTGGTTCAGGTCATACCTGACAGACAGAGTGCAGAGGGTGACCATGGGAATTTTCTCATCAAATCAGAAGCCTCTGTGCTGTGGTGTTCCACAGGGGTCAGTCTTGTCACTTCTGTTCTTCACGTGTATATGCTATCACTGGGACATTATCAGGCTGTCACGGACTGGGTTTTCTACTATAGAAGATGATACCCAGCTGTACTTGTCCTGTGCTCCTAATAGCCAGGTGTCAGACTCCGTATTTAACTGCTACCTTGAGGAAATCCAGATATGGATGACTTACAATTGGCATAGTTAACCCATACAAGACTGAGGTACTGGTGGTAGAGCTGGGTCGCCGGGGGCGGGCGTGACTTTACCCCTGACCTGTGCCGGAGGGGTGCCTTTAGCCCCCTCTAAGCAGGTAAAGAGTTTGGGAGTAATCCTGGATGGCGGTCTGATTCTTGATGCACATTTGTCGCCATGGTGAGAAGTGGGTTTTATCATCTCAGGAATATTGCTCAAATTCAAGCCCTGATCCCTCGGATGACTTGCCCACACTGGTGCATGCTTTCGTCACTTCCAGGTTGGACTACTGCAATTCCCTGTACCTAGGAATATCTGGGCAACCTCCACAGACTGCAGCTGGTGCAAAATGTGGTGCTGATATTGATGGGGGTGAAAAATGTGAACATATCACCTCGGCACTCCGCAAACTGCACTGGCTGCCAGTCCGTGGAGGTGGTCTTCAAGATAGGGCTATTGACCTATAAGATCCTGCACAATAGGGGTCCAGTCTATCTGCTAGAGCTCCTTGTGCCATACCGCCGATCTGGGCTCTCTGTTCTGCGCGTGGCCTCCTTGGAGTTCCCAGGGTTAGACTACGGCATTCGGGTGACAGAGCATTTGTGGCAGCTGTTCCTACCTTGTGGAACTCCTTGCCTGGTCATCTTAGGGAGGTCCTCTCGGTAAAAGCCTTTAAGAAGGGCCTCAAAACATATTTATTCAATCAAGCCTTTAATTGAAGGTGTTTTAAATAATAATATTTTTATGATGGTTAGTTAAGCTGTTGCTCCAGCTGTATTTTGTATGTTGTTGTTGTTTTAAATCTGTTGTATTTTAAAGTGGTTTTGTATGATATGTGTGTTTATATTGTGCAGCACCAGAGTCTTGAGATGGGTGCTACATACATAAAAATATCTATCTATCTATCTATCTATCTGTTCTGACCCTTCTACCCCTATACCAATAGTATTTTGTTCCAAACAAAGCAATTTGAAATGCATTAATTGTGCTACCTCCTTTGATTATAGTATTCCATCCTGACAATACAAGTTAATGGTTCTGTATGTAACCTTCCCTCATGTATATGCTGCCTACCACTATGTATTTTATAACTTATATCTATCCTGATACATTGTAATCATTTTGTCTAATGTTTGCTTGATTTTCTCAATGTGGAACCTTTGTAAATTAGCTTCTAGCTCAAAGGTTATATTCCTAGTATCAATAAATACAAATAAAAAATAAATATATTTTACAAGATCTGTTGTCCTCTGTACATGTCTGTTGGGTATGGTGCTGGGTCAGCGATGTGTTCCCCTCCTTCTGCCTCTGTAGGACTAGGATGATTGTCCATAGAAGATGGTGCTCCAGCACGTGCAGCAGCCAGACAGTGCTGCATTGTTGGTGATGGCATAATGAAGGTATGTGCCTTTACCTCCCAAATCTTTTGCCCTGGTGTGTTGGGTCCCAGGACATGAATTACAAAATGACGTAGAGGGATGTGAGGGCCATCGGGAGCCCTCAAAGCATGTACTAGTAGTGTTATTGAGGGCTGTGTGTGACAGCTGTGCACAGTAGTGGCCTGGCATGTACAGGTCACGCATGACTATCCTCTTTGGTTTCTGTTATAAGGGTCTTGTGGCCTGCCCACAGAATGATCCTTGATTCTGCACTGGTACATGGACACCACACCTAAGGGTCCAACAAGGACTCACAGGATGATGAGGACTGAAGGGGGGTGAAGGGTGGCAGAGGCCAATGCAACCCATTTATGGCTGTCTGTGGAACAACATTGTGTTTATTAAAGCTACAGTATTTTTCTACATACTGTTGTTGTCTTTATTCAGGTAGCAATGTGTTGCTGCCATCTGGGTCTGTGGGTTTGGGAGGAGGTCACTGTGGACGACTGCCTTTACCTCCATTGCGTGCATCCTCTCACTGCTCCTGATTTTCAGGGAGATCCCTGAGTTTGCCTCAGGATGTCCTCTGTACCTGAATCTACAATGTATGGCTTTGATGCATATCATTCTGTGTCATGCATTGGTGTTACAGTCTGGATGTCAATCAGGACATGCCTTTTATTTGTGGCCACCAATTGTGGTAGGCATTTGTATCTGATGCTATCATTGCTTCAGATGTATTCCTGAGCTTAATCATTTGTCCCTGATTTTGTCACCCTGTCTCTGATTTGTATGGCAGGAGGTTGGGAGTATTCCTGTGTGGTGCTGTGGGTCATCGCTATGGGATCAGTCATGTCATGTGCCCACTACAGGGTCAGTCAAATCCTGTGCCCATGGGACCATGCACAAGGAGTGTTCCATGCTGCAACTTGTGTGCCTGTCTATTGGACCTGCACTTTACAGCAGCCTCCTTATGGAATAGTGCAGTGTGTGCTGCTCCATGTGCTTGTGTGATGTAGTGCATGTCGCATGTGTATAGTGTGCACCACGCATGCTGCTATTGGCCATGTCCCGAGGTACTGTAGTGTGGCTGGCACATGTTTTTGTGTGTGCCCTGTGTGAGTGTCACTATGCACCCATATGCATGCTGTTTGGCTGTGGCATGTGTGGTATACTGACATATACTATTAGTGAGCGTTACATGCCACTCACCTGCAACTCTGGATTTGTGTACAGGTCCCATAGTAAGTAAATGGCAGTTGTGGATTCAAACTTTGATCTCCACTGGTTCACAGCTTTGGTGTCTAACCACTAGACTGAACAGTCTGCTAAAGAGTTAGTGAATGTTTCTTTCCAGAATTCAACATCTTCAGGGCGGGCTTTAAAACACATTATTCAATCTCTTTGCAATAGGAAAACATAGACTGCTCCTGACTGCAAATGCTAACAAAGCAATGGGCAGAATCAGTTTTAAATTATAATCTCCTACTGCCTGGCTGTTTCTAAAATTTGGAACCAAGAAGAATCCATTCTTAGAAAACAGTTTGAGTGGTTTGAAATTCAGATGAGTAATCAGCATCTACAATGCAAATGCATAGTTGGCATGTAATTACCATACGATTAATATGCACATTTTTATTTAAATGAGTATGATCAAAGAGGTTTGAAAAATATTTTAGAAACTTTTCAGTGCTATTTAAAACCAGTTCTAGTTAAGAATAGAAAAGGTTTACCCATCCTAGTTTAATAATCACTGACAAGTTGATGAGATAATGCCTGCCCATTACGGAGTAAGTTTATTCCAATAAAATGCTTTGGGTGGAAGGTTTTTAGACATGACTGGGTAAAACAGTGGTGAATTTGGTTTGGAGATTTTGTTTTGATTTTCCATAAAAGTTTATGGACTCAGTGTATGGGCTTGTGTAGGGCTGTGACCCTTTAGTGACACCGTTGCATGGACGGAGTCCACGGTCTCTGTCAAATTTTGGACTTAGGAGTATAGAAGCGAAGTGAACACAAACAGCCTTTCCCTAACAAAAAAATTGAAATTAGAGAAGGCTATGATTACTGATTCTGGGTTATCTCCATCTACTCTATTCCTTGTCCCTTTCAAATCTCTGCCAGTGAGTCTTTGGGACTTGGTGGTTGGTACATCTCTATGAATGTATGTTCAACTCTGTAAATATGTCTGTTATAATCCCTTGTAGATGTGAACCAGCTGATCCTCCATAACTCGAACTTTACCATAGGAGGCAGTTTTGACTGATGCCTTGATACCTCATCTAGCTGGGCGTAGGGTGTGCAATCTGCTCAAGGATGGTTACATTATGGCCTGTCAAATGTTATTACAGTAACCTTGTTTCAAACAGATAACCACCTTATTTTTAAAGTGTTTCAATTATGACATGAGTTATTTTCCTGGTTTGGTCTCGCCTTGGACTTGTGATCATGGTGATTTCTGCAGTCTCTAATGGACTTGGAGATGTAGCCACATGCCGTGTCTTGCACTTCAGTTTCCCTTTTCCCAAGCTTTTCCCTAATATTACTGGGTAGTCCGACTATTGGTCTTCAGCTTTTCCACATCAAATTTTAACTGGGCTAGAATTTGAGGTGACATATACATTTATCTCAAATGACAGGCTTTTCTCACTCAGTTTTATATTTTATAATATATACTATACACCTCTTAAACTTGCCAAGATGGGCAAATTAGCTGCCTCACTCTGCACAAGATGTGGGCAAGCTGACGCTCGCTGTTTCATGTATTTTGGGATTGTCTGACAGTGGCTTCCTTGTGGGAGCTCGTTAAAACCAGAGCCGATCCTCCTAGGCTTCAGAGGTGGGCTTTGAGCGGAGTCTGTCTTGTCGGGGACTACACTGGGATAGCAGTTTGGGAGCACGAAAGCATTATATAGCCACGATCTCACTATCTGCTAAGTGAGTAGTTTTGCGGCATTGGACTGACCAGTCACCAATCTTCATATCTTGAATGGCTGCAAGAACTATTAGCTAATCTACAAATGGAAAGATGATAGCTAGTGTTACGCAACAGGAAAGAATTGAATGATAAGAGATGGAGCAGGTTGCATGCCTTATGTTCTATTAGTTCCTCAGAGAGAGACACCAAGAGGCTAATTTATTGCTGTTTTTCATGTTCTGTTAATGGTTTCCTCATTATTCTGGCAGGTTCTTCTCTCTTATTTTTACCCTTTTCATTATTAGATTTTACACATTGTCTCATCCTTATATCTGCTTGTTTCATTGCTGTTTATCCCACTTGTGGAGGGTGGGGGTGGGGGCTATGGCAGGATGGTCTTTTTGAAATATAAATCTGTTTTGATGTTTGTTGTTTGTGGAATGTCACTTCTGAATTTAATAAAGTGCAGTAAATTAAAAAAAAATGTCCAGATATTGTCCAGATAGAGCATGGAGTCTAGCAGTTACTGATTTATTCTGAGGTAGAATACAGCGGCCTAGATTTTCAGACAATGAGCCCAAAGGTGCGCACAATGACAGAGCAGTGCAATGCAAATGCACCATGTGGCAAAGGATGCCATATTCAGAGGTTGCACCACTGACGTACACTAGCACAAGGCAGGCTGAGTATAGCAAGAATGCACTACAGTGCAACCACAGATGTGCCGGCACAACCAGGAATGCAGGGAGCAGGTCAGGACATGCAACCCAGTGGGCAATGAGCAACAGGGACACAATGGCAGGACTGCAAAGCAGCACAGGGCAGAGTACCCCACCAGCATGACCAGCCACAGACAACAGGGGCACACTGTTCTGGAGGCACCAGGGACAGCAGAAACAGGAACCTGGGCCACCAACAGTGGCACAGGGCACCAGAACAACATACCAGCACCGCTGACACACCAACGCCAGAGCCATGCAATATGTATCCAACAGGCTGTGCTTCAGGGGGCCAGGCCATGGTGCCAGGATAACACATAAACACAGGGACAGTGGCCCAGGGAAGAGGGAGGCACAGGCCACCCAGGGGGCATGGGCTGCCACCTGGACTGGGGAATGGCACAGCACCACAGTGCACACTGGTGGTGGCCAGCATGACAGGCAGACAGAAGGCAGCACAGGCAGATCAGAAGGGCAGCACAGGCAGACAAGGGCACAAAGTTCAGAGGCAGGCACAGGCCAGCTGACACCCACCACTCAGGGACATGCACAGGACAGGGACACAGCACACAGGCCTGGTGCACACAGGAGCAGTGCCCCAAGGGGACAGCAGTGGGACACTAGGAACATGCCCAAGCACATCCTAACAGACACCTGCAGCATGGCTCCACATGCCACCTGCAAAGGAAACACAGATACAGAAGATGTAGCAAAGAAAGTGCTTACTTGCTACAAAACAAACAACACAACCAACAGGGCAACTATGTACAGGGCATCAAAACAAATACAATGGTGAGGGGCACGGAAGTGGGGATAGGGTCCTGGGGCTGCACAGGGGATGTGGGGATGGGCAGGGCAAGAGGGAAGGGCAGGGCAAAGTCGGCCATGGCCCCAGTGGGACTAGGGCAGGTTAATGCCTGCCACACAGTGCAACCTCCATCCTCCCTAGGTCACTCCTCATGGCTACTGTCTCCCAGGTGGCCATGTCAGGCCGACCAATCATGCCATCATGGATGTCATCCGTGCTGCTGGCTGAGTATGACAAATAGGGCTCTTGCTATCCGGCTTGATCTCCTCTGTGGCTGTACCCTGGCCCGACCTAGGAACAGGGACAGTGCTGGCAATAAGTGACATGCCAGATGGAGCCCCAGCCCACCTGAACGTGTGCACCGGACAGCAGAGGCACACCAGTGTATAGACTCCATGGTCCCGTGCATGGAAGGCTGAACTCCACAACATTAGCGGACAGGCACACAGGGCTGCACAGTGGGTACAGTGGTGCACATACAAGGCACATGATGTGGACTGCAGGCACCAGTGGCCACACACACACAGTGGTGGCCATCGCACAACCCCAGGAGGCACAGTGGATATGGGCACGGTACATGCACATGCATTGCAGCACCGCACATCTGCAGGGCCTTGTGCCCATCCAGGCTTTGCCCACAAATGGCAGCGGGGACCATGGTTGGAACACTGTGACCTACAGTGACCCACAAATGCACAGTACAGTAGTGTGAACATGCATACCTGGCTGGTGCTGCACTGATGTCTCAGCAGCCATCCCATCACCATGCTGGATGTCCATGGCCACAGCCACCATGTCCCTCCTGAGATCCTCTGGACCTGTGGATGGATGAGAGACAGGTGGACATGAGAGGACTATCCTGCACCACCCGGACACAGCTGGCATCGTGCAGGACTGGACACCATCCACCTGGTGGCCCTGGTACCCGCATTATAGCAACATGCACAACAGCATTACACGTGCTGCCCTTACTGGGACATGCAGCGACCGCTGGAACCATGGCTGCCCCTCGGCGGCACCGCACACACTGAGCATCAGATGCGAGTATAGGTACACTATGGGCATGCATGGCGCGTAGAATACAAACCTGGCTGTGGCACAGCGCCATGCTACACCCATGCCTGGAGCCATCCACAGCCATCTGGGATCCTTCCTGCTCAGGTCCTCATACTGGTGCCAGCACTGCTTGGCAGTGCATGGCACCACCATATGGCATTTCAAGGCAGTGGTGACACGTGCCCACACCTCTGTCCTTGCTGCTGCAAGGGCATCTGCCCAAATAGCTGTGATGCATAGGGCTTCACCAGTGCAACCAGGTTGCATATCTCTACCTCTGTCCAGTTAACCACCCAATGCGTTCTGACATTGCCGCCATGGCACAAATGCAACCCAACTGTAGGAAGTTTTGTGATCTACACAGCATCACATGCTCAGCCTGATGTGTTGTGCAATAGTGTGTACCATTGTGCGTGACTGCACAGCATGGATGCATGACTGGCATGCGCTTGTGGTGTATTACAGCACCGCACATGGCGCACAGCGGCATGGCCTGGAGGGGCACAGGTCATGGCTGTTACCCTGATGGCACAAGGCATGCACTCTGAGCAACATTGCACATGACCCGTCCTGCGCTGTATGCAGCATAACGCATCCCAAACAGCTGCACCATGCCATTATGCCATGATGCATGCAGTTGCATGATAGGTGACCATCACTACATGCGCAAGGGCAGTGTATATCGTGCACTGCACATGGCCGCAAAGGCCAATGCACATGGTTGCACACATGCACACTGCACGCCGAGCACTGCGCATATGCTGGGAATGCACCATGCGATTGCTCTGGCACATCCTGGTTGAACATAGCACAAAGCATGATATTCAGTCACCATATGCAAATCACCTCATTGGGTTTTGCGAGACAATTGGGATCATATAGCAGCTCATTACCACTGCAAGACAGGCTCATTTGCATGCATTGGCTTGAAAGTACCACACCGCAGCACAGGCTAATGGATCGGTATTGCAGCCAGTTTGGTAAGGAGATGATAATACTTGGAGTGAGAGGCCCATACCAACATTGCAACGGAGCACCTTTCTGTGCCATGCTGCCACTGACATCCATTTCTGTCATTGTCCACAGGTAGCATAATGTCTGAGGTTGAGGAGAGGAGGAGCATGCAGGCCCAATTTCACTAAGAAGCAGCAGGCCCTGTTCAAGGCCTACCTTGACAGGGAGGCCCTGCTGAATGGTCGCCACAGGCACACCACAGGACAGGTTTCCGGGGCTGGATGCCATGGCCACCTATGTTGCGCACATGGCAGCACCAGAGGAGTGCCCAGGAGTGCTGGAAGAAGGTGGGATGGACAAATGCCATATTAAGGAGAAGGTAGCAGCAATCAGGGCTTCCCACAGCAGGATGGGTGGTGGACCACCCACCATCGGCACTGACTGTGACGTAAGGAGCTGGTGGTGGCAACCATCAGCCATGCCATCATACAGGGCATTCCTGATGGTGGATTCCAGATGGGTTGCAGTCCCTCACAGCATGGTGGGTCATCGCATGCCATGCATGGGGGATATTAGCAGTACCATGCAGGAGTCCTGTCACTGTCCTGCATGGCCCATGTGGGTGAAGTGTAGCTGTACACAGCTCACCGGGTAGATGGCGGCCATGGCATCGTAGCATACCTGAGTGCAGGCCATGCCTGCATGAGTGCTACTCCTATGCTGACTCTGTGTTTCTGTTTTCCAGAACCATCACATCTCTGCAGAGCAGCACAGGATGAGGAGGACGCCAACATAGGACCGGAGGAGGTGGTGCCATCTCGCCCATGAGCATCTGGGCAGAGACCGACCGTGACTTGACGGTGTGGGGTTGCTTGACATCCTGGGGCTGGAGTCAGATGATGTGCTGTCTGAGCTCCTGCTAGGTGAGGGCCTGCCTGTGCTGTGCACGGCACCCAGCTGGGTGGGGTGTCCGACTCTGATGGCGATATGACACAGATCCTGAGCAGCATCAGGCATGGGGTGCCAGCCAGGGTCTAGGGATAGTCGCATGCACTGTCAGGGACCAGCGTCGCACCAGCAGACTTGCAGCTGCCCCTGTCCATGGCCACACAGTGGCGAATGGTGCCACCGCTGTGCCTGGTGAGGGTGCTGTTGCAGGCATGGCTGCGCTGGTCATGGCCCAGCAGACAGATGGACAGTGGCAGCAGGATGCAGTGACCACTGGGCAGCATGCCACAGGGGCTGCCTCTGGTGCACCCTTAGCCATACTACCCCTGTGAGGTCCCATGTGCAGTGTCCACCAGAGTGAGGTGTTGACCAGCATGCCACCTCACCCCAGCAGGCCAGCATCTGCCCCAGGATGCGAGGACACCGACAGGTTGGCTGAGCACACCTGGCTGTTGCGGACATCCATAGACAACCAGGTGATGCTCGGGATGGAGATCAGTGCACTGTGGGCTGAGGTGCATCAGCTGGCCCAAGCGGCAGGACAGTGGACATGCAGCTCATTGATGAGATCTGCCAGTTGTGGGAGGCCATGACCGCATCACTGGACTGCATAGCTGGTACCATTGCAGCTGGATTTGCATCACTGGCATCCACTGGGCACAGCCATGTGCATCAGACTCCCACAGTGCTCTTCAAAACCATGGTACCAGCATCTGTCGGCCAGTGCACGGCTAATGCCAGGCTCCGACTTGGCCATCACCAGCACCTCGGTGCAACCCTGTTTGGCCAGCTCTACCCCCAGTGAGTGTGTTGGACACTCCCGGTGGGTGTTACGCAGCCCGTGGCTGCCAATGGCCTGGTGGCTGGCCACGTGGCTGTGGCGGCTGTGGCACTGTATGGTAAGCTTGCTGGGTGTGCTGTCCTTTCCTGCTTTCCACTGATGCTGCCCAGTGCACACATGTGTGGTGTCACCCTGTGTGTGGTGGTATGCATGTGTGGTGTGGTGCATGCCCTCTGTGTGTGTGCTGGCTGGGCAGCTGGGCTTCGTGGCATGGGTGTAATGAGAGCAGCTCCGCACCAGCTGTGCCTATGCACCAGTGTCATGTGTCTGATCCATGCCATGTCCTGCAGCCTGTGTGTGTGTGCCCATGCCTGTGCAGTGTGCTCTGTGTGTGTGTGTGTCTGTCTGTGTGGCCCTACATTCACCATGCATGCTGTGTGTGTGTGTGTGTGTCACTGCATGCATCCCTATGTGCCCGCCACCCTGTGGGTGGGGTAGTTATCCATGCAGTCCCAGCATGCGTGTCATTCCTTATCTGTGATCTCTAATTGCTTCTTTGTGATGGTGGCCCTGTGTCTCCTGGCCTCCACCACCAGCTTGGGTCCCGCCTCCTCATGGGTGGCTGCACACCCCCTTCCAGCCCCTGGTCCACATCATCCTCACTGCTGTCATCCTCATCCACCTGGACTGCTAGCCCACAGCCAATGGCCATGTTGTGCAGCATGCAGCAGGCCAGGGAATAGGCCACAGGCTTTGGACAGGCTGTACTGTAGGCACCACCTGACCTGTATAGGAAAAAGAACTGCATCTTGAGCATGCCAAAGACACGCCGATGACACTGCATGTGGTGGTGTGTGCCTCGTTGTATGTCTTCTGTGGGTGTGGATGGTCACCAGTAGGGGGTGAGCATCCAGGGCCTTAGTGGGTATGCACTGTCACCTATGTGGGGAGAGGATATGGTCATCACTGTGCATTGCCTGTGCACCCTCACCCTGCTGCCCCGTCTCCTGCCCCCTCCTCTGTGTTGTCGCCTTCCTCCCAGCATTGCTGCACCACATCCATCCTTGCCTTGCTCTCCTTAAAGGTGCCCCATGGGGATATTCCACGCTCTCGAATCTCTGGCACAGGATTGAACTGTGCAAGATGTAGGCATCCGTGCACTCCCGGGCGTGTGTGCACAGGCATTGGTGATCGCTGCATTTCACACTACCTGGCAGTTGATGGAGGAGTACCCTTCCTGTTCATGTATGCAGTCCTCTCTGGGCCACGTGGTGTGCATATTGCCATGTGGGTGCAGTCTATGGCCCCTATCACACCAGGCATCGTGCCACCTGAAGTCCTGCATGGTTGCTGTCGGCTCTGCCTGTGCTCAGGATTGTATGTGCTCTCAGGCAGCGTGGCAGCAGAGCATTGAGGACCTGTGTGAGGAGGTGGGATGTGGCCAACTGGGTAATACCTGTGGTGGCATCTGTTGGTCTCTGGAAGGTGCCCGTGGCAAGCAGTCACATCTCTGCTGTCACCTTGGTCTCCACAAACATGGCATGACTCTGTCTGGTGGGTGCCTGCAGCTCCTCATGGCACAGCTCACAGAGTTGCCTCAGATTGCCCTGTTCAGGTGGTACCGGCCCATGATCTCCACATCACTATAGTCCTCAAATGTCAGGCGGGCATGGTACAGTCTGTGTTGGCATACCACCAATAAGACCTTATCGGCACATTTGTGTTCTTCCCTCCTCCTCACACCCCTATTACCTGCTCCATGATAAATGGACCTGCATTCATGGTGCTCTGTATTCAGTTCTGGTATGCACCTGCTGTGTGTGTGTTTGAGCCTGTTTTTATAGGCTCAAGTCCGACTAAGCGCATCCTGTGGTTTGCTCCTGACTTGCGACATGGTTTTCGGCTGAATATGCATTGCGCCGCATATTCATGGGTATGCCCTCTTGCACTTGCGCTGCATACATTACATTTGTGCTGTGGCACAATGTGATTTGCTGGCACATCTGCTGTTGTTGATTATGGTTTCTGGGGTGCTTCTGTCAGTTGTGCCAGTGCATCTCGATTTAGCGCCAGTGCACAACTGCTCTTTGAATATCTAGACCAGCACAGACAAGTACAACACACAGATCATTTCTTTTACCAGGATCTGCATATGTGAACATGAAAATTTATTACAATACTGTACAACTTGACCTTCTAAGATGGCCTTGAGATATTATCTCGACTCAGCCACCATAATTGTATCACTGAACATTCTAGATAGGTAGCACCAAAGCAGTGAGCAATGCCCTGGAATTGGTTGGAGGACTTGCACTCAGGACAGACCCAGAGGTGCTGACCTCAAAGATGGGTCACTCTAGATGCTCCAAACTGTCCAATTGCCTACTACTAAGTCCTTGTGGAGGCCCAAGAGGAACAGATTTTTGCACATAAAATTACTATACCTCTATTGCACTGATGTCATACAAACATACAAATGTGCCAGCAGAAACAGACCACCGGTCTATCTAAGTCTGCTCAGAGTGTGCAGCTAGCACCCCTACTTTGCAGCTGTCCCACCCCTCCTTCCATTTGTCATCCCACTGCTACCCCCACCTCCCCACCCCCTCTTTCCTGTTCCCTATCCCATGCCCTTTTGAAACTGATTTCACAGATTTACATGATACCACCCATTCTGGTAGGGCATTCCATTTGCTACCACCCTCTCTGTGAAATAGTGCCTCCTCATTTCCTTCCTAAATCTTCCCCTCATTCTTAGCGCTTGCCCCTGGTGATCCTCGCCTCCTTAACTTAAAGACCCCATCTGCCCCATCCTTATTGATTCCCTCAGATACTTGAATGTCTCTATCATCTCCCCGTCCTTCTATCCTCCAGGGTGTACATATTCAGGTCTATCAGCCTGCTGTCACAGTCTGTCCTTCCATTCCACATATAATCTTGGTTGCCCTCCTCTGTCCCCTCCGGTAGCCTGATATCACACTTTAGGTATGGCCTCCAAACTGGACACAATACTCTAAGTGCAGCCTTACCAGCGACCTTTGGGGGCAAGATCACCTCTTCCGCAGATGAAAACCCTCTCGCTATACACCTAGCATTTTGTTCACTTTTGAGCCACTCTCCAGCACTGGGTAGTGTTGTTCATGGTCTCTGTTATCATTACCCTAGGTCCTTCTCCTCCTCAGTGATCCCCAGCTTAACCCTTCCCAGCCAGTATTCTCTCCTTGGGTTCTTCACCCCACAGTGCATAACCTTACACTTCTTTGCATTGAACCCAGCTGCCACCTCTCTGACCATTCCTCTAGTTTGCTTAGGTCCCCCTGCAGCTGCTTCCTCCCTCCTCTCCATTCACCACTGCTCCGATTTTGGTGTCATCAGCGAACAGACTAATCTTGCTCACCACCCAATGTGCAATGTCTAATATGAAGAGCCTGAACAATACTGGCCCATCACAGAGCCTTGTGGCACCCCACTCATCACCAGCCTTGAGCTGAGGCTCCCCTCTCACCACCCATTGCAGGCTCCCCACTCAGCCAGCTTGTAATCCAGTTCATCATTTTTCCCTACACCTACACCAGTTTACTTCCCCAAAGCCACCTATGAGGCACAGAATCGAAGGCCTTGTTAAAGTCCAAATAAAGAACATCCACCGCGATGACTTCCCTGAAACAAACCCATGCTGCCTCACATCCTGGAGGCCATTGTTCTAAGTGCGACACCAGTCTTTCTTTAGTATTGTCTCCATGAGTTTGCACACTCACGGTGAGACTTAACAGGTGATAATTACCCAGTTCATCCCTTGGTCTGCTCTTGTGTAATTGTACTACATGCCATCCTCCAGTCCAGTGGCACACATCCCAACTCCAGTGAGGTGTTGTACAGATCTGCCAGCAGCTCCGCTAACACCTCCGTCATCTCCCCAGCACCCTGGGGTGGATACCATCTGGCCCTGGTGCCTTGCCTACCTTCAGTGCCCTCAGTCCCTCTAGGACTCTACCTGCCTCAATTCTTCCATCTGTTGCCTCCTCTCCCCCGTCCCCACCCTCCCAGCCCATGGTGGTAGCAGTCACCCATTTCTTCAGTGAACACTGAGCAAAAGTATTCATTCCGTGCTTCTGCCTGCTCCTCACCCTTTCCGTCCACTTCCCACCTATTTTATCCTCACTGTTGTCTCCTCGCCTGTTTTCTCCTGATATATCTGAAAAGTCTTTCTCCCCACCCCATTAATTCCCCTGTGCTAATCTCAGCTCCAACTGGGCCTTGTCTTCTGTCACTTTTCTGGTCAACTCCTGGACCATCTTGCATACTCCTCCCTGTCCACTTTATTCCTGTCCTTCTACCTCTGTGTGCCTCTTGTTCTGCTCTCACCACCCCCACTACCTCACTGTTCAACCAGCATGGTTTTCTTGCTCTGCTCCTCTTACTCTGTGTTTTGGTGCAGGCTTCTGTTGCCTCTGTAATCCCTTTTAATAATATCCCATTTCTGATCTGCATCCATCTCCCACCTTATGCCCTCTAGTTTCCCTTTCAGTACTTCCTGCATCCTCCAAAAGTTTACCTCCCTGAGTTTACTACCTGAGTAACTGATTTCTCTGGCTCCCGCACATCGTGATATTAAACCACACCGTTTGGGGATCACTGTCAGCTAGTGGGTCCTCCACCTTTATTTCCCTTACTGCCTCCCATTCAACAACACAGATCTAAAGTGTTCTTTAGTCTAGTAGGCACACTAACCAACTGTGTCAGGAGACCCTCCTGGATTGCGTCCAGGAGCACTTGCTCTCTACACTGGAGTGACTGGAATACTCCAGTCAACCCCGGCAAGTTGAAATCCCCCACAATGACTACCTTCCCTTTCTACATATCTTTCTGATTTGTCCTGCTAATTCCTTGTCAAGCTCCTCAGACTGGGACGGTGGCCTAGATACCACCCCAAACCTCAGTTTCCTATCCCTTGAGTCTAGAAGCTGCAGCCAGATTGCCTCTGTTCTCCTTTCTTCCCCTCGTCCCTTGTGCATTTGATCCATCCCTCCATAAGACTGACACACCACTGCCCCTCCCTTTCTTACTTGATCCTTCCTGTATACTTTGTATCCTGGGATTGACAAGATCCAGTCCTGGTGCTCAGTTGCCTACGTTTCTGTGACAACTGCAATATCCACCCTCCACACTGCTAAGAGTGCCTGTAGCTCAGCTGATTTGTTGCCTAAGCTTCTTGCATTCAGCAGACCACCCTCCATTCTGCCCCTTCCCTTCATTGGCCTCCATTTCCTTCCATTCTACTCCCTCCTTTTTCAGCCACCTTGAGTCCTTCCCTGCTAGCCTGCACAGCAACCAAATCACAATTACACCTATACAGCTCTTCTGGGACAACTGTGGGTGAAACAAACCTGAGTAGCAATGTATTTCTCACAGGTCCTCACTGTACTTTGGGCTGTGGTGTGGTTCAGTGTGGGGGCAACAGTGCTGGCATAGTGGCTTCCAGACAACTGCAGACACTCTGCCTGCTACTCTTTTCAGACTCCCACACTCCCCCGCTCACAGTATGGAGCCTCCCCCTTTATGTGTAAGAGATGGTACCCCCTCCCATGTCTAGGGGTATATTGTAGCACTTATCATTTAGATGAGCACTCACCTTACACCATAAAACACTATCTTTCTTTCTTTACCTTCACCTGCCACCACAGGTAAGGTGAATGGAGACCAGGCAACCATTGCATATTTCTGGAGTACTACAAACTATGAGACTTACACACAAACTAGGACTTACTCTAAAACACTTACCATCCAAGTAAGACTGGGCAATACAAGCTTTTACAACTGTCTCCACAGATGTCCTATCATATTAAAACCCTCCATATTCCACATCAGAAATTTTACTTCACTGCTGTCCCAATTCAGAAATCATTAAATTAGAAGACTTTACCATCAACTGCCACAATACTTCTGACAAGGCAACATTGAACAGGGCAATTAAAAACACATTTTGCATAGCTAAGCACATCCGCCACAGGGCCAAACACCAGGACAAGAACAGGGTGTGTATCGACTGGATGCTTATCAACTCTGACACATACTCAGATTCTCTTAGTGATCACAATCCTACTAATTGCACTTTCATAGCATCATAGAATCATAGAGGCTGTCAGTAGATAAGGACTTCTAGTTCCATCTACTGTGCCCGTAACCCCTCCCAGGAGGATTTCCTCTGTTCTCTGGGTCTGCACTCTGCCTGCCAGTCCCATGTGCATGTCCCAGGCCTTTTAAGTTCTCCACTGTATCCACCCCCACCACCCATTCCGGCAGCCTATTCCATGGCTGTACCACCCTCTCAGTGAAGAACCTGTCCCTGATGTCCCCCTGAACCCGCCTCCCTCCAGTTTGTGGGTTTGTGTCTCGTGGAATTGTTCTTACTGAATTGAAGAAGCTGTCAACCCTCACTCTGTTTATGCCCTTAAGTATTTGAATGTCTCCACCATATCCCCCCTCTCCTCCAGTGAGTACAGGCCCAGCTCCTCCAGCTGATCCTCATATGGCCTCCCTGCATCCCCACACCATTTTGGTCACTATTCTCTGGACCCTTTCCAGCCAGTCCATGTCCCCTTTCCTGTATGGCCTTCAGAACTGGACCCCATATTCCATGTGTGGTGTGATCATGGTTTTGTACAGCAGCAGGATCACCTCCTTATCCTGCTTGTGAAACCCTCCATGCATGCCAGCATACCCAGTGCCTTTCCTGTTGCCCTGTCACACTGATCCCGGACTTTCAGGATGTCTGAGATGGTAATCCCAGGTCCCTTTCCTGCTCTGTCTCTCCATCTCCTCCCTTCCAGTTGGTATTTTACCTTGGATTGTTATGCCCTATATGCATAATCCTGCACTTTTTGTGTTGAACCATAATTGCCACCTTTCTGACCACTCCTCCAACCTGGCCAAGTCCTCCTCATATCTTCCACCCCCCTTCCTTCATATCCACCCTGCTAATACAGATTTCCATGTCAGTCCGTGAACAGACAAGCCTTCCCACTCAGACCCTCTGTGATGTCCCCATGTATATGTTGAAGAGCATGGGTCCCAACACAGACTCCTGTGGAACCCTACTTGTCACTCTTTCCTCCTTTGAGTACACCCCATTAACTTTGACCCTCTGACCCCCACCAACTAATGTTCCACCCATCTAGTGAGCTTGCTTTCCCACCCCCAAGCTTTTTAACCTTGCCTCACGAGTCTCCCATGGAAGATGGTGTTGAACACCTTCCTGAAATCCAGGTAGGCATGTCCACCGCCCCTCCCTGGTCCCATATCTCTGTCACCCTGTTGAAGAATTCAATCAGGTTGGTCTCGCATGATCTGCTACCCGTGAATCCATGCTGATTGTCATTCAGTAGGCCCTCCCCTTAAGATGCTTAACCAGTCTTTCCTTAATCAGTGCCTTCATCAGCTTGCTAACCACCGAGGTCAGGCTTATTGAGGAGTAGTTACCTGGCTCTTCCTTCCCACCCCCTTATGCAGTGGTACCTCCTCGGCCTTTTTCCAGTCTTCCGAACCCTTCCCTGTTGTAGTGACAGGTTGAATAGCCTTGTGATTGGTGCCACCAATTCCTGTTTCATCTTTAAGCACCCTCGGTGAGTCCCATCTGGCCCCACCGCCTTGTCAGTCCGCAGCCTGCTCAATTCCTCCAGCACTCTAGCTTTAGTGAAGGGACTAGAGTCCATCTCCTACTCGTCCTCCCCTATTTTCTAATTTAGGTCCCCTCCATCTTCCATTGTAAAGACCAATGCAAAGTATCTGTTTAAGACATTGGCTTTTTCTAAGTCTCCCTCCACCAGTGCCCCTCTTCCCTTTGAGCATCACTATCTCTCTCTTCCTTTTCCTGTCACTTACATATCTAAGGTGGCAATAATGTCACTACAAGGAGATCCAATTCCATCTACTATATATCCCACGATGTCGCATTCGACCCAAGGACAAAGATCATTTGCCTATCGGCATCCAACTGGCTCAACCTCTTGGCAGTGACATAGTGGACCGCCTCCAACACTCGGCCTTTTCAAGTCCAGCTGCGCCTCTCACTGCTTGTATCCTGTGATTGCCCATCTTAACATTTCCACTGTTCCAGCTGCATGCCCCAGCACCAGCACCCAGCACTTACAATCAGTCTTTGCACTAACACCTTACCTGGCAAATTCCTCAACAAGGCCCCCTTGCTGCAATGTCTCCACCTCGCCACCTCCCCATATCTCCCTCCTGCCCCCACCCACCTCCCCGCACTCCCTTACCCCTGCACCTCCTAACCCCCTCGATCTCCTACCCTCACTTCTCCCCCATCGACCCTCCCTTGTCTTGCTCATAGCTCAAGTCTTTGTACTGGTTATTACATGTCTGTAAGTCAGTGATGTTATGTTTGTAACTAAAATGATGACTGTTGCACAAGCTGACGTGGAACTTTATAAAAGAGCCTCGGCTCAAAGGTATTGTAATCCTAGATTGAAATAAATAAATAAATAAAAATAAATAAATAGATAATCTCTTGTCCCCTTCTTAACCCCCTTGCTATCACGTTCTTCTGTTTCAGCCTAGGCCCTCTTGATGACCTTCCTTGCTTCCCTCAGTTTATCCCTATTCACCCCCTATCTACCTCTCTTTGTGTCGTCTTATATATACTGAATACCCTCCTCTTCTCCCTGACTGTTTTCCTCACTTCAGCAGTGAACCAAAGTAGTTTCCTACCCTCTTTCTCTTGCTCACCATCCTAACGTAATAATCTGTCACTTTCCATAGTCCCTTTAATTTCCCCATAGCTCCTCCACATCTTCCAGGACTTCCACCCCTCAAGCTCCTCCTGTACCATTGCTCTCATCCTCCCAAAGTCTGCCTTGCTAAAGTCAAGCACCCTAGTGTTCGAGTTGTCCTTGGCCTGACCCTTGTTGATACTAAATTTCGCCACCTTATGGTCACTGTCTCCCAAATTTTCCTGACCCCCACCCCTCTACACTGTCCCCATTTGTCAGAATCAGGTTCAAAATGGCTCTCCCTCTAGTAGATTCTGTCACCAGTTGGCTGATGAATACTTCCTGCAAGGCTTCCAACACTCCTAGCTCTTAACTGTGGCTGCTGCCAGGATGACCCAGTCTATGTCAGGTAGATTTAAGTCTCTCAGTACCATGATTTTCCTCTGTTGGCCATGTCCTGTATCTCATTAACCATCTGCTTGTCAACCACCTCATCTTGATTTGGTGGTCCGAGACCACCTCTACCTTCACTGCCTTCTCCCTTGTTCTGCTTATGATTTCATAGGGTCTGGCAGATCCATCCCCCACACAACAATGCCTTTATATCCTGTTTTACATAAAGGGCTACCTCTTTTCCTATCCTGTCTCTCCTATACAGTACGTTCCCTGGTATTTCCACTTCCAGTTGTGGTTCTCAGTCCACCAGGCTCTGTGATCTGCAACCAGGGCCAGGTCACCCTCCGCCACTATTGCCTGCAGTTCTCCCATTTTATTATCCAGATTCCTGGCGTTAGTCAGCAAACCCTCCATCAGCCCCTCCCTTTCCCCTCCCCTTGTCAGTTTCTCTTGCCCCAAATGTGGGGAGAGCTAGTTAGGCCTGATCCTCTTCTCCTCCTACTGGGCAACACCAGCTATGCCCTCCCTCTACTAGTTTAAATCGTTCCTTAGTATTTTATCTATAACTTTGAAATGCAAAACCTCCAAGCTCCCTTTGCATAATACATCAAAACAAAGGCTTTCAATAAACTTGATATCCAAAAGTCTGCAAAACATCAGCCACTCAAAGGGAACCATCAGCACTATATACCAAACGTAAATCTGGAGCTGGCCCCAATTTACACTTCATGTGCAAAATATATTTTTATTTTCTGTTTACTGCAGTATAGTAGATTGTATCAGGCAGATTCTGTTGACTTTCAGGCTAGCACAAATCCCAGAATCCTGAAGCTGACATCAGATCATGGCTGCAGAATAGGTGATTCAATAGCCTGCAGTGATTTTGCAAATATCTTTGTATTGTTCTCTTTTATGCAATAAGAACAGACAATACAACAAGTATAACAAACGAGCTGCAGAGTGGAAATATTACACACAGTGTTTAACACGATGACATATCTACTTTCTCTTACACATGCTACTGGAATTTATTGAAGACAAGCGTTGCTAGTGAAGTGCCCCTCAGATGCCCCCCACCACCACCATTGTACACTTCTGACATCAATTGCTGTTCCTTATATTAAGTACATACAACAAAGTTGACTGATGTTTTGGGGCTATGGAATAAAGTTTGGATTTTCTGCCGTAATGTGAACCAACCAGCATCTCCATCTGAGTTGAAATACTTCGACAGTTGGTTAGTTGGGCTGTCAGCCTTTCTGTAACATATTTGTGATGCAGGTCCCTCCAGTTTTCAAAAGCTGGGGGTTGGGAGTGAACGCAGTTTTGTTATAACTTTTTAGCTAATACCATTGCCATATTAAATAGTTTTCTGGTGTCATGGTCCCCATACCTCCACTGGGGCATCCAGAAACAAGACTGTCTGACTAGCAGTTTTTAGGTTTCCCTTTAGATATTCTCTTAACTCCTGTTGCAGTATCTCATAAAGGATGCCAGACCAGGCAGGACCATAGTGCATCACCATGGGTAGCCTTCCGTATACCACCTTGTCTCCAGCATTGTGCCCGTGTACTCTTCTGGTATTTACTTTGTTTATTGGGTTATAAAAAATATATAGCTTATAGGTTATAACAAAAATTATAGCTTTCCATGAGTATTCTCTACATGTGTATTATTTGAATTTTGATATCCAGGTAAGCTCACTGGGACAAACATATCCTTTTCAGGGTGACCTGAATACATTTCCAACAAGAGCAATTCAGGATAATGGTTACAGCAGGTTGGTAGAGTAACATTTTATGTGTACAGTCATACAATAATAATTGGAATTATACAGATCCAGGCAAGTGAGGGTAGGGATTACAAAATTGAAGATTACTACTTGGCAAAATGCAAACGGCTTAGGTTGTTAAGTAGGCCAAGGAGACACAATAATCATTCTATGCTAATAAGCTTATAAATAGACAGTGTGTTTACAGATATAAATATCAATATAAAGGTATATATAGATATACAATGGACTGTGAAAGAGATTGCAGGAGAGAGAGAGAGAGAGAGAGGCTGGTCTTAGGCTGGGGAGAATGCATTTGATTATGGTATCAGGTGGGCTTATTTACAGGTGCAGATTGGGAGGGGAGAAGATTTCTTTGAAGTATGTTTTGAACTGGGAGAGAGACAAATGTCCTAACCACTATATGTTGCCAAGTTGAAAGACAAAGTGTAGTCCTAGTCAAGCCCATATCCAAAATCTGAGGTCTAACTTTTGTTGGCATAAAAGCTTCCATGTCAGAAGGGAATATAGTAAAAAGCTCCAGGGGCCATGCTTTTAGAATTTATAATTTTATTCCACACCAGCGGAGTATGCTATGTATATGAGTTATGTATATTTGTATCTTGGGGTCATCCGTGACCAGAATCTAGGCTTTGATCTCTACTTCAAATACACTTGTAAATTGGTAAACTTTAAGTTAGGCATTGCCTATAGATCTAGCTACACACTTACACCATCTGCTAGACTGGCTGTTGCCCGTGGCATCCTACTTCCAGCCCTGACTTATGAAGTGGTCACGATATGGCTATACCTAAAACAACGCTTTCTGCCTGGGATACCACCTATCACGACATTTGCAGTTATTCATCCTGATCCCTAGGCTCAAACACCACTGCCAACTCCACTCAGACCTAAACTGGCTATCACCTGCTGCACTGAGACTCCACTCAGTTGACTCCCTAGTGGATAATGTAATCAGGACACAATCTCCTGCTAGTCTGGCTATGTTACTGTCTCCTCAAACATCCTCCATGGCCCTCGCTCGACTGACAAGTCCCTACTGCAAATACCCAGGTGTAAAACCTCAAAGGGTACCCAAGCTTTCTCTCACTATGCCACACAGCAATGGAGCTCCTTCCAGTAACACTACACCATGCATCTTCTCATGCCTTCTTTAAAACAGCTTGGTGCCTACCTACTTGCTTCAAACCCATGCACCTGTCTTAAACTCCATGATCTATCTATGTCTCTCTCTCACTCTCTCCCCATCTCCCATCTACCTATTGTGTTAAGCCCTACTCTTTCTTCTCTTAGAACCATGGCTATGCTCCACTAGCTGTCTTGATGATGATTTTGTATGCCTGTATGTTGATTTCCTTCATAAATAGTATTTGTTAAATGTGCACCTACTATGTACTTAATAGGGTACTGTATTCTTGTTGTCTAACTCTCACCATGTATTAACATAAACATAGAAACATAGAAACATTAGATAGCTTGTTATGTCCCTAGAGTACATACTCTGCCCCCACTTTTATTTCTTTTACTGTGAACACATCTCTGCCTATCTGTAAATATGCTGAACATGTTATTTCCCCAAATTGTGTTATGCTGTACTTGCAATGTTTTTTCTTTTTGTTTCATGTTGTATTCCTCCTGGGTCGTTGCTGAAAATAGTCGCCTCTATGGCTAGCCCGCCTACCTGGTAAACAAAAACAAAATAAAAATAAAATAAATCAGTAATAGTCTCTGTGGGTCAGGAAAGAATGTTTTGGGTAGGTTTAGAATCTCCTTTGATGAGATCCAGCTTTTTCCAACTTTTTCTAGTGGGCTGCATAGTTTGAGGTAATCCAATAAAACACTGTTCAGAGTTGTGCTACTACATGGTATAATGTTAGATCTGGGGAGATAGAAACATAGAATTTGCCAGGAGATAGGGACTGTTTGACCCACATAGTCTGCCCATTTTCCTGCCTACAATGCTGTTCCTCTCCAAGAACCAAGGGCAGATAGTCCCCCTTGGTCTTGGACAGGAACAGCATGGATAATCTGATTCTAAACCTCTTACTGTATCTTGCCATAAATAGCTGGTGATCTGTTTATTCCAGTATCTAAAGTTACTCTGTGGTGGACCATTGGCATTGTTTGTGCCAGATAGAGTAAGTGTGGTAAATGGTTCATTCTTATAATGTCAACTCTCTGAATAAGTGGAGTGGAGATGTGTCCTTGTTTCAATATCCTTGATGTGGGCTTGTGAGGACTGATCCTAGGACAGGGATGTAACTAATTATGAGTCTGGTGCCAGCATGATTCTCAGATATTTAAAGGAAGTCATATCCCACTTAAACTGAAATTGTTCTTTAATGTTTTGCTTGTGGGTATAGTTGATCTGAAGGACCTCGTTTTTGAGGTATTTAAATTATACTCATCCAACTTTCCAAAATGAGTAAGGGCCTGCCATAGATGGAGAAGGGCGGTCTCTGGTTCGTGAGATAAATGAGTAAGTCATTGGTGTATAATGCCACCTTTGCTCCATCTCCCAAGTGTATTCCGTGGTATCTCAGAGAGGGTGATCGCTATTGAGCACCCAGAAAAAGGGCTTAATTTAATAGCTTACACCTGTTCTAAAGGTTAGTGGATGGGGGTGAATGCAGGTTATAGCAACATCCTGTTGCAGTATGTATATGCACACATGGGGAGTGAGCACGCCATGCAGTGGCGGAAGGGAGGGAGGGTTTGTAAGGTGTAGCACTATGGTGGGTTGCCGAGCTGGCCTCAAGGTTTATGTAGCATCCCACACCTCAGCTGTGCATTAAAGTCTTTTATCACACACTTCCCCATGCTTTATTCTATATATAATGCACATTCCAGATGTGGGATGCTACATAAACACTGATGGTGAAGCTCAAGGGGTTTATAAAAGAATCCCACTTTGGGGTTTGCATTAAATTCGAGTATGCACACTATCACATACTTTATTTTTTTATAATTGCTTTTGAGCAATTTTTTCCAGCCTGAGTCTTGTGACTCTGTGTGACACTCACACACACACACGCACACACACACACACACAAACACAGTCTAACTCTTCCTCCCTTTCCAAAGTTAGCATTTTGTTCTTTCTCTTTTTTTTTTGCGATCGCAGTAACCTAGTACTGTGGCAGTCAGCCACTGCCCCATTCCACTTGCACTGTCCATCACCTGAAACTGGCAAACATCAGGATCAACTAGATACAGCTTTTTAAATTTAAAAGTAGGATCAACTAGACAGATTATAAAAAAATGATGATAAGAAGGAGTGGAGTCTTGTTCTGGCAGCTCCTCACTAACGGAAATATGGAGCCGCATGTTTGTTAGGAACTGTTTAGCCCTCCCACATTCAGAATGAGAGTTAATGAGGGAGTGCTAAACTTTGACACACAGAATGCATGAATGCAATAATTACCAGCAGATTATTATGTCAAATTTCAACTGGTTGAGCCCATTGAAAAAATTGCTCACCAGCAATTATATTGCAGTAAACTGTGAGTAGAAAAAATGTTTTTGCACACGAAGCACAAATTGGGACCAGCACCACACGAGAGTGGAGCTCAATTTGAATGTTCTTCTTCCAGTTTCTGAAGTTCCTGAATTAAATAAATTCCATTCACACCCTAAACCCAGTCCAATATTTCACCCTTAGTACCAGGCACTTTCTTAAAAATTTTGCCATTTGAAAAGAAGCATATGATAATTTTATATTACTGAGTTGGGCATACTAAGGGAAATCTGAGTTGAAAAGAAACCCATAAAGAACAGTGAAGACCACCATCTCATAAAGAAGCCCACCAGGGTGAAACATTGGTGAGTAGAATTTATAAAATTCAAATCTCCAAAATTGGAATTGAGTTGATGATCTTTTGTGGAAATTTGGCTATAGTTATCACCATCAGCAGCCCCATTTATAATTTTTAGACATTGTGAAATAATACAAACTACCTGGGGTTTCTGTCTTTGTTCTAGTTTTTCAATAAATTGGACACAAGAATGTTGCTGGAGAACATAGACACAATCAGTTGGGAGTGGTTAAACCTGTTGCCTGATATTGAACTAGCTGGGACTTATTCTCAGGGTGAGCTAAAAGTAATATGCAAAAACTAACTCCTATTAAATAAGTCAGGTGTATGGGGACAATACAAGTAAATTTCCACTGAATTCTCAACATTTATCAGCAGCAGGACAGAGTGTGAGCACCTTCAAAACCACTGCTGCTGACCGAGACTGGGAACAATACAGGTGACTCAGTAATAAGACGTGATCCTTTTAAGAGATGCCAAATATAGCCACTGTAGCAATAGTGGAAATCCTCAAAATCTCTGAAAGGCTGATGGTAAAGCGCAATTCCTGCTAAGAACTTAAAACATCTTCCATCTCACATCTTCATTACAGCAACACTGCCTTAATCACTGGAGACCTCAATATTGTGGATGCTATGAATGCTTACCTCACAAACTTTGATCTTAACTTGTCACTGCTGTCCAACCCATTATGACACCAATGCAAGGCTGGAAGACCCCACAGTTGGACCTAATTATCCATCCACTCCAGTGTTTCATCTCAAAGATATTCAACACGCTGTTAAGAAATTTGATGAAGATGCTGGATATCTCAGAAGGTGGAGCAGCATAGAAGTAAGAATATTGAAAATCATGGCTGACTGCCTAGCATCATCTGTTACAACACTTTTTAATCTCTCTGTTACAGCTGTTCTGATATTTTCAGTTTGGAAAACTGCCATTGTAATGCCCTTGCACAGAGCTGGGCTCACCTTCGATCCCAATTACAGACTCAGTTTTATCAACATTCAAGAATGCCTGAAAAGGCTGGTTCACAATCAACCAATGGCACACCTGCTTGATAACAAAATATTCTCACTGGCACAGCCACTCAACCAGCATAGCATTGCAGCAGGAAACAAATTACCTATCACTTGCAATTTATGATGGTTACAATGTTGGTGCAGTCTTCATCAACCTCATAAAGGCATTCAACACCATACATGACCTACAGTACTATTCTACAAGTTACTCCACCTACTGTACAGTTAACCAGTAACCCAGTCTCCTGGTTAAAAATCAACTTGTTGGACAAGTCCCACACAGCAAAGATTAAAAGTTCATCCTCTACATCTAGTGAAGTAATTCCAGGGATAAATGACTTGATTTTTGAACTCTGTCACTCCAGCATCTACAAACTTCTCAAAAGGGTGAATTGAATTAAAGTTTAAACTATCATGGCCTCTGGCCAGGATGGAGGAGACAGAGTCACTAGATCACAATCAGTGATTATGTTTTTGCCTGTAGATGAAACAAGATTAATTCCAAGCAGGGACAATCACAGCAGAAGCCATTCTCCAGCAAGTGTAATAGGGTCAAACTATGACATGGACGGGGGCCGACAACTCTCTCTCACACCAGATTTGAGATACTACTTAAAGGGATAAAGGATTTTGAGATGAAAACAGAGCTGTAGTTGTATGCTGAACCCCAACTGCAAGTGGTTCACAAGTGATTGATACTGTAGAATAGAGAGTGGGCCTAGTTGAGGATAGGCACTATTCACCTACACAAAGTATAAGAGTATCTAGTGGTGCAAAATGCAGCCTCTTACAAAAATGTCAGGATGTTGATGTCCACCACCAGTGAAGTAACCTTAGATTATGTGGGCTGCCTGCAGCTTCAGAGAGGCAGAATGACAAACTTTTGGAGGATTTGTTGAAAGATATGCTCTCCCTACTAGAATCAGTGGAGTTCCATATTGAGTGGGCACATAGAACTCTGCCCTGGCCTCCAAATCCCAGTGCATGGCCCTTTCATTTGTCATGAAACTTGGAAGATACAGAAATAAGAGAGATATATTAAGGACAGAGTGGCAAACCAAAGACACCTACTATAATTGGGCAAAGTTTTACTTTGAGCAAGATTACCTGCCAGAGGTTCTCAAAAAATGTCTGGTAAGACCTTGGCATTCTGTAGACTTCAAAACAAAATATTCACTTTAAAACACCCTACCCACCTGACTGTAGGTGTTCTGGGAGTTGGGTGCTCAAATACATCAAACACCTGAAGAGGCACTAAAATTATCAAAGAAAATGTTTAGCTGTGCATCCATCTGTAAACCAGCAGCAGCCCTCTCAGTATCCCTGAACAGACTGGCTACAGGTTAAATATCAGCACTTTCATTTCAGTGTGAGGAGGGCAGCCTTTTGACTATGCTGAGGTTTGGGAGATTTACAATTATTCGTGATATGGCCACATCAGTCAAGAATCTCACATATGCAGGATTGTGGTAGGGTGCAGGTGTAAGTGGGCAATCAAGTAGCGTGACACAAAAGGCTTTATTAAAATTCAGAAATGTATTTTATAGTTTGGAATTTTCATCAGTAGCAGAACACCTCTCACACAGAATTCTGTCTTAAACCACTTCAGATGTCCAGGAAAATATAATAGCACCAGTCTGAACATCTGTATAGCAATTTAACAACAGTCCCTGTAATTTTCTCCAGGCCTTCTTCTTTGTAATAATCACCTCTTTACTCTTTGGAGCACCTTAACGAGTTCCCTGGAGTTCACCTCAAGATCCAGAATCGATCTGCTTTACTTGAACTATACATTCGACTTTTATACCCTGAAGGGGCAGGTGACTTCATAAACCACTCCTTATACATAATTTTAAACATTATTCCTTTATTCACATCATTTTGTATTTCTTGAACATATATGAACACCATAAAGCATTATAACATCTTAATTCTATATGCAGAGAACAATTACACTCTTTTATTATGGGTTTAAGCTTTATTTCTGACCTCAGGGAGCACCACCCCTTCCAACAGTTGTATTTAAGGATTCATAGAATGGCCAGCCAGCTCTTAGAGAAGCTACAGGCAAAAATGCAGGAACTCCGAGCTCCACAACGCCGAACCCCCACTGTTCAAGACCAACACCAAATCACTTCCAAACCACAGGAATTGCTCCTGAGGGTAAGAAAGCAATCCTCTCTATTTTAAAATACAAAAGGTTGCAGTTTCTAAGAACTAGAGGGCTAAATGCCTTCACAACAGCAGACTAATGAGCAGGGGTAATGAACCACCCACTTTGAGCTACAACATAATAATAATAGGAAAGGCCGCCTCGGCACTTATAGAAGGGCTTGGAGCCAAAGGCAGAGAAATTCAAAGGGCTAAATCATCAGCCACAGTACAAAAACCTCACTCTACAAAACCCCTAAAAATTTACAGAACGCCACAATTCCATCAGAGAGGGTATGTACTAAGCTAAATGCTCCACTGTAAGAATACTAATCCAATGCGGAAAATATTAAAAGCTTAATTCCCCAGACGATAGTGCTAACGTTCTTGCAAGAAATACAGGCTTTCCAACTCTTGTACTGGCACCATCGTAGGGGTTCAGACTTCAAAAGGCAATTACGCAGTGTTCTGCCACCTTTTACACTGAGAGCCAATTATTTTGTAATGGGAATAAGATGCAGGCATTCAATCTAGTAATAGCCTGCAGGAAAAAGTATTCATGTTTTCTTTTAGGGAAACTGAAACAGGACACTTGCAAAACAATACAACTTTCCCTTATCTTTAAAATATCCTGTCTATCTAGGTAATCTACATTTCTGACCTTCCCTTCTCATTAGTACTCGGATAAACCTTTATTTTTATAAAAGGGCTCCAACCCTCACAATCATAATGAAAATAGCGTTAACAAGGGCGGCTAAGCTTTATTACTTTTAGACAGCAGCCGCAATTCTTTCACTTCATTCAGACTGGAGGTACAAAAGCTACCCAGCCCAAAAATGCTCCGCTTTTTTTTTTTTCTAAGCTAATAACATCCTTATAATAATAGTTTATTTTACTCTTAGCATGACGACTGACTTTGGGGCACATGGCTGAATTCGGGCATAATGACATAGAGGTTTCCATTACAGCCTTTTCTATTCACAAATGTGCAAAACACATTTTCTCAAAATCGGCAGAAAATAAATCTGTTGCAAGAATGCTACAAAAGGATATAATATAAAATACTCATTATAACTGCAACCATCCTTTTGTTTATTATTATTATTTTGTTTCAGTCAGGCTGGTGGTAGAAAATCCGCTCAACCCGAAAGCACTTTGCCTAATAATTTAAACAAGCTTAAGGCTTGGCTACTAGTTCCTTTATTTTTATTTTCAATAAATGCCCTAAATAGTGGCTGCCTTTTAACTAAATGGACCAGAGCACTTAAACTCAGCAACCGAAATGAACACATCAGGCTGAACTATACAGCCTGACTGTAATGATGAGCTATCGTAGCACCTTTAGGGCAGCAAACAGCAGGACTTTCAAGTATCTAGCATTTTACAAATTAAATTTTGGGGCCCTCAACCTTCACAGGGGCACTCTGTAACAAGGATACTTCAATTATCTGCCTAACAGTGTGTCACTGGTTTACCCTCCTATTCTGATGCAACATGAAGGGAGTGTTTTTCCCTCTGCCTGTGGTAAGCCAATCTGGATTTGGACTAGAGGTAGAAAACAGGACATTGATTAATTTATACCTCTCCTTTCTTTGTTTCATCATCTTCCCTTCACTTGCTTAGTTTGACTGTGGCATTGTAGGGACTTAAGACTGGCATGGAAAATGTACAATTTCTGGTTGCCTTGGTGAACTTGTATGTGACTGCTTTTTGTTTTCCTCTAGGACTCATTCCTTTGAATATGACAAACACAGTGGTTTCAGCAAGTGAGGTCAGCAAAGGTAATATGTTGTGTTATAGGGTCTCTCCTGTCTTTTTCTTCAAAATAATACTAACCTCATTGAAACCGTTGTTACTTCCATTGTTTGGTGTTGTTGTCACAGGAGGAGGGGTAGGGGCTCCTAGGGGTTTACCAGAGCTTTCCCATGAGCTCAAGGTGAGCCTGTGAAGGTTGTGGGAACACTTGGTGGATAACCCTGCTTCTGAGGCTCTTTGCTTCACCCTTCTGAGGAGCTCCTGGGTTGGCAACCTCCCAGGTACACATGGTTGTATGGGTAGGGGGTGCTGTGTTGGCATATTTGACTTTGCACCGTTAAGAGCTTGTACCTCATACTCCTGGGCCACCACTGTTCAATATTTATATACCGTTTGTGCATTTGTTGTTCTTTATTAAATGATACAGGCTCAGAGTATGTTCCTCTACTGCCTACTTAGTATGCATGCTATACTTAACACTTGTTTACTGTTTCCCTGCATTTACACTGCAATAAAAGCAGTCACTGCCAGACATAATTGAGCTACCTCATATTGATAAATAGAGGGGATGCTTATCACAGTATATTGATTTCTTGGATGTCTTGGATGCACCCTTCTTGTTTTTAATGGTTTGTAGTTTGCCCAGCTCACCTCCTGCAATGCATTGGGATAGAGCAGGTGCAGGTGCTGGAGAGGATGGGGTACTTTTGCTCTACCTCTGTTGCTTCAATTTCAGAGGTGGATGTGTACTTTTTGCTCTACCTACAGTATGTCACTTCAGTTTTGCCCTATGTTCTAGTCGCCCCTGAGTGTCTACATTTCCGCTTGATCCTTTCTTTCTGGGTCAATCCATCCTGCAGGATGGGACAACTGGGACCTGAACCCCACCTCCTGGGTCTGTGTGGGTGGCTGTTTGTGTTTGTCTGTGCCTGTAGCTTAGTTTTTGGGATTTACAAGATTTTCTGCTTGGAGTAACTACACCATTCTGCTCACTACATCTGTGAAGGTCTCCTGACTGGATTTTGCAAAACATCACCACCAGGTATTTGCATTTTCAGTTTAAAATCAACTTTTTGGAAGCTATCCTAAGCAAAGCAGAAGTCAAGCAACTAAGTCTGACAAATTCAGTGACTCTGTGTCCTGCTTGAATCCACATTTCCATCTGACCTTCTCCTGAGGGATCTGTATGTGGCTTTTAAACAACCTCTTTAAATAACAAAAGGAAGCATAAGGACAAAAGGATTTCACATCCGGCTCTTGTACTTGAGTAAGTGCCCAGGCTATCAATGTAATGAGGCAGGGGTGCATGCCTGCAAACCCTTGCATAGCCAAAGCCTCTTGTCAAATCCTTGCCTAGCTGTGACCCTGGGTGACCTGTATCATGAATTGTACCAATAGCCCAGGACATCTAAAAATTGTATCTCTGAATATCCGTAGCTTCTCTCCAAACTGCTACAGTTTCAGGCCTGGGTGGCTCAGATTGATCCTGGACGTCATCTCCCTAACAGAAACATGGCTATCACTAAAGATCCCAGACACAGCAATTGTCCTTCTTGGATATAACCTGTTCTGGCAGGATCGTGCATCAAAAAGGGGAGGGGTGTCTGGTTTATCTCAAGAGTGATATCAAAGGGCAAATACTATTAATTAGCTTCCACACCAAGGAAGCACAGGTTCTAACACTAAAACTTAATACTGGCCAACAAAACAAAGTGCTACTATTAACCACCATATACCTGACTCCTGGGACACTACTCACTGGCTTCCCACAGCTCATAAGCCACCTCGAACAGAACAAACTAAACTGGGAACATATAATCCTAGGGACTTCAACATTAATTGGCAAGCACAGGATGCAGGGACAGCTAGAGACCAAATAGCCAGACTGTACCTGACCCAACTGGTCACACAACCCACCAAACAAAACTACCAGACAGGAACCAGCACCCTCATCGACTGGCTATTCTCCTCCTGTCCTGAACATATCGCAGAGGTAACAATCCTACCTGACACCATAAGTGACCACTCCCTGTACTACTTACCTGGACAAACAAGTTCACCAAGAGTAAGCCTAAGACCACCAGGAACAGATCACTAAGGCCTGGTCAACTAGACTCTTTCAGGCACTACCTAAAAGGGATTGACTGGTCCCCACTGGATAGAGTCAAGGATGGAAACCAAGCACTGTATTACTTCTGCAGTATTTTTACTAAAGCCTGTGACATCTTTGCTCCTCAAAACAGAGAAAGCCAGAGGAATCCCCAAGCCCTGGCTGTCCAGGCCTCTAACTGAATGCATGCCACTTAGAGATCACCTGTGGCATAAGGCCAAAAGCCACCCGGGAATCTAGCTGACTTCCAAGTGTATAAGGCAGCTAGAAATACCTGCACAAACTCATATCGCCTGACTAAAGCAGCTTACTACAATGACCTCCTAGGAAAGACCTGGGTAGAGGGAGGGAGTTCTGAGACTCTGTAAAATCTCTCATGGGTAGAGCTCAAGGGCCCCACCAGACCTTATAGTTACCACCTCTGGTACATTGCAAGACCCAAAGGAAATCACTGATGCTTTTAATGTTGCATTCACAGACCTCAGCAATGTGTTGTCACCTGAATACCTGAATCACACCCTTGTAGGCCAGCAGCACAACCTCAACACTCCATCACCACAGGACAATGTTACCCCACCATTCTACTTCAGGCAAGTCTCCAAACGGGTCCTTGTAAGACCAGGATGGGAAGTGACATGATCGATATGAAGATGGTAGCACTCACATTAAATGAACTTGTGGCACCACTCATCAAGGTATTCAATGCCTCCCTAAGATCTGCATCTTCCGTGTCAGGTGGAAAGAGAATCTAGTCGCACCTGTTTTTAAATCAGGAGACAGAGCTAATTTAGCAAACGTCCGCCCATCTCGATTTTACCCCCCTCCAAAGCACTTGAAAGGGTGGTCTCAGAACAACTAACTGAGTACCTAGAAAAGCATAGTCTTCTGCTTGCAACAACATGGATTCTGACAAAACCACTCCACTGTTACCGCAGTTAGTAGAGTGCCACCACTCAGCCTTATGGGGCCTTGGATGAAGGGATGGTGGTGGGTCTTATCTTCATAGACCTCACCAAGGCCTTTGACAGTCAATCACCAACTGCTACTGAGATGTCTCCTCTCTACAGGATTGTCAATGGAATCTGTGGCCTGGTTCCATAGTTACCTAACCCAACTTGTCAGGATTGGCAAAGATCTCTGAGCCCAGGGAAGTAAACCTAGGGGTCCCACAAGGTTCTATCCTCAGTCCTCTCTTATTCAGCCTCTTCATAAATGACATGCCTTCTACCTGTCCTGCACACTCCGTACTCTGTGCAGACGATGCTGTTATCTCCATCCCAGGGAAAGACCTGGGATCAATTAGCTCTGAACGTCAGCACAATTTAGTCATTGGAATCCTGGTTCATCTGAAATAAACTGCTACTCAACTACAAAGACAAAGAGCATGCTCTTCAGCACCCCACAGAGCAAGATTCGAGGGTCCTCACTGCATATACTTAGTAGCGAAGGAGAAGTACTAGACCAAGTCAATACATTCAAGTACTTAGGGATTCACCTTGATGACACCCTCACCTTCACTGCCCATGTTGAGCAACTTGTAAGTCCACCAACATGAAGCTTGGCATCCTGTACAGACACCGCACCCTCAATGACACCGCCGCCCTGAAACTTGTTATGTGCAGTTCAGTTCTCTCATCTGTGGATTATGGTCTTGTCCTATATGGGGCAGGCACAGACATAGTGCTTAAAGGTAAAACCATCTTCAACAAGGCCTGCCACCTGGTCCTGGGAGTACACAAAATTACTCACTCTTGTGACCTATACAAGGAAACTGGCTGGCTCCACTCTACCACAGACTCCAATGCCAGGCCTGCCTCCTTACAAAAGTCCCTGATGGGGTCCATGCTCTATGGCTACTTCAGCCCTCTTTGAGCCTGCACAACCATCTAAATGCACAAGGAGTGCCTCCAGGACTGCTTTAATTGTTCCTTCAAATGAACCACCCTTGGCCAAACATCCTCTTCTACTGTGGGCCTAAATGGTTCAATGATCTGCCTGCAGACCTTGCCAACTCCCCAGACTTGGCTACTTTAAAATGGGCTTTGATCTCTTCTTGCCAGCAAATCTGTCTGCCAGTGTTTCTGTTAACCCATGGCCTCTGACAGCAGTTCTCACACGTGCCAAATGCTACCTCTCTCACTCCCACCCTCCTGTTCCACAACTGCCCACTTCCCTCCCACCTTCCACCACCTACTACCTCCCTTAACAAAGCCTCACCTTGGCTGCTAAAACATGCATTTCTCCAGACTGGGAGCACCCCATCTGAACTGTAACATGATTGCTAAACTCTGTACTGCACTTAATTAGTGCTGCATTAATATGTTTCTCTGGAAGTGTGGCCCTGTTTCTCCTTACTTGTACCCTGCTTAATGTAACTGCAACTGCACACTAATACCACTTGTTAGTTGATGTCTTTCTGTTCTGCAGTGTTTCATCAGCTGTAAATGTCTTGTATTCCTTGTTGACTTGGAGCCTTTGTAAATGGGCCTCGGCTCAAAGGTATTAATCGGAATTTGAAATAAATAAATAAAAAACTTCATTAGCAGGTACAAAGGGAGGCCTGATGTTCTAGAGGTTTCACATTTCCTCCCACTTGGGACTGAACTTTTAACTCCACAGATTTCTCAAAGCAACTAGAGGATTGTCACTAAGTCCTCCTACCTTTGAAGTAGGGTTAATTGTTTTGTGTTGTATTTGTCTGTTGAGCATGGTTGTTACTGTTACATGCTTTGTCCAGTATTGTATTGTTGGTTTTTGCTACTGCACATATAGCGTGTCTATATTACAAATGTGTTATAGTGCTTAACCTGGATTTTGAATTTCCCCACCATAGTAATTTTCGATTAGGAGCTGTTACATTTACCCTCTTTCTGGGGTTGAGAAGTGAAGCTATGAGGGGAGGGGCCACACAAACTAGTGATGGAGATAAGATTTATATACATATGACCTCACCTACAGTGGAGGCAATTCTTTACCCTTAATCTTATATTGCTTAATGGCTACATCATATAATACCATATCAAATGGTAATATTAAATGAATGCTGAAAGTGCAGTAAGAATCAACATTTCAAACATAAGTCTCTTTAGGAATTATCTAAAAGAGAACAAAAGGCAAAGTTAATGGTGAGGTAAGGAAACAAAGGATATATATATATATATATATATGTATGTATGTATGAAGAAACTGGGGAGGACCTAGGAGAAAAGTGATAATAGGCAGGGTAAGGTTCAAAGCTGGAAAACAAAAAGGTAATGATAGGTATGAAAAGGCACAGTAGGAGTGAATGAGTTGAGGAGTCCTCAAGTGGGACCAATTAAAGGGACTAATAAGAAGGCTGAAGGGCAACAGATATAGGAAAGGAGACGAGAGAGAGAGAAACATCTGATGAAAATGAAAATAGATATGCACACATAGTTGGAATGTCCATCTTTCGAAAGGTGGAACACAATAAACTGCCAAATTTTGACTTCTCTCAGGTTGTTGCTTCCACTTTCCAGAAATGGAAAAGGTAAGATATAGCCAGTTTATTACTTATGTACACCTTTTCACTCTGTATCTACCTCTACAGACAGTCCAAAATCCACAGTTCCTCATGGGTAATCACTAAGTCCTTATTATTAGGTCCAGGAACTGACCTTGACAAATCCAAACATCTACAAACCACCAAAGTAGGCCACTTTAGCCACAAAAACTGGCTCACACAAATATCTCTGAAGTGTTCAAATATTTTATTAGACTTCAGAGTTTTGCCCTGAAAGGCTTCTTCCAGAGGACAATGTAATACAATTTAAGAACTTGTTTTAGTCATTTTTTTTATAAAGATTACATAATTAGTTACTCATTCTGCTCATTCCAAAACTGAAACCAAAATTGTACCTGTAATGCTCTTTATATAATCATATAATCATTTGATTCATTCTCAATGCTTCAATAATGAATGCCTAAATATAAGCAGAATCTCATAAGTAACTTAAAATGTTCATTGAAGCTAAGTCCATCAACTAGTAACACCCAATGCTAACTGCAAATACATTTGTCCAAATGTCCTGGTAAACAGCTCCACACATTTAAATCACCAACTCAGGGACAAGCTTACCAGATACTGCATTTAAACAATTTTGAGAGTCTAAAAGGATTTAAAATGATCTAACATTAGTAACTCTGATGTCAGACTATTACACATTCTCAAAGGCCCTTTGTAATATTAATAGCATTTTACAATCCTTCCAAGAGTTTTCATAATGAAACTCATAGATTCTTATAAAACATTTTTCCATTTACTTTACCTTGCATTTTATTATGGAAACTCTTGATGTCAACATGCACCTCTGCACTGAGTCATCTACACTAAGGCCAAGACCATAATAGAGTTCAACATCTCCTGCAGTCAATATTTGATAAGACCCAGGACTAGAGGTATGCAAAGTCACAAACATTTGCTCCGAGTGTTATTTCATGGAGCATCACAACCTCATGAAATATTCCATGGCACAAAGTTTGCATTTTGTGGAGTTTGGCCACTTTTGGTGGGACAAACTTCATAAATCATTAGGGCAAAAATCTGAAGTCCCATTGTTGTACTGCCTTCTCGGCAAAATTTACTGTAAACATGCGAAATTTGCAAAGTATTGTGGGACTGGAGGTCACATATGGCTGAACAGCCAATAGAAAGCTCAGAGGGACATTTCTCATTGTAGTATTCAGAGAGTGAGGAGAGAAGACACAGCAGCTACTGAATGTGGAGAGATTGGAGGATAAATCTTAATATTTCCTGTTTAAACATTTTCAAACCTACTTTTTCTGTGCTAGACTACTGTGTTAGGTTAATTTTTTGTTTTTTCTTAGTCTGAGTGTGGTGATTGTGACTGTCTGACTGAGTGTGTGAGTGAGTGTGTGTCTTTTAATTTGAATACTCCTGGGCCCTGCCCCACCCCTTGTGTTTTACAATCTCCTCCTTCCACTTTTAATCCATCGTGGCTTTGAAAATAATAGAAAAGCTGCCTATCCTATGCCTTGTTGCTGTCCCCTCACACATGTTTTGAACAGCATAGCAGCAGTGTGGTACCTTTCCCGCCTGTGTGTTAGAAATACAACTATTCACCGGGAAGCCTACCCGACCTGTTGTGCCCTGTCATGTGCTGTGAGACACAGTGTCCAAAATATCAGTTTTCCAGACTAAAATTTCCTGCATTTGACTGAATTTTCCCATGTTAGAGAACAACTTATCTCAACAAAATAAAATGAACTTACCACTGAAACTGCAGGGGTGGGGTACAGGATGCAATGGATACCATCAGTCTGTCACCATCATACCTGACCAGTACAGCAGCAGCAAACATACAGCAGCAGTGCCAGTACTACAAGTAATCCTTAAGGAAATAAATGATAATAATAACAGCAGAAGTGGCAACAGCAGCAGCAGCAAGATTTTTACTGTAATTTCTAAGTGTCACAAGTCTTCATATGTTATTGACAGACATTGTGAATTTTCCTATCATCCATTATTCCAGATTATTCTTGTTCTCATTCAGCAACTGCACAACTGTCTAGCAGCAGCATCTATATGACATGTGTTTTTGTGGCAGGAGACATACTGGGGTACCACAGGCATATATCCCTTTACATAAATATTTTCTCAATTTATTCTGGATGATTTCTTATGGAAGTGCACATATAGAGCAGCAGACAAGAGGAATAGCAGCAGACATCACTTTTCACATAAATAATTTCTCATTTATCATAACTTAACTAAACAAATTTTATTCTGAGTGATTTCTCATGGAAGTGTGCATGCAGTCCTGCAGACAAGAGTGGGACACAGCAGCTAGACAGCACTTTTCACATAAATATTTTCTCATTTTATTCTGGGGATTTCTATGGAAGTGCACATACATTGCAGCAGACAAGAGGATGTAGCAGCAGGACAGCACTTTTTCATATAAATATTTTCTAATTTTATTCTGGGTGATTTCTTGTAGAAGTGCACATGCAGCACAGCAGACAAGAGTGGGACATAGCAGCAGGACAGCAGTTCTTCACAAATATTTTCTAATTTTATTCTTTGTGATTTGTCATTAAATTGCACATGCAGTGCAGCAGACAAGAGGGACATAACAGCAGGACAGCACTTTTCACATACATATTTTCTCATTTTATTCTGGGTGATTTCTTGTAGAAGTGCACATGCAGTGCAGCAGACAAGAGAGGAGATAGCAGCAGGGACAGCACTTTTTCACATACATATTTTCTCATTTTATTCTGGGTGATTTCTCATGGAAGAGTGCATGCAGCGCCACAGACAAGAGTGGGATGTAGAAGCAGGACAACAATTCTTCAACATAAATAGTTTCTCATTTTATTCTGGTTCAGTTCTATGCAGCGCAGCACGCAAGAGTGGGACATAGCAGCAGCATGAGCAGTTTTTCACATAAATGTTTTCTCATTTTATTCTGGGTGATTTCTCATAGAAGTGCACATGCAGTGCAGCAGACAAGAGGAGAGATAGCAGCAGCACAACAGTTTTTCATATAAATATTTTCTCATTTTGTTCTGGGTGATTCTCATAGAAGTGCACATGCAGTGCAGCAGACAAGAGTGGGAGATAGCAGCAGGACAGCAATTCTTCACATAAATATTTTCTCATTTTATTCTGGGTGATTTCTCGGATGTAGCAGCAGGACAGCAGTTCTTCACATAAATATTTTCTCATTTTGTTCTGGGTGATTTCCATGGAAGTGCACATGCTGCACAGCAGACAAGAGTGGGACATAGCAGCAGCACGGCACTTTTTCACATAAATGTTTTCTGATTTTTATTCTGGGTGATTTCACATGGAAGTGCACATACAGTGAAATAGACAAGAGTGGGACATAGCAGCAAGACAGCAGTTTTTATTTTTCTTATTTTATTCTAGCTGATTTCTCAGAAGTGCACATGTAGCGCAGCAGAGAAGAGTGGACATAGCAGCAGAACAGCACTTTTTCACATAAATATGTTCTCATTTTTCTCTGGATGATTTCTCAAAGAAATGCACATGCAGCACAGCAGACAAAGAGTGGGATGTAGCAGCAGACAGCACTTTTCACATAAATATTTTCTCATTTTATTCTGGGAGATTTCTCATGGAAGAGTGCATGCAACCCAGCAGACAAGAGTGGGACATAGTAGCAGCACAGCACTTTTTCACATAAATGTTTTCTGATTTTATTCTGGGTGATTTCACATGGAAGTGCACATGCAGAGCAGCAGACAAGAGTGGGACGTAGCTGCAGGACAGCACTTTTTCACGAAATTTTTCTCATTTTATTCTGGGTGATTTGTCATGGAAGGTCGCATGCAGCACAGCAGACAAGAGTGGATTTAGCAGCAGGACAGCACTTTTTCGCATAATTTTTTCTCATTTTATGCTGGTTTATTTTCTCATGGACATGTGCATGAAGCAAAACAGACAAGAGTGGGACATAGCAGCAAGACAGCAGTTTTACATATATTTCTCCCCATTTTATTCTGGCTGATTTCTCAGAAAGTGCACATGCAGCACAGCAGAGAAGAGTGGGACGAAGCAGCAGGACAGCAGTTTTCACATAAATATTTTCTCATTTTATTCTGGGTGATTTCCCATGGAAGTGCACATGCTGCACAGCAGACAAGAGTGGGACATAGCAACAGGACTGCACTTTTTCACATAAATATGTTCTCATTTTTCTCTGGATGATTTCTCAAAGAAATGCACATGCAGTGCAGACAAGAGTGGGATGTAGCAGCAGGACAGCACTTTTTCACATAAATATTTTCTCATTTTATTCTAGGTGATATCTCAAAGAAGTGCACATGCAGAAACAGACAAGAGTGGGACATAGCAGCAGGACAGCAGTTTTTCATATAAATATTTTCTCATTTTAGTCTGGATGATTTCACAGGAAGTGCACATGAAGCGTTGCAGAGAAGAGTGGGATATAGCAGCAGGACAGCAGCTTTTCACATAAATATTTTCTCATTTTATTCTGGGTGATTTCTCATGGAAGTGTGCATGCAGCTCAGCAGAGAAGAGTGCAATGTGGCTGCAGACAGCACTTTTTCATAAATATTTTCTCACTTTATTCTGGGTGATTTCTCAAAGAAATGCACATACAGCAGATCAGACAAGAGACAGATGTAGCAGCAGGACAGTACTTTTCACTTTCACCACTATATGACATGTGTTTTTCTGGCAGCCTCATACAGGAGTACAACAACAGGCATATTCCCTTGGCATTAATATTTATTTTATTCTGGGTGATTTCTCATGAAATTGTGCATCCTCGTAATGGACAAGAGAGAGAGACGAGCAGAAGGATAGCAGTTTTTGACTTCTCATATCATTCTTGGTAACTTCTCTGGGCAGTTGCACACCGCATGAGTGCAAAACAGTGACCAAGCAGTATTTCAGCTGTGAGTGATGAATTTGGGCCAATATTTAATTCACCTGTATGAATATCACTAAACCTTACAAAACAGCACTATGGGAATTATATTGCTATGTTTTGGGGTCATCTCTCTATCCAGTAAGTAATCATGCACTGAGAATTTACTGTTAGACACCATCAACCACAGTATGTAATGGCAGGCAGCAGGAAGTAATGGTCTCAGCCCTGCACAGTTTTACTGAGATAGGAAAGAGTTTTGGATTGAGTTTGTATTTTCATGTCACTTTTGATAATTGTTTTTGAATTTGTACTTTATTGGGGGTACAACATTGACAAACAGTACAGACACATTTCCCATAAACCGAGGTGACTATTACAGAATGTAAAAAATATATAGGATATCGAGAAGGGTATGAATATGAAGAAGACAGTTATTTTCTGGGGAAGGTTATACAGGAGTACAAAATAGTAGGATAAGACATTAGACAAGGAAACAAGAGGATAGAGGTTTTTTTGCCTTTTTATATCCTTTTTATTTTGCTTGTGTTTTTGGGGGTAGGGAGGGATAATAACCTTTGGGGACATACACTTACAAGTTACAACATACAGAAATGAAAGGAGTTCTGCCACTGCTATCCAGATGATGATTAATCTCTTCCAGAAACTTCAGCAGCTTCTCCTGGTTCTCTATGAATCTGGTCTTATTTTTCTTTTGGGTTTTGATCTCCTGCAAAGCTTCTGTGACCACTTGCCCCATGTGGGACACTTCATCCCACAGGATGGCCAGCTCTGCCTGTGTTACCACTGCCTGGTGATTGAATGGTGGCAGTGGGTATGGTTTGCTGAAGCCTGCACTGTTATTACATCCTCCTGTTCCTCTGGACTCTCCATGCACACGCCATTGTGCCTGTCTCATCACAGCAGGCCTTGACCCCCCACTGTCTCACATCCTCTGAGGAGTCTGAGGCTCACGCTGCAGCCTGGCTTCCCATTCTTGGGCTTGGTGGACTCTCAGGTGGGTTCGCTGCCCACCATTACCAAAATAGCTCCCCCTTTTCCCCTACTTACTGCTCTCCCCACAGTTCATGTGTGACAATGCTCAGGTCTTCACTGTGGCACTCAAAGAAGTCCCACACTGGGAATGCACGGTAAAAGGGGCTCTCACAGTTATTGTGGTGGCTGTTGCTACTGCTGTGCTGGGTCTGGTTCCACCTGCTGTTGCTGGACCATCACAGCCTGCTCCACCTGCTGCTGCTGCACCACTGCTGGCTCCACATTCTGCTGTTCTGCAACTTCTGCCTGCCTGTAGTGTGCTGCTGCTACTCTTGCTGCATTTTGCCTACCTGGCCAGTTGCCTTCCTCCCAGCCTGAAATGCCACACGATTAAGATGCCGCCTGCTTCCTCCTACAGTACCACAGCCCACTTTTTCCACCTCTGACATGCCAACAAGTTACAGTACTACTAGTAACTACTACCACAACAACAAAGGGGTTTGAATCACACAGATCAAATACAACAAAAAAGAGAAAATGAAAAGACCAAACAATAAACACTGACAAAGTGAGACCACAAGACAGATAAGTAAAAGTACTGAAAAAACTGCTTAAAGTAAGTATAATACGAGATTTTGGTGCTTTTCCAACAGATGATCAGCCACAGACCTCAGAGGACTATCTGCAATCTCAACCACTGTGAGAAAGTGAACTAACTCACACACGTCCTTCCTGCCTGCTTCAGTCTCACCATGTGACCTGCATCCTACATAAAGTCTGTCATGTGATTGTGCCCAGCAGAAACTGCACTTTGTTGGTGAATTTCACTGCTGAAATAGAGGTGAACTTGCAGGCTAAGTCATACAGGCAAATTTCGCTGTACCTCAACAGATTCTCAAAATGCTCAGCAGAGATGTATTTCCCAGATTCACCCAAATTTCAAAAGGAAATTAAAATTTCACAAAATCTCTACCCAGGACTGGATGTGCAAAATGAATTGCAACCAAATGGCATCAAAACCAAGACAGTGTTTTTCTTTATCAAACTATGACGAACAATTCACTAAGAATCACATAGGCATAGGACCATCACTTGAGAATGCTACTAATTTCAAATACCTTGGTGTCTGGCCTGACCTAAAGCTAAAATATGATGACCACATTACAAGAGCTGTAGGAAGCATGCAGCAAAATGTGGACTACTATATCACAAGCATAACTGCCTTGATTACAACACTAGAACACTGATATTCCATCAATCAATTCTACCAGCATAATAATATGGAAGTGAAGTTTATAGATCAGCAAAGTTGACTGTACTGCACAAATCTGAATTCAACATCAAGCATAGATTTGTCATAGGGTGTCACAGGATGACTCATCGCTGCTTACTGTAGAACAATTAGTTAGTCGCCTACCTGTAACATCCACGTGAGTGCCGAAATAATGGCACATTGTGTGTAGGCGAGGTCAGAAGAGTGGCTGCCAAAATAGCAACAGCACAGAGTAGCAGAATGACAGCAGAAGAGCAGCAGTGCCTAATCCCTGAAAGGCTACCCCACATGGCAGCAGACTACCTGGTAAGCCAGACAAGCCCAAGCAGCAGGAAAGTGAGCACCGGTGAGGGCCGCAGGTATAGCTACACCTCGAGAGAGAGAGAGGGGCCCTGAAGACATGTGCACTGTACAGCAGGGACAGGGACCACAGGCAATGACCACACACACACCACCGGAGCAGACCCCACGCCAGCAAGAACTCAGGCACTCACCAGTGGCAGGAAAATGGGCCTCAGCAGGCAAACAGGAGCCGTCCATGGGACATGGGTTGGGGCCAGATAGTACACCATGAGATATAGTACTGCCATGGTGGGCTTGTCCACCACCCTGCCACAGCATGCCTGCCACTGGCATGGGCATCACTGCTCTGTGGATTCCACCAAGGTATCCTGTCCCCTGCCCTACCCTCCTCCCACTCCCCTCCTGCTGGCTGTCCACTGCCTGTTGCCCTGTGCCTATCACCCTCATTCTGTAGCCCAGAGCACTGTGCTCATGGCCATGCACCTCACTGGGTATGATGAATGCCCTTTTCTCTCATGAGCATGCCCATGCCTCATGCCCTGTAGCATGGTCGTGCATTGTCACGGTCCATTTGGACTCCGCCTCCTGCCAGCCCACTCCGTGAGTCACTGTTTTCCTTAGTCACCCTTCCTGCTGTTTGCATCATGTAGTCGCTCTGTGGGGCTCACTCTTGAGGAGTCACCCACATCACATAATTCCGCCTACCTAACAAGAAAAGTGAGATCAAACGGTTCTCCGTAATTTGTAAATGTATTCATGGTTTCTGTTCTGATTATTTATTTATTTATTTACTTACGTATTTAGAATTTGTGTATGTCAGGATGACCTCATTTTGGTACACCTAGTTTGCAAGAGAGTGCCGGGATGTTACAGCAGCAGAGTTTAATTGTTACACTATTTACAAAATTATTTTATTTATTGATCTAAATTTTGGTAACCGGGTAGGCCCACTGAGACCGAAACAGTCACTTTTTCAGGGGCAACCCTGAATTAATTACATACATCTATAAACATAACAGAATACATACATGTCATTTCACAATTAACAGTCAATATAGACATACTGACCCAGTCAAGGATACAGTGACAGGCTAATTACAATCAATATCAACAGGAGTAGAAGTGCTATTATACACAAGACAGTCACAGTCAAATTGATGTCCCAATAAGGCTAGATCAGCAGCTGGGAGTCTGGTAGACTCAGCAGTAGCAGTTGAAGAGGAATCTAGGTGTTTAGAAGTTTTGTTAAAAATCATTGTCATATTTGAAGCAAGGGCTGGTATGCAGCTTCAGAACTGTGCTAAGGAGAAGGGATGAAGAAAAGAGGATGCAATAGTGGGTGGTAGGAAAGAGGCCTGTACATGAGGTTAGTGGCAAGAACAGGATTTTGGAGGTACTTGTACATAGCTCATTTAAATTGCACATGGTTTCTTGAGTCATTGATAGTGTTGGGGATCTGATTCCAGCTATTTGGAGTGGCAACTGAAAAAAAGTATCTAACATTTTTATTAATTCTGAGTATGTGATATATCCTGCACCTGAGACCTGAACTGGTATACTAGGGTGGTTCTAGTCAGTAGGTCACATAGATAGGTAGGATACAGCCCATGTGCACTTCTGTAGAAAACAGCTGCCCATTTGGGTTTCTTCCTCAAATCAGTGTGGGCAGCCCTAGCTGCTTATATTGAATAATGTGCAATGATGGGTGAGCTTACTGCACACAACCTCAAATCCACACATGCTGTTGAATGTACTTGTAATTAAAAAGAGTAGTGGGATTAGCTGCTCTGTATAGCTTGCTCACATATTCAAGGGCTGGTAAGAAGGTATGCTTGAGAAGTAATTTGCGAATGTTAGGTTAAGTTAACTTCTGTTTTCAAAAAGCAGCCCAAGTTTTTTATGGGAGCTCCTAACTGTTCTGGTACTGTGTTAATTATATGAGAGTTGTGGAACAAACCAGAAGCTCAGGTACTTGAATTGTTGGATGTTGGCAAACTAGTCTCTCCCAGACTCAGCCTGTCAATGTTACAAGCTTTCTCGAACACTGCAGGCACCAGCAAGTGTAATCAGAAGTTGCCACCACTCAGCATAGACACTCTCTTGGGGTATCTCTAGGTCTGAATTCCTTCGAGCCACTGCTTAAACAGTAAATTGCTCCTAGCTCAGAGGGAAATGACCCAGCCTCTCTGTCACAGCTGGGAAAGCCTTACTTATGAAACAGAATATGGTAATGGAGCCTTCTCTTCAGAGGTGGAAATACAGTTTTTAGTGAGCTGTGAATCAGTTAGCTGTACCTCAAAGGACTTCATCACAGAAACATAAAGTATATGACAAATGTTTTCAGTACTTAGGATAATTACACATGCAATGCAGGATAACACGCAGACTATGGGGAACAGTAAATCTAGAGAAATAAAACAAAAATGTTTGAATTGTAGGTAGAACACAGGAAAACCCTATCTCAATCTGCTGTATTTAGTCATGGTAGAACAGCTTACCACACAGTGCTCTTGGTGGATCAGAGCACTCAAACTTTAGATGTTAGCTGCTCATAGTCTCAAGCCTGACTGTTTCTCACAGGATCTGCCAGACATTAAGACCCTCCAGCTTACCCCCATGACATATCATTATATCACAATGGCATCACAGATTCAACATTCTTTATGTCTAGACAGCTGGGTCTCATAAAAAGAAAACAAAACTGGTTTGATCTGGACTTCAGACTTAATGTACACAAAGACATCTGTTTTTTGACCCAAGTTCCATCTAGCACAGAATGAGTGACTCCTCCACAAAACATGAAAGGGTTGTTGATGCTCCAGTTACTTGGCCAAAGAGACTGTAATCACTTTGTAGACAGCTGGTCTGTTTTAGCAGAGACACTGATAAAAACATTCTGTCCTTCCCCGCAGCTGCTAAATCCTGACTGATACCTTTACAGAAAGAATTAAATACAAAAAATCAGTAAGAGGATACACAACAAATTGTTGCATCAATTGTTACATGGACATTTTCAAAAATTGTACCATTTAAGGTTGAGAGGTGCAGTGTATTTGAATGAGGGAACTGAATGAGAAGCATGTGGCCATGATTTTTGAGGAGTTCAATAAAATGCAATGTCTAGTAATCCATCGATTTGCACTGTTGAATATGGATTGAAGAGTGCTGCTGAGGTCAATGATTGTTTTGACTCTGGGGTAGAAAACTGTATCATCAATGTATAAAAGTGTCTGTAGCAGTTTAAATTGGAACAGATGAGTGAAATGTCATTCACATACAAGCTGACTAGAGGGGCCCAGGATGGATTCTTGAGGTACTAAGTTGAGGAGGAGTACATAGATGACACACTGTTCATGTTCACCCAAAACTGCTGGTAACATAGTCCTTTAGCCAGGCTTGTATTCCTCAGATAGTCCTAGGAGTTGTAGTTTATATGGCAAAATGCAGTGGGCTACAGCGTCAAAGGTTTTGACAATTCAATGAATATGACTCCCAGTAGGTGACTCAAGTCAGTGCCAATTCAAACCCTTCACACACTTTGTTTGGGACAGTCAGTTCTGCCAGGGTTTTATTTGGCTGACTGTGAGCCAATCAGGTTAGGACTGATTCTTGGCTTGGGTGCTGAGGGCTTTTCAGGACATTTAAAGCCCTGATCTTGCTGGCCTGCTGGTGCAGCGGCGTGGCATACACCTGCAACGCTGACATTCTGGGGTCAGGAATGGACCCAAGAAGTTGGAGGGCCAGCTGAGTGGAGAAGGACTGAGCATCCGATGGTCTACTCTCCTTCTCCAGGGAGAAGGGGAGTGCATGTTGCACAAAGCGGCTCCTGGCAGAGGCCAGGAGTCTCATAGCATCCGGCACCCAGAGTTGTTGGAGGTGGGACAGATGTAGGGCTAGCTCCACTGACATCAATGCACATCCCACCTCCAAGGGGAATATTGCAGCATCCAGAAAATCTGGTCTCTCCAAGCCATGAAGGCCCTGCTTTGCTTCCACTCCCATTGCTCTTTCTAATCTGCTGGAGGGTCCCTCTCCGTGTCCCCACCCTGAGGTGTAGCTAGGGCTTGCCTAAGAGTGTCCATTGGGAAAGGGCACCTTCCCGCAGTCCCACCTGGGGAGCAAGTCCCAAGTATGGTGGGGCAGAACAGAGCAGGGCTGGGTCCTCTGAGACAGGAAGCAGAAGGGAGTATCGGGACAAAAAAGCCCGATCTTGCTCTGTATAATTTCTTCCAATCTGGATGGTCTTCTTTTGGATGCTGAGCATTCTGTGAGGTGCACGGTAGCTTTTAAAATTGGTGCTCATGAGTTTCAGATCATTGATGGTTGTCAGTGCTGCCAGAGTTTTGTTGGTCTGACTGAGCCAATCAGATTTGGATTTATTCTGGACTTGGGTGCAAAGCCATTTTCATGAGATTTAAAGCCCTGCTCTTGCTCTGTGTGATTTCCCTCCCAAACCTGTCACAACAGATTAATGAACCCATACACCTCAACCCTAAATCCAACAACCACTCCATCATTTTTTTATTTATGCTTTTGCCACTTTATCTCCAGCTGAAGCCTTAGCCACCTACTGCTCCCCACCTCCATGGAACCTCAGTTTATCCCTCTGGTGGAGAATGGGGTTGCCAGCTACACAACCCTACACTTCAAGTCAGTGGGTGAGAGTTTTGTGGGCAGCTTGGGGATTGCTGGGGCGAACCTTTTCCTTTTTTTTTCCTTACTGGTTTGGGACGCATGATGTGCATAGACACAATAGCGCCAATTGGTTGCCCCCTGGTAAGCTACCCCATGGTTACCCAAGAGCATTTTAGAGCAGGAGGAGGTACCCCCATCCTCCCTGGAGATGGAGATGGAGAACATGCAGCGGCCACTTGATCCATCTCTCCCCAGCCGACCCTCCAGTCACCTGAGCTCATTCCTGAACCGGGTAGCTGGTGCTACAAGTGGTAGTGCTACTGCTGCACCAGCAGGCCAGCCCAACCACTCTCTCATTGATTGCATTCTGCTTTACACTCACACTACATCATAAATGCAGGTATCTTGCTAGATGCACTTAGTGTCCATCACATCACATACTGCTTATGTAAAATTCGGCATACTACAGCTCCCCCAAAATCCTACAAATTTGCTCTTTCAGATACTTAGGCCTCAGCTCTTCTACTCGAAGATCTGTCTAATACAGACTGGTCCCCTATCAGCACTGCCACCTCAATGGACTCAGCCCATGATTACTTAAAATCGTTCTTTATTCCTCAGCATATGGAATCACTGCACCGCTCAGATGGACAAGGTCCATAAGTCTCACCATTCTTGGATCACATCAGACCTCCTGGCCTGCCTATGGATTGATGACCAAGCACAGAAAGACCACAAGCAGTCACCAACTACTTTAGCCTACCAGAGATACCGACAACTATGAAACACCTGCACTAGATTAGTCAGACAGACCAAAGCCGATTACTTTTTCAGTGCTTTCCAGGCAAACATAAACCACCCTTCTAAATTCTGGAAGGTGGTCAATCCCCCCTTAACCAGCCCCTCTGCCCATATCCTCATAGTGGCTGACTCCACTGTGTCAGTCCCCTTATCTGTAGCCAAAGAGTTCAATGCCTCTTTACCTAGGGTACCTCCTCCTCCTTTCCTCCCTTCCCACTATTCCCTCTCCCATTCAGACTCCTTCACAATCTGAGCATCCTGCACCTCCCTTCTCTTTCTCCCTGAATCCCCTTCCTTGGCCCTCAAGGTGCTCCTAGCTTTGAACCCTTCCAAACTACTTTATCTGTCTGCTTCTGCCATCTTGTATCCCTTAGCATCACTTCTAAATCTCTCTTCACACTAGCATCTGTCCGCTACCTAGAAGCATGTTACCATTATCCTCTCCCTAAAGGTGGCAATCTCTCTGTGGCTGGCAACTACACCCCATCTCCCTCCTGCCTATGTTTGCTAAATTGCAGGAACAAATTGTACTCTCCCAGCTCGCTCCTTACCATGACTCCACCTCCTTTTCACCATTTTCCAATCCGCTTCTGCAAGAACTTCTCCACATCCACATCCCTACTCAGACTCACTGACTCCATTCACACCAGTATGGACCAGGGTCTCATCACTTCTGCCATATTTGTCGACCTGGCCAAGGCTTTCGACATTGTCTCACATTTCTTCCTTCTAGAAGAACTTACTGCTGTAGGTCTATCATCTACTGCCACCGATTGGTTCAGATCCTACCTATCAGGTAGATCACAATCGCTCAGAATCACGGACTCCATCTCACCCCCTTCTCCATCCACACTGGGGTCCCACAAGGCTCAGTTCTTGGTCTGATTCTTCTCTCTATTTTCCTTAATGACCTCCATTGGCTTGCTCATCTGCATTCATCCATATGTATGTGGATGACACCGTCCTTATGCATTAGATACTTCCTCCCAGGTGGTGGCGTGCAATCTACAGCAAGACTTTAACTATGTCCAGCGCTGGCTCACAACTAACTGCTTCTAAATACCAAGAAAATAGTCTCCATGACCTTTGGCACAAGCCAGAGATTCACCCGGCTCCCTTCCCTTCCCTTCCCTCCTTCCACACTCTCGATGGGACCATACTGCAAGACGCTACCTCCTTCAGGTACCTTGGGATCTTGCTTGACAAGCACCTTGACTTATCTGGTCACGGGGATGCTATTCATAAGAAACATCTCCCCAAATTGGGAGCCTGGCTTATACCGAATCATGAATGCATCCCTTGCCAGCCCACAGAGAAATTCTACAGAGAATGATCCTTCCAATTTTTGATTATGGTGATGTAGTCTATAGTGCTGCCCCAAAACCACTCTAGCCAGATTCAACATCCTCTTCCACTCCTTCTGCTGCTTTTCTCTCAGCTGCCCCCTTTCACTCACCATTGCTCCCTATATCAATCCCTGGCTCTCCCTCCCTCAGTGATCGCCAGCTGACACATTGAGTCAACTTCCTTGGAAAGTTCTCATTCAGTGCCTCCCTTCTTTCCTATCATCCTCCTCTCCCTCAACCTCATCTCACTCCCTCACGAGCAGTGTTGCTTTCTCCTTATCGTCCTCTTCAGATCCACATCAGCTGGCCAAGCAGACTTCTCCCATTGCTTCCCCAAGCTGTGGAACTCACACCACTCCTCCATTCATAATGTTCCCTCACTCCACACCCTCTCTTCATGCCTATGCTCCTTCACTTTTCCACTTCCAGTTGTACCAATTCATCTTAAACCATCCTAACTGTGGTTCCCTTGCAAATTCTACCCACTCCTTGCTTTCCTCCCTCCCAGGTTCCCCACCATGCTTTGACCAGGGGTTCCTAGCTATGACCATAGATCAACCACTTATCCACAGTTCTCCACTAAGGCTCCCTTGCACAGGAAGCCTAGCTATAACCTGTTACCTCAAGCACTTATCTTTCCACTGCTAGTTATCAATGTAATGTTTTACTGTAGTCTCATAATCATTGTATCCTGCATGCATTGCCTGCATTGGTATCTACTCTGTCCCCTGTGCTACTGTATTGTATCATATTGTATTTTTGCCTATTGCATTGTATTTTTGTCTAATGATACCCTGTACTCATGGATCCATGATATGCGGTGACAACATTTTTCTGATGCCACACTACAGAGAAGGATTTTTGTTGACTGCAAGTTGTGGTTGGCATAAATCTGTTGGGAAACTGTCTCTTTTTAGGGGACTTCTAGCCCCCTGTAACTACGGATTATCAATTCCAGGTCAGAGTTGATTCAGGAAGGGGCAAACCCCAGAGAAAGCAGTCCTGTCCGATGGTACATTACAGTGGCAACAGCGACTTGCCTCTGTAATGTACTTCACTATTGAAATGTCACTGCAGCATCAGCATATGTGTACTCATCACTGTACTTGCTCATTTCCCTTCCCCAGGACGCATCCAGAAATGAGCAATTTGCTCCAGTATGTCTTCCTGGTGAAACTCTTAAATAAATAAATAACTAAATAAACAAACAATCCAAGAGATCATGGAAGATCCATTTGATATGTGTGTGCTCCTACCCTGACTTGTCTGGGGAAGCAACTTTCACAGATTTCCTTTAGCTCACTAGTGAATAATGCCCAAGCTCCCTCCATATCAGGAATGTGTTCAAGGTGGTCATAGTTAACCTTACTGAGTTCTTGCTGGAGCTTTTATGGTCCTAGCCTTTTATATGGTTTGGTTGAGGGTGTATCATGGTGGTATTGTTATGCTTTTGTTTGCCCAGATAATGATGGTAGGGCTGTTGTGACTCCGGAAATCAGAGTATGTTCCTAAGGTTAAAACTCTGTCAAGACAGTTAGTGTAGACTCATTAAATGCATGAACCACTTTTGGTTTTATTGCTAATTATAGTAATGGTGTCAATCAACTGCATTAGGTTATTTTCACTTCCTGTCTTTGCTGTAATTTCTGGTGGGTTGAGACAGTATAAGTTGAAGTCACCCAGCATGATAATCTTGGCTTTCAGTTTGAGATTATGTTTACTGTATGGTTAGTAAGAAGTTGCAATGAGGATTCAGAGATTCTTGGTGTGTACAGCAAATGCAGCAGATGGATAGGTAAGTGGTGCCTAGACTCTAGTAATTGTGAAAGTAAGGACTTCTGGAGTTAGTCTGGATGTGGGAGGGTGTTAGGCATGCATGCAATAAATCTGAGGTTGTTCTTGAGTTAGCATGCTAAACCGCCTTCTCTTCCTGAAGACCTTTTCTGCCTGATGACTGTGTACCCATGCAACTCAGTATTTTAAATGCTAGGCCAAATCCATATCTTTGTCAGAAGGTCCAGTTTTGTAAGTAAGCATCTGATGTTAAGCCTCATGATGTGCAACACTTATACTAGTCTATAATGATGGTAGAGGGCATTTGAAGGGCCAGAATTGCTCTTGACATCACCTTACAGTAGGAGAAGAATAACATAATAATGTGGCTGCAGTGGCTGCCCAGTGACAAGCAACTTATGTAAGCAACATGTTAACCATAGCAAACTCATCATATCAACTCAGATTTGTTTCAGGTGTACTAAACATCCATAGAACTGGTAAAATCAGTGGCTTTGATGTCTTTGCTATCACTACACTGACCAGTTAAAATGGTCTCCAAGATAATATGGAGACTTCCAGAACCACTGGAAGCTTTAAATGGGCACATTCTAAACTACCTCATCAGCACCTGCAATTGCTTATCCTGCCATCATTAAACAAATCCCTTCCTGTCTTGCTAGCCCATCCCAATATTACGTCCCCACAACACACCTCTTCTTTCCTGCTCTCCACCATAATCTACCTTGACATCAGTACATATAGTACTGATAATATATTGCATATAGATTTATTTACTTGTTCCTTAATGGATGTTTTATCCTGTTCATTGATTGTGTGCAATGCAACCTTATCTTAACAAGAAATATTATGCTGCTGTAATGCTGTAATGTCCCCAACCCAGGATCCTTGTGTAAAACAGAGTCTGCTCCTAAGTGAGGTATACTGTTTTGCAAAATTGCAAAACTAATAGAGAAACAGATAGACAGATAGATAGATAGATAGATAGATAGATAGATAGATAGATAGATAGATAGACAGACAAACAGACAGATGAACAGACACAGATAAAAAGACAGACATATGGATTTAGACAGACAGATTTATTTATGGATAGATAGATAGATAGATAGATAGATAGATAGATAGATAGATAGATAGATAGATAGATAGATGATGGATGCTAGATAGATAAACAGACAAACAGATAGACAGACAGACAGACAGACAGACAGACAGACAAACAAATACTTTAAGGCTTTGCCTCCTACATGCCTTAGTCAAAGGTATCACATTCTATCACCCATTTCCAAGGGGCACTGTGATATTATGCAAAAACCTGGAAACAACTAGGAAGTGGGTTTTTGTGCATAAGCCAAAAGAAAGATTTTAAGATCCAGAGAGCCTTGTGCACCCCCACACACACACATGAACAGCATGCTGAAGACTCAAAATGGTTTGACAGTAAAATTTATTTATTTTCAAATCCATATTAACTAGCGAGTGTGTTGTCTACAGAATGTTCACCCATGGCCTTCGGACATACTGTACCTGATGCTGTTTTGTGTTATTCACAATACTTAATCAAGGGTAATCAAATCCACACTGTAGGAGCTAGGTTTGTAAAATTGTGGGTGGGTCCAGGGGTTAGGAGGCAAAGTCCCCAGCAGTGGTCTATGGAATGGAGCCCCTATACTTGGGGATCACCTAAAGGTTATTCACCTTCCCCACAACAACATCCAGCCCATGCAAGTAAATGAGGGGCATCAGCTAACCACAGATTGTTATCACAGTTTCTCGGGACCTTCCTCCCCAAAAGTTAATTTTGCTTCTCTGTTTTCTAGAGTAAACATCAATAAACATGTCACCAAACTAAAGACATAAAAAGTAAACAGAGTAATCATGCAGCAAGTGGGGCTAACTAGGGATGGAAGACAATGTGCATTAATGCTCATAGCCTTCCAAACAAAATCCCAGACTTCACTACCATGATGGTTGAAGCCCACCTTGATTAGGTCACTATCATGGAGACTTGGTTCATAGAGAACCACACCTGGGACATTGTTATTCCTGGATACACTCTTCAGGAGAGACCACAAGGGAAAGAAAGGTAGGGAGTGGCTGTGTACTGTATATCAAAGATGCTGGATAAATGCAACTGAAATCCAGGGACTGCACAATGATGCAGAGGCCCTATGGATCACTATGGGAGCTGGTAACAGGGACTCTATCTCGGTAGGAGTTATCTACACACCGCCTACCTACCATGCAGTGATGGGCTGTCTCTGTCTGGAAGCCTCTGCCGGGCATGCATTCGAGGACACTGCACTGCATGGTAGCTGTCATTAACTCCTCCTCTGGCATCAGTTGGGGGATGACAGGCTGTCCACTGCCTGTGGCTGCATGTGCTGCCCAGATGGCCGACACCTTCTCTTTAATCCTCCTTCTTTCCATTGCCCACCTTTTTCTTCCACTGCACAGACCTTTGATGGGTGCTCTGCTGGTTCACAGCACCCACACCCCTCCATGCTGTTGCCGGGCCTGTGGAGTGCCTGTCAAGCCACTCAGTAGAGGCACCTGTTCCATGTATGCCTTGAATAGGGCATCTGTCTCTGCCCTGGTGAAGTTGGGCCTGTGCTTGCTTGCAGGCCCACGCTCCTCAACCTCCTCATGATCAGTCATGCTCAGTCCTGTGGAGATAGACATGTGTTAAATGTCTGCTGATATCCACACCACCTTCCCATTCCACCATCCTGATAGGCCCACAATGTGCCTCTTACCCTGTAGGATGCAATACCGGTCCATGCCCTGTACAGTCCCTCAGCCTTTATAGCGCATCACATGCAAATGAGGGCTTGCACAACTGTAATGACATGCAAATGCACTCTGATGCACCATGGATATGCTAATAGGTTAATCTGCATATGCCAGCTGAATATCATGAGTTGCACATTGTGCAATGGTGTTGCGCATGCTCAAGTCATGGCGCAACATTGTGGCGTCTTAACCGGCCCTCCAAATACGCATGCACACACTGTCATCATGCACCTCCAGCACACCCTATGCACAATGCACAGCAGGCATTACAGTGCTCAGCTGCTGTTATACATGGCACTCATGTGCTGTATGGCCCTATGGCACCTGGGTGCCATAGAGCCCATGGCGCAGTGGCACCATGTTACTGATGGTGCTCCTGCATTATGGGTGCCATGGTACCCGTGCACTATTAGGCCATGCACGAGTGCCCACCTGCCTTTACCATGCACCACGCATGGCAGGCTAACCGTGCTGTCACACAGGGTGCGCATGCCGACCTTTGACCCCATGGTTGCCCTTTGCACCTCTGGGAGTCTGCAGCATGTGCCAGTGCTGCATTGCTGTATCGCACATCCCCATGGCTGTGTGATTAGCATTGGCAGTGCATCACCGTGCAAGGTGCGTATACACAGCACATGTGACATGCGCTACTGGGCACCATTTTGATTCCCCAACTGAGATACAGCCATGCCATGCAGTGCCAGGGCTCCAAAATGGACAAAGGTGGAGTTGGTGAATCTTGTGGCCCTTGTGGAGCCACATGCTGGGTGTTTGTTTGGCTAAGTGCCCCTGAACAGGTCAAGGATGGAGGTGTGGCAGAAAGGTTGCTGATGGCTTGGAGGAGACCATGAGTGCGCAGTGCAGCAGTGAGCAAAGGCAGGGCACCACTATGGAGACCTGCAGCAGAGGGGCCCTGAGTGGTTCTGGTCTCTACATGCCCATGTCCGGAGGGGTGCTGTGCCATGGCCAGGTAAGTGCTCTATGCCCATGTCCGTGCCCAATCAGTTGGTCTGTGGGGCAGTCATGTTGACACACCATGCTGCCTGGGGAGCTGGGGCTGTGCATCCTGTTGGCCATGGTGGTGCACTGTGGCATCCTGTATCACTGCACTGATGCAATGCTAGGGCAGGGTGGCACACTGTGCTGGGGGTGGTTGGGCATGTGGTGTTGTTGGGTACTGATGCATCTTTATCCATGTTTCTTTCTGAAGATCAGAGGAGGGCATATCTGGCTGGTACGCCGGGTCAGGGAGGTTCACCACAGGGCCCATGTACAGGATGCAGGCTGCATGTGCAGTGCTGCTGGACAGGTGCAAGGTGTGCCACAGCATGCAGGTAGGCACAGTTACATACTACATTGTTGTGCAGGGTGGACAGCGGGGATGGGGACATGGCTGTCTGTGCACATGGCCACTCCAGCTGTGCACTGCCCACGGTGATTGTTGCACCATGCTGTGGCTTATCGCACATGTGTGTGGCTGCTGCAGGTGAGCTGTGGGCGCACTCAGGTTCAGGCTGGGCGCTGCCATCCTGCTGCTGTGCCATGTCACTTTATGCCATAGTGGTGGTGTGTGGTGCATGGGTGATGTTGGTGTGCAGTGTTCTGCATGGCTGTGGATCGCCAGTTGATGCCTCGTGTGGGTGCACACACTGTGGGTGGCTGGGTGCTATCCAGGGGCACATGTCACCAATGTCCACTGTGCACAGATGGTGGGCTACAGTGTTCCAGATCTGCACTTCTACCATGTTCCTCCTTTGTCCTAGGTGTCCAATGCCCTGATGTGAACACCAGGCTCCTGCACCAGAACCTGCGCGTCACCACTGCCATGCTCCAGGTGGCATGGATGATGGAATGGTTGCTGCACAGATGGCAGCAATGATGCTGGTGTCAGGCTCTGGTGGAGTGTGGATGGCCACTGGGCCCATTGGCCTGCTTCAGTTCCCCTTTCCTGACCCCACCTTTGCCATCCCTTGTCCCTTGTTTTGCCATTACCGCTGTCCACCCTGCCTCCCTTCTCAGGCCTCCTGTTTGCTTGTGGCCTCCCCATTCCCTGTTCTCATTACCCTGTTACCTGTATATTTGTACATAGGTGTTTTATACGTGTTGCAATGCACTTTATATGGTCATCCATCTGTGTCTGTGTATGCTTTGCAGCTGGCATGTAGAGCCATGCTGCAGTGGTGTGCTCTGGCTGCTGTGTGGTTCGACTAGGGTGGACTGGGGGTTGTATCTGGTGGTGTTCCTCCATTGGAAGGCTGTGGTGGCCATGGGATCTCTGTATGGGTCATGTGGTGTGGCCTTGTGTGCTGCTTGCCTGTGTGTGCTGCTTGCTGGTCCAGGTGGCGTGTCTCATGCCTCCCTGTGGGGAGCTGTCAGTGCCTGTGTGCCAGTGGCCGTTGTTCCCACCCTGCCTCTGTACACCACTGGGTGCGCATGGTCAGGGGCATGCCACTGCCCCATGCACACTTGGCGTGTACCTTCATGTGCTTACCATGTCTCTCTCTGGCACACTCTGCACCCTGGTGGCAAGCCCTCCCACCCCTGTGGCTTGCTCCTTGCTGTGCCTGTTGCCATTCCATCTGTGTCCTGGTGCATGCACCACTGCACCCTGCTGCATCACTGGTTGCTGCTTTTGTGCTTAATGGCTTGCTCCTTGCACATCCCTGGTTGTGCTGTTGTGCTTCCTGACTTGCCCCTGGTGCGCCCTGTTGCGCCTGCATAGCATCTGTGTGATAGCAGCCATGTTGCGCAGGTGCATCTTGTCATGCACATCTTTTGAATATTGCATTTGTTGAGCCATGGCACAGTGGAGTTGCACTCGCCCCTCTTGTGCTTCCTCCAGCGCATTTCTGAATATCCCACCCAGAGAATCTACTGATGCCTCTTTCTCTGACTGAAAGCCAATCCTATTGCATTTTCAGGAATCCATCAGAGTTTGGCTAGTAGCCACAAGAAACACCTACCCCTGTTTATGGTAGCTGAAGAAATACATCTGTATAACCATCATGCAGATGCATTTTTAAATAAATCAATACAAACATCTCACACTGAGAGAAAGCTCAGAAAGAATGTTCCTTTCTGATGTGTTTGTTCTTTTTTTTTTTTCTTTCAGGAAAACAGAATCCCTCACAAAGAACCTTTGGTACTGTATAAAAATGTTTATCCGCTAAGCTGATTACAATAAAATTTTGTTATCATTCGGAAAGCATATTTATTGGGGACAGCAATGGGGCCATCCCATTACCACATATCCAGCATACACCTTTTAAGGTGCTGACTGACAGGCTACTAAGTTTGCCAGACCATTTGTGGTTCATTATTCACATCACTATTGTAAATAGGGTGTCATCTAACATTTATGCAAATTTATTACAGGTAAATTTCTTGGGATTTTATTATTTTGTTGTCTGGCATCTGCTCCAGCATTGGTCACCCACAGCACAACTCTTCCATTACTACAATATTGAGCTGCCTCTTTCACTAAAGAAGATGCTTGGGGAGGTATAGAGCATGCCTCCGTCCATTGCAACACCTACGGTGGTTGCAAACAAGCAAAAGTTCCTCTGGACCTGACTGAGTCATGGCTAGCAGATCCAGAAATAAGAGGGTATAACCAATGTCCCTCCAAAGGTGCAAACAAAAAAAGGTAATGTGTGTTTGCCAATGACCCATTTGCTGTTTACAAGTTTGGAAAAGACCCAATGTATTCTAACATTTTAACCCAGCTGTTACACGAGTCCCTGCACCCTAATTGATACCCTCAGGGGTACACCGTAGACAGCCAATGTTTAGGCATAAGTTAGACTAATACATGGGGCTAAGGGCATCTACCATATAAGAGTAGATGTCAGGATATGAATGCATATTATTGTAACCCACTTTGCTTGCTAATGCACACACATTATACCATATATTTTCTGTCTATTTCTTACTTGTTAGATGCCAAGACACCTGTCCTTGAAGTAATTGTAATATGTAAGGCAACATTGCCATCCTTTGGTGATGTACACCACTATGCCTTAGTTATGTAAGACTCTGTATAAGAACGTCTTTGTTCTAAAACTGATGACTTTACAGAATTATATGTTTTCTTGGACCGTGGAGCCACCTCTAATTTAGCCAATAGGGCTCATCTCTGTAACTAGAAATGTTTCTATCTTTTAGTAACCATAGTAATTATCACAGGTATATAATGTTATGCACAGGCTTTACACCTCGGAGACCGAGAGATCCCAGAGACTACAGAGAAACCTCGGGGTGTAGGGAACAGCTTAGCACTGGCTCCGTTCATATTGGTAAGAACTGCTTAGGGAACTGTGATTTATCCCTTTTGTAGTAATAAACTTGTTTATTACTCTAATGCCACCTGTTTGTGATTATTTGCATTCCCAATATTGCCAAGAACCTGAAAGTGAGGTTCAGACCTCTTACAAATTAGCGACCGTGTGCAGGTGATATTTGGTGTTGCGAGTTTCACTTGTTGCTATACATTTCCTTTTCCCCACGGGGACTGTGGTGTATGCACTCCCATAACACCTCTCCTGTCTTTTCTACCAGTTTGTAGATACTTGCAAAGTCTGGCTGACTTTTGGGTGTAGCCAATGCCGTCTCGACCCACTCCATAGCAGCTTTGAATTGCAAGCCTACAGCTAAACAGTAGCCGGCTGTGTTTGGAAGTACTCGTGTTGTGGATCGATACGCCTGGCGGTCTTTTCACAGTTTGAATTTCGTTCCCTCCCACACAATGGCCACAGTATTAGATATCTGCGCCAGAACTGAGACTCGATGTCTCTAACTTTCTACCTCCATGGAGGATACAGGCTGACTTGTGGCGGGACGCCAAGTCAATCAAAGGAAAACCTGTACTGGGGATTTCAACCCAGTATGCAGAGCATAACAATCAACCAATAAGCGTTGCTGCTAAAGGGTTGATGGTCGCTGCTCTCACGCTGCTTGGAAGCCTCCGAGCGAGGTTTCATACCCTCAATCTGCAGATCGCATCTCTTAAGCAAGAGATGGGTTTACAGGAAACTAAATGTGTTCGAATACAGCAGAACCTGGAGTCAGAACTCCAATCTCTCGTAATGAAAAGGATTCACTATTGCATCATTCCACACAGGCTGGTGAACAAGAAATGTTACTCTGAAACAGGAGTGTGAAAGTTTGAGACAGGATAAGAGTCAGGTTGTGCAAATGAAAGATTTGTTGCGTGCTGCAAATGCACAGTTGAGTGATGAAATTGGTGAGCTTCAGGAGCGAGATCAACCAGATACGTAACGATTTAGAAATAGCCTATAGGGACAATGCGAATTGAGCACGGCGTGCCGTGTTTGCAAAAGCAGAAACAGAATCAGGTTGATATGGATGTTGCAAGTGTGAATCATGATGAATGTAAAGCTAAGATGGATAAACTGTGCCATCAGTGAGAGGTTTTGGCTGGCCACGTTAAGGCAATGGGGGCGTAGCCCCTGCCTTTCACTAATCATCAGAAGGGAGCTATCTGATGATGACGTCTCACAGTACAACACCCAGTCACGCCCCTACTATGGCCCAGATTCCCACCCAGCCATCCACAGTATGGCGGGTCCCCACCACTACTCCCCAGGTCACACGTCGATGGCTCGTGGCGCTCATCATGGGAAATGCCATCATGGCGTTGCCCATGATAGGGGAGCAGAGCCCAAACCTGGTCCGGCCAGGCGCCTCAGTAGCCGTTATTAGTGTGGAAGACAGGCAAGAGATTGAAACCATGATTGATAGAGCATTAGGTAATGTTCCGCTTCCTGAAAGAAGTATGAAAGCCATTAAAAGTCAGATCAAACAAATTTTCCAAGAAGCTGGCACTCAGGAAGGTGTTGTTCATACTGCAGCAGAAGCTGCAGCTTCGCGCAACATTAGACGATGTGACATGCACTACCTCTGCCTGATCGACCACCGACTAATCCCACAAATGGCCTACTCTGTTCAGAAAATTGCTGACAGTATTGGTCGGATGAGCCGTCCGACAACCTCAGCTGCCATTTGGAAAAGGTGCGCTCCAAATCGCGAGATGCTTAGCCTCGCCGCAGAATATCAGGTCCAAATACTCGCCAGACCATCGATCCTGGTTTATGGGCCAAACTCCCAGTAGTTAAGCCAGGATGGGAGCGCTACCTTTGATGAAATCGCAGCTGGTTCATCTCCGCTCATAGCCAGGTGGTAGGAGTAATGCTGGCATACCCGTGAAGCAAAATGCGAAAGAAAATCCAGCGACCTACCACAGAGACTCTGGCTAGCCTACGCGCGAAACATCTGGCACAGAAGCTGCGGATGTAGATCTTATTGAATTAGACCTTGTTCATAGGAACATGATCCCAACTGTAAGAGAAAGGTAGAGCCAACCACATACCCAGATATGGATAGGTTTGCCAATATTGTTCGGAAAACCGAGAGGGTGTATCAACTGTACATCCGTGATTTGGTTCTGGTTCCAAGAAGGTTGCCACCGTGGAACCGCTTCCGGAACCCACGACACATTACACCGTGGAAGGGCAGGCTCAGCAACAGCAGCCTAAACATCCGTGGCACCTCCAGCTAGCACCAGAAAAACCCCCAACAGGGCCAACAACAACAACAGTGGGGTGGGAAGCAGAAGGTGGCCTAAAACAGAAGGTACAAAGGGCAGAGGAAACCATTACAAAAGATCGGGTCCCTCGTACAAGAGATAACTGAAGAAAACCGAAAATTCGAGGCTCCTGGGGCAGAAGTGTGCTCCGTAGTGGATGCTGTCCCTGCACAGACCCTTGCAGCAGTACAACCGGTGACACATGCCACCACTGGTCATGGAGACACAGAAATCGAGCTCTCAGGCCCACAAGCCTGAACCGGAAGCTCCTCCCTATATTGCATCAGTGCAACACTGTGAAGTCATCCATGCAAGTCAAGCCCAACCTCTGCATGCTTCCAGCAATATGGATTGACAATTACAGGCCCCAGTCCGCATTGTAAAACAAGCTGGTCTTGGATACAAATGGAAGGCCCTGCACGAGGCGAGGTCAGGGGCCGCCAACTAGTATCTTAGTAGATACAGGTGCAGCTGTATCTGTGTTACCTGACGAACACCCAGACACATCTCCTTGGTCTACGGACGGAAGACCAATATGTCAGGAGTTGATGGTACTAAGCTACCTGCATAGATTTCTCTACCCTTACGGTGAGGCTAGGCCATTGAAGGCCTCACATGCTTTGCAACTGATGGTGCTGCATGATCATCCCTAGTATCATCGGATTGACTTCCTTGCACCGCACGGCTGTGTGATGGATCTAGCTAACATGCTGCTGATACAGATCCAGGGTCAATACCATATTGTCTTAATTCCTGACTCACATGCTGTGGCGACAATATCTATCAACAACAAGGAGTATGACGTCATAGATTTGTTCAAGAACCATGAACTTTTCCCAAAACTCCTACCTATTCTGCAATGACATTTGGAAGCATTTGCAGTTAACAAGCAGACTATGGCAGAATGCATACTGTTATCAAGGTGCCAGGCCCGGCACAAGAGAGACAAAGCAATACCCATTTCCACTGAAGCCTTACCCTCTCTCGAAATGATCAAGTCACTCCTTAAATAAGGAGTAATCAGAACCTGTGTTTCCACTGCAACTCTCCTGTCTGCCCGTGAAAAGTCCACAGGCACCTGGAGACTTACTATTGACTACAGGAAACTGAATCAGGTTACTCCCAGTTGCTCCCAACTGTGGCATCGGCACCAGATGTTTGTCTTTAACACCAGATCAGAAATGGTTCAAGTGCCCTGGATATCTCCAATGGTTTTGGTCATTACCATTGGCCCTCAAGACTCAATATAAGTTTGCCTTCACCTTTGAAGGACGACAGTACACGTGGACTTGCTTGCCACATGGATTCCATAATAGCCCATCCCTCTTCCATCTCCATATGATGGATGCCTACAAGTTTCTCAGCCCTCCAATGTCTCTTACAGTCGTAGATGACCTGTTGTTGGCCACTGCACACAGGAACAACATCTGGATCTCCTGGACGAACTACTGACTCTCATTCAGAGAGCAGGTCTGAAATGCAACCCAGCAAAAGCACAATTATGTCAGAATGAAGTACTCTTTCTGGGTTTGAAAATAACTGAACAAGGCCGGAGCCCTACTTGGAAAAGATTCAGGGATTACAAGACTTGCCATTACCCACCAGTGTGGCAACTCTTCGAAGGTTTCTAGGTATGGTAAACTATTGAGATTTTATTTGTGATTTGCTCAGCAAAGCGCTCCTCTGTATGATATATACTCAAAGGATGTTCCATGGAACTGGGGCCCTGTTCATACCCAGGCTGTGATGTCACTAAAGCAGGCTTTGGCCTCCGTCCCACACTGGTGAACCCCAATCCAGCACTACCATTCCATCTAAGTGTGCCACCTCTAACATCGCTGTGTCAGCAGTGCTGGCCCAGAAGGTGCATGGCACCTTGAGACCTATGCATATGCATCGCAGCTCTTGACCCCAGTGGAACAGAAGTACAGCCTTTGCGAAAGGAACCTTCTGGCCACCTACTGGGCTGTCAAGCACTTCCTTATATCATTGGGTACTCACCACTGATTCTCAATACTAATCATATGCCCACTACCTTTCTGCTCTCAGATAGAGTGAAGGATGGGTCAGTCTCCAACACCAGGCTGACATTGGTCACTTCTCCTCCAGGACAGGGATATCCAGGTCCACCAGACCAAAGTTCCATCTCTGCTAGCTCATGGTCTCCTTTTCAGGGAACCCATGACTGTACCTGCAGTCACCTGACCTCCCAGATCCGGGTCCATTCCTCCCTGCCACACCTGAAATACTGGAAAGTGCCTCTTTGTGCCATGTTTTCACTGATGGTTCAGCACATCGTACTATCAGGAGAATAGATTGCAGGGATGGGTATTTTGGTGGTGTATCCTATGGGAACACTGTCAGGATATCTAAACGCTGTAGTGTAGCTTCATCGCGGTATGCAGAGATGGCAGCGGTGGCCTGCACATTGAGTTTATCTAACATGGAACTCAGGATACCATCATTTTACAGACTCAATTGGGTTTGTTGCTCCTACAGAATTTCTCCTTTCTGGAGAAGAACTCCTTCCTCTCCTCTGATGAGTCCAGTGAAATACAAAAATTGGTAATCTACGCACTGCGCATTGGCACAGAAACACCCACACAAACTTTATGTGCACAAGGTTAAAGCTCACTCTCTACATGATCCCTATCATGCATTCAATGACACAGCAGATCCCTTGCTAAGGAAGGGGCCGAGGAGGGACGTCTGGATGATGGATCATCCAGAAGCCAATGCTGCTGTTACATGTTGCAGCTCTCAAAAGAAATCTGCATCATTTTCTCCCTGGACCTCTCAGCAGCCCAGCATTTGGACACTGAACTCAAAAGTGTTCAGATTCTTGACAAAGGTACTGAAGAAAGACTCCCACATAACCCATATCGCAGGCATGAAGGTAAGTTACCTTATCTCCTGACGATAAACTCATTTAGTTCCAACCAGGAGTACTACCACCAAATTGTGGGTAGTCCCCAGACATTTGAGATCTGAATTTTACCAGGTACATGACCTCCTACTGGCGGACTGAGGAAGCAGAAAATACCCTCACGTCTCAAGACCACCGCCTGGGTACCTGGCGTACCAAAGATGTTAAACAATACATTGACAATGCCTTATTTGCACACAAAACAATCCCATACCTACAAAAAAAATGCCAAACTTTTACCACAAAGACACACTGGCCCTTGTCATACCATCCAAATTGATTTCATTGGCCTTTGACCAATACCAGTAGAAACAATAAGTATGCCCTTGTGGTAACTGACTTATTCTCTAAGTGGGTTGAGGCTTTCCCCACTAAGACATGCACTGCAAAAACAACTGCCAAAATCCTGGTAGAACAGATTTTCTCCAGGTGGGACCCCGCTCTCAAGGTAGACTCCAACAAAGGAACCAGTTTTACAGGTGAGTTGATGAAAGAGTCCCTTGAACTCCTTGGGGTTCAGCAAAGTTCCACATACCTTATCACCCTCAATCCTCAGGTCAAGTAGAAAGAGCCAACAGATGGATTAAGCAAATGCTTTCAAATTCATTGAGGACAATCCCAAGACCTAGGTTCCCTATTGCCTTTACTCCTTATGGCAATTAGGGTACACCCTCCGCCACCACCCAGCTTACACCCTTTGAGGTGACTGGAAGACAAATGAGATTGCCCTGAACACTTGCTGTTTGACCTATACACCCCACTGCAGACCATGTGTCTGTGGATCAGTATGTGGAAAAGCTCAGAAAAGACCTCACACACACACTTGTATGCTGCAAACTGCATGGGCAAAGCCCAGCAACAATCAAAATACAATTTGACAAACATGCACAAAGTAGACTGGCAAGTTGGAGATCAGGTAATGTTACTTGATTTGACATCCATCCACTCCTTCTCCAATAAGTGGGAAGGCCTTACCCCATTGTCAACAAGCTCAGTCGGCAGTCTATCAAGTTAGACTCCTCCACAACAATAAAGTGACTGACAAATGGTTACATGCAAACCAGTTGAAATTGTACTAAGGAACTTAAACTTACTTTTCCCTAACCCACTGGACGGAATTGTACTAATGTACTAATCTTTGATCTTCCTTTTCAGATACACTGACAAGATGGCTATCTTGTTCCTATCTCTCCTCCTTGCAGGGTGATCCCTTGCACCCAAGGCACGGTACGGACCTCCTTTGACAACTGGATCCTCCAGCACCTCCTACAGAGGAGTTTCCATCAAAATACCAGATACTATGATTACTGTCCAGGAAGGTTCCAATGCATACCTCACTGCCTCGGTCATTGCTCCTGACAAATCTACCCTTCAAATTGGTGGCAAACCACATCACAAGGACAAATTCTCCCTGTGGCCAAACTCTCAAGGAACTTTTAGGGTTGGCCCAATGCTAAATTATCCCAAATGGTTCACTGTCCTTGTTACAAACTGCATTAAGACACTCTGGTTTGTACAACATTACTGCTCTAATTGATCCTTCCTATTGTAACTCTCTCCCAAGATTCTGCCCACAGATTATGTGCTGTACACCACATGGCCTCTGCAGCCATGTATCTCTCTATTTTGCCTCCCACTGAAAAACAGCTTTTGGAATCCAAACATAACCCTGGTCCCTATGGTGGTCTCACAGCCACTGCCCTCCAGGTTCTTTGATTAATAATTTACAGTTCATGCATATACCTGTTTTGTTTAACCTTACTTACTGGAATATGAAAGAATTTGGTATGTGTCATGATACCAATACATCAGCATTCTATAGTACATTATTGCTTGATAGTTTAGCTGCATTTCAGATTCGTACTAGGGACCCTTTCATTGGGTTTATTCTACTGAACATAGAGGTAATTTCAGGAGGAAAACCCTCCTGGTACTCTTACTCTTAAGCGTACTAAACGTGAAGTTGACAGTTCTGATGTTACAGGTGCTACAGGTACTGTCACAGGTCTTTTGAGTACTGCTATGTTCATTTGGAACAAAGCAGACATTGCTGCTATTAAGAGTCATTTTGCTAAGTTCTCCACTGGTTTGGTTAATAATGTCTTACCTCCATTATTGCATGGTGTGGATGGCCTTAGTCAGGAAGAAAGATACACTGTATACAACATGCGACATTGCAAAGCCTTCACACAATTCAAAAGATAGATTAATGCACTCATACAACAGAACAATAGAGAGCTGAAAAACAATACATTGGTAGGGAAATACTTTGTTCTGCATATGGTTCATACATCCTCACTACCATCAACAACCTCTTCCGTGATTTAGAAACTGGAAGAATCTCTGACATAGTACATGACAGGCGCATCTCTAAATGGTATTGTCCTAAATGTAAACTTTCAACTTGTGTTTCCTTATGTATGCAACAGACTTTGTCTATTCCTCTCTCCACAGTGAGAAATTTGGGGTTTGTGACCAGACACCCAAACACTGGTCCTTGTTTTTCTACCAAGAAATGTTCCATAACAGATACCATGTTTGTCTCCTTTACTGTCTCCTTACCACGTTTTGATCCACTACAGCTTTGTTCGACAAGCTGGCACTGGCACATTCTATTGGACATTTGGATGATGACATCTACAGAGAGCGCCTGGATCTACCACCTCTACTGGTCTACCACCTCCTTCCTGGATGCCTGGGTGGCACCGCTACACGGACTGCTGTCTGAAAAATCAATACATCTACTTGTGCCGATGTGATGTGTTTGATGTCATAAGCCCTGTTTGTGGCTACTCTCCAGACAGCATTGATTGGACTTTCACTATGGATGAAGACATCACTGAGAATGGCACCAACTCTTTTGAATCAACGCCGTTTGCTTAGATCAGCCCTACCAGTCCTATCGTGAGAAGCTCATCGCCTGTCAACACAGTTCGAAGGCGACCTACACATGCCCTGTCCAGTTGCAAAAATAGAGACTACCTACTGTACGTTCTGTATAACTCTAATGGAGAGTACTGTATAGTGACCAATGTTAAGTCTTATACACATGGTTCTGTTACTTGTCAATTGATTACCCCAGCTTCTGTTTGTTCCCCATCAGAAAACTGTTATCGGACATACTGTCATAACCCCATTCCCCTTATGGATGCAGACATTATTGATGGTAGCCCAGATTATTTACTCACACTTTCAGAATACCTACCATACTTTAATGTACACATAGATCCACTTACACTTACACTGAAATCCCTTTTAAGATAGAAAGGACACTCACCTCATCCACATCAGCAATAATATAACCAAAGCCAATGAAGCTGTTCTTGACCTGATCAACGATGGAGATATGAATAATGCATTGACTAACACCTGGTTGGAATCACGTTTAAAGGTTTTGTTATAATACAAGCATTTTAATATTCACTTTAGATTATTATGCTTTGCTGCCTACAAGCGTACACTGCGCCAACACTGTGAGCAGCTTGAGTTCCTTTACAAGGCTCGTGCATCAGGTTTGTAAATGGCCACTGCTCCTGTCCATTCCCTAGATTTGCCTGCATGTTGCCCTTGGAGGCAAGGAGGTGTTCCCGGGTCCCTGCACCCTAATTGATGCCCTCAGGGGTACACCGTGAACAGCTAATGTTTAGGCATAGGTTAGACTAATACATAGGGCTAAGGGCATCTACCGTATAAGAGTAGATGTCAGGATATAAATGCATATTATTGTAACCCACTTTGCTTGCTAATGCACATATTATACCATATATTTTCTGTCTATTTCTTACTTGTCAGATGCCAAGACACCTGTCCTTGAAGTAATTGTAATATGTAAGGCAACTTTGCCATCCTTTGGTGATGTACACACTACACCTTGTTATGTAAGACTCTGTATAAAACGTCTTTGTTCTAAAACTGATGACTTTACAGAATTACAGTATATGTTATCTTGGACCATAGAGCCACCTCTAATTTAGCCAATATGGCTCATCTCTGTAACTAGAAATGTTTCTATCTTTAGTAACCATAGTAATTATCACAGGTATATAATGTTATGCACAGGCTTTACACCTCAGAGACCGAGAGATCCCAGAGACTACAGAGAAACCTCGAGGTGTGAGGGAGCTAGCACTGGCTCCTGGTTCATATTGGTAAGAACTGCTTAGGGCAACTGTGATTTATCCCTTTTGTAGTAATAAACATGTTTATTACTCAAATGCAACTCTGTTTGTGATTATTTGCATTCCCAATATTGCCAAGAACCTGAAAGTGAGGTTCAGACCTCTTACACAGCTCAGCCTCTGCCTTTCTAGTGCAAATAGTTAAACTGTACAGAACTTATTATCAGGTTGTCTTATGCAAACCGGCACCAGTCTGGTGCAGAAGCTCCAGCCCTCAACAAGTAATCAGCTGAGCTGCGGGAGGGGTGTTGTGTACTTTCACACATTTATTTTTCTTATTTCAGCTTTCTTATGGGATGTAAAGTATAGAGGTTACACTTTTCAAAAACTAATACAAGATATGGTACTATGACACTTGAGGCTCAGACTACAAATATTTGGAATAATATTCCCCTGAATTAAGGAAAGCAACTAAACTATCCCAGTTTAAATTAGGATTGAGCACTGTATTTTATGATGAATGTACTTGTTTTAAAATGTGGATACATGTGTTAGTTGTTGGTCTGATTGAAGATTTTGTCTTGTATAATGTCAAAATTATTTATTAGTTTTATGTAGTCTGAATATTTGTATGTTATATTGAATGTAATTTGTTCTTGACAAAGGACAACTTTGAAAATAGGTCTATGATCTAAAGTTTGCTATCCTGTATAAAATAAACATTTTACTACTACTACTACTACTACTTATCCTGTCTAGGAGAATGCAAAAGGATTTTTCCATTAGCCACAAGGGCAATGGGTGCAAATAAGTCTCCATACTTTCAAACTTCCAAAAGTATGGCATATCCAGGATATGCTTTTCAAATTATAGTGCTATGCCTAGTCACAAAGTAACGGCCAGGCCTTCTTTTCAAGTTAACAAAACAGAGTGGTGGGTTACTCAAATAATTATGTCGACCAAAACAAAGGACTTGAACTTTTACAAACCAAAATTGCAACCCACAAATTTAAACTGTACCCCACCCTCTGCAACTTATTTCACTACTGTGCTCAAAACAGGTGGATTCACAATATTCCAAGAGCTTCACCTTTCTACAATAACAATCTAAATAACTGCAGCTTGTGCCAGGCTCAGCTACACAACAAATTAATTACAATTTTCATTCCTGGATTCTGAAACTAGTTTTCAGTCTGCATCTGTTTTGTTGTTGTATAATGTATACATTTTCTGCATTTTGCTCAATACTCATATTGTTCTGTTGAAACATGTTTATGCCATTATGTTTTAACATACTGATACAGGTTATTAGGAGTACTCCAAAATTGCTCCATATTTATGGATGTTTTAGTACCTTAGGCCCATTTAGGGTTGTGTTGTCCAGTCTCCCATGGAGGGTGATATACTACTATTTTTGGGAAAAACAAGTTAATTGTTTTCACAACCTGATGTTCTAAGCCTCCCAACAACAACCTAGATTCACAGAGGTTTCACTATGTCCTCCACCTGTAGATAATTCCTTCTCCAGACTATGTGCCATAACTAAACATCAGTATATCTATATTGGGGCAGCACTGCTGGCCAACCCACACTATGTTCCATGCAGAAACCCAGATCAACTAGTGGTCTGCTTGTCTCAACACTCTCAGGTAACCTGCTAAATAATGTGCTTTATGCTCATACTGAGATTTTAAATCTCAACTGTTTTAACATTACAGAATTTAGATTCTGCTCAAGAACCAATATTTTAAGGTTCCATAGTAGGTCCTTGCCAGGCCTTACCCTACTCAGTATTTTGGAGTATTTCACTATACAATACAAAAAAAATAGACCCATATGGAACCCTTTCAATTGACATGGGTTAATAGGCACTATCACTAATTGGTATAGGCCAACAATATATTTGCCCAACTATTACATGGTGTAACTGGCATACTGCCATATGCTGCATGTTTGAAGTGTGTTATTGTTATAATATTACAACATTTTATAACACAGGCCTTAGTTAGCCTGACAGCAACACATAGACAGGGTATTATGTTAATCACTGTCATTGCCTCTTCTGCAACCTGAAAGTAGGATGTAACTCTGACATTGTCATGGATTCACAGATGGACAAATGGTATTATTGGACATCAGCCTGCACCTCCTATGTATGTAAAAAGCCTCTGTTTTTTCTCTATTCCTTCCACAATTATCAGAAATTAAGGCTGTCACACCACTCTTAAAAAAATAATTAAAATAATATCATTTTATTTTCCATTCTCAATATAGCTATGTGTGTTTCACTCACAGTGTTTATAACAGTATTTTACAAGTTTACAGGTTTCAACAAAATGGCATGTGTAAAATCTTTAAGCAATTCATTCAACTTTTCTTCACTGCTAGTGTTTTCCAAGCCTGGCTGGCATCTAGTACAAACTGATTATTCTCTTATGGACTCTTAATCTTTGTGCAGGGTGTGATCAACTTCCACAACACAAATGCTACACCAGTGTGTGTGGTGTATTCCATTAAAGGATTCAATGAGCAATCTAATGCACTCCTGCCAAGGCCTCTGCAAATCCAGCAGCCAGCAATCTGAACTTTGACTTTCTTACTATGCTGTTGTGTCATCTTTAACTCAATGTCTGCACATAGCCCATGCGCTTTGAGGGGTTGTCACCTTCTGCAAATGATATTTCACCTGTAACTATGCCACTTTTGTGGTTACTCATTAAACGTTATGGGCTATTACTCACAAAACTTTCAAAACTGGTCATATCCATTTTATAATGACCTGTTGTCAAGAGACATTATGAACAGATTTTTCAATCAAGCAAAATTACGCTGTCGTCACATGCCTTATCCACTCTCAGTGTGTACTCTGTGGACTCTTCTTCATCGATGGACACTATTATGTAATGTTCTGTTCTGTTGTACATTGCATTCAGTAGTTTTTTTGCATTGTTATATGGTATCAAACGTTTACTGTCTTTCATACATATCAATTGTGGTGATGACATACTTAGATTCTGCCCTGTGCTTTACAAACATACCATTTGTATTCCATCTGTGGCCACCCTGTTCCCACTCATAAACAGGCCAATTTTTGACAGTGACTTGGCTACTTGTTTGTATTATGCAAATGACATAAATTTTGTCCGCATTTCAGTTTCAGTCTGTGATTACCATTCCACATGTAAACACTTTCATTTTATCATATTTCTAATACTAACACTTTGCTATCTGAGGTGCACTCTAAAACAACATCATCAACAACTAAAATTCCTTCACAATGCTCATGCCTCAGGCTTGTAAAAAATATGCAACCTAACATCTTCTTTTTGTTGTGTTGCCTCTTTTAGCAAGGCAACAAGGAGGGGTTTGTTATGCCGGGTTTTACCCATATACTTACCAACATGCTTATACCATAAGAAATCTTATTGTTGATATTGGTATATTGCACTAACATATAGATATAGGAATACATTGTACAAACATGGGTACTAGGACTGTGCTTGCCACTGATATTTGCTGCTGTATGTCATGTTTTACATCATTTTATATTATACATGTTTTATGTTTATTACACCTGGTATGCATATCTTTTATTGTAATATATTTACCTAGGTTATGTGTGCTCTTTTTATATTCTTTCTGACCACTATCACTGATGGAAGGCTTTTACAGTTCATCAGTGGTTGATATATGTGTTCTGATATTGTCATATAATCATGTGTATTTTGTGTCTTAAACCAAATTATCATGCCATGTGCAATTCTGCTTATGCAGCATTCTCTTTGTTCATAACATACAGCTGACAATGCATTTTCTTTGTTCTGAGACTCTTACTTACTTTGCAACTTTATTTCCTATGTAATTGCCCAAGTGAGCCACCTTATTTACATGCCTTATCCAATGCTGTATGTTTATCATATCTGTAACTGAACTGTTATCCATCATATATAATCGTATGCACACCAGCTCCTTGGAGAGAAAGAGACCATACTCGAGGATTCTGCTCTCTTGTGATTGCTTTGTCACATGTCTGACGTGAGTATGTGTAATGAAACTGCTTTTCATTACATACTGCTTGTGGTAATGTTCTTTTGGATAGCCAATACAACATACAAGAATCTGATGGTGAGCTGGACTTACCATAACAGCTACACCGCCAATGACCCTACCCACATTCACAGGTGCTGGCGCTGCTGTGATCAATAGAAACTGGTCCATGTAACCCACCACCCCTCCCCAAGATGCACCTGGAAACAAGCTGTCACAGCTTAGTGTGCCTTTGCTGGTCAAAATTACAACTAACTAAATAAAACTATGACATAGTAATGAACACCTTTATTACTTTGCCATTACCATCAATCACATGCACTCCTTTACATCACCTCCCCAAACAATGTTCTGTCCTTTAACATAAGAGTTTCTCAAGCTGTGATACTTTTTAGTGAAAGTGAAACCTCACCCCAGGCAACTCTACCCCCAGTACCCCCCCATACCAAATCATACTGATCAAACCTTTCCAGGCTAAGCGCAAAGTAAAAGCGATCATCATCCATCCAGAGTCCCTATGCAATATAAAACCTCCCAAACCAAGATTAAATAGTTGCACATCCCCAAAGCCAGGACCCTGTGCAGTAAGTAGCCCCTTCCCATGAGGACTCATGCAATGTATAACACCCCATAGTGTATAACCCCCAACACACACACACACACACACACACACACACACACATATGTGCACACACACACACACACACACATATATGCACACACACGCACACACACACTCAGTCACCTTCAGGACAAAGAGCTGTAGATCAAGTAGGGTCTGCAGGGTTATGTAGCTATGGGAGAAAAGGGCAGACTGTGTGGGTCAAGTAGCCTTTATCTACCATTACATTCTGTGATTCAGTCCAGGCCTACATAATGACAGGTGTAAAGTGTACAAATCATAAAATTTCCAGTGAAAGTACACCCTTCACAAATCCAGGACTATATTCTTCCAGTCCAACATTACACACACACACACACACACACACACACATCTCAACCCTCACCCCATTTCCATTTCTAACATCACACACTTCCCATTCATAGTACTTACTATGTGATAAGCACCACACCAACTCCAACATCCCCTCAACCATGGCCTCTACAACCCCATCTACAATCTCCCACCTCCATTTCCAGCACATTCACCAATACACCCCCACTCATCCAGAAATCTGTGCAATACCGACCGACCCCAGCCAGGACACATGCAAAGCAAAACTCACCACCACCTATTCAGATCCACATGCAATGCACATGCATGCACACAACCAAACCAGGATTCAATAAGTGTAGTACAATGCTGCTAATTGGCTGACTAACCAATGATAAAGAAGCTGCTTAACTGAAAATAAATCATACCTGTTTTTTTTAAAGGGGATTAAGAAGAAACATTAAAGTGACTTTCTTAGTCATGTAGAAAGATCTAAAGATGAGTTTATTAACAAAAAGCAATGTTGCTGGCATTGCCATAGTTTTGGTTTTAATGTTTCTAGCAAAATTTATGATATTGAATAGAGATCCGATGGAACAGAATGGAGTCAGGATGGCAGAAAAATTAAAATGAGGTATGTGATGTCTATGGAAAGGATGGAGGTGATAGAATTGAAAAATAATTGAGGAGACAACACAAAATACATTACTGGCTATATCAGTCTATACTGTATAGGGTATCCCATGATATGGGTGAGTCAAATTGAGTGACTCAGTTTGAGTACATGCAAAAGGCTTACAGTGAGGAAAAGGCATTTGTGAAGACTGCGATGTTATTCAGTTATTGTGAGGTCTTATAGTGTTATTATTAGTTGGGGATGCAGGGGTGTGTGTGTAGTTGAAGCCTCCTACATATCCTATAGTTTCCTTAGGTTGCTTCTTTAAAGTGTGCTATGTGGTAAAATAAGAGCATTTTGTGGATGGGCTATGGTCATGCTTCACTCATGGTGATTGGGGTTAGGTAGGGTGTTAGGTTGGTAGGTTGCTAGGGTTGTTGTGCAGGTGCGAATGGTGTGGTACTGTACATTTGAATCCAGGTGTCAGCATCAGGTTGGGCTATCTGATATGGAGGCTGTTGTGCTGCTGGTAGAAGGATTTAATCTGTGAAGTGGATTTTTTTGTACTGCACTGGTCAGGTTTATGTAATTGTGTTTGCAGGTGTGGGTAATTTGGACTTAGGGGGTGATTCTGGCTACTTTGTGTGAACCGCCAATAAGTTTGAAGAGTGTTTGTGGTGTAGTAGTAGCAATTTTGGTGTGACTGCTGGAGGTGGGAAGTTGTGCTTTTGACGGTCGCTATTTTTGGTGTGGGCTGTCTTTGTGTTTGGCATTTTGTTTTGCCCATGTGCTTGTCACTATTTTATTTTGCTCATATCCTCGAACTACTGTATTGCTAGAAATATGAATATAGATTATATGGTTAGTGTTCTCTGGTAACATCAGTATAAAACATTGATAATGGTTCATTTGTAACTCATATAGATTAGTGGATCTAATTGAAAGTTTCTGGATTTTAGATGACACCAGAATTTATCAACCTTTACATATCAGCTCAATCTGCCCACATGTGTCCTAGATACACACTTTATGAGGACCTCATTTTTAAAGTTCTTGTAATTGTTTAAGAACAGTCTGCAAAAACTACTGTACAAATCATTAAATCTTAAATATTAGCAAAGTGAATAATGACCTTCTTGCACATATTTTTGTAGTCCCATTTCAAAAACATATGGTAGTTGTGCATAATTTCAGTTCACAAATAGCATTCTGAGCATGCCAGTATAAAACAAATCATAAAATGAAGTATCATTCTGCATGCAAAGAAGACTAGTTGTTATTATGTACTGCATGTGTCAGTATTCAAAGCAACACATTTACTATGAACACATAGACATCTTTATAAATATTCCCCAATCATGCACACATGCACAACCCTGTCAACACTGAGTCCTTCCTCATTGCTGACAAATGGGTCTCCCGAGCCTCCCCACCCAGTTAACATCTGTCCCACCTTAGTATTGGTAACCAAGATTTTCATCCTGACAAATTTCTATGTGCTTATCCCTTCCATGCATGAGACTGGCCTTATACAGTATTTTAGCCTTGCAATGCAAACCACCTTTGTTCCTTCCTGGGTCTGGAACTGTTAAAATAGCTATAATCAAATAGCAAGGCTTATCAGGCTAAGCTGTCCCTGTTGACTCGATGACCACAATGGACCAACTGCTCATGGCCTGCTGACTCTGGGACCACCCTCACCTAGTACTTTACAACAGGGCCAGATCAAGCTTTAGGGGGCCTGGGACACTCACAGCTCGGGAAGCCATGTAAAACTCCCAATTTTTCATACCTATTTTTTTGTAACATTTTCCGAGCATATTGTTCATTATAGTTTTAGTTCATTAACCTTAACAGCCACCATATGGGAGACAACCCCACAGGTACAACTCTATTGCACTCACCCCATCATGTGACATATGAAGGCTGGGGTCTGGTCTGGGAGCTACCAGGCCCCAGAAGCTCTGGGGTCTATATGTCCTGTGGTGAGTTTGGGGGCTTTATTGATGATAAAATGCTTGTTAGATCTTCCAAACAATTTCCATACCAGCTGCTTAAAGAGACATCAAAACCCCTTAGGCCTCCATGTGTTAAAAAAACTAATTAATTGCTAACGTTCTATAGGGACTGTTGATGCAGCTGGTAGTTTTATTCACATCCCGTTTTGTTTTAAAGAGCGAGAACTTGACTGCCCACCATACTGGTGTTACAACAGCAAAACATGTTTGTTTACATTTCCTGCAGTTAACAACAGAATACCAGTGCACAACCCCTCCCCAAAACATGGTACATTTTAATATTTAAACAATTACATGGCCACTGGCTCTGCTTACTTCAAACTTCATGTAAAGAAGGGGTCCTCTTAGTTTTCAGATTGAATTCCAAAGTGAGCAAGCTATACCACCACTCCATGGTGGGACCCTTTCAGTATAGTCCCAACACTAGCTTAATAGCTCTGAAATGGCCGCAGAGGCTACTCACAAATATAGAGTGCTGCCTGAATTGGCCTACAATACATTCCGTAATTGGCTCCTTAATAAGGTACTTCCACCCAGAAACATTTACAGGTGGTGGAAGGGCATGTTGTGTAAGTGGCACCACACCTTCCCCAAATCAACATGCTCAACTCTGCATTGCCCACGGATGTAATTCACATTTCTGCTAGGGGTGCTACTGTGTTGATGTAAACAGCAGTTAAAACAGAATACCAGTGCACAACCGCCCCCCAAACATGGTACATTTAATATGTAAACAATTACATGGCCACTGGCTCTCACTTTAAACTTCATGTAAAAGGGGTCCTCTTAGTTTTCAGATTGGAATTCCAAAGTGAGCAAGCTATACCACCACTTCACGGTCGGACCCTTTTGGTATAGTCTCTACACTAACTTAATAGCTCTGAAATGGCCGCAGTGGCTACTCACAAATATGGAATGCTGCCTGAACTGGCCTACAATACATTGTCTAATTGGCTCCTTAAATAAGGTACTTCCACCCAGGAACATTTACAGGTGGTGGAAGGGCGCATGTTGTAAGGGCACCACACCTTCCCAAATTACATTTCCTGACCTGCTCACCCTGCATTACAACCTTAAAAAGGTGGACTGAAAATAAAGACAGCTGTGTCTTTCAATCTGATAACTTCACTTGTATTGGTACCTCCTCTACTGATTAGGCAGACTACAATTATCTTACCCAAGAAAAATTACCTAAACAGACCAGTTGCAAAAATTAGGCAGAAAATTGGTTCCCCTGAGTCAAAGGGGTGGGAAATCATCTGGCTTAAAGTCTACAGCTGCAGCTGGTGTGAATAATACCACTAGTCACCACATGTGCATCACTGTACTGTGAAGCTCTGGGGTTTTACATGTTTTTGGCAAGTTCTGGGGCTCCTGGAGGAGAGTTAGGTGCCTGCACCATCCATGTCAAAGGTGTGGGGTGCATGCATCCAAGGACATGAAGCAGGAGGTCTCACAGGCAGATAAAACAAAACAAAAACAAAACAAAAAAGGCACCACATACATCCCAGATACAGGGCAGAGGCCACAATCCCCAGGATGCTTACCAGCTATAGACTTAAGGCCAGATGGTATCCCACCCCTGACTCCAGGGAGAAACAATTTTCTGCCAGAAGTGGTCCAGTGCACAGGCTTTGTGAGTCAATTTAAAGAAGACTCCTAACTGGTTCAGTACTGGAGAGACAATCCCATAGATCAGGATATATTTTGCTAAGGACATCCATAGACATTCTTAACACTTGGCCTTTTCCCCCATTTTTACAGAGTACTCCTTTCTGTAGAGAACTGCAGCCCAAAGAAAAAGGAACAGTACAATTTATGCAAGGTTCACTTGACATTTCCGTGACTTAGCAGTAGCAAATATATCAATTAGCTCATTAAAGTCAATTTTTGCAGTAGATCACTTTCGATACTTAAGAGTGTGAGTGCACTCAAACTATCATCTCGCATTGTAGATCTAAGTTTGTTTTTGATGAGTGCCATCTTGCTGAAGGAGCGTTCACCTGAACAGTTAGTCACCATCAGCGACAGGTAGATACAAAGAGCTACATAAACATTTGGAAAGGTCTCCTGCAGTTCTTCATTATGTAGTAGTGCTGCCTGAGAAAGTGGCAGATCACAGCCTCTTGCCTTTGCAAAGCTGATGAATTGTGCCATTTCACCAGGAAAGACCTCTGCAGACAAGTCTGATGGGTATGCTTGAGCTAGTTTCTGAGTCTCAGCATTAATTTCTTCATCTGTTAGTATTTTGAAGTTCACTATGACTTTAAAGTGGTCATAGACAGTTTGGTAGGCTGAAATCCTTTTGTTTAAGGCCATGATGAGGCAATCAATTATAATCAAATAAGTCTCAGTCCTGAATTTCTCTCTGCCAGTTAAAACAACTCCCTCAGACTGCAAGTCATCATACTGAGTGTTTCTCTTTCTCTTCCTCAGTGATCACTTCTGTAGTGTAATGTGCCAGATAACTCTTGCGCTCGTGTTTCAAATATATCGAAACGATCATGTAATGCATTCACAAATTTTCCCAGAGAGGTCAGTAGTTCAACTGCTAATTTCAAATCATTTTTGTACTCTGCAAAGATTTGCTTGTTGCATTAAATCTGGCAAGAAATGTATTCCACAGGTCACACAGAAATGCCATTCCAGTAGCTCCATATTGTGGGACAAGCAATCTGCCTCTTATCTTGTAGTGCCATTCTACTGTTGGTCATCAGACATTTCCTCCTGGGCAGCTTTGATGTCTGTGTAGCCTTCAAAGAGTGCCTTCATTGCATCAGCACCTGCAGACCACCGTGTGTCAGACGGTGACTTCACTGTCAGTCCTACCTTTCTCTTTCAAGTGTTTTATAAAACTGACCAGTGGTGAGTAGATGCAGAGAAGAATGTGTACAGTTTCTGGAGAAAGCCAAAAAGCTGACTGCCTCAACGCAGCAATCGACAGCATTAGAACCAACTAGGTTGAGAGAATGTGCAGCGCAAGGCACAAATAAGGCAAGAGGGTTCACTGTTTTGAGACATCTTGCATGCCAATGTACCGACCAGCCATGTTATTTGCATTGTCATAAAACTGGCCACAGCAATCCATAAAATCAATCGATTCAGCCTGCAAGTACTGTAGCAGAGTATGTGCAAGTTCTTCAGCCATATGACTGCTGATTTGCAGGAAAGTCAAGAACCACTCAATTGGTATGCCATTTAGCACATACGGGCAATCACAGTCAGCTGGTCAACATGGGTCAAATCTGACGTTGAATCAACAGATACTGAAAAGTACTTGGCTGTTGCAATTTCTTTCCAATTGTGCCTCGGACATGCTTCGCCAAGATTGCATGAATTCTTCGAAAATAGTGGAGGACAAGTAAGCTGGCTTTCCCGACCAGGTTACCAAATTTCTCTACATGTGTGGCCAGAAAGGGGTTGAACAGTGCTATTAATTCCATGCAGCCAAGGAAGTTGCCATTATGTTTTGATCCAAGTAATTCATCATCTCCTCGGAGGGCCAGTCCTCTCAGCAGTGTCACAACAGCAACTACCCGATGTAGTACATTACGCCAGTATTGCTTCCTCTCCTGATACTGCTTCTCCAAGCTGTAGTCCACGGCAGTATTCTTTGCGACGGTTGCATACCTTCAAAATGCATTCTCTGTGTGCTGCACTTTCTTCATGGATGCGGATTCTCTCATCTGCCTTTTTCCAGTCACTTAAACCCTCAACTTGGAAACTGGTCCTTCGACTCGCCATCAGTGTGCAGAAGAAACAATAGATGGACCCCTTTGAAGGACTATACAGCAACCATTTCCACAGATGCATCTCACCATTTGGCCACGGGCAAAGAACATGTGATTTTTAGGAACGAATGCCCTTTTTGGTTGGCTCTGTGTAGGGTTGTAGTACCTCTTGACTTTAAGTAGCTGTCAGGTCGCACTTATTCTGGCAAGTGGCTGGTCCTTTCTCAACCCAGAAATTTACAGTAGCAGAACTTACTGGAACCACTCGCAGGATCTGTCAAGTGACATTCAGGATCACTTCTTGACTGGGTTGAGTTGCTAGTAGACTCTGGAGACAAAGACAATGCATCACCAGTTTCATCTGTAGAAGCAGCAGTCTCAACCATAGTACCTTAATCAACCTTTTCAATATCGGATCTGGTGTCAGGCGCTTATGTGATGTTTCAGAGTTGCAGCCATGTGCACTTGTCAGGAGAGAAACAGATGAGTTGACAGATGGTGCAGAGAGTTGCTCACAAAAATTGGTTGAGTCTAGGATTCTTTGTGAGGACGGCATCCAGTTTTCTTGCTTTTCCTTTGCAGCACAGCGTTTCTGAGCACCTGAATGTAAAATGCTTGGCATTTTCCAGAATATTCACTCCTGTGTTTCAGACCTGGGAAACAAATGAGAGATTGGATTTATGACTAGCACAGGGCATTAGTCCATGTAGGATGGCATTGGCTCCCACCATTTCTGTGGTTTTAGTTTCACTTCTCTTGCCATTATACCAACAATTAGACTTCCCATCAGCAACTGTTGATAACACAGCTGTGCACACAAGGCAGTCACTATGCAAGAATCTTTGAAGCACGGATTCAATGTCTGCTGGCAACATCTCTTTCTGCAGAAGAGTTGAGAGGAAGATACTTGTAGTGCCCTGAGTCTACAGTATTTCAAGCAAGCAGCAAGCTGTGCATCGTCAGAGTCATGTGCTTCTTTCAGACAGAGCGAGTTTGTAATCCAGCTCATGGCAGACTTACTCCTTGCTTAGCTACCAACCTCTGTGGCACAGTTCTTGAAGGCAGCATCCTGTATGCTACACAGCAGCTTGAAGCTTCCCAAGAGACTGAGACAGAGATAGCACGACATGAGCAGAGAAACCCACTGCGGGAGAGACACACGAGAGCAAGACACAGCAGTGTTCCCTGGCCCTCCATCCTCTTCCAAACCATTCACCCAACTGTACCTTTGCAAGAGTCTCGACAGTGTAGGTAAATACAAGTTACTTAACTTAGCATTAAAGGAGAAGTTCAGGAAGTACTGAGTGCTCAACAGCATACTTTTATGAAGCCTGCAAAATGCTCCAGCGCTGCTCAGAATAATTATTTTAAAATTGCAACTATTTTAAATACTGCGACTTAATAAAATATGACTGTTTATGACTTATTTTGAGTCAAAATATGGGTATGACAAGGGCTGCATGTTGTGGATGGTACATGCACATGTTGGGGCTCACATCTGATTCAGAAATTTCATGAGGCTCATGACCCTGAAAAGGCTGGACACCCGTCTTACAAATCACAGCGGTAACTGATTATCTCCAATAGCTCTGTATGATGTCCAAACTATCCATTGTTAACCTGACACAAAATTGCCACCCAGGTGGTTATGAGTACCTTTTTTTTTTTTAATTTACATCTATCTAGTGAGCAGTGGGACTTAATGCCATAGTTTGAAAAGCAGTGCAAAAGCCACTTAACATGTCACAGTAATAACGGACACTGGAAACATTCTGAAGACGTGTGTGTGTGTGTGTGTGTGTGTGTGTGTCCCTAAAGACTATGCTATTTATTACACAATGTTTGTAGCTTGTCTAATAAATATCTAAGGAGAAAGGTCTGCTCGCTACTTATAAGGCATTGATACTATAACACTCCATCTTAAGATACCTGTATTGTAATCAAATTTGGAGTTATTATTTTGGGTAATGTTTTGTTTGCTATTATCTAGAATTATGGAAACAACTGTTTCATGGTTTTCATTTTACTTGCAGGACAGAAGATAAAGCCAGAGAGAGTACTGGATCTGTCACACTTGAACATGGAAATATTTAATTGCAATAATATATATGCCAAGATAATACGATCTGTTAGAGTCATCATAATTTGTAATGTTATATTTATTGTATTGTGGCTTTTTAAAGATATATGAATATAATATGATTATGATGACAGCTAACCTAAATAAAGTGAATTGACATTTACCTTGCATGCTTATTGGGGAGAGTGACAGAATAAATATTTAAGAAGCAGAATGACATAATAGAAGAGCAATAGCAACGCTGGTTTCTGAAACTTTACCAGTAATGAGGGACAGTTATAATTTTTAGTAGGTAAATTATATACTACGCACCTATCATTACCATCTGCCCAATCCATCTCTGGGCCACATACTGTGCATCTATCACTACTATCTGCCCAATCCATCTCTGGGCCACATACTATGCACCTATCATTACCATCTGCCCAATCCATCTCCGGCCACATACTACGCACCTATCATTACCATCTGCCCAGTCCATCTCAGGCCACATACTACGCACCTATCATTACCATCTGCCCAGTCCATCTTCGGGCCACATACTATGCACCTATCATTACCATCTGCCCAGTCCATCTCCAGGCCACATACTATGCACCTATCATTACCATCTGCCCAATCCATCTCCGGGCCACATACAATGCACCTATCATTACCATCTGCCCAATCCACCTCCGGGCCACATATACGCACCTATTATTACCATCTTCCCAATCCATCTGTGGGACTTTGAAACATTTAAGGCTTTTAGGGCAAAAGTAATAATTATAGGATACTCCTCTCATACACAAATTCTACACTTCCATGATTGCCATCTTAAAATCTAGATTACATCTTAATATAGTTTAAACTAAATAAAACTGTTACAAATATCAAAGTCATAGCACTGTGACTTCTACCACAAGTTCTGAGGGCACTCTCCCTGCTGTGAGATGGATCAGTAGTGCAGGGGCTGGGAGCCCCAGTTAAATATGACCTCCTGCTGCGCAGTGACAGCACTCCATGCATTGCATCTCCATTCCTAAGCCAAGGCTGGCATTCCACTCCTCCACCGCTGCCTGCTGCCGCCAGTGACACAGCCTCCTGGAGAACCCCATGAAATGATTGTTGTACCTACGGAGCGAATGACCATCGTGCAGAACTAGCAAAGCCTAATACAGAGCCAGAGGCAATGAATCGATGAGTTAGAATGCAGGCTAGAGGACTTGCACAAGGAGAGCCAGAGCCTGAGGGAGCCCTACTTTTCTACCCAGCTCCAGCAACAGCAGTATACCCCTCCTTGCAGCATGTATCAGTGCGGCAGCGTCAGCAGCCTCCATGCATCAGACAGCCGGATCCACCAGACAGCAGCAGCAACATCTATGTCCTGTGGAGGGGTACTCCACAGGGTAGACAAAAATCAGTTTGTGAGCAGGTGGTCAGTTTGGCCACTAGCTTTCAAATGTGGTAGCAAACCAATATTTGTTGTGGCCAGTCTTGTTAAAACCATTTCAAAATTGCAGTGCTGATATAGGTTTCTGGCTAACACAATAAATATAAGCTGTACGTTTGACTACAAGCTGGATGGCTCCAGCCTCCTACAGGAATTAGAATTTGTTCACAGACAGAAAAATATGATGTGTGTGTGTGTCATAAAGTAACCTATAATACAGTTAGGTACTGCTGTAAAATTTGCTAAGCCCTCAGTATCGCAGCAGTAGCCAGTGTTGTTTTCTTCTTTTGAAAAAAAAGCTCATAACTTAATACTCAGTTACTGTACTGTGTGCCAGGGAACATAACAACCACTAACCACTGCCAGTAGTTGCCAAAAAAAAAAACACAGCCAGCTTGCTATAGTAATCAGTTAATGTTGCCAGGGAATATAACTATGAGTAGCTGCCAACAAACTAGGCAATCAGCCTGCCATCCAAATAGATGTGTGCCTAGTTTGGTAAACCAATAAATCAGGCATGAAGAAATGCAGCCAGCAGCACAAAATCTATCCTCATTAATGAGCCAGGATGACATGTATTTCCTCATCCAACTGTTCTGTGTTTGGCCCGTTAATGAGGACACATTTTGTGCTGCTGGCTGCATTGTTCATGCAGCATGCCTGATCTATTGGTTTACCTAGGCTACATCTACTTGACTGGCAGGCTTGCTGCCTAGTTGTTTAGCAGCTATTGCCTAGTGATAATTATATTCCATGGCAATATTAACTGGTTGTATAGCAGTTCTGAAATAACTAGAAGAAAAAAACAAACTGGGAACTGCCGCTTAACAAATTTTTCCAGCACAACTGTGTCGGTTACTTATCATGCAATAGTAAAACTACCTCTGGCTCTATACCATGCAAAATACAAAAATAAAACAAACAGTACTTTACTATGATGTATGCATATGTATCCTACTCCAAAGGACAGTAACTAAGTAACTACTTACTGTATGTATGTACAGAGGTGTGCAGTTCCAATACCCAAAGCCATAACTACAAATAAACAGATGGTTGTACACACAATTCTACCATCAACATGTATAGTGCACGTTAACTTCTTACAACAAGCAGATTGCTAGGACCAATCATTTCAGTTTAAAATAAAATACAATAATGTAATTATTTGGCGCAACCTGAAAGCAAACCAGATGTCAGTGAAATGTTCTTAAAAGTGAAGCCAATTCAACTGAATCATGGTACATTGGAACTATAAGCATGATGGGATTGAGGTATATAGCTTTGACAGTACCCATCAGTTCCAATGTACCATATATTCAACAGACAGTGCTAGCACTTCCAGAATAATAAGCACAGAAGTAAATGTGCACATTGACAGCCATGAATTTAGGTTTTGCTCCCTCTGACCCATAAGCTCTATGACCACACAAGCTCAGGATAGGTGGGGCAACTCTAGAGGAGGGTGGTATTCAGTATTGATGAGAGGAGGCGGCTGAGTGCAGGGGTGAGCAGCAGGGTTATCAACAATATGCAATCACACACACACACACACACACACCTCTGCCTGCAGTAAGAAGTTGTTCCACAGGACCCTCTTGTGTTAGGAGCTCTACTTGACTTTCTCAACATCCGATATTCTGGTCAGCAACAAATGGAGGAAGTGAGCTCCAGTCTCCACCGTCTAGGACCCAAGAGGGAGAAGTCTTCATTCAGCATCTGTGTCCCTTTCTATCTGAGCACCCCCACACAACTAATGTGATCGTTTAGTTTGTGTGATAACAGATTCAAAACAGCATACAGCTGCCTTCACTTGCTGTTTTATTTGCAGTCAGATTAGCACTCAAAACTTTTAGTTGTCAAGGATTGCAAAGCCCAAACACATCTCTCTCTCTCTCTCTCTCTCTCTCTCTCTCTCTCCTCTTTCTATCTTTCTGTCTCACCCAAACTATCATTAAAATGATGCAGACCCCAGAAGGATATACACTCAAAGGGAATGAATTAAAATAGCAAATATTCTAGAACCTATGGTTTATTTTTTGCTAAAACCTCTCAGGTATTCAGCGATATTACAACACCACCTTTTATGTACCGCAAACAGACGCTGATAAAATAAATAACAATAGCATTGCACCACCTCAGTCAGCAGATACCAAGGAGTATCCCCACCCCACCCCTTCTCCACACACACAACTTTCCGGTAAATGTCACCCGTGGATGCTGGACAGCTCTCAGTCAGAACACTCCCAAGTCCAAGATCCACAGCAGGGCTGAAACCCTCAATGAACAATCACAGCTTTAAAAACAAAATGAAAAACAATAGATTTTCCAGTTCCACCAACATTGGGTTTTTTTTTAACTGCAGAGTATTGGGGATAGGGGCAGACAAGAGATTCATTTTACCACTATCTTTTAGAGACCGCTAACAGAACAGAAAAGTCAGGAAAAGTATGCAACTCATAAGCAATGTATAAAGCTACAAAGCAAAGGGCAAACCCACAAATATGCCTTTAGCCATGCTGCATATTCGTACCAGAGGCTGTTCTTCAGGCTTCATTTTACAGGAGAGCAGGAAAATGCTCTTTGCAACTTTCATTTGAAGTGCAGGAGTCAAAGCCATACTTCCAGCTAAATCAATTTAAAAGAGGGAAAAACGAACCATCCGAGAATGTTTGGAAAAAACAACAATGTAGCATCAAAACAAACCAAAGCACAAAACTTATAACCTCAAACTTCTATAGAAGCAGCCATTAGTAAGTTGCATAGGGGTGCAGAACTAATTTCTATCCGTTTTCACCATGTTGTTGAATAACATCATCTCATTAGGTTATGTCCTGTGGTCAGATTAGCATTTAAAGTTAGTAAGTTACAATGGAGAAAAATACCTTTATGGAGACTAACACTGTGTAGATTGGGGAGCACATGGTAACCAGATCATCCAGTACTTAGTTTAAGCATGGGCACAACTGTTCCTGCTCATTACATCTTTTCATGGAATGTATATATATATATATATATATATATATATTATATATATAAAACATGCAAATAATTGAATGATCCTGTTTTACATGCTTCAGCCCTCCCCCGCCCCAGTACTACACAGTCAGTGTCAGTTTACATGAAGTTATTTACAGACTGCAGTTGTAATTTATACTTTACCCCCAGGCCCCCAATCAATAACAAAATAAATAAACACCATCAGCATGTTTTTATGAGCTTACCTCAAATAAGCCAACACAAATAGTCCAAGTTCAAGAACAGAGTTGGCCATTGGTGGTCTCCGACTCTGGCACAGAAAGTGTCTGATATCCTGGTTCTCTCTGTCAGCTGGTAGAGTAGGGCTGGTCGGTGTGGAGATCAGGATGATGTCCTTGGCTTCCAGACTTTGTTCTTCCGTGTTCTTTTCTGGTAAATTTCTTCCCTTCAAAGCAGGTGATCAGATCAGGTGATTACAGCTCTGATACCTGACTAAGTGGGCTTTAAAGCCCCAATTTGTAGGGCAAAGTAGCCAAGTTTTTCTTTTGTTTATTTTTCCTGCTGCATATTTCCTAAATACAGACTTGTGATTGGTTCTCTAACTGAACCAATCACAACCCTAATCTGCCTCCTACTCCGATTGGCCCATTTATGCTTTTGGGCTCTGATTGGTGGCTTTCTAAGCCACTTTCTGCAGTAAAGCTGGCTGTGCTTGGCAATTGAATGAAAGAAACCATTTAGTAAGCGCAGCCAGCAGCATGTGCAACAGGCAGGCAGGCAGTTTAGTTAGCAGCGCCAGTGGCCACGTGAACAGCAACACTCATTGTGTCTACAGAGTCTAGACTACTACTGCTTGCTCCCGACCCGAATAAACCGATGACCAAGGCTGATGCGGCTGTACCCAGTCCCAAATCAGCAGACTTCCTTCAGAATCGGTTGTACCATTGTAGCCAGTAGCCTGTTATAGCTGTTTTCTTTTTGAGGGGCACAGGGCCCCACGGTTTACACATCCGTCTGTACTCCATAAGTTTGACTTGGAGTCTTACTCTTTCTTGGACTATACTGACTCGCTCAGCCTGCCACCCGACCAGAAGAAGTCTGAGAGTGGAGACTAGTCATCCGGCCAGCAGTACGGTACCCTAGCTAGGGAGGTAGGTGACTTGAAGGTGCTTCAGTTCATTCAACTTAAACTTGCACTGTATCTGCTTGCTTACTAAAGGCTGGACTGCTGGGGCTGGGGGGCCTAAGTGCTAATCTGTGGCAGGGGCGGGGTTAAAAATGCTTAAATGTTGGCTCATCCTCAGGCTCTGACACAGTCTCAGTGTCTCACAGACAGTCGCATGCATCGCAGCAGACTCGCACTGCACTCAGTGGTGCTTAAGTTTAATTCATGGTGAGCTGCTGCCTGTGCCAGGGGCCTATATTGGGAGTCGGGGTCCGGAGTGGGAAGAAGTCTACTAGTGTTTTTTTTTTTACTCAGTTGTGCTGTGGCTGTGGGCGGGCAGGAAGGAGTCAGTGGGGAGGCCCTAAGCGCTAATCTAGACTGTGGCACGCCTAGGTTACATGTACAACATGCGGCTCAGGCTCTCCTGGCTACTAACTCCAGACAGTCGTCGCAGGAAGGCCGTTAGCAGTGGCACACAACAAGACAGTCGCAAACAGTTTGTGGCAAACTGTTCAGTCTACAGATGGTGAGCTGCTGCCTGGCTGGGGGGGCCTATATCGGGAGGAGGAGGAGGGAACAAAGAAGTTTGATTACAGTGTCTTGCACTGTGGGCGGAGGTTGCATCCTGGCATGAATGGGGAAACATCTTTTTGTTTCTGTAGGCTTGGGGTGGGGGCCAGGTAATCATGGGGGCCTGGAACATTTGCCCCATTTGTCCCCCTTAATCTGGCCCTGCTTTACACTGGCGCTGCAGGTCTCGTCATCCACCAGTTTGCCATTAAACTTTCCCGGTGCTCAGGGTCAACAGAACAGACCATGCCATGGATTTGCTCTGCTGTTGCCTCATCCTGTCATTCCTCATGCTCTCAGACTGCCCGCCAAATGACAGTCACTGACCGCCCAATGAGATTCCTACAGAAAAAGACACCAAAGTAACCCACCAATGGTGCAGGGGTGGATCATTCCCTTCACAACCTGGGGTGGGGGTCTTCAGCAGTCACAGAGGGTGTGTGAGTGCTGCAGCAGATCACAGAGGGCAAGCAGCCCAGATAAGTCACAGCCTAGGGGGAAAACAAAACTTTATTGTTAAATTATTTGTGGGGTTGGGTCCTATTCAGTGAATACTGCTAGAGCCAGTGCCCCACAGGCCCATAGAACTCAGCCCCTATGATCAAATCAACCATTGTGCTTCAATTTACATTATGCAATAGCAAGAAATGTTCCTGGCATCTGATTGGTCAGTGGCCACCTTGTGCAGTGATGTTAACCCCCAAAAGTCACTGTATCAATGTTTGCACACATGCCTGCATGAAATGTTGAAAAAGTAAATAGCAATGCATCTGCCATATTGCAATCAGAAGTCTTAGTTCTCAGTTCTTGGCTCAGCAACACTAACAGTAGCACAAACACTTCATCATAGAATAGTGTGCTTTTTATTTCAAACTGTCTTCAGCACATCTTTCTACTTTGAAAAGAGTTAAATTCAACAATCTCCACATTCCAGCTATAAACCTCTAGAGCTAGGGTGTGTACTTTAGAAAAGCACAGCAGATGACTGGCAGATCAACAGATTTGCTTAAAATCACTCTTTCAACTTCTCTGCATTTCATTTTTGAATAAAATAGAAAACAAAATGTAATTCCCACTAGAAAGCACTATTGTAAGTACCAGCACTTGAGAGTTCATTGCTCCACTGTGAGTGGTTTCACTCTCCCACTCTCTGAACAGACTTCAGGCAGTGGGCACCTCCACACCATTTTCATAGTCCCAGGGAGCATACAACTAAATAAAAAAGAAAAAGCCACTGCCAGTGGCTTCATATAGCAAACTCCTGCACTGCCATACAAACTAGGAGAAGCCGTCTGTGTTAACAGCTTCACTGTTCACCACTGGCACCACACACGTTTGCTGAACTGAAACTGCCACTTCAGTGTGGTGCAAAACCTACCCCAATCTGTCCCATTTCTTTAGGTCCCACAGTCATGCTTGCAATCGCGATTAATAACCACAACAAAAACCTACTGTGGCTTTCTGTACCTGACACAGAAATGAAAAGAGAGGGAGGGAGCTGGAGAGGCAGAGTGGGGAAGACAGAGCATCATCTACTAGCCAAACAGAACATTTTGACTTTTTGCACATATACCTACACATTGAAAACTGTAAGTGAAAATATATTTTAACGTTTTTTTAACTTTTCCTGTCTTTAGCAAATGAGGCATTGTATAACAGTAATTATGCATTTCAGAGTGTGTGGCATGCAGGGTTTAATGCTGCTTCTTGGATGTTGGATGCTTTCAGCCTGCAGCCTTGCTCCCCACAACCCAAAGTATGAAGTTATCCCAGCATGACACACACCCTGTTGGGATGTGTCACATGATCAGATACATATTCTTTTTTTGGCACTACTTTGGCTGTGGAGCCCCACTCCTTCAGGCTCTCATATTGACCCAGCTCACTGCTGCCTGACAGCTTCACCACTGCATATCGCTCATCAGGACTCTTCTGAGCTGTCTGACCCATCAGGCATGACCTGAGCTGTTGAACTACTTCTGAGCAGGGGAGACACCCAGAGCAATCCTCGTGGGGGAGGAATAACATGTTATGTGGCTGGGTGGCATGAAGAAGTCTATCCAAGGCCATCATCCAGTGCTAATGGCAGCTGTTTTTCCAGTTTTCTGGGACCACACCCACCTCACTGCTTTGTGCAGCTGCAATGTTGTCCTGGGGTGGGGGCATTTGACAACATGGGGTCACACATGCCACCAAGAATGCTTCTGCTATGCCCCTGCAAAAGACACTATGAGAGTGGCACCCCCAGGAAGGAAGAGTCAAAGTGCAGCCTTCGCCTTTACAGGCTGGGGTGTGAACCTGGGTCATCAGTGAAAGAACAATGCTCCACCACTTGGCACTATGGAGCTGGCACATATGCTTAAATTGATAACTCTATGTAACTTATTTTAAAAGTACATATTGACCCACAAACATTAAATGAAGATAAAACTGGACTTGAAGAAATATAAATTTTAAACAGTTTCCTCACTGAATTAATGCAGATCACAAAGCTTCTCAAGAGAAGCCTACTCCTTTTCACTAATGTCCATATTTAATTTTTAATTCACATAATGGAAAGCACCATGGGTTGCATAAGAAAATCATCATGAAAATTTAGTCTGGGTTTGCAATCTGCAAGGCTCAGAACAGATAACAAAATGGCCACTTCACAACTGGACTATGCCCTAATAGAAATACAGCAGCAGCAAACAAAACAAATTGGGTCAGAGCCTCTATGGCTGCTAATACATTAATTTGATAAGGGTGTTTCCTGGCCTTAAACATAAAGATGAATTGTCGTAGTCATCTCCATGTGTAAATATAATGTTTGCTAAAGGTAGATCATTTGTCTGGTTGATCTTGTGTTTCCCATGTGTTTAAACAGTGTCAGTGGCTCAGTAGGTAGCACACTCACCTCTGAGACAAGAAGATCAGAGGGCTGTGGGTTCAGTTCCCACATCTGGCACTTGGGTTAATATCCAATACTGACACTGTAGTGCAGCATGAGAGTGGTGCTGCACTTCTGAGGTGCCGTCTTCGGATGAGATGTTAAACCGATGTCCCATCTGCCAGGATTGGTGATAGTTAAACCGATGTCCCATCTGCTGGGATTGGTGATACTTCAGGTGGATGTTAAAGATCCATGGCACTTATCAAAAGAGTAGGGAAGTTTTGATTAAAACAAAAACACTTTTTCCAAAATGAAAACAAATCACACAGTCATTATCATATCCACATTATCTACCCAATTCCAGTAATATTTTTCCACAGCTCTCTTGCTTTCTCGTCTCCCATAATTTACATTCATCTTGAAAATGTTATCTACTTCATCTTGAAACTTAAAAACATTCTGTACAGTCAAATCCTTATTCTGCAAAAATCTTGAGCATCTGTTGTGCCATATAGACCATTTCAAAACTGCCAAAATAACATATATTGTATTTTTATTAACTTTTTCCCATTCTTTTGTTAACTGACCATAAATCAAAATCTCGTATGTCATATTTTTAAAAGCTTGCATCCCCAATAACTGGCTACCATATCCCAAAAGGTTTAATAAAATAGCAATCAAAAATAAATGCTGCATGCTTTCCTCTTTTGTCCCACAGTCTCTTTCTCCACATATTCATTCCTCCATTCTTTTATGTTTATGGATACCTTTCACGTTTAACTTCTCATGACTACACATCCATACTACATCTTTCATTTTCCCAGAATTCTTTTTCTAATGCAACAGCTAAAATGTACTGCTCTTTTATTCTTTTTCTACCTTAAAACATGTTTTTCCCAGAAATTCTTCACCATAATTTCTTTATACATCTGTTTCCTGTTATCCCTTATTAGAGCATCCACTGTTACTCCCTCAACTGGGGTAAATACTTCCTTCCAATTTCCATATGTATTGGCACACTTTACCTCCTACTATATTCCCTTTTTCCCCAATACATTTAATGAAAGGTACATTCCATTGCTGTGATAACCAAGACCAAGCTTGTTCTCACCTTTTACTAATGGTACAATATTTGAAAACACAAAAATATTAATATAAAAACAATTGGAATTATCATGTTTAAACACCCATCTTTTATGGTTCTATATGTTATCTCCCTTTTAATAGGATTTAACTTCTACCAATAACTGAAAAAAGACTTTGAATTTTGAATTGCATTTGAAAGGGTACTGGAAAATGTATGCTAAAAATAAAATATTGGGACAATAAACGTTTTAATAGGTAAATTCTTTTCTCTCGTGTCATACTCCATTGTTTCCATTTATCTACTTTTATTTGGGCTTTTTGATACTTTTCTTCCCAGTTTTGTTGTATTGTATCATCCCCTCCAAATCTTAATTCCAGCACCTTAATGCTTTATTCTGCTATTTCCAAATCTCCTCTTTTCTTTGTCTCCACTGCTCCCAATGGATAAATTATACTTTTCCTTTATTTATCTTAATCCTGTGTATTGACTATACTTCTTTACTATCTCTATTAATGTATCTCCTGAACCTGATCTTTTCTAAAACTAGACAATCATCTGCATAAGCACTTGTATTCAGTTCCATATTTTGCCATACAATACTTTTAATCTCTTTCTCCACCTCTATTCTCCTCAGAAGTGGGTCTAGACAAAATACATATAATAGGGGACTTAATGGGCACCCTGCTGAACCCCATTCCTTATATACATTGAAGTCCCTAGATGCCCATTAACCATAGGACAAATGTGCACTTTCTTATATATTGCTTTTATTAAACTAATTAATTTTGTTGGAATGTAAAACTCTTCTAAGGTATCCCATACATACTGATGCCTTACAACATCAAATGCCATTTCTTGATCCAAGGCATACAAATACCCTTGCAAAGAATCCTCCTGTTCTTTATTTATGACTTTTCTAATATAAATTAAATTTTGTTGTATGCTTTGTCCAGGAATAGCACACATTTGAGACTGCATTGTCAATTTCTCTGAAAAAGTCCTTAACCTATTATTTATTACCTTGGCTAAAATTTTGTCATCTGAAGTCAATAAACTAATGGACCTCCAATTTTAAGTTGTATTTTTCTCCTTTTTATGCAAAAATCATTATTCCTTTTTCATACTTTCTGCCAAATTGTCTCCAATCATTATACCATTGTATACTCTAGTTAAAATGGGAGGTATTTTTCTTCCAACATTTTATAGAACATATTCAGAATCCCATCCACCCCAGGTGCTGTGTTATTTGACAAAGATTTTTTGCCTCTTTCCTTCTTCTTCTTTAATTTCCCACTTTATCGCCTCTGCCTCATCTTCCTCCAACTCTGGCATCTCAGTTGTCAGAAAAAACCTCACTTTCCCTACTTCTTTGTTGCTGGTATTTTTCCTTTAAAAACAATTGTACTGTACATTTAATATTTTCTATATCTGTTATGTATCTTCCTTTTCCATCCTGTAATTTGTACATAACTCGATTTTTCTATTCTTTCTTTATTACTATCATAAGGATTTGTATGATATTTTGTTCCTGTGTGCCACTTGTTTGTTCCATAATTAAAACATGACTCTATTATATTGGTATTCTTTCATTTTAACCTTAATTTCTTCCATTTGTTCAGATTTATCCACCTTATCTTTAACCTACCTCGTCATAAGTTTATATAATCTAGTCCTAATTTTAATACTTCCATAATTTGTTGCCTCTACTTTCTGTCCTTCTTCGATCATATATTGTTTGATTTCATTTTAGTATTTTCCCACTATTTTGTTCCACTATCATATAATTCCATAACTGTTAACTTATCTTCCTGTATTATTTTAATCTTTTCTATACATGTATCTTCTTGTAGCTTAGCTGTATTCATCCTCCAGTAGCCTTTTCCTATTCTAACCCTATTCCCCAAAGTTAATTTCAACTTCTGCCATATGATCTGATGTCTCAATCGGTATACTCCTAATATCAACTACCTCCACTTTTTTTTGTACTATCGAAATCTATACAAGTAGAATGTGAGCCCTTGAAAATATGTGTTCTCCCTTTTTCCTTTTAACATATCCATTCTCCATCCCAGCTTTATCTAACATACTTTTCAAGTGAGTCATATCACAACAAATGTTTGATGTTGCCCTCCCAATCTGCTCTAGATAACCCACAGTTAAAGTCTTCCCCACACCACAAGTTTGGAAATGCAAAATAAGCCTCTATTTGAGCCATTAGCATATTCCTTTCTTTTTTCCTTTGTGGATTATAAATTACAATAATTCTCACAGAATTATTTTTAAGATAACATCAATAATCATAGCTCTTCCAGGTACCAAATCTATTACTTTTAAAATTTGAACATCATGAGAGAAAAGCTACCCCACCCTGTACACCTTTCTATCCCAAAGGACCATAAGGATGGTCCCCATGTCCAGTCTGAGTTTGCTGAATTTCATCTATAGTGTGTAACCTTGTGCCTTGGAATACATATAAGTCACTTTTCAAGTCATATAGTATTTTAAAGTTACCACCCTCCTCCTTCTATTTTTTAATACTATTTGTATTATGTGAGGCATTTTAAACTTCCCATTTTGTTTTCCCTCACTGTCACCCTACCTCTTTAGATTTTTTTCCTTTTCTCTGACACCTGCATGTCTGTTGTGTCTCCATCTTCCTCTCCTGCACATTCAGAAAGATCCGTGTTGGACGGTGACAGCCCTCTTCCATGGTGGACCATTCCTTGTCTTGCAAGAATGTGTATTTATTGTTAACTCTACACCTTCACAATCTTTTTCCAATGAAATTATCTATTTTGCTGTACTCTTCTTTTTGTTTTTAGATCTTGTAACCATAGTAAATCCATTTTTTTCTGTCTTCCCTTTCATTTAAAAAATTCCTGTTTTTCTTTTGTTTCTTTTTGTTCTGGTATTACCAACCCTTTAGTCCAAAGTTGTACCTTTATTCCTTTTTCCATGTCCGCTTTGATAATGGCTTTCCTTATTACCTTATCTTGCTTCTCTTTCTGTACCACAGCCAGGTAGACATCTTGCTCTGCTCTTTCTCCAGTTTCTGGGCTGTTATGGGAAGCCCAGGGACATTTTGCAAAGGTGTTGCCTTCCACTTCACACAAACTCGTTTAACTTGGTTTGTACATTCTACCAAAATACTAACATAACCTCACATAGGCCACACTTGACTTTACCACAGACTTGTTACTTAAGTGACCTCACCCATCATTTGTAGCAGGCCTGCATTTGGCCTGCATAAAGAACAATGCCTCTATCTTGGCCTTGAAAGAAACAGTTCATCAAATGTTGAATTTCCCCATCTACTTGTTTAAGTGTTAATTTATATTTCCATCCACCTGTCCACAGACCATTTCATCAATATCGGTTCTGGCACATGCATTACTCCTCTGCTTGATTCAGAATTAATGTCGACCACATTAACGCCTTCATTTTGAAATAACACGGTCACTATCTTAAAAGCAGGTTTTGATAAGGGAATGACTGAGAAATTCTTCCATAAGTCTGTATATTTCATTTGCTGATATGATTTCCAAAGTGGTCCAACCCTCCTCCATGTTTAAAACTTATGTCAAATTCTGTACTTCCTAGTACATGAATAAGAGCATATATTTCATAAGGATAAAACTTCATTTTATTCATTAGAGTTCTTTCCCAATAAAAATTCTGTTTGGCACATCCTCAGAGGGCCCTCTAAATCTCATGTGTACGTGTTTCTTCTTTTAACTTGCTGTGGTTTTTATCTTGGAAATAATCTTTCTTTATTATTCCCAGCCCAGGGTTTCTCCTTCTGGCCTTCCCCTTCCTCCTGCATTTCTTTATCTGTTAATATTGTTTTCTGCTCAAGCTCAATAGATGACTCTTCATTATTGCTATTAAGTCCATCAAAATTATCTCTTTTGTTTTATCTGCCTCTTATTTTAAATCTTTTACTTTGTATGTCCTTGTGTCTTCTTTTTGTTTTTACTAATTCCTGATGTACTAGGCCTGTTTGGATCCACTCAGACCCATCATTCTTTCTTTTCCAACCAGCTTGTAATAAGGCTTCTGTTACCCATTCAGGTCTGTCTACAAAGTCTCTAAAAGTTCTCTCTTCTGAATCTGAAACCTCCTTTTCTCTTCTTTATTGTTTCCTAATGGGCTCTTTTTCCATGACTTCTCAATATCTTCAAAATCTGTGTTTTCTTTATTTGTTTTAGCTTTTTCTTTACTTTCTGTCTTGTTTTCTACAATCTTTTTGGGCCAAGCTGTTTCCAACTACTTTCAACTTTCCTTTCTGGGCTGACACTTTCCTTGTTTTTCCCCATCTCAGCAGGTGCAGCTTGCTTTGATACGACCACATCATTGCTTCTCAATTTAACCTGACAGGAGTCTGGCTTATTTTCTTAACTTTTCACAACAGAAACATCTGGCTCTATAAGACTTCCTGTTTCTTTACTCTTTTGCTGAGTATTTTCAAAATATTTTTTTTACTCACGCTATAACATCTCCTCCTCCATCTCCATGGAAGAAGTTTTCTTTCTTAATTCTTTCTTTTCCTTTCCAGCTCCTCACTTTGATCTTCTTGATCCATAAAGTGTCTGAACTCATTTCTGGCCTCTAGTGGTATACAAGACAATGGAGAGGCCCTCTCCCTGCCACATCAGCACTTCCTCCTCCTCCTCTGTTGTCTGGCTCCAAACTGTGCTCCTCTGCTCTGCTCTCAGGAAGTCAAGCCCCTGCTGGCAGAGTGAAATTTCCCAGTGTCTTGGCTAAATTTCCTCATTCACTAAAAATACCACCAACAGCTTAATTGGATTCAAGGTCAGGTGGCATTCATCTGTATCTCATGTTATTTCTATTGCTATGTATGGCCCACTTTCACACTATGTGTGCCTGGCCATTGCCTTGTACTATTATGTTATCTGTATTTCATTTTTTCCACCACCTTGTGCTGGGGTGTGAATCTGCAGTATAGATTGAAGTTCCCTGTATGTGTTGCTGCATTTCTGTCTGCTGCTCCCACCCTGTGGCCCGAGTCATGACTGAAAACAGTCCTCTGGATCAGTGCACTTACCCAGTAAACAAAGGAACATAAATAAATAAATAAATACATAAATAAATAACTAAAATCTTATCCCCGCCCGTGAAAATAGGCAGGATTTGTCTAGTGCACTTACCGGTCAACAAAATTGAAATAAATAAATAAATAAAATGCGAGTTGTGATTTCATGTTATACTATATGTGGAAGGGAGGGAGCTCTGCACAAGGCCTTCAAGTAATGGTAGAAGGAATGGTGCAGAAGGAAGTATGTCTACACTAGGGACTGTGGGACAACCTGAAGGGATAAGAATCTATACCACGGTGATGGCCTGCTTTCATCCAGTAGGCAACCACAGTCCTCAGTGAACAATTCAACTGTTACTTCTATGGACATTTAATGCAGCAAAGGAGGGAGGATAATGGAAGAAATATGGGAGGCAGAATGTGGTCTACCACAAGCTGAGACAGAGAGTAGGGAGATCCCAAGAGAGAGAGAGAGAGATAGAGTCCCAACAAGATGCAAGTTATTCAAGTAATCAGGCAGTACAAAAAGGCAGAAAGAAGAAAGAGTAATCAAGGAGAAAAGTGAGGAAGGAGAACAGTTGGAAAAACAAGAAATCAGCAAGAAGAGGTGAGGGCTGTTAAAATGGTGCAAGTTCTGCATCAGAAGCCCTGTGAGAAGAGACCGAAAGAGTTCAATATGTACACCCTGGAGAGGAAGGTAGAGGCTATTAAGGAGACTTTGAAATACCTCTTGGGAGTTAATAACATACAGGAGAAAAGGTGCTGTAGAATAAGGAGTCTTGATATGAAGCTGGAAGGAGGTAGTCTCAGGAGAGATGCGAGGAAGTACTTCTTCACAGAAAAGGTGGTGGATTCTGTAACAGCCTTCCATGGAGTCAGTGGGGTGAAACCAGTGGTGGGTTTCAAAATGCCTGAGACAGGCACAAATGAATCCTAGGAGTAAGGAGTTGGGTGGAAGAGACAGTGCTGTAGGGCAAGTTGGGTCTGCAGCAAAGTGATCATAATTAAAAATGGGTAGACTAGATGGGCCCAGTGGTCATTATCTGCCATCAGTTTCTATGTTTATGTAACCCCTTTTGGAAAATTGCTAGTTCTATTTGGCCCTCCCTGGGTTTTGTGGCCTAATTCAGCCCAGTAGAAAAAAGGATTAATTCCTCTCAGCACTCAGGTGGAGCCTCCCATGGGTCGGGAGGTTACCATGGGTGAGTGGGAGGATAAAGCCCATAAGTTTAGGCAGGGAAGTTCCAGTCAGAGGTGAGTGGAGAGGAGTAAGAGTGAGTCAGGACTGGTTGAGTCGATTGCCCTCCAGCCCCCAGCCAGTGACTAGGGTTGCCACCTGTCAGATTTCTTACCTGGTGATCAGGTTTTCATGGGCCTTATCAGATAATCCAGTTTTGCTCCATGCTGATCTGGTTTTGAGCCATTTTGAGTGCTCACATACATCTGAAACAGATTTTGTCATATAATTCATTGTTTCAGCTACATGTCCAGGTTACAGATGAGTTCATTGTCAATATAGCTTTGTTTGTGAAAGCAGTCAGCCTGGGAGGTGTAAAGTATGGCCATTAACACCATTAGCACTTACTTAACCTAATCTTTTCCACTGCATCTTAAAGTGGCATAGTAGCACAGCTGCTCTTACCTTGTGTAACAGTAACAGAGCCAGTTGTCTTCCACTTTCATTTGCTGGTAAATATTTTCATTTCTAACAGAATTTAGACATTTTACATTTTTAAATTATGTTGTTTTCCTCAAGAAAAAAGTATTGTTACTTCTTTGGCTTTAAAATAGTACTGTAGACATAAACAGGAAATGGACATAAACAGGAAATTGAACCAGAAAAAGATAGAACGTACACATTATAGGAAACAATTTCTTCATCATGTATTACTATATACCATGTATACTGTTATATGCTATTTACAGTATTTCCCTTGACATTGTCCCCCAGATCATATCTGTAAATGAGATTTCTTTATCTCTGTATGTTTATCTGGTAAACCAATGTCAATAAATAAATAAATACATAAGTAAATAAATAACTAGGAAGAAGCAAGGAAAGTAACTTTAACAGGTACAGTACAGTATCTTAACATTTTTTGAACTTGAACTGTTGCTTTAAGTGTTGTCTTTTGTTGAAATAACAAATGGCCTTCTAGGTGAAACAATGCATGATGAGTCATGAAAAGGGTAGGGCTACAGGCAGATCTTAAGATCCAGTTTTGCCTCATCCAAAGATGGCAACCCTACTGGTGGCACATGGGGGAACATAGAGGAAAGTGGAGCCAGTAGCCTAAACAACATAGTGTCTTGGAGGCAGCTAAAGTCAGAGGAGCCAGCAGTTGCAAGTTGCAGAGTGCTCTAGAGTCTACACTGATTCGTGTAGGGATCACCTTGGACAAGAATGTGGCAGGGAGTATAGTATCCAGACAGCGAGCTGATTAAGGCTCAGTGGGACATATCCCCTTTCTCAATTTGTGGACAGTTGCTGCCAGTCCTGGGAAAGGATGCAGGGGTTATTAGAGAACCTGAAAATCCCCATGCTGTGAGGACTGCTTGGTCTGAGGAACCTGCTGAGTCAGTAAGAAGAGAGAGAGAGAGAGAAAGATGGGGATCATTGAGGTTTGGGTGCCTGTAAAGAATAATGGGCTGTTAGGTACTGTGAACTGTTCTGTCTTCAATCTTTCATGACCATAGCGTCCCGAGTTAATGCTGCCCTGAAGACTGTTTGACCTCCTCAGTCCAGTTAAAAACTGCTATTATGGCCATACCAGCCATGGGAAAGCCAAATGTATTTCCCACTAATTAACTGATACTCCTCAGAACTACAGTATGTGTGAATATGTTTAATGAATTTGGGATCCCTGTTGTTTCTTCAAGTTCTGTGTGGACATTCTGTTACTAAAAGGAACTGTTTAATATGCATTAACCTGTTGTTTTCATCCAGCACCAGCGAGAAAAGGGACCCTGTGTGTGACATCTGGGCCTGGGTAACATGGCTACTGAAAATGTTTCTGATTCTGTGGGTGTCCCTTCCATGGGCATATTTCATCCATATCCCTAGACACATAGAGAGGGCTACATTTTATGTATGACAGGTTATGTGCTTCAAATGGATAAGGCACACAGTGGTTACAGTTTTTCATTCATGCTGTTAGTTTACAGAGCAAGTTTAGATACAAATGTGTGCGGTGGTTGTTGGGAGAGGGTAAGGAGATGCAGGCTTGAGGATCAAACAAAAAACCAAAAAAATTAAATACCTGGGCCATATAATACTATGCACTCCATCAAGCTCAGAAGTGATGAACATTACATATATATTCTGTGGATTAAAGTCAGTGATTTCAGAAAAACATATTTTGCTTCACCCAAGCCATCAGCCTCCATTCAATGCACATATTAAGCTTTATTTGTAAAAGCTGGAAATAATTTAAAAGTTTAAGATGACAAAAAGTCAAATAAGTTATCACATTTGGTCAGCTTCACTTTTCAGCATTTCCCTGTATACATCTGGTTCCTAGAGACAGGGACAGAGACAGAGAGAAGAGGAATGGTGGAGCATAGTTGCCCATCCAGTATTCTCTATGTACAGTGACACATACACACACACACACTTGGGGGACAGAGTGAGAGAGAGACAGAGAAGTAAATTTGAATCTCTGCTGGACCAATGCAGTCTCATTACAAACTCAGTTTTGATGAACAGGCAGTGGTGTAGTGCTAAATTTAGAAGTGCAGGGTCTTCATGAACCACAATTTCCCAACAGCCCACAGACTAGGGGTCTGGGGGCCGTCTAAGATCTCCAGAAGCTATCAGGTCTTAGATGCATTCTGGTGCATTTTGAGGGTCATTTGACACTATTTGGCTGCTTTGAATCCTTCTTTAACTTGTTACAACCAACCAATATCACTATCAAAATAACTACTTTTTATTTTCTTAAAAAAAACAATTTGTCAAAACTATAGCAAAAAATCCCACTCTGGCCAACCTTCAAGCACCCAGCTATATACCACTTCTCTTCAGTACAGGCAGCTATCACTGCAGCTGGTATTGCACTTGTTACCTTGTAACCTGAACAGCAAATTCTGCCCCCCACAGTGTACCACACAGTCAGACATACAAGGCAGTGAGAAGGGCACACAAAAACACCAGCCTCGATGTGCAAGTGTCTGTCACACAGCAGAAACTTACTCAGACCATCCATGTCAGAGAATAAAACTGATTCACAGGACCCACTGGAGGGTCCCTCAAGGCCCAACATTGAAACATGATCTATACCAGGTCATGACTGCTTTATCTGCATGTACCCTGATATGATGCAGTTGGAGCAGGAGGTAAGGCTCAACAGGGACAGCTGCATGAAATACATGGTATATACAGTGACATCACAGCCCACAGACTTGACACACAGCAACAGTTCCCCAACCTGTGTGAGACCTCAGACAATGGCATGACCATAACTATCACTGTTCTACAGCAGGAGGATGTTTCCCATTCATATCAGTACACAGCAACCAACCCCCAAATCCTCATATGTCATACACCAGAACCACAACACCATCGAGCACTCCAGCACAACCCACAATGATAGCCAACCTGCAGAGGTGGACAGCCAACTGTAGCAGATGATGACTTAATGCCAGGCATGTCCTGTGGCATGTAGACAGCCCAGTCACATGATAAGGGCAGGGAAATGCCAGTGGTAGGCTCATCCCACCCTAAACCCCCACTCAGAAGTCATCCTGGACACCAAAGCCAAAGAACAACTGCATAATGCTTCATCTGAATGCAGCACAGGCTTTAATGCTGAAGAATTGCCATCTATGATCAAATGCATGTAGACTTCCTTCATGGGTTCCTCGATCACTCACAGTGTGGGCAAGCTGGTGGGAAAGAGAGTTCACTCGAGCCAATTTATTTATTTTTATTTATTTTTTATTTCATTTTGTTGACGGGTAATTGCACTAGACAAATCCTGCCTATTTCCAGGCACGACCGGGGAGGATACAGATGAATGCCAACTGACCTTGAACCAGATTAAGCTGAGCCTAGACACAGCCCAGCCCCTCACCCTCAGAGGGGCTATCAAAACAAACAAAATTAATAATACAAAACAGCACCTTACCCCTGCTCCTTTTATGATAAAGCTAGGCTGGTTATTAATTCATAATGTTTTGTTGGCACTGACGGTCTAATTCACTCAGTCCCAGCCAAATCCTGACTGTCAGCTTGTGAAATTAATCCCTTTTAGGCTTACATGGCGTGACTAGTCAGCTGCTCCCCACTCCACTCTGCATAGCACCAGCAGCACCCCAGTCACACAGGTACAGGTAGCCGCTTGCTGGGTTAAATGATTTCTTCATGACATTTCCTAGATGGCAGATCTATCTTTCACATGAACAAAAAGTAGGCACTTCAAGACGAGAACAAAGCTATCACTGCTAGGTTATTAAGCTACTAATCCTTCATGGAGAAGACATTTAAACATGCACTACTACTGTGCCACATTAAATAAGTTAATTAAATAAATAAGTCCACTATTCTGCTGTATCAAAGAAAAATACATAGTACAAGCTGGACCCCACTGAAAATGAGAAATTGCCTCTTACTTGGATTATCTTGGGTAAATGCATTATAAAAATGGGTAAAGGGGACCCACTGAAAAGAAAGATCTTGTATCTCTGCTGTACTATCCAGGATAAATATAGTGTAAAGCGTGGTTAAACAGAACCCTGCTGCAAACAAGACATCACAACTCAGCTGTGCTATCCTATATAAATATATTATAAAACTGTAAAAGCAGGGCCCTATTGCAGAACCCTACTGAAAAGCAGATGTTGCATGTAAGCTGATCTCTTCAGGAAAAATACATTGTAAAAGCATCCAGATCCACATTTTGTAGCTGTTTGGTATATTCTTGGTGGTCTAGTGGTCCCTCCAATAAAGGCATCTTACCCCTCTGAACTCACCCTCTCAGGCACCTCACCAGCCCTGGTTGCATAATGCAAACTACAGCATTAGTGATAACTGGCACAGCCCTCTGCTCACCACCTCAATTGGTTTCCATCTGATGGTCTCTCAGCAACGCAAGTATTGTCCAAACACCTGCTTCTACTGTATTCATGTTCACTCACTGACAATCAGATGGTGGCAGGACAAGGAGGTGAGGCAGTCTAAAACAACACCGAATCACAGCTGCATCTCCCGAATGATCAGAAGTATTGACAGTGGCTGTGTTTCTTCAGAACAGGCACCACTGTGAGACTCTATTATCTGAATCACTGAAGAAGTTCACTCCATTAAATCAGGCTGATCTGCTCTTACACAATGGGTCGGAGATGCTGAATCTCATATTGCATCTTTAGACAGCTGGAGAGACAAGACTGTTCCTGCTTTACTGGCCCTGAGGCAGAAAGTTTTGATATTGGAGCTGTAGGTGAAAGAATCGGGAGGGAGTTCCAGGTGTAACAACCTGGTAATTATTGGTCTCCCAGAAAAAACAAGGGTGAGGACATTCTTAGCTCCATTCAGAAGTTTTGTGAAGGAATGTCGCAGTCCTTCCTGAATGGTCCCCAATATGTAGTCAAGTGGGCACACCTGGGTCTCCGCCCTATGCCTGGTGAAGGAGAGAGGCCATGACCACTTCTGTTCAAACTCCTTAATTTTCTGGACAAACACTACTTTCTTTCCAAGGCTCATAGCCAACCTAATCTCTCTTAAGATAGTGCGAGGGTCTCAGTGTTTCAAGATTTTCCCTTTGAGACCTGACAGTGCAGCACTGCCTTCTGCCTATTATTTCTAAGCTTGTGGCCACTGGCATAAAATTTAAACTCCAATATTCTGCACATCTACAGATCTCTAGAGCAGATTCTCAAAAATACTTTGAGTCAGCAGAATGGGCTAAGCAAGAACTACTGCAGCTTCTGCCTGACCTATTCAAGTCTCCCTCATGAACATTATCACCTGAAGGAGAGAGTCATTCCACTGGATCACTTGCTTGCAAGGCTTTTGCATTCAATTTGTTAATTGATGCACCTGATAAATCTACACTACCTGGTGGGTGCAATTTTTGTATCTGAGGTACTTTTCTTTTATTACTTGATATGATGGAGGCTTCTGGATGAGCTATTTTGTCAATGAGGATCCGCTTTGGTTATTTTCTATTCAGTTTGTGCTTTGAGCTGCCAGAAGATTGAACTAACTACCTACTTTCCTTTGTATTAAAAGGGCTCAGTTGCTTTGGTTACTGTCTGTTCAATGATCCCTTTCGATGGCATCCTGGGCAGTACATTGGACCATAAGTGCCTGTTCTGGCTAGATTTAATTTTCATGCTCAAGAACTGCTTGTTTCACTGGAATCTATTTCATGACTGTATGCCAAATTAATGCAGAAAGCTGCATCAAACTTATTTAGTTCAATGGCATTAGCCAGAATAGGCAGAAAACGTTGCTCTGAGTTCAAATGCTGCAGTGATCTTAATGTCTGAACTGAACAAAGTTTTACTTACTGCAACAGTTACTGCAAAGATAGTGGATTTGAGTGAGGATTCTGTGCAGACCCAACTTCGGTGTTGCTTTGTATTTATCGATAGCGCCGCTTTGTATTAGATGCAGGATGCCACATCAAATTAGGATTTTGGCTCACTCTTGATTGCTGAACAGTACATTGTTTTCTTTTTGCACCCTATTTCAAGTCTTTTATTGATGCCTCCCTTTAACTTTTTCATGCTGTTTTATAGATCACTGCAAAGTTGATGATTACAGTCTGTTTTAGTTGAAGAATGCTGAATAGAACTAAATAGCTGCATCAATTTAGGAATCTGATTCAGACACTGTTTCATTTCTTTTTCAGCTGTTTTAGACAGTAAGTGTACCTGATCTTGGAAGTTTCAGTGACTTTAAAACAGTGTTGTTCTGTATCTATTCTTTATAACTTTATGTTCCTGGAGCAGAAATCTGAACTCACTTGAGACTCTGAATCACTTTTAGAAGATAACTTTTACTCTGCTTTAATTAATACTTTTGCATTTTTCAGGCTTTTATATTGTTGCTTTTTCGTGGCTTCTCTTGATAGTGTTTAGAGCACATAAGTGGGGTGTGGTAAAACTCATTTGTATTTAAGAAGTTATCATGTTTACATTGTATTAAAAATAGTTTTAGAGCAGGACATTTTAGTTTTTTGTTATCCTTTGTCCCCATGTTGGGGATTTATAGAGTTCTAGATCTGGGGTGGGATATTCAGAAATGGGCCTGGCAGGGGCAGGCAGGGCACAGCCAACTGGGATGCGCCAGGGTGTGGACTCTTGCGATATTCAGCGGAGCTGCACCATGGCTCAGCACCGTTAAATATTGCAACTTGGCCACCCGCATTGTGCATGGCACAGTGGTATTGCACCAGTGCAAGTGGAAAGAGTGGAGCAGGGGATGCGCCAGCACAAGTGCAGTTGCGTTAGGTGCAGGAGCCACGATATTCAGCGGTGGATATGCAGATTGGGCCATAATGCATGCAGGTGCAACTGGGACCATTAGCATGTCATTATGGCCCCATTTGCATGCAGGTGCACCGATCCCCTGTGACTTGTGCCTGGTGCCCTGCCAGGCTGTGGCAGTCGGGACCGGCGCCCCTGCATATCGTGGCAAAGTGCCCCAATGGCCGATCTCTGGCATATGGATAATTAAATTCACGTCCAATGTCCCTGGTGGTCCAGTGGACCGCTTCCAGTCTGATCGTGGGCATTAGTAGATTTCAAAGCATTTTACATTATCCCTGGTGGTACAGCGGCACCCCTCCCACCTGCCTCAGCCCTGCCACCTGCTCCCCAGTCAGCGGTCATTGGCGGCTCCCCACCCGCAAACCACCCAGTTGCCCTGCCAACTGACTGCATACTGTAAGTCTGTACACCCATTGGTTCACAGCGCTGGGCCAATAGGCGTGTAGACTGTACCATACTACACAGTCTGATAAGTGAATGGAGCCATTCACAAATCTGGACTGTGGTATAATTTTGTCTACATGCCTGGCCCACATGGACCAATGGGTGTACAGTCTCACTATGCAGTCAGTTGGCGAAAGTGCCTGGCGGCTTGTGGGTGGGGAGTTGCCACCACCGCTGACTGGGGAGGAGCGGGTGGCAGAGCCTAGTGGACGGATGGGGAGGTGGGTACTGCTGGACTACCAGGGATAATGTCAAATGCTTTGAGATCTACAAATGATCGCGATCGGCTGGAAGTGGTCCACTGGACCACCAGGGATAATGTAAAATGCTTTGATATCTACTAATGCTCGCAATCAGGCTGGAAGCGGTCCACTGGACCACCAGGGATATTGGACGTGATTGTAATATACATATGCCCATGATCGGGCGGGTGGGCATGATGCCGACGGACCCTGGCCCCAGAACTCGGGTGGCCACCCACAGCTGGCGGCTGCTGTGTTGCGCCCTGCAATATGGCAGCTCACCTGTGGATGGCCAGCCCTTGCTTCTGTATCCTTATGGCTCAACTTTGAGCACCAGTGTGCAGCGCAAGTAGGGGTTGCACCAGCATATGTGCCACTCATCCCAGGCTGAATATTGGGATGTTCAGAATATGTATGGGCACATCCCCTGCATCTGCACTGCATACATTATTGGTGCACCCGGGCGCCGGATCTGTGCAGCACAACATCGCACGAATATCATGCTGGGGCACATCAGTGGGTTGTGCATGACGCAACACTGTTGCACCATGCACAACTCTTTGAATATACCACCAGGATATTTCTCAGATTGAAGAACCCAACCCGCTTTCTTTTTCTTTTCTTCTTTTCTTGCTTTTGTTGGGACTATTTTTCAGATATTCCAGGGATTTTGATAAGCTTTGCTATTGGCGTGGGGTGGTGATGTACTAAATTTTATATTCTTTTGCTCTCTTTCCCCTTTACCTCCTTTTCTCCTTTCTCCTCCTTTTCTCTTTCTCCTCTCCCCTTTTTCTTTTTTTCCTTATTCTCTGACAGTTTATGTCTAGGGAGTAGAGTGAGTAGCATCTGGAGTGTCAGTTGGGATGGGATTAGAGGTTGGGTCCCAGGGGTCCAGTGTTTTGTATATACTTGGGTTGGATATGAGTTTATTGGTGTTTATTTTTTAGTTGGGATTACATCGGAGGGAAGGATGAGTTTATTATTTGGTTTCTCTTATGGCTCTATGGGGATTTTGACTACTGGGGATGGTATTATCTTGGGGTGGGGCTTGCTGTTACTTGTTTTGTTAACTGCCTGGTTACCTTGCCTGTTTCTTCTTTTGAACTAACCTGTTATGAATAAAACTACACTTTCATTTCTTGGAATGTTAAAGGTGCTCAGGAGGTTAAAAGGATATATTCTTTAAGACACCTAAGGCAATTGGAAGCTGCAATTGCCTTTTTACAGGCATCTTATCTTATGAGGAAAATAATTATTTTTAAGGCATACTTTGGTAGGGCTGTCTTTGGTGCTGGGAACAGCTCCAAGAGAAATGGGGTATGTGTTCTTGTGCATAAACATCTTTCATTTCAGTTAATTAAAGAATATTGGGATAATGAGGAAGGTACATTTTCTTACATGGTAGATTGGATTCTACCAAACTTTTATTAGGTTCACTTTATGGCTTTATCTTAGACTCTCCCTCCTTTTTACATGCTTACTTGTTTTGTTGTCTCCTAATAGTCATATTCCAATAGTCATTAGTGGGGACTGGAATTTGGTCCTTAAAGCTGATGTGGACAATCCTGCTGCTGTTAGGAAGGTTTATCACCTGGGCAGCATGGCCTTCATGAATTTATAGATTCCTTAGGTTTTGTTGACCCTTGGTGCATCTTTCACCCAATTGAATGTTCTAACACCTTTTACTCTTCTTCCCATAACACTTTTTCTAGGATTGATTATTGTTTGCTTACTCAGGAAAATACTTCTGGGATGGTACAGTGTAACATCAAGGAACTGAGTAGTCTCAGACCATGCCCTGATAGGCCTGGTTTAGGGATTCCTGAGGATGCAGAGTAGGACTATGTTTGGTACCTGAATACTCAGGCTTTTAAGGGACCTGACAATAGTTGATTCTCTGTGCCAAATCATTAGAGTCTTTTTGAATTTAAACACACTTCTGAAGTTCTGTTAGATGTTCTGTGGGAGCAGCCAAGGCTGCAATAAGGGGACAAGTGTATCTGACGTGCCACTAAATGGGCCTGGAAAAGCGTAAGCTTACTCAGGATCTGCTAGTGCAGATTCACTTTCTCGAGTTGACATTGTCTTCCTCTACACCAGAAGCCACTTGGTTGTCCCTTAATTCCCTCTGGCCAAATATTGTTCCTTTTTAAATGAAAGGGGCATTAATTATCCTCTGTACTAAGGCCAAATACTTAGAACATGGATAATGAGCAGGGAAGTTGCTTGCTCTTTGGTGGGATCAACAAATGGGTTCAAGAGTGGTTGGCTGACACAAACCTGTTACAAACCTTCTGATGTGGTCTTAGGACATTTTGGCCATTTTCACCAATATTATGAGACCCTATGTTCTATCTCCCTGTCTTGTCTCAGGAGTCAGCATGCATGGAGCAATTTTTCAACAGAGTTACTCTTTCTCAACTCTTATTGGTGGGCCTATTCTGGTGGCGAAGTAGCATACTTCTCCTCTCTTTCTATTAATAGATCCCTTGGCCCAGACGAGTTTCCAGTTAAATTTTACCAAACCTTTCCCTGAACTGATTACTGTTTTGGTTGACACCTTTAATTTCATATTTGAGCATGGCTTAACTGACTCTTCTCTTAACAGAGCTTGCATTATTTTATTGCCTAAGCCAGGAAAAGACAGATTCTGTCCTTTCAACTATCAACCAGTTTCCCTTTCATCTGGACTTTAAAATCCTAGCTAAGATTCTTGCCACTCAACTGGAGTGGATCTGATCTGGTCTTATTGGGCCAGAGCAAGTCAGCTTCATGGCCTCTAGTGATCACACATGAAAACATTTCCATCTGCTCTCTGCATCCAAGGAGGCCCAGATACCTGCTGTCCTGGTTTCCTTAAATACAGAAACAGCATTTGACAGAGTGTCATGGTCTTATTTGTTTTCTGTTTTAGGGTGTATAACTTCCTGAAAACTTCATCAAGTGGGTGTGATTTTTATATTTTCACCCCTCTGCATTTATTTTGTGTAATGGAGTAATGTCCTCCCCATTTTCCATTTCATCTGGTACCCATCAAGGATGTCCCCTTTCCCATTCCTTTTAATCTTTATTTGGAACCCCTCATCCTCAGACTGAAGAATAATCATCACGTTCATGGCATCACTGTGGGTGGGAGGAGAACAAACTGTCAGTATATGCCGATGATATTCTATTAAATCTTTCTTTTCCCACCACTTCCTAACAGTTGCTCTTGAAGAAATTGCTAACATTGGAGACATTTCTGTGTATAAACTAACTTAAGTAAACTTAAAGTCTACCCATTGGTGTTTTGTTGACAGATCTTTCATTCTTTCTTTAGGGTTGCAGTGGGACTCCAAAGCACTCTCTTACTTGAGCATTCTTTTATGTAGTAGACCTTCTCTTTTGCATAAACTCAATCTGGACACTCTGTTACAGAACCGTTCTCCTGATCTGAAGAGATGGTCAGCATTACCCTTATCTTTCAGGGGCAGGGTTGAGTGTTACTAAATTGAACATGCTCCCTCGTATTCTGTACCAAGTATGCTCAACATCTTTATCCCTTAGGTTTGGTTCCAGCATCTCCACTCTTTGTTATCAAAATGTTTGTGAAAATACAGTGCCATTAAGCACACCTATCTCAAACTCATGTTCCCAACCTCATTGGGTGGCCTTCAGTTACCAAATTTCTCTTTGTATTACTTGGCCCTTCACAGCTCTAAATATTTTTAGTGGGGTAGGCAAATTGAAACCTCCCAACAAAACTATGTACCTTTATGGCACACCTTAGAAGGCTGTTTGTGTCAATGGCTGACTATACATCCTTACTCTCTTTATTTTGTCCTTCCCAAAGCTCTTCCATGACTTTTAAAGATGACACCCATATATTGGTCGTCCCAAGCTCATGTGCAGTTTTTTGGCATTTTCAGTTAGAGGCCAAATATTGCTCTTCACAGCCCTTACTGCTCAGAGTTCAGAGTTCTTTATTTTAGAAATGTATAAAATCATAACAATTTATTATATCCAATATTCAGTATTGAAATCACTTAACATTTTCAAAAATACATACATAAAAAGCAATACAAAACATTCTTAAGCAGTGCAACAACTGATTTTCTCAGAGATATCATATCCAGCACAGTCTTCTCTTCAATGATAGCATATGTGGCTATGCAATTGTTATTCCCTCAAAAATTTTGCTAAAGCATACTGTCATGGGTGGGATAAATAGACTTAGACAAAAGACATCATATCTGGTGCAACATACCATGCAGGCATGATTTTATTTAAAAAAAACTCAAAAAGAAAATAATTCAAACAAATAACTTTGACATATTCATAACATCAAAGAAAACATAATGCACAGCTTGGCTAGAATAATAGCTCTATCAGCCAACATTGGTCTGTGCCTGACCTCTATCAGAGATTTCCTTGAGAGAACCTCACAGGTCCTCTCCCAATGACTATCTGCTACAGTGTTTCAGCTTGAGTCTATTATAGGTCTCAGACCCCTCCCACAAGCTGAAACCCCTCCCAATAATTATCTCTTATACATTTCTTTTTATCCTTAGATTCAGGCCTTTCTAAATACTTCGCAGCATTCTTTATTTAGTTGTACAGATAATCAAAGTAAGGCATAACATTCCTTTCGAATCTTGATACATAAAAACAATATCCCTACATTTCAGGAATATGGGCTGCATTAGGCTAATCTCCACCCATTTTGTAGGAGGAGGAGGTTTGTTAACAGTTTAAAGCTAGCTCACATCATGCTACTCATTCCCTAAAGATACCATGCCTACTAAGCTTGGTATGTCTGTGTACAACCTGCATAACATGCACAGTTTGTTGTTTGGGAGCATGTCCCAGAGAGACAAGGTAATTACTTCTAAATCTATATATACAGGATTCTGTCCCATATTTTGTTTACATACTTATCTTTAACAAGAAGAGGATACATAATCAGCTTCCTAAGATCATTTAAGACCAAATTCTACCATTAAAGCAGGGAATGTAAACTATTGTCTCTTTTACTTGAAAAACCCAATGAAAGTGAAGCATCAAGGTTGTAGTAACCCAGGCAGGCATGTGTCTTACAGATGGGGGTATTCAGCTGAATCCCTCTGCCAGTATTGCTTGTATTTTAGGCATATCAGTTTTAGCCTTAAGCATACCAAGTTTCTAGAGGTAGCAGAAGCAGGAAACCAGGGACAGCTAAGAGTTCCCATTATAACAAGTAGCCAACAAGTCCAGCGTGAACTAAACAGGGAAATAAAAATGCTGTTGGCATCAGTCTTAGAAGAAATTAATGGAAAGAGAGTAATAGAGAGAGAGAAGGTTTGCTCCTCAGATTCTTGGTGTTACTTATACAGTATACTGGTGGGGGTTCCACTACCATACACCCCTATTCAAAAATAAACCAGTCAGGAATGGTTTGACTTAAGATATGACTTCCAGATTCCATAAGGAATGGGATGGGGCTTCCACCCTCCCTCACAGAAGCCCCACCCTGGGTACCCTAAAACATTTTTGATACAAACATATATATAACCTATACATTCTACAGTGAAGCTACACTATACATACATTTTGCCCTAGGGTTTGTTTAATCCTTTCATCCAGCACCATACCTAGAAAATCAGCATTCTTGTGACTGGCACCAGGCGTGTGTTTAATTTCAAAGGTGTAGGGCGAAGTGCCAAATACCATCTTAGGATATGAGCATTCTTATCCTTCATTTGACTGAGCCAGCACAGGGGATTATGATCAGTAATGAGGGTAAATGTATTGCCCCATAGATAAAGTTTTAGAGCCTCAATGGCCCATTTTATTGTCAGACACTCTTTTCAATAGTAGCGTACTTGTGTTCTCTAGGAAATAGTTTTCGGCTGATATATAGGATAGGATGCTCTTCTCCCTTAATGTTTTGACATAATACTACTCCCAGCCCAGTTTCTGAGGCATCAGTATGCACCTCAAAGGTTGTGTGAAATCAGGGTCTTGAAGTACTGGTGATGCACATAAGGCTGCTTTGATGGCTCAGAATGCTATGTCACAGCTGTGGGACCAGGAACCTTGTTAGGCATATTCTTTTCGTTAAATCAGTTAATGGGGTGGCAATGGTGGTGAAATCAGGAATAAATCACTGATAATATCCAGCAAGTCCTAGAAAAGATCTAACACCTTTCCTGGTTTCTGGAACAGGACAGTTTGCTACTGCTGTCACCCCATTTCCTAATATGAAACCCAGATACTTAGTCTCCTGCATGGCTAAACAACATTTAGATGTATTTATGGTGAGCCCTGCTGATTGGATAGATTGTATAACATTACTTAATTGCTCAAGATGGAAAGACCAATCATTTCTATAAATAACCACATCATTTAGATGGGGAGCAGTACTATATTAGTGGTATTAACAGCCTTTCCATATATCTTTGGAAGGTTGCAGGGCAGCACGTGTAGGCCAAAAGGCATATACACAAACTGGAAGAAGTCATATGGGGTACTGAATGCAGTTTTTCCTTAGAGTCTGGGTCTAAAGGGATCTGCCAATATCCTTTTGTGAGGTCTAATGTGGAAATGTAATGGGCTTGGCCTATTTGATCAGTGATGTCATCAACTCTGTGTACAGGATAACCATCAAATTGAGAAACCAGGTTTAACTTTTTAAAGTCCAAGCAGAGGCAGATGCCACCTTCTTTCTCAGGGACAATGACCATAGGGGATGACCATGGACTCACAGAAGGTTCTATTATCCCTAAGCTCAGCAATTTCTCAATTTCTAGTTTAACCTCAGTACGACTTTTCTCAAGTAGCCTATATGCCTTTTGTCCTATGGGTTCAGCAGTAGTTTTAATATTATGAGTTACATTAACTGCTTGACCTGGTACATTGGTGAATGCAGCAGAAAAATGTTTAAGGAGTTGGTAAACTTCATCTCTTTGTTGTTCAGTTAAGTGGGGGTTAGCAAACCATTCTTAATGGTTTCTGCCTTCTCTAATCTCCTGTATGCTGTGTCTAACCCTGTATCATGGCTTTCTTTATAGACATAGCAACAAGGTTTGGGTTCTACTCGCTCTTGCCATTTCTTTAATAAATTGACATGATAGATTTTACTTGATGATCTTTTTCCTGGGGTTTCTGATTTATATGTGACAGGCCCTGTTTGTTCCAATACACTCTAAGGACTCTACCACTTCATTAATAATTTATTCGCCGAATATGGCAGTAGGAGTAGAATCTTATCACCTTGTACAAATGTTTTGTCATGAGTTTTGAGATCATAAAGGACCTTCTGTTTCTCGTGGGACAAGGTGCTGTTCTTATAAGCCTGTTGTGTATATAGAAGTAACCTTTATGGAGTTCTGTCATGTACTCCAGGATGTTTACATGCTTTATTTGAAGGTCACCTCCCAAGCCTCCTTAATCACATCAAGGGATCCATGAGGGTTTTGACTGTACAGCAAATGAAATGGTGGAAACCCAGTGGAAACTTGTGGAACTTCTCAATAGGTGAACAAAACAAGGGTAGATAATGGTCCCAGTTCTTTTCCTCATTGTCAAAAACTTATGCAACATGCATTTTAAGGTTTGATTGAAACTTTCAACAAGGCCATCGGTTTGTGGGTAATATGGGGAGGTTCTAACAGCAGTAATCCCAAGCACCCTGTAGAGTTCAGTAAGCAAGGCTGCACTGAAGTTTGCACTATCAGTAAGGATCACTTTCGGAATCCCATTCTGCTACAGTATTCAAGTATCTTTTCAGCTATCTTAGATGTTGTAATAGTCCTAAGAGGATAAGCCTCCGGATATTTAGTAGCATAATCACATAGGACTAAGATAAATCTATTTCCCTTGGAGCTTTTGGTTAAGGGACCGACAATGTCCATAGCAATTCTCTCGAATGGCTGGAGACCAAGGTAAGGGTATAACGGATGCCTGATCTCTTGGGAGACTTGACTAACCAGTTGGCACTCAGAACAACTTTGGCAGTATTCTGCAATGGAGTCATGAATACCAGGACAAAAAAAAAACATTTTGAAGCCTGGCTAAAGTTCTTTCTCTTCCAGTATACCCAGCACTTGGGATATCATGAGCAAGGAATAGTAGATCCTGTCTATATTTTGCAGGAACCATTAATTGTTCAATCTGTTCTTGAGTAGTAGGATGAGTACAAATCTTATACAAGATACCATATTTTGTGTGAATATGGGGTTACCTGCTAGACTCTCTGACCCTACCTGGGAGAACACAGAGGTAAGAGAGGTATCATTCTGCTGCTCTTGTGCAATATTATACATATGTAATGAAGACCCCAAACTATCAGACCCTTTATCTTTTTCCATTGTAATAGGGCTTTTCTTTTCTCTACTCTAATTTTCTAGTTTTCCAACATCCCAAAAACATCATCCTGAAAAGGAAAAGGTGAATACATTCATCATGTGCTGCAGCTGCTTGTGCTCTAGTGGTAACCACAACCAATCTAGTAACATCTTTATCTAACATCTGACAGGAAAATACTAGTTGTTTAACATTTCTATAGTCCTGCCCTAAAATGAAAGGAACAGGTAAAGTTGGTACCACACCCACATTAATATCATCCACATGTCCATAATAGTTACAGTCAAAGTAGTTGTTGGATACTGATGTACATCTCCATGGATGCAAATGATGCCTGTGGTTGTGGATGTTGGCTTCCCTAGGTGAACTAAGTCTGCTTGTATCAGGCACTGCCTACTTCCAAGGTCTACCAACACTTTAATAGTCTGACCATTTATTTGCACAGGAATCATAAAGTTACCCAGGTTCATAGATGCAAAATGAGCAGGCTCTTTTCTCTTTAGGACAAAATTTGGTGATATGTCCTAGGCCATGACAGTAATGACACTCCACAGTTGAGTCTATGTGTCTAGATGGAACAGTCACATCTCCTTTTTATTAACCCTGGTTACTTGATAAGAAGAAATGGTAGATCTTACTGGGGGTGTTGTACTTATAGTGGGACTAGCGGAGGAACCATCAGTCCTGTGGTATCCTTTACGCAATGGTTGTCGAGCTGACAGGAAGTCCTCGGCCAGAGTGATGGCACTGTCTGCAGTATCCAGTTATGTTCCCAGATCCAAAGTTAGACTTCCGGTGGCATAATTTGAATAAACTGTTCCAAAACAAATAATTCCAAAATGGCCTTCACTGTCTTCCCTTCTGGTTGGATCCACTTATTGCAAGGTCCCAATCAAGTATACATTTCCCTGGGTGTTACATGGGGCATATGCTTTAGGGTCCTGAACCTTTGTCTGTAGGTTTCAGTGTTTATGTCAAAACATTTCAATATTTCTTTTTAACTGCTGTATAGTCATTCACAGGGAACTGTCCATGTTAGAGTAGGCCAGTTGGGCCTTCCCATTTAGGTAAGGGCAAGCGAACCACCCATTGTGCCAGGGCCAGTTACACACCTGGGCCACATGTTCAAAAGTTAAGTAGGATTCAGTGTAATCAGTTAAAGTCATTTTCTTAATTTGATATCTCTTGGGTTATTCTGGGCTTCCTGACCTGCCCTAGGGTCTGAAACATCTGCAAAGTGTCCATCCAATGTTGGTTCTGTCTCCTGTGCTCTTGTTCCTCTCTCTGTACTCTCTTTCTCATTGTCTATCTTGCTCCACTTGCCTCAGTGCCAACTATTTTAGCAAGTCCCTTCAATCCTCAGGTGGCACATCCACAGGTCATTCTTCTGGCTCCTCCAAATTTCCAGCTTCCAATCAAGTTGTAATATCCTTTATATCACGGTAGCCATACCAGTCTTAATCTTAGGTCTGGTTACAGAGGAGTCCTGGCAACAAAGGATCCCCAGTCAGAGTCATTTGGCTTCACGCCAATACCTCTTAGGGCAATGTGGGCTCTTCTAGTTTATGAGCCATGTACCTACTGTCACTACGTATAAGTCTAGATACTAAAGCAGTATCCTGTCTGGAGTCCCCAGTATACTTGAACCACCAGTTACCCCACTCCTGGTACCAATTGTCATGGGTGGGATAAATAGACTTAGACAAGAGACAGTATATCTGGTACAACACACCACACAGGTATGATTTTTATTTAAAAAAAAAACTCAGAAAAGAAAATAATTCAAACAAATAACTTTGGCATATTCATGACATCAAAGAAAACAGAATGCACAGCTTGGCTAGAATAATAGCTCTATCAGCCAAAAATTGGTCTGTGCCTGACCTCTATCAGATATTTCCCTTGACAGAACCTCACAGGTCCTCTCTCAATGATTATCTGCTACAGTGTTTCAGCTTGAGTCTATTATAGGTCTCAGACCCCTCTCACAAGCTGAAACCCCTCCCAAAAATTATCTCTTATACATTTCTTTTATCCTTAGATTCAGGCCTCTCTAAATACTTTGCAGCATTCTTTATTCAGTTGTACAAATAATCAAAGTAAGGCATAACATTCCTTTTGAATCTTGATACATAAAACAATATCCCTTAATTTCAGGAATATGGGCTGCATTAGGCTAAACTCCACCCATTTGTAGGAGGAAGAGGTTTGCTAACAGTATAAAAGCTAGCTCGCATCATGCTACTCATTTCCTAAAGGAACCACCCTACTAAGCTTGGGGTGTCTGTGTACAACCTGCAAACATGTAAAGTTTGTTGTTTGGGAGCATGTTCCAGAGATACAAGGTAATTGCTTCTAAATCCATACATACAGGGGATTCTGTCCCATATTTTGTTTACATACTTATCTTTAACAAGAAGATGATACATAATCAGCTTCTTAAGACCATTAAGACCAAATTCTAACATTAAAGCAGGGAATGTAAACTATTGTCTATTTTACTTGAAAAACCCAATGAAAGTGAAGCACCAGGGTTGTAGAAACCCAGGCAGGCATGTGTCTTACAAATGGGGGTAATTCAGCTGAATCTTTCTGCCAGTATTGCTTGTATTTTAGGCATATAAGTTTTTGCCTTAAGCATACCATGTTTCTAGAGGTAGCAGAAGCAGGAAACCATGGACTGACTAAGAGTTCCCATTATAACAAGTAGCCAACAAGTCACGACGTGAACTAAACAGAGAAATAAAAATGCTGTTTGCCAACAGTCTTGGAAGAAATTAAAGGAAAAGAGTAATAGAGAAGAGAGATAAGGTTTGCACCTCATATTCACCACCACACATACATTTTCTTAATTTTATCTCATTTAACAATTTTATTACCATATCCATGTCCACCTTTGTCTTATGTTCTGGTAATAGCAGGACTAACCAATGATTCCTTCCTGTAGTCTGTCTCTTACACTCAAAATGGTATGTATGATAAGAACATAATTATAGCTTCAATTACACTGTCCCATGGCCTTATGACCTAAGTTTTTCTCTAAATTAAAACACATATTACTAAGACAAGCCAACCTTACTGCACTTAATGTATCTATGCCAAGCATTCTCACATTTTATTAAATATATTCCTACTCCCCAGTCCTCTTTCAGCCTAGAATAAATTCTTAGTCTCTATTTCATTGATCTTACCCTGTCTAATTGCACAGCATTGTCACGTAGCCTAACAATGGCTTCACTAATAAATGAATCAGTATTATTGACATTTATAGATGAAAATAGGTCTGAAAGGCCTACACTTTTAAGTATATTATTCATTCTAGTGAACCAATTCTTATTTTTTCTTACCAATTTCTTGTAACATTAATGTTTCAAGCCAACACATTTTGGTAAATGCTCATTATCCATTGCCATTATTCTTTTCCATAGAGTAATAGCTCTAATCTATATTCTTATATTGATCAGTAACATTCCTGCCTCTAATCTTAGAAAGGTAGTTGGGCAATCTCTCAGTAGATGTAATGAATTACTGAATAAATGTATTTTGTATTACTTCAATATTCTGCACAGCTTATCTAGCTAAACCCAGACCCCAAATTTCACATCCATATAGCATTTGCCCTATCGTTTTGCATCAAAGGCATTTTCATTGCCCTATAAGTATTATTAGCAAATGTATTTGCAAATGAAGATATGGCACTAGTTTCCCTTTGTGCATTGCTCTTTAAGTCAGAGATTTGTTAATTTCAAGAAACCCTTGTGTCAAAGATTATTCCTACTGTGAGTATTTATACTCATTAACAACCTTAATTTTTTTCCCAAAATAGACCATTCCTTTTCTTCCTTTTTTATTATTCCTTTCAAGTATCATTATTTTAGACTTCTCAACATTTATTGTTAGATCTCATGATACTAGAGAGTTCATAATACTAGATAGGCCTCTTCTTAAACCGAAAGGAGTTCTAGATACAACAATTTTTCATCTGCATACATTAGTAGCTGAATTTTTCATTCATCATTGTTGGGAAAAAGTATAGATGCTTTTATTATTCTTTTTAATGTCTCAATATATAAACTGAATAAGAGCAGGGCAAAAAACACCCTTGTTTAACACCATGTTTGATATTAAACTCTCTTGATAGAGCCCCATCTTTAGTGAATCTAACTTCTGCAGATGTATCAACATGAAGACATTTTACAATTATTAATAAATGATCATTAATATTAAGTTCTTCTGTTTCCCATAATTTAGCTCTATTTACAGAATTAAAGGCTGCTCTGATATCAATAAATCCAGTGTATAATGGACCAGAGTTATCCATTACATACTTATCCAATAGGTAATTCAGAATAAAAATTAAGTCCAGGGTACTATGTTGTTTTTAAAATCACACAGGAACTTACATACTAAACCTTTTCCTCTACCCAAGCTACCAGCTTCTCCAAAATTAGCCTTGTAAAGATTTTTGCACAACTGGAATTAGTGTGATTGGTCTATAATGGCTTGGTTCTTGCTTGTCTCCTTTTTAAATATAGGAACAATAATTCCTATATTCCAATGAGTGGGAAGTATTAAATGATTACTTATAAATGTAAAATGAAAGCCAGAACATTGGACCAAAAGTCTGGATTATGCAGGAATACCTTAGCTGGGATCCCATCTGTGCTGGCTGCCTTATTCATTTTCTGTGATATAATTACTTGTTTTATTTCTATTGCGATAAAAGTGAACATACCATGATCTGTCATCAGACTAAATGCTGTGATCACTGCCCTGAAAGTTTTACCTTTTCCTCATATCTATTGTATATTCTATCAAAATGATCAACCCATCTGTTTTCAGTAATCATTCCTAATGTATTAAAACAAATGTTTATTTCATTATGGCCGTCTGTGACCAGAGCCCAAAACATTTTGAATCTTTTTTTTCTTTCAGTACTCTCCTGTAGTGTTTTCCATGATGTAGCTTTATTATCCTTTTCTTAGTGAGTATTAAACTTTATACTCCTTTTAAGGCTTAATGCTAAAAGAACCAAACCAGTTGGTTTCATCACCCTCATTTTGGCTATTTTTAATCTCTTTCCTTAGATTATGGCAGTCTTTGTCAAACCGTGGTTTAGCTAAACCTATGTTATTTTCATTATTTTCAGCCTTTTTATACCTACAGTAGTTGTTTCTAAAATGTGCTCATAAGAGTTATACATATTCACATCTATGGCTACCCTAGTATATTAGGGTATAAGATTATCTACTGCAGTACATGTTTCTTCACTGTTTATTATATTATCTACAATCCCCTTTGTATATTCATTCCATTGAATCTTTTTCCATATTTTATTCACATATTTGATTAGATTCCCCTCTTTCTATATTTCTGTTTGGAATATTAAAATCAGACTTCAAAGTACATACAATCAGATAATGGTCATTTTCCCATGCTTTATGCACCATCAATTGTTCAATAAGCTGATATTTACTAACAGCTATAACAAATTGGTCTAAAACCCTTCCACCTCATGCAGTAGGGAACATTATTTTCCCTTGCCAATCACCTTTTGTGTGGCCATTTAACACTCTCAAGCCTGTCTCACCAAAACATTTATGTAACCTTTTACTGTTTTTTATCTTTGGATTGACTTTTAGGAATGTTCAGTGTATCAGCAATACCCAATCTACTGACAACCTCTAAACCATTACCTATATGCACATTGAATTCCCGGCCATAACAACCATAGCAATAGGGAATCTGGCTTTAACTGATGCATAGGCATCATTTATGTCCTGAATTACACTTTGAAATGTTCTAAAATTTAGCCTGGAAAGGATATAGATATTGAAAAATGCCCATACTTTAATATTAATGGATGTTAGTAAATACATAAAAATCATTATACATACTTGTTTCCCAAATTTTATAATCCAATCTAGTATTGATAAAACTGCCAGACCACCCTTTAGTCTTCCAAATTTACATGCTCTGTTTTTCCCCAATTGTTTAACCACATGAAATCTGAGAGTTATATCTTTCTGTTTCATTTCCTCCCTTACCAATCCATGTTTCTTGTAAAATATAATAATATCATTTTAAGCCAATCTAAACAGACCTTATCCAGAAGTTTTCTTTTGAGGCCTGCTAGATTCAACTAATAACCATAATATAATTACTACTCTTTAATGATGCATTTCACACAGTCAGTTTGACTCATCTGATAGATTTAGTGTGCTGTTTGTTTGACTGCAGCTTACCAGTGTAATATTGTCAGAATTATCCAACTGCGACTCACTTGCACTCTCTACTTCTAACACCTTGCTGTTATTAATATGAGTCCCTTACTGAATTCTTCCTCTCCTTGTTAACTTCTCTGTATCCTCTCCTCTAAATTTTGTGTCATCTCTACTGGCTTCATACTGGCAGTAATCATGGTTGTTTTGATATAACACTCCCGATTTGTCTGCAATGCCATACTTTCCTATTTTTTATATCCTTTTGTTCTCTGCATTTGTTTCTTCTTCACAATTTATGGTCATGTCCAGTGTTATTCCCACATTGAGAAACGTTTCTTTATCTAAAAGAAAACATCTTCTTTTATCAGAACTTTTCAAAACCACATATCCATCCCTTATGTGGGCTAACCTTGTACCTATATACTGACTTTAAATCCTGCCAGCCAATCTTGTTTCCCATTAGTCCCTTTACTAGGTTATATGTAGCTGATTATAATAAACAGCAATTCTCATTTGTTGATTTGTTACTCCTTAAAATAGACTGTAGGTAAAATTTCTCCAGACACAACAAGCTTATCCTTTTTTCTTCAAGTGATTCTAGTTTCCTTTCTTCCTTTTATGCACATTTTTATTTCACCATGTGTTACCTTGAGAAATGTAACTTTTTGTTGGTAATCACTTTATCCACAACCTTGTTAATTGTTCTGAGTGTTGATTGTCATACTGCCCTTAAAGGACTTTGATTTTTCATCAACAGGGCCATTTTTAGTCCTTGACCTCTTTTTTGCTTTCATATCTGCTTTAATTAGATTCCTTCTTTGATGAAGTTCAGTAATTAATTGATCTATTTCCATTACCTCTTTATCTGCCACTTCTTCAGTTATGCTTTTTATTGATTTTACTCCCTTGCTTATCTTAGAAGCTTTTTGATTCTCATCCTTCCTTTCAGAACTTCCTGAACTGGGCGTACCATTTTCACTTTGATTATCCAGAACACCTACCCTCCCATTTTCTTCAACTCCCTTTTCTTTTCTCCATCACTATCGCAACCTCTTTATCATTATTTGAGCAACCATTACATACCTTTGCTGCTTAATTGCAACAGTTTATCAGAATAAAATTCAATACATACTTTAAATAAGGCTACCAATTCCAATAGCTGAGAGTTCCCAAATTTTATTTCTTTCTGAATCTCATGGAGTACACTTGCCACCTGCTCAGTGCAAATCTCACCCTGGATATCACTTAGGTCAATTGATAACTTATTTTCAGTTTCAACTTCCTCCTCTTCTACAAATTATTTTTTTCTATCATGTAACTCTAATTTTGCAATTTTATTTAATGACCCATCCTTACCAGGAGGGTCCAAATTATCCTTGTTAATAAAGGGGTTAGAAAGACTCAGATCCATTAAGACTGGACCCTTGCACAATATCCCTTTCTTTTGCTGGTGATTTAAATTACCAGCTCTGAAGTTGGAGCGAGCTCAGGTTTTGAAACTGGTATTAGAATTACATCATCACACCTAATTTGACCTTCTATACAAGGGCACATAACTAAATTTGACATATGTAATTCTGGTCCCGTTACAGCAGTCTGATTATCATCTGCCTTGTTTTCCATAAGCACCTCCATTTCTTTAATTAGAACAAGTTCTTCTAAGCTTATCTTTTTAATAGGGGATGTGTGGAAATTGCGTCCCCACACTACAGTACTTAACTGGTGATGTAGTACAAGTAGGATTAAAATCCTTAATTATTTTCTTATTAACCCTTAATTCTATTAAATTTCTGCTGGTTGCAAGAAGTGTGTAATTTTGAAGGATTCCTCTGTTGGTTACTAACACCATTGTCCCTCTTAACATTAGACAGATCATGTTTCTTATTACTTTTGTTCTTATTTGTACCTTATGGCTCAACATCTTGCTGGTCCTTTTCTTTATATTGCTTGATATAACAATAGCTAGATGGATAGCATGTTAACAAAAGGATATCCCACATGTAAAAGGCTTCATTTTTCTAACTAGGACTAAAAATACTTCAGAGGTATACCATGCTAGAAAAATGGAAAAATGTAACCAAAAAATGTAACAAAGCATAGCAGTAATATGGCAACACATAGAAATAAATGACCAAAATGTTCAAGCCACAAGGTACCTAGTCATGAATGCATCTAGGAGTGTGCATCTGGAAGAGAAAAACTCTTTTGTCTTTCTGCAGAAATATTGATACAGCAGCCCACTTAAAACTTCTTATTCCTGCTATGAGCGGGCAGTTGTTTGCACATTTTAACTAAGAAAGCTGCACAATAGCAGAGTGCATTGGTCACTCTGAGAAACAAGAACTAGTTTAAAAATCATTACTCTCTGTCCTGTCTGTATTTATTGCACCAAACTCACACCCTATTGGAGTGTCTGGAGCCCTACAATCTACGTCTTACCATAGGAAGAGTGAACTGTAATTCTCTGTACTGAATTATAACTACAGCTCAGTGATTATTGCTGATTTCACATTTTGGGGCACATATCCATTAGGTGCCTGCCAGATCCATGCTACAGTAGGTCTAGCAATGTAATTTGAACCTGTTTTAAATTTTACTTTATTTTGTAACTTACAGTTGCTAGCTTGATCCACATAACAACCTCTGGGTCATTTTACTTCATAAATGAGCCCTGCTATGAGAGCATGTTTTGTGTGTTTTACCGTGATGGCAGTGTATCCCAAAAGGTAGGTTCATGGACAGGTTAGGCAAAACTGTTATCTAACAATACACCTACCATAAATACTGTATCGTATCCTAATAACTCTAACATGGCTGAATATATCATCACAGTAAATGGGAAACAGGAATTAAATGTATTCTCTGTAATATGTACAACACTAAATACCATATTCCAGAGAAAAGGGATGCTCATAAGTGCCACAAATGTAAAACAAATGATGAATTGCAGCATGAGATCAATATGTTTGGAATAAGACTAAATGCTCTTGAAAAAGTCAGGAAGAAATGACCGTCAGACTACAAGTAAAGAACAGCTCCCGTTTAAAGAAACACAAGACCACAATGTCATTATAAGTTAGATAACATGGAATCCCAACATAACTTAGAAATAATGTCCACTTCAATCCAAAAGACTGGTTAACAAATCTGAACAACAACAATTGCCATTAATAACTAAAACAAAAAGGCCAGGGCAGAACCCAATACAAACACAGAAGAAGAATGGTATCCAAGTCAAATGCAAAAGCCCCCAAAGGCCACAAAGCAGGCACTTCTGTCACAGCAATTTCTAACCAGTTCAGTGTTTTACAGAATTTGACTGATCTTACTGAATCCAATACCAATTCCTGAGATAGCAAACTTAACTGCCAGACACCAGTAGTTTATACTTCCACCAACAAAACAGTATCAGATAAAACCCGACAGGCTGCCCCAATAAACACCCACCCTATGTTACCTGTTACCCATGGCAATGTACAAGATCTTCCCAATTCTGAGACCAATAATAATCCAGTGACCCTATATACCTGTATGAATAATCTCCCACCACCTGTATCACCTGTCCCATTAGTTGTACCACCTCCAAACAGGAAACCTGAGCAGTTACAATCAGAGGATATCTACCTCATGGATTTTCAAACCACTTCTCACTATACACCAGTATTTGTCCTAGGTGATTAAATCATTAAACAACCAGACAGAATGGTCTGTAATAACAACAAAGAAAAGAGAACTCTGTCATCCTTTAGAGGTGCTGAAATAGGTGAAATCACAGCTATGTTACATAATATCCTTAAAAACACTGAGAATCCTCTTGTTTTTATTCACACGGAGCAAACAACATCCAGAAAGAATCCCTAATAAAAATAAAGCAGGACCTCTAATAACTAATATACTTGTTGAACTAATCTGTGAAATTGCATTCTCCGAGATACTCTCAATTCCTAAAGCACCAGACTACATTCAATTAAAAATAAAAAAATTGAACAACTGGCTATGAAGTTGGTGCCTCAAATAAAATAGTGACTGTATCACATATTGGGAGGAATTTCATGAAAATTAGAAACTATTCTCATGGGATGGATTACAATTTAACAGGAAGGGTAATAATGTCCTAAGAAAATAAATTGTTTCTTTTATAGAGAACAATTTAAACTAATGTAAGGGAGAAACCCATCTTAGGGGACTCTCTGAGCACTAAAATGCCAGTTACCCTCCTGGACCAAACTAAAATAAAAAGTTCAAATAACCACATAAAAAAGAAAAACACCCTTCTCATCAAAAACCATCCACTTAAACCCAACAAAACAAATTGCACATCCTCTTGGTAAATGCCAGAAGTCTTTCTAGTAAAATCAATGAGCTTTAAGACATCATGTTTACACATAAGATTAATATATATGTGGAATTACTGAAACCTGGTTTAAAGAACATGCCTGAAACAGAGAAATTCCAGGTTATACAAAATTTGAAACAAAAATAGAAAGTATTCAAAGGAGGAGGAATCATCCTATATATTTCTAATACACTGAAATCTTGGAAATAACAAATGAGACAGAAGAAAGTATAGATATTGAGCTTTTATAGACCAAGGTTCAAGTATCAAATCACCATAAAATAACTATAGGCCTTGGTTATAGATCCCCAGACCTTGACAGAAATGAAAATAACATATTCACAGATAATATAGAAAACAAGGATATTGAGGGTGATTATATAATCATGGGTGACTTCAATTTCCCAAACAGCAATTGAGTCACTGGTATAGGCAGCTCTAGTCTAGAAAACAGAGTTTTGGACCTGATGACCTTATACAACATGGAACAATTAGTACTGAGCCCAACCAGGGAGCAACATATTATATATTATTATATATAATTGACTGTTTGTTTTAGAAGAAGCTTTTCTCATATAAGATTTTGATATCTTTAATTTTAGTCAAAAGGTGTGATCCTTAATATCTAATCATATTTTGATACCAAATAATATGAGCAAGCTAATAGAGTGGTGCAGATGTAGGAGTCATTTTATTGTGAACATGTGAAAACTGACTTCTGTTTGATTTGTTATCCATTCTTTCAAAAAAGTTTGTGTTACATTAGACACATTAGGATGTGGTAATACAGGACAGAATCAAACAAAGAGAGAGAGAGAATGTAAATATAAATGATAACAGTGCAAATTCTAGTGCTTAACATCAGTTGGCATAACAAAGAAAGTTAGTTCCTTATTGAGCACTTTGGTTTTCATTGTTGTGTAACATTTTTGCTAGCCAGGCCCCCATAGAGTGCCATGTGCCGTGACATTATCAGTGATGTCGGTAAGGGTAAGTGAAGAGAACTGGTGGCAACTTCAGTTCGGCTTTGACAGGGAGGATTAAAAAAATCCAGTTCAGATTTGACACTTCAGCAGAATCACTTCAGTTCTCAATGTAGTAACTGGAATAGGGCTTGACACACTACAGAAAAATGAGAAAATAGCCTCATGGTCAACAATGGTTCTGAAAAATATATCTTATGTGTGGGAGTAGTATTGGCATGCCATGGCTGGAGATCACCAGAATGCCAACATATAAGATAGCTAAACACCCCATCAGAGCTGTGGAATTAATAGTTTCCTTTGCTGATCTCAAGGCTCACCCCATCCTTCTAACAATTACTATGTTAGTTCAACATTAATTTTAAAATAAATCCCTCTCAAAAATATACATCCCAAAGAAAAGTGCAACTACAGTACTTCAATACTGTACAATAGCATTACAATGGCATTGCTTTGCCTACCTTACCTTCACAAATTTATATATTTACTTTTTATTGTTTTGTAAAATTTAAATTTTTTCAATTTGTTTTTATTTTTAAAAATATGTTTTTAACATTTAGTGCTATGAGCTATAGGAATTCTTAGTTCCTTTGCTGACCACAAGACTGCCCCTTGTCCTTGTTTGCTCTTTCTGCCAATTACTTTATTAGTTCCAAATAGGTTTTCAAAAGAAATCCCCCAAAATATGATTCCCAAAGAAAAGTGTAGTATTACTGTACTATATAAGAATATTTCTTTATAAGACAAAGAACTTCTGTGTGTAAGCACTTAGTCAATGGTTACCCCAAAGGGCATTTGGCAGGAAGGAAGTTTCAAAGAAATACAAAATCACATGCCCCCATGCAAAGCATCATGGGCTGCATATGCAAATCACAACAGAATATTGTGTTGGTTCAATTTTAAGCAGAAATGCATGGTGCTGAAAGGCCTCTCACACAGTTTGCAAAGGGTGCCAACAAAAGACATAGACATGTGTTTCGTTCTGCCAGGATTTATCAGAATGCTTCATCTGTTTGACACCCCAGTGGAATGAACCACCTATCCTAAGATGGTCTATCTGGGTTATGTTGTGGTGAACCCAATTAAAACAAAAAGAATTAAAAGACAAAGAACCTCTGTGTGCAAACACTGAGGCAATGGTTACCCAAAAGGCATTTGTCAGGGAAGACAAGTTTCAAAGAAATACAAAATCACACATGACCCCACAAAGCAAAGCATCATGGGTTGCATATGCAAATCACCACAGAATATTATGCTGGTTCAATTTTAATAAAATGTCTTTATGCCTATCTTACCTTCCTAAATTTGTATATTTACTTTTTTTGCTAATGTTTTAAATTTTTTTAATTTTTGTTAGCATTTAGTACCTGGTAAGTGCATTAGACAAATACTGCCTATTTTCAGGCATGACCAGGGGAGGAGATACAGATGAATGCCAACTGTCCTTGAACCAGATTAAGCTGTTGGTGGTATTTTGGTGAATGCAGCAGCCACACATAAATGTGTCCACTAACAGCTATATAATTCTTAGTTTAAATTGTTGACCTCAAGGTCCACATCCATGGTTCCTGTTTGCCCTTCATGACATCTACTATGTTACTTCACAAAGGATTTCAAATAAATCCCCAAAAGTATGTATCCTAAAGAAAAGTGCAAGTGATTCTGTACCTTGCAGGAGCATTGCTATGCCTATGTTACCTTCCTAAATTTGTATAGTTCCTTTTAATTGTTTGTAAATATTTTAATGTTTTAATTTTTTTTTTTAAACAATGCTAACCTTATTACCACTGTAATGTCTCTGTGTTTTCCCTTTTTCCACGTTATGACAATTTATCTTTTCTGCATTTTGGAAGATATCTGCACTACTGAGCTTTGTGCCTACGTATTTGGTTAGTGTTACTTTAACAAGTTAAAAGTGTTCATTTCTAGTTTAGTTTATTTTGGGCCCACCTATTTCTATTGCATGTGCTACATGTACTCTGAGGGTATAGGTCACTGGGAGGGGTGGGATGGGGATTTCTATTTTTATTTTGTGTATGTTAAATACTCTTGGGCTTATAATTTGAGCTTTGCTATTTCTTGTTGTTTATGTATGTATGTATATGGAAAATTTCAATAAAGCCTATTTAATAAAAAATAATATATATGAAAACATCTAGTGCAAAGAACTATACGAATTCTTTGTTTTTTGGGTCATCTCAATTCCCCACCCCACCCCTGTAGTCCCAGTTTTACCTTCATGCAAATTACAAATGTTAGTTTCACATAGGTTTTCAAAATAAATCCACTCCAGGATATATGTTTCCCATAGAAAAGTGCAAGTATTACTACTATGCTATACAACAGCATTGCTTTTTCTACCTTACCTTCTAAAATTTATATATTTACTTTTTTAAAAAATATTTGTATATATTTTTATTTTTCAAATGGTTTTATTTTTTTCTTTTACATTTAGTGCTAAGCTTTACAGTAACAGCTGCTACTCAATGGCAACATTATTCTGACATCCTCCCAGACTGCCAACCCCATGCTGCCTAAGGTGACCATTGTCATCCTTTACCAGTGCCAGTGGTTTAGGTTACATTACAGGTCTTATTTAACTAACATTGACTGTTTGCAAACACTTGAGGCTAAGCCTGAGTTGCACTGAGGCAGATGGCATCTGCCACCTGCTCAGACTGAGTTTGATGGTGATGGCATGGTAAAGATGCTGTACTCTCTTCTGGAGGACTTGAGATGCCTGGATGTGTCCAGATATTTTCCTGCTTGTGACTGTGCTGCTAGGAGTGGTGGTGGGCTGGACTGTGGTGCTGCCCATGCCAGTGGGAGTGCAGGGACACTTGCCTCCAGGAGGTATAGGGTCAGTTGATGACACCTGCTAGTACTTGAAATAATCAAATGGATAGGTTAAGTTGATGAATGGTAAATTCAGTTTCAGAAAGGCTAGGAATTCAATACTGTCTGAATATAGCCTGGAGTGATATGGTGAGGCAACACTCCCAGGTGTGCTAAAACACCTTTTGGACATCCCAGAAAGTACAAAGCCACTTTAATCAGTTCAAGCCAAATAACTTTTCTGTCCTGCCAGATTTTGATGGCATCAGTATATTGGTTAGACAGTGACTCTGCTAAGTAAGCCTCCATCATGCAGTCTGGTGTCATGTCCATGCCTTCATTCATAATGTCTGTGTGACATTGATATTGTGTGTCAGACATCTCCCATGTGCCTTTTGTTGTGTCTCCTGGAATCAGATCATCAATTTCTTCCTCTTCCCATCTGATGTCAATATCATCATCATCATAATCATCATCATCACCAGGCTTGACACCCTGACACTGTAAGCATGGGAAATAGGCCCAGGAGGAGGAGGTTCAGTTTTGGTTTCTGCATATTGTCTGCACTACTATGTCTGAAGTATCTGCCAGGCTTTTTGTTTGATGTAGTCAACGTGTGCAGGAAGAATGCAGACATCTTTATATCTGGGATCCATTAATGTTACCATGCCAAATTGGTCCAACTAAATGCTTTGAAATTATTCTAGAAAATTGTGTTAGAAACATCTCTGCCACTTCCCCAGTAAGGACTGCATCTAGTTTCACCTGCTGTTGAGATGATGAACTAGTGTCATAAACACTACCAGCATCACCACCTTATCCAGCACTAATATCCTGATCACTACTGCTCAAGTCATTATCATCACCTCCATTACCATTGATGCCACAGCCACTACCATATCCACCAGCACCACTACTGTCAACACCATGGCTGGCCTTGCTTTGTTGGGTTGTTGTTGTGGTAGATGTCATACAACATTGTGTGTGTTGTTCAAGTAGCCTCACCATAGGCAAAACTACACTAAGAGTAGTGAATTCAGGAGACAAATCTTTAGTGGCCTGTTCATAAGGTCTCAATGCAGAACCAGCCTTTGCAGCACACACCACTGCACCTGGGACAGGTATCCCCACAAGGCACATCATCAAATTTCATAGCCTGGAACACAGCTTTCTGTTCCACCAGTCTTTCAACCATGTAAAAGACAGAGTTCCACCTCATCATCATGTCTTTAGTCAAGCAGTGTTGTGGGACATTTGACTTCTTTGGTAATGGAGGAGCTCAGCAGATCTGAGGTATGATGGAAATATCTTGTAATGTCCTGAATGGTGTCCATTATTTCTTTTAACTGTGCATGTTTCTCAAGCACATAACTCACTATCAGATTCAATGCATGTGTAAAGCAAGGTGTATGGCAGAAACCCTCATCATTAATGGCCTTCAACATGTTACTTCCACTGTCTGTCACAAACATTCCCAACATCAAGTTGTGAGGGTATATTCAGATGTTCAGCATTGGTTGTACAAAGTGTAGAATGTTCTCCCACTGTGTTTCCTTCCGTGACTGACACATTAAATAAGGCACTCTCTGTAGTGCTGTTCCTCTGTGTGGGTGTATAATTATTGATAACCCTGTAGGGCCAGGTATTAGAGATGGAGGTGGGCAGAGGTGGTACTATTGGTGCTTGACTCAAGCCAATGAGCAGTGAGACTCAGGAAGCTTTGGTTTGCAGTACTGTTCCATATGTCACTATTGAAATGTGCATATCCTTCTCTGCCTGGTTCAGAAGGGTCACCATCTGTATTGGTGTGGCCTCATGCATTGTGGGATAACATGCTGAGAAAGCATGAAGTGTGATGGAATTCTGTATTTGGGTTTCTGCTCATACAATAGTCTTCAAAAGCTGGTGTCTTGCACCATGAAAATGGTTGCAGATCAAGCACAATCATCTCACCAATCAACTGAGTGAGTTGCACAGCAACTGTATGAGTAAGTGGCATTACTGCATGGGCATGTGATGACTCCTGGAGTGTGGCTTATTTGATGCCAATAAATTCCAGACTAGCACTGATGCTGCTGCATCCATTAGCACTATTATTCCTGCCTAGTGATGTTTCTAGTGGTGGTGGTGGTGCTGGTTGGACTGGTGTTCTGGAAGGAACTCCACTAGGGTCAATTGACTTTTCTACTGTCATGGGGGCTGCATAATTTGAACAAACCATCTGATCCTGCCACCCATACCTAACTGCTGCTGCTGAGTCTGACCGCTGTGTGGATTGAGAAGGGATGGGACTGTTAGCAAGATGCCATGTTCATGGTTTAGATGATCAGCCTAGAACCCTGGTTCACAATGACTATGTGGATTTATTGCTGCTGATCTTTTTCTCACATATTGCAACATGCTCTCATTGGATTTGTGAGTCATCCTAAAATACTCTCATACTATGGAGCATCTCTTGACTTTCTGAGCTATATGACCACCATACTGATGGATCAGGGAGGGGCTTAGAAGAACTAGAGTGACCACTGCAAGATTTTGTTTTCCTGATCATGAAGGAGGAGCGACATGGCTGTTCCACATGATAACCAGAAGCAGCAGCAGTAACAGTGGTATCACATTTATCAAGTGGGACTGGGAACTTGGACTGGGATTTGGATTTCCTGCTTGGTCAAGTTGCTTTTGTTCATTTTCTTCTTCATTATTTCTCTTACATTCCCACTCTTGTTCTCCCATAGTGGTGGTGGTGGTGGCATCCACTCATCCGAACTATAGTTCTCATCAGAGGAGCTTGTAGTAACTGACAACAGACTTTCAACCTCCACTTCCTCTTCCCTTTCTCCAGCTTCCTCTCCCAGTGCTTCCTACTCTTTCTTCACAACTTTCCTTCCCACCTTCCTCCCATTACCCTCACCTGATGATTCACCCTTCCCATGCCCTTTCCTACTGCCACCTCCTTTCCTGTGTTTCAGCTTCCCTCTTCTGAATCATCAGCACCTCTCCCTCCTCTGGCACCTCCACTTCCATATCCTTTTCCTCTGTGCCAGTCACCTCCACTGCAACTGGCTGTGCTGGTTGTGGACATTCTACAGGCTTGCTTTTATAAAATAGGGGTTGGTATACCATAAGCAGCACCTCACCCATGTACACCAAGCAATTCTTTTCCTCAGAAGACAGGATAACAGTAGTGCCAGACCCAGGCCCACTCCCTAATTTGGGGCATGTGGATGCACTTGGAGAAGGAACATCATATAGTGCCTCATGCCCATGGTAGCACACAGGAAATTGCCAATGGTACTCACTACGGTGTGGGCATATAGGCTGCTGAATTGATACCCCACTGGTGCTGCCAACTGCTATCATGTGGTTTGCACAAGACTCACAGGTGGAGGACTTGCCTGTACATCTTTGGAATGGGATTGATGATTCCTGGCCATTACATCACCACCTTGGTCAGTTCGGGTAAGCATATGAGAAGAGACTAAGGGGCTTCAATATGTACTCACTGGAAGAGAGGAGGAGCGGAGGGACATGATTGAAACTTTCAAGTATATCAAGGGCATAAACAAGGTGCAGGTGGGGACCTTTCCCAATGTAGAAAAGGTACTAGAACAAGGTGGCATAATATGAAATTGGAAGGGGTACATTAAGAGGTAATGTGAGGAAGATTTTCTACACAGAAAGGGTAGTCAATGCTTGAAACAGTCTGCCACAGGAGGTAGTGGGGGCAAGCACAGTGGAGGGATTTAATCATGCCTGGGACAGGCACAAGGGAAACTTGACAGGGAGACAGTGATGAAGAGTTATTGCTCACATAGGGTCAGTGGCCACATACAATGTATAGGGCCTATGGACAGACTGGATGGGCCTAGCGGTCTTTATCTGCCGACAATTTCTATGTTTCTATGTTTCTATCCTGCAATTAGATAAAGTGTTTCATAAGACTGGGGTGGAGCTCTGGCTTCCTCAGGCAGCCCAGGCACCCATTGCTTGTTGTGAAACTACACTGCAATTAGAAAAAGTGTTTCTCAAGGTTTTGGGGTTCCAGCTCTCTCAGGCAGGTCAGACTCCCACCCACCCCCCTGCCTGTCACAAAACTACACTACAATTGGAAAAAGTGTTTTACAAGATGGAGGGGCTCAGACAGGCCAAATAGGCACCTGCCAGTCATGAAAACTACACTCCAAGTGGAAAAATTATTTCACTAGATTGGGGGTGCTCTGACTGCCTCAGACAGGCACCCACTGCCTGTCATGAAAACTACACTGCAATTGGATAGTCTTTCTCAAGATTTGGAGGAGCGGCTGAGGTGGACAACCAGTGCCACCCACCAAAATTACACTGCAATTGGATCAAGTATTTCACAAGATTTGAGAGGGGATCAGACAAGCTGGTGGTACCCTGACACAGCCACCCACCCACAATCACCAAAACTACAAATTGATAAAGTTCCTGACAAGATTTAGGGCGTATGCACCCAGTGAAGAAAACTAGAAAAACTTTGGTTTAGGAGATTTGAATACAACAAACAGCACAATAGCACTGCAGGGCAGGCCGGGCCCTCTTCCCTTCCACCTGCTTGATTTCACAATGCTCTTTTCCTTCCCTTTCCCTGTGTAACAAAATCTGTTTTACCCAGCCAACTGGCCTGTCACAGCTTGCACAACTGCTCTTCTTCAAGACTTGCTTGCAACACCAGAAAGACCTTTCCTTTTTCTGACAAAAACAGCACAGAATCACAGCACACACAGCAATGTCCTTTCTACCTGTTACCAGAGCTGCGATGGCACACAGAGCTCCCCAACACTTGGTTTTGCTGAGATTCCATGTTCCTGATTGGTTGCTGAAAGTCAGGTGTCTTTCAGAAAGTTGCATATGCTCAGTGTTTGCTCTCTTCAAATTTAGCTGTGTCATGCCCACCAAAGAGCTGAAGTGAAGACGACAGTCTTCGAACCGACTTCAGCAGAGCAAAAGACAGAGACGTTTGATGGTTCCCTGAATGCCCAATTGGCTTTGCACTCACCTGTAGATGTCAGATGCATTATCATCATCATCATGGATGGCCCAGCCCAACTCACAGATGGATATACTGTAAAGAGTACCATGAAAATGGGTTCAGTCTTTAGCAGCCACATGAGATGCACAACAGGGAGGTTTTGGTTAAGCCCAAAATGAGGTATGTGTAAATGGAATGAATGTTTATCATAAAAGGCACTACAGTTAGGATAATTCTTTCACCCCATGACATTTTATAGAGAACTCCAGGGTGTTTAGGAGCATTAAGTCTGGGTTGACTGTTTAAGATCCAAAAGTATGTTCATATTTAACTGCTCCCAGTACTTCTTTAACTTTTACTATGGTTCATACTAAGAATAAATAGATATACAGAAGGTCTTAGCCAATATGAGTATATCTCCAGCAAGCTGGTACTTCATCCATGATGCAGTAGATAACAGTCCAAACTGTGTTTGAAATTTACTGGGTTGGTGGAGTCAAGATACTGATTTGGGAAGAAATTCCATAAGGGAATTATTCTTTGGCTAAAACAGAAACTTCTGTTGTCTGTTTTGGATAGGTTAGTGCCACTTGGTATTTGTGGCTTCTTAAATTACAGTTCCATGGACTGTAGGACATGCCTAGTTCAGTTATTAATTTAGGATTGTTAGATATTTTGTGCATTAAAAAGGTCACCCCTTATTCTTCGCTGTTTCAAGGAATATAAGTTCAGTTCATCTAATCTTACATCATAGTTTTTGTTATGCATGTTGGATATCAGTTTGGTGACTCTCCACTGCACCCCTCCAACCTATTTACATCTCTCCTGAGATATCTACTCCATAAGGGTGAGCAGTAGTCCAAATAAGGTCTGACATAAGCCTTATAGAGTGGCAAGATCGCCCCGATCTCTTGATATGAAGGACCTCTTAATGTTGCCTATAAGTCTATTAACTCGGTTGATAACATGATTGCAGTGACTTTGGAATAGTAAGTCAGATTTATAGTTATTCCTAAGTCTTTTCCTCTGATACTGGTTTTAGGGCAGGACTATTCAAGGTAAACTGATTATGTTTTTGTAGCTTCTAGGTGCATTATAACACATTTACTGTTATTGTATGTCATGTCATTCTGCAATGCCCATTACTCTAGTTTTTTAATCATTCTTGAGGTTTAAAATGTCTTCCTCAGTTTTTACTTGTGGTATGTTATCCCCTGTTGGCCTGACAGTACTTAAAAGTTTATTTGGAGGGGCTCAATCTCTTTTCTAAAAGATCAAAGTGAGCCATGTTTTTGTTTTTTGATTATATCTTTATTGTTTACCCACTGTTTCATGCAAAAGCTTCCTTAGTGAACTTATTGTCTATGATTCAAAAATTCAAAGTACGTATATTAGTAACTATATGCCCAATGTCATCTTTGTTGCTCATATATATATATATATATATATATATATATATATATATATATATATATATATTGTTTTTTAAAAGAGCATATTTCATGCACTATTACTGTAACTCTTCGTATCTGCACCTGCTGATAATGTAAATATTTTCAGAATGAAATCATTCTAGCCAATTCTGCATGATTAGTTTACTGTAAATAATACAGTGTAAAATAAACTTACATAATATATACTAGGGTTTATAACAGATTTCTAGTATTCTATATATTTTGTTTAAATTGTGACATTATTTATATAATTTCCTTTTAATAGAGTATCCCCATATCTCAACATTTCCACTAGTTACACATGAGATATACAGTTAATTCTGTTTTTTTTAACATTTAACAGTAAATCTCAGATTTCAGTGTATCATAGAAACATAGAAGATGTTGGCAGATTAGGACCTCCTGGTCCATCCAGACTGCCCTATTTTCCCTAAACACAGCACACCACATATCCTACTCAGTCTTCGGTCTTCGCCCCCTCCCCACATTACTTCCAAGATCCCTTTGTATCTATCCATGCATTCTTGAATCCTGTAACTGTTTTAGCATCCACCAACTCTGCTGGGAGGCTGTTCCATGTGTCCACTCTCTCTATGAAGAAGTACTTCCTTACATTACCTCTGACTCTCCCACCTTCTAGCATCATAGTGTGACCCATGTCCTTGAGCATCTCTTTCTTTGGAAAGTGCTTCCTTTTGTATCCTGTTTTTACCTGTAGGATATGTGTATGTTTCTATCATACCCCTCCTTTCCCTCCTTTCTTCTGGGAGTACAAATTCAGCTCCTTAAGCCTTTCTTTGTAAGACTTTTGATGCAGGCCCTGCACCATTATGGTTGCCCTCCTTTATACTGTCTCCACTCTATATATGTCCTTTTGGAGTTGGGGCCTCCAGAACTGGACACATTACACGAGTGTGGTCTCACCAGTGACCTATACAGGGGTATCATTACATCCCCCTTTCTGCAGGTGATCCCTCTGACTATGCAGCCCAGCATCCTATTAGCCTTCCCCACTGCCTTGTCACACTTTTTAGCTACTTTCAGGTCATCAAAAGATCACCCCTGGTCCCTTTCCTGCTTTGTGACTGCTAATTCCACTTCTCCCAGTCGATATGTAGTACCCTGGTTTCTGTGCCCCAAATGCATGATTTTACACTTTTTGCATTGAAACCCAGCTGCCAGGCCTGTGATCATTCTTCCAGCTTTACATGTCACCTCTCATTCCTTCAAGTTCCTCCTGGTGTGTCTACTCTGTTGCAGAGCTTTAGGTCATCTGCAAACAGGCATCCTCCCTTCCAGTCCCTCTGTGATGTTGCCAATAAATATATTAAAGAGGACTGGGCTTAATACTGACCCTTTTGGTACCCTAATGGTCACCTTGCCTACTCCAGAGTGGATGCAGTTTCTCACTACCCTCTGACTCCTATTTCCTAGCCAACTTTTTACTTATTTAACTACTTTAGTACCAACTTCTAGGCTTTCCAACTTGTTTACCAGTCTCCTATGTGGAACAGTGCTGAAGGCCTAACTGAAATCTAGGTAGGCCATGTCCACAGCTCCTGCCTGATCCACTTTCTTGGTTACTCAGACAAAGAACTCAATCAGGTTAATCTGGCAAGACCTCCTCCTGTGAAACCATGCTGCCTCAGATCCTGTAGACCACTGGGAACAAGGTGTTCCCCAATCCTTTCCTTCAGTAGTGATTCCATTACTTTGCCCACAACTGACATCAGGCTGACAGGCCTATGAAACATAGAGGTTGATGGCAGATAAGGACCACAAGGCCCATCCAGTCTGCCCACTACCATTACCCTCTGACTCCTATTTTCTAGCCAACTTTTTCTCATTTAACTACTTCAGTACCTACTTCTAGGAGTCAGAGGCTATGATTGTCTGCCTCCTCCCTATTTCCACTTTTGTGGAGTAGGACTACATCTGCCCTCCTCCAGTCCCCTGGTACCTCCCTATTGCCAATGACATGTTGAACAGGGCTGTCAGAGGTGTGATCAGCTCCTCCCTGACATCCCTCAGCATCCTGTGGTGTACCCATCAGGATCCATTGCTTTGTCCACTTTTAATTGTGCTTGCTCCTTAAGGACTCTGTTCTCTGTAAAGGGTCTAGTGTCCACCTCCCATCCTTTAATGCCCTTCTCCTTTACCAGTGGCTGATTTTGTACTTCTCTTCTGTAAATACTGAACAGAAGTATTTGTTCAGTATGTCTGCTTTTTGGTGCTCCTCTGTCACGCTCATCCTCCTTCTTCTCTCAGCCTTGCTATCCCTCTCTTAATCTTTCTCTTTCACTTATGTATCTAAAAATGCTGTATCCCTTTTTTAATGATTTTGCAATATTTTCTCTTTTGTGCCTTGCACCCTAATCACCTTTCCTGCCTCCTTCTGTTTCTCCTGGTAACTCTCCCTATCCTCCTCCTTCTGTCTTCTTTTGCATCTTTTAAATGGCATGTTTTTTGCTCTGACCTTTTCTGCTACTTTCTTCAAGAACCAGAGTGGTCTATTTTTCCTCTTGTTCTTGCTCACCTGCATGACTACATAGATTTGTAGCCTTTTCAATGCCCTCTTTAATTTTTGCTCATTTTCCTCGACTCCCCCTAGTTTCCCTACCCCTGCAAGGCGTCCCTCAGGCATTCCCCATTTTCTTAAAATCAGCCCTCCTGAAGTCCAGGACCTTTGTCTTTTGTGGTTTGATTCTGACCTTGTTTTATATCCAATCACACTGTGCAGTGATCACTGGCCCCAGTTTGTCCCCACAGTGACATCAACCATGCATTGAAGTCCCTTATGCAGTGATTCCTAGCCTCCCCTTGCTGTAGATAGCATCATACATTTGTATAGAAAAATTGCTCACCAGTTATTATACTTTTTAATGTATTCTTGTATCACTTACATATGGTTGTCGCTGACCATCTTGTACCCCACTCTGTCTGAAGGCCCTGCTGAAAACAAGAGTACCGGCATCCACCTGCTAGATGGAAGGAAAGCTCAAAGGCCTCCATACACTATGGGTATAACCATAAACAGCTATGTGTGACTAATACCCCATGAGTAGGCCACAGCAGACTGGAATACCTGTCTTCATAGAAACATAGAAACAGAATTTGATGGCAGATGAGGACTGCTTGGCCCGCACAGTCTGCTCATGTTTCCTTTCCTAAGTTATTACTGCAGATTATTCTTGATCTACAGCTTTTCTCCCTTCCCCTTCCTTTCCACTGATATTCCCTTTTGCATATCACATGTATTCTTGAACTTTACCACTGTTTTTGACCCACCAACTCTACAGGCAGGCTGTTCCAGGAATCCACCACTCTTTCAGTAAAAGTACTTCCTCACATCTCTCCTGAATCTAGCCCCATACAGCTTCATAGCATGTCTCCTTGTTCTTGAGCACCTTTTCTTCTGAAAAATACTTCCTTCTGTACCTTACTTAACCCTGTGAGGTATTGAAAGGAAAGGTGTCTATCATATCCCACCTCCTCCTCCTCTCTTCCAAGGTGTATATATTGAGGTCCTTTAGTCTCACCGTCATAGAGCTTTTCGATAGAGACCCTGCTCCATTTTAGTTGCACTCGTCTTCACATGGACTACCTGTTGTATAGCAGATTGATTACTTATATCATCTATTTGGGTCTCATTAAAAAAATTTCATAAAACTTATGTAAAATTTCATTTCTACACCTAGTGGCTATGAACAGTTCCATTTCTGTAACTTCATTAATTAATATTTCCTTCTTAAAAAAAACTCAATGTGCTCCTTTTAAAACAGTAAAGTATTGAAGATGGCTGTTTCGGTATGTTAGCTGTCTGCACACCACCAGTTCCCAAATCTTTGTCACCTAATCACATTAATCTGTGCTATTCTATCAGTACCTGATGGATGGAGAGGTAACATTTATTTATTTATTGAAATGTTTTACTGGGTAAGGTACAGTGAACACCAAGTTGCTTGTCTCCCATACAACCTGGGGAGAGGGTGATGGGAGTTACATAGTATCAATGAGTACGCACAATTTACACAATAGCATAAAAAGAATAGATTAAAATGATTTATACAACAGCATGAAAAGCAAATATTACAGGGTAGAATAGTTTAATCCTACACAGTGAAATTGTGGTGAGACAGATATTGGCTAAAGTAATTACAAGTGTGTCCAATGGCCTACAAAATGAGGACTAAGTAGTAAGAGCAGCATGAGAGGTAAAATAACAATGTGATGGGGATCAAGCTAGATACCAGGCAAGGCCCACAGGCTGAGGAGATAGACAATTTGAGAGAGAGATTGCAACAACCACACACAGGTGAGAGCAGAACTAGGCTCTAAGACTATAAGTGCACCAATTAGGTTATGCTTAGACAAACAGGGCATCAGTCAGGATGTAGGACTAGGGAAGGGGGAGCTAGGGCAAGTACAATTAGCAGAGAGGAAATTATGTAGTGCTTTATTTAATGAGCCAGGAGAGGAAGAGGATTGGATTTGTGAAGGAAGAGCATTCCACAGTTTAGGAGACGATAATAGGAGGAAAAAGGCCAACTGAGGTGGATCTACAGGGGACTGTCATAGTTCTGTGGTAATTGGATCTTAGAAGGTGAGAGAGTGGATGGGGGAGATTAAGGAATTAAGATAGGAGGTAGTGTGCCAAGCCAGTACTCAGAGATGAAATTAGCGCAGTGATGCACTCACCTATTTGCTAGGGGATGGGAAGGCTAAAGCTTGATACAGGTGACAGTGATGGGTAAGGGAGGTGCATCCAGGGCAAACCAACAGAAGGAGTTGAAAAGTGTATCCAAGTTAGCTAAAGAGGTGGCAGAAGCAAAGCAGTAGACAATATCGCAATAATCAAAAATAGGGAGTTTAGAGCAAAGCTTTTTCATTATGGCATCAATATGGTATGAGAAAGTGAGATGTTGATCCAGCCAAATGCCTAGATACCTGAAAGACTCCATGGCAGCTATAGTTGCCCTGTCGAGGTAGTGAAGGCAGGGGCAGTTAGGAGCCTTGACAGTTTCTGTCATGTACCGCATGTCATGGTAACTGTTTTCCTGGCATTTAGGAAGATTCAGTGAGACTGAAACCAACTCTGGACATTATTGAAATCATGTTGGAGCCTGGAGGTGACATCCAAGGGTGATGGCCCTGAGGAGAAAAGAACCGTATCATCAGCATACATATGTGTAGAAGATGAAGTACAGATGGATGGAAGATCATTCAGGAAAATGGAGAAGAGATTCAGGTCTAGCATGGACCCTGGGGACTCCAGAGCATATGGGTAGTAGAGGGAGATGTAGTCGGATATTTTTACTGCCTGTGACCAGTTGTTTACGATGCGCTGGAACCATTTTATAGTGTGTTCAGATGGCCTGGCTGATGAGAGGGAGCAGAGTAGGAGAGTAGAAAATTGTGTCAAAATCTTTAGCAGGATCAATAAAATGGCAGTAGTGATGTGTCCACAATCCATGCCTGTCAGAATCGCATCAGTGATCCAAAGTAGCGAGGTAGTAGTAGAGTGATGTTTTGGAAACCAGATTGATATTGGGTGAAGAAATTTATGTCGATGGATGCTTGGACATATTTAAGTTTGCAGCTTTTAAATTCTTTAAGTAACATTTCATTATTTAAAATACCAAAATCTGCTTACTTTTGTCGTAGAATGCATTTTCTTTGTGTGCCATTTTTATACCTTTCCTTCCTGGTCTATGACATGTCCTTATCACTATGTAATTCATTCATGAATATTCATATTTGCCATCATGATGTGTACTTAGGTGTCATCTGCTCATGAATATTTATCTTTTCACTCCATTTTGAGATTCAGTGAGTTTAAAATAACTCTGTTTTGCAGTTTGATGTATCAATTTGATTTTTGACTTAATATTTTATTTTCTTCTACACTTTTTAATTACCTGTTTAAGAACAATGAAAAGTCAGGGTGAGTCCCATCCATTATCTAAACATTTTGCTGCATTCCCTGCACTGAGGTATAAATTTTGCAAATTAACTAAGAAGTAGTTTTATCTGTGACATTTAATGTTACAGGATACCCTGACATGAACTATAACTCTGTTCTTTATTGTAAAACTTAAATAAGGCACTGCCTTTACAGTGTGTTGCACTTTTTATGTTTTATTCAATAGAAACTAGTTAGAAAGATACACACAGAGAATAGGGAATTACATTTAAGAGGATACTTTAATATCATAAGGTTTATAAATGTCTGTGGATGAAAATAACAGAACTGCTGAACAGAAATATGTGGAATCGATGTAGACATACTTGGGCATAAACTAAAGAGAAGCTTTCTAGTCTCCAGTTATAGGGTGCTTTGAATAATGGCTGCAAGGCAGCCATCAAAATATATCTCTGAGACTGAATTAAAGGGATTAAATGTATTACACATTTACATTAAAGTAAGTATATATATATATATATTTAAAACTTTTATTTTCTTTTAAATAATGAATGCTGAAAATTAAACACAAATACATATAACGGTGCAGTGAGTGTGACACATCAGGTGTAGCTAACCAGATTTAAATTTATGAAGTGAAAAGTAAATATATAATATAATGGAATATATAAAAATAGTGAAGAACAGTACCTGTTACAGGAATCAATTTCATTAACTGTCAGGTAAAAAATCTGATAATTTCTCTCATATATACAGAATTCATAGAATATGGTATCTGTGTACAGTGTGGAAAGTCAGGCTGAAGTGAGTTAACGGTAATCATAAAATATTGGCATTTCAATGACAGTGTAAAATATGAAACAGAATAAAATGAGAATTTTTGACAACATTATTTGGTGAGTGGGCGATTTTCAACAGTCTTGACTTTTTTATGAAAACTCCATCTAAAACATGTGGTGTTGCGGATAGGGCAGGGCAGAATAGGACCAGTTTGTGGACCATTTACAAGCTAGTAAGGTAAATCTGTTTTTTCAGTATAGGCAGACCCTAGGAGTGTCTGTGTTTGGGCCTACACATTATCAATCAAAGGATGAGACTCTAAGGACTTAACTGTATCAAAAAGAAACAGACAGAAATATCCTGCTGCACTCTGACAGCCATCGCTCTAGACACACAACTGAAAATATTCCCAAATCTCAATTTTAGAATTTTAGAGTTCAATAAAACTGTAGCTGCACTTGTGACTTTGATAAAAGAAGCAACATTTAGAGGTCAGATTTCTGTCTAGGGGCTTTAGGCAGTATACTGTGATTAGAGCCCAAACATTTGCTTCTGAAAAAGAGAGGAGGGACCTATTAGGTATTCAAGACTGTAATCAGACAAATTTTAATTTTATTACCACGTATGTAGACATTGTGGTACGGTTAGGAGATCATACAAAAGAACTGGTCCATATTTAGTCCTGATCCAATTCTGCTACATTACTCTTGGATTGTCTATGTTTTGTATATAAAAGAGGTGACACGATGGTTGCGGCTGTGGTAATGTAGCCTTCAGCCCATTATGGGTGCCAAATCTCACACTTGTTTCCTGGATTTTCCAGTGGGTACATTTACATGTAGTTGCTGCATGTTCTGCCCAAATGTTCTGAAAACAAATAGCTTTACTTCTGTTAATGCTAGAAAAACATTTTGATTCACAATGGTTTATTGTGATACCACTAATGCTATTTACTGGAGTATTTGTAGTTGTGGAGCATTTTATATTGGCAAATCATCCCAGTCTTTCAAAATATGGATTGGTGAGCACCTCCATGCTATACAGAAAAGAGACTGGAATAATGCCCTCTACTCATGTTCACTCCCAAAGGGATGGCCAGATGGTACCACAAAGCCAGTTCAGCAGCAAATCTGTCCACTGGCTTTACAGTGATAGCACAAATGCTGACTATGATCATGGTCCACATTGTGCCATCAGGAATCTTGTGTTTTCTGTAGGGTGGCACCCGCACCCCCTCAGATCTTAGTAAAATCACCTACATGGTTGATGTATTTTGGGAGGAGCTGCAACATCCACAGAGGCTGTGCTGGGGGTCCTGACCCTCTAGCACAACCATTACAGTAACCTACAGGTACCTGTCATTTTGTTGCTGTAAATGACCGGAGTGTATTATTTTTGCATAGCAATGTTATACCTGGCCAAACACATGACTTCAAATGACTTGGCACTCTACTGTTGGTGTTATTATTATATTGTCATTATGATAATAATATTTATTTAAATAGGTAATAATATTCTGTACACCTAGCTAATCTATATATAGAGTATGATTGCTGCAGTATTGATGCTTGTAATATCTTAATAGAACCTGGTTGTTGTTACTTTTTATTGTGTTAGCACTTTGCACATTCTGTCACTTTAAATTTGGTTTAATATAAACCCACATGGTAGATTCACCCAGCAACCATTGAGAAAGCCTAGAGCAAAACCGTTCAGGCTGTTCTGCTTGCATCGGATCCCTCACCTGTTGCTGCTGCAATTTGGGTTGGTTTGCACTTTATAATTTGCACGAGTACTTTGCTCTGCATTTGGTAAATTTACTTAATACAGATGCCGTGATCAGTGCCATTTCTTTTTTGTTTGCAAAGGCTGAGAACAGAAGACACAGACACCTGTTTAATCCTACTGACCTCACCTGTATGTGTCTGTGCCCTGAATAGGATGAAACACATGGCTGTTTCTTCTGTTCTCAGTCTTTGCAGATTGTGTGAGAGGCCCTTTGGCACCATGCATTCCTTCCGAAAACAGAACCAGCCAAAATTTTCATGAAGACCTATTCACTAACACTGGTGTGGTTATGTGCAGAATTTATTTATTTATTTGAATTTTGATTACTGGGTGGGCCCACTGAGATGAACATGTCCCTTTTTCAGTGGTGACGGGGAACAGAATCCGTCTAATACATTGAAAAAACAGACAATTATACAACAGGTAGGCAGGATCAACTGTACAGGTACAATGGGTAGCAATTAAACAAGTTGAGTAAAGACAACAAAATTACAAACAGTATATCAAACATTTCCATAGCATTCTGATGTGTATACTAGTCTAAGGTGGAGATGAATAGCAATTATCCAAGTAGCTGGAACAAATCATAAGGTCATAAAATACATATATATATTACATATGTGCAAGACAGAGAGGCAGAGAATAGGTGTAGTCTAGAGTAGGCGAGGAGTAGAGGAGATCATAGATCAGGCAGGGAGAGAAAGGGAGAGGAGATGCAGATTGACAGGAAAAGTTACTTGCAGTTACAGTTACATATAGGGAGGAAGAAAGAACATTTCTTTGAAAAGTCTTCTGAACTGTGGTAGGGACATACAAGAGAACAGTGTGCGGAGGGTATCCATTTTGATGTGCTGCTGAAGAGAGGGCTCTCTTGCCAATGGCTAAACCAAGAACGTGGTAAGGACACTGGATGCCATAATTGTATTGTGCCAATCATGGAAATTTGGAGACTGATAGGAAAAAGGTGGGCTAGTGCTGAAAGGAGGAGAAACAGCCGCCAAGAGGCCATTGTCAGAGGGTGGATGAGAGTAGGGACTAAAAGCAATGAAAAGATAGATCAGCCCGGAGGCTTAGTCAGAGTGAGGGATAGAGGGTGAGGGAGGAGCAGGGATGGTGGGCTAGGATTGGGAAAGGAGTGAGGACGGGAGAAAAGGAGGGAAAGTGCTGAGGTCAGGGGACCAAGGAAGACAGATAGTCATCCTATTAAGTGCTACATGTCCCAGTGTGACTGGTTATAGGAAGCAATCACAGCTGGCATCTGCAACTAATTGTTGCCTGCGCCACGCTTAAAGGAGCCCAGTGTTGGTGCACAGGAAATATCAGAGTTGAGTGAGTTCAATCAGAGCAGGGCTCAGTAAGTGAACGATCTTTGACATAAGGAAGGATGACAACGGGTGGGTGAAGATCATAGCTTCTGGTGCAGTGAGGGTTTTGTATGGGATGAGAAGATTATGGACCCTGGGGCACCATTCCTAGGTTTACCTTTTTGCTATAAGGTAAGTTTGGTATATAAGTCTGGCTTTGAAATTGAGCCGGTCAGCCTGGGCATAAAGGTTGCATGTGTGAGTGTGCCATGCAAAACCAGTTAGGAGATGACAGACTTTGTTGAGAGCACTTTGATGCATCAGGAATGTATCAGTGGCTGACCCATAGATTACTAGACCGTAGTCAATAAGGGAGACCACTGAGCTGTGAATTGCAAGGTTAAGAGCATCTGGGGTCAGACAGTACTTTTGCTCTGTAAAGCAGCCCAATACATTTATTGATAGCCTTAGCAATATCGTCAATGTGTTGGGAAAAGACAAGTGCTGTCAACAGCTATCCCCAGGTACTTCAAGTGCTTGACTTGCTCCAAGGGAGATCCTGCATCATTACTGATGGAAAGTGAATAGGATCTATGCATGCTTTGGGAGTGGGGAGAACAGCATTATCTTCATCTATTTGTAATTCATTTTAAGTTTCATTTTCAGTTCTTTCTTTTATATGGAGCTGTTGTAGATATGCTGTATCTTGTATCCTCAGCTGCATCAGTATGGGGAAATATTAAAGCAATGCATAGTGTGCAGGAGTTTTGTATCAGGTATTATCCTGTTTAAGTCATGTAATAATATGTGCTTTTTCTGTATCTGTGCACAGATAATTTTTTTGCCTTAAAAGCAGTCACAACATTTATGCGTCTGGACCACTTCCCACATACTGATGCAACTGGGATAAGAGATACAGTGGGTCTACAACATCTCCTTACAGAAGGAAGCCTTGAAAACTAAGTAAGTGACAAATGAGCATGTTTCTCTTGAAAGCTTTGTGATCCACATTAATTCAATTTGGGAACTCTTTGAAATTGATGTTTATTCATTTCTAGTTTTAGCTTTATAGCTTTATTTAATGCCTGAGTGTCACTGTGAACTTTTGGAATACATTATATGTGCTTCTCACTTTAAGAAAATGTAATGAATCAGGTGACATGTCAACATAATAGGGCAATATCAGTAGAAGCACATTGATTTATTTGATTGCCCATGATAGTGTAAATGACACAAAATGGTATTGGGTATGTCACACAGGCTGTGGGGAGCATTCTGTAGGCAATATACCTCACACTGAATATAGATATCTAAGCAAATACATTTTACTTTCTGTAGCACTCCACACTGCCACTGGGTATTCATAACAACTGGGTATAGTGCACCCTACCAGGTGAATGGCACAGCCAAGCTTTAAAATTTATTTATTTTGTTTTGTCGACCAGGTAAGTGCACCAGACAGATGCTACCTATTTTCAGGCACAACCTGGGAAGGGGGATACAGATGAATGACAAGTGACCTTGAACCAGATTAAGCTGTTGGTGGCATTGTTAGTGAATGGGAGAAATTTTACCAGGACACTAGGAAATTCCTCTCTCCAGCAGGGGCTCAACAGTCAGTTGTTTCAGTGTTTGACTGACTTGCAAGGTGGAATGATGGATACTACCGGGCGTCGCCTGTGGAGCCAATGGAGCTGCCGCATGAATCGTAAAGATACAGAGGTGGCTGGAGTGCACTTGGAAGTGGGCCAGCACTCGGCCTCCTTTTAAGTTCTGATCAGCAATTATTGCAGGCTATCCGCCTGCTTCTATTTCACCAGATCTTTCCTTGAGCAAAACCAGCACTAGCTGGAGGCAGAATTGAGCTTGTAGGTCTGCAGATTCAGCAAGCGTATTTGCAGCAGGAGGATGAAGAGAAGAGGCGATCTCTGACATCGCCGACTGGGCCTAGCGAGGGGGCCGGTGAAATTATTTGTTCTCAATGCTTAACCATAATGACAGGGCCTGATTGATGGATCAATATAAAAGGATTGGAGCGAGAAGTGGAAGAGGCATGGTCATCTGATAAGGCTCTGCAGATGGCGGGTTGGGTTGCTATGGATGATGGCTCTTGGAGGCCAGATCCTGCCATTCCTTTGCCAGGTGACTCTCACCCCTGGATATATTCCTCTACAGACCACAGACACTGGTCCTATATTGGATACCACTGAATGACAGACAGGTACGATTTATGACTTAGATTCTACAAATGTTTTGACTCCCCTGCTGCCATGGGGACAGTAGTTACTACACAGCCTGAGAGTGTAGATATGGTTCCTGGGTCTCAAATGGATGGGGAAGGATCGGGGTAAATCCTTTGCCAGCCTCTTCCATAAACCATTGGGACTTGCTAAACGTTGGAATGCCATAAGATTATGCTATATTGGCAACAGGGATTCGCTCCCTGACAGATTTTTGTTGGGAAAGTGCTCTTGAAGCAGTCCTGGGCTTCACTCCCTCGGAAGTGTATGCCCTTATTCATGCCCCTGGGGAAATGACTTTAACATTAGCTGTGGACTCAGCACTTCTGAGTGCTTGTGGTGTAAATATGCCAATGTCAAGACCAATCCTATGTGAGCCAAGTTTCTGGTGATCCCACTGACTAAACAGCTATTTCGTGTGGTTACCATTTTATTCAAGAATGAAGGAGTTAATATCACCAATATTGTTTATTGGTTGGAAAAGCGTTGCTCGGTTCAAGGCAACCCCAGCCCCATATTGGATGAGGAGGATTCTTGAATGGGGTCTGAAAGGTGGAAGTAATCTTACAGCACTCTGCACAGGACATTATTCATCTCCTAATTGCTTTTTATTGGGCAGACAAGGTTTCTCTTTTACCCAGGACAACCACGTACCTGCTTCAAGTGTGGTTCCTGAGGCACATTAGTACCAACTGTGATATTTTTAAATGTAATCATTGTGGGAGTTGGGGCATCCTAGTGCACATTGTTTTCATGACCCCAAGTGTAATCTTTGTGATGAGCCTGGTCATTGCTTCACTGATTGCCTTGGGCAGCAAATAATAATGAAAATTCTGATTTTGGGGTCCAAGACTACTACATCAGGACTGCTTCTAACAGAGCCTTTCTACCTCAGTTCCAAATTTTCCTCCACTATTACTCAGTCTGAGGATAGGGCATATCTCTGGCTCAGCCGGGCTCCACAGGAGGGTGCCCCACCTTCATCAACTTCTTGGAGACTACTCCAGTTGCTGTGGATACTCTGTTGGTTGAAATGGGGCCCTCCCGGTGGATGCTCCACTGGAACCAGCCTTTATGGTAGTTAAACCTCCGAAGGCAGGAGATCTAAGACTATGGTCCGACCTCATGAAGAGGTTATGGAGCCTTTGCCCTTGCACAACCCTTACACAGTCTTGCTTGGTGCACAGCTGGAGCTGGAGGGTGACTCTGATACTAGTTCTTTGCCTTCTTTATCGCCAGGTGTTCTATCTGATACTGATATTACTGCAGATACTAAATCTCTGGCACAAAGGTGGGAGGATAACATGGGCCTCCAGTAAAATTAAATGAGAGTTGATAGTTTTTCTATGGCATCTCACCTATACAATGTGAAATTCACATCTTTGAATGCAAACAGCTTACAGTCTGAAAAGAAACACCTTCACACCCATGCTCAGTTTGTATCCTCCACATTGATTGTGTTTTTTAGGATGTCCGTCTCCATTCCCTGGTTGATTTGGAAACTGCCTGTGCTAGCTGGTCCAGAGGAGATAGTTTCTGGTCACAGGGAGATGAGACTTGTACGGTGTAGGTTTCTGTTTTTTTTCTAAAGTACAAGATTACAGTTATTAAAAATTCAACCTGGACGGGCTTTTTGCTGGATGTGTATGAACGAGATGGTGTTTTGTCTTATTAATATCTATGTGCCACAACTGAAATCTGATCGAGGGGCCTTTTCATATGTTTAAAACCCTTTCTTTTATGGGCCATGTTGTCTTAGGTGGGTTTTAACTGTGGGTTGTCCCTCACTGATCAAGGTCTCAAAACTAGTAAACTTTTTGTGATATTAATTTTTATTAGCTGTAGTGCCGGACTCTGGGTTGGTAGATGTGTTTTCAACCTTGTACAACACAGCACCTCATACCTATTCTTGTGGACCTCTGACGTCCTGTATTGATTATTTTTTTGTTTCAGCAAATGTACAACTCCTTAGGGCCACTGTCACAGATCTGGCTACCTCTGACCATAAGTTTTTGACTGTGGTTTTGGGGAATTCGAGAACTGAGGAGAGGGCCTAGTTTATGGAAAATAAATTTGAGTTTATTGGACATTATTGAGATTTCAACTGGTTTGGGATATCTTTTGGAAGCATGCAAGTCAGTGTTTTTATATGATGATCCAAATGAGTGGTGGGAGGAACAAAGACCAATATCAGGTTATATTTTCAAATCCTGGGCAGGCTGAAGGTAAGCATCACATGGATCAACAATGCTTCCTTCGTGACAGGCTACGTTCTCTCTTTATAACCAGTCCAGCTGGGCGGTTGGACCTCATGCATCCATTTCTCAAACCAAGGGGATCTAGCCCAAGTACAGTTTGATGTTATGAAATGTCTGGAATCTTGTCAACAGTTCGCAGCAGTGGGTAAAAAGGAGGAAACAGTGCCTTTTGAGGTTGATGCCTCCTCTCACGATACTAAACAGATCACCTATTTGCTTAGGGAGGATGGTTCTAAACTATTGATTCGATGGCCTTTTGTCAGAAATTCAAACTTCTGTCAGCAATGCTTTTACCAGCTCTCAGCTATCTTGTGCTGATATGACAGCATGGCTGTGGACTTGCACTCTTCCTTTCTCCCATTAGATTGTCATGCTCCCCTGGTGGCTCCCATCATGAAACTGGAGTTGCAGGAGGCCATTTGGTCTTTAAAGAATGGGGTTTCCACAGGATCTGATGGCCTACCGATGAAGTGTACAAGCATATTTTCGAGGTTTTGGGCAATGAATTACTTCTTGTGTATAATAGTGCTTTTGGACCTGGGATCTCTCCCAGAGAGTATGTATTTGGGTGTCCTGGTATTATTGTTTAAAATGGGTGAGCAAGGGATCTCAAGAATTGGAGGCCTATAGTTCTTCTAAATTCTGACTATAAAGTTCTCAATAAATTCTTGCACACGTCTGGCCAGAGTTCAGGAATTTATTATTCACCCTTCCCAGTTTAATGGGGCACTCTCCCATCAGATCCAAGAGGCACTTATTCTTCTCTGTGAGATCTTTGAAAAGGACACATCTGGGGAAGTCATGGGTCATGTGGTCAGTTTGGACCAATCTAAAGCATTCGATCGGGTGGAATATGACTATTTATGGAAGTTTTAGAGCTTACCATTTCCCCCTTTATCTCTTGGATAAAGCCTGTTATAGGCAGGTGGATATCCTGCCCAATGTTAATGGGTGGTCTGGAATGGCAGTTCGAGTTACTAGAGGGGTGATGCAAGGGCGTCCCTTGAGTCTGGTGCTCTATGTGTTGACCCTTGACCCTCTTATACATAAACTAAATTCGGACCCAGTATCCGCGAGATTGTCAGATGAGAGTGCTGACACCCTATTATTACAATTCCATATGCTGATGATTTGGCACTAATTTGACCGACCACTGTTCGCCCATGCTGCTCATAGGTTGTTGCAAGATTTTTTCACGGATCACAGGTTCCACTATTAATTCTATAAAAGATGTTATTTACCCACTGAGAACCTGTTAGTGATATCCCTGGGATTATGGAGATCCACCTAAGCATTGATATGCAAGGATATTGGTATATATTTTGGTGGGCCTGACCCCAGATCTTATAATTGGGACTTGAAATTTTTAGAATCACAACAAAAAGTGTTCTTCCTGGAATAAATGGCGTATGTTTAAGAAAAAAGGGTATTTATGATTAAGTCCTTTTTGTTGCCCGTGTTTTTTTTTGAGTGCGATCTTCCCTCCTAGAACTAAGGAAACCATGCTATACAGCATTTTTTTCCAGTGTTTGAGGGCAGTCACCTAAATCCCATTAAGAGGGGGTCACTTTTGCCAGTGGCCCAAGGTGGACTAGCTATGATAAATCCTGTTTTGTTTCTCTATGTTGCATTTGTTTACTATAACTTTGTACCTTTCAGAGAAAGCAGAAAGTTCTATGGGGACCATGACTTATGGATAGTGTAGGGCCTCTTTTCAGTCTTGGGAGATGCAGTTACCATCCCTAAACAAAAGCGAATTGGTATGTGGCAGATCCAGCCAGCAAATTAAAGTCCTGGCAGGTGGTCAAGACTATTTACTTACCTTATCCAGAAAAGGTTATATAACATTCTGTTTGAACAACATTTTTGACTGCACCTTGGTATATGTCTCTTTACCAAAGGATCAACAAGTTATCTCTAAAGTTTTAATCAGTACTAGAGTCCATCTTATATGTGGGATTTCTCTGGCTTTGCATGCATTTGAAGTTGGTAGTAAAGGAAACTGTTTCATAAAGATGTCAAGGGACAGGTGTGCCCTAGAGTAGACACTTGTTTTGAGACCATCAAGACGATGCAGCATCTTTTTTAGATTGCCCTTTGCTGTATCTTTTGGTGCTTTTGCACAAAGTTTGGCCCTTAAATCCTTTGGTCCATTATCATATCAGGCATTGTGTCAGGGTTTTTCCAGGCTGATGGAATGGGTATGATGGTGTTACAATGTATTTGATTTTATTAAGCATAAAATTTCAGCTCTGGCAGGCCGATGTGGGTTTATGCTTCGCCAGCAACACAAAACAGTGGAACAGGTGATGTGTGCAGTTTCACATGATATCTGGAGGTTGCAAGAGTCCGATAGATGTATGGTTTCTTTTTCTTTGTATAAATTGTGGTGGAGAAATACATCTTGGTTGGATACTGGATGATGGTATGCATAGGAGATTGAAAATGGATACTGCATCGTAGCTTGAGGCTCTGCTTATTATTTTGTTATTTCTTTTAGTTCACTTTTTGTCAAATTGGGCTGGGTTTTGTTTCCCTAGGCATCCCCATATCCCCTATTGTGGGTGGGAAAGGGGTTACCTTTACGGTGACTGTTGAGACTCTTTGGTTGTCTTCCATTGTGGTTTTGGGATTTTAATGGGGACCAATATTTTCCATGCCTACTTTTTTATTCCATGTTACCCTCAATTGTACTTACTTTTTGTTTTGCCCTAACCCCTTTTTTTTCCTCCACGAATGCTGTTTACTACCACTTCATTTTTTGGGAGCTGAGAGTTTAAGGGTGTAAGGGTGCTATTGTGTTTCTGGACTGTTTTTGCATGTTTTGCTGCCTACTGTTTTTATTGTGCATTTTTCTTGTTATTTTGATGCTACATGTTCTGCTTTGCTGGATTTGTTTTTCTTTTACTGACTGTTTCCCTACTCCCTTTGTAAAGGGGGACTTACTGTATTTTTTTCCACAGGATGCTTGTTTGCTTTTCAGCCCTTCCTGCATGTACTTTCTTGTGTTTTATTACATGACCTGTATGCTTCAATACTTGTTTGTGATTTTTCTTTTCTTTTTATATTTTTGATGTTCATTGTATGATTATTTTTTCCTGTGGTTCCATTCCCTACTTCTGTAATCAGGGAATCTTTTTTTTACATTGTTTTGAGGTTTTCATGATTTTTTTTGACATGCAGATTTGTTAGTGTATGGATGTTATCTTTTTCCTTAGATTTTCTGTTCTGGGGTTTATCCTATTTTGTATGATGTTTCACACTGTTTTGTTTTTGTTAGAAGTTATTTTCCAGAATCTCCCAACTCTTTTAGTGTGGGGAGGGGTCCGTCTATGATCTCTTTCACTTTAACATTTCCTGTCTGCCGTAATGCTTATTTATGATTTTTGGGGGCTTTCCTTTTTGATTTTAGGTTATAATCGTTCCTGTTTATATCTTGTTTTGCACTATTTGCTTAAAAGTTCCTAAACCTGATGAGGTGGGATGGTTCCAGAATGTATGGATAATTTCTATTTCCCATTCATGTGTAATATTCTACTTATTTCTGTTTTGATTTCTTCCATTGTGACTTTGTATGACGTAATACACTGTTGTATACTTTGTTTGCAGTTTTGAATAAATAATTTCCTACTCTTGGTAGGGGCTACTGTTGGTCTCCTTTCCAAGATGGCTGACATTCACTTGGAGGAGGAGTAGGACATGGAGGACATGGAGGACAGCTTTCATTTGGCTGAGGACACTGAAATGAATTTGACAGTGGATGTTACCCTTCAGACTGATGAGAAAGAGCTGAAGACATGAATCACTCCAGGGATGAGCTGCAGGTGAGTGATCCTGTGCCTGATATTACTGCAAGTGCTAGTTCAGAGAACGGCTTATGTTCTCGATGGAGGTCTGAGGGCACTACCTCGATGCAGGTTGCAGCAGATAGTGCTGCATTGGAAGGCCTGATGAACAGGAGTCATGCTTTGTGAAATGCCATTAACAGGCATGTTATAGAGGATAAAACTGACTGAAGCTACAGTTGTAGACGGCTAGCAAATGGCGAGTCACGCTTGTTTCACATCCTCTGAACTGTCCCTCTGACCAGGGTGATTCCCAGCTAAAGGAACAAGATGGACCAACTGAATTCTCAAGCTGGTCACCCGAGAAAGCTCTCACAAATGCTGGCTGGAAACAGACAGTAGAGGGACACTGGCTGCTTGACTCCCAATGGGAGTCTTTTGATGACACACGGTCGAAGGGGCTTGATGGAGAAAGCTCCATAGCCCAATATGCACACAGTATTGCAGCTGCTGAATGTATTTCAGGACTGAACATTAGGAGGGAGAATGATGCTAGGGGCATGGATGCACCCCTTCTACCAGTAGGCATATGAATATGGAAGAACAGCCTGCAGCATCAGAGAGGCATGGAAATGAGGCAAGCTCAACAAAGGGAATAGGGCTGGATGAGTCCTTCCTAATACATCTCAGAAGGATCCTAGGGACAATATGGAACAGGATGATAGGGCAGCAGAGTCTTCAGGCCCTGATAGCATAGACCAGTCCCCTCATAGAAACATAGAAACATAGCCTTTGATGGCAGATAAGGACCGCTTAGCCCACCTAGTCTGCCCATTTCACTATCTATTGGATAAGCTGCAGATCCCAGTTATCCAACAGCCTACTTCTTCTACCCCACCAGAATTTATTTTTGTCTGTCCATGCATTCTTGAATACCCCACTGTTTTTGACCTCACAACCTCCTCAGGAAGGCTGTTCCATGCATTCACCATCCTCTCTGTGAAAAAATACTTCTCACATTGCCCCTGAGCCATTCCTCCTCTATCTCCAAATTATGTCTCCTTGTTCTTGCACATCTTTTTTCTGAAAGATACTACCCTCTTGAACCTTGTTGATTCCTTGAGGCACTTGAAAGTTTCTACCATGTCCCACTTTCCTCCTTTCCTCAAGGGTATACATATTAATCTCCTTTAGTCTCTCTTCATATGACTGCTGTTGCAGACCCTGCATCATTTAGTTGCCCTCTCTGGACTGCCTCCATCCTGTCTATGTCTTTGTGAGATGAGGTCTCCAGAATTGCCACGTAATATTCAGATGGGGTCTCACCAACTGTCTTTAAGAGGATAACAACTTCTTTTTTCTACCTGTGATGCCTCTCCTATACATCCCAGTATAGCCCCAGCCCTCCTTACTGCCTTTACATTTGCTTGCTTACCTTTAGATCATCTGATATGACTACCCCCAGATCCCTTTTCATTTTGTTGTTGTTAATACCTCCTCCCATTGTGTACTCTTCCCTGGGGAAGAGTGCACAATGAAGCGGTGAATACTGACAACAGCAAAATGGAAAGGAACAGAGGATAGTCATGTCAGACTCGATCTAAAATGAGCCAGCTGTGTGAGGAAAGGCATAAGGAGGGTTGGGGATACTGGATGCATAGAGGCATCAAAGTGAAAACACAAGTTGTTGGCCCTCTGTACAGACAGTTGATAAGACCACATCTGAGTACTGTGTACAGTTCTGGACCCCATCTCCACAGAGACATAGACAGGGTGGAGGCTGTCCAGAGAGGGTAACAAAATGATGGCGGGTCTGCATCAGAAGACATATGAAGAAAGACTAAAGGAACTAAGATGTATAGCCTTGAGGAAAGGAGGGAGAGGGGGACATGATAGAAACTTCAAATACCCCAAGGGAATCAACAAAGTCCAAGAGGGTAGCATCTTCAGAAAAGAGATGTGCAAGAAACAAGGCCAATTTGAAGATAGAGGGGGATGGCCCAGAGGTAATGTGAGGAAGTATTCTTCACAGAGAGGGTTGTGGATACATGGAACAGCCTTCCTGATGAGGTCATAGAGTCAAAAACAGTGGGGAATTCAAGAATGCATGGTTCAGACATAAGGCAATTTCTAGTGGGGTGGAGAGAAGCAGGCTATTGGTTAACTAGGATCTGCAGCTTATCCATTAGGTAGGTAAATGGGCAGACTAGGTGGGCCAAGCGTCATTATCTGCTGTCAGATTCTATGTTTCTATGTTCCTAAGAATCCATCATTTTCCTACCACTGAGGTTAAGCTAACAGGTCTGTAGTTTCTTGCCTTTGCTTTGCTCCTCTTTTGTGAGGGAATCGATCTGCCCTCCTCCAGTCCTTAGGTACCACACCATTGTCCCATGATTTGGTAAAAGGGTAGTCAGTGGTACCACTAGTTTTCCCCTTAGTTCTTTTAGAATTCTGGGGTGAATCCATCAGGCCCCATTGCTTTATCCACTTTCAGTTTTAGGGTTCTTTCAGAACCCTTTCTTCTGTAAAGGACTGGTATCGACCCTCATCCAGATAGCTTCTATTAATTGGATTAGGTACCTCCTCTCTTCTTCTTTTGTTAATACTGAGCATACAAATTCATTCAGTATCCTTGCTTTCCACTCTCACTTTCTGCCCACCCTCCTCCTCCCTCCTCCCCTTCATTAAACCTCACTATCCTCCCTTGGTCTCTCTTTGCTCCCTAATGTACCTATAAAAGATTTTATCCCCTTCTTAACTGAGTTGGCTATCTTTTCCTCAGTTTGGGCATTTGCTATTCTTACTGCCTTCCCGCTTCCTTCTGCTTTAACTGGTACAGTTCTCTGTCCTGCTCCTTCTGTGTTTCCTATACTTCCTGAATGCTATCTTTTCTCCTAACCTTCCCCACCACCTCATTTGAGAATCATAGAGTTTTTCTTCATTTTTATTTATTTGCTTCGCATAAAGGCGTGTTGCCTGTGTGATTGCAGTTTTGATGTTTCCCCATTGTCCTTCCTCCCTCTTTCTTGTCTGTTTGCTGGTGCTTTTCAGACACTCTCCCATTTGACAAAGTCATCCCTCCTAAAGTCCAGTACCCTCACTTTTGTATAGCTTGACTCTGTGGCTGTGTTTATGTGAATCACACTGTTTGGTGGTCACTTTTTCCAAGAAGGCTTCCCACTTTTAGATCTGAGATCCCTCTCCATCCCCATTTGTGAATTTCAGGTCTATGATTGCTACCTCCTGAGTGGGTTCCAACACTAGCTGTCTGAGGCACACCCCGTAGGGCATCAAGAATGACTCTGCTCTTGGATGTGGCCACAGCAAGGTGCCAGTTAACATGTGTCATATTCAGGTCCCCCATCAATGTCTCCCCTTTTCTGCCATTTTAAGGATGCCTTGTATCATTTCCTTGTCCATTTCCTCCCCAGAGATGGGGTCTGTGTATAACCCCCATTTGGACTGTGTGCCATTTCCGGTCTCAGGGTGACCCACAGTGCCTTTTCTCCTCCCTGTTAACCCTTTAGTTCCTATGCTTTGATCCCTTCCTTATGTAGAGAGCTACTTATCCTCCTCTTCTACCCTCCCTGTCCCTCCTATAGATTGTGTACCCTGGTATGCTGACATCCCAGTCATGGTTCTCTGTGTATCATGTTTCTGTGACTGCCACGATATCCAGGTGTCCTCTTCATCAAGGCCACCAATTCAGGTAGCTTGTTACCCAGACTGCGGGAGTTGGTACTCATTGCACTCCATTTCTTGATGGCCTTTCCCTTTAGCCTCATCCCTGTCCTTGCTGCCTTTTTCTCCATTTACCCCTGCCCTTCTCCTATCAATTTCTCTATCTTGCTGTTTTTCTCATGAACTATCCTAAATATTGGAGGGCTAGATTTCCCTGCTCCTTTTCAGTGCCTCTCCCTTAGCTAGTTTAAATGCTTTGCCAATGCTGCATTTATAACTATCACCTAGTATCCTAGTTCCCTTCTGCACAGATGCAGGCCATCATAACAGTATATGAGAAGATTACCATCGTGCTACTTTTCTAAGGTGCCTCCCCAACTCCTCCTGTTCTGCTCTGATCCTTTCCAAGCCAAGTCATTAGTTCCTAGGTGGACAATGACATCCAGCTCCCTCCCTGTGCAGCTGCTCCTGCGATTCTGATTATTAGTGCCCTGTGCCTCCAAGCCAAGGCGCCAAGGTGGACAACTTACCTCCCTCTCCCCTTCCCCAGTTCTACCTGCTAACAATTGAGTTCCCCACCAGGGTTGTTTCCTTCCCATGGGATCCCATGTCACCCTCCTGTGGATCTCCTTTGTGGAGGTTCCCAGCATCCTCCTTGGTCTTCACTGTGGGTGCCTCCATAGAGGAACCACACTCTGCCAGAATGGTGTATGAATGTGCAGAGGTACAACTGGAGGATGTACCTCCATTTCACCTCCCTCGCCCTACCTGAGCCCACTGTGGTCCAACCACTCCTCTTTCTTGGCAACCTCTGAGGCAGGAGCCACAGCCATGGTGGTCCTTGTGTTGGAGAGGAGGACCCTGAATCCTGGCCAAATCAACCTGGAGATAAGCAACTTCCTGTCTTACCCCAGAGAGGTGCCTGCAGATGGGACAACACTGTATCCTCCAGAAGACTGCCACCCACAGCCACTTCACTGCACCACTCTCATTATGTCTTACTTGTGGCCCCTCAACTGTTGTTTGGTATGCTTACTCTTCTCTCTCTGTTTACATTTTTCTCCCTACTTTCCTACTGTATCCGTGCCTTTACAGCTCCTGCTCTTCCTGTTCTGGGACAGGAAGTTCCTACATTCCACAGTAGTCTTCTTCTTACTTGCTCAGAGTCAGACCTCCAACAGCTGGGGTGGAGAGCTACTCTTTTCATTCTAGAATGGTGAGTCTTTTGTGCCTCTGTGATCACTCCTTTCCTGGTCCCAAACAGGAAGTTCCTGTTGTCAGACAAATGCTGTGTCCATAAAAGTTAAACTAGCTAAGAATGGTGGTGGGGTGGTGGGGAGGCAATAAAGTCCTGGTATAAGAGTAGTAAAGTTCTAACAACACCTCCTTTCTCTTGCTGTTCTCTGGCAAAAGCTATCTAAGGCAGTTTTAAATCCAACTACCTGGCTTCCTGCTGCCTAAGCCACTCCGTTAATTCACAGCTCCCTTCTTCAACTAGATAACTGCACAGATAACAGTTTCCTTCACCCAACTCAGACAAACACACTAACTCTTTTTTTTGTTTGTTTTACACTAAATTGAAGGTCCCAGTGGAAGAATTCTAGTTTTAAGCCCCAGTAGAGTAGTAAAGTTCTAAAAGCACTTCCTTCCTCTTACTGTTCTCTGCCAAAAGCTATCTGGGGCAGTTTTAAATCCAAACACCTTGTCAATGGAAGTCTCAGATGAGGAGTCCTTGCCCCCAGGACCAGTTGATCTTCTTCTAGAAGGGCCCAACATTTTGGATCTCTTCAGAAATAAACTCACACAGACCCCTAGAAGAAACGCAGGTGGGGGCAGCCAGAGCATCCAGACAGGGTTTTCATAGCCCATAAATTCCTGAAGGAGTCTATGCTGTTTCAACCCCGCAGAACTCTATGCCCTTATATATATCTGGCAAAGATGTCTACAATATTAGTTTTCAACAACATTCTGGTCTGAACAGGTTCTGGACAAAATTCAACTTGTTCAGATCATCTCCGCTTTGGGCCAACTTCATGGCCATCCCATTAATCAAACCCCTCATCAAAACTGTCACCGTCATGTTCCACAATGAGGGGTGAACATGAAAGACATCCTTTTGGCTTCATAAACAATGTTCAGTCCTGGGGCAACCAGAACTGATCATAGTCACTGAGGGATATGGGCTGGGGGTGGCAATTCTGAGTAAAGCTGTTTCAAACAAAGCAATACTGTTCAACATATTTGAAACAGTTTTTTAGATCAAAACAGGGTGTATATTTTTTATGCAGGCCAGCCGAAGGCCTACTACAAGTGTGGCTCCCATACTCATCTGAGCAGCTTCTGATAAGTTACATTGTGCTCTGTGTGGGATTTTGGCCATGTCAGCATGGCGTGCACTAATATTTATAAATGTAACTTATGTGATGAGCTGGGACACACATATCACCAGTGTCCTTAGGCTGGGCAGAATAGACCAAATGGTCTAAACCAAGAAAATCTGGTTCATACTGCTCAGGATGGTGTTAGACCACCCCAGGCTGAGCAGGAACAGATCAGCTGGATGAGACCCCCAAATCTACATCTGCTACTGCACAAACTGAACAGGGGAACTTAAATCAAGCAGACACTATGCCTATCATTACACATAATACGTCACAGGAGGAAGGTGACATAGTAGACACTCTAGGGAACTCTCACAACAGGTTGCAGGACCTTGGCATACAGTTGACATGCCTCTACCTACAGAATTCCAGCTCCCCAAAACCAGAAGAGTCACCAGGGCATCTTTAAAAACCCTCCTAAATCTGTGGGCACCCCTACAAAACCCATACCAGATCTTATAAAGTAAAAAGAAAGGGACTCTGGCCTTGAGTCAGATGTTTCCTCTTGATCAGAGCTGTTTCTGAAATGGAAGAGGATCAGGTCGCTCTTCCTCTACTCACAAAAAGAAAGGAAAGAAAAGAAAACCCTTGATAAGGGTGGTGATCCTGGGTGATCTAGTTGCTCCTTTTTCATTTCTATTTAATGCATGGCAGCTTTATGGCTTGCATCTGTCAATGTATGTAGTGAAAACTACAAGAAAATGTTGACTGCACTTTCTTATTTCCATCACTCATTCTATGATATCATCTTTCTCCAAGAAACAAGACTTAATTCTTTATTTTTACAGAACAGGCCCATAAAGGATGGACATGTGGCCCATCCTTTTGGTCTTTGATACTGATTCAGTGGATGGGGTAGGTGTACTGTTTAAAAGTACACATTTCACACTACATAGATTAGTGGACATCAGCCCGGTAGAGCGCTATTACTGGATTGTGCTTATCAACATTATTCCTTACGTTTGATTGACACATATGCCCCCAAAGCTAAGGTGGCTCAAAGTGAGTTATTTGAAGCTATTAGACCCTTCCTATATGGCTAGACATGTTATTTGGGCAGGGGACATGAATTTTAACCCTAGTTATCAAAGGTCAAGATACAGAACAAGAAAAAGTTTACTGTGACTCTCATTCTTTGCAAAACATTGTTAAGATGGCTAACCTAACTGATGTATATAGGAAATTGTATAAAACCCCAGGATATACATATCATAGGAATCACTTTGCTACACAGATTGATTTTATTTTAGTTCTAGGTTATTACTTCCCCAGGAAAGTTTTCTAGTGCCATGTAATTTTCAGATCATATGATACTCTGCTGCACCTTTAATTGAAATCATGCCTACCATTTTTACAGCTCCTAAAGATGGAAAATGAATGTTTCTATACTTAAACAGGTTAATATTGTTTCAGAACTTATGTATTTATTTTTCTAAGACATTCTGTGAAATGTATGTATGATAATCTTTAGGAGTGGTGGTTGGACACCAAAATGGACATCAGGAACCTAGTTAATCATATTGGCAAGTGTAAATCCAACTCTGATCATTTATTGTACCTGGAACATAGGAATAGGCTGTATAAATATATGTCTTTATCAAATACTTCAAGACAGTAATTCCAGACACAGATAGTGGATTTGAAGGAAACAATTTTTCAATTTCAATATAGTAGGGCATCATCTTTAGAGGTAGAAATGAAATATGGCACCAAACTCAACTGAGTGCTGACCCATTTGCAGCATGCAAAGACTTGATGCCACTATTATGACTGAAATGCAGGATGATGACAGGTCACTAAAAGTCTCAGATATGGACATACTTAAAGTAGTTCAGAATCATCTAAAAAACTTTTGGATCTGATACACTTATGTCCACCCCAATTAAGGATTTTGAAGCACACCCCCAAATTATTTTACTGAACAATTTGATGTGTTTATGCCCCCATCCACCAAATAGAGGTGGATATAGGTATTAAGTCTTTAAAAGAAGGTGTATCTCCTGGGCCAGATGGGTTACCAGTACATTCTATGCATTTTTTCTTCTGAGTTGCTGGAATCATTGCAGCAAATATATAATGAGATGTTATGCAATGTATTAGAGCATTATAATAAATTTGGGGAGGCTATTTTTTTTTTATATAAATGGGGACAGAGGAAACTGATACACAATTGGAGACCTATCAGTCTTCTTAATACTGACTACAAGATTCTGTCAAAATGCTGTGTTCTAGATTGCAAGTGTGTTCAACCTTGATACACCCCGACAAACGTGTTCAGTTCCAGAAAGAAATATTACATCCAATTTAATTCTGTTGATGGATGTCTTTGAATATGGAAAATAACATAAAATACAAGGATACCTGATGTGTGTGGACCAAGCTAAGGCATTCGACAAAGTGTACCACAAATATTTGTTTAGGTATTGGAAGTTTATGGTGCAGAATAACATGCTGAGATGGCTTACTATTTTGTATAAGGTAGCAACCCTTATACCATATATTAATGGCATCTTAGGAGAACAAGTCAAAATGAAGGTATAAATTAGGCAGGGATGTCCAGTAAGCCCATTGCTCTACACTGTTGCTCTCTACCCATTAATATACAATATAATAAAAATCAATTGATAAAAGAACATATGCACTCTACTGAATTGGAGGCACAAAAATGCAGATGATCTCTGTTTTTCTTAATTCTCCTGAAGCTGAACAAGAGTTACAAAAATAACCCTGTCTATATTCACAAGTCTCTGGTGTATTAATTAGTAAAGATAAAAGCAAAGTTATTTATGTAGGACCTACTACTGAACAAAATAGAATATCTGATATTAAGTATATTCTGATAGTTGCACCTACTATTCAGATTTTAGAGATACATTTTGGTGAAGATAATTTACAAATTTTAAACTAGGAACATAAATTGAAGTTATGTGAAGCTAAAGTACAAATTTGGAAACAATATAAATTTTCAAAAAGCTAGTTTTGACCATTAAAAATTCCTATTACCCATATTCACGCATTTAGTTTTATTTTCCTTCTGCCAGTATGTTTCGAGACAAGATTATTTAGTTGTTTTTTAAGATGCTCTGGGGAACAAGGTAAACGCCATTAAAAGGGAGTATACATATTTATCTTTAAAATCCAGTAGGTTGGGTATGGTGAATCCTTTAATTTTTTCACATCTTTTTGTATATCGACATTAAAACTGTGATCTGGCAACTATGGACACATTAACTATTACAGGATTATTTTTCTAAATGGGACACATATGTTTCAAAATACTAACAACTTGTAGGATTCCTGAATATGCTGACTCTGTTTTAAGGAAAATGAAACAATGGAAAGTATCTAAATTAGCCATCATTACTTATAATAGAAAGCAGCTATATATACATATTATGTCCCTACAGGATCTAAGTAAGGTTGAATTTCCTAAATGAATACCTTCCAAACAGGGCAGGACACTGGCTTCTTTGAATGATAAAAGAGTACTGGTAAAACATGGGACATAGTTTGAATGAGTTGGTTGGCAGATTGGGGATCAGAGGAATTCTGAAGCACAAATCCATAGGCGAAAGATATTGTCCCAGAGCTGAGTGTTCCCAAATCGAGGATCCCAAACCCATTTTCTTTGGAATGCCCTGTTACACAATCTCTGCTGGCAAGTTTAGCTACTAGATGGCACTGTCCATATTTGAACAATCTCTCATATGAGAGTTTAATATTGGGGACTATACTGGTTGTTTAAAGATTTTTCATCCAAGCATTCTCAATGTAATATTTGCATATATCAAATTTTATTTGTGGCAATCACCTTGCCAATATTTGTTGCAACAACTAAACACCTTGCCAGGTACTGTACCTTTGCAGGAATGATTGAAACTCTTCTCAAACAGACAAATCACAGGAATACAGGGTATTACTTAAGAGTAGGGCCAATGATCTATGGCACAGGATTGCATGGATACATTGAGTATATTTGTTTAGAGTGACCAGTTTTCAGTAATAAACTTTAACATTTACAGAACTTACTTACAGAGATACACTTAGTGAAAACCAATGCATGATAGTTTATAATGATGTATTTGTAGGTTATACAACTCATTACTAAAGTTCTTTTTCTTTTTGTTGAACAGGATTTACTGTGAATGAACAGTTTTGATTGTCTTTATTATTTATTGATTCTGGGGATTATGTGTATTTTATCTGTTTGGAATAAGCAGAAATATGCGAGTTTATTTTTGTTATGGTTCTGAAATTTCTTTGTGAAGCTTTCTGTATGAAAAATACTTTCTATATTTTGTGTTTCACTTGTATGATGGTATGTTTTGTGTACAATAAAATTCCTCAACTCTTTTCAGAAGTGACATGGGATCTCTAACATCCACCTGAACTGCCACCATTACAGGCAGATGGCACCTCAGTTTAACATCTCATCCAGATGAATGTTGGGCATATGAGGATTCCAAGCAGCAGGAACTCCCAGTTCATCTGTGCCATTGAAAGAGAAAACAGCTACCTTTATCTTCTCTCAAGATTCTTCAAGATTTTCAAGATTTCTGTTGGGGCTGCAATTTTGCATAGCAGGTTGGGACTGCCTGGTTCTAGGTGCACCCTAAATTAAAATAGTGCCTGTTAAGCTGTGGCTTTCAAATTTGCTAACCTGCTTTTACCCATTTCCATTTGTGAACTGGAAGCCACTTCTGCCATGCTAGGGGTTTAAATGGTCTCAGTTTAAAAAGAAAGTGCCACAGGTATGTACATTTTATTTATTTCTGGAGTACAGTAGGGCTCCTAGGGTTTGCTTTGGTTCTTGCATCAGTCATTCCCCTCCAACTTCAGGTTTCTGTGTGGCTAATTTTGTTTAAAAATAAATAAATAAATACAAATTATAATCCTAAGGAACTTGTGCCTTGGGGTTTTTGCCTGGCCTCTCCACTTGCAGTCTACAGACATGTTACTTGGGCAGCATTTCATTGCCGAACTGCTAGGATTTCTTCACTTGGCTAAGTGCTTGTGTTATCTGTTATTGTTTTTTTTCTGACTTATGTTTTGATAAGAGGGTCTTAGGATGTTTTCTCTATCTAAACCCTCTGAATGCTTTTGCACAGCTGCCATTAAGCCTGTGATGGTTAGGTGCGTGCCTCTTCCTCAGTCAGCTTTCCTGCAGGTGGTTTCATATGTCAGAGGGTCATGCAGGTGTGCATTGTGTGGCATTAGTGCGCATAATTGCCTATCTTTTCCATTGTACCAACATGCTTGTGCAACGCAAGTGCATGCATGTCCATGCTTGTGCATGACATCATGTAGGACATCATGACATCATGCTCACTCCCGCCTGAGCATGCACACCTAGTTACCTCTATCTAGCCACACTGATCCCGCCTGTAGCTTCAGTTTGAGAGCCATCAGCACAGGCAAGCTAATGGGACTAATTATTTTTCTCTGGTAGTTATTCAGTAATTTTTGCATGCACAATTATAAACATATATTTGGCACAATGCTTATCGACAACCATTAATTGTGAAACAGTGTAAGACCTGAAAAGGATAATGGGGCCCTCCCCATGGGTTCCTATTGCCATCATTGTGTTGCTCAGCATAATATTCCCTAAGGGTCCCGCAGTTGGTCCTCCAAGATTGGGTGGAGGGGCACCTGATTCTGCAGTTGGCAGTGGCAAGCAGAGTTGAGGAAATCACTTTGTTGCTCCTGAGTAAACCTTTGGGCCCTGATGTTCCACAGGACATCTCAGCAGACACACTGGGCCCTCAGATCAGGAGGGCCACACAGGCACATCCAGGTGTGTTGCAGCGGAAAAGCTGCAGAGACAGATGTGCAGGCAGACCCCAACCTTGACTACTTAGAAGGTCAGGATGAGGATTTCAGGATTTTGGGGAAGCTCTGGCTTTTAAAAAAAGAATTGCTCTCTGAAAAGAGGATGTCCCTTTCTAAGGAGCAGGGAGTGGACAGAACCCATGTCAAGGATTTCCATTCCTCCCTGTTTGACAGTTCCTTGTCTTTTTGATAACTGAGGCATGCAGATCTTTACAGCTCAAGGAGGAACAGTTCATGGAGACAGCAGATGTCAATTTGATTCTGTCTGCACCCTCCTCTGCTCAAAAGTGTTTCCCAAGTTTTATTCTCTGTGACCAAATTATTGAGCAAGAATGGTCTGGTGTGGATCAGAGAAAATATCTTCCAAAACTGAAGGCATGGCCTTTTCCATCTTTAGAGGGAAAATCATGCAGGTGGGAAGCCACCGGTGGCAGACAAGGCTGTCCATAAATTGGCCAAACACACTGCCCTCCTATAGAAGGTTCTCTGGTCTTAATAGACTCCCATGACAAATTAATGGATGCCAGATGTATGAGGACTTTCCTCTAAAGGCACAAACTCATGCATTTCTTACGCCTCCTTTATTGTTGTCAGAGCCTTAAACTTGTGGGGTCACTACTCTGGGCAGTTTTGATCCTCCTGATTTGGAAGAAGTGAGCATTTTACAGTTGGTTCCCAGGGTGTCCACATTTCTAAATGATTCTTGACCGCTCAGCCTACTACATTGTATCAGCCATGCAGAGCTTCTGGCTTAGGCATTGGGCTGCTGATAAAGCTTCAAAATTTAAGCTGTTTTACCTCCCCATTGAAGGAGGCTTGTTGTTTCAGTTCCACCTGGATGCTATTTTAAAGGAACTTCAGTAACCAGAGAGTAGAGGAACCTACTCAGGTAACAATGGTTACAGTAATAGGCTCTTTCCAGACACAGTGCAGGAGGCCAAACCCAAAAGCCTGGTTCTTTGCTGTGGGGATACATGGGCCCATCCCCTGTCCCTTTCCTTGGTGGAAGACTACAAGAATTTTACTCAAGATGGGCCAAAAACAACATCAGACACCTGTGTTTTGAAATTCTAGACCTTGGCTATGCCATGGAATGTTCAACAATCTTCTCCAGGGATGTTTTCTGCCATCCCCAGACTCCGATGATGCTGCAAGAGACAGGTGGTGTCAGAGACCCTGAACCATCCAGTTCAAATCAGGGCCATTGTGCCTATCCCACCAAGCAGGCAAGGTCAGGTATTCTACTCGATCTCTTTCATAGTCCCAGATTCCTCAAAATTGGGGATCACAGACTTAGCCTGGATCTGAAACATCTGAGCAAGTTCTTGTGTCACACGGCTTTCAAGAAGAAGTCCCTGATTTCAATCACCCAACCTGTTCAGCCTTCCTACTGTAGCTTCAATAGACCTGATGGATGCCTACCTTCACATTCCCATCCATCAGTCTCACCAGAAGTATCTTAGATTCTCAATACCGGGCCAACATTTCCAGTACAGGGCACCTCCTTCAGACTTGCAACAGCCCCCAGTGCCTTCTTGAAGGTGCTGATAGTCCTGGTGGCTCAACTTTGACAGGAGGGGCATCTGTCAGTCCTTAACTGGATGACCTGCTTATTCATGCACTGACATTGCCCTTCGTGAGGAAGTCGTGCTCAGGACTCTGAAATGCTCCAGTCCCATGGCTGGGTGGTGAACCAGGAAAATGCTCTTGAGCCATCTCAGACCTTAGAACACCTGGGGAAGTCTTCAGCATGAAACAAGGAAAGGTCTTCATCTTGCCTTCTTGAAAGGAGATTTTATTGACAGAAGTTCAGTGGCTCAGGACTCAGTCATCATCCTCACCCTCAGCCTGCTTCATATTTTGTGCTTCATTGTAGCACCGATAGATCTAGTCTTTTGGGCTTGCTTTCATATGCAGTCCCTTCAAATGGGATTGTGACAGCCCTGGATATGACATCAGAATATTATTAAGCCAGAATCTCCTCTATCCTCAGCTATGACACTTCCTGAGTTGATGGGTGCGTGCAGATTCTGAGCAAAGGGGTTCCATTGGAACTGCCCTCAAAACTGATTCTCACAATGGATACCAGTCTGTACGGTTGGGGAGCAGTCCTGAACCAACTACCCACTCAGGGAGCAGTGAAGGACTAGCATCTCCACATAAATGTTTTGGAAATGAAGGCAGTTCACTTGAATCTCCATTGATTTCAAAATCTGAGGCAGACCATAGCGGAAAAAATAAGATCAGACAACACCATCACAGTGGCGTATATAAACAATCAAGGCAGCACAAAGAACAGGAAGATACCAAAGAGACCTCCAATCTTCCCAGGTGGGCAGAAGAGAATCTTCTCTCTCTGTCAGCAGTATCATTGGCAGGGAGTTGAACATTCAAGTGAACTGGCTAAGTCATGAAAATGTTCACCCTGGGAGTAAAGGTTGAACTTGGAGGTGTTTATCCTTCTGTGCAACAGTTTTGGTCAGCCACAGATCAATCTGTTCACAGCCAGCTACAATGCTCAGACTCCAAGGTTTTTCAGTCGTTATCAGTGTCCACAGGCAGGAGCAGAGGATGCTTACTCTCAGGAGTGGACCTCCCACAGAGCAGATTCCTTCCCCCGCCTCTTCTCCCCAAAGTCATACATAAAATAAGACTTTCAAGAAGACGCTTCCTCCTAGTAGCTCTGAGAGGCCAAGAAGACCATAGTTCTTGGATTTAGTGAACCTAACTCAGCAAACACCATTTTGCCTTCCAGTGTGAGGAGACCTTCTGTCTCAGGATTCCAATCTACACCCAAATCCAGGAGTGATGCAGTTCATGGCCTGGCTCTCAGAAGGAGGAGGCTTCTCAAAGTAGGTTTCCCTAAGAAAGTAGTGGCTACTTTGATGTCTACCAAGAAAACTTCTACTTCCACAGCTAATAGAATTTGATGGCAGATAAGGACTGCTAGGCCCATCCAGTCTGCCTATCTTTCCTATCCAGTGCTTGAACTGCATTCATTACCATTCCTTACCTGACCTGCTTATGTATTGACCATGTTTTGTATTGGGTTGGGGTAAGGATCTAAAACCCTTCCATGGCTTTAATTTCACAGTTTCTGGATTTTCTGCAGGAAGGCGTGGACAAGGAGTTGGCACTGGAGCACTCTGAGAGGTCAGTTTTCCACTCTTAGAGCTTCCTTGGTCATTTATCTAGGGCCTAAAGGAGGCGTTATTCATTTTCTGCATGTGGTTAGCAGGAATGCGTCTTCTGTTCTGATCCCCGGTTCCTCTATGGGATCTAAATCTGGTTCTGAATGTTCTTCAAACTGCTGTCATCCATCTCACTGGATGTGTTGCCTTACAGGGTGTGTTTTTGGTTGCTATGTGCTCAGCCAGGAGGACTGGCAAGCTCCAGGCCTCATCCACAAGGAGCCATACCTTGTCATACATAAGGACAAGGTGGTACTCAGAACTGTCCTGTCTTACATCCCAAAAGTGCCCACAGCTTCCATGAACACCAGAAAATATGCCTTCCAACTTTCTGTCCACAGCCATCTCACCCAAGAAAGAATGAGTTGCACAAGTTGGATTTGCATCAGGCCATTAGGAGATACCTTAAATGGATGCCTGAGTCCTGGAAATTAGATATCTGGTTTGTTCTGTTAAGAGTGGTCAAGCAGTCAAAAGGCCTCCAAGGCCACCTAGCTAGGTGGGTGAGGGCCTGCATTGCTAAGGCTTATGTAGCAGAATAGGGAGGCCTCTGGACTTCATCAATGCCCCTACACCAGGGCTATGGCCCTGTCCTGGCATCACCCCACACCTCCATTTTTAAATAACAAACTCTGAGTCAGAGTTGTTTCTTGTGGGGAAACACCAGGAGAAACAGTGCCAGTGTACAGTGGGACCATTACAGTGACCTGGTGATATTTGTCACAGTAATGGTCTTCACTGTGATAGTTTTGTTGTGCTGACAGTATACGACACAGTTTAGTAGCAGAAAAATTACTTTAACAGACCACAAACACTTAAATAGCAGTTAAAAACATGTGACTTTTGTGACGTCACTGTTGAATCCTGATCAGATTAGTCCTTGTCTTTTAAAATTAATTTACCTTGTCAGGGTACTCTAGTTGAGTGATTCCAAAGGTTAGAACATACAGTAAGTTGCTTAATATATTTTAATATAGTGCTAAGTGTCACTACAAACAGAACCCTATTGCAATTATAAAATTGACAATACTACAGAAAATGGGGGGAAGAAGTTCTAATAACTAGACATTGCTACCTAATTTCCTTAATTCATTCATTTAAATATACATTTGTAATACTATACTGAAATAGGTGGTAGCAATCAGATCAGGATCCAACAGTGACGTCACAAAAGTCACATGTTTTAACTGCTATTTAAGTGTATGTATTCTGTTACTATCCAGCCTTTGATAAAGGACATTTTAATGTGTGAAACGCATGAGGCAGGATGTGTGTTATCTCAGCAAAGAAAATGTTCTACTACTAAGCTGTGTGATGTCCTAATGACAAGAGGTGGTGAAAAATTCTGAGATGTTTTACTTTGGACTTCTTTCTTCAGCACCACCAACCTAGTGCACACTCTGTCCTGGAAACTCTAAGTCTTTTGTTGAGTGAAACATACAGGTTACAGATAATAGAACATATAAACCATGTAAAATGTTGTCACCAGAGGACATGCCAAGCAACCAGCACTATGAATACCAACTGACAATGTCACTGGAAGCAACACCAAATATTTATTTTCCAGATAGCAGTCTGAGAGGGTAGAGAACACACTGGACTACATAAAAAGCTTTAAAGCATGCATGGGGAACACATACGAGCCATTGCAAAGGAAGATATATATATGCCACAGCTGCTCACATTACAGCCAATAAAACTCAGGGGAACATTGTTTCCAATTTATAGCCATTGACAAAGTGAGCCACAATCCCAGGGGAGAAAGTATGATAATCTGATGTTACAGAGGGTGAATTTTGGATCATACAACTTGGAGCATATACTATATGAAACCTGGTCTGAATAAGAATCTAGATGTATACCCTTACCTAGAAAAGAAACAGAAAACAAAAAGTACTTGGTACAAATATTACTCGTAAATGAAAGAAATAAAATGACAAGTAAGACAGAGATGCTATATAGCATACTTAGTGAAAATAACACTGTAAGGGAAAGTATCCTGTTTTTCCCATTCCTATCTGTACCCATGCTACCACCTATTTCAGCTTAGTATTACACATGTATATTTAAATTAATGAATTAAGGAAATTAGGTAGCAAAGTCTAATTATTATTAGAACACCTCCCCCATTTCCTGTAGTATTGTCAATTTTATAATTGCACTAGGGTTCTGCTTGTAGTGACACTCAGCACTTTATTAAAATGTATTAAGCACCTTAATGTATGTCCTAACCTTTTGGAATCACTCAACAGAGTACCCTTACAATGTAAATGAATTTAAAAAACAAGGACCAATTAGATCAGGATACAACAGTGACATTACAAAAGTCACATGCTTTTAACTGCTATTTAAGTGTATGTATTCTGTTACTATCCAGCCTTTGATAAAGGACATTTTAATGTCTGAAACGCATCAGGCAGGATGGGTGTTGTCTCAATGAAATAATGTTTCTACTACTAAGCTGTATGGCATTCTAATGACAAGAGGTGGTAAGTGCCAGAAATTCTGAGAGATTTAACTTTGGACTTTTTTCTTGAGCACCATCAACCTAGTGCTCACTCTGTCCTGGAAATCCTGTTTTGAATTCCTATTGACAATGTGGAGCACTACAGAAAGAGACATTTCTTCATACTTAAGATAATTCCCTTGTCTGTTAGCCCCAGCACTGTCAATGGGACCACCCAGGAGCCTTGCTCCTGTACAAGAATATTATCTGGTATTCCAGTGGAGGATGTCCTTTGTTTGAGCAAAACCTATTATGACTCTACTGGGGCATCCCTGTTTTTAACCAGACTGTGATCAAGCATGTTAACAGATTTAGTTGTCTATCACTAAAGGTGTTTTCCTTGTTGCAGGTAGTCTCACTGCATACAATTTTGCCTGCTAAAGTTCACTGATGTGTTTGTCAACATCAGATTTCAGAAGATTGCTGGTGCAGAACATTCCTTGTTGGTGGTTCGCCTTTTTCCACAAAATGACCAACTCAACCAAGCCTTGTGTCCAGTATGGAGTATGTCTTCTTTTGCAGATCTGCCATAAGGTAAGACAGTTTTCTACTTATAGTGTAGAGGAACATTACATATATGTAATTAGTTAATTGTTTTCTTATAAAATAGGCAAATACTGTATGGTAGTTTATTGAGGCACGAGACATCAGCAGTGACTGGGGAGTTGCTGCTTGGAATCCTCATATGTCCAACATTCTAAAGCTTGGGCTGTACCATTCCCCTGGTAGGGTGCACTATACCCAGTTGTTGTGACTATCCACTGACAATACTGGAGCTAACAGAAAAGAAATTATGATAATATAAAGGGTTTTCAGGTAGCGGTCAGAGAAAAGAAGGCGCCTACAAAAAATATAAAACAACAAGAGGGATAGGGATAAGGAAATGTACCATCTTGCATCTAGAAAAGTCACCTGGATGGTGAGGGGGCAAAGTCCAGTAAAGAGCAACGGCTGGCACAGGAGATACATGGGGGAAAACGGTTCTTTCGCACATTAGGGAGTGGAGAAAACTAAGGGCCACCTCGGCAGATTGAGATATGAAGGAGGGTGGGTGGAAGAGGCGAGGGACCAGGCAGAGGTATTGAATGAGTACTTCACCTCTGTGTTCACTAGGAGGGGATGGGATATCTACAAAGCAAGGCATGATGGGGATAGAAGCGGCAGTGAGTGGGATCAGGGGAGCAACAGAAATGGAGCAAGAGGGAGGAGGAGAGGTACCCCAGGGTGTCACATCAGGATAAGGATAAAAGGCCAGTAAGGTGGAGGGGATGGATGATGCTATCTCCACCAAAGGGTGTGGTTAGCCCTCAAGGCCCTAAAGAAAGACAAATCTCCTGGGCTAGATGGCATTCATCCCGAGAGTACTATGGGAATTGGTGGACTTACTGGCTGCACCTGGCGGAGCTCTTCAACAGGTCGCTTGAGACAGGGGAGGGTACCTAGGATTGGTGAGAGGCATGTGGTGCCAATCCATAAAGGGGGTCAAGGAAGTACCAGGTAACTATAGACCCATCAGTTTGAGCTCGGTGGTGGGAAAATTAATGGAGAGTATACTAAAGGAATGATTGGGGTGTACTTGGAGGAGGTGAGAGGTCTGGATAGTCAGCAACATGGGTTTGTGCCAGGTAGATCATGTCAAACCAATCTTGTGGAGTTCTACGAATGGGTAACATCAGAACTGGACAGGGGAAAGCCTGTGGATGTATTATTCTTGGACTTCAGCAAGACGCTTGACTCTGTCCCCACAATGGCCTGATGGAGAAACTGATGGGGTTGGGAGTAGGCCTTTGATGGTCAGATGGATTGAAAACTGGCTAGCTGGATGCACCCAGAAAGTAGTGGTTGGTGGGGAGCTCTTGAACCCTAGAGAGGTCGGTAGTGGGGTACCATGAGGCTTAGTCCTGGGTCCGATCCTGTTTAATGCATACATATCAGACATCAGGAGGGTATACGTGTGAAATGAGTCTCTTCGCTGATGACTCCAAGATGGGAACAGTAGTTGAGGGAGAAGAGATGAGGTTGGCCATGCAAGGGGACCTGGACACCCTGGAAAGCTGGGCTCACATGTGAAATTAAATTTCAATATCACCAAGTGCAGGTGTTACATCTTGGGCAGGAAACCCTAAACACAGGTACACCCTGGGAGGAGGCGCTGGAGGCCTCAATAGAGGAAAAGACCTAGGGGTCATGGTAGATGCAAATGAATAACTCTGAGCAGTGCAGGAGAGTGGCTAGCAAGCCAAACAGGATGTTGGGATGCATCGTAGAGGGATCACCTCTAGGAGCAGGGAAGTGATTCTGCCGCTGTACAATGGACTGGTTAGACCACACCTTGAGTACTGTGTACTGTACTGGAGACCACACTTGAAGAGGATCATACAGCTCCTGGAGAGGGTACAGAGGAGGGCAACTAAGATGATATGAGGACTAGGGATTTGACGATGAGGACAGACTTGAGGAACTCTGCCTGTTTTCATTGGAGGAGAGGAGAGATGGGAGGACATGACTGAGGTCTTCAAGTATCTCAAGGGAATAAATAGGGTAAACATGGATGGGATCTTTAGACTAAAGCAGGGAGGTATCACCAGAGGGCATGTTTGAAGTTGGAAGGTGCAAGGGTGAGGGGAAAATAGGAGGTTTTTCACTGAGAGGGTGGTGGACCCTTGAATGCACTGCCTGGCGAGCTGGTTCAGAGATCCACAGAGGAGGACTTCAAGAGAGGGTGGGACAGACACAGAAAGTGGATGTATCAGATGATGGCCTGGCCGGGGGTGGGATGGATGATAGGGGTTTCTGGAACACAAGGGGGATGGCCTCGGCACCCAACTGGGGATCTGAGGTTCGAGAGCAGACTCGAGTAGACCATAAGGCCTAATCTGCTGGCAATTAGTATGATTTCTTCTATCAAACTGTTTGAGTTTTCAGCATTTTGTGCGCGTGTGCGTGTGTGTGTGTGTGTGTGTGTGTGTGAGTGTGTGTGTGTGTGTGTGTGTGTGCACTTCTGCATGTGTGCTTTGCTTATGTGCACAAGACCCATTGGCTCAATACTATGTTACCCTCCAGTAAGGGCAGTTTTGCTAGTTTTTGTAAGAATTCTATTCTGGTTTCTATACATTGCCCATTTAGGGGTCTTCTATTTTGACAGGGTCTGTCCTACAGGTTTTCATGCCCAATACATCTGCTGATGCCAGCCTTCCGCCCCAAATTAATTCTAATTCCTAACTTGACCAAGCAGCTACTGACAACTACTTCCCTCAATTACTACCAATTCTGCACCAAGCTTCTGACACCCACGTCCAAATTAATTCCACTCCACCACCCAGCAATTCACACTTAGTCTCCATTAAACCAAGTCCAATCCACTTTCCTGACTAATGATATGCTTCCACATGCAAATCAGTTTCAAAGTCCTGCTAGCTGCTAACTCTCACCTTCTCAATGATATCTAATTCTCTGCCCCACAGCTGCTCTTCTCCATTATCCACATACCCCTTGCCCTGACATGTACAATACATGTTATCAGTTGGTGAGTGAACTTATAACAAATAGTCAGCACTTTGGCTCACTTTGTTTGTTTACATTAGCACTGTAATGAGTTAAAAATAAAAACAGAAGAGCAAGTGGGTCCTGTAAATGGGGACCCAACAAATTACACCTCCATCAGGCCATTTTAAGCCAAATTGTGTTGGTTCAGCTCATACCTTTTTCACATTAGGTCCATTCCAGTTCAAACTGTTCCTTTGCTCAGGTAGTTGGCTTTGCCAGACTCAAGTTTAAGTTTCATGCCACTGTTGCATATATGAAGCATTTACCAGCTAATGTATAAGCTTCATAATAGAGGCTAGAATATTTAGAAGGAGAGGGATGTGTGCGCATCTAGATGCGCTGCCCAAAGAAATAGGCAGGTGCAAGTACTGTCATATTTAAACAAGATGTGCAATCCTATGATTGTACATCTTGTCTGAATATAGCAATCTGTGAGTGCGGCGCAAAAGGGAGGCTGGCAATGTGCCTGCACATCCCTGGGGGACTGACTCAGAGGGTGGTGTCTGGGATTTTTCCACATCATTCCCCTATCCTGTGGGGTGCCGTGAGGGCTCCATTTTGGCACCCATGTTGTTTGCGGTGTACATGCTGCTATTGGAATCGATCATTAGGTGGTACGGTTTGAGTTTTCACTGCTATGCAGATGATACTCAACTGTACATGTCCTTTGTACCTGGCCAAGATGCCGCCTTTTTGGTTTTTAACAACTATCTTGCCAAAATCCAGGACTGGATGAATGTGAGTTGACCGCGTTGAACCCAGAAAACCGAGGTGTTGGTCAGGGACCCAGGTCGCCGGAGGCGGGTTTGTTGGTAGATCTCCTCGGGCTTATGGCTCAGGGTGTCCAGCTAACTACCTCAGATCGGTGCGGAATCTGGGTGTTATTTTGATAGCTGTTAACACTTAAATCACAGGTGTTGGCAGTTGTCAAAGCCTCTTTTACCATCTGAGGAACATCGCCCTGGTGAAGCATCTGGTTCCTCCTGACTATCTTCCTAATCTGGTCCCGCCTTCATTACTTCCCATCTTGACTACTGCAATTCCCTTTATTGTGGGCTACCGGGGTTGATATTCGCTGCTTGCAGCTAGTGCAGAATGCGGCAGCCAGACTATTGACTGGTTCCTCTAGGTCCAGTCATATAACGCTCCAGTTCGCAGACTGCATTGACTGCCAATATGCTGGTGTATCACCTTCAAGGTCGGTTTGTTGACCTAGAAGGCCCTACATGATTAGGGACCTGGCTACCTGAAAGATCTGCTTTGTCCCTACTGTCCTCCTACTCTCTCCGTCCACTGAAGAGGGATTGCTAGAGATTCGGGTTTGTTTGAAGACCTCTGGGGCCAGATCTTTAGTTTTATGGCCAGACCCTGTGGAATTCTCTACCTCATCGGGTACAAGACTGCCAGACCATCCAAACTTTTAAGGAGCACTTAAAACATATCTTTTAAACATGCGTATGATGATTTTTAAATGTTATTAAGTTTGGATAATTTTATTGCTTTTTAGTAATATTGTTTTATTATGTGATGTACAGGCACCTTGTTTCTAGAAAGGTGCCTTTATAAATAAAGTATTGATTGATTGATTGATTGATTGAATAGTAGGAATGGGGATTTATTTATTTATTTATTTAGTTAAACATCAGTTTAGAAACCTTTGAGCCAGAGGCTCATTTACAAAAGTACCTCGTCACAAAGAGGACATCAGAACAGTAGTACAAGGGACACAGTACTTACAAACAAAAAGTTACAGTTCAATTACAATTTTGTTTCAATAGAATACAATCTCCAACGAAGCAAAAGATAACAAAAGGTGCAAAACTTATGGTCAGGGGAGCTGGGAGTAGAAGGAGGAGATAGGAGGAGGAATTAGTAGGGAAAGGAAGGGGGGAGCCGCTCAGTGAGCATTGTCAAACAGAGTATATATTTTTTGCACTAGGCATGACACATCCCCAGATGCGCCATTCCCAAATTCCGATATTCAGTCAGAATGTGCAAATGAGGCAATCAGGGCATGCAAGGCACAAATGGGCCATTCACATTCCCATTATGGCCTCATTTGCATCCACTCAGCACAGCTGCACCTGGCCAGTTGTACCAGGCCAGTCTGCACCCCAACCCAGTGTCATGATGTCCATGGTAAACAACAGAACCTCCAATGTCCATAGTGTAGGGTCCCCTCACTCCATCCCATTCTCCAATGCCCATGTCCATCCACTAAACCACATTTCCATACTGTAGGGTACCCCACCCTTGTCGATTCCCGCCCAAGAATACAGCACTGCCCAATTACCCCTTTCTGTAGTGTAGGCCCCCAACCAGTCCACTTAACCCCGATCCCCATTCACATGGTACTCCTTTTGAATAGACATCCCAGTCCGCATACATATGTGCAGTAATCACCCTGGTCAAGGTTTCCACAGTGTAGCAGATCCCCACCCTGTCCCTCCTGATGCTGGTTGCAAGCATGCCCCTCTTTCCCATAGTGTAATAGACCCTCCACCCCATGCCATGCACTGTGCCCATTCATTACTATGTTTCACCTTTCTATAGTGTAGTGGACCCTATCCCATGCACTGTGCCCATTCATTACTATGTTTTCCCTTTCCATAGTGTAGGAGGGCCCCCACCATCCTGTGCATTGTGCCTGGTCATTAATATTTGTCCCTGTTCATAGTGTAGTGGATCCCCTATCCTGTCCCTTTCTCCATAGCCCTTTTACATCAGAAAGATGGCTGCCTGGTCAGACAGACAGCATCGAGCTGCATCCTAAGTAGCAAGGTTTCCCTACTGTGGCAGCCCCCAGTAGGCAGGACACCCCTGCACTCCCTGTACCACCAGTGCGGCGACTGGCACAGCCATCTGCTCACCACCATGGCCAGCTGCCACTGAAAAGTCCAGGAGCGATACTGTCCAGGATACACTCATTGGTTGAGTGTGTATCCTGAGCAGTGATGTTCTAGGCTGTTCATTCAGTGGCTGGCTGTAGTGGTGGTGAGTGGAGGGTGTCAGTTGCTGGCATGTGTGGCAGGGGGTGTCCTGCCTACCAGGGTGGGGGCCACTACACTATGGAAACTTTGCAACTAGGATGCAGCTCGATACTGGCTGTCAGACTGGGCAGCTCTCTTCTTAAGCAAATGAGGTATGGGGAATGGGATGGGGTGGGGAGCCACACACTATGGAACAGAGGACACATATTAATAAATGGGCACAGTGCACGGATGGGTGTGAGTCCACTATAGTATGCAGTGGGGAACTTTATTCTTGACTGGGCGCAGTGCACAGGATGGGGTAGGGGTCCACTACACTATGGTACAGGGGATTTATTTATTGTCTGGGCAGCAGAGAACAGAGGAGGGTGGCCAGTGGACTATGGGGTTAGCAGGCTACTGTGCTGTTGTGTGCACTACTGCCGCCTGCCTGTGGGTGGACAGCCAAGTTAGACATGCTTTTACATGCCTAACATTGCGCCGCTCATCTCCTGCACTTACGGCCCATTTCCATTGGAATATTCCAATGTATGGATATTCATGGGCATGCACCTTAAATGTTGGCTGCATGCATTAACTTTGAGCTACAGCCCATCTTAATTTGGGCAGCCCATCTCCTCCTTTGAATATGGGAGTTTGGAGCATCTTTTGAGATGTATGCATTTTCCATTTTTTCAGAGATGTGCTGCCCATCTCTTTGAAAATGTAGTCCAGAATGTTTACTAGATGGCTTTAAACTTTCTGAATCTTCATTCTTTCCGTTTATTATTACACAGGCCATACGGCCAAGGCACACTAAAACAAGATTAAAAGCAATGAAAATTTAAATGACAATTAAGGCCCTACATTATCCATTTAAAAGTAGAAATAAAAATCATAATATATTCACATAATGAATCCTCAATTTCATTAAGTGCAAACATACTGTAGACAGAACATAATTATAAATGACAGAATGAATCAGCAAGAACACATTTGATACTGATGCAAGTCGAATCATAAGCTTGGTACTACAAACTTTAGTATTACTGTAATAAAATTAGGGGTTATCTCTGGACAGAAGGTGAACATGGATTTGAGAGACCCAAATACAAATGATGCTGAGACTAAGTATACATTTACTGTACAAACAGTGCTAACTGAAAACTGGTTAGACCAGAACATGGATTTTCACTCAGAAATGGGATACAGGGAACATGTTGTGCCTTTACTGAAGACTTCATATGCAGAAATGGCATGCCAGTGTGTGGCTGCATGCACATGGAATGAAATTCTTCCATCTATTTGAACATCCGTGAGTGTCACCAAAACATTTAGTACTGCCATCCAGCATGAATTAAGCTTTAGATATGAGGGTTTCAAATGAAATACTACACATATTTGACATTTGTATTTCTTTGAAACTTGGCTTCCGGCCAGAGTTCTTTGAGGTAACCATTGCCTCAGTGCTTGCGTGCTGAGGTTCTTTATCTTTAGCTAGTTTTTTGTTTTCATTGGGTTCACCACAACATAACCCAGATAGACCATCTTAGGGTAGCTGGTTCATTCCACTGGGGTGTCACAGATGAGGCACACTGATGAGTCCTGGTAGGATGAAACACATGTATGTGTCTTCTGTTAGCACCCTTTTCAGACTGTGAGATACCTTTGGTACATGCATTTCTGCTTAAAGTTGAACCAGCATAATATTCTGTGGTGATTTGCATATACAACCCATGGTGCTTTGCATTATGGGGTATGTGTGATTTTGTACATATTTGATACACATATAATAAAGCCTATACTACTACTAGTAAACTAGATTCTTTCTCTCTGGCCCAAAAGGCAAAGATACAAAAGCAACTTGCAGAAGTAGGGCATGAGATGTTTGAAGATGAACCAGAATATTATAGATAAATGTTTATCCATTAACAGTGGATGTTTCAGTGCTTAAGAGAAACAATATAAATGTAGTACAGAACATAATGAATTAGGTTTTAATTAAACCATCACCTCCTCAACAGACCTAGGGTACAGTACATACATAACTTCTCTAAACCTTATGTTCCTTACTTTCTGAGACACATATAGAAACAGAGAAACAGAGTTGTCTGATGGCAGATAAGGGCCACTTAGCCCACCCAGACTGCCTATTTTACCTATCTACACTCTAACCACAGACCCTATTTGATCTATAGCTCTTTATACCCCCTTCCTATCTACTATGATTCACTTGAGCATAATCAATGCATTCTTGAACTCCACCAGTTTTACCTCCACCACCTCCACTGGAAAATTGTTCCAGGCATCCATCACTCATTCTGTGAAGAAGTACTTCTGCACATCTCTCCTGAATCTACTGCATTCCAGTTTCATAGCATGTCCCTTGTTCTTAAGCACTTTTGGTCTGAAAAATACTACCCTCCTCTACTTTATTTACACCATGAGGTATTTAAAGGTCTCTATCATATCCCCCTTCTCTTCCAGGGTGATATATTGAGGTCATTTAGTCTTTCCTTGTAGGGACTTTGATGCAGACCTTTCACCATTTTAGTTGCTCCCCTCTGGACCACCTCCTTTCTGTCTATGTCCTTCCAGAGATGTGGTCTCTAGAACTGGACACAGTACTCAAGGTGGAGTGCTACTAGCGATCTTTACAGGGCAATACCACCTCCCTCTTTCTGCTGGTGATACTTCTTCCTATGCACCCCAGCATCCCATTAGCTCTCCTGACTGCCCTGTTACACTGCATGGCTACCTTTAGATCATTCAATATGAGCACCCCTAGGTCTCTTTCCTGCTTGGTTGACATCAATACTACTCCTCCAATTTTGTTCTGTGCCTTCAGGTTTATGTACCCTATGTGCATTATTTTGCACTTTTATGCATTGAAACCCACCTGCTATACCCTTGACCATTCCTCAAGTTTTCTCAGGTCTCTGTTCATCCTTTCCAGCCCACCACAGAATGTCCACCCCATTGCAGATCTTGGTGTCATGCAAAAGAGGCAGCCCTTCTCTTCAGCTCCTCCGAAATGTCACTCACAAAGACATTAAAGAGGATGGGCCCCTAACACTGATTCTTGAGGTACCCTGCTAGTCACTCTCCTTCCTTGGATCAAACTCCATTTACCAATGGCCTCTTTCACCTATCATCTAACCAATTTCTTATCAAGTTTACCACCTTAGGACCCACCCTAAGCTACCTGCTTGCTTACTAATCTCCTATGTGGAGCAGTACTGAATGCCTTACTGAACTCTAGGTAGGCTTTGTCCACCACTCCTCCCTGAACTAGTTCCTTGGTCACCCAGTCAAAGAAATCTATCAGATTCATTTGACATAACCTCCCCATGTGAATCCATGCTGCCTCAGGTCTTACAATCCATTGGATTCAAGCTATTTTATAGTCCTTCCTTTATCAGTGTTTCCATTAACTTTCGTACCACTGATGTTAGGCTGACTGGCCTATAAACCATCTACCCTGCTCTCATCCTCTGGAACCACTCTGGTTTCCACTGATCTGATAAAAGGACATCAGAGGTGCAGCCAGTACCACCCTGAGCTCCTTCAATATCCTTGGATGCACCTCATCTGGCCCCATTACTTTGTAAACTTTCAGATTTTTGAGTACCTTCAGGACTCTCTCCTCTGAAAAAGGACTAATGTTCACCCCATTCAAAGCCCTGTTATTTTTCAGTCCTTCTCCTTTAGCTTCAAATGTGAACACTGAGCAGAAGTATTTGTTCAAGACATGTGCCATTTCAGGTTTTCCTCTGTACAGTCCTCCTCCCTTTTTAACCTTACAATCCATCCCTTTGTGTTCTTCTTTTGCTGACATATATAAAAATGTCTTGTCACCTTTTGATACTGCAAGGCTATTCTGTCTTCTGTTTGCACCTTACACTCACTACTGCTGTCCCTGCTTCCCCTGATACTGTACATCTCCTATCCTCCTCCCTTTGCATCTCCTTGTATCTTCTGAATACAACTCTTTTAGTGTTTACCTTTTCTGCCACATCTTTGAGAATCATAGCAATCTCTTTTTTCTTGCTTTTGCTCACTTGCTTAATGGGGAGGTTTGTTGCCTTCACTATGCCCCTTTTAGCTTGGCCCACTATTCCTCAACCCTCCCAGGTCATCCCCTGCCAGCATCAACTGGAAACTGTGTAGTACACACTTTGGTAATAATGCAGAATATTGCTCAGATATATTTCTTGCATATGTACACATTTAAATAACTGATATACAATAGAGGAGACATTGCTGCCTCCCTCATTCCTGACGTATCCACTTGCTGATCCATATCCTCAATCTGAGGACTAGCTGTTCCCTAGAGATTTCGTGCCCAGCCATTTTAAGTAAATGATCAACAGGAAAACCCAGCCTGAATTCCAGGCTTTTTCACAGACTTTGAACCAGAGTAAGCAGGGGAACCTTATGGGAGACATAATAGACAGCTTACAGGTATAAAGTATTTCATTCAGAAAAGTAGTATGAAATCACTTGATTATGGCACTCACCATAAGCGATTATTTACATACACAAAATACATATGTAAAACAGTAAGCAGACTTTATCATATTTCTTATTTCTTAAAATTTTTCGCCATTTACAGTGGTATTTGAGGAAAATGCATAGCAACCTATAGCAGATCATTGTTCAGATTAACCTCTTTGATAATTGTTTTAAAGGTTAGATACCAACTGTGCAAAAGAGATGACTGCAGCATTGATACTGTATGCAAAACATCTTGTCTGAGAAAAGTAGCTTTATCATATTGGACTTCATAAAGCCATGGGGACCCCCGAAGAGACCAGTGCTTTGATTGATATAAAATCAGACTGTGACCACAGGAATTTAAATAAGAAATCAGGTTGGAGACAAAGGACTTCAACCAGAAGGATATTTGAACCATTCCATACCATCTCTCCCCAAGTGCCCCATACTTCCTTATCATAAATCAAATGTGCTTGAACCTTTACTTTAAAGACACTAAGGACCAGATATTCAAACCTTTGCACTAAGCGCCAAATCCATAGTGCTGGAATAGCACTGGATTTCTTGAGGCTCAATATTCAAAAAGCCCTATTAGCATCGGCACTGTGTGGTAGCACTGGCTAATAGATAATGGTATGCGAGGGGCATGGATACGGGAGCACCCAGGAATGCCAGCAGTGCAGTATATTCAAGGTATGGCGCTGCACTACAGGCATTAGTGCGGAGCCTGTGGCACAGCAGCTAGATACTGCCAGAAAAAGCTGGCAGTAATGCGGCGATGCCCCCAATCATGGACCCCTGTAGATGTGGTATAAAAAGATCTCCCTGGTAGTCTAGTAGTCCCCAGCCCCCAACACGGATCCTGATCCCGGTACATGTACTAATTGTATTTTCCCTGGTAGTTTAGTGGTCCCCCACCCCCAGCATGAATCCAACCCTGATACATGTAAATATTGTATTTTTCCTGGTAGTCTAGTGGTCCCCCCCACCCGACAGTGACACCCTTACTCATCAATGACATGCCACAAAGAGAGCCGGTGACCAGCTTTTGCCTTCCTCTAACCACCATGGCCAGCTGTCGATTGTAGAGGCATGAGACTACGGAAATGAATCAGCTGATTCATTTCCATAGTGCTCATGCATACTGCAGTTGTGGCCAGCTGTGATGGTGACAGGAGGGCAGAACTGGTCTCCAGCCTCTTTGTGGCATGTCATTGGGACCAGCAAGGGTATCACTGCTGGGTGGAGGGACAACTAGAATACCAGGGACAAATACAATATTTACATGTACCAGGAGTCAGGATTCATGCTGTGGTGGGGGACCACTAGACTACCAGGGTAAAATACAATTTGTACATGTATCAGGGGTCAGGATTCGTGCTGAGGTGGTTGGACCACTAGACTACTGGGGAAAATTATAATATTTACAGTACATATACCGTGGCCAGGATTCATGCTGGGGCAGTGGGGAGACCACTAGACTACCAGGGAAAATTACAATATTTACATATACTGGGGGTTGGGATTCATGCTGGGGGGGGACCACTAGATTACCAGGGAATAATATAATTTGTACATGTACTGGGAGTCAGGATTTGTTCTGGGGTGGAGGGACCAGTAGACTACCAGGAAAAATACAATTTCTACTGGTACCAGGGGTTGGGATTTATGCTGGGGCGACCACTAGACTACCAGGAAAATATTCATATACCGTGAGTTACGGAGGTCGGGATCATGCTGGGGAGACACTAGCCTACAAGGTAGGGGTGTAACAAGCACACATGGGAACAGGGATCATGATGGTAGGGAAGGACTGCCTGGCCCAACCAGTCTGCCCGGTTCCCTATCTAATGGATATGCTGCATATTTTTTTTATTGAAATAGTTTTACCAAGAAAGGCACACTGAGCAACAAAATGCTTGTCTCCGGTGTGACCTGGGGAGGGGTACAGAGGGTTGGATAACACGTAGGTTATCAACTGAGCATATAACAGAGGCAAATAGCAGCATATGGATACAATTGCATTAAACTACAAGCAACAACACATGGAGTACATTGGATATTGTATGGAGCATATAACAATTACCTGACAAATAGCAGCAATACAAGGGAAAATTTAGCACAATAATATGCAGGTATAAGCAACAGGAGATATAGAACACATGATGGTGCAGGACAAAAGGCACAGGACAAAAGTGCATAGGTTGGGGCTATATGCCAGCATTTATAGCAAAGCTAAGGCCACTGGTCGGGCAGTGAGGGGAGCAATGGTGCATGGCTGAATCAGGTACAGGAGCAATTAGTCATGAGGAAGTTAGCTAGGTGGTAGAAAGAGAGTGGACAGAGGAGGAATGCCGAATTTGAGGTGGGAGATCCTTCCATAGCTTGGTTAACTGTGTGAGAAGGCAGATTGCCTGCAGTAGTCTTCTGCCTAGGGATTGATAGTTGGTGGTAGTCTCAGGATCTAAGACAATGGGTGGGGAAGGGGCAGCTGAGAGCACAGAGGAGAGGTGGGAAGGGATTGTGCCAAACCATAGGTTAGATACATATTTAGCACAGTGTGAAATGTGGCGGTTTCCGAAGGCGGTGGTGCCAGGGAGGGGTAGAGGTCACAATGGTGGGTAGTGGTGAGGCATCGACAGCAAAGCTGCAGAAGGTATTAAAAGTGTGTCCAGCTTAGATAGTGGGTGGACTTAGGGGCTGCAACCGTAAAACAATGTCACAGTAATCAAAGGAGGGAAGTATCATCTTCTGGACCAGTTCCTCACAGACGGGGAAGGAGGCTACTGCAATTCCTATAAAGTACACCGAGCATGGCGAGTTTTTTGAAATAACATCGATGTGGTCTGAGAAGGAAAGATGACAGTCAAGCCATACCCCCAAGTAGCGGAATGAGGAGACAGCTTCTGAGTTTTTGACCATCCAGGGTGTGGAAATAGGGAAGGGATGGGAGTCTGGACAGGCGTTGTTGTACCAAAAGTCATTTGACATTTTTTTTTACATTTAAGGAGAGCTGGTGAGAGCTAAACCATTGCTGTACTTTGATGAAGTCAGCTTGGGGTTAGTTTGTACCTCTTCAGGGTCGGAGCCTGAGGAGAAGAATACAGTGTCATCTGCATACATGTGGATTGAGGTAGTACAGCAGATGAGCAGTAAGTCATTTAAGAATATAGAGAACAGTATGGGTCCCAGAACTGACCCCTGGGGGACACTGGTAGTTAAGAGAAGGGGAGAGATAGCATTTGCGACTGTAACGAACTTGGCTCTGCCAGGGAGGTAAGATCTGAACCAGTTGGTGGCAGCAACAGAGAGGCTCAAGCCAGTGAGACAAGACAGCAATATGGGGTGGAAGATGGTGTCAAGGCTTTCACAAGGTCAACGAAGACGGCTGAGGTGATCAGTCCACTGTCCATACCAGTCAGGATGGTGTCAGTAAGCCCTATCAGGAGGATGCAGTGGAGTGTCCTTTCTGAAACCTGACTGGTAGAGTGTGAAGAAATTAGAGTCAGTGAGGAAGGAAGTAAGCTGGGTGAGCACAAGGTGCTCTTGTAGTTTTCCTAGTACTGGGAGGAGGGAAATAGAGCGGTAATTGGAAGAGAAGGTGGGGGTACTCTCCTTTGGGAGGGGATGACAGTGGAGTGATTCCATGCTTGGGGGATGGCAGTGGCAGCAAAGGATTGGTTTAAGAGTTTGGCAAGTGGAGTTGCTATGGTGGTGGCAGAGAGGTAGAGAAGTTTAGGTCCAAGCCATCTGGGGATTTGCCTTTTGAAGGGTTGAGAGAAAGTAGTGCATCTAGGGCATCCGCTGCAGAGATGTCATTAAAGGAAAAGGAGTGAGGCCTAGTCAGGTTTGTTACATCTGTAGAGGGTGTGATGGGTACAGGGTTTGGCAGGATAGAGAAAGAGTGGTAGCACAAGTAAAGAAATATGTTGAACTCAGTAGCGACTGCTGTTGACTCAGCGAGAATGGAGTTGTTAATATTTAGAAATGGAGTGGGATTGGCAGCTGGTGGGGTGAAGAGGAAGTGAATGACCTTCCAGAATTTTGAGGGTTATTTAGGTTGGACTGTAGGGAGCTGCTGAAGTACTCTGCTTTAACTAGGAGAGTGGCTCTGGTACACTTGTTTCAAGAGCATGGTATGCGGTGAGATGTTGTGGGAGGTGTGAGGATTTATGCATTTTCCAGGCTTTGTCACGGGTGGTTTGACATGAAATCAGTTCTTGGGTGATCCATGGTAGGTGGTTGCCTCTGCACCTTTGTACGTCGCGAGTGGGGCATGTTTGTCCCAGACGCTGAGAAAAGTGTCTTTAAAGTGGAGAAAGGCATCATCAATGGAGTCCATAGTAGGGGCGGGAGCCCAGTTTGCTAATGCAAGGTCGTCTAACACGAGGCAAGATTGAGGATTTGAAGGAATGTTGGACTAGAAATTTAGGAGGATTTTGAGTGGTGGATTTTGCGCACTAAGAAAGTAACGTGGTGGTACGGAGGAAGTCAGGAAGACTACCAGCATTTGTGACCCGGTGAGGTGTGTGGTAAGAGCCCAATAGAGGAATGAGTGATATCCTAGTGAACCTGCAGCCTATGGCTTCCACCCCACCAGGTTTGCCTCATGCCTGTCCTGTGCATTGAGTCCCCCACTGTGTTTCACCCACTACGGCAGTGGGGTACCTATGTTGTTGGGGGTATCCTCCAGGGCATGTGTAGCCACAGGCAGTGTGTCTGTGTGTAGCTATGATCTGTACAGTATATACTATATATATATATATATATATATATATATATATATATATATAGGGATATGACATGGCCTGAGTGAAGATATCATATTTATCTTCATCAGAGGCCAATGATGTCATGATATCTCACAGTGGCGAAGCCATGGTGAGATATCATGATGTCATTAACCTCAGTGAATAAATGATATCTTCACTCAGGCCATGTGTCATATTCTGTTATACAATGTATGTTTGTGCTGCACTCAACAAAAGCTCGAAATGCTCCTTAATACAGTCCCTACATTGAGGTGATGGCTGTTTAAACACACATCTGCTGTATCTCTAGCAACACAACAGATGCCATGTGTTATTTTAAAAATATATGTGGCTGACCCTGCCTTTAAATTGTGAAAAAACTTCTCTGGATTCTGGTTGACCGAGCCATGGCCACCCCCAATATAATTCTCCATACCTCCCTGCCCCAAAACAGATGAAAAAATGTCTGATCTTGCCACTTAAGTTAATTAATAATAGATATCTGGTTGATCCTACCTGTATCTTTAAACAAATGCCTGGGACATGTACTTATTTAAAAACATACATTATCTGTTTGATCCTCGACTTTCTTTTTCTACCTCCAACTGTCATGTATGCGTGACGGCGCTATGCCCTGAATATGGCGTGACCGGCGCTATGAAGATTCAGATGTGAGGCACTGTCAGATAGTTTTAATTATGGCGCTTTTGCTGTAAAACATAGAAAAATGTGCCATTTCTTAATAGTGCTTATAGTTTGTCAAAGAAGCTGCCGACGTGCTGAGAGATGAGCGAGTGAGTTGGCAGCTTCAGAGCTCAGATGGAAGCGCAAGCATGTGCTGCTGTGACAGCAGACACTGCGGCGCTTCATCTGGTTTCCTGAAGCTGCCGACTCACCGCCGTCTCTCAGTACTGTCGGCAGCTTCTTTGACAAACTATAAGCACTATTACTAAAATGGCACATTTTTCTATGTTTTATAGCAAAAGTGCCATACTTAAAACTATCTGACAGTGCCTCACATCTGAATCTTCATAGCGCCGTCACGCTACATTCAGGGCATAGCACTCGGTCACGCACATGACAGTTGAGGTGGAAAAAGAAAGTCGAGGATCAACCAGATATGTTTTTAAAACATAATTACGGTAAAGATACAAGCAGATGTGAGCAAGCATTGGGGGTCTTCCTTCTAAAGAGAAAGCTGCCGGGGAGGGGTCCTATTCTTAAAAAGAAAGCCACAGGATAGAAAGTGAAAACTTTCAGTTTCACTGTGATGACGTAGAATGGAGATATCAATGATATCTTCACGTGAAGATATCATTGATATCTCCATGACCTGGCTGAAATACTACATTTTATCCTGACATTTATCCCAAAACATACATTGTATAAATATACAGTATATATACACATATATATATGTAGATATACAGGTCCTGCTTGCACAGGTGCATGGGTGTGTTGTATGCACTGACTGTGCCTGCCTCACACACGTTCCTGCTACCTCCAGCCTGTGCTTCTATTCCCACCAACAGGGATGCTGTGGGCATGCCTTGGCCTGCAGCATCCAGCCTGCACTTCCATTCCAACCAAAAGGGGAGCTTTCTGCTCAATGCAATAGCACCAGGCAAACTGCATGGTAATGTATGCTAAGCAGCACTTAATGAGATGCAGATCATCTGTTTGCCCACAGATTACCTAAGTAGGTTCATTTGCATGGGAGCTTTGAATATAGCTCCCATTTGCCCCAGGCTAACCAGTTTGCACCGGCTAATGTGTTAGCGCTTGTGCAATCAGATTAGCCCCAGGCAAATCACACTTCAGCATAGCACGCTTCAGCAGTGTGTAGCTTACATTGTTATTTGCAGTAGATGTGAGACATCTCTTTGCAATCACACACAATGTTCCCATCTACAACACTGGTTTTCCAGGGTCTAATGAGCTGCAGTAGCAGTGTGCACTTCCCTGTTGCTATATTCAGTGCTGTCTTATTCCTGGGCTAGTTTTGCCCTGCACTCCTGGCCCTGTTTGCCCGGCTTCCTTTGCCTGCTATATTCAGCTGGTTTTGCTATTCCTTTGAATATAGCTTGCTTTTTGCCCGGCTAAGTTTGCCTGCCGGCAGTGCTAATTTAGCCCTGGGCAAAGTTTTGAATATTTGGCCCTAAGTACCATAAGTGCATCACTTGAGTTTCTGGCAAATGTATGGCTAAGACACAGAAATTCCCAAACTGACTGAAATCCCATTGACTTTGTTTTATTATGATACAATCCCAATACCTCCTGTAAGACAGTCATGTCCAGGTATTGGAACCTATCAACCACCCTAAATCTTATTAATAACCCATGAGCATTTATGAACTGCTTTTCTTCCAAATATAACTTTGGAATTGTTAACATTAATTTCTAGATCAGGGGCCAGATATTCAAACTTTGCCCGGGGCTAAGTTAGCACTGCCCAGCGGGCAAACTTAGGCCAGGAGAAAAGCAAGCTATATTCAAAAGGAATAACCCGGGGCAAACAGCTTCTGAATATAGCATGGGAATGAGGTCAAACAAACTGGCTGGGAGTGCAGGGCAAACTTACCCCTGGAATAAGAACAGCTCTGAATATAGCAACCAGGAAGTGCAAACCACAACAGCAACACAGTGCACAGTGACGTGAAAGTAGGTAGAGGTGAACTATGTGGCCAATGTGTGTGCCAGCAAATGCATAGACCCAGCAGGCTGCAGGTAGCAGCGCATATGAAAGTACAGTGTTCAAAACTGTATAATATTTCACTGAACTGTTTGCGCAACGCTAACACATTTGTGTGGGTTTAGTGCAGAGTTAACCATTTGCCCGGTGATAAACTTTGCCATATTCAAAAGTGACATGCAAATGAGCCTACTTAGGTAGTCTCTGGGCAAACATCCGGATTAGCATCTCATTATGCCCTGATTTACATGCAGTTTGTGTGACTCACAGATGCTGCACCTCTAGCATGGGATGCTCACAGTGACATATACATGTCCGGCTGTGTGTGCTGGTCGGGGGCATATATGATCAGAAAGGCACACTGGTGTTGGGGTATTCCCAATTCTGGCCTATTTGCACTGTGTGATGTGTCCAGCATTGTGGCCACACCTGGTCCCTGGTGCAGCATGGCCACCTGTACACTTTCCCCAACATCCTCCATGCCCACAATGCTGCATGTGTGTGCTGGCATCTGTTGGTGTCCATGGTAAAGTGGTCTGTAGGTGTGCTGCGTGGTCACATTGCCATATTGTCCACTGGTGGCTGGGTCACCACTTACTGCCTGGCATGGCTGGGACTGATGGCAGATAATGGCATCATTGTGATGCCATCTGTGAGCAGCATGTTTTCTCTTTGTCTGGCTTTGTCTATGTGTCATATTTTTTTGTTAGGTGGCACAAAGCCACACAAATGCCACAAAGCCAAAATGTCGCTCAAACCAGATTGCCCAGAGTTGACTACTTTTTCCTGGGCGGTAATGTGCTTTATGCTAAGTGTCACGCAAAGTCATGCAAAATCACTTTGTGCGGTGCTAATTGCTGAATATAGCATTGCGCTGACACGCCCCTCACTTTGCCCCTTACATACATTATGTTTTGCGAGCACAAATGCAGTTTGCATGTGCTATTTGACCTTTGAATATAGCGGACCCACGCTAACCCCTGGTATAAATCCTGTGCAAACAGTTTGGCCCAGTGTAAAATTTTGAATATCTGGCCCCAAGTTTAGAGCAGCAGTGCATGTTATATTGCAAATATTGATCTATGTATTATTATTTTATTTTAGAGTGTCCTTGTTTGCCTGTCTTGTAAGATGCCATTTTCCTTATTTTTAATCTATTTTAGTGCATTTTTAAATTTGAAGCAGTGAAAGGAAGATTCCTTCTAATAAGGCTATCCCTACATTTCATCATTATTAGCTGCTATTTTGAACACTCATTGACCCATGTGGTTAGGCAGTAGTGTTGATTGCATCCTTCAGTAGTTCATCATAGACACCCAAAATGATGTCAGACAATTCCTGTTCAATAACAGCTAAATATACTGATGGAACCTGGAGAACAGGCTTATTAAAAGAATAATTTCTTTTAAGTACACTCAGACCTTTAATCTATGCCTCAATATTACAGATGCCTGATAATATGCAAATACTGCATAAATGGCAAAACTGAATTAAATTGTTGTAATTTGTCTGCTTAATCCAAAACCTGTTGATTTATAATACTATGCCTATCATTCAGACCATTGACAAATTTATGGTGACCAATTTAGTTTTGCCTCATTAGTATTTAAATTAGATGTTAAGTGGTCTAGCTGCTACTAAACTTCTGTATTCCCAAGTTTATCTCATATGCGGTCTGTACAGCATGAGCAGTCCAATCAAAAACAAATAACAATATTGCAGTGGAAAATTGTGAATTATTTTAGATAAAGGATAAACAAAGAATACTGTATTAACAATCATATAAATAATACTGTTATATGTTGTGTGCTTATAAAAGTAGTTATTCTGTTATAAGGATACAGCATGTAACAGTATTTATATGTTGTGCGTATTTTATTGATGTAGTGTAATATACATGAGATGGATGTCAATCAATAATAAAGACAAATGACCTCTGACTCATAAATACATAGATTTGTATTATGGAACACATTCTAAAATCATAAATGACTATATATTAAAGAGATCTGACTGTATTTCAAATTCAAAAAATGCAAAACATACTCAAAAGAGAGGAAAAGGGTATCTTATGAAACAGAAGAGCAACACACTCTAAAATAGAATAAAAATATAGGTCTGCATTTGTCAAAGTAACATACACTGCTGCTTTAAATAGTTCATGTTGGATAATATAAATTTTTTTTTTTGAAAAGTTTAACCAGGAAAGGCATACTGAGCTGAGATAGCTCATTTCCAGATGCATCTGGGGGTGGGGGTGGGAGGAAAGGGTACAGTTTATATTAAACAACAAGGATTCAATCTAATATACATACATTCATTACATATGCAGTGCGATCTATTTACAATAACCAGGTAGTACAAAATGAACTTAGTAGCATCTGTGAGCTATAGGAATTATGGAGCAGTGAAGGCATAGAGTGAAAACCTGGAGATATAATAGAGAAGACAGTGTAAGAAGATAGGAGTACTACATAGGTGGGGAGAGTTCTGAGGATAAGAAATAGATAGGGGAAGGATGAGGAGAGAGCAAAGGGAAGGGGAGTAGTAAGATAGAAGGATAGGTAAAGACAGTGAGGCAGACCTTCGTCCTCTAGGATGCACAAGATGCACACCCAGTCCACATCTTGATTTCCTGGAATTCAAGAGAAAGTTAGGGTAGGGAGGGAGAGCCAGACAATTTATCCTCCGGGGTGCAAACCCTACAAAGACCAGATACAGCTCGATGCACACCCAGTCCATGTACTGGGGTCCTGGTCTGCAAGGAGGAGATTAGAAGAGATTAGGAGAGGGCAGGCAGAGGGGCGAGACAGGCAGGGCCAGATATGGTTTAATGCACACCCAAGCTGTGTACTGGTTTCCTGGTCTGCAAGCAGGAGGTTAGATAAGATTAGAAGTGGGGCAGGCTGAGGGGGTGGGGAGACAGGCTGGAGGAAAGAGTGAAGGGAGTGAGTTTAAGAGTTGAGGGAAGCAGAGAGAGAATGCTGAGTAGAAAGAGGGAGGGTCAGCTGCAGTTACAGGAGGGCGAGGAGAAGTTCAACAGCATGGAGGATAGAGAGAGAGAGCGGAGGAGGCAGACCAGATTTGTAAGGGAGAGAGTTTTAGAGCTTAGGGAAGCAGAAAGAGAAGGTAGCCTGGCCAGAGAAGGAGGTCCTGGGTGAAAGAGCAAAGGAGCAGAAGTTGGAGCTGCAAAGGAGGAGGTGGATGGGGGCAGAGTGAGGAGAGAGGATAGTTGGAAGAGAGATCCAAGCCAGAACTTGGCTGTAAAGAGGAGCAATGGGCAAGGCATCTGTCCTCAAGGGAGAGGAAGGAGAGAGAGGTGCAGGGAGTGCAGTGGTGAGTGTGAGGTGGACAGTTAGGGCAAAATTATGGAAGGAGTGTGAGGGAGTCCAGATTGGATAGGGTGGATTTGGGTGCAGCACTGTATACTATGTCACAATAGTCAAAAATAGGGAAGATCATGTTCTGAACAATGGCTCTGCTTGCCTGCACAGAGATGCAACCATGGTTGTGGCACAGTGTTCCGAGTTTGGGTCCAGTTTTTTGTGAATTGCATGCACATGTTCAGAAAAGAGGAGGTGGATGTCAAGCCACACCCCAAGGTATTTGAAGGATGAGACATCTTTGATGGTGTTGAAGCAGAGGGACCAACAACCTTGTGAATTTTTGCCTTGGGCCAAAGGTCATGGAGAACATTTTCTTGGTGTTAAGAGTCATCTGATTTTAATGGAACCAGAGCTGAATTTTGTCAAAGTCCAGCTGTAGCCTGGACATCGTATCAGTGTGGGAGGGCAAAGGTAATAGGACTTGTCATCAGTGTACATACTAATAGATGCTGAGGTGCAGGCAGCAAGGAAGTTATTTAGGAAAACTGAAAAGAGTGTAGGACTGAGGGCAGAACCTTGAGGACACAGGTGTAGATTGGGACGGTGTATATGGAGTTGCCATTTCTAACTGACTGGGTCCTACCATCAAGGTGGGATGGGAACCAATTTGTGGCAGGGACAGAGAGCCCTGCTGCTTTGAGCTTAGTGAGCAGGAGGAGGTGGGCTACAGCAGTGATGAACAATATATTGCCAGAAGGCCACAACAGCCCCCACAGCAGCTGTCTGTGCCCCTGAGGACCTAGCAGCTTCCCTTTGCAGCCTTTTGTTTATTTGATTTTGTTTTAGTTTTAGTAACATGTAGATAGATAGATAGATAGATAGATAGATAGATAGATAGATAGATAGATAGATAGATAGATAGATAGATAGATAGATAGATACATGTTTTAATTTAATATCTTGCTGGACATTTGTCACTTTCGGCCATTTTACAGTGGCCCTCAGCCAGTGGCCCTTGGCCCTGGGCCTTGACTCAAGTTTTCAGTCTAGCCTCTGCAAACAAAGTTGTGCACCCTGGCTACAGAGTCAAAGGTCTTGGCCAGGTCAAAAAGATGGCAGAGGTAATATGGCCCTCATTCATTCCAGTGAGGATAAAATCAGTAAGCCAGAAGAGGGAGGAGGAGGTAGAGTGGGATTTATGGAATCCAGACTGGTAAGGGTGAAAATGAGGTGGAGTCAAGGAAAGAGAGAGCTGAGATAATACCAAATGCTCCTGGAAAAGGGCCAGGGTGGGGAAGATACAGATAGATTGATAGTTGCCTGGATTATAGGTGTCTCCACCTTTAGGGAGAGGAATAATGGTGGTGTGTTTCCAGGTTTGGGGACAGAGCCGAGAGAGGAGAGGTTTAGGAGGGAGAAGATAGGGAGCCCAATAGTGAGGGCAGAGAGATGGAGGAGTTTGGTGTCAAAACTGTTCAGCTATAACTTTTGTGGGGATGAGGTCAAGAAGAGTCTTAATGGCAGCAGCAGGTGAGATAGTTAAGGAGAAAGATGGGGTTTGAGAGGGTGGCTATGAGGTGGGTGGAGGCGGAGATGCTGGGCAGAAGGTGGAAACAAGACAGGAAGCACAAGAGGTGAAGAAGATGTTAAACTAACTTGCCACTGAAAGGGGGCCAGAGTTGGAGACATAATTCACCTTGTGTGACAGGGATGGTGGACTGGGCCTTAGGTGAGAATAAGATGAATGACCTTCCAGAACTTAGATGGGTGTTTAATGTTGTTCTGGAAGGTAAAGAAAAATGCTCAGCTTTAGCCAGCCCAGTGGCTCTGGTGCATGTATTATGCAGAGTATGGTATTTGTGCAAGTCCTGGGAAGAGCTTAAGGACTTGTGAGCCTTCCAAGCTAAATCCTGTGCACGCAGACAGGAAGGAGTTCTGCTAAAATCCAGGGAGGTGGGACCCTCTGACCCTGTTTTTTCTTAGAAGGGCATGCCTATCCCATATGGACAAGAATTTGGATTGGAAGAAGTCAAGAGCAGAGTTGATGGAGCACAGGAGGAGGTGGTGACCAGTCTGCAGTAAATAAGTCCTCATGAAGGGTGACAGGTGTACTGACTTAAATGACTGGATTAGAAGGATTTTGGGTGGACTTTGAGGCACTTAATTTTGTAAATGCAGTGGACCATATGGTGGTTGCTGAGGATCTCCAGGAGGGTTTCAGTGGCAATAATGTGATGGGGGTAAGTGGTAAGAGTCCAATCCAGCGAAGTGTGGTTTTGTGTTTAACACATAATGAAGCCTCTTTGGAGACCAGTGGGTGCTTTAGACAGTGGAATTGCATTGTATGCATACAAATGAATGGGCACTGCCACATCAGCTATTTTGTTGCAAACACTTCTACATGTGATACAGCATCAGTAATACTAATAATACACAACTAAAATGAAGAGGTGCCAACAGGCATCCTTTCCTCATCTCTACAATAAATAGTGGAATTAGCTTTGATAACTACTACCATTCCTACTCTAACTCCTAGCTTGGGTGTTCTTGTGCAAGACAACTAAAATAACTAGTAGTCTCTTACAAACACCTTTGCATCCAATATTTACCAGTTAGATGATTCACAGTCTGAAAAAATGGAACAGCACACATCTAATTTATGTATCAAACACCCTCCTTAGCTATTAAGAATAGTGACGTACAATATCAGTTCTTGTCTGAAGTTAAGACCTATGTAAATGCAAAATATGATAAGAAGTGCTGTGTTCAAACAAAAAGAAAGCTTAGAAAGCCAAAAATAGAAAGCCTTATCTGCTGACAATTTCTATGTTTCTGTTTTTCTTGGCAAGAAATATTTTCTCATTCAGCTGTAACACTGCATACACCATTGCTTAATTTACAAATAGAAGTTTGCTGAATTCAGTCTGTAATGCAAAAGAAAAACTGAAAAAGGGAATATATAGATGTCCCACTTGATAGGTGTGTGTGTCCAGCTGTGATACAGGAGATGGGGCTCATAGTTTGAGCATGACTCCCAGTAGTTGACTGGTGGCATCTGGGTGCTCAGCCCACTGGGACTCTGTGAAGAAGGGATGGAACCATTCTACTACTTGAATTCTTCTTTGAGGAAGTTGGGAAGTGACGGTGGAATTGTGCTTGACAATACAGTGTCCTGACTTACCAAAGGCACAGACTGATAAGGACTGTTGTACATAAAGGAGGGTGTTCATGGGAATAAATTTACTAGAAGTCTTGCAGGATTAAATCTGAGCTAATTTATGTTTCAAAAGGCTGCCACCATCCCAGTAGAGCCACTTGAATTGGAGTCTATAGGTAGAGCAGGAGAGGCCTATAGTGGAGTGAAGCCATAGGACCACTTGGAAGGGGTGACAAGCAGAAAATAATACAGGAGGACAGAATTTAGTGTCAGAGTGAGAGTCCAGGTCAAGCAGAAGGTAGTTAGGCCTCAAATGAAACTGAAAAAATACTTATACATTGTATAAGCAAAACATTCCAAATATAAATTCTCAAAAAGTAAATAGAATTTTTCAGTTCTGCTAAAAGTTCCCTTTTTCAATATTCAGAATTGGAATCAAGTGCATATATTTCTGCACAACCAGTGGAAATACCTATATTCAAAATGATAGTTGAACTACTGTATAATGGAAGGGTCTTTGGCATTGGGCAAAAGAACCCAAGAGCCCACTTCCAATAAGTGAGTAAAATACATGACATGTGATTATAGGATTTCAATGCACATCCTCAGGGGTGTAGTAAGGGGTGTAGCTGAAAGCTGAGTGTCCTTATGCCCATAGGAAATTGCATTAAAATCTTATGATGTACAACCTGGAGGGGCTTATTATACTTATGATATGACTCTACGAGGTTTTCTTTTGAGGAAAATGAAATTCAGCACCTGACCGTGTGTTTATAAAGATTTAATGCATGGTCAGGTGATGTCTCTTAGCCAATGAAGTTTCTAGATTTGTTCTCACCATTTTAAAAGTTGCAGTATTCAGAGGCCAAATTGGGATTGTTTAAAAATAGCAGTATTGTGAACTGGACCTTTCCCTTACTTTACATAGTCTTTTGCTTCTTACTGAGTAATAAGCCACAACAGGGTGTGCATTATAGGATTTCATGTATGCACTAGGGGTGTAGTAAGGCACAAGGCTGAAAGGTGAGTATCCTTACACCCATAGGAAGTGTATTAAAATCAAAAGATGCTGGTGGAGCAATGCGCACCGAAGCTTCCCTGAAGTTACCGCTGTACAAATGAACCATAACAACGAAAACAAAAATGGCACACACATCAATGGCTAGAGTATTAAGGCGATATAATACTTATTAGCAAATAGTCCCAGATAGCAAAGGAACATCGAGCACAATGCCCTACATTGTGGCCTAGTGTTCCATTGCTGTCTGGGACCACTTACTTAAATAGTACATCACCGTGATACTTCAGACATTGGTGTATGAGCTGCTTTTGTTTTGGTCATTAAAATTCTTTATAACATGGGCAGAGAAAAGTCAGTACATGATTGGTTGAACAGTACTACATGACTGTGCATTAATGTCTGTTATCAGCACACTAGCTGAGATGAGCCACTGAGTGAGATCTGTGGGCAAACCAGAACTTGTTCTGTGCTGAAAAATCAATTTGGCAAGGCAGCCATTTGTAATACTCACTTAGCAAATCCCAGTAGTGAAGCACAACTTAGAACTCAGCAGGGAACCATCTTACTGGAGTTGCTAATCTCAGCTACTGTGCTTAACTACTGAGCTGATAATGACCATTGTCACATCACTGTGTTTTTCTGTAACTGCAAGCAGCTGTCAAGTAGTGTATGAGCACACATCCACACCCCAGATCACTGCTAGCTGCCAGTATATGGCCTCCCGCATGTGACTGTGTCATTCCACCTACCCACTGTGCAGATCTCCTGCCACCCAGAGATACAGCTGACAAACTCTATATCTTTGTGATACCCACCCACCTGCTACTTGGATCTCCGAGGATCCTGCACTGATTACAATCCTGCAGAACAGAGTTAGGTTGCCCATTCCTCTCCACAACCCCTCGCCAGGCATATAACTATATATAAGGCAGTGGCACAGCCAATCACAGAGCGGTGCTCTCTGTCTGTCTGCTCCTGTATTGTGCTCAGCATGCTGACAGACGGTCCCCACCGCCATCCCCCCAGCCACAACAGTAATGAGCAGAGAGAGAAATAGGTACTGAAAGTGCTGCTCTGTGCACTGTATTCCATGAGAAACCAATGTCTGCTGGCCAACAATATGTTGCTACCCACCTGCCTGCCTCATGGATCTCCAGGGACCCAACCAGACAGTGTAGCCCCTAGTGCTTCACTACCCACCCACCTGCCTCAAGGATCTCCGCTGATCCTGTGGTTAGTGCATTCCACAGTGCTTTGTTGTTGTGCTTCTGATCCAGTACATGAATCCCTTGAGTGCAGCAGGTCACAGCTGTCTCGCCCCACACTGCTGTCCTTGTAAACTCCAAAGTGCACCTTGCCCCTTGTTACCCATTCCGTCCCCCCACCAGAAGTCATTGCCCCAAAGTACAGTCCCGTAGTGTAGAAGCTGTGCTGTGTTCCAACACTGGTAAGAGAGAGACAGGGCAAGAGATACCTCCCCTGCTCAATGCATAGTTCAGCAAAGAGTGTACTGAGAGTCACCCCATGGAGAGAGAGACACACATGACAACACAGTTTCCCAATGAGCACGTCCTTCACCAATGTATGTGAAATTTGTGCTGTGTGTTGTCAGTGTTTCTGGTTGCCTGTGTGCCTCTGGGCTGCCTCTGACTGCTATATGCCAAGCCAGAAAGAGAGAGCAGGAAGTGGAGGGCAAGAGGCAGCACAGTCAGGAGTTGTGACACCTCTCAGGAAAGAGACAGAATGACAGGACAGGCTCCCAGTGACTGTCCATGGTTGCAGGGTGTCACAGGCAGGGTAAATGACAAAGACTCAGCTATCAGTGAGAGGAGACAGACAAAGAGTGTATCCCCAGCTATGCATCATAGGATCCTTCAACTGTGGTAGAACAGTGAGACAGAGTCCCTGAATCAATCCCAGTCAGACACAAAAAGAGCAAGTGACAACACCGGTGCCTGGATATTGCTGTGTTGCTCCCTCCCACTGTCTACCTGTTGTCAAATCCACTGGAGAGTCACCACCACCCACTGCTGGGAATCCTGTTTTCCAGAACCATCAAGCAGTAGTAGCGGCTGTATCCCTGGCCCCAAAGTGAATAACATCTGGGGAAGCAGAGGACCCAACCCAGAACAGTAGTCACTAAGTTGCTGCACAGTGCTTCACTTTCTGTGTCTCTCTCCTTGAGTGTGCAGCATGACACAGTACTTCAAATGTCCATATATGAGAGAGAGAGAGAGAGAGAGAGAGACAGAAGCATAGCAACAGTGGCTGGGTTCACTTAAAGAAGAGTTAGTGGAGTGTGGTGTTGTCTCTCTCTCTCCTCTCTGTATGTGTGTGATTCATGTTGTAGGTGATGCAGGTTAGTGTCCATTCAGCCACATATCATAAGCACATCCGATCAGCATGTCAGAGACAGACCAGCACTGCAAGCAAGCAGGAGCAGGAGGGAGGAGAGAGAGAGAGAGAGAGAGAGAGATGGAGATAGTGAACCAGATAGTGTATTATAAGATCAAATGTCAGAAATCATTGCAGTACTGTATTTCTGACATTGTCTCTGCATAAAACCGTGAGAAATGCATTATGAGTTGGGGACTATTTGTCCATGCAACAGGATACAGTCCCTTTTTTCGTGTTTAAACAGCAAAAACCCTTTTATATATTTTTGTTGTTGAAACATAACCCATGTTATAAGTGCATTAACACACTCCATGGTGTGTGCTGTTAATGGGGATTAACACACACCTGGGGTTATGAGAGCTTTCGGCCGGTGGCCTCATGCCTCACACTGCAACTGAGGGTGCAAGTTCATCCCCATTAACAGCACACCCTGTTGTGCATTAATATTTACATGATGAATATCCTGGAGAGGCTCAACAAATTTATAAAATGGATCTAAGTAGTTTTTTGGTAGAAAATGAGACTTGGCACCTGACCATGTGTTTATAGAGATTTAATGCACAGTCAGGTGATGTGTCTCAGCCTATTACTTTTGAGATTTTCTTCTTGCCATTTTATATCATAGCATTCAGATGCTGAAATTGGCTCTTTAAAACAGCAGTATTGTGAACTGGACTGTTTTCCCAAACTTTACATAATGCTTTTTGTTTACTGAACCTAATTATGTTTATATACATAAAATGAACAAAACATGATCTAGGCATAAAGATTAGGCTGAATGAAAATTGAAACAATTTTTTAGGTTTCAGAATGACCATATACAATACAATTTAAAGTTCTATAATGGTTTACTCTTAACATTTACATCCACTGCTGAATGTTGTCTCTCACTTTCTCTGTCTCCCTCTTGCTCTTTCTTTTCTAACATTTATTACAGTAAAAACATGATTTCAGCTAGTGGCTTTGTGGTGCATGTCACAATAGTCATGGACCATCATGGCTTATTTTGGCCGGATTATCTTTCCAGATTTCACCCTGGATTTATCAAAAAGGACTTGCTATATTTGTTGTTTTCTATCTGCCTTGAGAATGCACCATCTCCTTCAGCAAGGGTCATGGTCCCTAATCCAGGAAGTGAGCAACAGTAGCGACTCCATGAATTAGGGATGGTCAGGCACAGACAGGGTACAGAGGACTTGTGTCTGGTCATACAGAGCAATTGAATTCTAAACTATGTTGCCAGTTATGTATCACTGCTGAGCACAGCTTGGGCACACCAGATTGCAACTGATTGTGTGTTGTGGCTAGCCCTGTCTTGGAGCTGCCCTGGTAAACAAATAACATGTTTTGAGTACTAAAAACAAGTGCTCAAATGCAGACTGAGGCTCATTTTAGATCTGAGCCTTCAGACAATGGGATGTCTAACATCTCTGAAAGAAAGCATTGCCCATTGGGAAGGGTGGAAGGGTCTAGTCTCTGATCTAGCTTTGTGAGTTAATTTTCTGGTATCATAGGAGCTTCTCACTTTAACATATACAGTTTCTTATAAAGAATAATGAGATTTAAGTGAAAACTCTCAGGGCCAGCTGCAAGTATTTAGTCATTTTGTGATCTGAATAAGATAGGGATATTCTTCATTTCTTGTTCTAAAATTGAATTATTCAGTACTTGACAGCAGTCTGATGGCACTTCAGGGAGTATTAGAAGATTGAAAAACTATAAAAGGCTTAATTATCATTACAGAAATCAGACGAGTAGAAAGTAAAGTCAAATTAACGAAATTTAGTACTGTAATACTGGGGATTAAAGGATATCGCACATTAGTACCTTTAATTGTTGGAATTATATCTTGGAATTATACAGTTTGTTAATTCTGATAGCGAGGATTTTACTGTTTTTTATGACTCATATAGCATGTCTGCTGCAGTCAAACTGCAGTGAACTCATCAGTTATTTAAACTATGCTATACATATCCATTTTTATCCTGTGCTAAACCTGTAGGACCTCTACTGAAAAAATATTCCTTAAGCTTGAAGACAATACATTAAAAGGGATTCTCAAAATCAAGAATTGCAGTCCAAACGTTTTCCAAGACTGAATTACAGAATTTTACCAAGAATGTGTATTACCGCAGTTGTAGATTTAGCATGCAGTTGTTTTAGGATATGCAGTATGCATTTTTGATTTGCTAACTCTTTGTCAGTGATATTAATAACACTTTTTAAAGACAATGTTACATAGGTATTCCATAAGTTTATACTGAATTACATGACTGACTGATAACATATGTAGCCCTTTGGCATACTACACTTCATGGATCACAAGGTACTTGTAGGACGCAAATTCTAAAAGCACACCTACACATGTCACAAGTTGTGATGCAGGTGAAGTTGTTAAGAACCCTGCACCTGATTCTGTAATAGGCAGGGTCCACAGCTAAATCCTGCAACTTGTGACATGCCCACAGGTACACCAAATGCAGAGCATAATTGAGGGGCATATAGCAAGCCACATTCCACTGGCAGTATGGTGCATGTGCCCCCATGCCTACAAAGCCCCACAGGGCTATGAGACCCCAGCCCTGATCCCCAATACAGACTGTGAATGCCCTACAGGGCTGCTCTGCCCCCAGGTCCTGATCCCCAAATAGTAAATGCCCCAGGGCTGTTTCCACCAAGGTCCTATTCCCCAATCCCCAAACACAGGTCCTTGCAGTGCCACTAATAGTACATGTTATATATCTCAATATCCTCTAGTAGTCTAAGTGACTTCTACCCAGCAGTGCCAGACCACCCCACTCCCACCCCATTTCTGTCCCCTGCCGCGATTGCCACAGCTTCTTCTTCTCATCACTCTTGGCCAGCCACTGGACTCGCGCCTCTGTATGAGTGCATACTACTGCAAATAGTACATGCTCAAGTTCATTCATTGAGTGCATACTGTTTATAGTAGTATGCACTCATACAGAGTGCAATCAGCGCTAGCCGTGGTGGTGAGAAGAGGATATTCCAGTCATCTGCAGGGGATGGTGGGTGGGAGTGGGTTGTCTAGCACTGCTGGGTTGAGGTCCACTAGACTGCCAGGGATATTGGGGATATATTTAATACATACTATTAGTGGCATTGCAAGGACTTGGTTTGGGGGTTCAGGAAATGGGACCTGGGGGAACAGCTGTGGGGCATTGACTAATTGGGGATCAGGACCTGGGGACAGAGCAGCCCTGTGGGGCATTTGCAGTCAGTATTGGGGATCAGAGACTGGTGGTCCCATAGCCCTGTGGGGCCTTATCTACTGGCTAAGGGATGGGATGGCGGGTTGCATATACTGGGGAATTGGGCTGGCGGCATATTGTCGCAACCCCTGGTGGATGCAAGTACACTTACACCATCTATTTGCTGGTGTAACTGTACTTGATGGTTGTCCACTGGGGCTGTTCTAGAATAGCACATTTGGGGACTTTGTTTCTGCCCTTCCAGAATAGGGCATAACAGCTGCTGTAAACCCCTAGTGCCATATTGCAAGGTGTTTTGGGTGTACCTGGTGGCTTAGTTCACTTTGGCACAAGCAGCCTGTGACATGTTGCAGGCTGCTTTGCTGAATAGCAAATGTCACAACTGCTGGCGTAACTTGCTACTTGCACTATTTTTTTGGTGCAAGTCAAGTTATGCCAGATGTAACCTTTGAGAATCGGGCCCATACTGTACAACATATAGCAGTATTTTATTCATGTACAGAACACTTAGTGTTAACCATAATTGCAATGAGTTACTAACTCATTGTTTAACAAATTGCTGTTTAGTTGCATTGTATTTTAATTTATGAGTTTTGCAGGGTTGCATTTGTCTATTAATGCATTATATAAATATTTATATATTATACATATATCAGAACAAAATATGATATAAAAACTGACAATTCATCGCTTGGATTGCTTAGCATTTTTTCAAACCCATTGCTTTCGATTTCAGAGAACAAATTGCATTGCAAAAGCATCTGACCTGATTGTCATCATCCTGTCCAAACTGCAATTGCTTCGTGTCTCAGTTGTATCTCAGATACAGAACTATCCATCTGGTCTCATGTAACAAGTTTGCCTGGGCAATGCCTTGTATGAAACTTGTCCAGTATCATTCAAGTTTCCACATGGTTCCTTTTCTGGTTCACCAGGTCACGGCTTATAATGAACAGCAAAAAGACTAGAGTTCTGCATTTTGTCTCAAAAGACACAATTGTCCTACATAACTGCAGATATATGCAGCTGATCAGTCTCTAACAGAACATGCTACTTCCTATAACTATTTGGGAATAGTTTTCATTCTACACTGACTTTTGGAGACCATATTGATGCGACAATTAACAAGTTAAACAATAAATTAGGGGCTCTAAAAAGAACAACTAGATCAACAAAACTCTCTGATGGGAAAAGATTGCTGAGCAACTCATTTTGCCTACTCTAAAATATGGTGAATTTGTTTATAGGTCAGCAAACAAATTAATGCTGAACAAACTTGATAAACTTCAGTACAGAGTAGCCTGATATGTTCTTCGATTTATGATTTTAGAACATTTTTATTTTATTTTAACTTTTGTTTACTGGGTAGAATTACCATGAGCCAAGGCCCTTTTTCAGGCACGACCCTGGACCAGTTGGTCAAGATGTTACGGTACACAAAGAATACAAAACAAATAACAGTGCAAAACAATACATCACTTCAACATCACTACAAATTCATCACAAACATTTACATTGCACGTTACTCATGTAATATTGTTTCAGTCTTGATTTAAAATGGCGTGACTAATGAATTCAGAAAAGTTGTTGGCAAGCAGTTACAATATTCTGCTGCCATAGCAGAGAAAGAATGCTCTCTCATTTTAGTTTTCATTTTTGGAACCATTAAATTAATAGCTGTAGATGACCTTAAAGACCTTTCAGTTTCTAAAGTTGCGGTAAGGCTATAAAGGAGTCAGTATTTTGTCTCATAACATTATCCATTAAACAATTTAAATTATATACAGTACTTAATTTTGGGGCAGCCAGTTTGTTAGTTGATACATAAAAAGTGATGAGTTTGATGGGATGCTTTAAGTACAAACATACATATTCTATGAAATGTGGTAGTCAATAATGACAAGTCAGCTTTTGGAAGCTTTGAAAAGAGAAAGGAATTATAATTCATAATTGCTAGTAGGGTACTCCTGTCCTAGCATGCAAAGTCAGACAATTTTGAAATCTAAAAAGTACACTCAATTTCTGGTTAATCTGCTTACAAGATTGTTTAATATGTCCAAAGAAAGTTAAATTGGAATCTAATATTATACCCAAATACTTGAATTGAGTCATCTGTTCAAATACTACATCTATTAAATCAGATATAATTAAAGATGGATTATTTACTAAGTTTGGTTTTGAGCCAAGAAGCTTACTCTGACTAGACTTGACTGGTTGCCTCTTGAGATGAATATTTAAGAAGTTGTCTACCATTTATCCATAGGTATAAGACTAACCATTCTGATCATACTTTTCAAAGCTTTTATTTTCTAGTATTTTGGACAACAGGAAATATCTGGCTAGGTTGGTCCACCTAAATAAAATTCAACAGGATAGGTACATCAACAGGTTTGGGGATCATACATTGAGATCTTTGGCAGCCCTACACTGAAATGTACTACCTTCCTTTGTATGGGCTGAAATTATACATAGCTCTTTTACTAAAATGCTAAAGGACCACTGTACCTACATTTGTCAGTGTATGAAATAGAATTAGTTTTCTCTCCTTATCCCCCCATATGTTTATATTTAGTCCTCTGTCTTTAATGTTTCATTGGTTAACATGATATAATGTTTGTATGTTTCTATTACTATGTATTTGTATTGTTCATATTTTATTTATTTTTTATATGTAACTTAGATAATTAAAAGAATGTCTGTGAACTGGACCGATAAAGTCCAAAGTGGCATATTCCTGTATAAAATAAAGTTCTACCATACCATACCAAATTCAGGAAGTCCCACTACATTAATGTTCAATGTGCTGTAGTTATAAAGCAGAGCACCAAACAAACAGTAAAAGTCATGCCCAAAAGGGCCAAACTCTACAGGGCTGATAAAAACTTACCCACTAAATAATACATACATCAAATATATATCAAAAGAGACAGATACAGGACTGTACAAGACCAAATATGGTTCTATGTCATAACGGCAACCTCCAAAAGACAATCGCTGTTAGGGTGACGCCACATTGCCAAAAATCAATTTCAGCAATATGCCCCAGCACACAGCAAAAGAGTCTGGGACTTACAATTTGAAATTTTATGCTGGGGACTATGCCCTCAGCACTCTTCTATGGGGGCTTCACCCCTCACCCTCTACTTTAGGATTCTCAACCTAGGGAATGCATGTTGGGGCAAACAGTGAACAAAACATTTGGGCCAGGCACAACAAAATGTACCTGCACCCAGACCCAAACCCAGCACCCTGTCCACCAAAGCCCTGAACCCTCCCCACCATTCCACGGGCCAGCTCAGCAGCTCACCATGGAACCACCCCTCAAAACCCTCCCTCCTCCCACTCCTTGCTGAGCAAGCTTGCTCCCACATGCATGCACATGTAGTGACATCCTGTCACTATATGCACTAAGCCACCCCCTCAAGTCGCCTCTACCTCGTCTGTAGCCCCTTGTCCTTAATCGTGGTCACCCCTGTCACGGGCTACCCAAAATATTCAATTATATACTAGGGCCCAGATATTCAAACTGCACCACAAAGTAGCACACAGTGAGTAGGTACAAATACAGTGCGCCTATGCTAAACACCACGATATTCAAACATTGCACAGGGCAAGATGCACTTGCACCACACAACTGAATATTGCAGCAACTGTGCCATGGTGCTACCAGGGATGTGCAGTGGTGTAGGTCCTGTGTGCAATAGCACAAACCAGGGATACGCAGGGAGCAGGGTAGCAGCGAATCAGGTACAACAAGGGATGCTCAGGGACAGGATGCAGGGGTCCCCACACATGGAAGATATGGGCTGAGGAGCACACAGCAGAAGAGACAGCACACCCCACACCCTTGAACTGCCCAACCAGAGGAGAGCTGGAAGAACCACTGGCCCATGGAAACCAGCCACAATCCCACAGCTGGGGCAAGGTGCACCAGCACACCCCTGGCAAGCTGTGACTGGCAAACAAGGAAGTCCATCCACCCCATGCTACACCATCCCACCAATGCAGAACATGCCCTGCACAGCGCTCCACAGACACTCCTGCCCAGGAGCAGCCCAACACTGCAGGACACCGCATGCATGCCACCACCCCCACTGTGACAATGCAACCCTGTGCACCATTGAGACATGCAAGGCAGCCCCACCGTGAGCACTCTGAAGCATGCAGCAGCAGACACTGATGCAACAACTGCAGACACAGTGCCCCTTGCATGGCCCCCAATGTACAGCTGAGAGACTGACCTGTGTCCGCATTAGGTACCACACATGCGATAGGGCATGCCCGGACACCACCACCAATGGTACAGCACCCTACACACCTCCCAAGGACACACCCCATCCCAGCAATGGCCTCAACAGGCAGCAAAGAAGCCCACAGTGGTGCATGGAAGCATGCACCACACAGGATGCAACACAGTGCATGGACAAACACGAACCCATACTCATGTGCACACCAACACAGGGACACAGTAGTAGGTTGACAAACCTGCTGGCGTGTGACCACAGCAGCCGTGTACCCACGGTTAGCACCCTCCATGGCACGGTGTACCAAGCCTCCCTGGACATGCACCATGAAGCCGTACGCCACCAGCACGTGGCTGGAGCACAAGTGACAGACAGTGGAGCACATTCCCTGCAACAGACACAAGCGACAGCATGGAGGGGGAACAAAACAGCGGAGGCCACAGTGCCACCCAAGGCAGGCGTGCATCACACTGGTGACAGGAGGCAACCTGGCATTGTGCTGGGTACAGTGGTTGTCCAGCATGGACAGCCACAACTGACATGCCAGCAGATGGTGCATATCACAGACATGCAAGGGTGTCAGCTGCACAGCCCATGGATGGTCTGATAGGGGTGCCATGGACACAAAACATGCACCATGGACCACTGCACAGGCAACCAGTGCACAGAAAGCAACACAAAACCACAGTCAGTGACTGATTCCCCACCCACACCATAGGCAGTTCCCTCTGACACACACGCACGCCCATGCCTGCAACAACCCTGATGCTATGCACACCACTGCAGTTGAGCACCTGCAGCCCACTGCAAATCATAGACCACCACAGTTGTCATAACAACACAAATGTGTTATAAATATTCAATAAACACAACTACTGTATATACATATATATACACGACGGGGCCACAAACCAGGTGGGACGGGTAAGAGGCAGGGTGAACAACTGAGAGAGGGAAGAAGGGTGTGAGGGTGGGTCCAGGAGGTAACAATCATCCAGGGGGGGCATTGAGGGCCCAACATCTGCCCCACTCTTTGTTCCTGTGGCGTCTGTGCGACCTCCACCTCTGCACACCATGCCTCTCTAGCTGCTGGAGTATTTCAAGGGATGCCTTTGACAGCTGCAGCAACTTCTGCAAGGCTCTCCAGAGCAATCCAACGCCGACCACCTAGGACAAGGGAGCAGATTCAATAGGTGTGAATGTCCATCCCCTGCAGCCCACCCATTGTGTGTGGCATACAGCCATAGGCCACGCCCCTGTGATGGTGTGCAACCACCACAGTGATTGTGTCCACAAGACCTGCCCACCCAGGTGCCGCAGCCATGTGGACTGCTGCATACACCCGCCCAAATCCCACACAGCACCGTGGCTGTACAGTGACATGGCTATGAGGTGCTGAAGGCTGTGGCACAGCCATGTACCTGGTGCATGCATGGACCACCAGTGATGCACACCCACACATGCAGTGCCACACAACAGTGCTGGAGTGTACCATGTGGCATGCACGTCAGTGGTGTCATTGGATGGTGGCCTTGCCCGCCGTCTACCCCGTAACACAGTATGCACAGAATATCCATGAAGAAGGTACTCACCTGCATCTGCAACATCTTGGTGCTGATGTAGATGGTGTCCCCCTTCACATGGCTGTTGCCGGGCAGCCTCCTGATCCACCCATGCCTCTTGGGAACATCGCCTCCCTCAGGGCCTAGGGTGCAAACATGAAGAGGGGAACATCAGTACAAAACAGTAACAAAGGCCCCAGCTGGTGTGTGCAATCCTGCACAGCCCAGCCATGCCATAACCCACCATGACCTAAACTGCCCACCATGAAACCCAGGCGGACGCTACCAGTGTATGGATGGAGCACCTTCCTGGACATGGCACTGCACTCGCCTGCTGCATGCCCGTAGATGGGCAAGTCTGTCTGGGTCCCTCTGCTGGAGGTCCCCATAGTGGTGGTGACATTGCTCTGGAGTCCTTGAGATACCGGTGGCCTCCTCCAGTGACACTGCCACCTCCTCCCACACTGCACTCCTAGCCGTATCCAAGAGCACATCCCCAAACAGGGCCCCAGCATAGGGCTCTACAATGGCCACCAAATTGGTCAGTTCAAGAGGGCTCCACAGCACTGCTGTCCTGTCCTGTGTGCCATGACTACAGCAGCTAGGATAACAAAATGTTGCTCTATAGCGCCACGTCCGCCATGTGCAGATGCTGTGCGGTACAGCAATGCCATTCCACATCGTGCTGTCACCGAACAGAGCGATAGGGGTGCACCCATGTGACGCGATGGCACCTAGGGGCAAGGTCAAACAGAGGGTCAAGGGTCTGTCATGCACAGACTGCCACAGTGCGATTGGGACTCCCTGCAGTAGCGTGGTCGGGTGCCTGTGTGTGATGCCCTGCAGTGGCCTACCATGCTGTGGCACCATGCTGCCTATGGCGCCCAGGGCATGGCGTTATATATGTGGACAGCACTAGCACCGCTGGCACAGTGGTGGACATGCCCCTGCACTGCCTCCCGTGCTCAGCATGGCATCAGTGCAGCAGGCGTCGGCATCAGCACCCCGCCATGCGCCGTGCGGTGCCTGCTGGGCACATTACAGAGCTGCGCCTTTGCCTGAGCTGCTCAACACAATTACACAAGGTGCAACAGAGCGATATTCAGCCAGCATATTCAAATAAGCTCATCAGCAATTCCATGGTGCAGCCACTGCATTAGCATCCACTTAAAGTTGCGCCTCACCTCATTTGCATGCCTTGCACTATATAAATGTGACATGGGGCTTCAGAGGTCATTGTTTGGTATTGCAGTCTATTGTGGTGGGTTGCATGCTGTTTGGAAGTGTGGACTGTGGTGTGTGGAGATGCATGGGACTGCAAATTCAGAGGTAACACCTGTCATTTCCGTGGGATCAATAATGACTGAACATGAGGAGGAGGAGGAGGAACAGAGATGTGGGAGAAGGAGGAGGCCCGACTTCAGCTGGGCAGAATCAGATGCCCTGTTTGAAGCCTATCTCTACAGGAAACCGCTGCTCAATGGACAGCGGGGAACACCACAGGCCATGTTGTGCAAGGGTTGAGGTAGCGCGTACATTCAACCAGCATGGCAGCCACCAGCGGTCTGCAGGAGTGCAAGAAGCAGGTGGGCATGGACAAGAGGAGGATAGAAGATAAGGTGGCTGCCATCAAAGCAGCATGTGCTGCAACTGGTGGTGGATAGCGGATGTGCCATGCCTGATGCCACTGGAGGAGCGGGTGGCTGGCAGCATGCGGCATTGTGCCCTAGTGGGCATTCCAGGTGGTGGCTTCCAGATGGGTGGCAGCCCATCACTGCATGGTAGGTCCTGTTCTGTTACTGTGTAGGGGTGGTGGGAATGCCACAGGGTAGGGCAGAATATTAATGCTACTGTGTTCCTTATAGCTCTGAGAGTCTACACGGGTCAGCGGTGGAGGTGTGTCCACTGAAGGTGATACCCTGGACACGGAGGAGCACCCATCGACTTCCACAGGTGTCCTGCATCAGGACAACAGTATACCTGCATGCCTGTTCATACTGAAGTTGGTCCTGCTGGTGCAGAGGAGGCCCTGCCCATGTCCCAGCATGACAGTGTCCATGGATGCCAGCACGCTGTGACTCAGACTGGTGCTGGATCCGGCACTGATGATGATGGAGCACACATTATGGACAGTGATACGTGTGGGCGCGAGGATGGCCCCACAGCAGGTAACAGCATGGGCATAGCAGTGGGTGGTGCCGCTGTGGAGGCCTGCATGACATCACAGTCCCAGCCTGTACCTGTATGCACCAGTGGGGCAGCACTGTGTGTGTCCAGGCCAGTGGGGCTGTTGCGGCTGCTGCAGTGGCATCGTTGAGCCCTGGTGAGTGGTGGCCAGGAGGGCAGTGTCGTGAGTTGGCCAATGATGACGGGGACAGTGTCGGGGCAGCATCAGTGCACTGCATGTGGAAGTGCCCGGCATGGCTCTGGTGTGCAGCGCCCATCATCAAGGGGTGATGCCCAGCATGGCCAGGAACACCATGAGGGACATCATGCTGATCCAGCGGATGACCTCTTTGATGAGCACAGCCAACTACTCCAGGCTTCCATGGATCAGCAGTCGCGGCTTGTTAGGGTGGTGAATGCACTCAGTGTAGTTCTGCACCAGGCAGAGGAGTTGTGCATCAGAGACCACGCCTGCTCCTGGCAGAGATGGCCTGGCAGCAGGAGGATGTGACCGCTGCCATTAACAGGCAGACACATGCATTCACAGCTGGCCACATTGGGCACACAGTTTGTTGCACATGCACTGCAGACACCTCGTAGTGTCGCATCCACCCCCATTCCTGGGGTCATACAACACCTCCATGTCAACACCTGGTTCAGCTGTGGCCATCCCGATCATGCCTGCTGCTGGCATGTTCGTGAGCTGCAGACCCTGCTTGAACAAGGTCGTGTTCCTGCAGCGTCACCCTGGGGAACTGTCGGTGCTATCCCATGAGGCCATTGGTCAGCCTGTCACAGCTGGCAGGTCTTGATGGGGCTGCCCACGCATCCGTGGCAGCCATGGCACTGTGCCGCTTGACTGACCTGTCTCCCACCATGGCTACTGTCTGACGCTGCCCTGTATACAGTGTGTTGTGCAACATGCGATGCACAGGTGGGGTACCCGGCCCTGCACACACGCACAGTCCATGTGCACACCCTCCAAGCTGCTGGTCGCTGTGGCATCTGCATGATGATGCTGCATTGCGCTGTCCACCAGTGTGCAATGGTGTCCAGCATCTGAGACATGCACAATGACGGGCACTGGGCGTGGTTGTCTGTGAACCTGTGTGTGGCTAGGGTAGCAGTCGGGTCGGCATGCCTTCTACCCCTTGTGCATGTCTTGTGGGGTGTGTGGGTGTGTGTGTGTGTGTGACCGTGTGTTGTGTTAGGCCTTGCCCATCCCTGATGGCATGTGCAGTTCCACGCTCAACCAATTCCCTGCTGCCATGCGCCCCTGGGGTTCGTCCATGAGTGTTTGTGGGTTGTGCCCTCGCCATTGGTGGTTGCACATGGCCCCATGACCTACCTGTGTTGGTCGAGTGCTCCTCTGTGATGGTGTCCCAGTGCAGCTCCGACATCCGGATCAGGTGGGGTCCCTTTGCCCAGTGGGTGGCTGCCCATCACCGTCTGTACTGGCATCCTCATCGTCCCCATCGCTGTCCCCCTTCAACCTCTACTGCTATCCCACAGTCAGTGGCCATGTTCTGCAGGATGCAACAGGCCAGGAATAGCCCACAGACCTTTGAGGAGCTGTACTGTGAGGGCACCACTAGATGTGTCCCTGCAATGGAAACATGCCTTCAGCATCCTGAACACCTGCTCTATGACATTATGTGTGGTGGCATGTGCCTCATTGTACCATTGCTGTGATAGAGTCATGGGGCACCAGTATGGTATGAGCAGCCAGGGACAGAGTGGGTAGCCACTGTCACCTGTGTGTAGAGGGTGGACATTAGTATGGTGGTCAGCGTCCGCCTGCTATGGGCCGTCAAGGCTGGTACCCATGGCATCTCTGACTATGCACCCCCACCCAGATGCCCATGTCATCCTTCATGATGTGCATACTCACCCACTAGGTGGCCAGTGGGATGTCCCCACTCTTGAACCTGTGGCATAGTACAGACTGGTGCCAGATGAAGGCATCATGTGCTCCCCAGGGTGCATGGCACAGATATTGGTTATCGCCCCTGGTCGCACACCACCTGGCAGTTGATGCTGGCATAATCCTTTCTGTTGATATTATACACCATCCAGGCCAGGTGACATAGGGATGGCCACATGGGTGCAGTCAATGGCCCCGAGCATGTCTGGCATACGTGCTACCCTGTGGAACTCTTGTATGTGTGCTGTGCACTCCGCCTGTGTGCTGGGAAATGGATGTATTCAGTAGCATGTGGCAGTAGTGTGCTGAGGTATTGTGTGAGTAGGCATGATGTGGCCAACTGGGTTATGCCTGTTGTGTCCCCTGTTGGTCTCTAGAAAGTGCCCGTGGTGAGCAGGCACATGACAGCTGTCACCTTTGTCTCCACTGACAGAGCATGGCTCCATTGTGTGGGTGCCTCCATCTCATCATTGCACAGCTCACAGAGCCATCTCAGGATCACCCAGTTCAGGTGGTACCAGCCCGCAATCTCTGTGTCACTGTAGTGCTCGAGGTAGTGGGATCAGTACCATCTGTTGGGACATCTAGCTAGCCAGGCCCCTTCCACGGCTGTGCCCCCTGTTGCCTGCCTTCTCACACCCCTCATTACTGCCTCCATATGAAAGGTGGCACTGGCCATGTCCCTGGCTGGTGTTCCCCGGAAGCTGTTATCCCATTCCTCCCACTGTCCTTTGTGATGCTGCCCTGCACTGGGTACACCTCCAGCCTTTGGCTGTCATGCCTACTGCCAATGCCCTCAGTCCACTGTGGCACTTCCCTGTCTCTCCTGCACAGTGGCACAGGCTCCCCACTCCTGTCCTGTTCCTGTTTGTTCTCAGGTGTGCCTGTCCGCTCCAGTCCAGTCCCACTCACTGCTACCCCTTCCTGTTGCTGTCACCTTGCTCCCACCTCTGGTGTCCCTGTAGCGTTCTTGCGCCTCTCTCCTGTCCCTTTTATTTTGGATAATTTCCGCTCGCTTACAACTTCTGCTTGCTCCCTATTGCGCATGGCGCATGCTGTTGAATATCGCACTGTGCCATTTATTCATGGTTCCTCTCTCCACGGTTGCACATGCATTCATTACCATTGTGCTCTTGCACATTATGACTTGTGTGGCGCAGGTTGCTTCCTGCTGAATATCGTAGAATGGTGCATTTTCTTACTTGTGCTGGCACATCTCTATTGCTCATGGCACAACCCTTTGGAATATCTGGGCCTGTAAGTCAGATTATTATTTCTTCATAGAAATCGGTAAAGCCAAGAGAAAGAAGGTGTAGGAAGAGTAGAAATCTAGCAACCTGGAAGGAAGGATGGAGAAAAAATGAAAATTAGTTCCATGCATCTGGATTTGTTTAATTTCTTTAAATTTTTTTGAACCCAAATGCTATATACCCCGATTAAACCAGCCAACAAACACTTGCAACAAATGATTGCAGTAGTGACTGTACTTTTCTTCACCAAGAATGCCTATTGGTATAAGTTAACAGTTTACCACTTTCTTCTTTTAAGCAAATGAGGTAATGGGAGTGATTTTGTTAAAATATTTATTTTAACTTTGTAATATTTATGGCCATAAAGAAGAAGGTGAAGGTGTATTTGGTTGTACAGTTATGCTCATAGTCTAGGCTTTAACATTTCTTGGGCTCCATTCCTGACTATACCTGTGATGGACACATACAAACACCATGCAGACTCGGACTAACTTGGAGCAGCTGTGCAAACCGACAAACATGTAGATCAGCAAAAAACTACAGTGTTCATGAAAAATGGCTCACTATAAACAACTTTATTTAATGCATCCACAGAAGAAACCTCAGAACTTTGAAGGCACAATCCCTCTTCACCAGCAGGTGGAGTCACAAACAAACAGCTACACTTAAATAGTATTATCACAGCATGATGTATGTCAAACATTCAAAACAGTTAAAGTGGCACTTCACCAATACATTAATTGCACCATCTCCTAGTAGTAACAAACACTCAGATAGATCCCATAATATAATAACAGTCTATCCTTTGCAATTAGAAACATTAAAAATACATATTTTAATACATCCATGTCAAATCCATACATACAAAATCGCCATGTGTTATAAATATATAACACTTTAAAATCACTAATGTCACATTGCATATGCACTTTATGTAAACTCTATATCAAAACTGTAATAATTAACAGACTTCCTTCATCATAAATAAAATGTCTATGGCCTTTAGGACATAATAGACTTAGCACGGGGGGGGTGGAGATAGAAAGGGGGTGGTAGAGTAAAACAATGGACCATAGACACAATTACTTATATTATGTTTAGAATCTAGGAGACAAATAACTCATAGAAATTTTAGTCACCATGTTAGGTAAAAGGATCAACAATGGTGATCACTTTCAAAACCACTAGGTCTAAATAGAATTGATTAAAGGTCACCCATTAACTAAATATAAACTAAGGGTAACTAGAATGCAATAGTGTATAAATTACAATTATATAATTACTATTGTCAGTGTCAGTGGCTGAGCAGGTAGCACACTCACCTCTGAGGCCAGGAGATCAGAAGGCTGTGGGTTCTATCCTCATCAGGCACTTGGGTTAATATCTCAATACTGACACTGCAGTGCAGCATGAGGCGGTGCTGCACTCTTGAGGTGCCGCCTTTCAGATGAGTCGTTAAACCGAGGTCCCATCTGCCTGTTCTGGTGGTAGTTCAGGTGGATGTTAAAGAACCCATGGCACTTATCAAAAGGAGCAGGGAATTTCCTGGTGCCCTGGCCAAATTTCCCCAATTCACTAAAATACCACCAACAGCTTAATCTGGATCAAAGTCAGTTGGCATTCATCTGTATCCCCTCCCCAGATTGTGACTGAAAATAGGCAGAATTTGCCTAGTCCACTTACCTGGTCAACAAAAACTAAATAAATAAATAAAATCACTAATATCAAATTGCAAATGCACTTAATGTAAACCCTATACCATATTCTATAATAATCATAAATCCTCATTGATCATAAGTAGAGTGTCCATAGGACAGTAATTGACTTAGTCAAGGGAGGGAATGGACCATAGACAAAATATCTTAATTTATACTTAGAATCTAGGCGGCAACTCATTAGTGTAGTGGTCATCACGTTTGATAAAAGGATTTTCAAAAGTGATCACTTTTTTTTACTTTAAAGTGTATTAGAAATTTTCATACATCAAGGAGACAGAACATAGGAGTTAACCATGTTATACAAATTATCGAGTATACTGAGTCTGTTCCCCCAGCCACCCACCCTAAGTCCAGCCCTCCCATCCCTGGCAAACCACAACATTTACAACATCAGTAATCCTTAACAGTCCATGAGACCAATATTCTTAATCAAATTAAATGGAGTACAAAGTATGCAAGGGATCCCAAATCTTCTTATATTTAGGTAGTCTATGCTGAGATTGGCACAGGTTTTTCTGTCCTAAGATTCCCCAATAATTCACTAAGCCATTCCATATAAGAAAGAACCTCTGAACTCTTCCAATGCCTAAGTACAAGTTTCTTAACAGACATCGCTATTATAGACATATAATATTTACGTTTAGTAACTCTTATCGAGAATAACCCCTAATATACAAATTTCAGGTGTAAAACAATCAGAAATACCTAACAAAAATCAGTCTTAGCTGAGATTGTTTCCCCAAGAGGTACCACCTTTGGACAAGTCCAAAAATCTGTAGGAGTGTGCCTTCTTCCAAGGAGCAACGATACATAGATTGGATCTGATAAGACCCCATTTAGCTAATTTCTGAGGAGAGTAATATAAGTTGTGCAATACATGAAATTGAGTATGGCCGGAGTCTATCCTGTGTAATGAAGTGATTGCAATTACACCACAGGAGGCCCAATCCAATGTTAAAGAAGGAACAAACTGGTCCAGTATTCCGTGGGGCTGAAAAACTGCGGAAACGATACTGAAAAAGCGTAGCATATATCTTAGATATGGTCTTAGGGGGTGACTTAAAACCTGGAGATCTTGATACAATGATTTACTACATGAAGCTGGTGGAGAGTGACCCAGGGTTTTAACGAGAAGATGTTTGAGTTGACACACCTTAAAGTAACCAGAGGGTGGGATGTTAAATTTAGACATGATATCTGGAATAGAGAGCCAAGAATTCTCATCTTTTGAAGCAAGAAGGAGAACCCATCCCCAGCTGCAGTAACCATGTAGAAGGAATGGACTTACCATCCAACATGAACAAGGGAGAGTTCCAAATAGATAGAGAGATCCTGTAGAGGATTATATTGCAGGAACGCACAGAGCTGTAGATGAACCCACAAGAATAGTTCGATTACTGTGGACTTTAATTTGGGGCAGTTGAGAAGGTTTCAAAGCTAGGAGGGTAGAGGTTCAATTCCTATAGAAGCGAATCATGGCAATCTCTGTTTCAAGCCACAGAGGACCGGGAGATGAAGGCGTTGTGTTCACCATTTATGTACTTAGAGGCATGGGTGGCCCAGTAGTACATATTCAAGAGAGGAAGCTGCAACCCCCTTGTGTTTTGGAGCCACCAACTTGTTATATGCCAGTCTTGGTTGTTTTAGCCCAGATAAATTTTGTAAAATTTGATGTAACTTCAAACCATGCCCCAGGAAGCCAAACATTAAGAAGGTTGAGGGATACAAGAGGCGAGGAATTATGTTCATTTTGACCAAATTGATCCGACCCCAGAGGGAAATAGGAAGTTTGCTCCATCTGTCCAGATCATGTGTAATGGTCAAAATGAGGGATCCAAATTCTTCTTGTTGGTTGAGAGAGAAGTTCTGGTAAGAAAGATACCAAGATATTCCAGAGAGTCCGGAACCCATCTAAGACCCAGGGTAATGACCGATTGCCTAAAAACTTTGTGATTCAAGGGAAAACAGCTGATTTGTTTAGATTAAGCTTGTAATTAGAGAAGCAACTGTAATTCTCTATGACCTCGAGCATAGCAGGGATGGAAATATCTGGATGAGAAAGCTGGAGAAGAAGATCATCAGCATATGCTAAGACCCTTACTTCCTGACCATATACTGTATGTTGATACCTTGTATTTGTGTATTGGCAATTAAATTTCTTAAAAGTGGCTCCAAGTAAATATTAAATAGAAGGTGAGAAAGAGGACATCCCTGTCTAGTACCTGAGTGCAGAAAGAAAGGCTCTGAGATAACTCCGTTCCGTGATCCTAGCCGAAGGAGCTCGATAAATAGCAGCAATCCAGTCCTGAAATTGAGATGGAAACCAAAGCTTTTAATGTCCTAAGCAAAAACTCCAATCTACCCTATCAAAAGCCTTCTCGGCATCCAGGGACACCAAGACTGCTGGGAATTACGCATCCCTGGACACCGAGAAGACATGGGAAAGCGTCAAGATATGATCCACTGAGGAGCGTCCCTTGCATAAAACCCACTTGATGCATTCCAATAAGGTCCGCAACACAATAGAGAGCCTATCTACAAAATTTTGTTAAGATCTTCATGTCTTGGTTTATAAGGGAAATGGGTCTATAACTCTAAACCAGTTCCGGGTCTTTACCGCTTTCGGAATCAATACTATTAGGCTTCAAAAAGAGTAGGGTCGGTGAGGATACCAGATAAAATATGTTGGAATAAAGAGAGGAGAGGAGGGACAATCGACTCTTTAAATTTCTTAAAGAAGTAGGCTGAGAAGCCATCTGGTCCCGGAGCTTTATCCAGGGGGAGTTTTTGTATTACCTCAATAACTTCCCAACTAGAAATAGGTGCCAGTAATAAACTGTTGTGGGCTTCAGATAGAGTCGGTAAATAGGTGCGGGAAAAATAATCATCCAATGTGGAAACTGAGGGTGGGTTATCCATTTTATGATATAAGGATTTATAATATTGAGTGAATTCCTGCAGAATTTCCTCAGGGAGGTTTTCAATGTTCCATCCATTGCCGATCTAATGGGGAATAAACCTTGCTGATTCCTGCTGTTTGATCCTGAGGCGAGAAGTTTACCTGCTTTTCCCTTGATCCATATACTTGGCTTTGGCACATACCATGGCAAATACAGCTTTTTCCCCAAGAATCTCCAAGTATTGATCCCTAATAAGTGTTAGTTTGTGTTTAATTTCCTGTGGTGTATTGGGGTAAGGGAGCTTTCAATTACCCTTATCTGAGACAATAAAGTCTTCATTTTGACGTCTTGTGACTTCTTCTGCGCAGTAGCCTGACTGATTAGGATACCTCTGATATACACTTTGAAGGCACACCATAGAACATCTGGAGCAACGTCCTGAGATGTATTCATGGTAAAGAAAAATCGATATGTTTCTGTACTTCCTGAGTGATCTTGTTTTTTTTATAATTTGGTAGTTAATTTTCCACCTTCTATCTCTCTTTGGAAGCATGGCTAAGGCTATACAGGATTGGACTAGGGAATGATCTGAGGGTGGGCCAGGTGAAATAGTAGAGGACAACACCCCAGGATAAGCGTCTGTGAGATTAATAAATAATCTATCTTGAAGCCGTGTGGTGAACTGGGGAGACAAAGGTGTACTCTTTCTCTTTGGGGTTCAAAACTCTCCAGAGATCGCATAGTCCGAGTTGATCCATCAGGTCATACAGGGCTCTTTGCGCACGGAGAATTCACTCTGGTTTGGGGTGGTGATCGATCTAATTCGGCATCCATTACTAGATTTAGGTTGCCCCTATGACTATCATTGTCGGAAGAAAGGAAGTATCTGCAGGATCAGCTGCATAAAAATCCGGGGTCATCTATGTTGGGACCATATACACTACAGAGGAGAAGGGGACCAGGTGAATAGCCCCTTTAACTATGATGTACCTACCCTGAGGATCTCTGATGGTCTGTTCCACATCAAAGCGTATACATTTGTTAATCAAAATCATAACCCCCTGCTCTTAGTGGAACTCTGAGCGGCAAAAACTTTCCCTACCTGAAGCCTTCTCATCTGCAGGGCCTCTGAATCCAACAAATGTGACTCTTGGATAAAGGTGATTTGTGAACGTAAAGGCTTAGATGTTTTAAGACCTTGTACTGCTTAAGTTTATTTCTGATCCCCTTCACATTCCAAGTAGAAAACCACACCTCATGCATCATGCTTAAGAAAACAGGTCAAAACATAGGATATAGTAATTAACCAACCTAACTGCATGTGGAAACTGGTATACAATCTATACCTCAATTTGTGGTTTGCCCCACCCCATCTCCCCGACTTAACCAGTTTACCCCATTAAACAACCCTAAAACCCCATAGAATATAGGCTGGAAAACTAAAACTAAAACACACTCCTGCATAAAGACCCCCACCCTCCATCCCCTTGCCTATTATGTGCACGCTTTGCAACAGCCTGTCATTCCATTCTTCCCTCCGATCCCCACCCCTATATAAGGGCAATATATAGCAAAAGCCACCTAAACTTTATATATTCATTTCTGTAGATAGTAATTTAACAACATCTACACTGAAGTGCAAGATTGATGAAAATTAATACAACACTCCCTCTTGTGGCTAGAAACAGCAATTACATACCTGGAAAAGAAGCAGAGGTGATGGTAAGATAAATGTTAATTACAGCCCGTTTTTCCTATTATATGTTACTCTAAGAACACAACAACAATTAAACAGCTAATGGTGCTTAAATTTTGGCTCAAAAACTTCCTAAATCATCTAAGAAGCACTAAACTAGTGGGCAATTGAGACATAGGAACAGCGCTGAGAGAAGAAAGCCAGAGTCCCTGGTTGTCAATTCAGAAGAGGAGCCGTAGTCCCGGTTGCCAATTCAGAGACCCAAGCATCCAATTAAAGATCTGCAGTGCTGAGATGTCTTCGCTATAAAATCGGGAATTCTAATTCAAAGGCACACGGAGAAGTCGAGGAGATAAATCTTCTTGAACTAGACCTCGAGCCCATGCAACGATCCGACACTGGATTGGCCCTTCACATACTCAGCCGGCAAGTCCACTTGGGGCACCACTACAGCTCATACTCCTACAATAAACTGCTACCTCTTCCACTAGATTTGAGATAAAGAGAATGGGGCCATCATTTAGAGTCTCTGAAGAGGTCAGGCAGGCTCGAGTGAGATCTGTCTGGCTAGCCGTGTTCTCATATGAGCCATTCTCCATTCACAAGCACTTGAAACTTTGCAGGATACACCATGCGGAATTTTATCGCGGTGATAATCTTGGTAACCAGTGGATGGAAACTAGTTCGTAGTCAACAGAAGCCTGCAAATCTTGGGCAATATGGATCCCACGCCCCTCCCATGATAGCTCTTGCAAGTCTTTCACCTTAGCCATCAGATGTTGTCATTCTAAATAATTTAGAAATCGGAATATCAGTGGACGGGGGCTGTCCCAGGTGGTGGGGTAGGTCGAAGTGTCCTAGTCGCCTCTCTATTATATATTGAGAGCCATAGGGTGAGGGACCCACTACCTTTTCAAGAAATCACTGAACAAATAGGATCGGGTCTTTGCCTTCTTCACAGTTCAGGCAAGCCAATTATCACGCATTGTTCCTGCGGCTGCACTCCAAATCTTCAAGTTTCTGCTCACCTTATTTAACTTTTGCTTTACAAAGATTATTTCTGGATCCTGTTTATCGACCTTTTTCTAACGAAACAAGTCGGGCTTCATTATCAGAAGTTTTAATGACTATGTCTTCCATTGTTTGGGAAAGAGATTTTATTTCCGAGGCCATCGATTGGAGCTCTTCCTTACAGGGTCGAAATTCGGCCAGAAATTCAGCCAAGGTGAGTGGCTCTTGATCCCCCAAAGTTGTAGAGTGGGGGTGGGGTAGCAGCACCTGAAACCGTGCTTTCTTTGGGGCCTTTTGTGGAGTGACGGCGGGTATGTTTTGGCAGCGGTAGTTTCATTTCTGTATCCATACTCTTTCAATGCGCCGATAGGTGCTGCTAGTTGTAGGCAATAGTTGCAAGGTGTTTTATTGCTATTATCCCTCTTTGTTATCAGAATTAAATACTTTGGTTAGGCGGGTAGTGGAGGCGGTCTGAAGAGACGTCTTCTAGGCGTGCTGCATCACGTGTCCCCAAAAGTGATCACTTCTAAAACCCCTAGGTCAAAATAGACCTGCTTACAAGTCACCTATTATCTAAACATAATATAAATAGGTAAGCAAAGTGCAGCAGTGAATAGGTAGTTATGTAAAAAAAGCCAAATAAGGTACAACAGTAACTTTCAGAAAAAAAAAAATTATGACAGAGTTGGCTGACATGTCATTTCATATTATACCATGGACCTCTGGCACCGACCAATCACGTGGCAGGTGGAACCTTATCTCCATTGATTATCTACTGATAATCACTGGAAAAATGCAGCCTGCCACCGTCCCTGTGCCACCCTATCACTAAATCCTCCGACAGCCAAAACAACTTCAAAGCGCCACCATATCCCACTAACGCTGCTCGGTACCATCGAACTGACTAAACAAAAACATGGACACCTCCTTTAAACTCATAGACAACGAAGAAATGGACGCAATATTTAATACTCTAGAGAATCAATTTAGCCATAATTAGAAGGAACGATCTTTTACAGGACTTACATTCTCCGGACTCCATCCATCTTCAGCAGCTGTAAAACCACCTGCATTTGTATTAGCACTGACCCTGCCACAGCATCACCATCCTCCGCAGAGCACAGCTTGAATTCTGCAGTCCTCACCATCGTCCTTCAACCAGCCAATCCTGAAGGAAAAAAGGCAACATCATGAGGAAGTCACAGCCCAAGAAATACTTAACCTAGAAAGGAACATCATGAAATAGCAACACAGAAACAAACTCAATGGGCAATAAATGTTTCTTTGACTGGTGTACACAAAAGGTAAAGAAATACAGCTAAACACCATAACTCCATCACAGCTAAATAACATACTATGAGAATTCTACAGCACAGTGTGTAACAGTGATGGAAGCGAATACTGTCTGACTAGTTATACATGCCTAAGAGCTGGATTAAACAGATATTTAAACAACCATCCCTAAGTTGAAGCTTTAATCTAATGGCTGATACAGAATTCAGTACCGCAAACAAAATTTTAAAGGTGTAGTAAAGCTTCAGAGAAGAAGGAAAGATAAAACTCAACATCACCCTCCGCTAACAATAAATCAGCTAACTCAACTAAGAAATTCTCCAGCCTTAACACCAGACACAGCCACAGGGCTTGTAAAAAGTCTGGTTAGACATAGTATTGCATTTTGCTCAGGAGAGAAACGAAGGTATAAGACAGCTCACAACACAATCCTTCAAATCAAGACAACAGAAAATGGAGAAGAGTATTTAACCAAAAGTTTCAAAGAACAAAGTAAAACCACAAAGAAATCAATGACCCCATTAAACAAGTCACAAGAGGATGTATGTTTGCACAACCAAACAATACTCTGCGCCACTCAGAAGCTATAAAAAATATCTCCAAACGACCTGAAAATCCACCTTCTCTATTTCTCCATCCCAAAAATGTAATCAATCACTCCTCAATGACATGCCAGTCTGGTATACTGCAGAGCCCATGGAGTCAACTTTCTAGCTAACATGCTTCCCGTATTTGCAAAGAAGCACATTTTGAGACATTATTCACGGATCACTCACCGTGCCACTGCAATCACTCTATTGAGCAATTCTGGCATGGAAGCCAAACAAATAATGACCATAACAGGACATAAAAGCGAAGCTTCACTACGAAGCTATTGATGCCCAAATCTCCAAGAGTTTAAAATGGGGTCAAATCATAAGTGGAGAAAGCAGCAGCGAATGTTTCCATGCTCCACCGAACCACACTGTACCAAAGAAAAAATAATTCAGAAACAGCTCTACCTTTTCCATCCACAAAGATTTCAAATTTCCACAGACAACCATCATGAATGAAAACAAGAGCACCAATGAAAAACAATGAAGAACTTACACCAGTTGCTCAGGCACCACATCAAGCTGCACATCTTTTAATCCAGAAAGCAGCCACCAGAAATAACCAATTGGATGATGAGCCACATCAAAAATACCTTCCATAGAAAACCTAGTTAACTGTGGAACAGTTAATTTCATCTACAAATAGCAAGTAAGAAAGTAAACCTTTAAAACAACTTCACCACCATTGCAAAAATAAATAAATAAATGCTCTTTCTTTTTCCTCCAACAGGCCACAGCACAGCATGTAGAAGGTCATACACAACCAAGAAAAGAACACTTAAAGAACAAAGCCTGCAATGCAAAACATACTGGATGAAAAAAATCCATACCAATTTTGCACACAAGTGATGAACTTTTACTGAAATAAAGACTGACATTACAACAGTATCTCTGTCACCAATGTTCTTACAACTTAACTGTTCTAAAATAAATGTTATCATTTAAAAACTCAAATGTTTCAATCTGTTTAACTTTGCACCTATCTATTGCTTACTCACAATAAATGAATATTCCAATTGCAACTAATGGACTACTTTTCTCTTGTGGATGAATATCTCCTCTATAAATATTGTTTTAATGAAACAAACAAACAGTCTAAATAATTACATAAACCTAATAAAAATTTACATAGTATAATCGCAATAAGCCACAAGGGGTGTGGGTTATTGTGGGATTTACTACTGGGGTGGTTTCTATATGTTACTTGAAAATGGGGTAGAAGCAAAACACCAACACACACTTATTTAAAGATATACACTTACAGTAGGTCCAATTCCTTATTCAACCCCTTTGGGGACATAGACTCCAACAGAAAGATTCACCTTGATACATTTTGTAAAGGGATTCTAACTCTGTCTCCCTTCCTTTGGAAGGGTTTCACATGCTCAATTACAATCAGTTTAAGAGATTGTGGATCACTATCATGAAAATTCCTGAAATATAGACCTAGAGCAGAGTCTAAATTCACATCTTTAATGTCTTTAATATGTTCTAGAAATCTCTCCTTAGCCTGATGCACAATCCTTTCCACATAAAGTGAACAAATGCACTGGTCCACATAAATCACAAATTGAGTAGAACAATTCACAGACTCTCTGAATGTATTAAAATATAAGATTTTTTTTTTTTCTAATTGCAAATGATACACTGTTAGTGTATTATGTGATGTATCACAGTGCTTGTTAGTACTGGGAGATGGTGCACCTATAATGTATTGGTGAAGTGTCACTTTAACTGTCTTGAATGTTTGAAATACGTTATGCTGTGATAATACTATTCAAGAGTAGCTGTCTCATTTGTGACTCTTGCCCCAATGAAGAGAGATTGTGCCTGCAAAGTATCAGGGATTTTTATGTGGATGCATTGAATAAAGGTTGCTCATAGTGAGACTTTTTTCATGAATGCTGGGCTTTTTTGCTGATCTATACCTGTGATGGCTTGACCCTTTGAACCTTCATTCCATTTGGTCAAAGGTATCTACATCGAGATACCGGATATCAGAAAATCTACACAAGTAACTCATGTTCAAACACTGCGCATAAGGCCAAAACCTTCAAGATCTCAAGGAAATTATTTTGCTTCTTCATTTCCCATTTCAAAAAACAAAATACTGAACTAAGATACAGTTTACCCCTGCTCAGTCTGTCTACCTTACTGCATTATTGCATAATTTGCACAACTTTGGACATTGATCCTTAGTACATAATGAAACAACTATTCAATTGTTTAACAATCATTATTTTGGAACATTGAGCTGTTTAACTTTTTTTCTGAAAAGGCCTGCACTGAACTTTAAAATGTTTTAATAGAAGAGTTGCAAGTATCAGTTGACTCTCATTTGTGTGGAACTGTGCCAAATGCAGCATCGTATTTAGCTGTGAACTTTAACTATTCACACTATGCCACTTTTATAGTGGAATTGTGTTTTACATTATCTGTAACAGAACACTGTTTTATTAGAGTAAGTTTCTGTTTTTCATTGTATTATTACAGTATAACAATGAAGAAAAACTACCAAATGGGTCAAACATGAACCATTCAAATGCAAAAAGATAACTAAGAATTACTAGACATTAATTCTAAAAAAAAATAACAATAACAAACTACATTGTAAAATCAGGCACTTAGTTAGATCTTAATGGCCATAAGAAGTCTATTAGAATTCAGGATTCTCTTATTCCAGGGAACACCTTAGTTCCCATTAGAGAGAGAAGGTCACTACCAACCAATATAGAGCACCCTTTAATGCTGGAGGTTCTTGTGTTGAGGACTCATTGAATAATTATCCTAAAATAGATACCATGCAAGCCAGTGGATTAAAACTAAGAAAAGGAAAATATGAAAAGGTGTTACATGAACCACAACTGCAAAAGATGTCTCAAATATGGTAAAAACAAGGGAAAGGCACTACACTCAGAATTAAGTCAAAATATTAAAGTTGCATTAAATCCTAATGGCCAGCAATTTGTTCATGATTCTACTCCAATATAACCAAATTTAAAGCTAGCACATGGAAATCCCAAATTAGGACAGTTAATGATTCCAAAATCAGTCATTTTAATTTATAAGACTGATTCAACACTGAATAAATAAGAATACTGAAAGAAATGGAAACAAAAGAGTAGGAAATAGTGAGTATTTATTACCCACTGTCTACATAAAAGGAATCCAAAATCTAAAAAGATTTTAGTAAAAACAAAAATAAAACTATAAAGATTTTAACCCATCACATCTGTAAAGGTGCTATGGTCAACAAGTTCAGTAGGGTAGACATAGATACATTATACAGATATAAAACAGAAAAAAAAGAGGATTATTTGTTTTGTATGCAATTCTATCATGGCACAAAAACAAGTACTGGAGGCCAAATCCAATTTTAGAGATTTAGTATTCTGGACACAACACTATGGAATATATGTGTGTGTCCATAAACAAGATTGGGGAAAGGAAGAAACAAGATTGGGGCTTAAAGGGAAAAAAGGAAAAGAAAATGTTAAAATCTCACACAACATAGTAGCAGACCTACAATAGAAGCATATCAATGATGATGCAAGACCAGTCAAGGCAGTGCATTCTTTTGGAAGCTAGTGACAAAATTATAGTATGGAAAATCAAAAATAAAATGATGTGCAACACGACACAAAAGGAGTAAGGATTAACAGTGCAGTCCTTCTAGAAGATTCTCATTTAAAGAATCTCAAGAGTTTAGCAACACATCAGCCTTCTCTTCTAGTTCTGAGGACTGTAAAATGTAGATACCGTCATATTATCTAATTGTGAATGACTATGTCATAATGTAGTAAATACTGTCAACATAATTAGTTGTAATGTTGCAGGTCTATCCAGGAAAATCAGAGATTGGGGTGGATGGAGCTGATCTTCAAATTTGATATCAGCCACCTCCAAGATACATGGTTACTGAATAAGGAGCTATCCATAGAGGGGCATACTTGGTGATAACGAGGCCCAAAAACAAGATATGGTAGGACAAAAGAAGATATCTCAGCTTTGGTGTCTACTTTAAGTTTTCACAACAGCACAATGCTAAATGTTAGCTATCCATATTTTTATGTGTTGTTGTAGCTTCAAAATACATCCAGAGTCAGGTGGGTTTACTTCAAATGTTCTCATGAATGTTAATGTGGGCTGGTGACAGAATCATAGAAATGCAAAATTGTACAAGGAACCAGTCACACTCCAAAAGTATTTCAAAAATGATTTATTCTGATTATCTTGCCAAACAGATCCCCAATAATACTTAACATTTCACCATTGAGCTTCCTCAGGGCAAGGATCTATATTTAAATGTATATTTTATTTATTTATTTATTTCAATCTAGGATTACAATACCTTTGAGTAGAGGCGCTTACAAAGGTTCCATGTCAGCGTAGCAACAGTCATCATTTTAGTTACAAACATATAGTCATTGACTTACAGGCATGTAATAACCAGTACAAAGACTTGAGCTATGAGCAAGACAAGGGAAGGGGTGGGTGGTGGGGAAGTGAGAGTAGGAGATCGAGGTGGGGAAGGAGGTGTAGGGTAAGGGGGAGTACGGGAGGTGGTTGGGGTGGGGCAGGAGTGGAGATAATAGGGGAGGTGGGTGAGGGTGGGAGACAGTGCAGCCAGGGGCCTTGTCGAGGAATATGACAGGAAAGGTGCTAGGGTGCAAAGACTTTTATTGTATTGTATTGTTTTATTGATTGTAAGTGCTGGGTGCTGGGGTATCTGTAGCTGGAATGGTGAAAATGTTAAGATGGGCAATCATGGAGGATACAAGCAGTGAGAGGCACAGCTTGGACTTGAAGAGGCCAGTGTTGAGTGGTTGCTATGTCGCTGCCAAGAGAGTTGGAGCAGTTGGATGCCGATAGGCGTAATGATCTTTGTCCTTGGGTCATGTGGACATCGTGGGGATATGTAGTAGATGGGAATTGATTCTTGAAGTGACGTTCCTATGTCTAGGTTTAAGGAGGGCACAGACACCAGGTGGGCCAGACCCATTATAATTTTCTTGGCCGTGATGCAGGTTTGGTATTTTATGTGTTTGTCCATTGAAGCTATCCAGATTGGGAATAAAAGGTCACATGTGGGTACAGCAATGTGGAGCCAGTGATGAGACAACAGGCCTTATTCAGGAGGTTGTGATATGTTTGAGAGCAGAGGTAGTTGCAGACCCATATATGATAAGACCATAGTCTATGATGCTGACAATGGAGCTTTGGACTGCCACTGCCAGTGCTTCTGGGGTTAGGTGTTTCCTGTGCTGGAATAATATGCCTAACATCACATTGGCAGACTTTGCAACATTGCTGATATGGACAGCGTATGAGAGGTGGGGATCAAGGGTGATGCTGAGATACTTGAACGATTGTGTTTGCTCTAGGATGGCTCCTTGTTTGGTTGCAATGGAGAGCTGGAGTTGTTTGTTTTGTTGTGGGGCTGCAGAGACCATAGACTTTTTTTTTCTGATTGGGAAGCAGTTTATGATTTAGAAACCAGGATTCAATGGAGGAGAAGGCCTGCTGAAGTTTATTTTGTACTTGGATTGGATCAGGGTCCGAGGTGAGGATCACAGCATCGCTATGGCGAGAAAATTATTTGTTCTGGGCAGCTGTCCGGTAGTCAGTTTAAGAATAGGCTAAAGAGGAGGGGTCCCAGAATGGAGCCCTGGGGACTCCTGAGCGGACTGGTCTAGGGTCCAAGAGTGCATCAGCAATTCTTACTGTTTGGGGACCATTCTTCAAGTTAGCTCTTAAACCAGCCAATGGAGTTGGTTGACTGCCCAGTGTTCTGAAGCTGGACAAGCAGGAGGTGGTGATTGACTGTGTCAAAGGCTTTAGTTAAGTCAATGTAGATTGAGCCTAGTAGTTCACTGGAGTCAAGTGCATTGTGGATTGCGTCGGTGAATTCAAGTAGGGCTGTGGAGGTGCTGTTATCTTTGCAGAACCCGTGTTGCTGCTTGCACAGGATGTTGTACGTATCCAGGTATTCTGTGAGCTGGTCCAAGACAATGCATTCTAGTGCCTTGGAGAGTGGGGGTAGTATGGAGATAGGTCTGTAGTTATTGTGGGCAGTTTTGTCACCACTTTTATGGATTGAGGTGACAGTGGCAGATTTCCCTCTGTCTGGGAACTGGCTAAGGCTGAGGGAGAGGTTGAAAATTCTGGTCAGAGGACTAAGCACTTCATCAAGTGTGAGAGACAGGATTTTGAGATCGAGGGAGTCATTACTGAATCTTGATTTACCAAGGGCTTTGGTTACATAATTGCATACTTGGTGAGCCTTGACTGCTGAAGTAGGAGGGAGCTGGTGGGAGTAGTGTTCATTATGGACAGAGGGCTTCACCATCTTTGAAGTAGTCCTGGGGTAGGACAGCACTGAGGTGGAGTAAAGAGCTTTGTTAAAGGTATCATAATGGTTTTGTGTTGAGGGTTGTGGTTCCGTTGATGTTGAGTATTGATGGGGTTTTGGGTGGATTCCCAGTGAGTTCCTTTATGTTCTTCCAGAATTCTGACCATTGCACCAGGAGTTTGTGAGAGCATGCTATAGTAGGTGGACTTCATTTGCTAGATGGTTTGGTGCAGTCATTGTTGGCATGTTTGTAGTTTTTGATGTCATTTTACCTTCCAGAGTTTCTGGCCAGCTCCCATAGGTGGTCTCTTGTTTTAGCATCCTGAGAAGGTCACCTGTGAGCCAAGGGTTACTGAGTGATTTGACTTGCATTTCTTAATAGGAGCATGCATGTCACAGGCCACAGTGAAGATGTTTATAGAAGTGGTCAAGGGCAGTGTTTACGTTGGTTGCATTGAAGATAGAGGACTAGTCTTGAAGGAGGAGGTGGGATTTGAGTCGAGGAAGGTGACCACTGGGTAGAACCCTGCTGGTGATAGTTTTTGGTGGTTGTTTGATGAATTTATTTGACCAGGTGCAGCTAACAGGGAGTGGTCACTGAGAGAGTCAGGAGGACATTACTGTTAGATATCCACGATGGGTGACTGGTAAGGATTCAGTCCAAGAGTGTGCTGTTGCCAGTCCTGTAACTTTTCCTGGTTGGTGATTCAACCATTTGTGTGAGGTTCGCAGCAGCAATGGTATCCCTGTGTGCACTCAGCATCGGCCGCAGGCCAGTTGATGTTGAAGTCACCTAGGAGGATGGATTCAGTGTCTGGTGGGAGTGACTTTACAAAGTCAAGAACAGCTGTTAGACCAGTTCCTGTTCTTTGGGAGGGATGTAGATAGTGGCAACAGTGGGGTTTTGTTTTGGGCTTTGAGGAGGATTCTCACTGGCAGTATCTGAGCAGTTGTGGGTTGGAGTAAGGTAATGATGTGGTGTCCCTGTATGGGTCTTTTAGGTAGACAGCGCAGCCCTCACCTCTTTGGGAGAGACAATCCAGCCTAAAGATGTTGTAGCCAGGAAGGCTGATTGCATGGTCTGGTACAGATGGCGTGAGCCAGGTTTCAACAACCGCCAGGATGTCAGGGCTGTGCTGGCTGGTGAAGGCCTGTAGGGCATCCATTTTAGGAAAGAGGCTGCAGATGTTGATTGATATGAATGAGAGGGCACCTGAAGGCTTGCTCAGATTGATGACTTTAGAGCAGAATGGGCCAGGGTTTGGGTTCATGTTGCCTGATAGCATTAGGAGGAGGAGGACTAGCCTCAAGGAGTTGTGGCATATTTCTTTAAGGGAATCTTTCGCCTGCTAGCATCTCGGGAAATTGCCGAGCATCGATGATAGTGGGTGAGGGTAAGCATAGACAGGGGGACCAGAGTGGAGGGCTAGGACCAGTGTGGGTGTAGGACAGTTTCATGGCAGTAGGATGGTCCCTGGGCAAGGGCAGTGACCAGTGTGCAGCGTGCCTAAGTGGAGGAAGGATGTAGGAATGTGGAAGCTGTGGGGAGGGAGGAAAGCAGGCTTTGGGGTGTGTGGTAGGGGAGGAAGACAGGCAAGAAGAAATAGAATGGGGGTAGAGAACGGTGGAGTGCATGATTAAGGTAGGATTTGGGGTAGGCGGAGGGAGGGAGTTAAGACAGGCTGGCGGGGCTAGAAGAAGGGGTGGAAGAGCAGTAGCTGGCTCAGTGGGAAGTGAGGATACAGCCAGGAAGACCAGGGAGCCAGGGACTATGTCTTTCAGAGGGTATACTTTTTTGTTTGCTATAAAACATAGTAATTCAGTAAACAAAAATCAATATAAGTATACAACATTTTTAAGGTAGTTTCAAACAGGTTACTTTCTTTTTAAATTTTCCTGGCATCTGTTTTTGCTGCTACAGTTCCCCTTCAAACAGGCATTTCAAACATTTCACCCTTTTAGATTTAATCATATATAAAAGATAATTGCATAACTCCAACAGGGGCAAATTCATTTATTTTAATAATGTGTAATCAACATAATACAGCAAAGACAAATGCTGCATCTGTGCTTCATTCACTTAGTCTCTACTGGTACAAAAATTCTCAGTTTCTTTAGTTCATAAATATGATTCACAAAAATAATGTTCATTTATCTACCCATGGTCATGAAAATCATGACATGCATATTCTCCTAGTTTTTAGATTTATAATGCACACATAATCCTAGTACATTTAAAACAAAATTCTGTATCAGCATCAACAAATCCTAGTTCTTAAAGATAACCTGCATGTTGTGAACTTCCAGTTCTCCTAGCGAAACATAGTCATCACAACATTGCCCAGGAACCTATAGTTGTTTCAAAGGTTACTAAAGTTCATGAAAACTGTCTAGTCATTCACAGGAGTTTCTTTCATACTCAAAACCATCGCTAATACTCCACAACAGCGTCCACAAATAATATAAAGTAGGACATCTACCTATTATCAATTGCAGTGTTTATTCACACTTTATAAATCCTTAAAGTAAGATTTTATAACTGCCTGCCATAAGAACGATAGGGAATGTTGCCATTAGTAATATACATTAAATGCTTGTTCATTCAGGTCTCTTTATTCCTAATGAAGTTAATAGAAATGTTACTATCATTCTTAATATTGTCACAATTTTTAAAGTTCAAATAAGAAACCCCAAATCCTTGATTTTAGTGAATTTTCATATCTTGTCATGGCCAAAGTGTTTCCTGGCAGTGCGTACACTTTTCTTCGCTGATTGCTCAGTAAGGGTCAACTTATGTACATTTTATTTATTTATTTAAACCTAGGATTACAAGTTCCTTTGGGCCAAAGCTCTTTACAAGGGTTTCACATTGGTCAAGGTACAATTCAAACAACACATTAAATGACAGTATAACAGTGGATTACAGGCAGTTAAATACAGTTTTATACATTCAATACAGTGTCAAAATGCCAGAAGGAGGTTTGGTAACAGGGCTGACATGGTATGAAGGAGAGACACACTATTGAAGTGCGCCATAGACACTTGTGAAATATCAATTAAAAGTGCTATCGGCATAGGGAAGGTGGGTAGGAGGAGAGGAGGATGAATGGGTGTATGGGAGAGGGAGTTGAGGAGGAGAGGGTTAAGTGCTAGCTGGAAAGAGCAAAGAGAAGAGGAGACAATTAGGACTTGTAGTGATTGAATGGAATTCCCCAGAATTCTATGGGGATTTCAGTACCAGGGCAGGAGATAAATTGAGATATGTGCCAATAGGTGACATTTTGATGACTCCTGCAATATATCTCTTAGAAATTTAAGAGATCATAGAGTTAACAACAGTGGTCTTAAACTATTAAATATCATGAGAACCAGTTTTCTATGTACTGCCAATGAGAGAACATTTAGAGGCAAGCAGGGTGAAGTTACATTCCCCACCAGAACTGGGGAAGTGTTTTGGACTTGTCTATAACTGAAATATTGCCTATGTCATTGACGTAATTAAACAGTTTGCTACATTCTTCTTTTAAGAAAATTTAGTAAATGGGAGTGATTTTAAGTATTTATTTTAACGTTTTATATTTGTAAGAATATAGAAAGAAGGGAAAGTGTCTTTGGTTGTACAGTTAAACTCATAATTTAAGCTTTAACATTTTTTAGGCTGCATGCCTGACTATACTTGTGATGGATTGTCCCTTTGAACCATCATCCCATTTTGTCAAAGATATCTACCACAAGATACTGGATATCAGACAGTCTACATAAGTAACTCATGTTCTAAAGACTGTCACATACAGTAAGTCCTAAACCTTCAAGATCTTAAGGAAATTATTTTGCTCCTTCATTTTCCTTTTCAAAGAAACAAAATACTGAACAAAGCTATGGTTTATTACCTGTTCAGTCCATCTCTCTTGCAGCACTATTGCATCATTTAGCACAACTTTGGACATCAGTCCTTAGTATATAATGACATAACTGTTCAACTGTTCAACAATCATTATTTTGGAACCTTGAACTGTTTGTTTTTTTCTGAAAAGGACTGCAGTGACTTTTAAACCTTTTAATAGCGGAGTTACAAGTATCAGTATATTTCATTTGTTTAGAACTTTGCCAAGTGCAGCATTGTATTTAGGTGTGAAGTTTTATTGTTCACACTGAGTCACTGCATGTTTTACATTGTCTGTGACAAGAATACTGTTTTATTAAAGCAAGTTTCTTTTTCACTGCATTGATACAATATAGCAGGAAAGAAAAATGGCAAAGGGTCAAACACAAACCATTCAAATAAAAAAATAAAAAATAAAAAAAGAGGTAAGGAAGTTAAACTAGATATTAATTCTAAAAATAAAATAAATAAATAACAAACTACTTTGTAACACCATGTACTCAGTTAGATCTTATTGATCCTAAGAGGACTTCAAGAAGTCAAGATTCTCTTATTCCAAGGAACACCTTGTCTCTCATTAGAGAGGAAGATCACTACCAACCAATATAGAACACCCTATACTGAAAATTCTTGAGTTGGAGGAGTCATTGAATACTTCTCTAAAATGAATGCCATGCAAAGTCAAATATTTTTTCAATAAGGTTGTGAAGTTTGAAGTTCTCAGCATGTGAAAGTGATCACCTTCTGATATCTTTGTCAATGACCTGTGGAAAAGTGTGATCATTCAGACAGAAGAGAGACATTTGAATCAGCCATGAACATGATTATTAGAAATACAAAAAGGCCCAGTGGGTCCCATATTCAGCAAACATGATAGATAACACATTAGAAGGTCTGAATATAAATGAATTAAATCTATATGCAGATGACCCCATAAGGCCAGCATAACAAAATATATTCTCAGAAGCTTTCAATTGCCCAGAGCAAGAAGGCTAGGGCTAAGAAACCGAGCTGGTTGAGCAAGGAGGTCATGGAAAAGGTAAGGAGGAAAAGAGCTGCCTTTAGGAAATACAAGAAAACAGGGAGGGGGGAGGACAGAGAGGAGTACTGACAGAATCAGAAGGAGGTGACAAAGGGCAAGGGGAGCCAAAGCATCTACAGAACCCAGGCTGGCACAAGGCATTAAAAAGGGGAGAAGGACTTTTAAGTACATCAGGGAGAAAAGGAGCTGTAAGGACCACATAGTAAGGATTAGGAAGGAGGGGTTGGGTGGAAGCAGGGCACGATAAGGCAGAAGCACTAAATGAGTACTTCTGCTCAGTATTTACTAAAGAGAAGAGGGGGTGACACCAAGATGGGAGAAATGGCAGACGAGGGGGGAAGTGGTGACAGATGGGGAAATCATGGAGGGCAGAGTTCGAGAGGGTTTGAAGGCACTGAGGGTGGACAAGGCACCAGACCCAGATGGCATCCACCCCAGGGTACTGAAGGAGTTGGCAGAGGTCCTTGCAGGACCTTTGGCAGACCTATTTAATGCCTCGCTACATTCAGGGTGTGTACCTCAGGACTGGAGGATGGCTCATGTGGTGCCCTCCACAAGAGTGGCCCCAAGGATGAACCGAAACTACAGACCAGTGAGCCTCACATCCATATGGGTAAGCACATGGAGACTATCCTGAAGGAGAGGGCTGGTGGCCCTCTTAGAGGCCAAAGGACTACAGGACAGCAGACAGGATGGCTTCACACGTGGCCGATCCTGCCAAACCAAACTGGTTGAGTTCTATGACTGGGTAATCAGCACTGGACAGGGACATGCAGTGGATGTCCTGTATCTGGATCTTCAGTAAGGCATTCAACTCAGTGCCACATGGAAGGCTGGGAAGGAAGTTAGTAGCACAGAGGCAGGTGCAATGCTGGTGAGATGGGTAGGAAACTGGCTGCAGGGAAGGCAACAGAGGGTGGTGGTGGGTAGGAGCTCTCACACCCAAGGGCAGTGATGAGTGGTGTCCCACAGGGCCTGTGTTGGGACCAGTGTTGTTTGGGATATTCATTGCAGACATATCATGGACATTAAGAGCAAGATCAGTCTGTTTGCTGATGATACCAAGGTTGGCACGGTGGTGGATGACCTAGGTGGATGGCAGGGTTGCAGGATGATCTGGCAAGCTTGAAACCTGGTCAGACACCTTCAACTGGGCTTTAATGCCAAAAGTAAGGTGATGCATTTTGGGATGAGGAACCCAAGGAGGACTTACCAGCTAGGGGAGGCAGCTAGCCCAGACAGAGGAGGAGAAGGATCTGGTGTGCTCATCACAGGGTCAATGAACAACTCGGCACAGTGTAGGAAGGCAGCTGCAAAGGCCAACAAAATGCTGGGTTGTATTGCAAGGGTATATCCTCGAGGAGGGAACAGGTGATTCTGCCACTGTATGGGTCATCAGTTAGACCACACCTGGAGTACTGCGTGCAGTTCTGGCGACTGTGATCTGAAGAGGGACATTAAGTTACTGGAGGGAGTGCAGAGCCATTAAAGATGATCAAGGGTCTGGGGACTTACTGAAGAGAGGAGGTTGAAGGAGTTGAACATGTACTCACTGGAGGAGAGGAGAGACAGGGGGACATGATTGAAACCTTTAAATACATGAAAGGAATAAACAAGACAGGTATAGAGGGGCTGTTCAAAGTAAGGAGGGAGGCCACCAGGGCCATGATATGAGACTGGAGTGAGGGAAGGTTCAGGAGGAGATGAGGAGACACTTTTTACAGAGAGGGTGGTGGCTGGGTGGAATGCTACCTGCAGAAGTGGTATGCAGTAGAACAGTGGACTGCTTCAAACGAGGATGGGACAGGACAAGGGGAGGGTTAATGAAGGAAGGGTGGAAGGAGGCAGCTGCAGAATAAGGGTGCTAGCTGCACATTCGAGCGAGACTTGATAGACCTCTAGGCCTTTATCTGCTGGCAATTTTAGATGTTCTGTGATGTTCAGATTGTACTATGCTGTTATTAATTCTTGGAACCATGAACTCACCTTTGAAGCTAGAGTACAACCGAGTACTGTTTCTACCAATAGAAAATACAGTATGACCAAGACTGTAGAACACCTAAAAGAAAATATACAAAACTAAGATGACTGGCTAGAGGATCACTGGATTCCAGTCCAATGATGGACCTTTAAGAATCTCAAGAAAGAGTATGCAAATATGATGAAGGCAAAAGAAAAAGTAGCACACAGAAGAAAGAATTATAGGCTGACTTACAGGAGGCAATACGGTCTAAAAATAGTAAGAGCTTTTGGGATCTGGTAGCTTTTGGATAAGAGAATAAACAGTTCAATATGATATCAGTAATAAGCAGCCAATCATGGCAGAAATTATTTTGAAGAGAAATATAAGTCAGTTACAAAGTCATTAAACCAGTTAAATATTAGCAAGCTATCTTCAAAATAGAAAACCATTAATGTTTAAAGAAAGTGAAGTCTTTAATGCAATTGTCTCCCAAAAAGAACTAAACCACAGGGTCCTGATGTACTAGCAGCTGAACTGTTTCTAGCCTAGCCACAATGGTTGGTAAGAATTTAACCTTGCTGTTTAACAATATAAACACAACAATGAAGCTCCCAGAGGAGCAGGAGAAGGAATGATGATCCCTTTCTACAAAAAAGGACAGGTAGGTGATCCAAATTATTACTGCCCAATTACTCTTCTTTGCATTGGATTGGACATTTATACAAGGATACTGTTAACATATCTAGATAGCTGGACTAAAAGAAAACACTCTCAAGTTGGTTTTAGAGAGGGTTTTGTACACTAGATAACCTATTCACATTAGAATATCTGGTGAAAAGTATACAGTATCCACACAGGGTTCCCTATTCATTGCTTGTTTAGATTTGAGTGTGGCTTTGACAATGGGGCTTGCCACTAAAAGGAGGCCAGGTTGTCCATTGATCATTGCCAGGAAGAGTGCATAGGAGGGGAGGGAGTGGGGACAGAAGAATAAGGGGTGGGGCCTAGTGACATCACCAGGCAGGAAAGTGTAAAATGACAAGGGCAAGCCAGAGCCCAGGGATTGGCTGGGGGTGGACCCTGAGGATGGGGTCCTGACCAGGGGCCTTAGGGGGTATTAGGCCAGGGCCCAGGCAGGGCAACTCTTTGCTGTGAATTTCTTTTCAGACTGAGAACTCAGCACACTGCCATGAGCAGCAGGTAAGGCACAGGAGGTCTTTAGGCCTTGTAGGCCATGTGGTCCATTGTGAATAGCATTGTGACTTGTTTGGCTTATATCATTGTTTTAAATATATATATATATATATATATATATATACATATGCATATATATATAGAAAGAAAGGAAGCTGTTTCTTATTATGTGCACTGAATAATTAATCAAAGAAAATGTAGTTTGTGAATGAGAGCTAGGTTTTGTTGTGCTGTCTCCTACAGCATTTAGTGAGGAGAATAGACTGGACTAGACCTTTCAGGCCATGTGGGCTATACATTGTGGCTAGCTTACTGTGGTGTTTGTTTCTTTACATGGAGAAATAATAATAATAAAAGAAAGGGAAAGGTTTGAGCTGGAAGCATGTTTTTACCCCAAGAAGACATTTGTTTGGAAAATGTTTACAGAAATGCAGAGCATTGGTTTGGTTCCTGTTTGCATATTGTTAGGTAGAGAGGAGGTGGAGGCAAAAACATGTTTTTTCTGAAGGAGTATTGTTTTGAATGGTTCATTGTTTGAAATCATGGGGAAGAATGGTAAGCTCAGGATGGTGCTTTGTTGATTACGCTTCTGCAGCATAATGCTCAACTTAGCAGCATTTAAGCCATGAGAAGAAGGCTGAGTTCAGGATGTATGTTGGTTTCTATGCTAATTAGTTAGGTTTGGAGTAGCATGGTTTTTGAGGGTGAACAGTGTCATGCCATGTAGATGGCAACAGAGCATCAGGGGCCTTTTTTCCTTATATTGTGTTTTATCAAGAAAAAAGAAAAAGAAAGGGAAAACACTGGGGCTAATAGCAAGGTTCAGGGCATGATGAGGAGGAGGCTTACTGAACCTAGGGAGCATGGTGGGGGATGTGGTTGGGCGAGGTGCCACGTGGGCCGTGGCAGCCCAACATGGCGGCTGATGTCCCTTCCCCACTCAAGCGGTGTAGAGGATAAAGAGAAGGATGCCTCTGGGGTAAGGGATGCATGCTGCAGGACCCCCCACCAGCTGGGTCTAAGTTGGAACTGAGGGAGGCCTGGAGAAAGAGTGAAGTGGTGGGCCACAAAGGCCAGTTGGGTAGGCTGCAGCAGCCACGCAGTTTGGTTTGGAAGATGAGGGGTGATGGGGGTTGCAGGAAGTGAAGCCGGGGTTACCGGATGTGGTTTTTCTAGCCTCTTGGCATGGCGATGCCTCAGGCCTGCAGGAGCAGGGCCAGCATGGGCTGAATGCAGTGCTGGGGCCAAATGGCATGGCCAAGCTATGCATTGGTTTAAGGGCAGGAGTTGTGGGCAAACAATGAGGCAGAGAATGTTTAAAAAAAACAGGAGTTCGGGAATTGGCCACCCATCGGTGTCTGGCTAGATGGCTGACTGGGGCCAGAGCAGGCTTGAGGTGGGCATTTTTAGCACCACCGCTGGTGTCAGGGGATCTAGCAGGGCTGCTTGGGGGACAAAAGAGGGCCTTTGGAAGGACCACCTCAGCAAGGGCGCCATGGAGACCAGGCAGAAGGGGATGTTGGAGCTGAGGGACAGGGTGTAGAAGCACACACCGCCATGGGTCAGCTGGTTTGTAGTGCAAGTCCGAATTTGGTGTTCTGTCTCAACCAATGGCACACAGGGATGACTGGTATCCCATCCAATGGGAAGAGGATGTTGGAGGAGTGCAGACAGTGGCAAGGCCCAAACGGTCTGGTACCGACTGATGGAGCACGACTGATGGTCAGGCAAGGCTACACAAGGCATATAAAAAAGGAAAAAGATCATAAAATGGAGGGGTGATACAAGCAGGGACAGATGCAGGTGCTGGAACAGGCACAGGGCCAAGGCAAGGGATAGACAAGCAAGGTGTGCAGATGCTGGCAGGCAACAGGCACTGGGAAGCAGGCCAGATCATCAGCCTGGATGCAGGGAAGGTGGTGTGGTGATGGGATGCACGGTGAACATTTATTTTGTCCCTCTAATTAAAATGACATAGGAAGCCATGGCACCAAGCAAGTCCAAATGTCCAGGGAAAGATTGATGCAGGAGGTGTCCGCTGATGGGGCAGATGTCAGAGTTGGTGGTGGTGGCCAAACAGATGGAGATGGAGGAAGAGGCCTTGAGAAAAGGGAAGGAGGGAAGAGTGCCCAGGCAGGGGAGCAGTGGGCAAGAGGCCCAGGAAGGAAGTTCCACACTCTCTATCCCGGCACCTCTGCCTGCACTGGAACTAGACGATGGGAACCCTGATGGCGGTAAGGATGACATGGATTTGTTGAACGAAAATGGCCTAAAAGGATACTTGAGGGCTACTGGGGACATGGGTGAAGCAGGATCAAGAAGACGGAGCAGGCAATTCAGGCCTTAAAGAGCAAGGGGTTGGGATGGAAAAGGGTGGGGACAAGACGGAGGTCAAAAAATTATATGATGGGCCACCGGGCTGCTCTATCGGGGCCATGTCCCAGTTTCAATCACTGAGAAAATCTGGAAAGGGGAGTATGTGACATATTCGGCTGGTGAATGAGGACACGGCCATGAACTAGGAACAGAAGGAGTTGGTAGGAAGTCAGAAATGGCAGTGGCTCTGGCAGTGGTGGGTCACAAGACAGAGGAAACTAAATACAAGGAAAACCATTGAGAACTGGCAAGGGGCTTCATCATATACAGTGCATTGGTGCTAGAAAAGCAGCCGAGTTGCCATTCCTTTACTGACGACATGTCCATTATCAGAGATGCATACAATGCCAAAGTCGGTATGGCTGGCTCAGGCACGCTAACTATCCAGGAAGAGGATGGCAGCCAAAGGGGATCTGAGTGGGACTGTACCCACTTGGAGTTGTGGGTGAGGACCCTCTCTGGGAAAGGGAGGGGCCGGGGTGAGCAAATAACAAAAGCAGCACCTACCGCAGTGGCCGGGGCATGTTTGGGTTACAACAAGACCACATGTACATGGGGCAATTGTAAGTTCCAGCATGTGTACCCAAGGCAGGGGGTCAGCACCCTGTCTCCAACTGCTGGCGGGGGGGACGGGGGTGGGGGAAGCAGGGGGCAATACCATGAGCAGTCCTTTCTAATGAGCCCAGGGGCCCGGGTAGGCTGGGAGTTGGGCAGAGAGGGCAGTACTTACCCCAGGGATGGCGCTAGCAGGATGAGTAGCAAGAGGCTATGCGGTTACGCAGCTGGCTCGCACCTCATCTCCCTAGAGGTGGTCGAGAATGGACCACAGACTACTCAAACAGGGAGGAGGCAGAGATGCTAGGGCTGGCTTCTGGGTGGGTTACCACTGGGTTTCAAGGGGCAGTAAAGGATGTTGGCCAAGAATCTGGGGTCAGTGAAGGGTAAGAAGAAATAGTGGTTGCCAAAATAGAGAAGGAAATTAGGGTGGGTAGGGTTGAGGCCCATTAGGGCTCCAATGGAGCATTTCTGGGTGTCCCCATTGGGTATTGTCCCCAAAAAGTGGCAGAGGAATTCAGCTGATACATCACTTATCCCACCCTGAGGGATCATCGGTAAATGAGGGCATACCCGATCACCTTAGGGCAGTGCATATGCCTCTGGAGCAAGGGACAGTGCTAATCAGAGAGCTTCGAAGGGCATGGCTAGTAAAGGCAGGACATAGAATTGGCATTTCGGCTGTTACCTGTCTGACCCGAGGATTGGGACCTGTTGGGTTTTCAGTTCCAAGGGGCATATGCCCGACAAAGCCATGCCCATGGGTGTGGTCGGTAGTGTATTCCACCTTTGAAGCATTCAGCACATGGGTGCAGTGGGTATTTGGGTCCTGGTATGGGCATAAGAGGGTGGTGCACTATCTGGATGATTTCCTCATCGGGAATCCAGGGTGGAGGCCCAGGGATGTTGCAGGATTTTAAGACTATGTGCAACAGGTGGGTATCCATTGGCACAGGGAAAGATGAAGGCCCCACCAGAACTGGAATTCTGGACATAGAGGTGGATATGGAGGAGGGTGTTTTCAGCTTCCCAGGGACTAAGTTGCTCACCTTAGGGGCCTACTAACCCAGGTTATGGGGAGGCAGGGTTGCCACTGGTACAAAGGCAAAAGCTGCTGGGGGCACCTTAATTTTGCTTGCAAGGCCATCCCAGCCCAGGCAGGGCCTTCATGAGGAGGCTGGGAGAGCAACAGGGAAGGCTTGGCTACTGCACCACTGGGTGGAAGTTTGAGAGAGTATGGGAGGACTTTCAGGTATGGGAAGAGTTTCTTGGCAGCTACAATGGGATGACATTCTGGCAGGAGGAGTGGGAAGCCACCTATAGGCTGGGAGGGAGTTGCTAGCAGCCACAAAGGAAGAAAGAGACTTGGGCATCATCATCACTGATGACCTGAAATCATCAAGCAGACCTCTAAAGCAGTAGGTAGGCTAGAGGATGTTGGGGTGTATTAGTAGGGGTATCACAAGTTGGAAGGGGTGGCAATAATCCTCTTTATAAGATACTGGTTAGGTCTCCATCTGGAGTACTTGCAAGCAGTACTGGAGGCCAACTTCACAAGGACATTAATTCAAATCTGAGGCAGTCCAGAGAAGGGCAACCAAATGGTGCAGGACTGCATCAGAAGACATATGAGGACAGATTAACAGAGCTCAATATGTATACCCTTGAGCAAAGAAGGAGAGGTGATATGATCGAGGCATTCAAACACCTTAAGGGCATTAACAAGGTGAAAGAGTCTAACACATTTAAATATAAGAAAAATAGCAGGACAAGAGACACAGCATGAGATTAGAGGGGGCGATTAAGGGGAATGTGAGGAAATTCTTTCACAGAAAGGGTGGTGGATGCATGGAATGGCTTACCACAAGAAGTGGTGGCTATGAATACAGTGCAGGGCTACAAACAGGCATGGGATAGGCATAAGGAGCAATACAAATGACTATGAATAGATAGGCCACTGACAAAGCAAAGGTCGGAGGCACATTTATAAGGCAGAAAACAAATGGGCAGACTGGATGGGCTTTGTGGCCCTTATCTGCTCAACTTATGTTTCTATGTTTCTGTGTATAAAGGAACATGGACTTGGTACTGTACACAGACACAGCGGGTGCCCTGGCAATGGGGGTGTATTTCAAGGAATTGATGTCAGAGCCGTGGCCGTAACATGGGAAAAAGGGATTGTTGAAGGATATCATATTCTTGGAAATTTTCCCTATATGGGTGGCTCTGGAAGTATGGGGCTATAGGATGCAAGGGAAGCACATCTTGTTTTGGTGTGATAACAAAGGGGTGGTGAAAGTCATTAATAGGCAAGATGTGAGGACAGACATGGTGGGTCAGCTTCTCAGGTGGCTGGTTTTGTTGGGGCTGCAGTTGAATATCTCCTTCAAAGAGCAGCACATTGAGGGTTGAAAATGCAGTGGCTGACAGTCTTTCCCATTTACGGCTTGACGCCAAACTGGATGCTCAGGCAGTGCCACACAGGACCAGGATCCCAGACCGACTGTGGAAGGTTGAAGAGACAGTCAGGGCACTGTATCGGGAGCATGGGCAGCCAACACATTGCGGGCATGAGGCAGGCTGGGAGAAGTTCCAGGAGTTCAGAAAGAAGTATGGTGGGACAGGCCAAACCAGCCCAGGACAAGCAGGTAAAAGGTTTGTGGTGGAAATGTGGAGGAAAGACTGTCCCACAGCACGATGGTGATGCACTTAGCTGGCATCAGTTGGGTGTAGGACAGGGGTTGGCCTAATGTAGGCCAACAGGACAGTAAAATGGATGGTTTCAGCTGGCGGAGGGGTCAAGCGTCAGGGTGGATGGAAGGCAAACCCATAAGGGGAGTTACTAATAAAGGCATTAGGGGCCATCCAGAAGGTATGCACTTTGGCCCAAGAAGGTGCTATTCCACGCCGTGTTTGCAGTCATGGCAGCAGGGGAATTCTGGGTGGGGAGGTGGTGGATCCATAGGTGGCCACCAGGCAGGCATTACAGCATGAGGATGTTCTATGGGGGCACGATAGGGAGGTCATTACCCCAGCCAGGTCCAAGACAGACCGGGAGGGGACCTAAGTGTCACTGGTGAGGAAACCTCAGTCAGTCAGCTGCACCGTGAGTGCACTAGAGGAGTATGGAAGCGCTTGGGAAGGGCCGGAGGAATGCTGTTCTGCCATGGGGATGGCTCTCAGTCGCCATTTCAGGTAGGGCAGTACTAAGTGGGCACTGGCATTACTGGGAGAGGATCCAAGCAAATTTGCTCCACATTCATTAGGGATTGGAGCAGCCATTGAGGCAGCAGAAAGAGGGGCTCGCGGAGGACGGAAGTCCAGCTGCTATAAGAGGTACATGAGATAATGACAATGGCAACTCACACCATTTATTTTGTTTCCATGGCAGGTTTCAAGAGGAAAAGCTGGATAGTGGGGCATTCCTTCATATATTGGGCTGAAAGGTTTGCAGTCGCCACTCCAGTGGAACAGATCTGAGATATAACACCGAGCATACCAGGATGCTATGAAAGGTATTAGGGGATGAGGTGAGCGCAGCTCATGCCTTTGATGGAGGAATTAAAATTGCAATGGGGCACCCTGGATTGCATTATTATATACCTGGGGGCAACAATTTTGGGAGCCTGCCATGGGGGCATTGGGACAGAGCATCATGGGAGACTTAGAGAAATTGAGAGGGTGGTGGCTGAGGTGACAATCGGCTGGTCCAACATCATTTCTAGGACGGTCTTGAGGGGTCTGAAGAATGTCTTGCAGATCGAGAAAAGTAAGGAAGTGTTTAAATAGGAGGGTGGGCAGGGTGGTAGTAGAGATGGGGGTGCACTCTGCATAAGGACATCTCCTTCAACCAGTCTCGCAGTCTACAGGTCGAACGGTGTCTACCTGTCGGAGTTTGGGATGTGCCTGTTCCTGTGACCTATGAGGAGCTAGTGAACCAGATAGCCAGAAAAGGGTTTAGATACTAGCCCGCAGGGGGAAGGCTTCTCCTTCATCCATCGCAAGCTGGAGGAGGGGCAGGAATAAAGAAAAGGGGGTGTAGGGAAGAAAGGGGAGGGTTGTAGGGCACATGGGCTGGGGCAAAGAACCCAGACATGGTGGTAAAGTGAGGAGAAGGATAGTCCAGGCAATCGGATTCAGAAGTATCCGCCTTTGAGGGCAAAAGCTCAGGTAAGTGGAACGGCCTGGTTCTGGTGTGGAGGAGGGGGCCGATTCACAGTGTCTAGGCCCTGAAAGCAAGATGGAAGAAACTACCAGAAGAAAAGACATAGGCCAGAACCAGAAAATTGGAAAGAAATTTTGATGTGAATTGAATTTATGCCATGAATAAAATTGCCAATGAGCAACCAACAAGTTAAAATGGTGTAGCATCCATCATTTCGGGGATCTAGGGACAATGGCTTGCCACTAAAAATGCAGGTCAGGTTGTCCAGTGATCCCTGCCAGGAAGAGTGCATGGGGGAGGGGTGGGGGATAGAAAATAGAGGGGTGGGGCTTAGTGACATCACCAGGCAGGAAAGGTAAACGACTAGGGCAATCCAGTGCCCCAGGATTAGCTTGGGGCGGAGTCCTAAGGCAGGTCCCTAACAGGGCCTCAGGGTATATTAGGCCAGGACTCAGGAAGGATGACCTCTTTACTGGGAATTTTTCCGACTCTCCCACCCTTATTAAGGAAAATGCTGGTGGGCATTTTGGCACAAAGGAAGGAGTTGAGGGCAGGTTGAGTGCCCTAGGGCACCGGGCATAGGGCCAGTTGTTTCTGTCACCGCGGAGAGGCAGCACCGGGCCAGGGGCTAGGGCAGAGTCCCATGGCAGGGTGGGGCAAGGATGCCATGGGGAAAAGAAAAAAGGGGAGCAGGGGAAGAAAGGGGAGGGTACATGGGCTGGGGGCAAAGAACCAGACATGGTGGTAAAGTGGGAAGGATATGTCCAGGCACCAGATTCAGAAGTATCTGGGCCTGGAGGGTGAAAGCCCAGGTAAGTGTAATGGCCTGGTTCTGGTGTGAGGAGAGGGTCGGATTCACAGTGTCTGAGCTCTGAAAGCAAGATAGAAGAAATGACCAGAAGAAAGACAGAAGCCGGAACCAGTAAACTTGGAAAGAAATTTTGATGTGAACTGAATTGTGAATTCAAAGTATGTGGTTGTAAATATAGTCTTTTGTACCATGAATAAAATTGCCAACAATCAACCAGCAAGTTAAAATGGTGTAGCAACATCATTCCTGGGGGATTCAGGGACAATGTCGACTGGGAAATATTGTGGGAAAGTTATAGGGTTATGGTAAGGATAGGAATTCATTAGCACCTATACTGCTGATACATCAGGTAACAGCAACCTTGCATTACTCACAAAAGATGTCAGAGTCTCAGTTTCAGTACCCAGTAACAAAGGAATGAAGCAGGGCTGCTCCTTGTTCCCTTTTATTCAGTTTATATATGGAAATCTTGAACACTTTCTACAGTTAGTGGATACATTTCCACAAAGAATTTTGGATGAAGAGATTTGAGTACTAATGCACGTTGATGATATACAGTAGTGCCTGTTCTCTAACCCCTGGGCTTGAAATGAGCTACTGATGCAACAATAACCCATCTAAAGCATCTGAACCTTCAGCTAAACCAAGAAAAGTCATTGATACTAACATTAGGTACAGCAGGAAGAAAGAAGAGACATAGCATGAGAAGTATGGCAGAGAAAGGAGATATTGTTGATGGGGGCCTGAATAAGCCAGATGTTAACTGGAGCACCTTGGCTGCAGCCACATCCAAGAGCAGAGCTATTCTCGATGCCTATAGGGGCATGTCTCAGACTGCTAGGTTTGGAACCACTCGGAGGGAGTAATCTTAGACCTAGTACTCTCAAATGGGACGGAGAGAGATTTCAGATCTAGAAGTGGGTAGCCATCTGGGGACAAGTGACCACCAAACAGTGTGGTTCATCATAAACTCAGCTGCAGAGTCAAGCCACAAAAAGTGAGGGCACTGGACTTCAGGAGGGCTGACTTTGTCAAATGGGAGAGTGCCTCAGAAAAGCACTAGCAAACAGGCAAGATGGAGGTGCAGCAACAATGGGAAACATCAAAACTGCCATCACAGAAGCAAAGCTCTTTGTGAGAAGCAAACAAATTAAACAAAAGAAAAAACACTATGGTTCACAAAGAGATGGCAGGAAGGTTAGGGAGAAAAGACAGCATTTAGGAAGTATAAGAAAACACAGAAAGAGCAGTACAGAGAACTGTAAACTAAAGCAGAAGAAGCGTGAAGGCAATCAGAATAGCAAGGGTCCAAACCAAAGAAAGAGATAGCCAACTCGGTTAAGAAGGGAGATAAAACCATTTATAGGTATATTAGGAGTGAAGAAAGACAAAGGGAGGGGATAGTGAGGCTGAATAAATGGGACAGTGGGTGGGCAGAGAGGGACAGTGAAAAAGCAGGATATTGAGAAGAATACTTTGCTCAGTATTCACAAAAGATGAGAAGGGAAGGTACCTAATCCGATCAATATAAGCACTCTGGATAGTGGGTCGATCCTAGTCCTTTCATAGAAGAATGGGTTCTGAAAGAACTTCTAAAACTGAAGATAGACAAAGCAATGGGGCCTGATGGGATCTCACCCCAGAATTCTGAAAGAACTAACTGAGAACTATTGACACCACTGACTACCCTTTTAACAAATCATGGGAGGATGGTGTGGACCTGAGGACTGGAGGAGGCTGGATGTGATGCCCCTTCACAAAAGTGGAGCAAAACAGAGGCAGGAAACTGCAGACCTGTCAGTGTGACCTCAGTGGTAGGGAAAATGATGGAATGACTTCAAAAGGAAAGAATAGTTGAATACCTAGAGGTCAGTGGAGAACAGGAACCAAAGCAGCATGGATTCACAGCAGGAAGGTCATGTCAGATGAAGCTAATCAATTTCTTTGACTGGGTGACCAAAGTAGTAGACTAGGGAGGGGCTGTGGACACGGCCTACCTAGACTTTAGCAAGGCATTTGACACAGTACCACACAAAAGATTAATAAACAAATTAACCAGCCTGGGAGTGGGTCCCAGGCTGGTATCCTGGGTAAAACATTGGCTGACAACAGGACACAGAACGAATAGTAAACGGAGTCCACTCTGGAGAAAGAGGATTACTATTAAAATGCAGGTTCAGTATTTGTTCGTAATTTTAATGTCTTTATAAGTGACATTGCAGAGGGACTAGAAGGAAAGTATGCCTCTTGCAGATGACACAAAGATCTGCAACAGGGTTGATACACAAGGAGGGAGTGGAAAGGATGAGAAGGACTTTGCAAATTTGAAGAAATGGTCAGAAGCATGGCAGCTTGATTCAATGCAAAGAAATGCACCTGGAAACAAAACCCAGGGACGAGTACACAATGGGGAGGAGTAGTAACATTAACAAAAATGGAAAGGAACCTGGGGGTAATCATATCAGATGACCTAAAAGTTAGCAAGCAATGTGGAAATGCAGTAGGGATGGCTTTGGGATACCAAGATACATAGGAGAGGCATCACCAGTAGAAAACAGTAAGTTGTTATCCTCTGTACAGCTAGTTGGTGAGACCCCATCTGGAGTACTGTGTCCAGATCTGGAGACCCCATCTCTGCAAGGATATAGATAGGATGGAGGCAGTCCAGAGAGGGCAACTAAAATGGTGCAGGGTCTGCAAGAGAAGCCATAATGAGGAAAGACTAAAGGAGCTTAATATGTATACCCTTGAGGAAAGGAGGAAAGGGGACATGATAAAATCTTTAAGCAACTCAATGGAATCAACAGAGTCCAAGAGGGTAGCATCTTTCAGAAAAGAGATGTGCAGGAAGAAGGGGACACGATTTGAAAATAGAGGAGGATGACAAGTATTTTTCACAGAGAGGTGGTGGACGCATGGAACAGTAGGAAATTCAAGAATGCATGGGACAGACATAAGGCAATTCTTGTGGGGAGGGGTAGGAAGAAATAGGCTGTTGGTTAACTTGGATCTGCAGCTTATCCAGTAGGTAGGGAATGGGCAGACTAGGTGGACCTAGTGTCCTAATCTGCCATCAAAGTCTATGGGGCCGAGTCCAAGAAGAATGGAGTAGCTCGTAGGTGGCTTCAAGCCACGCCATTCACTGCCACACCAGGACCCTATGTCATTCCAAGAGTGACACGTCCCGGCACTTAGACATGCAAGATACACCATGCGTAGGCTAATGCTATGCACAAGGCGATATGCCCCACATGTCACAAATCGCAGCAGGCACACATGCAGCACCCCTGAAGCTCCCACCCCGGACCACCATGGCACACACCAGGTGGCATGGGGCAGAACTGATGGCACAGGTGTCTGGGGAGCACCATGGATCGAACCGGGGTCCCCAATGATCGGGGGTTGAGGGAGGTGTGCTTGTGGGGGCTTGGGGTGTATAGCACCATTGCCTGGTGCTGTGTGTGGTGGCATCCAATGGTGCCAGCCATCAGATGCCACTTAGGACAGCTCTGAGCTGCCATAAAAAGATATGCCAGTGCACCTTTAGAATTGTACTGGCAGGTTACAACAGCCACCTTCCTGGAATTGGGCAATGTTGCTGTCATAACCCATGCTTGTGCCATGGTGTCGTAAGCTGCAGTGTAGTGAGTGGTGTAACCCGCAGTTGTTGCAGCCCACATCCACCATGGCACAAGTCTATCACTTGAAATTCCAATTGGCAACTCCATGGCGTAAGTCATGGGATATGCCATGGGGTTTGGCTTATCTCGCTTATGCCAGCTTAGCCTGGCCTTGGAATTGGGCCCTATGTTTCAATGTTTCTATGGTTAAAAGTCAATATCAGTCTAGGCATTCTTCAAAATTATAAATATTTGGGACTATATATTGATTGCTCTACAGTGGAAACTGCATATCATGTCAATTAAAAATGTTGGTACACAAGCCAATTAAGGCACTGTTAGATTTTGTGAAAGATTTTCTGACAACTCGATGTGCCATTACGCCAAACATTTGATGCAAATGCTAACAATCTTCTCGATGTATGGAGCTGAGATATGGGCATTTAGTAAACATACAAAAGAGACTCAGAACAGCTTTTAAAAGCAGATTTTCTATCTGCAAATGATTTGCCTATAGCTATTCTATGGTGCAGATTAAACTTAAAGTCTATTATTCTACTTGCACAATCCATTCAGTTAAGTTTTTGGAAATATTTTGAATATATACTGTAGCAAGACAGAGAACTGTTTAAATGCTGGATGGAATGACTGACTAATAAAAGGATTACAGTGGTTTCAGAAATTAAACAACTTACTTCAAAAGGTAGGGCTGCCAGAGACTTGGGGGTATTTTGTTTGTGATGATTTGCACCTAAATGTGGAGACCACTATCCAATATCTTATTGATAATTTCTTCCAAAAGAATTTGGAAACTGGTTGATATGCAGAACACCCAGATTTATCAGAGTCTTAAAATAACGGCAGAAAAAATATCAATCTTTTGTGAAAGAGAACGCATAGAAATGCTTATTGTAAGTTCTGAATTTAATTTATTTCTGAAAGGATGTGGCATATACTCGAGGAAACAATTAGTCATATGTAGTGTTGTGTAGATACAGCCATTATGCAAAAATAAATAAATAAATAAAGTCATTCACCACATTTTGACTGTCCTTACTGAATAAATCATGGAACAAATGGCTGGCATCCTTACGGAAAAATTCTAGCTGAGCTGTCAACAAAGAAACCTGATTAAGGAGTTAAGAATGTATACTGTTCTGTGAATAAGGAAACCATATTTACGCAACAGCCAACATTTCATATGTTGCACTTTTCACAGTTTGAAATATATATTGTTTCAATGCAAGAATGGTTAGAAGGAAAAATATTGAAGAGGTACCCTTTAAAATTGCATAATAGTAATTGTACATTTTATGTCAATTTTAAATATTTTGTAAAATGTCTTTTAACATAATTGTAATGTTTTTATATGTGATATACACTTATTTGATGCATACTTCTAAACAAAATACCTGTATATATGAACACTTTTAAGACCATGATAGAGGAGATGTGGAAAAAGGAGAAATCTGGCAACTTGGAAGGAAGGATGGAGAAAAAGAAGAAAATGTTTTTCATGCATCTGAATTTTTAAAATACTAAGAATCATAGTAAGTTGGTAGACACAGAAGGCCGAGGCCCATAATGTGTATCTCCAGCAAGCTGGGTTTTCATCCATGTTCAACAAGTAACTATCTAAATTGTTTTTGAAATTTGTGTGGTTAATAGAATGTACCACTGTGTTTGGTAGAGAGTTCCACAGTGGTATTATTCTTTGTGTATAAAAGCGCCTTTTGTTGTTCCTTGAGACGCAGTGCTAACTGGCACTTATGACTTCTTAGGTTTGCTTCCGCTTGACAAAGAACATTCCCAGTTGTCTCATATAAGCATATTATCGGTAGATAATTTATACATCAAGAGGAGGTCGCCTCTCATTCTTCTTTGCTCCAAAGTTTACAAATTTAGATAATTTAGTCTAACATCATAGTCTTTATTGTACATATTTGTAATCAACTTGGTCGCCTCTTCTGGACCCCTCCAACCTATTCATGTCCTTCCCTAGATAATGACTCACAAAGGGGAGCAATAATCCAGGTGTGGTCTTATATAAGCTTTTATATAGAGGCATTATACATGCCCTATTTCTTGCAGTAAAGCTCCGCTTTATGTAACCCAATAGTCTATTTGCCTTGTTGGTCACATGATTATAATGATCTTGGAAGGATAAATCTTTAGAAATTAAAATGCCCAGATCGTTATGTACATTAACTGATGTTATCACTTGCTTATTTATTTGAAATTGGTGGTGATTATTTGTTGGCCCTAAGTGCATTTTACACATTTACTGATATTAAAGGACATTTGATTCTGTTTCCTCAATTTTCTAATGTTCTGAGATCTTTAGATAATATGGATCTGTCAGCATCTGTTTTGACTTTAGCAGCTAGTTTGTATCATCAGTGAATTTAATAATGAAGCTATTAATGTTCTCCGATAGATCTGAAATGAAAATTGAGAACAAAGTTGGGCCCAACACCAACCCCTGAGGAACTCCACTATTCACATGGCATAAGTCAGATGAATGTCCCTTATTGTTACACTCTGGGTACAATTATACAACCATTCTTCTACCCAACTGACAATTGTATTGTTTATATTATACTTTCTCATTTTATTTAATAGAATGTCATGTGATACTTTGTCAAAGGCCTTACAGAAGTCCAGGAAGATTACTTCACAGGGTCATTGTTTTCCATCATTTTGCTAATATGTTCATAAAAGACTAGGTTTCGGTCAGACAAGACCTGTTTTTTTTTAAAGCCATGTTGTTTATGATCTATTATTCCTTTTTTCTAAGTCCAATTCAAGTTTGTATTTAAGTAGAGATTCAAAGATCTTTCCCAAGACACTAGTTAGGCTAATTGGCCTATAATTTGAGATCTCTCAGTATTGCCTTTTTATGAATTGGTGTCACTACCACTGTTTTCCAATTGTTTGGTATATTACTGTGTTGTAAGGATTTATTAAATATCTCAAATAATGGGTCTACCATCCAATTTTCAATTCTTTAAGTAATCTAGGTGTAACTTATCTGGCCCTGAGATTTACTAACATTTAATAAATTTAATATCTTTAATATCTCATCCTTAGAAAATTTGATGAAATCATCTGATTTATTATTAGGTGATGGGTTTCTAAAGCTGGACTTTGGATGGAAAACAATACTAAAATATCTGTTGAATTCTACTGCCATCCCCTTAGATGTACTTATTTCTTGCAACAAATCCAAATACAAAAGATTGAAAACCAAAAGGATGGAACTCAAAGTAACAAAATAGATTACACATAACAGAGGAAATTAAATGAAGGTAAACAAAAGGGAAATTTAATAAGGCAGCAACCACCCCAAAAGGGTTCATATCCATCCATCATTAAGTCTCTGTAGAGACAAATCACCCAGTGTGCAAATTAATCTGCTCTCCTCTACAAAATGGTTCTGACATGTCACCCAGTCACTGTGGATAGAATGTTGTCAATATCTATAAAACATCAAGTTTAGGGTTGGCATTGTGTGTGCAGCACCAATAGATGCACACAGGAGTATCATAATTTTGAATGGGTGTTGACTTCACATACTCCCGAATTTGCTCTTTCATACTGTAGTTCTCATTGTATAAACTATGTATAAAGTGGGAAAATCACACACAATGCATAGATGACAGATTCCATGAGGCATGAGATCAGATGTTTGACCTGATACTGCAAAGAGTTGGTCAGACTGATGAAGAAGTTACCCCAGAAAGAAAGGTTATAGGCATTGCATCCCACAACAATAGAAACCCAAGGGCCAGGCCAGAAATCGAGGTGGGGCCCTCTTATCTTTTTAACAACAAAATGACTTGGGAATGGGATAGCTCACTGGATTGATAGCAGGTTAAGGAATCTTTTCACCTCTAGGTCACTGGTTAAAATCCAACACAGGTCAGTAGTGATTAAAAGTAGTGGCCATTATCACTGAGAGTAGTTCAGTGGCCTATGTGAAATGAGTTGTGGTGGTCTCAGTCTAGTTTCCAGTGTGCAGTTGTCCACATCACAAAGCCACCAACACAACTGACACTAATTGGCACCCTTGCTCACAGTCTCCCAGGACAGGCCAGGACTAAATGAGCATGGAGTCTCTACTACCCTCTTACCTAAGTGGTGATCCTTCCATGCCAGAGTTGACATACATTGCTAGTAAAGTCTGGGGAATGTTGCACCAGTCATGCAGATAAGCAGAGGACTTCAGCTTTCAGTGTTGTCAATCCAGCACCTTTCATGAGTACTAAATTCACACACAGCAAAAAAAAGAGAACAAAATGTAAATGAAAGAAACAAACATAATGACTTCACACAACTTTGTTCCTCAAAGTTTTACTTTTCCTGAAAAACCTATCTGTGTTTGCCGCCACTGCTGTGAGATGAATCTGTGTTTGCAATGATGTGCCAATAGTTTTTAAGCACCCCAGCCATTTGAGGGATACAGAGTTCTAATCAACAATAAAGCTGATGGATTCCTGTTGTTTCCTTTGTCTCTCCCTTGGCATAAGTATTTTTTTTTCTATCTTGGGCCAGTGTCTTGTCAATGGCATCACATCTCTATCTAATAATCTACACTTGAGAGCAGGTGTGGAGATGGAATATGACATCATCAGGACAGTAAATTAAATATTTAATATGTGAGCTCTAAGCTCTCAATAGGATATTCCCAGCACTCTGTTACAGTAATTGTCAATGTATAGTGTGGTCCTCAACCCCAAACAATTTTGAATGCAAAAGGTAGTAAATTTAGATTGCCAGTGATGCATAAAATTCAGATTCAGTCATTAATGTTGATGAGTACCACAGACTGAGTTGCTTCCTGTTCAGTGCCATTTCATATACAAATTATTGGCCCTATGCACTAATTGGCAGGAAATATGTGCCAAGGCGTGTATCCTATCCGCGTCACCTCCGCAACTGTGGACAGGTGTGCAAAGACAGGTATTCACTACCAGCCACCACCTGTCCATGGCCCTGCCTCCATGCGCAGGTCCATGCAGGGTGGCCAGGAGGTGTAGGACCCAGCCTGGCATGCCCACCCTGGATTCCCAGAGATCACTCACGAGTTGGGCCCGGGTCTGGGTGCATGAATTGCACCTGTGGACAACAGGACCCACACAGCAATGCCCCTTGGACTCTGGACCCTCTGGAGCATGGGGGCCACCTCACAGCTCAAGGCAACCCCGCACCTGTGTAGCAAGGCACCCCTCATACATACATACACATGCACACAGGTGCACCTGCCCACACAGGTGGTCCTCAACCCCTTACCTCCAACACTACAGTGATGTTCCACGGTGCCTCTCCAGTACTGACAACCCACATCCTGTACCTGCAGTTCAGGTACCATGAGCTAGACAGCCAGTGGCACAGCCCTCCACACACCTCCATGACTGACGCCTGTCTGCCATACTCCGTGCATGCATCAGCTGTGCACCTATGCTTAAGTCAGATGGCCAATGTCCCTGGAGGTGTGCAGAGGGATGTGCTGCTAACTCATCTGGCTCACGGTGCCATTACTGCAGGTACAGGTTGGGGGGTGTCAGTGCCGGGGGTTGGCTGTGCCTGACTGGTTGCCATGCTGGCACTTTCGGTGATAGGCTGAATGAGCACTGCAGTGCAACCATGGTTTGGGGGCAGCATCATGGGGTGGGGAACACTCTGTGTGTGTGCAGGAGTGTCTGCCAGGGGGGCTGGGATTGGGGAAGGCCCAAGCTGTGTGTGGGGTACCAGCTGCTGCTTGTGGGGCCATTCTGCTGTTCAGTGTGCATGGGGCTGGGCATGGGCACTTATGGCAGGGCTTTCCCTGGTGTACCAGCCTCCACCCCTATGTGCCCCAGTATGCAGCATTACTCACCATAGAAACATAGAAACATAGACTTTGACGGCAGATAAGGACCACTTGGCCCATCTAGTCTGCCCATTTCTCTCTACAGGATAGGCCGCAGATCCCAATTAACCAACAGACTATTTCTTCCTACCCCCACAAGAATTGCCTTATGTCTGTCCCATGCATTCTTGAATTCTCCCACAGTTTTAGACTCCACAACCTCCTCAGGAAGGCTGTCCCATGCATCCACTTCCCTCTCTGTGAAATAATACTTCCTCACATTGCCCCTGAACCTCCCCCCATCTTTAAATTGTGTCCCCTGTTCTTGCTCGTCTCTTTTTCTGAAAGATGCTACCTCTTGGACTTTGTTGATTCCACTGAGGTACTTAAAAGTTTCTATCATGTCCCCTCCTTCTTTCCTCAAGGGTATACATATTAAGCTCCTTTAGTCTCTCCTCATACGGCTTCTCTTGCAGACCCTGCACCATTTTAGTTGCCCTCCTCTGGACTGCCTCTATCCTGTCTATGTCCTTGAGGAGATGGGGTCTCCAGAACTGGACACAGTACTCCAGATGGGGTCTCACCAACTGTCTGTACAGAGGGATAACAACTTCTTGTTTTCTGCTGCTGATGTCTCTCCCTATGCATCCCAGTATACCCCCAGCCCTCCCTACTGCCTTCTTGCATTGCTTGCTAACCTTAAGGTCATCTGATATGATTACCCCAGGTCCCTTTCCTTTTTGTTGTTGTTACTACCCCCCATTGTGTATTCTTCCCCTGGGTTCTTGTTTCCCAGGTGCATTATTTTGCACTTCTTAGCATTGAATCCTAGCTGCCATACTTCTGACCATTCCTCCAACCTTGCCAAGTCCCTTCTTATCCTTTCCATGCCTCCTTGTGTATCAACCCTGTTGCAGATCTTTGTGTCATCTGCAAAGAGGCATACTTTTCCTTCCAGTCCCTCTGCAATGTCACTTATGAAGACATTAAAAGGACTGGACCCAATACTGAACCTGCATGTACCCACTTGTAACCCCTCTTCTTCAGAGTGGACTCCATTTACAATTACCTTCTGTGTCCTGTTGTCCAGCCAATGTTTTACCCAGGCTACCACCCTGGGACCCACTCCCAGGCTTGTTAATTTGACTATTAATCTTTTTGTGGGACTGTGTCAAATGCCTTACTAAAGTCTAGGTAGGCCATGTCCACAGCCCTCCCTTGTCTACTGCTTTGGTCACCCAGTCAAAGAAATCTATTAGATTAGTCTGACATGACCTTCCTGCTAGAACCCATGATGCCTTGGGTCCGTGCCCCACTGGCCTCTAGGTACTAACTATTCTTTCCTTCAGAAGTGACTCCATCACTTTCCCTACCACAGAGGTCAGACTGACAGGTCTGTAGTTTCCTGCCTCTGTCTTGGTCCCACTTTGTGAAGGGAATCACATCTGCCTTCCTCCAGTCCTCGGGTACCACACCATCCTCCCATGATTTATTAAAGAGTTGCCAGAGGTTTCACTAGTTCACCCTTAATTCTTTTAGAATTCTGGGGTGAATTCCATCGGCCCCATTGCTTTGTCCACTTTCAGTTTTAGGAGTTCTTGCAGAACCCTTTCTTTTGTGAAAGGACTGGGATTGACCCCTTATCAAAAGTGCTTCTGTTAATTGGATTAGGCACTTCCCTCCTCTTTTGTGAATACTGAGCAGAAATATTCATTCAGTATCCCTGCTTTTTCACTGTCCCCCTGCCCACTCACCGCTCATTCTATTCGCCTCACTATCCCTCCCTTTGTCTTTCTACTCTTGCTGATGTACCTATAAAAGGTTTTATCCTCTTCTTAACTGAGTTGGCTATCTTTTCCTCAGTTTGGGCCTTTGCTATTCTGACTTCCCTCCTGCTTCCTTCTGCCTTAACTGGTACAGTTCTCTGTCCTGCTCATTCTGTGTTTCCTTATACTTCGGAATGCTATCTTTTTCTTCCTGACTTTCACAGCCCCTCTTTTGAGAACCATAGTGGCTTTTTCTTTCATTTTGATTTGTTTATTTGCTTCACACAAAGGCTTGTTGCCTCTGTGATGGCAGTTTGCTCTGTTGGCATGCCTGGCATGCTCCCCCATCTGTCCCTGGCACGTTGCTGTTTACATGGCCGGGGATCGGTACATACCAGCTGCATGCCCCAGTCATGAATGCCATGTCACCATCACTCCACATCATTTTGAATTTATGATGCCAACATGTCTGGTTTATGTGGAAAATTGGCATCATGCATAGGGCCCAATATCATCTATGAAATGGCCCCAGTAGATTATCTTGTCACAGCATTAGTGACGGATCATAGATGGCCAACCTCCCACTAACTCATGAATAGGTTGGCATAAGAGGGCCTTTGGTGACCCAAATTGCTGTGCCACAAATCTGGTAATTCTCAGTCAGTTGCTGTTTTCCTTATTCATCCTCTTCCTTCCAACAACCTGCCATAGTATTAAACAAATAGTGTATGCTGATGTCTTTTCATAACTCTGTGTCACTTGACAATGTCTCCTTTACTCTATGTAAAGATTTTCAGTCAGTACAGTGTTGGTTCATGGAGAATTAACTGTTACACAACTCTAAAAGAGAAAACCTGCTGTGTCATATTTGGATCTTTCCAAAGTGCAGTCATACTGATGCCACTCTTTAAATACTGACCATTGTGGTATCCCACTTGAAATGTCACTTACTATAAGTACCTTGGTATCATTCTTGATCCCTACTTGTCTTATAGAGACCATGCTATTCACGTTTGCACAGCTTTTAATCAAAAGCTGGGTGTTTTATATAGATTAAACCAGTGTGTTGGCTCACAGAACAGCAGTAGTAATACTGCTGATGGCACTGGTGACTCGAGTTTGGTAAAGGGCTTGGGCCACTGAAGGACTGGCTGGGGGTGGAGAAGGATCAATCATCCAGAGGACTGTTCTCCTCCTCTGGGGGAAGGATTGCAGAAGCCCAGTCTCACACCTGGCCCCTAGTGGTAAGCTTGGGGAAGGCATACCGGGACTGCCAATGGACTAAGCCGTGGTGGGTAGACACCAACACATGGCACATGGTGCATGGGTCTCGCGATCATGGCATCATTGTATGCAGCGCTTTGGGGAAAGGAAAATAGAGAAAATCTTGGTGGCAGGATGGTGTTTGACCCTGGCAGGCTCGCACCCAATCAGCTGGGCTTGCTAGTCCAAGTACTGGATCTGGTTCATGGCAGTGGATTGGGGGACCCCACCAGGGAGGATAAGCCTGGGGTACTTGCCAGTGAAGTCCCGTGGATGTCGGTGTGATGGGGCTGAGGGTCCAGAGATGGGGCCTTCTGAGGTGGGGAAGAAAAATTAACTAAAAAAAGATTAAACCAGTCTTTCACCCATGAAGTTTATCCAGCAATTGCCAAAGGATCCTCCTTCCTTCGTACATTGGAGTCCACTGACTCCTACATACTTCAAGTACAGATACAAAGAGGCTCAAATCTTCTTACAAGAACTTTGTTACTTTGTTCTATCTCGACACTTTGCTCACACCACTGAATTTTAAACCCATGCTTCTGTAGTTCTCCCTGCTGCCCAAAAGTGCTGTTTCCTAGCATGAATAATTGACAAATTCCTGCATCACCCTCACCTCTTCTTCTAACTGAGCTTCTGCATATTTTATTTATTTATTTATTGAGTATTTGGAATAATACCTTGAGTCAAAGATTCTTTTCAAAGATTCCAAATCAGTATAGATTACATACAGTAGAGAATAGAATAGTAAATACAGAAACTGTAGCACAAGCAAGTAAGAATACAGTTACAATATTGCATTAAGGTGACTAGCATGTTCGATACAGGTTTTAACTTGGAGCAAGGCATAAGTCTGGGGAACATATGTGAACCCTGCATTGGGCTAACTAAGAGGGGCTCTGGAGTGATGTGGGAGATATCTGTCCAGAGGTCGTGGTCAATTGATTTAGGGTGGAGGATAGGTTCAGTTGCAGTCACAGAGATTTGTTGACAGTAGGTGGGGTTCCTAGGAAAGGGTTTGTAGGAGCCTAGACTATTGAAGTTTGTGGTGGTGTTTATGCAGGCTATTTACCCAGGTTGGGGCTCGATAGCTGGAAGGACCTTGAATTGGGATGTGTGGCATCGGGACCATGAGGAGTTGCCTGCTAGAACTACAGGTGTGTTGCTGTGTCATGGTTCATTGCATTGGGGAGAGTCCAGCAGGGGTGAGGCTGAGTGAAATCTTTTATCCATGAGGCAAGTGTGAATCTAATCAGAATTTGAGGTTGGGTTTCTCAACTTGTGGCATTGTAAAGAGAATGTGTGGGTTCGATGATCGCAGCCCAGAGTGAGGCAGCAGGTTTTATTGAGGGAGAGCCATAGTCTGGATAAGGCAGAGGAGCTGGCAGCGCTATAGATAAGAATGCCATAGTCTAGGAGGGAGAAGACTGATGAGGAGACTGCAAGGTGGAGAGCATAAGGAGTGAGACAGTGTTTAAACTGTAAAGCTGCCCAGCTGGATGTTGAGAGCTGTAGATAGTAGGTGAGTGTGGAGATGGAAATTGAGGGGTCAAAAAGAGTGACCCCAGGTATTTGAAGGAGTCGACTTGCCTCAAGGGTGGCCTGGTTGGTTGTTAGAAGTGGAGGACAGCCATCCTTCTTGGAGCTGAGCGGGTGAGAGAAATACATAACTTTGGTCTTTTTATAATTTAGATGAGGCATTGTGAGGTGGACCACTTTTGGCATCGCTGATGGAGGATTGAGAGAGAGGTGGAGCTGAGTCGGGTCATGGTTGGAGGAGTACAGGACAGCATTGTCCACATAGAGAAGGATGTTGCCTGAGCAGGACTGGGGAGAAGAGTTAAGAAAGGGGCTGAATAACAAAGGTCCGAGGATAGATCCCTCAGGGACACCTGAGTGGACAGGTAGTTGCCGGATAAGGTGGTTCCAGTTTGACATGCTGCGAATGGTCTGCCAGATAGTCAGCGAACCAGCCAAGGGCATCGTGTGAGAGATCATGTTTGCATAGGTAGTTAGTAGGAGGTAGTGGTTGACGGTGACAAATGCTTTTATGAGGTCGAGGAAGACAGCACCAGAGAGTTGACTTCTGTCAATGGCCTTATGGAGGTGGGTAAACTCCAGAAGGGCGGTCATGCTATGTCCCTATGGAAACCATGCTGCTGGTGGCAAAGTATGTTGTGTTTGTTTAGGTGGTCAATGAGCTGATCAGAGACTATATGCTGTAGTGCTTTAGATGGGGAGAATAGATATAGGGCGGTAGTTACTGGTTGAGGTACGGTCACCATTCTTAAATATGGGGGTGATTGAGGCAGATCAAAGCCTTCTCCTAGGGACCTGAAGTCTCTGGCCAATGTCTGCTGACTTGACATTTCCTCTGCTAAGGGCTTCCAGTGACTCCAAAGTTTTCTTCCTGTTTGCCCCATAAACTTGAAAACCCTCCTAGTCCCCTATGACTCACCCAGGCCAATCCCTGTTTAAACTGGATCTCATTGAACACTTATTGACCCAAAGCATCTGAGAATAACCCACATGATGGCTGCTTATAACTGTTTGGGCAACAGTGTGCTGACCTGCCAGAACATTAGTAATGCTACTGCTCGGGATGCCAGTGATTTGAGTTTGGTAGTGGGCTTTGGCCATTGAAGGGTTGGCCAGATGGAGGAGAAGGATCCATCGTCCAGAGGACTGTTCTCATCTGGGGAAAGGAGGCAGAAGCCCAGTGTACACCTGGCCCATAGCGGTAAACTTGGGGAAAACACACGGACTGCCACAGACTAAGCAGGGAGGGGAGGGAATGCAACAACACATGGCACACGGGTGCATGGGTCAGGCACCATGGCACCATTGCACGCTGCACTCTTTGGGGAATGGAAAATTGGAAAAATTCCTTGGTGGTAGGATGGTGCTTGGACCCTGGCAGGTCCTGCACCCAACTAGCTTGGGGCTGCCAGTCCAAGTACTGGATCTGGTCTACAGCATTGGATTGGGGACCCCACCGGGAGTGCAAGCCTTGGAGTACTTGCCAGTGGTAAGTCCTAGTGTGTGGGTATGATGGGGCTGGAGGGTCCAGACAGATGGGGGCTTCTGAGTTGGAGGAGAAAACAAAACAAAACAAAAGATTAAACAAGTCTTTCACCCGTGAAGTTTATCCAGCAATTGCCAAAGGATCCTCCTTCCTTTGTACATTGGAGTTCACTAACTCTACATGCTTCTAGTACAGGTACAAGGAGGCTCAAATCTTCTTACAAGAACCTTTTGTTACTTTGCCCTATTTGGACCCTTTGTTCACACCACTGCATTTTGCACTCAGGCTTCTGTAGTTCTCCCTGCTGCCACAAGTGGTGGTGTTTTATTGAATGGAGGAAATTTGACAAGGACACCGGATAAATCTTTAAATCTCAGGAAGCACCATAGGATCTTTATTATGCACCTGAATGACCACCAGAAAAGTCAGATAGAATCTTGGTTTAACTTACGGCCTTGCATGACTATCAAATTATTTACCAAAGGGCTTTGCAGCAATACTGTTATGTACTATTCGACCAGAAGCTATAGTTCATTCTTGCCAACAAAATAATGTCAATGTAACCAATCTACAAAGAACAGCATATTTGCATAATGGCTACTGGACATCTCAGTCAACATAATACAGACTGCAATTTCTAGTGCACTCACAGCATAGGGCATGGACCTTACCTTGTTGAGGTTGTAATGGTTGTGGTGAGGCTATGTCTGACTAATTTTATTTGCTTGGCTAACACATGAATTACTGGCAAACCATCACCCTCAAAACATATTACCCAGGATATTCCTTTAATAAAACACCCAACTTTGTAGTTCAAGCTTCAGACAGTTGTTCATTATTTATTTTTTGAAAATACTCCATCTGGGATAACCCCATGTGATGCAGCTTCTGATTTCCATGCCGCTCCCAGGGAAATAGCAGCAGTTAACAGGTACACATAGTCCAGCAGGAATAGTTATTTACAAGCTACAATATAGCCAATGAAATGAACCATAACAGTAAGTACATTCAAACAGTAATCAAAAACAAGTTAACAGATTGGGGTCACAGCAAACAAAGAGCATGAGCATTATTACATAGAAACATAGAAGTTGTGCAGATAAGGACCGCAAGGCCCATCCAGTCTGCTCATTTCTTTTCTACCTTATAAATGTGCCATCGTCTTGCTGTCACTGGCCTAGCTATTCATACTCATCTGTATTGCCCCCTTATGCCTATCCCACGCCTGTTTGAAGCCCTGCACTGTATTCATAGCCACCACTTCCTGAGGTGGCCATTCCATGCATCCACCATCCTTTTGTGAAAAGAATTTCCTCACATTACCTCTTAATCAGCCTCCTCTAATCTCATGCTGTGTCCTCTTGACCTGCTATTTTTCTTATGTTGAAACATGTTAGACTCTTTTACCTTGTTAATGCACTTCAAGGTGTTTGAATGTTTCATCATATCACCCTCTCACTCCTTTGCTCTAGGGTATACACATTGAGCTCCATTAATCTGTCCTCATATGTCTTCTGATGCAGTCCCTGCACCATTTTGATTGCCCTTCTCTGGACTGCCTCAATTTGGTTAATGTCCTTATGAAGGTGTGGCCTCCAGTACTGCATGCAGTACTCAGATGGGGCCTAACCAGTGTCTTGTAAGAGGGATTATTACCTCCTTCTTATGACTTGTGTTATCTCTACTAATACACCCTAACATCCTTAGCTTCTACCTACTGCTTTAGAGGTTTGCTTGATGATTTCAGGTCATCAGTGATGATGATACCCAAGTCTCTTTCTTCCTTTGTGACTGCTAGCAACTTCCTCCCAGCCTATAGGTGGCTTGAGGGTTTCTTCCCTATGTGCATAATCTTGCACTTCTTTGCATTAAATCCCAGTTGCCACTCTTCTGACCATTTTGCTAGTTTATCCAGATCTCTTCTCATTCTGCCCACCCCATCTGGATCATTTACTCTGTTGCAGATCTTGGTGTCATCTGCAAACAGACAAGCTTTACCCTCTAGTCCATCTGCAATTATGCAACATGATCATAGTTGGGTAGATGGGGATTCTGGACCAAACAAATATAGGGAGTGGAAAATGGTTGAAAGACTAGACATGAACACTTGCAAGCTAGAAGTAGTCTTCAGACAGAGAGAGAGATTGTTCCAGATTGTCTGGTGCTGCAAATAAAAATCCTTTCTACCAAACTGAGGTATTTATGGACAATATCATATATTTACTAGTTTAATATCAGTGCCCTGATTTTTATGTAACACAGGGATTACAGGAAAATTTTCAGGAACATGTTTTAAACCAAACAATGTTTATATTATTTATTAACACAATCTAAACTACTAAGTAACATATGACTATGCAGCCTGTATTATATCCATCAGGTATTTTAGGAATCATTGTAACATTGCATTTAGAAATTAATATGCATTCATAGCATATAGTCTCAGACATAGGTACTATGTTCATTTTGCTGTATGTGTTGCAGCAAAGTCTGTCACTGTTACTGAAGCAACCTATTAGTGAAAATGATACAATAACACTGGTGTCTTTTATTTTGATAATGGGCTTGCCACTAAAAGGTAAGCCAGGTTGTCTAATGACTCCCGCCAGGAAGATGCACAGGAGGGGAGGAGTGGGGGAAGCAGAGGAATAGAAGGATGGGGCCTGTGACATCACCAGGCAGGGAAGTGTAAATGACAAGGCATGCCAGAGCCCCAGGATTGGCTAGGAGATGGAGCCAAAGGGGGTCCTGACCAGGGCTGTTCACGGATGCTTCTGGTGCCATGGGAATGGGGTATACTTTCAAGGGGACTGATGTCAGAACCATGGCCAGCATCTTGGGCAGAAGGGGACTACTGAAGGACATCACCTTCCTGGAGACCTTCCCAATATGGGTGGCCCTGGAGGTATAGGGAGATAGGAAGAAAGAGAAGTGCATCTTGTTTGGTGCAACCACAAGGGGGTAGTTGAAGTGATTAATAGGCAAGGGGTGAGGATGGAGACAGTGGGCAGGCTGCTCAGACGTATGTTCTTGCTGGGCTGCAGCTGAACCTATCATTCAAAGTGCAGCATATCAAAGGGTTGAGGAAATGAAGTGGCTGACAGTGTTTCCAGTTTGCAGCTCGACAGGTTTCAGGAGCTGAAGCCACAGGCAGTGCCACACAGGACCAGGATCCTGGACAGGTTATGTGAGGTTGGAAGGACACAGCTGGGGTGCTGTACTGGGATCCTGTGCAGAAAACACACTGAGGGCCTAGTGAAGCAGGGTGGGCAAGGTTCCCAGGTGTTCAGGGGAAGCACGGGTGGGACAAGGATGAACCCACCCAGGACAAGCAGGTAAGGAGGTTCGTGGTGGAGCTGTGGGAAGAAGAGCTGACCCATGTCATAATGGTGGTACACTTAGCCAGCATCAGTTGGGTATGCCAGAACAGGGACTGGCTCGATGTAGAGGCCAGTAGGACCATAAAAAGCATGGTATCGGGGTGGCAGAGGGGCAAGGGCCAGGGTGGACAGGAGGCAACCCATAAGAGGGAGTTGCTGGAAAAGGTGTTATGTTCAACCCAGAAGGTATGCACATTGGCCCAAGAAGGGTTCTATTTCCGGCAGTGTTTGCAGTTATGGCAAAAGGGGCATTCCGGTGGGGGTGGTGGCCCCATGAAAGGCAGTCACTTGGCAGGCTTTACAGCATGAGGATGTGCTATGGGGACATGACAGGGTGATCATTACCCTGGCCAGGTCCAAGACAGACCAAGGGAGGGACCCAGTTGTCCCTGCTGAGGCAACCGCAGTCCACCAACTGCGCCATGGGTGCACTGGAGAGGTATGGGAGTGCTCGGGGAGGGCGGTGGAGTTTTGTTCTGACATGGGGATGACACCCCAGTCACTGGAGCTTCAGTTAGGGGCACACTCAAGAGGGCCCTGACGTTTCCTCAGAGAGGACCCAAGTAAAAAATGCTCCACATTAATTTCAGATTGGGGCAACCATGGAGGGAGCAGAGAAAGGGGCTGCAGTGGAGGAGGTACTGTAAAGAAGATGGGCGTTGGAAGTCCAGCTACTATAGGAGGCATGTAAGTTACTGATAACAGCAACTCACACTGTTATTTTGTTTTCATGGCAGGTTCCAAGAGGAAAATCTGGATAGTGGGCATTCCTTCATATATTGGGCCAAAAGGTTTGTGGTTGCCACCTCCAGAGGAGCAGATTTGAGATATAACACTGAGCTTACCAAGGTGCTGTGGAGGCATTAGGGGGATGAGGTGTTGTGCCCATGCCCCTGATGGAGGAATTAAAGGTGCAATGGGACACGCCGGACTGCCTTATTATACACTTGGGGGCAATGATTTGGGGCCTGCCAAGAGGCATTAGGGCAGAGCATCATGGGAGATTTGGAGAAGTTGAGGGGTAGTGGTCGACAGTGACAATCGGCTGGTCCGACATCACCTCCCGAGGGTTTGGAGGGGTACATGATGTCCAGCTGATCAAGAAAGTTAGGAAGCAGTTAAATAGGAGGGTGCCAAGGGCAATAATCAAAATGGGGAATGCACCTGCAGTACAAGGACATCTCCTTCAATTAGCGTGGTGTATAGGTCTGATGGGGACACCTGTCAGAGTTTGGCATGTGCCTATTGCTAAGGTATCAGGGAGCTAGTAAAACCTATAGCCAGTAAAGGTCTTAGGTACTAGCCCACAAGGAAGCCCTCTCTGTCCATCGCAAGCTGGAGGAGGGACAGTGGAAGAAAGAAAAGGGGGAGTGGGGAAGGGGGATGGGGTAGGTACATGGGCCGGGACAAGGAACCTAGATGTGGTGGTAAAGCGGAGGGTATAGGTCCTGGCACTGGATTCAGAAGTGTCCAGGACTGAGGGCAAAGCCGGTAGGTGGAACTGCATGGTTCTGTGTGAAGGAGGGGCTGGATTCACAGTGTCTGGGCCCTGAAAGCCAAGATGGAAGAATGACCAGAAGAAGGACAGAGGCTGGAACCAGAAAGCTTGAAAGAAAATTTGCTGTGGAATTTGAATAATGAAGTTATAAATATACGAATGATGTAAATATATCCTTTGTCCCATAAATAAATTTGCTAATGAGTAACCAACAAGTTAAACTGTTGTAGCCTCCATAAGTCCTGGGGGATCTAGGGACAATGGGTTTTTGATTGTGCTGAAATTTGTGGCATGTGTCATTTTGTGGCACACAGCAGAAATGAACATGCTGTGGGTGTGGCCTGCCAGTTCAATTTTGAAAAGCATCTGAATATCCATGGGTGTTTTACACTTTTAAATCTATTTCTATTATAATCAGTCTTGCAGTACTTTAAAAGGTCAGCTATGTCTGAGCCTCTGAACAGTGACAAATAACTAATGTACTGTATTTATGATTACATATGTATCTAACTGCACATTTTATTCTTATCAGTATCAATGTTTATTCAATAAACTAAACATAACTAATATCATTACATAGTATTAGTCCTTCATGTGGATATTTCACTGTGCATACTCTACAAAATAAAGCAAGCAACAGACAAACACAAATGGGAGTTAAATAATTCAACATTCATGACTGAACAAAGTTACAGCAGACCCTTCTACTGTATAGTACTTACTGTTCTTGCAGAGTAAAGTACATGTACTGAGTTATAGCAGTGCAGTTATTTGAGTTATAATGAATGTAGCATAACATTTACCATTATTAACCCCATCCAAAAACTACCATATTATATTTCATAAATAAGTACATATTCATTAGACTAGAACTTGGCTACCACTTCTTCACAATCTTGGAACTTATTATGTGTCTGATGTTCAGATATTAGCGGCAGAGAAGGACCTTTGAGAATACATACTAAGGTATATACTAAAAAAATAAAAAAAGATTAAACCAGTCTTTCACCCATGAAGTTTATCCAGCAATTGCCAAAGGATCCCTCCTCCTTTGTAGACTGGATTTCACTAACTCCAACATGCTTCTATTACAGATACAAGGAGGCTGAAATCTTTTGAAAAACTTTTGTTACTTTTCCTTATCTGGACCCTTTGCTCACACCACTGCATTTTGCACTCCAGGCTTCTGTAGTTCCCCCTGCTCCCCACAAGTGCTATTTCCTAGCATGAATAGACAAATTCCTGCATCACCTCGCCTCTTCTCTAACTGACCTTCTGCATATGAAGCCCTGCCCATAGGACCTGAAGTTCTCAGACCAATGCCCACTGACATGACATTTCCTATGCTAAGGACATCCAGTGACTCAAAGTTTTCTTCCTGTTTGCCCTAAACTTGAAACAACCTCGCAGTTCTGAAGTGACTCACCCAGGCCATTCCCTGTTTAAATGAGGTCTCATTGAACACTTACTGACCCAAAGCACCTTGTGAATGACCCACGGATGGCTGCTTATGACTGTTTTGGCAACAATATAATAAGATGCTTATTCTGTCATTCATATTATTATGTCTCCACATTCTATGCCTGTTACTGCTTGGGCCTACTTGTGAAATTCACACTGTGTTTACATTTTGAGTCTTTACTCTTCCGGTTGTCCATGAAAAGGGTACTTGCTCCAGTGCATTAACGGGATACCAAATAAAATAATCATCTCATCAGGACTGAAGCTGCTATTAAATTTAATGTTGACTATTCTGTACTATATATGCTGTTCCATGAAGACTTTGATTTGACTTTATATTGTTAAAGATTTACTTGTTTTAAAGCAAAAGCTACATTATTTATCAAACATAGTGAATGCAGATGAACAAAGCAGAAATATTTTATACTGTGATTCATGAAAAGTCCAAATATTTTTTACAGATTACTTATATAATGTTACATGAGTGCAGGCACAGTTCATAGGTAGTACTGCAATGTTCTGTAAGTCACAAGGATTTATTTTATTTATTTAGTTGCTTTGTTGACCAGGAAAGGAGAGACAGACAAGACTACCTATTTCACCCTTGTCCAAAGGGGGCAGGGGATACAGTTGCAAACCAACTGAAACTGCCAGATTAGCTGTTGGTGATATTTTGTTGAATGGAGGAAATTTGACAGGAGGGGAAGACAGGGAGGTGAGGTGCTACCAGGTGCCACGGCATGGAGGGATGGAAGGAAGATACTGGGGATCACTGGGAAGGCAAGACAGGAGGGTGAGCTGGATGTCATTATCCACCTAGGTACTAATGACTTGGTAAATGGGGAGCCGAAGGAAGTTCAGGAAGAGTTTAGGAAACTGGGAGGGTCTCAGCAAGTAGCTACTTCTGTCACTTCTCAGAAGTACTACTCGTGAGAGGCAAGGGAGAAGATAGGAGTGCATGACCAGGAACTTAACTCATGGTTGAAGAACTGGTGCTGTGAGGAAGGGTTTGGATTCATTGGTGACTGGGGACCCATCTGGAGGGATGGAGGTTTGTTCAAGCCTGACGGCCTGCATCCATCCTGGAGGGAATCCAAGCACTCAATGATAAGTTTAAATGCTACATTGACAAGCATTTAAACTAGCAAAGGGGTGGCAGGCCAGGAAGGATGGTACCTCATTTGCTCACCCCCACAGCTAGTAATGGAACCAGTGAACCAGAGGAGTGGCTATCTCTGCAAAGCAGTGTGCAAAAGTTGGAGATTAGTGTCCAAAAGGTGGATAAGCAAAAGGGGCAAAATTCAGCAGAAGGGCAGACAGCAAGGAGAACCAGGGATAAATGACAACCAAGGAAGGGGCTGGAGTAGAACAGTGAAGCAGTCTAGGGAGGTAAAATCATGGAAAGCCATGTGTGCAATGCCAGGAGCCTTAGCAACAAGATGGAAGATCTGGAGGCTGTCATGGTACAGTCAGACCTGGACATTGTGGCCATCACTGAAACCTGGTGTAATGATAACCATGATTGAGAGATGGCCATACCTGGCTACAACATATTCAGAAGAGACAGAGCAGGCAGGAAGGGAGGAGGAGGGCACTGTATGTGAAAATGACATAAGGGCCACACAGATCCAGGAGGAACAAAATGGGGAGAGATACTGTGGGTTAGCTGGAAAGGAAAATGGGGCCAGCCATCCGCACAGGTGTGGTCTATAGACCACCAGCCCAGGAGGAAGAAACAGATAGGAGTTGATGCTAGCCATCCAAAGGATGGCTGACAAGGGTGAGGTAGTACTGGTTGGAGACTCTAATATACCAGATGTGGACTGGAGCATCCCAGCAGCAGCATCAACTAGGACAGATTTATCCTGGACTCCTTCAGAGTGCCTTCCTCAAGCAACTGGTCATGGAACCAACTCGGCAGAAGGCAATACTGGACCTTGTGCTCACAAACAGGGACAGTGTGATGGGGTAACAGTGGGGAGCACCTGGGTAACAGTGACCACCAGTCATTGTGGTTTGAAATCACAGAAAGAGCAGAACCAAACCACACAAACACGATCCTGGATTTTAGGGGGAGACTTTGGGAAAATGGGAAGATGCTTGAAAGAGGCATTAAGGGAATGGGACAGGAATCAGGGATTGAGGAACAGTGGGCAGTATTTAAAATGGGATTATAAGAACAACAGAATTATGCATTAAGCAGGTTAGCAAGAGGAAAAGAAAGAGGAGACCATTATGGTTTTCCAAAGAGGTAGCAAAGAAAGTGAAAGCCAAAAAGACTGCATTCAGGCAATACAAAAAGACACAGGCAGAAGGGGATAGGGAGAAGTACCAGGAGAAACAAAGGGAGGCAGGGAAGTCAGTAAGGCAAGCCAAAGCTCAGAAAGAAGAACACATTGCAAAATCAGTGGTTAAAGGGGACAAAACCTTTACAGGTACATAAGGAAAAAAGAAGGACAAAGGAGGATAGTTAGACTGAAAGGGAGGATGGGAGCAGCGTGGAGGATGACAACAGTAAAGCTGACATATTGAACAGGTATTTCTGCTCAGTCTTTACTAAGGAAGAGGGGTAGTGGGTCTGAAGGGAGTACAAGGGTGAGAAGGTGCAGAAATGGACACAAGTCCCTTTACGAGAAGGGTCCTGAAGGAACTGGTAGTAATAAGAGTTGACAAAGCAATGGGGCCAGATGGGTGCACCCAGGGTCCTTAAAGAACTAAGAGAGGTGGTGGCTGAACCTCTGGCTATCCTGTTCAGCCAATCACTGGAAACAGGGAGGTACCCAAAGACTGGAGGACAGCAGATGTAGTCCCCTTATACAAAAGTGGGAACAAAGAGGAAGCAGGGAACTACAGACCAGTCAGCCTCACCTCGGTAGTGGGAAAGATCATGGAAGCACTACTGGAAGGAAGTTGGTGGAACATCTGGTTGTCAATGGACTACAGGACCCAAGGCAGCATGGTTTCACCAGGGAGGTCATGTCAGACCAACCTCATTGAATTTTTGACTGGGTGACTAGGGAGGTGGATCAGGGGAGGGCAGTGGACATGGCCTATCTGGACTTCAGCAAGGCCTTTGACACTGTGCCACATAGAAGACTATTACACAAACTGGGGAATATGGGTGTGGGCAGGACAGTAGTGTGGTGGGTAGGTAACTGGCTGGGTGGCAGGACACAGAGGGTGGTGGTAAATGGCTGTCACCCACAGAGGGAAGAGTGACCAGTGGGGCACCACAGGATCAGTGCTGGGACCGGTCCTATTCAACATCTTCATCAGTGACATTGCACAGGATATAGAAGGCAGAATTTCACTGTTCGCTGATGACACAAAGCTCTGTAACAGAGTAGACACACCAGAGGGTGTAGACAGAATGAGAAGGACCTGCAGAAACTTGAAGAATGGTCAAGGGTTTGGCAGTTGAAATTCAATGCAAAGAAGTGCAAGATAATGCATATGGGGCACAAAAACTCTGGCACAATATATCAGTTGGGGGTGAGGATATAGCATGCACCAAGCAGGAAAGGGATCTTGGGTTGTCATCTCTGATGACCTCAAGGTAGGAAACAGTGTGACAAGGCATCAGGTAAAGCAAATAGGATGCTGGGATGTATAGGCAGGGGCATCACCAGCAGGAAAAGGGAGGATCATAATTCAGCTATACAAGACACTAGTGAGGCCCCACCTGGAGTACAGTGTACAGTTCTGGAGACCATACCTACGTAAGGACATAGACAGGGTGAGAAGGTTCAGAGGAGGGCAACAAAGATGGTGCATGGGTTGCATCACAAATCCTATGAAGACAGGTTGAAGGAACTGAACATGTACTCCCTGGAGGAGAGGAGGAGAGAGGATATGATAGAGACATACAAGTATCTTACAGGGAGGAACAGGGTGCAGGAAAACACTATTTTAAGCGAAAAAGATGTTTCAGGACTAGAGGCATGGGATGAAGTTGGAGGGAGGGACGATTCAGAGGAAACATGAGAAAGAATTTCTTCATAGAACAGGTGGTGGACAAGTGGAACACCCTGCCAGAGGAAGTGGTGGGGGCTGAAACAATCATGGGATTTAAGAATGCATGGGATAGACATAAAGGAATTCTAGAGGTCAGGGGTAAGGGAAATAGACTTCTAGGAAAACAAACTGAACTTACAAGCTCAAATGGGCAGACTAGGTGGGCCATAGGCCCTTATCTGCCGACACTGTCTATGTATCTATGTATCTATATACTGTTTGACTCAGAAGCTATAGTTCATTCTTGCAAACAAAATAATGTCAATGTAAACAATCTACAAAGAACAGCATATTTGCATTATGGCTACTGGATGTCTCAGTCAACATAATACAGACTGCAATTTCTAGTGCGCTCACAGCATAGGGCATGGACATTATCTTGCTTGTGGCTGTAATGGTTGTGTTGAGGCTGTGTCTGACTAATTTATTTGCTTGGCTAACACATGACTTACCTAAACCATCACCCTCAAAACATATTACCAGGATATTCCGTTAATGAAAACACCCAGCTTGGTAGTTCAAGCTTCAGACAGTTGTTCATTATTTATTTTTTGAAAATACTCCATCTGGGATAACCCCATGTGATGCATCTTCTGATTTCCATGTCGTTCTCAGGAAAACAGCAGCAATTAACAAGTACACATAGTCCAACAGGAATAGTTACTACAAGCTAAAATACAACCAATGAAATGAACTATAATGGTAAGTACATTCAAACAGTAATCAAAGTAATTTGACAAAGTGGGGTCACAGCAAACAAAGAGCATGAGCATTATTATGCAACATGATCATAGTTGGGGAGATGGGGATTCTGGACCAAAACAAATATAGGGAGGTTAAAGTGGCTGAAAAGACTAGACATGAACATTTGCAAGCTAGAAGCATTCCTCAGACAGAGAGGAGATTGTTCCAGATTGTCTGGTGCTGCAAATAAATAGCCTTTCTTCAACACTGAGGTACTTATGGTCAATATCATATATTAACTAGTTTAATATAATTGTCCTGCTTTTATATAACACAGGGATCACATGGAAACTTTCAGGAACATGATCTAAACCAAACAATGTTTATATTATTTATTAACACAACATAAACTACAAAGAAACATATGACTATGCAGCCTGTGTTATACCTGTCAGGTATTTTAGGAATTATTGTGATGTTGCATTTAGAAATTAATATGCATTCATAGCATACAGTCTCAGCCACAGGTACTATGTTCATTTTGCTGTTATTTGTTGTGTCTGTCCTCACTGCTGAAGCATCCCATTAGTGAAAACAATACAATAACAATGGTATCTTTATTTGGATAATGGGTTTTGATTGTGCTGAATTTGTGGCATATGCCATTTTGTGAGCACATTGCAGAAATGAACATGCTGTGGGTCTGGATTGCCAGTTCAATTTTGAAGAGCATCTGAATATCCATGGGTATTTCACACTTTTAAATTTATTTTATTTATATTTAATTTAAAAGGTCAAATAAGTCTGAGCCAAATAACTGATGTACAGTACTGTATATATGATTGCTAATGTATCTAACTGCACGTTTTATTCTTGTCAGCATCCATTTATTCAGTTAACTAAACATAACTACTGTAATACCATTATATAATATTAGTCCTTCATGTGAATATTGGCTTTCATACATATTATACAAAATAAAGCAAGCAATGAACAAGCGCAAATGGGAGTTAAATAACAATTCAACATTCATGACTGAATGAAGTCACAGCCAGACCCTTAAACTGTACAGTACTTACTGTTCTTGCAGAGTAAATTACATGCACTGAGTTATAGTAGTGCAGTTATTTGAGTTATAATGAATGTAAACAGCATTTACTATCACTAATCCGCATCTGAAAAATTAACATATTATATTTCACATATAAGCACATATTCATTAGACTAGAACTTCTGGCTACCACTTCTCCCAGTCTTGAAACTTATTACATATCTGGTGTTCAGCTATTATCGGGCAGAGAAGAAATTTTGATAATACATTCTAAGGTATATTCTAAGGTGGGAGGAAGCATGTTAGCTGCTAGAACAATCATGACTATCCACTTGCTTCTAAATGATAATAAATCTGTAAATTCCCATTACCCATGCCAAGACCCTTACCCTTACCCTTTTTAACAGTATTCATCTCTTCTAATGTCATAAAATATTTAAGGCAGTACATTCCATAACCCATTATTCTTTTCATCCATTTCCTTTCAAATCTTTTAAATAGTATACACAACAATTTGAGACCATGCCCTTGGGCCTTTTATTTCAAATTCAGTGTTAAGTTCATATTGTCTCTAGTTTCTCATTCCTATACTGAACAGCAACATCAAATCACCTCATGTTCTTCTCATTGCTAAGGTAAACAGACCTAGACTGTTGAATCTTTGCTCATACAGAATAGGTGTGTCTTCTAATCAGTTTATGATTTGTCCTAGCATTCTCTGCACTTTTTGAGTCTGGCTAAGCCATTTCTCAGGTGTGTGCTACAAAACTGGGAACAATAGTTCCAGCATGGCCTGATCAAAGTTCTATGAATTATTCTTTTCATGTCCCTTAAACAATTACATCCTTACTGTTGAACACAGTATATTTGTTTAGCCAGGAAAGAAGGCTAGGATAGTATTCATTTCTCAGCCTGGGAGGCGGGGGCAGGAACTATTGATTGATATTAAATCAAGTTAATTTGCTGATGGATTAGTGGATGTTTGATAAATTGGCCATTTCTATCTTATCATCATTGTTTTGCGTTATTTTCAGTGAGAACACTGACTGATCTATTTGTCCCTTCAATATATTTACATATTATTATAAATCTTTGAGGTTCCCTTTTGGCCTTGAGACAATCTTTTTCAAGCTTTTTTTTTTTCTAATGGTTTATTTACATAGTTTTGTTTTGATATGTATTTGTTCAAGTTCAGAAGTTCATGGTTTGTTCCAAGGATGATTAAAATCTGTTACCTATAATATCAATTAAAAGTAAGATTAGAAATTTCATTCCACAAGTAAGTTGACATAAGTATACAAAGTCAACACCACAACAGTTCCTTCACAAAATATATAAAACAATATTTTGTAATTTTATATTTATCCTTTGAAGTTAATGAAGATGATGGGCCTGGTTTTCAAAGGTTGATGCAGGATTTACACTAGCCCAGCATCAGTCCTGAAGTTTGACACAACTGTGCCAAACAAATTCCCATAACTTGCACCTAATTTTATAATGTTTGGCACAGTTGTGACAATTTCTATGATTTACAGCAGCTTGGCATGTCGTTAGCACAAGCCTCATAAAAGGGTCCCCAAATAGCACAAAGTTACAGCAAGGGGTGCTGGTCTAACTTTACTGCATCTACCACAAGGGACTTGTATTAGGGCTCTGTGGCTACCTTTCTTGCAAAATCACAATTGCCCCATTGTTTGACACAAGTCGCTACTTACATCAAACTCCCTGATGCAATTCCTTTGGCGCCGCTCTAACCCCCTATGAAAATCAGGCCCAATGTATCCTTTCTTAGAAATTATGTGTTCAAATTAACAAATCTCTTTGTGGTCAGATCATTATGCAACAGTTGCAAATAATCCAATACCAAATTTTCTAGGATGGGACCAAGCCACTTGGCATTGTCAATCTTATACCAACTGTGTAACAGTGTAATAGTCAGTCTTATACCAACTACGTAATAGTAATTGATGAGTATTATGTTTGATACCTCCTATTTTACAAATGCAAATCAACCGATGTCCTTCACTTTCTTGTATCTCCCTTCTGTTGTTTCTTATTTGTTCTGAGTCTAAAAACAGTCAGATTGCCTGTGCTCTTTTCTGTTACCCATAGAAATATGATTGTAAATTATACTGAGTCAAAACTGACATAAAAATAGATTACATGTATATTCCCTGTCATTTTCAAGTCATCCTAACTTGAGATAATGGACAGAGTCTGTTTAAAAATGTTCCCACATTATAAATTGATAATAATATTTCTTCTGCTGTTCTCCTGCATACAGTTGAGATATTTTTAATGCAGTTAGGTTATTCTGAACTGCCATTAGCCATACTGGAAGGCAACCTAGTAAAAGCTAACTTAGACTGCCATTATCCATCTTGGAAGGCAACCTAGTAAATCCAACATCAACATTTCTTGTTAGTATATAGCTGGAAGTCACAAACTGCATATATTTATAACCCTTCCTAATAAAGTAACATAAAATGGCAGAAAAAATCTAGTAATTTCATTGGTAGAGAGATGTCAGCTGACTGTATATTAAATCTCTATAAACATATGGTTAGCTGCCGAATCTCATTTTCATCTAAAAAAAAAACCTCCTAACACACTCATATCAATAAAGCTCTAAAATGAAAATTCAAGAAAGCCAGTGACCGCCATCTTGAAATTCATATCCTTTACTACTAACATTATTTAAACCTATTTTATACAATCTGTTCAACAAAATAGTTCAACTCCTAATGATGTACATTTTTAAACATCACCTTACCATTTACATTGAATACAATAGATCACCACAGCTGAAAATAACTTCTGTGGCCTCTGTTTTGAAAACTACTGTTTCCCCAATCCCTCACTAACAAACACCATAGTGTTCAGAGCTCAGTGATACGTTTGACTCCCCACTCAAAATACACTTCCATACTAATTTGGATTTAACTGAATATGAAACACCATTTATTTCAGACACACAACTTTCGTCCTCTGTGAGGGTTTGGCTGAGCTCAGCAGACGAAGCATTATGGCTGAAGGGGCTACACAACTAGCTGTCTTCCTCTGCAGGCGAGGTGGATCCAGCACAGGACAAAACAACAGCAGTGGGAGTACCACTGCAGATCATTGAATAAAGTGGTTCATAACAGATTGTGAACATCTGAATCAGTGATCTTTTAAAGGAAAACTGTCACCACCAGAATCTCCTTACCCCCAAAATCTTACCCCCAATTAGCCATTTCACAATAAAACACATTTTTTCAGTGCTTTAACTTTCTTTATTTTATTGTTGCAAAGCCCAGGATTTCATAACATGGCAGATGCTACACAGTTCCATTTCAAGTGAGTGCAGCACTGCACTGCTCACTTCAATACAAAGTGTATTGAAGTGGTAATGCTATAATTTCACTTGAAATGGAATTACACAGTGTCCGCCATGTTACAGAATCCAAGACTTTCAATAATAAAATAGAGCAAGATTAAAACACCAAACAAAATATGTTTTCGTGTGAATAGCTAATTAACTAAAAACATTGAGGAGGGAGAGTCTGCTGATGATAGCGTTCCTTTAATATAATTACAATAATTTCTCCTCTCTTGCTGTGAGGAAAATGGGAGGAAACAAGAGATGTGATGGGTGAAAAGCAGCCCCATTCAACCTGCTCATCATTTTGGGGGGTGAGGTGACAAGGGAGATGCAGAACACACAGGTCTCCTGACGTCACTGAAACAGTTTGGCATCCTGTCTACTCCTGCTTTGAGGTAGGTGGTAAGGATATCCAGGAAAGACAAAGACTTGGAAAAACACTGCTTCTGTAATTAGAGATCTACAAAGAGACCAACTGATCAGTAAATCCTGACTGTGTGACTAATGCTGCCTACTGACTAAACATGCCAACAGCAATACTATTTGATGAAAACATTCATATTTTTTAACATTCAAAACCAAAACAATTAAATGTTTTAAAATAAACAGTGTTTGTTCTTACTTTTGCTATTACACAAAAAGAGACCAAACAAACCAGTGTGATAAAGTCACTCCAGGGTGTGCATTGAAGGATTCTATTGCACTTCTCAGAAGTGAAAGGACACCTTGACTTCTGCCTTGTGCCATACTATAACCCTGGGGCATGTATGAACATTCTTTCATGCACACACTGTCATAGCTTATTACTTACTTAATTTTGCTTTGATATTAATATTTATTACTCTCAGACTGCCATAATCTGGGAGGGTATACCTGAGGGAGTCCCAAAAGGATTTCAAAAGTGCATAACTGGTTCCCCACATCTTTTGTAGTTCTGGTTGCCTAAATCTCTGCTCCATAGAGTGCCTGCATTTCCACTAGAGGAGTTAACACAACTACACAATCTCCATATAATTACCCCAAATTCAGTATATGAGCAAAGCTTTTAATGCACAGTAGATATTGATTAAGTTTATTAGTATTCCCTTACTGTACAACTTCAAGATAAACTATTGGTCATTTGCTGCTGTTTATCCAGCAAAGGCAATTTGCTTTGTTTGCCTTAATAGTCAGTGAGGAAAAAGCTGAGCAGCAGTTTGACACCAGGCCCTTCTGGATTTGAGACCTTTTAAAAGCTTGGGATGAGGTGTTCCATTTTAGATAGTACTACAAGAGGATTGTGAGAATGCAGCATAGCTGTCACTATTAGACATTGATCAAGGGTGAGTGCTGGAATTGACCTCCTGCATTGTAGTGCAGGATCAGGGCTAAGCTACTGGGACAACTCTGCACTTGTGGTGCAACTTATATACCTCTGAAGCACTACCACATTATTTTAATGGTGATATTCATCTCCAGGTAGTGCTTTTTAATAGTTAAATTACTTTTTAACAGTTTGGAAGATCAGAAACATAGAAACATAGAATTTGATGGCAGATAAGGACTGCCTGGCTCACCTAGTCTGCCCATTCCCTACCTACTTCAATGCCAGATCCTACATAATCAACAGATTACCCTCTCTTTCCTAACACTAGGGTTGCCTTCTGTCTATTCCATGCATTCTTGAACTCACCTATTGTTTTAGCCTGTACAACTTCCACTGGAAGGCTGTTCCATGCATCCACAACCCTTTCTGTGAATTAAATACTTCCTCACATTATCCCTAAGTCTCCCCCAGACTCATATTGTGACCCTTGTTCTTGCACATCTCTTTTTCTGAAAGATGCTGCCCTCCTGAACCTTGTTGATTCTCTTGAGGTACTTGAATGTCTCTATCATATCCCTCTCTCCCTCCTTTCCTCCAGGGTATGCATATTGAGGGCCGTCAGCCTTTCCTCATAGTCAATGTCAGTAGCTCAGTGGGTAGCACACTCACCTCTGAGCCAAGAGATCAGAGGCTGAGGGTTCAGTTCCCACATCTGGCACATGGGTTAATATCCAGTACTGACACTGTAGTGGCTGATAGAAGGCACTCATTGCAGCGTTAGGTCAGAGCTTTTAGCTGATTGTTTCATGAGGGCACAGTTTAGGCCCAAACCCTTCCCACCCCTCACCCACCCACCCCTGGAAATAGTTCCTTTATACCTGGGGTTCTGACATCATTTCCTCAAGAGGGCAAGGTGCATATCACTGTCATATCCTCTCTAGCACACTGCACTGACAACATAAACATACACATTATATAATATATATATTTCTATATAACAAACCAGTCACACACACACAAAAAAAACAACTAAGGTAGACAGACATGTGGGGAGTAGTGCAATGTAAATGGCTGTGGGGCACCAGTCTTCCAGGAGTCTTTCTGGAGGATGAGATGCTGCCCTGTTTGCAGACAACTCCCTGCCTTGAGGAGGAAGTTGCCTGTCTTCAGCCACACTGGACAGTAGTAAGGGAACCTCTCCCATCCAGGGAACATCACAGCCACCACCACTACCTCAGAGGTTGTGAAGAAAGTACAGCAGTTGGACCACAGGGGGCTCAGGAAGGGTAAGGGTGGTGGAACAAAGGCATACCCAGTCAGTTGTTACACTCCACAATCCATACACCATTCTGGGGAGCATAGTTCCCCTATGGATGCACCCACAGAGGAGACTAAAGAGGTTGCAGGCAAACTGTCACAAGGGAGGCCCTCAGGAAAGGGCAAGGGCACCACAGGAAAGGAAGCAACTCCTGCTGGGGGACTCAATTAGTAGGGGATAGAACTGGGGAGCAGGAAAACTGAAGTAAGGTGCCTGCCTGGTGCCATGGCTTGGAGGGACAGGAAGCGCATCCTTAGGATCACAAGAACAGTTGCAGGAGTCTGAGCTGGCGTCATTGTCCACCTAGGGACAAATGACTTGGTTCATCATGAGATTAGAGCAGTGCAGAAGGACTTTGTAGAGTTGGGAAGGGGCCTAAGACAAGTAGCACACACAGTATCCTTCTCAGAGGTGCTGCCTGTTAGTGGCATGGGTGAGGCAAGAGTACTTTGCACCATGCAGTTTAACGAAAGGTTGAAAAAATGGTAGTGAGCACAGGGTTTGGCATCATTGGGGACTGGCTTTTCACCTGGAGGGACACCAGCCTATACTGGCAGGATGGTCTGCATCTGTCCAGGAAGGGCACATGTCTTTTGGGCAATCGGTTTAAATGCTTCATTGGCAAGCTTTTAAACTAGTCAAGGGGAGGCACTGATAAGCAGCAGAAAATCCCAGCCTCCCTACAAAACAGGGTACTAAATGAGAAAAGACCAAGGTAGAAAGGTCAGTGGGGATGCTGCTACAGAAGGTAAAGCCATCAAAAATGGAGAGCAATGAGTACCAATGCCCATAGTCTGGGTAACAAACTTCCTGAATTAGTGGCCTTGATGGAGGAGGAACATCTGGATATCGTGGCAGTCACAGAAACATGGTAGACACAGAACCATGACTGGGACATAAACATACCAGGATACACTATCTACAGGAGGAACAGGGAAGGTAAAAGAGGAGGAGGAGGGTAGCTCTCTACATAAGGGAAGGAAATAAAGCAACAGAACAAAAGGGTAAACAGGAGGAGAAGAAGCACTGTGGGTCAATTTGGAGCCAGGCAATGGCACCACAATCTGCACAGGGTTGTATATGACCCCCTCTCAGGGGAGGAAATGGACAAGGAAATGATAGAAAGTATACTTAGAATGGCAGATAAAGGGAGATACAGCTAATGGGTGATCTGAATATGCCAGATGTTAACTGGAGTGCAGTTGCAGCAGCCACTTCTAAGGTGGGGTTATTCTAGATGCCCTACAGGGACATGCCTAGACAACTAGTATTGGAGCCCACTGAGAGTGAGCAATCTTAGATCTGGTTCTCTCAAATGGAGATGGAGAGAGGATCACAGATGTGAAGTGCATAGCCATCAGAGAACTAGTGACCACTGAACAGTATGGTTCACAATAAACATAGCAATAGAGTCCAAGCCAAAAAGGCAAAAGTACTGGACTTCAGGAGGGCTGACTTTGTCAAAATGGGTGAGTGCCTAAGGAATGCACTAGCAAATGGGCAGGAAGGAGGGTGGAAGAACAATGGGAATAATTAAAACTGCTATCACAGAGGTAACAAGCTTTGTGTGAAGCAAATAAACAAAACAAAATGATGTTAGAAACCACTATGGTTCTCAAAGGAGGTAGCAGTGAAGGTTCAAGAGAAAGAAAGCATTCAGAAAGTACCAGGAATTACAGAAGGAGCAGGACAGAGAATTGTATCAGTTAAAACAAAAGGAAGCTGGGAAGGCAGTCAGAACAGCAAAGGCCGAACTGAGGAAAAGATAGGCAGCTCAGTTAAGAAGGGATAATACCTTTTTAGGTATATCAGGAGAGAAGGAAGACTAAGGGAGGGATAGTGAGGCTTAATAAAGGTAAGGGGTGGGCAGAGGGTGATGGTGAAAGGCAGAGATACTAAACAAATATTTTGCTCAGTATTTACAAATGAAGAGGAGGTACCTAAAACAAACAATAGAAACACTCTGGATACAGAAGTTGATACCAGCCCATTTACAGAAGAAAGGGTTCTGAAAGACTCTTAAAGCTGAAGGTGGACAAAGCAATGGGGCCTGATGGGATTCATCCCAGAATTCTAAAGAACTAAGGGTAGACCTAGTGACACCACTGACTACCCTCTTTAACAAATCATGGGAGGATGGGGTGGTACCTGAGGACTGGAGGAGGGCAGATGTGATTCCCTTCCCAAAAGTGGGAGCAGGGCAGAAGCAGGAAACTACAGACCTGTTAGTTTAACCTCAGTGATAGGGAAAATGATGGAATCACTTCTGAAGAAAAGAATTGTCAAGTACCTAGAGGCCAGAGGGCATAGGACCCAAGGCAGCATGGATTCACAGCAGGAAGGTCATGCCAGACAAATCTAATAGATTTCTTTGACTGGATGACCAAAGTAGTAGATCAGGAGGGGCTGTGGACATGGCCTACCTAGACTTTAACAAGGCATTTGACACAGTCCCACACAAAAGATTAATATACAAGTTAGCCAGCCTGGGAGTGGGTCCCAAGATGATAGCCTAGGTAAGTATTGGCTGGAGAATAGGACACAGAGGGTAATAGTAAATGGAGTCCACTCTGAAGAAAGGGGGTTACTAGTAGGGTACCACAGGGTTCAGTAATGGACCAGTCCTCTTCAATGTCTTTATAAGCGACATTGCAGAGGGACTGGAAGAAAATATGTCTCTTTGCAGATGACACAAAGATCTGTAACAGAGTTGATGCACAAGGTGGGGTGGAAAGGATGAAAAGGGACTTGACAAGGTTAGAGAAATGGTCAAATGTATGGCAGCTTAGATTCAATGCTAAGAAGTGCAAGGTAATGCACCTGGAAACAAAACCAGGAAGAGTACACAATGGGGGTGAGATACTAACAACAACAAAATGGAAAGGGACTTGGGGGTAATCATATCAGATGACTTAAAGATAGGCAAGCAATGTGAGAGGGCAGTAAGGAGGGCTGGGGGATACTGGGATGCATAATGAGAGACATCACCAGTAGAAAACAGGAAGTTGTTATCCTGCTGTACAGACAGCTGGTGAGACCCCATCTGGAGTACTGTGCAGTTCTGCAGACCAATCTCTGCAAGGACATAGACAAGATGGAAGCTGTCCAGAGGAGGGCAGCTAAAATGGTGCAGGGTCTGCACCAGAAGACATATGGAGAGAGTAAAGGGCTTAATATGATAGCCTGGAGGAAAGGAGGGAGGGGGACATGATAGAAACTTTCAAGTACCTCAAGGAATCAACAAAGTCCAAGAGGGTAGCATCTTTCAAAAAAGAGGTGTGCAAGAACAAGGGGCACAATTTGAAGATGGGGGGTGGCTCAGAGGTAATGTAAGGGAGTATTTTTCCACAGAGAGGGTTGTGAATGCATGGAACGGCCTTCCGGAGGAGGTTGTGGAGTCAAAACAGTGTGGTTGAATTCAAGCATGCATGGGACAGTCATAAGGCAATTCTAGAGGGGTGGGGTAGAAAGAAGTAGGCTGCTGGTTAACTAGGATCTGTAGCTTATCCATTAGGTAAGAAATGGGTAGACTGGGTGGGCCAAGTGGTCCTTATCTGCCATCAAATTCTATGTTTCTATGATAGTCCAGCATGAGAGGGTGCAGCACTTCTGAGGTGCCGTCTTTCAGATGAGGACATCAAACTGAGGTCCCATCTGCCTGGATTGGTGGTAGTTCAGGTGAATTTTAAAGATCCCATGGCACTTCTCGAAAAGAGTAGGGAAAAGTTTATTGAAAAAACTGACAAGTATATACAATCCAATAATTCAAAACAGTATTAACAGAAATGATCACCAAAGCATAAGCAAAAGAAAAGAAAACATAATTAAATAAAACTTCATCCAATTTTATCTTTCATAAAGGGACAGACAGCCATCGAAGAGCCCATACCTTCTGATACATGTGTTGCTGTTCAAACATACATTGGTTGTACAATTCTTTTCAATGATATAAACAGCTGTTTTAGGGATCCTGGTACACCTGCTGTAACACATATTTATTTACGTATCTGCCATAAACTAAATTTAATAATGGAAAATATCTAACATAGCAAGCTTCTATCTATTCCAATATTTTGCAAACTAAACCCCCAACCACTTCTTCATATGTCACATTCTGTCAATACTGATTCCTCCATACACTAGCTAATATATTCCATACTTCCTATACATAGGGACATAAAGAAGAAAATGCTGCATAGTCTCTTCCTGAGTTACACAGCATGATCTAGGACACATTCGTTCTTCCAACCTTTTATGCTTTGCATTACCTTTAACAAATAATTTACCATGTGCACTTAACCACATAACATCCCAAATCTTTGAGGGAATGAATTTATCAGTTAAAGATTCTAATAATGAAGAACAATATACGGGTAAACATTTTTAAAACCACTTCTGTAATACCATGCTGGGTATTAATAGCCTTATAAAGTATTTACTTGTAGGAATCTGCACTACTGCAGAGTTAACCTCATTTTTCAATTTAGCAAGAGAAGGTCAAAAGATACATTTTCTTTGACCTGAGCCAAGATTGATCCCTGTGTTTCCCATGTCTGATATAATGGATGAAGCCAATGGTTAGCTTTTAAAATCCGAACAGCCTGACTAGGTCTAACTGGATCTAGTAAGTTATTATGAAAAAAATACTATAAACAAAAATTACTGGATTAAGTAAATTTAAACCCCTTTCCTACTGGCAGATATAAAACTCCCTCTTAATAGGATTCAAACGACTCCCCAAATTAATTGGAAAACTAAACTTAATAGGGTTACCTCATATATATGCGGTAATGGGTATATTGCACTTATAAATAAAAATGTAGGAAGGAGAAAGGTTTAACTACAGCAACCTTCTCTTTTGACTGTTACCAATTCTTCCAATTAACTGCTTTTGACTGGGCCAATTCTAATTTATCTTTTCAATTAAGACAGGCATTATCCTCTCTGTCAAACCAGATTCCCAAAAATTTAAAGGCCCCTTTGTCATCTTAATCCCTTGCAATGTCTCCAACTGTGATACAATACCACTCAGGGCATAGATGAAACTCTTCCCTTATTAATCCCTTGCCCTGTCGGTTTAGAATACTTCTCGATCACCTCTAATGCCATAACCTCTGATTCTTGATCTGTAATGAGAATACAGATATCATCTGCATATCACGATAACTTTAATTCCTTCACCCCCACAGGAGGAATACCTTTAATAGAAGGGTTTTGTTGCAGGAACTGTAGTAGAGGATCTAGACTAAAAATATATAATAAAGGGTTGAGTGGGCAGCCCCTAGTGTGCCATTAACTAAAGATATTGCCCGAGCAGAATTATACAATAACATGATCCAGGATACAAATTGTTGGGGAATCCAATAATGTAACAAAGTGCTAATAACAAACTGATGAGGTATCCTGTCAAAGGCCTTTTCCTGATCTAAGGACTTTAAATAACTATCCAAAACACCTTATTTCCCTGTTCACCAATTCATGTATCAAAGGAGACTATGTTGTGTTAAATGATTTGGAACTGTACAAGTTTGAGCCAATGAAATAAGTGCTGAAGCTGTATTCACTAATCTATTATGGAGAATTTTCATTAGGATCTTATAATCTGTGTTTAATAAGCTAAGAGACCACCAGTTATTCAAATCAGTTTGGTCCCTCGTTTAAATACTAAAATTTGAACTGATATGCAAAAATGAAAATCTACACTTAAATTCCAAATACCCAATTATATATGACCACTAACATTTCTGTTAATAAATCACCAAATGTATTATAAAATTTGGATGGAAACCCATCAATCCCTGGTGCAACAAGATTTTAATTTACTAATGACACTCTCTATTTCTTTACCGAAAGAGGTTTAATTAAATCCCTTACACAATCTTCCATTAACGTTGGTATTTGAATAGTGGAAAGAAGGTCTTTTATTTCCCAATCAGAGACAAATGGTGCTTTATACATTTCCTCCAAATACGTTGTAACCATGTGTAGAATCCCAGGACCATCAGTAACAAAATACCTTCCATATTCCTTACATTTTCCATCAGTTTATCTGTTGCTCTCTGAGTACAACTTTTAAATGCATCACTGAAACTAGTTTTCCCAGGGGAACAAATTCTGTGTTCATTTAACATAGCTTTAACCCTAGAATATTGTATTTTAACCATTTCAGTTTTTAAGTTTATAACCTGATCTGTTAGTGAGATATGTTGAATATTCATAATAGTATATAATTGTAATAACTGCTGTCTTAGTTTAAGATATAAGTGATACTGATAATTTGAAAGGTGTGTAGAATAAGACTGAAACAAAGCTTGAACTTTTATCTTAGTGTCCTACCACCACAGACTAAGATTTGTATATAATACAGCCGCTGACATCCTTGCTTTTAAAAGATCAGTAACTGCCTTAACCACTTTTCATTTTTAAGAGGCTGTATTTAATTTCCAATAATGTCTACCTACCCTTGGACCTAACACACACCCCACTACCACTTTAAGGAGCATATGATCAGATGTTTCTAAAGGGAATGTGTCTGCTGCAAGAATGTGTGAATATTTCTGAGTAAACAAAAATCAATTCTAGTCGACAAAACTCCTATATGATTTGTGGACCCATCCTGAGGATGTAATGCTCAAAATGAGTCCTGTAGGTGGCACTGCCCAATTATTTCCTTTAAACAATTAGAATCACAAAAGAGTTTACTAGTAGTGCCCCCATCTTGTCTATCCACCACACAATTAAAATCCCAGCCCACAATATATGTCTAGTTGTAAACAGGTAAGGCTTAATTTTGGTAAAAGTTCAATTTTATCTTTTTTCTCGGGAGAATAACTGTTACTAATCTCCACCCTTCCCTTTATAAAAAATCCAAAAGTAATGCCCTCCTAAAACATATCCACCAGTTTAGTAATTTTAAACCCATCCTCTAAATAAAACACTTACCCCTTCACAAACTTCACTCCCAAAAAGAAAAAGATGGACCCCACAACCAAAGTTTCTGGGCAGCTTTCACCAAATAGTCAGTGTTTAACCTAGTATCTTGTAAACAGTAGATGTCACATTTCAAGTCTTGTAAAATAGACATAGAAATCAATCTTTGTTTTGCATTTTTGATGTTATTCACATTACTGCAGCAATGCTAAGCAGTGAATGAGACTACTAGAAGAGAAGCTGAATTATAACTCAGGTTGTTTTTTCAACCTAGAACTCCTCCTTACTCTAACACCAACTTTTTCCTTCTATCTGTGTCAATATCTTGTACTTTCAAATCACCTTCAGATTCAGATGTATGAGGTGCTAAGGAAGAAACTTCAGAGTCACCTCCTGCTCTGAATCTAGTTTATACTGGACAATACTTCAAAACGATTCTATAACATTACATTTTCATTCCCAAGAGATTTGCTTTAGCAACTTTAGGCAGAGGCGAGACTGCCTAATGCCATTTTTTTGCCACACTTTTTACCATGAGAGGGCATTTTGGCAGTTTTCCACTCCCTCTGTCTCCATCACAGAATGCATTTGTTGAGAAGCATAAATTAAAGGGCTAAAACTCTCCTGGAATAGTATCACTGACTACAATATCCACTTCAATATTCTGCTGAGGAGGAGGAGGAGAAGATGGGGGGAGTGGGCCTAGTAGGATCTGGTTGAGGCTACTGTTTAGAGGCCACTTGTTGTGTCATACTTTCTTTTGGGCCTCTCGGATAATGGAGTCCTGACTAACTCTGTTTATTCGATTATGTGTGGCCCAGAGACAAGTCATATATGTGTGACCATTGCTGTACATAAATTACACCTCATTTCTTCTTTACACTCAGAACTATGATGACCAAATGAGAGGCACAAATTACACTTCAACCTATCACATGCTGATCCTACATGAGTGGACGCCCACATTTAAAACAAGTCCTCAATTGCCTGGGTAAAACAATGACCCCTTTCATTTCCTAGGAACACACTATTTGGTAATTGCACTGGGCCCAGACTGTTATTCCTCAGATGTACCTTGTATTTCCAACCTCATTCCACAGATGTTCAGTATCAAGTATAGGTTGAGGAGAACCTATAACATCACATTTTTCTAACCAATACGTAATGTCATGTACTGACACTAATTCATTCCTAAACGGATCGGAACATTTTTAAAGTTGGTTTGGTCAAAGGAAGGACATGAAAAGGAACCCAAACTTCAGTATACTTTAAAGCATCATACTTGGACCAAAAGTGATCCAACCCCTGTGGAGTATTGAAACTAACATCAAACAGTTTTGAACCAGGAATATGAATTAAAGCATGTATTTCATTAGCAAAAACCAATGACGATTTTAACAAAGTTTTCCCACATATAACGATCTGGGTCCAAATCCAAACCCCTATATTTTCAATCCGACAGCGTTTCTGCATAGTGGGGGGACCAGCAAAAGGATCTTGTTTGCAAAACTGATCCCATGCTTTTTAATTGTTCAACAAAAGTCTGTGGGGACACTCCATGCTCAGGATTCGCATATCCCCTCACTGTAGTGTCTCTAAATTGTCAGAGTCCAAAGATACAGACGCTGAGGAAGGAGATTTAGTACATGTTGTTTCCCCTGCATACCTTCTAAACCACTGTCATGTGGGTTGCAAGTCTTGTCTAAATTCAACCCTGCAAAAGATATGGATACAGGTTCATTGTCCTGAGGTTTACCCAAATACCTGTTTCTCCCATTTTCCAGCCTCGCTGATTAGCAAGCATTCTAAAGAGGATAAAAGCAGTTTTATGTTGTACAGGAGGAGATTTCTCGTCATGCCTCCTCTTTCAGAATCCAAGCTTTGAAGGATCATTTAAGTGCTGCACAAAGGCAGGATTACTCACAGAATCAGCAGTTCTTAGCGTTATTTCCAAATCCTCTTTAGGGCCGCACTGTAGCTGTCACTGACTGCTCCACCGTTCTGACACAGGCGAATGGAATGTGTTTGATGATCCACGTCATTTGAGAATTTCACACTGCCTTCAGCTGGGACTGCAGTAGCTACACAAGGGTTAGGCAAGTTTCTCATTTACTGAGCTGCCACCCCAATTCTTCAGTATTCAATGTTTCTTCTGGGTCTGCAGAAGCTTCTGCTGTTGTTACACGAGGGCTCTTTTTCTGAAACCCCTTTTCATACTGGAGCTGTTTATTTTGTTGTGATATATTTGCTAGCCAGGCTTCACCTGAGTCAAAAGTCCAGTCGATGGATTTCCAGTTTCCACTGCATTATCCATAGTAACATTCACTACCTCTTTTACAGTTTCATACAGACCCAAAGTCTCCTGAGCTGGACCTGTGGGTTGGGAGACCTGCACACCACAGGTACACCAGCAGAATAACAAGTGACTCATCTTCCTCCATAGTCACAGCCCCTCTACTGATCGAGAGTAGGGAATTTCCCCGTGTCCTGGCCAAATTTCCTTCATTCACTAAAAATACCACCAACAGCTTAATCTGGTTCAAGGTCAGTTGGCATTCATCTGTATCCCCTACCCTGGGTCATGCCTGAAAATAGGCAGGATTTGTCTAGTGCACTTGCCCAGTCAACAAAAACTAACTAACTAAATAAATAAATAAAAATAAATGTTTTCTGGTGCATTCCTTTCACCATTTGTTTTGCCCTTCTATGGACCACCTCCATGCTGTCAATGTCCTTCTGGAGATGTGGGCTGGATTCATAAAGCTTTCAGAAGGTGCAAAACCTTCCCTAAGTCCCTAAGACTGCACGTAGTTGCGGAAAAAAAGGAGATTGCTCTAAGTGCTAGTCACAAAACCTCTGCAGCTGTGGAAAAAACACTATGGATTGTGGAAAAGTGCAGCTGCAGAAGTCCCTGAGGAAAAAAGGTGTGAGGTAAGAAAGGCACATCCCTGAAGGGCTATTCTCTGCCAGTTTTTTCTGCAGTTGCAGAAAAATACACACAGTGGAATGAGGTGTAACTCTCCTCAGTAAACTCAGTAGTGCCCCAAAAATTGGAATCAATTAAGGTGGAGGTGAGGCACAGGTAATAGCATCCTAGATAGTATAGCAGTGACTGATGTTACAGCAACAAAGCACACATTGCCATGCTATGGCAACAAGCAACAACCACCAGACCCAGTGCAGCCCATTACGGAGCCCCACAGGCAGCAGAGTCTGACCAGCCTGCAGTGAGTGCTAGGCCTGCAGACAATAGGAATACCCCTGGTAGAGATGACCAGTGGTGACAGTCAGCCACTGTAGTGCCATAGGTATTGCTGGTACCTTTGTGCTGCAGTGATCCCAGTTGAGGACTGGTTGCTGGTATCTTTGTGGGTGCTGTCAGCCTCATACTATGGCAGCAATGTTAATGTCTGCTGCTTCATCTACTGGTTGTTACTATTGCGTGCCTCCTTAGCCATTTTCCACGGCTGGGGATCACAGCTGCAGATTCACAGCACTGAATTCAACATCTGCGGGACTTTTGAATTCCTTCAGCTGAGGGATTTATTTAAAAATATTGCACAACTGCATTTCTGCAGTGCTGCAAGGCTTTTCCCACAGCTACAGGATTTTACTGTTCTGTGAGAATCCTGCCCATGGTCTCCAGAACTGAACACAGTATTCCAGATGTGGCCTGACCAATTGTCTGTACAGTGGCATCACCATCTCCTGTTTTCTACTGGTGATGCCCCTCCTATATACCCCAGCATCCCTCAGCCCTCCCCACTGCCTTTTGACATTACTTGGCCACTTTTAGAAAGTACACAAAGGGCTGCTTCCAGTGGTAACTACTAAAATTCTTCACCTCAGCAAGGATAGGTGGATTTGGGACCACTTAAAACTTGGGAGAGCAGTTCCCTTTCAAGCAGTGATACCTGACAGATTGCAAGAATGCAACACAGCTGTTACTATAAGACATAGGCCAAGGGTGAGTGTTGTCATTGACCTCCCTGCATTATAGTGCAGGATCAGGGCCTAAGCTACAGGGACAAATCTGCATTTGTGGTGTACCTCATATACCTCTGAAGTGCAACCACATTGTTTTAATGGTGCTGTTCAGCTCTAGGCAGTGCTTTTAATAGTTAAATTACTTTTTAACAGTTTGGAAGACCAGAAGTCCACTGAAGGCTACTTCCGTGACTGCTACTATAAATTCATCACCTCAGTGAGCAGAGTTGAGTGCAGGGTGGAGGTGACATGTGGGCAGAGACAAGAGTGTCTGCAGTGTCAGCCAGGTGCAGCCAGGTTGCCAGGAAACTCTGATAGAGAATTGCTGAGTAATAGAATCTATAAATTTAATTAGCTACTTACTCTAATGAACTACCAACATGGATATAAATATAGTAACTCGGTAAATGGGAAATTGGGATAAAATGTACCTTTGCAACAAATTTAGCACTGAACAAAACACATACTTCTCTGCATATACCTGCAATCAATGCATTTAATTGGGTGAATTAAAAAATTTAATAATGGTGATGGAACTGGAAATAATAACTCTAAGAAAAGAGGTAGAAACAAATAATGAAGGTACAAATGACTTGGTAAATGTAGAAATAAGAAACACTGAAAACCAAAGGAGAGGAACATCAAAAAGGCAGAGGATTCAGATAGTGAGGAGGTTGAAGATTGGAGCATGGCAGTAAAATACAAAAAGGGAAAAAGGTAGAAGGCTCATGAACTTTCAAATAGAAACTAAAATCAAGTTAACTCCTCTAATTGATCTGTTTGAACAAATAGAAGATCAATCCCAAGAACTACTAGATTTATTGAGCAAGGTAGGAGGGCCATGAATTTTCAGATAGAAACTGAAGATCAGTTCATTCCTCTAACTGATCTGATCAAAATAAAGACCAATTTCAAGAACTACTATATTTAATGAGCAACAGTGAGACAGCCTCAACAGATCAACATGAAAATAATGCCCTAGTTATGGAAACTATAAATGATGAAATCAAGGAGCACCCTCCAAAACAAATGTTCATATTAGGGATTCTATGATTAAATATCATTGAAGAAATATTGATGCCCATTGCAAAGATTCTAAACCTCTCACTGAGACTGGCACAATTCCCCCAAATCTGGAAGTCAGCCCTTGTTACCCCTGTTCACAATGTGGAGCCGCACTATTCACACACAACCATAGACCTATCTGTATTCTTCCACCTCTGTCTAAGGCACTTGAGCACATAGTTGAGTATCAACTGGTGGAGTATATGGAAAAATACTCGGTCCAATGCCCCAGCAGCATGGATTGAAAGCGACATAGCACTACCACAGCACTGCTATAATTCACTGGTTTCATTCACCAATCTCTGGATCAAGGTAGATTGGTGGGTGCGGCCTTCATAGACCTCTACAAAGGCCCTTGTTACAGCGAATCATGCTCTACTTCTCAAGCAACTGTCCTCAATAGGCCTCTCGGCAGATACTGTGTCCTGGTTCAAAGCTATCTTGTAGACCACTCCCAATGGATGAAGATAGCTAATGTCACCTCTGACCATCAATATGTCCACTCTGGAGTACCACAGGGCTCCATACTGGGTCCACTTCTCTTTAACATCTTTCTTAACAATCTCCCTCGGCTCCTGTCACCAACAGACCCTCCTCTATTCAGATGATGCGGTCATATACACTAGCAACACTGACCCTGAACCACTGGAACACCAACTTCAACTTAGCTTTGAGGAAGTGGAGGACTGGTTCAGGGAACACATGCTGATTCTGAACTACAAAAAAACAAAAGTCATGTTGTTCAGCAGTGCTTGCAGCAAACACGGATCAGTGCCCTAACCATCAGGAATTCCTCTGGCGTCCTTGAACAAATTCAACATTTCAAGTATTTAGGGAGCAACCATGGCTAGCTCACTATCATATGCCCAGCATGTTGAGATTGTTGCCAGGTCTGACAGTATGAAAATAGGGTTACTCCATAGGCTTAAGCACAATCTAATACCTGAAGCACTTATACTAGCTATCTGTAACTCCATAGTATCCATTGTTGACTATGGTCTGGTAATCTATGGCTCAGCTTCCACCACTACCCTCTGCAGAATATCAGTGGCACTCAATAAAGCATGTGGACTTCTTACTGGAGCAGCATGTCTTACCCACACATGTGAACCATATGCAAACAGGTTGGCTTCAGATAAATAGGAGGATTCACTATCAAACCTGCTTGCTAACTAAAAATGCACTTCTCGGGCTCCTGCCTACTGGTGTTACAAATTTATTCAACCCATCTTGAGCTTCCAGCATATCGTAGCTCAGTCAACCAACTCTTCTTTGTCCTAAGATGCTGGACTACACAAGGGCAATGATCGTTATGATAGAGCACCACTATGATTTAATGTACTGCCCACTGATACTCTTTCTTACCAAAATTGGGACCATTTAAAGGCACTTTTCATCAGCATCTTACAGCAAACAGTTCCTGTGACTGTTTCAACTAACATGACACTACCTCAGCAGTATTGACACATCCTTGTGTTCCTACTTCTCCCTTTTCTCTGTGAATGACCGCTTTCACCTAATGGCTTTGCCTTATTCCCTACCTCCTTCACCAATCCTTCTCTTTCACCGCACCCCTCTCACCCTTCACCTTCTTTCCACTGTTTATCTTCACTTACCTGAACTTTTGTTTAACCAAATCTAACTATACTTACTTGACAATGCACCTTGTGCTGCCTCCTTTATTAGGTTATTTTCGATTACCTACCAATTCATAGATTTAATTTTAGTTGCAATATTAATGTCATATTGTCATTTTAAATACTTTTGTCAATATTTTATGTAATACCATCCTTCAGTATGTCTGTCACCCTTCCCACTGATGTGGAACCTTTGTAAAAGAGCTGTTATGTGCTCAAAGGTATTGCGAGAATGAATAAATAAAATAAATAAGTAAATACAATGACAGATATTCCACAAGGGAGAACAAGGAAAACATTTCATCCAACAGTTTTGGGGGCAAAGATAAATGATATCCAAGAAATGTTGCTTAGCATAATCAAACAATTAGGAATTAAACCAGTAGTTTTAATTAATGCAGAACGAATAATGTGGGGAGACAGTGGAAGGAGGAATCATAAGCCATTTAAGGCCTTAAATAAAACAATAGAAGATTGCAACTACGGGGCAATTTTCTCAAAAATACTACCTGTACCAAGAGCTGGTGTGGGAAAAAGTAAAAAGATAATAAGACTGAAAAACTGGCTCAGAAAGCAATGTTTAGAAAAGGATATAACATGCATTAAAACATGGAAACCTTTTGTTGGAAAAGTGAAATGTCCTGTCCAGATGGCCTGCTTTGAAGCAGAAAGGATAGCAAAACTTTGGGTGGTATATTTTTCAAAACATAAACACTACACCTTTAAGCTAAAGTAAGATGGGAGAAGGATGAGAAATACAGGCATACCAGGAAAAGCAAACTTACTATACAAAAAGAAACTCATGATTTAAACATTTTAATAGCTAATGCAAGAAGTACTTTTTGCTCTCTCCAACCCCCAAGGTTGTGCACGTCCTTCAAGGCCACCAGGCCCATCACCACCCCCACACCCCATCACCCCATCACCATATCAGCCCTCTCAGTGCCATGATCTCTGGGCAGCCCAATGTAACCATTCATTGGGTGGCTCCCCATGGGAGTGGCAACTTGGGGAGTAGAAATGCTTCAGGCATCTAGTATGCATCCTGGGCATGGCAGGCTCAGCACGGACATCTCTGGGTGACCAGAATGATGAGGACTGGAGGCTGTCATCCTGGTCAGCTGAGAGCAGATTTTCTGCTTTTCTCCCAGCCCACCCCCCACAAAGGTCCAGTTGTGGCAGCATCCTGGGGCATGGGCATTTGGCAGTGCATCGAGGACTCATGCTGCCAAAAAATCACCCCAAGACACCTCCAGGGGCCAAAAACAGTTGCCCAAAGTCCACCCACACCCCAGCAGGTAAAGCACTCAAAGGATGCTCTAAATCCTCCCCACTGGACTCACACCTGACACCTGGGCACAGGGTGTGAACCTGGGTCACCAGCGACAACTGAACACCTTTGCTCTGTGCCATGGAGCAGGCCAAATAAGAATTCTAAACATTATATGAAAAAGAGTCACTTCTGGAGGATAACAATATAGATTTAGCAGGAATCACAGAAACTTGGTGGACCACACGATCATGTTAAGAATAGGAACATCAAGGGATACAAACTCTTTTACAAAGATAGATCTGATAGAAGGGAGGAGGTGGTACTTTATAAGAGATAATGTTGCATGTAATAACTAATGAACTGTACACCAGTGAGATTATTTCTTTTATTTATATTTTTATTTACAAAGTATTTCACCAGGAAAGACAACATGAGCTGAGGCAAGCTCATTTCCAGAAGCATCCTGGGGAGGGGTACAGAGACTGGGAGAGCAATTATACATAATTTAAACTAGTACAATATTACATAATAACACAATACAGGAAAAATATTTTCATAAAGATTAGTGGACCTTGGGACGGGGGTGTGAAAAGACACAGAAGTGCTAAGAGGGTTGGAAGCAAGGCTTAGTAATTGCTTGTGAAAAACATAGGGAGAGAGAGAGAGTGGAGGGAGAGAGGGAGTGGAGGGGTGGAGAAAACCTGGTCCTGGGAACCCCTTCAGGATGATAGAAACCCTGCCAGGAGGGCAGGACTGGACAGGAAAATCAGAAGAGAGAGAAAAATAGAAGGGAGAGGATGGATGGGGTGACTTGGTGACTGGTAATAAGAGAGTAAAAGCAGGAGGGAAGGGACAAGATTAGGTTAAAGGAGTGGTAAGGGAAAGGGAGGGTAACAGGAATGGAGAGGTAGGGTACAGGGTGAGGGAATAATGGGAGGGAGGGACTAGAAACAGGTGCAGTTAGAGGCACAGTAATTGTGTATTGCCAGAGAGAGGGAAAAGGGGATGAGAAAAGTCAAATAGTAGAGGGAAGCAAGTTCCCAAGTTTAGGAAACAATAGGAGAAAGCTTCCTGGCCAATGGAAGTAAGGCAATGAGGAATAGCTAGAGAGCGAGACTCGTGGATCTCAGAGGGTGGGAGTTAGAAGCAGGAGGAGAGAGTGAGCAAGAGAGGTAGAAGGGCAGGGACCCTAAACAGAATTTGAAGCAAACTTAGCAACAGTGTGAGAGGCGCCTGCTCAAGGGAAGACAGTGCTAGAAAGTGGTATAGGGTGCAGTGATGAGTGCAGGAGAGGGAGTTGAGGGCAAAATGACGAAAGCGTTGAAGAGTGAATCCAGTCTGGCAAGGGAGGACTTGAGAAGCAGCACTGTAGATTATACGCCATAATTGAAAATGGGAAGAATCATTTGCTGTTCAATATCATGCCTCACCACTAGTGTAATGCACTCTGGCTTCTGTAAAGGGTGCGAGCTTGGGGTGCAATGTTTGTTAGGATAGCGTCAATATGTTCAGAAAAGTTAAAGTGGTGGTCAAAGTCAGACACCTAGGTATTTAAAATAGGTAGAGTCCTCTAATGTAGTCCCATCAAGGGTGTGAAAGGAGGGGTCAGGAGGGCAACCGAGAGTGTCTCTGTCTAGTGCCAAAGGTCATGAAGACTGTCTTCTTGGTGTTGAGAAAGAGTTGATGAGAGCTTAGCCAACAGTGAACATTATTGAAGTCAAGCTGAAGTCTGGTAGTCACATCAGAGAGAGGGGCCAGGGTGAACAGGTCAGTGTCATCTGCATACATATGGATAAGGAACAAGGAGCATGCAGATGGCATGTCATTTTGGAAAACTGAGAATAGTACAGAGCAGAGAGGCACACCAGAGGAGATTGGAGAGGTGGGGATGTGGAGTCAACAATTCTGAAAGACTGAGTTCTTCCTACCAGGTAGGAGCTGAACCAATCATGCAGGCCAGTAGCTGAGATTGTTCCAAGGAGGAGGGAGGGAGACAGTGTCAAAAGCCTTAGCAAGGTTGGCAAAGATGGCAGATGTAATGTGGCCTTTATCCATGGCAGAAAGGATGGAAGTCGATGGAGTCTGAGAAAGGAGGTGGTTGTGGAGGTTTCTTCCAGAAACCATACTGGAAAAGGAATGAAGGAGTCATCAAGAAAGGAAGAGAGCTGAGAGAGAACAAGGTATTCCTGGAGTTTTGCCAAGGTGGGTAGAAGGGAGATTGGGCAGTAGTTCCCTGAGAGGAGTGATCTCCACCTTTGGTAGGGGAGGACTGTTGCATGTTTCCAGGCAGCAGGTATAGCAGCTGTGCAGAAAGACAAGGTTGAGCAGGTCAGCTAGTGGGTGGAAAATAGCATGTGCAGATAAGTAGAGCAACTTTGGGTCAAGGCCGTTAGGGAAGATACCTTTGGTAGGGTTGAGAGAGGAGGGCCTTTAAGGTGTTGCTAGGAGAGATTGGTGCAAAGGTAAAGCTTCCAGTTAAATGATGGTGGTGGGAGACAGATGAGGATGTGTGGCAGTAGGAGGGGTTAGGAGGGAGGCTAGCAGGGTGGATATGCAGGATACAATGTAAGCATTGAATTCCATGGCTTAAGGGATGGTCAGCAGTAAGCTGGTTGTTAACATTAAGAGGAGGAGGGATTTATCCTGTGGGGGGATGAATGTACAACTTTCCAGAACTTTGATGGATTATTTATTTTCTGTTAAAGGTGGATCGGAAATATTCAGATTTGGCCTGTCGAATGGCTCTTTCCCTTTGTGTGTTTTACAATTATTGATATTGGAATGAGCATCCACATTTTCTGAGCGCTTCTGTACTGTGTGTTTCTGTGGATGGCTTTAGTGCAGGCATTTCTGAGAGAGCGATAATTAGAGAGACTCAGATGGGAGTCTGGTAGATTGTGAGTATTCCAGGTTAAGTCACACACTTGCTGAGCAGCCAGGACTTCAGGGAAACCCAAGGATGATGGTAACCTCCACTATGATTTGCTTCAGTGGAGCATGGATGTTTCAGATAGAGAGAAAGTTGTCATTAAAGTAGCAAAGTGCAAGATCAATAGTTTTGTCAGCAGCAAGGGGCCCAGTCAATGAGGGTGAGGTCCTGATGCAGGAGGTGAGGTTTAGACTTTTGTAGGATCGGGCTGTGAGGAGCTTGAGAGGAGCCTTAGGTCTATGAACTTTTCTGACTAAGTAGATCAGATGATGATCACTAAGAGCATTAGACAGCAGGCTGGATTGGATTACCCTGTGTGGATGAGAGGTAAGGGCCCAGTCCCTAGAAACAGTGGTTTTGGGTTTTGATCAAGACGAGTAGGTTCCTTGATTAGTTGGGACAGGTTGAGGGCAGTTATGGCTGTGCGTGTTTTGCCTAGAGAGAGAGACAACCTGTCAAGGTTAAGGTCTCCTAGGAGGTAGAGCTCACCTGACGAGTCTGCGGACCCAATGGAGGTGAGAGTTCAGTGGTAAATATGTAGTGTAGGCCAGGCGGCAATATACACCTGCAATGAAGATGGAATTGAGAATGGTAGTGATAACCTTAGGACAATGGCTTCATAGGTCTTGGGGACAGAGATCACTAGAACAGTTGTGATTTGGAGGAGGCAGAGGAGTAGATAGCGACACCGCCCCTGCTGGCATTGTCCTGCTGGGTGACAAAATACCCAGTTATTGTCATGGATGTGTCTGGGACCTTATTGTTAGACATGTCTCAGTAACTATTAATATATCAGGATGGGTAGAAGCTGCAAGAGGGTGCATGGGTCTAGTTTGGAGGAAGACTCTGAATGTTAATTTAGAGGAACTTTAGACCTCAAGGTAGTGTAGGGATTGAGGAGGAAAGTGGTTGGGGGGAGACTGCAATGGGAGGTAGTTTTAATGAGTGAGGGGCCAGGGTTAGGATTTATATTGCCTGCAGCAGTGAAGGAGAGAGATTATGATAAAGTGAAGTTTGGAACTCCTAAACCAAGTTTGACTAGACCTTTTGGGGGAGCTGGGTGGGTAGCTGAAAATGGTGAGTTGGAATGAAAGAGACACAAAAGTGCAGTGTGACACCGAGGAAGTATGGGGGGCAGAAGGCCAGAAAGGGCAGTGGGTCCAATTGAAGTGAAGGGTGAAGGAGTTATTGCTAGGGTGTAGCAGGGGGTGGAGAGGTAGGGGGTAAGTAGTGGATGAGGGGCTGGAATTGCTTAACACTCAATGGGATGGGAGGGAGAGAAGGATCAATCAATCCCTCAATCAATCAAATTTATTTAACCAACCATAAACACCATTGAGCAAGCTCATTTTCAGAGTGGTCCTGGGCATCAATACAATTCACATTCACAAATAAAATAGACAAAAACAAGACATTGTATATGTGAAGGATAGTTTAGGCCTATACATACAGAACTAACATAGGTAACATCAGTTATACTTCTATCAAAATGGGGAAAGGGAAGAGGAGATAGTATGTGAGAAGAGGGAGTGGATAGAATGGCAATGGCCAGCAGAAGAGGAGGTGAGCTAATAAGAGCTGGGTACCACCTATTAGGGCTGTGAGTTGGAGATAGACTCTGTGACAAAGGATTTGTGGAAGGATGAGAGATAGCGTGAAGAGGGCTGGGGGTGGCAAGGAATTAAGAGCATCATTACAGAAGTGGATAAAATAGTGGCAAGTGAAGTAGGCAGGGCTGCTTAGATCTTAGCACAATAAAAGGAAGATCAAGAGAGAGAGAGAGGAGGTTATAGGGTGCAAAGAGAAAAAGAAAGGACCAAGGCACAGGAGGAATGGATTAATCATGAAATGCTGTGGATTGAGATCATCAGAAAGGAGAGTACAAAACTAATGCTTGGAGTTGGCTGTTGGTCCCCTGATATGAATAGACAGGAACATTTAGACCTGTTACACAAAATTTCTAATATTGCCCAACAAAGGGAAATATTAATGTTAGGATATTTTAACCTCCCAGGTATTAATTGAGATGACCTGAAAGTATCAATTCAAATGAACAGTTGTTCATAAACATGATGATTAAAATGGCTTATATCAATCAGATGATTGACAGACTCACATAATTTTATTTTATTTATTTTATTTTATTTATCAAGTCTAGGATTACAAATATCTTTGAGCCTTGGCTCTTTTACAAAGGTTCCATGTCAGAGAAATACAAATTTTGGGGAAACATCAAGACAGACATTACAACAATGTGGACATTGCAAACAGAGTACAGATTAATACAATTCAAGGGTAGTATTGTAACAAGGCAGCCAGCAGCATTTGTCAGAGAAAATAGACAACAGATAAGAAGTGCCAGAGTCATTGGGAGAGGGAAGGGGGGAAGGAATGTAGGAAGGGTGGGGAGAGGGTGAAAAGTGCAGCATTGGGTATACCAAGATGTGAGGGTAGAATCCAGTGAGGAGGGGGGGGACCACTAGAGCAGGAAGAGAAGTGGAGAAACAAGGTTAAGTTGGGCAGTCACAGGAGCTGTTGGTAGTGAGATAGTCCCGGGCCTAGTTTTAAAACATACCCAATTGTTGGGGCAGAGGAGATGGTTGGGCTGAGGCCATTGAACCAGAGTGGCGCTCGATAAGCAAAAGCGTTGTCCATGTGAAGTGTGACAGTGGGGACTTTCCAGTAGCTGTAGCGTGGATCTCCTAGGCACCATTTGTTAATTCAGTGTTGTAACAGAGTTGAGATCCCAGAAGGTGCAAGGCCAAGGTAGATTTTTTCACCATGGAGCAGGTGAGAAATGTTATGTGGTTTGATAGTTGGAGCCAGCGGTCTGAGTGTACAGGTCACATGTGTGGATGAGACGGTGAGCACCAGTGATGAGCCGACATGCCTTATTTAAGGCAGTTGAGAGGTGTCTAAGAGTTGTGGTTGTGGCAGAGCCATAAATGATGAGACCATAGTCTATTACAGAATCCAGAGCTCAGGACTGCAACCTTCAAAGCTTCTGGTGTGAGGTGTGGTCTGTGTTTGTAGAGGAGACCAAGCTGTGTATTAGCAGCTCTAGCTACATTATCTACATGAAGTTCATAGGAGGGATTAGGGTCAAGCTGTATCCTAGTATTTGGAGGACCCCACCTGAGCTACAGTGTTCCCAGGGTGGTGGAGACAGCCAAGTGGTGTAGCTTGTGTGGGTTATGAGAGCTGCAGAAGAGCATAGATTTGGTTTTCTTGTCATTGAGTACCAGTTTATGATTAAGAAACCATGTCTCTACAGAACTGAAACCAAGTTGAAGGTTGTGTTGAAGAGTTGCAGGATCTTTGTGGTGGAGAATACAACAGCATCATCAGCATATAGTATGATCTGCTCAGAGCAGTTGTAGGAAGGGAGTTTAAGAAAAGGCTAAAGGAGGGGCCCAGTATGGATCCCTGTTTGACACCAGTGAACAGGCAATTAATAATACACTGCACATAGTTATTACAGACAAGATGAAGGATGTGCACAATGTTCAAATTTTAGAACCCTTAGGTAATATTGACCATAAAATGGTACTATTCAACCTTGCAATACAAACTAGAAGAGTGAAGGGTAACGCTGTTACCAAAAACTACAACAAGGCAGATTTCAAAGCCATTGTAAGGTCACTAAAAGAATGAGACCAGAAGCAAATAGTGATACCCAAAGTGTAGAACACTTTTGGACAGGAATTAAGGACAAAATACTGGAAATGGAAAAGGACACATTCCAGATAAACCAATGAATAACAGAAGGAGAAATATACACAGCAGTTTATACATAAGATTAAGAAACAATTGAACACAAACAGACCTGCTTATAAAGCTACAGTATGAAAATGGAAAATAGCAGTTACAACAGGAGAACCATAAGAAAGAACTAAAAATCAGTAGAAATATGATCAGAAGAAAAGAAAATAAAAATTGAATTCAGAATAGCTCACACTAAAGACAATGGGAAGTCTTTATTTGATTATATTAAAATAAATCAACTGACAGATCAGTTGGACCACTAAATGAGGGACATAAGAAATACTGAAACAAGCAAGTGCTTTCACTGCATACTGCTGATGAAACCTTGAAGCAAACTAAAACTGTATTTTGTTTGTTTTAAAAATTATCTGTACTGTCTTGTGCTCAGGGGACGTTTTACTGGAGACCTGTTCTTGTTACTTGAAACAGGAAGCAGGAAGAGGAGAGGTAGTCTTGGAGACAGATTGGGCTGTAAGTACAGTACCACTCAACAGCTACACTTTAGTTTTACTCTAAACAGTCTAGTTTGTTCTTGGGGCTTTGTCATGCTCAAGTGGCCCAAAGAAATAGAATTTTAATTATTGCCTGTAGAGCTTTACTTCATGACCTCAGAAATTATTTCCGGTCATGAGAGCACTATAACTGGTACCTGAGGTGACTTGAACACCTAAAGATGCACGATAGTGCAAGTAGTGTCACACTGCATACTGCTGATGAAACTTTGATGTAAACTACACCTGTATTTTATTTGTTTTAAAACCCTGTTATCTTGTACTGTTGTGTGCTTAAGGGACATTTTACTGGAGTCCTGTTCCTGTTTCTTGAAACAGGAAGCAGGAAGAAGAGAGATAGTCTTGGAGACAGCTTGGGCTGTGAAGTACCATTCAACAGCTACACTTTAGTTTTACTCAAAACAGTCTAGTTTGTTCTTGGGGCTTTGTCATGCTCAGGTGGGCCAAGAAATAGTATTTTAATTACTGACTGTAGCACTTTCACTGTGACCTCAGGAAATCATTTCTGAGTCACAAGGCACTATAAATCCTGAATCCACCGTGAAAGGGTGAGCATGAGTAGGTGAGTGCGCTGAAATGCGTGTGAAGATGCATGCAAAGACAAGCCCATCATACACACATGTTTTGCATGTTTGCAGTAACAGCGGAATCCATAGCAAAGAGCAAGATAACAAAGGTGAGCAGTATTATCAGCATAATACTCCAGGACTCTAACATACTACTACAGTGTACTTACTGATACCAAACCATACTGTGAAATAAAGTTGGTCCTTGTAAATAAAGTAAAACATGAATGAAATACTAACCACTACAGAAGGCAGGACGGAGGTGAAATGAAATTCCTGTTTTATGTTCTGTTTCAGAGAATACTACCAACGACATAATGTTTATATGCACCAAATGTACACAAAACAAGGACATGATGCAGGAGATAAGTTGGTTTAGTGCTAGACTGATCAGTCTTGAGGAAGCCAAAAACCAATGGCAGCCAGAATGAACAGTCCAGGCAATATAGAGTAACTGTGGTCTCTATTGTAGGAACAGAGAAGCAGATAAAGAGTGGTTTTAGTACCAGAGACAAATGGACAAGTGCCACTAATACAAATTTCTGGCTTGTTAAAATTGCCAGAATGTACTATATCTCCACTATAAATGACACTATAAACAAAACTTTACCCATAAATAGGAAAAGAGCAAGAGATGAGACACAACAAGACCAATCAGAAAATGAGTGGTACCAAATAGAAGCACAAAAGTTACCCAAGAAAGGTAGCAAAACCTAATGTTTTAATATCCCACACAAAACTGTTTTGACCTATTAAGTGATCTTGTAGAGGAATCTATGGTGGTTATACCACCACAGAATAATATTCCCAACAGTACACGAGAAACAAAGAGAATATTACTCAACACAAACTCCAAATAGAAGGACATCGACCTTATAGATGTCAAACCACAGGAACCAAGCAAATATTTGTATTAGGAGATTCTTCAGTTAAACATCTGGACAGGAAAATATGTGATCAGGAAAAGCGAACAGGACTATGTCCTGTTTCAGAGGACAAACTATGAGACATCACTAGAATGTCTAGACAAATCCTGCACAATAGTGGGCCTAGACCCTGGTAATCATACATGCTGGTATAAATAATAGTATGCATCAAGATGCTCAGATAATAAAAGAAGAATGTGCAGGGTTAGCAAATACTCTAATGAACAGGAACTATGAGTTTGTTTTTTCTGAGATACTCCCAGTAAAGGGCATGCACAACTACCTCACAAATAAAATACAACATGTTAATAACTGGTTAAGAGATTGGTGCCTTAAACAAAGTATTGATTGTATTACACACTGGGAGGAGTTTTGGGGTACTAACAAACTAATTTGCTGGGATGGCATACACCCTCCAGAAAAGAACATCACTCCTGGGACAGCATTTAAACAAATACATAAATAACAATTTAACTAGTTTCTAGGAGGTATTTACTCAAGTTTCCTATAACTTAAACCAGGAAAATAAAAGTTGTCATGATACAGTAACTATAATACACTCAGAAAATACTTCACCTAGAAGGGCAGTGATGCCAACAAAACAATATGATTAAAAAGCAAAATTCCACCTTTAAATACTATAGCTTAATGCAAGAAGTCTTACAAACAAAGGTGAACTCCAAAACAGACTACACAAAGATCATATAGATATTTGTGGCATCACAGAAACATGGTTTTCTGATGGTGATTGGGCAACTGACATATCCAGGTTTTCTACTATCTCTAAGATCAGTCAGACAAAAGGTGGGGCATAACACTTTATATTAGTCACAGATTAAAACATTGGAAAATCAGTACACACCCTAACGGTGAAGTAATCTAGGTTACAATTTACCTACAGAATGGACCCTTAACAATTGGGGTTGGATACCGTGTCCAAATTAGATACAGAAGCAAACAACAACTTCTTCTTAGCTTTAGATAGCATGGAAGCTACTGACAAATATGTATTAATGGGTGATTTCAACCTATCCAACATATGCTGGTCATCCCTGAGTGGAGTACTAACTAGGAAAACAAGCAGATCCATTTTGCAGTACAAAACAATCTAGAACAAATAGTCACTGAGCCAACCAAGAAAAATAATATACTGGATTTGATTTTTACTAACATTGCTAACTTTGACTGTAGTCCTCAGATACAGGAACCACTGGGAGACAGAGATCACAACCCCGTGCTGTGGAGTTTCTCAAACCCTAAAACTATATCAATTGGTAAGACAAACATTAAAATTTCAATAAAACAAATTATCCATTGATTACACTTTATAAATAACTGGGACTGGGAGACAGAACTGCAAGGACTAGATGGGAAAACAATGTGGGACATCATTAACAAAAAATTGATTTTGTATAAAAACATTGGTCCCTTTATGCACTAAATATAGTAACAGCAAACAACTAGTCCCAATTTGGTGGAACACCAAGATCAAAAAAAAGTATTAAAAGAAAAATAGATCCTTCCATAGTCATAAAAAGAACCCTCAAATAAACCTTGATCTAATTTTAAAAACATTGCAAATACAACAAAATCATTAATAAGGCAGGAAAAACAATCTTGAAATAAAACTTACTAATGACACAACTGACAATAAAATAAGTTTTTAAATTATATTGGGTCCTTTAAAGGGAAACAAGTCTGTACTAGCCCTCTTCTTAAACAGAATACTCTTATTACTGATGAGAAAGATATGGCAGATAAAGTAAACAAATATTTCACTAGTGTATTTAAAGTAAAGAAGCTATATCCTTTAACAATCTCAACAATTCTGATAAACAAGTAAGCTTTACTATAACTGAAGTTTTGACTGCAATTCAAAATACTAAATCTAGCACAGCTTCAGGTCCTGATGAAATTCCTTCCATCTTCATTAAAATCCTTTCTCATGAGTAAGCTGGAATACTCACATTATTATTTAATACATCAATTAAAGAGGAAAAGTATTAGAGGGCTGAAAACTTGTTAATATTACTCCTATAGATTAAAAGGCTCAAAACAGAATGTCAGCAACTACAGACTTATAAGTCTGACATCCTCTATTGTAAAACAATGGAGAGAATATTACAAAATAAAATTATTTCCCACCTAACTAGTATAGGAAATTATGATATATCTCAGCATGGGTTTACTCAGGAAGGTCTTGTATGAGCAACTTGATTATATTCTTTGAACTAGTCAGCAAAGCTCTGGATAACAACTTACCAGTGGATGTGATCTTTCTTTATTACAAGAAGGTATTCAACACTGTGGGCAGGATTCACAATGCAGTTTGGGACTAAGTCCCACTACACAACCAGTGGCACTTCAAAATGCAGCAGCTGCGGGTGCCTGAATCCTGGCCGCAGCAGTTGCGAAGGTGTTCGGAGGAGTCCCATTGTCCGTAGCAGCATCCCGCTGCTGCGGTGCTGTCTAACAATAGTGTCCAAATACTGCGCAATCCATGGAGCCAGTCGTAATCCGGCTCCACCTTTGTCAATACCCGCGGCTGTGGGTAACCTGCAGATCACAAATGGCAACCCACTTGTGCACAAGAGTTTTACCGCAACTGCGGGACATTTAGGAGTTTCGTGAATCCTGTCCTGTGTCTCACCAGATCCTAACTGAATAATTTATAAAGCTAGATTTCCCACCCAAATTATAAAATGGATAAACTCATGACTGGAAATGAGATGGCAGAAGTTATCCTTAAGGGTATAAGTCAGAATGGGAAGATGTGAACCAGTGAGTACCTCAGGGATCTGTGCTGGGCCTAACTGTTTAACATTATGATCACTGGCATGCAAACAAATAACAGGGTGTGGATACAAAAATATGCAGATGACAGCAAGTTGGGCTGCATTGTGAATAATGATGCTGCTGTGAATAAATTACAGGAAAACCTTGATAATCTCTACATCTGGTCAGTACAAAACAAAATTACCTTCAACATAGCTAAGTGCATCGTGATGCATTTTGGAAAAAACAATAAACAAGCAAGTTATACAATTAATAATACAACTTTGCAGGTCACAACATCGGAGCGAGATTTTTGGGGTAGCTATAACACATAATTTAAAATTTAAGTACGCATACAAAACAAACAGCAACAAAATGCCATGGGATCCTTAATTGTATTTTCAAACACATTAAAAGTCATAACCCTGATGTCATAATTACATTATATACTAATTTAGTCTGGAGAAATCTGAGTACTGTGCCCTTTTGCTCCCCTATATCAATGAGGATAAAACTACACACAATCTGTCCAACATAAATGAACTAAAAGACACTAAACCAACCATCATTGGGATACAAAGGTAGACTACAAGGTCTAGGACTTTAATCCTTGGATTATAGAATCCTAAGAGGAGAACTTTGCTGGGCCTATAAAGCTTTTAGGATCAAACTCAATTTGAATTAAACTGTATGGTTAGACAAACACTGATGAGTGTACAAAATCTCATAATTTGAGGTTATATACAGATCTATGTAAAACTTCAAGTAGGAAAACTTTTTAACACAAAGACTTCCACCAATATGGAACACTACCAGCAGAAATTGTCACTAGTGAAAATATTGATTATTTAAATTCACTTTATTTTATAGTCATGTACAATACATATACCATACACTATAAGCAGGGCTGGTACAATTGAGACATCAAGGTGAACATTGAGAATCATCATATCTATTACAAGACCAACCCCTTGCTATTGGTACTAAAAAACAAACAAACAGTTATTTACACCAATATTCTAACCCCAACCCAACCCCTCAACCGAAGCAGCACTCACGCCTTTCATAGGGAGATCCTACCCAAGGTTCATGACAGGGCACAACTCCTGGGCGACCATGGGAGCTCCATACTGCCAGGGCTGCATCCAGAGGTCCCCACAGCAGGTAGAAACCCTCTACCTTATTGTGCATCCTGGCAATATGAGACTCCACCTGTAATGCTAATGTGATTTCTTTATACCATTCACTAACAGAAGGTACGAGTCGTCTGTCCAGTGCCTCAAAATGACTGCCTTAGCGGCTGCAGGAGATTAATGCAATGTATTTCTTCTGTTGTTTGGACATATCTTTACTGAAAGCACTCAGTAGACAAGTTTCAGGTGAAAAGAGACCATTTATCCCAAATCTTGTGGCAAGATGTACAATTGTCTCCCAAAGGTTGAATCTTAACGCACTCCCACAATATATGGTACACATCACTACCTTCTATTCCACATCTAGTACATGCAGAGTGAGTTGATTTACCCATTCTGCATAATTTCAGGGGAGAGTAGTACATGTTGTGTACAACATAATATTGTTGTAGCCTATATTTGTCTTGTCTAAGATTTCTATATGTATTCAACCATATATTTCTCCAAACCTCCCATTTTCTGCTATTCCTAATCTACCTGTCCAATAGTAACCTACCCCACTTGGTAAACTATCATCAAGTTGTTGCAAGAGCTTATATATTCCCGAGATAGAGTGTGGCTGGCTAGCTACTTTGATTAGGTCTGTTAACTCAATACCACTACCCATATATAGTGCATAATTTTTACACAGATGGGCTCTTATTGATTCAGAGACTTGTCTAAATTTAAAATATTGGCCTCTTATTTCAGGAACTTGTCTTGAGCTTGTTGATAGGACAACAACTTACCCTCTGGAGCCAAGTCTCCTAGTTTAAGACCTCCTAATATTCCCCAAAACCTAAGCGATAGTGGAGCCTGTTGTACCAAAAATGGAGATTTTGTACCAGTCCTTGCTCTAACGAAAATTGCCAGTTTACCCGTAAGAGTTTTTGGGTCTGTTGCAAAGCCTTTACGGACCAACCTATGGGCTTATTTCTTAATTCTCTAGGTAAGAGGTTGAAGGTGGTATCGCTATCGAATATAGTTCTAAATTATGTCTATTAACTAAATCTCTTTCAATGCTAATCCAGGGCGGTATATACCGATGCATAGAATCGTTTGTATTTGGTTTCAGCCAATGTGCTATCTTGCTTATGTGCGATGCTAAATAGTATTTATAAAAAGAAGGTAAAGAGACCTCCTCTTTCTCTTGGGCCTGTGAGCTTCTGGTATGTCCTCCTAACCTTCTTACCTTTCCACAGATAAGAGCTAATTATCTTCCTTAAACCTTCAAACCAAGACTTAGGGAGAAAGCATCCTAACATATTCAGTGGGTAAATAACCCTCGGTAGTATATTCATTTTATTGTTTCTATCCTGGCCCATAAAGAAAGGGCAACAGATTCCATCTACCTAGGTCCTGCTTAACCACTTTTAGGAGCTTATCGCAGTTTTCACTAACCATAGATCTTATTCCCCTTGTGATCTTGACCCCTAGATATGTTAACCTTTTAGATTCCCAGGTCAGGCCGTACTCCTCATAATGTTGGGATAGCATCTATTGTTCAACGGAAAAAGCTTGGTCTTAGATGGATTAATTTTGTAGTTAGAGACTTCGGAGAAACTAGTGATTTCTCTTAATATCTCTGGTATACAGATGTGGGCTCTTCTATATGTAGCAAGAGGTCATCGGCATATATGCCGATATCAGGTATCATCTATTCCTAGCTCTATCCCTTTAATCACTTGTGATGTCTGTAATCTAGAATCAGGGTTCAAGATAGAGGTTGAACAGGAGTGGTGAAAGTGGACACCCTGCCTGGTGCCACAATTTAAAGGAATGGAGAAGATAGCATACCATTACACCACACCCGAGCTGTGGGTGCACTATATAAAATACGGACCCATGTTAAGAATTCTGCGGGTAGTCAAACCTATCTAACACTGCAAAAGAAAGTCCCATGACACTCAATCGAGCCTTTTCAGCGTCTAGCGCCAACAAGGCTGTAGGGTGGCACACCTCCTGTGCATGAATGATCAGGTGCTGGACTTTCCGTAAATAGTCACTTCGATAACTTTCCACTCATAAAACCCACCTGTTCTATGCTAACCATACTCTCCATAAATGGATTCAATCTATTTGCTAGTATTTTAGCTAAGATCTTGACATCAACATTTAGTAAGGAAATTGGGCGATAACTGCCCATCAACAATGGGTCTCGATCAGGTTTGGGGATAAGGGTAATAAGTGCCTCTAAGAAGGTAGAATCTGACATGCCTTGCTCAAACCAGAAATTATACACCCTAGTTATGATTGAGGCGATTGTGTCTATGTATTTTGAAAAAGTTAGTGGTTAGGCCGTCTGGTCCAGGGGTTTGTCACTTCGCTAACTGCGAACATGATCCTTACCTCGATCTCTTGGATCGGTGCTCCCAGATGTCTAACCTCCACCTGTGGTACCTTAGGTAGGAAACCGAACTTAAGAATTCATTAATTCTAGTAGTCGAGGACTTATTGTTGACCTCAATTGAGTAAATACGCTGAAAGTAATCTCTAAAGGCAACCACAATGTCCCTCGGGTCTTTTATCACATCTTCCCCATCTTCCCTTTTAATGCTGGCACAGCTCGATTTGAAGTCTATTTGCAAGCCTAAGTGCCAATAGTTTGCCTGCCCTCCCTGATTCTAGGTACTTAATTTTAGTTCTATGTAATGCTAACTCCACCTTCTGCATCATCAATGCCGCTTGGCTTGTAGCCTGTGTAATTCAGCCCACTCAGGTTCACCAGAGTGCGTTGTTATGTTATTCTCTAACCTCTTTATAGCGCTAGTGATGCCTTCCAACTGTGCCTTGAACTTCCTGGTCCTGATAGTGGATATACGAATGCATTCACCTCTAAGTCCACATTTGAGTACGGCCCACACTATGTCTATATTTGTAACTGAACCAAGTTGCTATCCCAAAATTGTGACAAGAATGTATTTATTTGGTCCGAGTATGTGATGTTTGCAATAACTGGTTATTAAACCTCCATCTAAAATCACTGTTCATTCGATTAGTGGGTATCCATTTAACATATACGGGAGTGATCAGAGATGACTCTAGCTTCAATTCTAGCTTCCAGAACTGCTGGAAGTATATCTAGACTTATCAGAAAATAGTCAATTCTGGAGAATGTCCTATGTGGATTGGAAAAAAGGTATATTGCCTCATGTTCCCATTCATAAGCCTCCAGATATCAATCAAGCCTAAGTTATCCATTACTTCCTACTTGACGTTGTGCTGGAGAAAGCCAACACGCCTATTATCAGATCGATCCAATCGAGCTGGACGGTTATATTCAGTCTCCCCAAATAAAAAACATAGGACGTAAATCTAGTCAAAACTTCAAGCAAATGCATGAAAAATTGTGGAGAGTCTAGATTGGGACCATATATCGATCCAATCACGACTTTAACTGAGGCTAACATACCAACAAGGAAAATATACCTACCCTGTATCCCATATCTCCTTTTCTAAATGAAAGGTAACTTTCCTATGAAACAGTATAGCCACTCCACCTTTGTTATGAGATGAACGGCTCCATACACTTGACCAACCCACTGCTTAGAAACAGCTGAATATCCTCTCTCAAGAAGTGTGTTTCTTATAAACATGCAATCTCGGCTTTAAGGGTAAGTAAATGTTTCAGTATAATCTGTCTTTTACACCTGTCTCTTGCCCCTTAACATTCCAACTAAATAAATGATATACACCAGCCATATCTTCCAGAGTATTGAAATAAGATCCAGTGTTATACCTTCTTTCATTAAGAGATAGGCCCTAGAAACTTCCTTGATATGTTATATAGGAGTGTGAGTGCTGCAATTTCCATCCCTCCCCCACCCTCCCGTTGTTACAATAAACCCCCAGTCCCAAAGACTGCACAACCATCTCGCACTGTCTTGTGCGGACCATACCAACCAGGCGTCCGCCTGCTCCCTCTCCCCTACGTCCTTTGTTTTCCTTAAAGCTGACACTGATGGAGCATCTAGCAAAGTAAAAAGACCCTGGTGGGAAGAGATCCAAGGGAGGAAAGAAAAAAAAAAAGGGGGTTCTTGATTAATTGGGTATCCTACCCCAAAATATAATCTCATCTTAGGGTTATCCCCATTGATCAATTATAATGAAATTCACACATATATTCTAATAGATATCCCCTTAAGTGGGAAAATGGCCACTACCACTCTTAAATCAGATCTATCTATATTCAAATGAAATAGTTTCACTAAACTGCTCTATATTAAATGCATCATCACAAGATCGCTAGTCAACTTGAGCACAATCAATAACGTAATAACTGAACCATTAAATTCAACGCCACTACGAGATGGCACATCAGTTCAAAAAGTTTCCTTATTTTCGGATAATCAATAACTATGCCATTATGAACAATCTAGATTCTAATTAATATATTTGAGAAATTCACATTGCTGAGGAGGCGTGTACTGTCCTCTAAATTAAAACGATGCGCATTATTCAGTCCAGTTCACCCATCTAGGGAGGAAAATAAAAAAATCCTCGTGGTGGAACATTTCCTCATATAAAATGATCAGCAGTACTCCGGAATGTCCCTTGTCCCAAGCGACCGAAGTGCTAGGCAGAAAAGGGTAAGAAAGAAGGAGGGAGGGAACAAACAAAAGTCCAAAGTCAAATTCGTGCCAGATTCTGCCATTAAGCAATGCCATCCTCTGATATTGTTGCCCGACTGACAGGTAGCCAAAGAAGGACCAAGGGAAGGCCGCACCTCCTGTATTCTTCCCTTAAATCTATTACGTTTCAGTAGCTACTCCAAGGAATGACCGCTACTCTCTTATCTATCATTTGAAAAGATCTGGTAGAGCTCTTTTGATTTCTTCGGGCTACTTCCACAGTTCAAAAGTCTGCCATTGATCCTTGATCTTCACCAGTAGTTGAGCTGGGTATCGCACCCTGAATGGTACCCCGAGGCAACCAACCTGAGGCGATGGGATGCAAGCTCTGTCTTTTCATCCGAACAGAGTAAGGGAGGTCATGAGAGATCCTGATTTTCCTTCCTTCCCAACAAACGTCATGTAGTGCTTTCACCTTACTTAAAATATGTTGCTTGTCTTGAAAACATAACAGTTTACAAATTATCGGGCGTGGAGGGGCTTGGGTGCAGGTAGTGGGCGAAGTGATCTAACGCCCTCTCAATAGTGTAGCTCCCACTCGGGGACTGACCCATAACCTTCTCAAAAGTTTCTGTACAAACATGATGGTATTAGAGGCTTTCTTCTTTTCAGGGATGTTTAAAATAACAATGTTATTTCTTCTGCTCTTGCCCTCGAGATCCTCAAACTTCTCTTCAATCTTTTTAATTTTCTTGTTGAGGACAGTTCTCTCCACATCTTGTTTCTCAACTTTAGACTCCAGCGATTTAATTTTGACTTCGTTATCTCCGACCCTTGTTTCAATGGATTCCATAGCCGTCCTGAACAATTGTATCTCTGCATGAATCTCATCCACTGATGCCTGCATGAGGGCAAATATTTCTAAGAACCTTTCCTCAGTCAGTGCAGCCGGCCCCAAGCTGGATTTGTCAGGCCCTAGCGGGCGCTTGCTGCCTGGTCTTTTCCTGGCGATGGTGGTGGCGTATGTTTCACCACTTTATTTTTGATAAACCTCCATGTTCACAAAAGTAGGGACTCTGGAGGTTGCACGACACTTTCCCTACCAGTCGCTCTGAAGAAAAGTTTGAAACACTCCGTTAGTTTAACACAACGTGTAGGTTGGGACGAGAGGTTGCAGACAAGGCTGTTCTTCCTAGGCCGCCATCACGTGATCCCCCATATTGTATTATTTAAAAAGACTTGATCTGTTTATGGGATATAAAAATTCGCACTCTGCCGTTAGTTGCTACAGTGGCCAGAGTTCAATATGGGCTCACTCCTCGAACTCGTATTACCTATGAAAATTAAGGTTGAGGTTTTCATCAAATACTTCTGTTCAGTTTACACTAAATCTAGTGATACACAAGCAGGAAATACCAACATAGTGGAAGATACATCAGAGACCACACCCAGCAATGTAGACCATGTTGCTACTGAAATGGAGGTGAAAAAACACCTTAATAAAATAAACAGTACCAAGTCATCAGGCCCTGACAAAATCAATTCCAGGTTACTTAAGGAAATTGGGGAATGGATAGTAGAACCATTGACGGTCTTGTTCAACAGATCTCTGGAGACAAGTGAGGTTTCAGAAGATTGGGAAAAAGGCATAGTTGTGTCAATTTTCAACAAACTCTGGTCAGACCCACAATGGCTGTTAATGCATTAATGTGATAAGAGATGTATTTATTTCAAAGCTTTTATGAAGAGCGACACACTGAGCTAGTAAAAGCTCATTTTCAGGTGTGTCCTGGGGGTAGGGAAAGGAAAAGATAACAGACACAAAAATACAGAATATAAAGTTCATAGACATGGAATAAGTATAACAAAGATAAAGAAGACAATTATGTCTAAGAATAAATTGATAAAAATAAGTTACCAAGCAATAAGTTGTGGAACTGGCCAAAGAACAAAATAGTTATCAACTTATCAAAATAAAAACTAGGGGAATAAGATGCAGGAGAAGATACATAGAATTAATGTGTGACTTAGTTGTATTACTGTTAGTAAAATCTTTCAATGGTCAGACTGCCTTCTCTTTCTGCTTTCCTAAACTTTAAAACTCTCTCACCCTAACCATTCGTTTTGCCTCTTCCAACGCTCTCTCTTCTCTCTGTTCCATGACCACAGCACTACCTCCTGTGCCTGTGTTTGATTCATAACCCTTCCCCACTCCTCAGTTTACCCTCTTCCCTCTTTCTACTTGACCCCACCACTTCCTCCTGTGGTTACCCTTTAGTCATAACCTTTCCTTGCTCCTAAATTTACCATCTCCCCCACTTTTACCTCCTCCTTCCCCTCCACCCACCTCATCAACCCATCTCCCTCTCTTCATCCTCCCTCACTTGTTTGCACTTTCCTTTCTTCCCCATCTGTGCTCCTTCCTTCAGTGCCTTATCCTTGGTGCCCTCACCATTGAAAAGTACTAGTGATTGTACCCATGGGACAGATTCCTTGCTGTGTCCTTGTAAAGTTTTATCTATAACTTCACCTGTCTAATGAACCTCATTCATGTTTGTTTGTACTGCTTATTTTATATGTCTGTATGATGTTTTATTGTATAAGTTATTGTTCTATGCTGTTTTGCACCTCTCTTCCCCTTCCCCAGGACACATCTGGAAATTAGCTATTTTCAGCTCATTATGTTTTTCTGGTGAAACATTTGAAATAAATACATACCTAAATAATGTAAAAGTTCTACATTTACACCACAGTAGTAGAAAAACTCCATAAATATCAAGTTAATACAGTGAAAAGAGTTTTTGCTTCTGGACATAGACACTGCATGCATGCGTGCACACACACACACACACACGCATAGCTTCTGTTACAACAGTTGTGCATGCACATAGAGTGTCAGTATTATGGGTAGGACAGAGCAGCTACAATATTTCATTTTCAGTTGGGTCCTGCTTTTGCACATTTTTTCCAGTGTATTAGTAGAGTTAGGGCAGGTAAAATGCAGAGTCTAATTTTACTGGGGTCCTGTTTTAATACATTTTTACTATGTAGTTACCAGGATAGGTCAGTTAACATACAGTATCTCATTTTCAGTGAGGTTCTGATTGTACCTACTGTAACACTAACAAATCTGGGATGCCCTAAATGAGTTGGCTCCATCACAGCCTGTATGCTTTCAGTGACCACATACTGTATCTCTCTTTGGCCACCACCAGGGCGATGTGAATTACACTGATTTCATTTAGTGCCTCATATTTACTTTGGGGCTATATTCAATCGTGCTTGGGGCACTTGGTATAGCAAATTTAGTGAACTGTGCTAATTTGCACTAACTGGCCAACAGGGGATGTGAATGGCACTGAGTGCATGTTTTAGTGCCTCATTTTGCTTTGGGGGCTATATTCAAACATATTTGGGTCACTTCGCACTTTACTCCCAAACATGTTTGAGTACAGAAAATGTAATGCTATTGCTAGTTGCACTAAGAAAAGAGACTTTGCAAGGAGCACCCTGATACCTTGTGTACTGTGTGCATGTGAATGGTAGTACTGCCTGCATGGAGGAGGATGCTGAGAAGTAGTGCATAAATACAGTGGGGCTACATGGTACCCATCAAGGTGGTGTACTGTGTGCTTGTGAAATGTGAGGTACTGCCTTCACTGTGGAGTGCTGCTCAGAAGCACTGCACGACACAGTAGGGGCTGCTTGTATGGATGAGAGATGCTGAGAAGCAATGCATTTACACAGTGGGGTGACATGGCATCCATCAATGTGTTGTAATGCATGCTGGAGAATGGCTAGGGTCTCCCTGCACTAAGGAACGATGCCCAGAAGAACTGCATGAACACAGTGGGGCAACATGGCACCAATTACAGTTACAGTCTGTGTGCTGGTGAATGGTGAGGATTGCCTGCACTGTGTAACGATGCTCAGAAGCACTGTATGATCTCTCTTGAGTGACAAGGCACACATCATGGTGGTGTACTGCTTGCTTGTGAAAGATGAGGGAATGCCTGCACAAAGGAATAATGTCAAAACCATTACATGAGCAGAGTGGGGTGACACGGCACCCATCAAGGTGGCATACTGTATGCTTATGAAAAGAGAGGGACTGCCTGCACTGTGGGTGATGCTCAGAAGGATGGATTGAACACAGTGGGGCAACATGGCACCAATCATGGTAGTGTATTATGTCCTGTTGAAATTTGAGAGAGTACCTGCTCTGCAGAGTGATGCTCAAAAGCACTGCATGAACACTGTGCAGTGACATGGAACCCATCAAAGTGGTGTAACGTGGACTGGTAAAGAGTAGGGATTGCCTTCACTGAGCAGCAATGCTCAGAAACACTACATGAACACAGTGGGCATCATGGCACTCATACCTGTTGCATACTGTGTTCTGGTGTGATGCATGCTGGTGAAATGTGAGGTACCTGCACTGTGAAGTGATGCTCAGAAGCACTGCATGAACACAGTAAGGAACTGGCAAGAAGAGGGTGGAGGAACAATGGGGAGTAATCAAAACAGCCATCACAGAGGCAACAAGCCTTTGTGTAAAGCAAATCAACAAAACACAATGAAGGAAAAAAACACTATGGTTCTCAAAAGAGGTGTCAGGGAAGGTTAAAGAGAAAAGGATAGCATTCAGGAAATATAAGGAAACACAGAAGGAGCAGGATAGAGAACTTTATTAGTTAAAGCAGAAAGAGGCTGGTAAGGCAGTCAGAATAGCAAAGGCCCAAACTGAGGAAAGTACAGCCAACTCTGTTAAGAAGGGGATAAGACCTTTTATAGGTACATTAGGAAGGAAAGACCAAAGGAGGGATACTGAGGCTTAATAAAGGGAGGGAATGGGGTAGAGGGTGACAGTGAAAAAGCAGGGATACTGAATGAATATTTCTGCTCAGTATTCACAAAGGAAGAGGAAGGAAGGTACCTAAACCAAACAAGAAACACTCTGAAAATGGGGGTCGATACCAGTCCATTATACAGAAAGGGTTCTGAAAGAACTAATAAAATTGAAGGTGGACAAAGCAATGGGGCCTGATGGGATTCACCAAGAATTCTAAAGGAACTAAGGGTAGAACTAGTGACACGCTGACTACTCTCTTTAACAAATCATGAGAGGATGGGGTGGTACCTGAGGACTGGGGAGGGTGAATGTGATTCCTCTTCACAAAGTGGGAGCAGGACAGAGGCATGAAACTACAGACCAGTTAGTTTGACCTTAGTGGTAGGGAAAATGATGGAGTCACTTCTGAAGGAAAGAATTGTTGAGTACCTAGAGGCCAGTGGGACACAGGACCCAAGGCAGCATGGATTCATGATGGGAAGGTCGTATCAGATTAATCTAATAGATTTCTTTGACTGTGTGACCAAAGTAGTTGACCAGGGAGGGCTGTGGACATAGCCTACCTAGATTTTAGCAAGGCATTTGATACAGTCCCACACAAAAGATTAATACACAAGTTAGTCAGCCCTTGGAGTGGGTCCCAAGGGTTAGCCTGGATAAAAAATTGGCTAGACAACAGGACTCAAAGGGTAGTAGTAAATGGAGTCCACAGTGAAGAAAGGAGGGTTACTAGCGGGTACTGCAGAGTTCAATACTAGGACTGGTCCTTTTAATGTCTTTATAAGTGACATTGCAGAGGAACTGGAAGGAAAAGTATGTCTCTTTGCAGGCGACACAAAGATCTGCAACAGTGTTGATACACAAGATGGAGTGGAAAGGATGAGAAGGTGTTGGCAAGGTTGGAGGAATAGTCAGATGTATGGCAGCTCAGATTCAATGCAAAAGAAGTGCAAATTAATGCACTGGGAAACAAAACCCAGGGAAGAGTGCACAATAGGGGAGTGAGATACTGACAACAGTAAAAATGGAAAGGGAGCTGGGGGTAATTATATCAGATGACCTAAAGGTGGGTAAGCAATGTGGAGAAGGCAGTAAGGAAGGCTGTGGGGATACTAGGATGCATAGGAGGCATCAATAGTAGAAAACAGGAAGTTGTTAGCCCTTTGTACAGACAGTTAGTGAGACCCATTTGGAGTACTGTGTGCAGTTCTGGAGACTCCATCTCTGCAAAGACATAGACAGAGTGGAGGCTGTCAGAGGAGGGCAAACAAAAATGGTGCAGGGTCTGCCAGAAGACATCTGAAGAAAGGCTAAAGGAGCTTAATATGTATACCCTTGAGGAAAGAAGGAGAGAGGGACATGATAGAAACTTTCAAGTACCTCAAGGGAATCAACAAAGTCCAAGAGGGTAGCATCTTTCAGAAAAAGAGATGTGCAAGAACAAGGGGCACAATCTGAAGATGGGGATGGCTGAGAGGTAATTTGAGGAATTTTTTTTCACAGAGAGGGTTGTGGATGCATGGAACAGCCTCCCTGAGGAGGTTGTGAGTCAAGAACAATGGGGAATTCATGAATGCATGGGACAGACATAAGGCAGTCCTAGTTGGGGAGTAGGAGGAAGTAAGCTGTTGGTTAACTAGAATCTGCAGCTTATTCTGTTGGAATAGGAAAATGGGCAGACTAGGTGGGCCAAGCGGTCCTTATCTGCCGTCATTCTATGTTTATATGTTTCTATAGGAGAGATACTGAGAAGCAATGCATAAACACAGTGGGATGACATGGCATGTATCACTGTAGTGTAATGCATTCTAGAGAATTGGTAGAGTCTCCCAGCACTAAGAAACAATGCTCAGAAGAACTGCATGAACACAGTGGGATGACATGGCACCAATTACAGTTGCAGTCTGTGTGCTGGTGAATGGTGCAGGATTGCCTGCACTGTGTAACAATGCTCAGAAGCACTGTATGATCACTTTGGAGTGACAAGGCACACATCATAGTGGTGTACTGCTTGCTTGTGAAAGATGAGGGAATGCCGGCATGAGGGGTAATGTCAAAACCACTGCATGAGCACAGTAGGGTGACATGGCATCCATCAAGGTGGCATACTGCATCTGAGTGAAAGGTGAGGGACATCTCGACTGTGGAGTGATGCTCAATAACATAGTCTGAACACAGCGGGGTGACATGGCACAAATCACAGTAGTGTACTGTGGCCTGGTGAAATGTAAGAGAGTGCCTGCTCTGTAGAGTGGTGGTATAATGTGGACTGGTGAAAGGGTAGGAGTGCCTGAACTAGGAAGCGATGCTGAGAAGCACTGCATGAACATAGTGGGGCATTGTGGCACCCATACCTGTTAAGGCACTGTGCTGGTGAAAGGTAATAGACTGCCTGTACTGGGGTCAATGCTTAGCAGCAATGCATGAACACAGGGGTGACATGGCAGCCATAAGAGCTGCATTTGTGCTGGCCTGGTGGCACTGAGGGTTGAGGCACTGGGCACCACACCTCGCACCATACCGCGACCTGGGTTCAGAAGTGAGCCTGGGCGGCTGCTGGTGTCAACAGGGGGAGAGGATTGAGCATCTGGAGGTCTGCTGTGCTCTCTCTCTCTCAGGGGAGGGGACTAGTCATCCTGCTCACTGACTGCCCTCTGGCAGTGGCTGGAGGACAGTATGAGTCAGGGGGCTCGAAGCGATGTCCTTGTATTGCAGGGAGTGGGGCTGGGCGAAACAGGAAAAGCAAGCCTGGTAGGCTCGATGATGGTCCACCACTCGGGCGGTCCCCAGATCCTGGATTAGATCTCTGGGAGGGGAAGCCAGAAACCTCCTCCTGACAATCCACGGAGGAACTACTGGGGCCACCTAGCACAGGAGTGGCAGGACCAGAGAGACAGTCCCTCCAAATCGGAGGGCCATAGCCACCTGCCAGGGCTCAGGAGAAAACTATGAATAAAAAAAGATCTGCATACTGCATGCTGGTGAAAAGTGAGGGACTGCCTGCACTGGGGAGTGATTCTCAGAAGCACAGCTTGTAAACTGTGGGGTGACATGCCACTAATCACGGTGGTGTGCTGCATGCTGGTGAAATGTGAGGACTGCATGCACTGTGGAGCGATGCTCAGAAGCACTACATGAATACTCTGATGTGACAAGGCACATATCATGGTGGTGTACTGCTTGCTAGTGAAAGGTGAGGAATGCCTGCACAAGGAAGTAATGTCAGAAGCACTGCATGAACACTGTGGAGAGACATGGAACCATCATAGTTGTGTAATATGGACTGGTGAATTGATAGGGATTCCTTCAATGAGGAGCAATGCTCAGAAGCACTGCATGAGCACAGTTTGTGTCATGGCACCCATCCCTGTTACACACTGTGTGCTGGTGAAAGTTAAGGGACTGACTGTACTAGGAGCAATGCTCAGAAGCACTGCATGGACACAATGGGGTGATGGCACCCATTATGATGGGGTACTGCATGCTGGTGAAAGGTGAGAACTGCCTGCATGTCAGAGTGATGCTTAGAAGCATAAGCTTGAACACAAGCGAGTGACATGGCACCAATGGCGGTGGTGTGCTGCATGCTGGTGAAAAGTGAGGGACTGCCTGCACAGGGCAGGGATGCTCAGAAGCACTGTATGGACACAGTGGTGCAACCTGGCACCCAGCATGCTTGTGTACTGTGTGCTGGTAAAAGCTCAGGGACTGCCTGCAGTGAGGGTGATGCTCAGAAGCACTGCATGAACAAGAAGGGCATCATGGCACCCATCCCTGTTGCATACTGTGCTTGTGAAGGTAAGGGACTGCCTGCACTGGGGAGCAATGGTCAGAAGCACTGCTTGCAAACAGTGAGGTGACATGCATCCATAAGAGCTGTGTACGTGTGCTGGTAAAAGGTGAGGACTGCTTGCCATGTGGAGTGATACTCAGAAGGACTGCATGAACACAGTGGGGCAAGATGCCACTCATCATAGTTGTGTACTGGGGCTGATGAAAGGTAAGGGACTGCATACATTGTGGAGTGATGCTCTGAAGGACTGTATGAACATACTGGGGTGACATGGCACCCCTTCACTGAGGTGTACTGCATGCAGGAGAAAGGTAGGGACCGCCTGCACTGTGTAGTGATGATCTTAAGTACTAAATGAATCCAGTGGGTAATATGGCACCCATCCCAGTGGTGTACTGCATGCTGGTGAATGGCGAGAGACTGCCTGCACGGGGGACTGATACTCTTAAGCACTGCATAGACACAGTGAGCAATATGGCATTCATCACAGTGGTGTATTGCATGAAGGTGAAAAGTAAGGGACTGCCTGCAGGTGGAGTGATGCTGAGAAACACTACATGAACACAGTGGAGCAACATTGCACCCATCACAGTGGCGTGCTTTGTGCTGTGGTGAAATAATCAGCCACTGCCTAGCTACAGGGGAGTGATGCTCAGAAGCACTGCATGAACACAGTGGAGTGATATGGCACCCATCACAGTGGTGTACTGTGTGTGGGTGAAAAGTGAGGGACTGCCTGCATGGAGGTGATGCTCAAAAGCACAACTTAATTACAGTGGGGTGACATGGCACCAATCATGGTAGTGTACTGTGTGCTGGTGAGAGGTGGGGAGTGCCTTCTTTGTAGAGTGATGCTCAGAAGCACTGCATGAATACAGTGGGGTGACATGCACCCCATTACCATGGGGTATTGCATGCTGGTGAGAAAGAACAGTACCTGATGAACTGGCACATGTGGAAAGCCAGGAGTATAAACTTCCACACTTCCAGTGTAGTTGCCACAACAGAATCCTCACTCATGGATGATGAACAATCCAACATATAGAGCAGTGGCAGTTGAAGTAACAAAAATGCTCTCTCAGGACAAGCTTTCTGTAGTCTCTGGCCTCCTGATGTGTTTCTCACCTGAGTCCATTGAGAAATGCTCAGGTGCAAAACATGTCAGGAGATCAGTGATTACAGAAAGCTTGTCCTGAGGGGTGTTTTCATGACTTCAGCTGCCACTGCACTTGTTGGATTGTTTGTCTTAAAATTTTATATTTCAAATAAAGGACTATATGATTAAAGACATCCATGAGTGAGGATTCTGTTGTGGCAAATCTATAGGAAGTCTGGAAGCTTCATAATCCTTACTTCCTCTGTAGCAAGGTGCTGGTAAACTGTGTACTGTTCTATGTTATACTTTTCTAACCAGGCATTGCTTCCCTTGGAGTGGTCACAGCTGTGTTTGCATACTGGTGAAAGGTTAGGAACTGCCTGCACTATGAAGTGATTCTCAGAAGCACTACATGAACACAACAGGGTGACATGGCACTACTCTTGGTGGTGCAAGAGGCTGGTGAATGGGTAGGGACTGCTTGCACTTTGGAGTAATGCTCATAAGCACTACATGAACACAGAGGGGTGACATGGCACCTATCACGGTGATGTACTGCATGCTGGTGAAAGGTGATGGACTGCCTACATGGAGGAGTGATGCTCAGAAGCAGTGCATGAAGACAGTTATTTGACATGGCACCCATTACAGTGGTTTGCTCTGTGTTGGAGAAATGTCAGGGTCTGTCTGCACTGTGGAGTGATGCTGAAAAGCACTGCAAGAACACAGCATGGTGACATGGCACTCATCATGAGTGGTTTAATGTGGGCTGGTGAATGGGTAGGGACTGCTGGTACTGTGGAGTGATGCTCAGAAGCACTGCATGAACACAGTGCATTGACATGGCACCCATTACAGTGGTGTACTGCATACTGGTTAAAGTGAGGACTGGCTGCACTGTGGAGTGATGCTCAGAACCACTTCAAGAACACAGTAGGATGACATGGCACCCATCATGGTTTTGTACTGCATGCTGGATAATGGTGAGGACTGCCTTCACAGGAGAGTGATGCTCATAAGCACTTCATGGACACAATGGGGCAACATGGCACCTGTCATGGTGTGTGTATTGCATGCTGGGGAAAGGTGAGGGACTGCCTGCAATGAGGAGCAATGCTCGAAGCACTGCATGAACACAGTGGGGTGACGTGACACCCATTATGGTGGTGTGCTCTATGTTGGGAAATTCAGACACTGCCTGCACTGCAGAGTGATGCTCAGAGGCACTGCATGAACACAGTCGGATGACATGGCACACATCACAGTGGTGTACTACATGCTAGTTAAAGGTGAGGGACTGTCTGCACTGTGGAGTGGTGCTCAGAAGCACTGCATGGACACAGTAATGCAACATGGTACCCATCACAGTTGTGTGCTGTGTGCTGGTGAAATGTCAGGAACTGTCTGCACTTAGGGGTGAAGCTCAGAAGCACTGTATGAACACATTGGGGAGTCATGGCACCCATCCCTGTTGCATACTGCATACTGGTGAAAGTTAAGGGACTGCCTGCACTGTGGAGTGATGCTCAGAAGTGCTGCATGAACACAGTAGGCAACATGGCACCCATCCCTGCTGTGTACTGCTTGCTTGTGAAATGTGAGGGACTGCCTGCACAGGAAGCAATGCTCAGAACACTGCATGAACACAATGTGGTGACATGGCACCCATAACAGCTGTGGACTGCATGCTGTTGAAAGGTGAGGGACTGCCTGCACTGTAGAGCGATACTATGAAGCACTGCATGAACATAGTAGGGTGACATGGCACCCATCATGGTGGAGTACTATGTGCTGTTGAAAGGTGAGGGATTGCCTACACAGGAAAGTGATGCTCAGAAGCACTGCATGAACAACAGAGGGTGGCATGACACCCATCATGGTTTTGTACTGCACGCTGGTGAAAGGTGAGGGACTGCCTGTGCTCATTTAACTGCTATATGAGAAATAACACATACACTGCCTTATATGGCATTCATTTTACTATACATCTAACCCTAACTTTTACTGTATTTAGGATATGCACTCTGACACACTAACACACATGCACTGCTTCATGTTCTACTACAGTACAGCATCAGCCATTTGCAAACTGACTAGGAAAAGGTTGATGTACAAGGAAAGGGTTAACAGAGTGCCACAGAGGCACATGCTGCCAGAGACAGACAGACACACACACACACACCTTTCCATGATGTGAGCAGAATTTATAGACCTTTGTATCTTCCTGCATGCAACATCCCTTTCTTCGCCTTGTTTGTTGTATTACCTTTCACCAATTAATTTCAAAAATATGAATAACCACAATAAGCAAAATATAAAACTCATTAAGTGATTTACATAAGTTAGTGTGTTATTTACAGCTGTCCTTTTAATTCTTGCAGATCTGCTGAACTGATAACTACACCTTACTATGTGTTGAATAGAGTCCTTTCCTCATAGCATCTGAAAGCTGAACCTCCTTAATCAATCTCAGTTACAGTTTATGGCTGAGAAAGGCTGATTTGACATGTTTATGAGCTATGAATCCTTCTTGAAAAAATAATTCTAAACAGATTAAAGCTAGTAACCACATTATCACACAAAATAGTGCATTGCAACACTGCTCAGCTAAATGAACATGCTTCAATTGGTGTAGTGATTGCATAAAACTCCAATGTTATCTAGTCTGTTCAGAATCTGGAGAGTTCCCTCTTTCTACTCTCATATGCAAGACGTCTGCAGGGCTTTACCCACTGAAGCCATAAAGGGAGATAGAGCAGTTACCTCAAATTATAGGCCTTCCACTGAAGCTGTAAAAGGAGCTAGAGCAGTTATCTCAAATTATAGACCTATAAGCCTAACATCTATTTTAGGCAAGATAATGGAAACCATAATTAAGGATAAGTTTGACAGGGATATGATCTCAAAAATATAATAGACAATAGCCAGCATGGTTTCAGGAAAACAGATATTGTGCAACCAATACATTACCATTTTATGTAAAATAAAGCATTATATAAAAATTCCCCAATGGATATAATATTCCTAGACTTCCAAAGGCATTTGCTAAAGTGCCACACAATAAAGCTTACTAGGAAGCTCCATAAGATGGCAATAGATAATAAGCTAGTAGCATGGATTTCAAGCTGGCTGGATAATAAGACCCAAAGAGTACAAGTATGAGGTACCTTATCAGAACCTGAAAGGTGTGAAGTGGGTTCCCCAGGGGTGAGTAGTGATTCCAGCTTTATTCACTCTTCTCATAACATATATTAACAACCAGGTTGACAAATGGCTAGTAAAGTTTGCAGACAATATAAAGTTAGGGGCCACAGTGAATACCAATGAACAAATAAGAAAACTAATGAAGGATCTGAAAACTATTGAAATATGGACACAAACTAATGGTATGTCCTTCAATGTAGAAACATGTGTTGTTATGCATCTAGGACCAAATAACAAAATAATAAATATGAATTAAATGGCAACATATTAAGGAGGTTGGCAATAAATGAAACCTTGTAATAATAACTAATAATTACCTCAATTTCAGCAAACATTGTAGCAAGGTCATCAAGACAATGAATAAAATGTTCTGTTGTATCAGAAGGATGCTTATTTCTAGGAATGAAAACTGTATAATCCCACTGTATAAAACGTATATCAGACCACACTTAGACTATTGTACCATGTTGTGTAACCCATACCTGAGAATGGATATTAGCAACACAGGGCTACTAAAATGATTACAAGACTTTGGGAAAAGCAGCATGAACAGAGATTGCAGGAGCTATGGCTGTAGACCCTGGAGACAAGGAGAGAAAGGGGTGATATGTTACAAATGTAGAAATTGTCAAGAACAAGGAGCTAATGAACATCTTAGTACTGTAATATAATACAAGGGATATGATTCTAAGATGCCATAATAAGCAGATTAAAATGGAACTTTCAAAGAGAAACAATAGGAGATGTTATTTTACACAAGAGCAGTAAAGCTTTGAAACACATTGCCTAAAGAAGTAGGGTCTGCTGGTTCCACTGACACATTTAAAATTAGACTAGATAATTATCTCTTAAATATAGGCTCTGCAATGTGGCTCCTGCTGAGGCGGGAGACAGACCCATGGGCTAATGCCTTCTTCTGTCTACCTACCAAATAGGAAACAAGAATATTTTTAATCCAAGATAATTACAGCATATTCCCTAACAAAATACAGAAATATAAGCTATTGTTCATCATTATTCCCAGAATATTAAAATATTCCTAATAACATCCAGAAATGTATCTTTGTTCTTCCATTTAACCATTTTGAGGCATCTTCCACATATTAAAACATTCACTTTGTCTATGTTCACTTCAGTTTTAACTTGTTAATCCATCTTTGTGAAAAGTTGAGTTGTTATTGCAAGCCCTTTGTGTGAAAGAATTGATGGAGACCATCAGCATAGGCTAATGCTCCCACTCTGATTCCAGTCCTTCGCATGTCCTAATTCTACATATTTATTTCAGTGAACATTTCATTTGCATGAATATTAAACTGAGTCTTCTAATGGTTAGCTTAATTTTTTTTTGTTTTGGCTTTGCAATTTGCTTTGCCTCAACAGTAACTGCCTTGGCTATTTCTGCTGTTGTCAGTGGTCAGCCAAATTTGTTTTACATTTTATACTGTATTGCTTTTTAGGTCCATGTGTAGAAGTAAAGATCCACAGTTTTATGGCTGCATTGTTATCCAATGCTGATATATTGCCATCAGAAGAATGGGTCAGATTCCCAATGCAGCACAGCTTTTGTTGTTATGAGGGTGGAACCTAGCACAACTTCATAAAAATCTCTCCACCTCTTCCCAGTCACTGCAATGTTTTCTTCTCCTCCCCTTCTTCAGACTATTTTCTCTCTTTCTCTGCCCCTCCCTGCTGCACTGTATTACTTGTCCTGAATGAGAAGAGAGTGGTGGGAGTACAACTCCTGAAATTATCATGGAAAGTATTAGAAAAATTAGCATTTTCTAAACATGACTATTTAATGTGTTTTCAGTGAGAATCGAAGCATGATTAAAAGAGATTGCAACATGAAAAGAGTACAGTATTGAGAAGAGAGAGTGAATAAATAAAAGGTAAAGAAATATTTACCTTACATATTCACTCTTTCTCCTCAACTACTATGTTCTTTCATATCACAGTCTCTTAATCATGCTTCAATTCTCACTGTAAACATGTTTAATATTCTTGTTTAGAAAATGCTATTTTTTTATTCTTTCCAAGATACTGTCATTATGTAACCTAGCCTGTTCTTCTCTCTTGTAAGGTCCAATCTTTTACTTGTTTTGCTCTTTTAGTGAAGTAATACATTTTACTTCTAAACACAGAAAGAGCATCTCCATTAGTCTTTTGTATCCCATATTTGCTCAATATTAGTTCATTTAATATGGTACTGCTTACCTCAGCCATGTGGCCTAAGTTACTGGCAGTTAGCATTTTGCTGAACACCAAACTCAGCCATTTAAAGCCTGGGAATGATAGTTTTTTAAAAGTTGGAACTCTCGCTGACTGGAGCAACCAGAGCTGGAGAACCTGAGTGATCAGGTGAACTGAGAACATCACATTGATGACTGTAGCATGAGTGAGTGTAGTATTCAGACTAAATCAACATAGGAACACTTGTAACAGCATGAACCCAAAGGGTACAAGTATGAGGTACCTTATCAGAACCTGGAAAGGTGTTAATTGGGGTTCCCCAGGGTGAATAGTGCTTCAGCTTTATTCACTCTTTTCATAACAGATATGAACAACCAGGTTGACAACTGGCTAGTAAAGTTTGCAGACAATATAAAATGCAGAAAATGAAAATGCAGAGTTACACTGTAGCATGAGTGGGAGTGTCTTAAATCAGCACTGAACCAGCTAAAACCCATTAAGTTCTCTGTGAGCAGTTGGAGTATGAGAACATGCAGTACACGTTTTCTTTTTACTTTGGGTTACCTGGAGTGAGCAATTAGGTTCCAGCATCTAAAGGACCTGGTGTTGTTTACTGAGAGTGAAGGAGGTAAGAGGGTAGGGAGGGTATTGCTGCTGTGAGTGAAACACTGAGCTGTGCACAAATGTGTTTTAAAATCAGCACTTCATCTGCTAAACACCTGTAGCTGTCAGAGTCACAAGAATACTCAGGACAAGTTTCTTTGGGCTCTTTTTGTGTTTTGAAATACTGTTTTAAGCAATCTGATAAAGTTTGATGGGGATTGTGTGCTGACTGAAAAAAGCAAATTTTGACTACAATGGATGGCTGCCAATAATGGACAAAATGGCTTTACACCAATCAATCCTTTATAAGTGGCTTGCACTGTATATGGAATGCTGACAATAAAGAGCAATGAATGATTACAAGCTGAAAGTGTGCTGTCAGATAAGAAACGTGGGAGAAAGAGATTATTTTAGTGACAATTCCTTTGAATAGTTAAACTCAGCCGATTAAATTAAACACACATTTCTGCTCAGAGGGCAGGTGCTTGTGTCCAAATCATGCACTTGCTCTCTCTCTCTCTCTCTCTCTCTCTCTCTCTCTCTCGGTCCCCATCATCTGACATTGTCAAGCCCATATTTAATGTAGTTGTTTATTTTAAATGTTAGCAACTGCCCTCATTAGTATTGCATGCTGAAATTCAGTTGCCCTGACATTTTGATATGGTATTCAGCATCCTCAGGTACTGGCATCTCAGTGCTTTGATATACAAAATGGTCAGTGATTTGAAGGGAATAAAAAAAAATCAGTTTAGGGACCCACAGAGCCAGCAGAGAAGCCTGAATACATGGCTGTTTATGCCACTCTCTCCTGCATGTGTCCTGTGCTTTGCTGCGCTCAGGAAGAGGCATTAATTCTATTATGGGTTCTCTTTTTTTAAGTGGCATTTTTTTCCATAACTCCTCTTGGTCACCTTCACTCCATTTACAAATACAGAATTATTAAATAATTATTAGTGTCCCATATGGTGATGTTTTCTGAGTGCTCTTCTACCAGGTTTAGAAAGCAAAAAGTATTTTCCGGACCTGCAGAACTGTTCTGGTTAGCACCTACAGCCACCCAGTGACCATCTTGGATTGTGTGGTCTGGAGTGCTGGGAGGTTAAGTGAGTTGCTGAGGGTCACACAGTGAGTATGTGGCTCTAGAGGCAATGATTGAATTTGTGACCCTGATTCTCAACAGTACTCTGAACATTAGACCACACTTCCTCCATTGCCTGTGGTGGTGGTGGTGGTGTGGTGGAAACCAGAAAAAAGCCGATGACTATCAGAAGCATTTTTTTTGTTCAGCTTGTAATGATTTATATACCCAGGCTCATCTGGTCAGCTGGCTGTGGCTGTGCAGCAGTTTCTCCCTTGTGACACATTATGCTGTGGTTGATTACCTCTGTTCTTGCTGCACACCCTGCTTGAATAGAATCCACTCCATGCGGCCCAAATTGGGATCTAAGTTCTGATCTTGTTATTATTACAGCCAGCTACAGATTTGTTCTGTGTGCAGAGAGTGAGGAGGAGGGAGACAGAGACATCATAAAAGGCACAGATTGGTGCTAATGCTCCTGTCTGAAGAAAAAGCGGTTATAATGGAATACATTTGAACATGTAAACTGACAATAACTGACAACTGTAAATGAAGAAAACTTACTGCAATAATGCCAGCTCTTGTTGTAAAATCGAGGAACATTGCACAATGTATTAGGCTATAGTAGTGCTTCAAGAAATCAGAAAACATTAACTACAATAAGATCCAGTTATAGTACTGTAAATGTGTGGTGACATTTACACTTTCAATATAAAATTAGTAAGAAATGACTGCTTCAAACAACAGATGAAAATGCGATAGTAGAAAAATCAGTAGTGAGATCACTGTTTACGGAGCTCTGCTATGACTCTCCCAAAGGAAATCAAATATTCATCTGTAACAGTGCTTGAAAATTAAAACACACACAGACACAGACAGACACACACAGCAAAATTAACTTCAAATGGGGGCATTTACATTTTGAACATGACTATGATAAAAGAGGAGCCTGCATAAAACTGGAGAGAGGCACTAATAGCTGACAAGTCTGTAAAGACATTGCAGATTACAGAGCTCCACTACACCCTCCTACAAGATTTATATAAAGGTCACTTTTCCAAAACAAATGCATACCAAACACAGAAAAACACATACAAGCTGTCAAGTAAACAATGAGGTCAGAATTCACAAAACACCATCTACCCTACCACTAAGATCTGATTTATTATACAATTCACCAAAACTAATGCATGCAATCAGATTTTTGGATTTCCTAACAACCTAACGAAAACTACTTTAGCATTGTTTTGTAGTATGCATTTACAACTTTTATGGAATCCTACATTTTGTTTGAAAGGAAAAAGAGCTTGAAAATAAAACACATGGGTACAGCACATGTTTAGGAGGTGCTACATTCAAATTAATAAATTATGATTTTACAACTTCAAGCAAAATAAAATAGAAAATTAATTATAATAGTAGAGTCCAGTAGCTTATTATAGCACTTATCAACTGAGAAAAACATTAATAAACCTTTATTAGTAGTAGTAGTTTACTTCTAGGATGGGCTTCTCAAGCCTAACAGTCACCCTATTCCATCTGTAAATAAGGTCAGATCCGTAGCCTTTATAAGAATGGGGTGGCGTTGAGCGAAAAACCTAAACACACACCACACCTGCTCTCCTTTCTGGTCGGGAGGATGGGGTGTTGAGAGTTGGAAACCCTAAAACCTCTTTTCCCAACTTTTGTGGCTTTCACTCTAACCAGAAACATTAACAAAGTTTTTTTTGCAACTTATTTCCTTACTTTTGAGATAGTATAATAGTATCCTTACTTTATTTTACTGTGGGCATGCAGGGTATGTATGTTGCAAATAGCAAACTATTAGGTATCATGGGTGTGGGGGGTGCCACTGGAGCACCAGGGATAAAATGTAATTACATGAGTCGAGTTGGGTGGAACTAACCACAAATGGGAATCTATTAAAAGAAAATATGGGTATTGAAGGGTGTGGGGTTCCACTAGGCAACTGGGGTATTAACAGTAATGGGGACTGGGAACAAATGTACAGGGAGGAGAGTGAGTATCAGGGAACTGGCAAATGTCAGAAGCATAAATGCTGACAAAATTATGTATGCCAGAGTGCAGTATCAGAAAGTTTTGGGCCTATGCTGGAACCTTCAGAAAAGCTAGGAGGGTCTCAGGCCATCTTGATCTAGCATCTGACAAGAGTCAGACATTCTGTGAGGAGAGAGCTGAAGTCCTAACTGAATTCAGAGCCAGTGTTTGCTACTTTGCTGCCAAATCTTGTTGAGGTCAGTATGAATGAGGCTGATGTGAACTGCTGCTGAACAGTACTGTTGCCAGAATTTCCAGAAACCGCTGCTGGAACTTAGAGGCATGTGACCATTCTCTTTACCTCTGCTGTTGGCATTAGGAAAGGGTGAAGTCAGTGAGCTTTGGCTGTGGGTACCCTGATACCTTGATCAAATGTGCATCCTAGGGAGAGCTGAGAGAGCACTTTGGTCCAGGCCACACCTTACCTGACCTATGCTGTGCTGCTGAGACTGCTGAGCTGAACTGGAGCTACCAGCGAGATGGAGTGTGACTAGACCCTGAGCTAAGGGGCCTGTCTGCATTACCCATCAATTTTAGCCTGCACCTGAATCTATCAGTCAGGAGCTGGTCCTGTGTCCCGTGCCAGCCAGACAGTTACAATTTGTTAGATGTTTGAGTACTGACCTAGCCAGCCAGAAGTTAGTAAAGATTCTTCACGTTTTCCCTTTTGGACTACAATTGCAGTTAGATTACAGTTTCTTTGTTTCCATACATTTCTAGCCAAAGTCATTCAATCAATCTGTTCATTAGTTAATAAGTTGTGCCATTACAATTAATAATTTTGTCATCATCACAAAATACACAAAACATAAAAAGGGTAAAAAATACAATAAATTAACATCAGCAGCATCCGTATAATTTAAAACACATTAATAAATAATCCTTATACATATGCATAAAATCCCAAATCTTATGTATGCCATGTCTCTTGTGATTTATACAATTTATTCAGTGATATGTAATTTTCTTATATCTATGATTTTGCAGAAGAATCACCTTATTCAGCACATGTATGGAGATGGATTTAAGCAAATGGATTACATTTGCCTTTGCTCTGATTCAGTGTTGACAAAATTTCTCCTAGGAACTTGTCTCTCTGTTTGTTATACAGTGGGCATATAATTAAAAGGTGTGTATGTCATCTTCTCCTTTTGGTATTTACAGTTTTCTCTTTGATTGTTGTTTATGGTATGTCTTTAATCTCTGACTTTGCAGTATTCAAACCTGTACCTTCTGAATAATTTCCTCCTATTGGGATCGTTAATGATATGTAAGTAATTTTCAAACCCAAACTTCCTTTTGTTGTTTGACATCCATGTGCTGATTTTATAGTTTTTGCTTAAACCTATTTCTTTTTGGATGTATGTTGCTCTCAATCTTTCTTTTATTTCCATCTGAGTATTATGTAATGGTTTTCTATGTGTTACTGCTATGCAGTTCAATAGGCCTTGTGATTTGATATTTTTTCCATTCTTGGCAAGCTAGGAATATCACCTGTTAATTAAGATATGTTATAATTTCTTCTATTCAAATCCTAGGTAATCTATTCTCCTCCATCTGGTATGCTTTTAGCCAATAATTTTCAAGTGTTTCTTCAATATTACACTGGACCTGTAATTGTCCTAATTCCATCTGTATCAGTCATGTAGGTGCTCCTTTAAGGATACCTAGGAGGTTTTGTAATAAATGTTTAAAATGATTCAAGTTTTCTCGTATCTCCAATCCCAAACTTCTGCTCCATATAATATTTGATTCCTTATTTTTGTACTGATTAATTTGACACAACGTTTAGTGGACCTACCTTCCACTTTATGTGTGAAATCGAAGCCTGGTGATGTGAATTTCTTAACTTTGATTTCTAACTCCTTTTCTGTTTTCTCCAACTTAATTGGCTGGTAAAAGTGATTCCCAGATAGTAAAAGCTATTTCCAGTTTCCAGTTCAGTATTACCATGCTTTATTTTGTATCTGCATGTGGATCTGTTATTCATATACGCACTTATCATTAGTTTTTTCTGTCGTAGTTTATTTCAACATCCATTTTTTGAATTCTTTCTATAGATTATTAAAACTTCTTATGATGCATAAGAAGCTGGTGGATAACAAGATTATATCATCTGCATATGCAAAGTAGAGGCAGCACCTGGAGTCCTCCTTGGCATGTATAATTCTGTGTCATAGAGTTTTACTAAGATCTGATTGAGAAATAGGTTAAACAATATTGGTGAGAGCACACAGCCCTGCTTTACTCCTCTGTTGCTAGTAAATGTTGTACTTTTATTGTCATTCTTATTGTATCTAACACATGGTTTATTATTAGAATACAGAGTTATTATAATATTAATCAGGGCTTCTTCTAGCTTATATTATTTAAGTGTTCCCACAGTTTGTTCCTATTAACTCAATCAAAGGCAGATTTGAGGTCTACAAAGGTACAATACAGCTTTTGTTTCTTAACTTAGTGTATTTATAAAGTAAATATGCAGGGTGAAACACTGATCTATCGTCAGTGACCTGGTAGAAAGCCAGCTTGAGCATCATCAATTATTTAATTTTGTCTAGGCTGTTTTAATATTCTATTATTGAGAATTCTAGTGAGAATTGTTTGGGAAGTATCAATCAAACTGATTGGTCTGTAAACAGCTAAGGTTTTCTCTGCCTCCTTTTTAGGGCTGCAGTGGTGTAGCCCTGCAGACCTTTGGGATGAGTAAAGGGACTCTGCATTCCTTCCTAAGTTGCCACTCACTGTTCCACCCACTGTGCTGGACTGCCTTGCTTGAACTGTGACTTTTTTCTATTCATTTCAATTAGAAAATGGGGAAAAAGAAAAAACACAGAATCACATCCTGTTTCTTTGGCGTAACTCCAACAAGTATACTGATCATAAAACAACTGCAGTGAATGGCTTTGTGATATATGTGTGAGTGTGTGTGTGTGGGAGGAGGAAGGTTGCATTATCAGCTACACCAGAACAGTAGGCAGCAGTGGAGATTCAATAGCTCATTGTACATGATAGAGCTTTTGTTTAATCTCCAGTTAGATCAGCCCTGTGTGACTGTACATGGTCCAGAGGATGACAGGATCATCAAACAAAATATCAGAACTTACATAAACTCTAACATACAATGCAGGCTACTGAATCTCTTACTGCTGCATACTGTTCTAAGGCCAGCTGCAGGAGATTCTAGGATTTGTAATAACAGAAGATGTAAAAAGTGTTAATAATCCCTTTTGTTCTGATAGTGATTGCTACAATTTACTGCAGCTTGCAAATTACAGAGCCACATTAAAACAGCTAATTCAGTTGAAAGGAACATACATGCCCACTAACATAAGGTACAGTGCAAGCAATAGAGGAACTTCAACAAGTATAGTGATTATAAAACAACTGCGTGAATGCCTTTGTGATGTGTGTGTGTGTGTGTGGGGATGCATTATCAGCTACATCAGAACAGTAGGCCATAGTGGGAGATTCAATAGCCCATGGTGCATAATAGAGCTTTTGTTTAATCTCTAGTTAGATCAGCCCTGTGTGACTGTACATGGCCCAGGGAGGATGACAGGACCAGCAAACAAAATATCAGAACTTATATAAACTCTAACATACCATACAGGCTACTGAATCTCTCACTGCTGCATACTGTTCTAAGGCCAGCTGCAGGAGATTCTGGATTTGTTGTAACAGATGTAAACGTGCTAATAACCCCTTTTGTTCTGATGGTGATTCCTACAATTTACTACAGCTTGTAAATTACAGAGCCATATTAAAACAACTAATTCAGTTGAAGGAACATACATATCAACTATCATACAGTACAGTGCAAGCAACAGAGCAGGAATGGATAGGCAATTCATCTAATTTAGGATTGTGCACTTTCCCTAGGCAGAAGCCCCAATGTACCTGTTGTAGAACATATACCCTGTAACACCCTTGCCTGCTGTTTTATTCATTTTATTTTACTAAGCATCATTGGTTAGCCTTGTTTTCATATACAGACTGCAGTATAATTTTCACCCCACACAATCCTATGAGGAGCACCTGACTCACCATTAGTGCACACCCTTTAATTCTGGATCCACCTTCAGGTTGCCTTTATTGGTACTGGGCGTCTCCCATTTAAACTACATTTCCTTTATACCGAGGTTGGCTGGGCTGGACCCACTCCATGAACTTATATAAACTGTAACATACAATGCAGGCTTCTGAACCTCTCACTGCTGCATACTGTTCTAAGGCCAGTTGTAGGAGATTCTGAGATTTGTAATAACAGAAGATGTAAGTGTTTGTAACCCCTTTTGTTCTGATAGTGAGTGCTACAATTTACTACCACTTGCAAATTACAGAGCCACATTAAAACAGAGCTAATTTAGTTAAAGGAACATACACACCAAATAGCAATAGTTTTCTTATTATCAACAACAAAGGAACACAGCGGTGATGATAGGAGTATATCACATGATTTGTATCTTTTGCAATTACCTGCAGTCTGCCATTTTGCCATTTGTACTGGTTCCTGAGTGGCTAGAGTACCAGCCTTTGGTCTCTGACAAGCCCCTTCATGTTGTACAGTAGAGGCCTCTCAAAGGAGTCAACTTGTCAGTGCCATGCCTTCAAATGGGAGCACTTTTCCATTTGGTGCCAGTGCAGGGAGCTTGACCCCCTCTCTTACCCTGTGGCTAGCATCCTGGATTACTTGTGGTCCATCTGTCAATGGAGCCTAAGGTCAACAATCCTTAAGATGCACCTAGCATGCTAGCCCAGTGGCATGGAGGATGAGGCACTGGACACCTTCCTCCTGCCACACTGGTAACCCGGGATCTGGAATGGACTCAGGTTGCTCAGGGGCTTGCAGGGTGAGGGAGGATTGAAGATCCATGTACAAAAACTTGAAGTAAGTAGCCACCACTCACCAGCCTGTAGCCACCACCAGCTGTCATCCAGTCAGATACCTCCGCATGCAGCATGCTTGTTGAACAGTTTCATGAGTAGGGCATGTTGTGGAGTATATTGTGTTTTTGTGAAAGAGAAATGACTGGATATGTGGGATAGGGCTTGCCATTCTGGGAAGTAATAACCAGATGTGATGCACTCGGGGTCAGTTTCATTGTGTTCACTGTGGAGCAGTGCTATCACCTGTAGGGGCGCTAGTGTGTTTGTGTCATTTTGTTTGTGCAGTCTCTGACAAGTAATGTCTTGGTAGGAGTAACAGTACATGTTCAAGGCTTGTATTGTCATACCCAGTAGTTTTATTATTTTTTTTATTTGTAATTATTGCTGTAATTATAGTTTTTGTCAGGGACCCTTTTGCTTGTGTGGGCTCTCACTGCTCCTATATCTGGTATTGCACTGCTGAGCACTTGAGCTGGTCTGGGTTTGCTCCTCTATCTATGTTAAAATTTGCATTTGGGTGTACAGCACAGGTTGTTGTGTTTCAAAATGTTTACTAAGGCATGCTGTGGTTGCTATGTGAAGTCCTATGGACTTCTTGAGTCCTATTTTAACAGTTGTGCTGTACTTCATGTGCTATCCATCAGAGAGTGACATGTTTGTAAGTTATTTCTTCAGTGAGGATTGAAGTACTGAAGTGTTTCTATGTTTTGTTTCTGTTACGTATTTATACTGTAATTTTCTGGATGGTTGTCAATGTCCTTCATGAGGCAAACCCTGTGTTTGTGTGCTGGACGTGGTGTTATGTTGTGGTCTCACCTCCTTACCATTTGTGTTCATAGCATATTTTGCTGCTTACATTTTTTTCTATTCTGTCACTGGTCACAACATTCTGAATGATGTCTGAAGCCAGTGTTACTGTTTCTCGATTTTTTCCATGTTGCTCAGCCACTTATATGATTATGGTACCGTGAAGGTTTTTATTTCTAACTGCAGTGATGAACATCACCAAAATGTATTATTTGGTGTGTCCCCCACACACAGGCATCTAACCCAAATTCACCAAAGCGCTATCCACTGCACCAACAATGGGCAGCCAAATAACACTGAGACTTATGCAAACCTTACAATAAAAAATAAATAACATAAGAAACACAAACACGTATCCAGCACAGACAATGATCAGAAACTGGTATGAAAGTTTGCAGACACTCAGTCATTCACCTCAGGACACAAGATTTTTTCTTTTAAATTGTGCCGCGCCCACAAAGAATGACAAAACTAATTCACGTTGTGAAAACAGACAGTTCTCACAAAAATAAAAAGTGATAGGTTGCTTTATTTATGTGCACTGTCTAATATGGAAACATTTACTTTTCTGAATAACCCACTAAAATCTGATAACTTCACTGCTTGAGAGATCTGTCACGCCTGATCACTCAAGACATCACTCCACTCAATGCTTCCATGCGCTCGTGCCACTCTTACTGAAATGGTCTCCATAAACGAAAGCTGTAACTCCGACAAAAACAAAGTGTGCCTCAAATCTACATTGATTCTCTGTGGAAAGGTAGATAACTATTAAAACATTTACAGGACTCCAGACATACTTTTGTCAGTGCAACAGCCAATACACTAGGGGTGGGATACTCAGAAATGCGCCAGATGCCAGCGCAAGGCTGGTGCAGCTCAGTCCAATGTGCCATGGTGCACTGAGCACACTATTCAAAGGTTGTGCAAGGCAGAATGCGGCAGTGCAACCCGGCTGAATGTCGCATGGATGCACCGTAGCACAGTCAGGGGTGCACCAGGGAACAACACAACATGTGCAATAGCACAACCATGGATGCACAAGGGGCTGAGGAGGATGCACCAGGACACATATGGATCAGTCACAGGCACAGCAAGGCACGGGGAGGAGAGTGTGGCCACTGGGGAGATGGAGGAGCCAGGTGAGAGGCACAGCCAGCCATGATGGAACACTGCCCAAGGAGAATGGTCATGTAGCTGGCCCCCACCATGTGCACCACAGTGGTGGATGTGGGAAGGGTGGCACCAATAGCCATGGGTGGACTGTCTCCGGCCACCCCCACTGGATGACACGCACCATGCCACCCGGCCACAGCCAGCATCACCCAGGCAAACAGCACACAACACATATGCCACACAACCCAAACATCCAGTGTATGGCTACCGGGGCACAGTCACTGACTGATGGGTGGACACCACCATGTACAGCCCTCAGAACAACACAGGCACACGACACAGCCACCCAGCACACCACTGCAGCATGGCCCCACTGGCCAGCCACAAAGCAGACCTGGACACAGATGGGTAACCATAACAGATCTGTATTAAATAACAATGAGCCATCAACAAGTAAAATACATTCAACAAATAAAGCAAAGCAGCAGGGAATAAGGAGAGGAAAGTATATACAGAGCTGGTAGATGGCAGGGAAGGAGGTAAGGAGACAGGAGACAGGGCTATACAAAGGGACAGGGGAGGGCATGGGAAGGAGGCCAGGTGAAGGAACAGGTGGTGCAGACCTGACAGGCCCTACAGGTGGCCCATCTCCACTGCAAGAGCCGATGCATGAGTCTTGCACAATCCAGTGTGGTGGTGATGGTGATAATCCTCCCAGGAGGCAGCTGTTGATAGTCTGATGAGCCCTCATCAGACACCTATGACAAGGAAAACACATGATCAGTGCATGTCCAGGACACCCGGTCCCTCACCTGTCACTGACCCGGCATGCCACGGTTCTGCAAAGTGCTGGACACCACCACCCATGAGCCAACTGCCAGCAATGTGGCAGGCAGGTTGCATGGTACAGTGGCAGGACTGCAGCTGCACAGGTGGCAGGTGGATGCACCCACAGCCCACCTGCAGCAGGCACACTCATATGCAATGGCTGCAGCATGGTGCCATGCACACTGCAGGCAGTATACAGCTGCCACAGCTCAGTGCACAGGGGCCAAGGCCGCACCCCACCCTGCACAACATTGTAGTACTACACTGTACCTTCTGCACACTGTTGTGCCACTGGTTCTAGTCTGATGGCCCTCTCCTCTGACCCATATCCTGAGTCGTGGGTCCCATGGCAGCCTGCCATTGCCCACCAGGCATGCCTGCTGCCCTGGCTCTCCTACTATCCTCAGAGCCTAGGACAGAAGCATGAACATGCACACATCAATACACAGCAACACAATGTGCCCACCACCTTCACCCCCTGCAGAGGGCACTCCAGCCCGGCATGGCCACAGTGCAGTGGTACAGTGCACCCAGGCTGCTCTTCCCAGGCCACAGGGCACACAGTGCCAGTGCCCCCTGGCATGGCATGCAGCCCTGCCAGCCCCATGGAACACTTGACATGCATAGACGCAGGTGGTGCACTTACCTGGCTGTGGCACAGCCCCCTCTGGATGTGCACCTGCAGCACCCTGAGTCACTCCTGGTCCCATCTCTGCAGGTCACCATACAGGTGTCGACACTGTTCCCCACTGCACCGCACACCAGTGGCCTGCTCCAGTCCATCTGCCACCTCCTGCCAGACCTCCATCCTAGGCCTGGTGAGGGGCTGCTGGCCAAACAGGCAGCCTGCATGGGACTCCACCAGGGCCACCAGATTCACTATTTCTACCTGGCTCCAGTTGGGAGCCCATGGTTCTGTGCAGTGCTGGCGTTGCAACTCAGCCATGGTAGCAAACCAAAATGGCACTCTGTAGCGCATGTGCTCCATGTGCCAGAGATGCGCTTCACTTGAAGATGCACTGCCCTCATCAATCGTGCAACCCTGGGGATGTGCAGTACAGGTGTGGCCACACTGCAACATGGGCAGAGGCCCCTGGGAGGCATAGGGCAGGACAGGGGTCAGCAAGCGCACTGTGCATGACTGCGCTATTGGGACCACAACACAAGGTGCACAACAGGGGCCTGAGGGCACCACAGCTTACAGGCTCTATGGCAGCCAAGTTCCATGCAGCCTATGGCACACCTAGCACATGATGCACAACTGGCATAAGCACAGGTCATGGTGCATGTGCACTGATGGCTGCACTGCACATGTCACAGCAGTGCGCCATGACTTGTACCAGCGCAAGTCCATTGCACAAGGCACAACAACATGATATTGAGCTGGCATATGCAAATCAGCTCATCAGTCTATCATGGAGCACTGGAGGAATTAGCATCTCATTACAGTTGCGCATCAGCTCATGTGCATGCGATGTGCTAAAAGGTGCGTGAGACTGCACAGGACATGGACCGGTATTACAACCATCTGTGGTAAGTTGTGCCAGCCGAGGGGACACACAGCAGAGTGGGACGGGTGGCAGGAGTGTGGTGCTGCAGCAATTGACCACATGTCATTGCCCACAGGTAGCTTCATGTCTGAGCGAGAGGAAGGCAACAAGAGTGTGCAGGCCCAACTTACGAAGGCAAAGTCGGATGCCCTGTTAGAGGCATACCTCAACAGGGATTGCTGCTGGTGGCACAACTGGCACACCCAGGCAAGGGCCACAGCCTGGGTGGAGGTGGTGGAGGCCATGAACCAGCAGGGCAGCCACCAGCGTCCAGTGTAGGAGTGCAAAAAGGTCGGCACTGACAGAAGCAGGATCAAGGAGAAGGTGACAGCCATCCGGGCAGCAAGGGGGCCATGGGTGGGACCAGGCCACCATGCCACAGCTGACACAGCAGGAGGAGCTGGTGGTGGCCACCATGCGTGCAGTGCTATTGAGGGGTGCCAGGTGATGGCATCCAGACCAGAGGAAGCCCATCACTGCATGGTAGGTACAGCGGCATCAGGGGCAGGGGTTGGTGGCTGGGGGGGAGGCCTGTGCATCGTCAGCACTAATGTGGCTGTGTTCCTTACAGCACCGGAATGCCAGCATGCAATGGCAGGGGCAGTGGAGTCTGCTGTGAGGGGCAAGCCCAGCCCTGGAGCACCAGCCATCCACTCCATTGGCATCCGGGGCCCAATCAGCTGCAGCACACCACCACTGTCAGGTCGGATGTCCTGGGTATGGTGGCAGATGAGGCCCTGGCTATGTTCCAGTGGGACACCTGCCATGGCATGCAGTGTGTGGAGACACAGATTGGGGTGGGGTCTGACACTGATGGCAATGAAACCATTGTCCTGGACAGTGGGGGTGTAGTCAGGGGAGACACCCATACCATACACTATCCTGGCAGCACCACCAGTGCCCTGATGGCAGTGGGTCAGCTGCCCACCACTGCCCCGGTGCTGCATGTGCAACAGCGGCATGGCACCGGCAGACAGTGGTGTGGTGGTATAGCCGCTCAGGCACTGTCCAGCGCACAGTGGACAGAGGGTGGCAGATGGCTGGGGACATTGGGGGCCAGGTGCAGCATCTGCCACCGATGCACAGTCACTGAGTAGCCCCAAGGAGACTTGAGCAAGAGGATGAGCAGTGTGGTCACACACCACCCATGGCTCAGCACAATGCCCATGTGTCCCCAGGTGCTAACCCCTTGCTGGAGCACACCCGATTGCTATGGGTCTCTGTGGAACAACAGGTGCTGCTCATGGCTGGGGTGCATGCACCCATGCCAAGGTGCACCAGGCAGCAGAGCAGCACGACAGGGGCTTCATGCAGGTCCAGGATGCCATCAATCGATTGTGGGAGGACATGATCGTGGCCCTGGACCGCTTTATCACTGCAGTCATGGTCAGCCTAGCACCACTGGCCACCATGTGGCATGGCTGGCCACCGCAGACCCACAGAGTGCTTTGTCCACCCACAGTCCCAGTGTCATGCGACCCCCTCGATGTCGATGCTGGGATCTGCTGTTGGAATTCTGGGCATGCCTGGTATGGGCCTGTTTGTAAGCCTGCAGACCACTGCGATGACATCGGTCATGTTCCCGCAGTACCACTCCAGGGGACCATCGCAGACACCCCTGTGGCCGTCACATAGCCTGGGTCTGCTGGGCAGCCTTGGTGGGGCTGTTCATGTGTCTGTGGCAGCCATGTGACTGCACAATGGACCTGAAGTGCCCGCCTCCCTATCCACAGTCTGCTGCTGCCACCATGTTTGCACATGGGTGTTGTGTGCGTGTGCATGCCACAGACATGGCATTCATGGACTGCACCACATACTGGCTGTGTGCACACTTGCCCAGCCACTGGCCTGTGTGGTGTGTGCATGATGGTGCCACCGCAGCACGGATATACCTATGCACCGGTGCTCTGCATCTGATCCACGCCTGGTGATAGCACCCGGCATGTGCCTGCAGGCACCAGTGTGTGTGTGTGTGTGTTGGTGTGGAGGGTGTGCCTTGCTGTGCTGCATGTTGATGCATGTGGCCATGAGTCTGGCCCCATGCTCACCAATTCCCCCACCCAGCTGTTCAGGCCACAGGGCACATCCACGCATGCCAGTGTGCTGTGCCACTGTGGCCATCCCATCCGTGGGTGTTTGTCCACCTACCTGTGTGTGCCATGGTGCTCCTCCACTATTGTGGCTCTGTGCTGGCATGCCATCCTGATCAGCCAGGGATCTCTCCACCTGGGGGATGCCCCCGCCACATGGCCCGATGCCCACATCATCCTATTGCTGTTCCCTTCAACCTCGACAGCTATCCCATGGTCAGTGGCCATGTTGTGCAGTATACAGCAGGCCAGAAATAGGCCACAGACCTTTGAGGAGCTGTACTATAGGGCACCACTGGACCTGTCCAAGCAATGGAACTGTGCCTTTAGCAGCCCAAACACATGCTCAATGATGTTCCAGCGAGCTGGTGTGTACCTCATTGTACTGCTCCTCTGCAGGGTTCAATTGGTGCCATTGGGGGTGATCAGCCAGGGCTGGAGTTGGTAGTCACTGTCACCTGTATGGAAGGAGAATTGGTTAGCTTGGTGTCCTATGTTGCTGCACCCTCATCCTTCCAAGATGCACCCTCGGCACCCCTGCCCTGCCCGGCCTCCCATGCCCTGTTGTACCCAGATGCCCATGATCTCGGCATACTCACTCACTAGGTGGCCAGTGGGGATGTCCCCACTCTCAAACCTGTGGCACAGTGCCAAGCTGTGCCAGATGTAAAGCATCATGTGCTCCCAGGGGTGTGTGGCACAGACATTGATTATGCATCCCTGGCATCGCACACCACCTGGCAGTTGATAGTGGGGTAGTCCTTTCTGTTGATATATGCTACCCTCCAGGCCAGGTGGCATGCGTGCCTACATGGGTGCAATTGATGGCCCCTAGCATGCCAGGCATATATGCTACCCTGTGGAACTCCTGCATGTTCACTGTACACTCTGCCTGTGTGCTGGGAAGTGGATGTATTCCACAGCTTGTGGCAGCAGGGCATTGAGGAATTGTGTGAGGAGCCATGATGCAGCCAACTGGGTTATGCCTGTGGTGTCCCCTGTTGGTCTCTGGAAGGTGCCCATGACTGGCAGGCACATGACAGCTGTAACCTTCATCTCCACCATCAGGGCTTGGCTCCATCTAGTGGGTGCCTGCATCTCCTCACTGCACAGCTCACAGAGCTGCCTCAGAATCACCCTGTTCAATTGATACCAGCCCACAATCTTTGTATCAGAGTAGTTCTCAAGGTGGTGAGGGCATGGTACCACCTGTTCTGGGTGTACTGCTGATGGACCTTCCATGGCCAAGCTGCCCTGCCTCCTGCCTCCCACACCCATCTTTATGGGCTCCATCTGGAATATGGCACTGGCCATGGCCCTTTGTCCTGTCTTCCCTGGGCATCTGACTCCACTGGCCCTTCCGGCTGTGTGCGGCTCTGAGGACTGCTCAGCAGGGCCCACACCTGTGTGCCCTACCCCCAGATGGCTGCCTGTTGCCTGTGGCCTCTGACTCCCACCCTGTGGGTTCCTGTGTTGCTTCTCACAGGCCTGGTGCCACAGGTGCACGCACTCACACTGACGCCTCCTGCCTGTCACACTCACACAAGTCACCCCTCACACACAGTCATTCCCTCTCTGTCACTGCCTCTGTCTGTGTCCCTCCTTGTCTCCTAGTCAGTTGTTTGTTGGCCTGTCTGTCTCCTCTCTCCTGCTCCTCTCTAGTGCAGGTGCCCTTCTCCTACTTTCTCCCTGTATTTATGGGCTCAAGTGTGCTCTGTGCAACTGCCGTTTGCTCACGCTTGCACCGTTTGTCCAGTGTTGAATATTGCACTGTGCCACTATTCATGGCTACATCCCTGCACTTGCGCATGTATACATTCCCATTGCACATTGGCACACTGCTACCTGTGCTGCGCAGTTGCTGCTGCTGAATATCGCTCTCTGGCACATGTTCACTGTTGTGCAGGTGCAACCCAGTTGCAAAATGCACAACTGCTTTGAATATCCCACCCTTGCTCTTTAATCTTTGTGGGAGATATCACTCTAGTGGTTGTGGGGGCATTCGTACTCAATGACCATTCAATGCTTTGGAGGTGTCAATCTGATTTCTTTCATAGACATTACATTCATAATAAAAATCAAGAAAATACACATTTTAAACACATACTAATTTGAGGCTGATTCAGATCATAGCTCTGAAACCTAATGCCAAACCTCGGTGCCTCCACTCCTCCATTTTCTTTCATGGCTGTGATCAAGACCCTAATAGAGGAACAATGAAACAGCTCTTTTGTAACTTGAATTTGTTTCTTGCTCTGGAGCAATGGTTAATAGTCATTACTTTCACCTATGCAGACATAATAAACACTGGCTTTGGGCCTTGAGGGCCATCCAGTCCTCATCAATATCCAGTTCTTTGTTTCTGTGAACATGTTAGATATTTAGTGTTATTGACTCAATAGGTTGCATGCTTGCTTCTGAGGCCAAAGGACATAGGCTGGTGCCCCCACCAGGAAATTGAGCTAATACCCAGTACTGATACTGTAGTGTAGCACCTGAGTATGGGATGCACAACACTGATATTGAGGTGCTAACCTTTGTATGAGATGTTAAACCAAGGTCCCTTCTGTCCATCTTTCTGGTTGTCCAGGTGGAAGTTAAAGATCCCATGGAACTTAATGCAAAAGTCAAAGGACTTTTTATTTTAAAATCAGTTAGCAAATTATAATACAAAATTCATAAATATATCATGTCATTATCCCTATCCCTAGGACCCACCCCTTACTATATGCACTTCTTTTACACAATTTCTGCTACCCAGTATTTCTAGTGACATCATTATGGGGATATCAAAAGGTTTTTCCCATTAGTTATGGAAAACTTTAGTCTCCATTATTAGCAATTCCTCCTAATATAGCAACCTAATTAAGACTTAAAATTGTCCAGCCATGATTTCAGGCACCACCTCCTGGTTAGTATAAGAGATATTTAGCACTGTGCTTGCCATAGAAAATATCTGAAGATGATGGACACCAACTGCTGCATTCCACCTCACACTTCCCTTGTGGATGGGAATCTAGGCTGTAAACAATCCATCCATCCTGAGGATTGCACAAAAGATGCTCCTATAAGACCTTTAAAACATAACCCCAATGTTGTGAGTAAAGGAGCATTCTGAGAATAAGTTATTTATTATTTTGCTTTGCTTTACAAAGGAGGCTATTGGATAGTATTGTTTAATTAGGTTTTATGCATTCAGTTTGCTTTCAATTATAGTCACACAAGCAGACTTAACCATATGATTGCATGTCACTTTTTATCAGGATCCTTGCATTTACATATCACAGGAGCCACATTTTAAACTATAGAAATTTACGGCAGATAAGGACTACTAGGCCCACCATTTTCTCTACCTGCAACAGAAACCACAGACCCTACTTGATCTCTGGCTTTGTTCTCTATCCTATCACTCAGGTTTGGCAACTTTCTTGTTGTGGTGCTTCCAAGGGACCACCATCCTACGATGGAACCAATCTGGCCCAAGTTCCTTAACTGCAGCCATATCGGCTTTTGCCAGAGTTTGTTTATATAATGGAATAATTATATTTTCCAGCCAAGAATTTGGGACCTTGCCTATCTTTGTTATATATTTGAAAACACTATATAAACATAAGAACCATGCTTTGCTATGGTTTTGAAAATATCCATCACTACCCCATCTACCCTGGTACTTTTCGAAGGGAGAATGCATTTATTGCTCGCTCAATTTCATCTGTCATAATCGCTTTCTTCAGAGGTACCAAGTTAATCTCTTCTATTATGGTTGTTTCTTCAGTTGTGTCATGAATAAATCTTTAAAATATGTCACCCGTGTATATGGTTCTATATGACTTTCTACTTCTTCTGTGTAATTATCAAAACCCTTCATGACCATTTTCCAGAATTTATTATCTTTTCTGCTACTGTATTTTCAAATTCTCTACATATCTGCTCTCTGTATTTGTTCCTTTGAGGGCTTACTGCTCTGTTTCCTGTTTTAATATTTCTACAAAAGGGATTATAGTATAAGAAACCCAAACTAGGACAATTATGGAGACCCCCATTATGACTGATAAATGTATTTATCCTCTAGGTCACCAGGTAGTCTGCCATTTAGTAATACAAAATTCCAACTTGACATCATATTACAAAGCTTGTTCCCTCTTTCATTGTTTTCATATCCTGTGAACTCCTAAAATATGTCATATGGTTGTTGTCCTTCATTATTTCAGCTATATCTTCAGTGGGTTCCAAGTGCTGCCCCACTCATGCATTAAAGTCTCCCACCACTGTAATCCCACTGCTTGGATAGTTGTTCTGATCACGCTCAATAATCTTCTCTAGGCCTTCAAGAATATTTTGATTATTACGTTTGGAACTGGTCAGTGGAAATAAATATTCAGAAGCACTGTTTCTTCATTATTTCCTTTTATCCTAATTTTCATGATATTTAAATCCTCCACTTTGATTTTACATGTATTAATCCTATCTCTTACCTTCCATAAAATCAACATGCCTCCAGTATGCCTACCATACTTTCTTCTTTTACGGGTTTGTAAAATTACATGTATCCATCTATTTCTATGTTTCCATTTGACCATGTCTCCTGAAGGCATGCATTTTCAAATTGTTTATGTAATTTATAAACTCTGGATCAAATAGCTGATCCCTTACACCAGACACATTCCATGCTAGTACTGAGTTTTCAGCTTCGGCTGGTATACATCACCCTACCTCAAACAATTATACTTCGTCAGTTAAGAAGATACTAGTAGTATCAATGCCAGACCCAGAAGCACTATCACCGTTCTCACACAATGACTGGGCAGCAGCACTGGGCATACAATCTTAACAGTTGTCTTGGCAGCGGTATTAACATATAGCATACTTATTTCATCCATGCTTCAGAAGTAAAGCAGTGAGACATGATGGATCTGGGTCCCTCCTGACATTAAAAGATATAACTATTATAGCAGGCATTACCATCCCCTCCCCACTGTAACACTGACCCCTACCTGCCAGAAGCTGACCTTGCACCAGGCATTATTTCTCCATACAGTCATAAACCAGCCAGAGGGCTGGTGGCTGGATCTCAGTACAGCAGCAACAAGAAGAGCAGGAGTACAGCCCCCATCTACTTCTGAGGCAACAATCACCAAGGAGGGGCAACCCAGCTGGCGGCAGAGCCTAAGGCAGGAACAGCACATTGGGGCCACCAACAACAAAGCAGGGTGCCCTAAGACATTGCCATTTGGCATTCATGGCATAGGGCAAAAGAGGAGGAGGGTGGATGGAAGCACAGCCTCAGCAAGGAAACCCTGGTGTCTGAAGGATACTAGGCAAGGATGGTTTAAGTAGCTGGGTTGGGGGCACACATGGTGAGTGTTACCAGCTGCCCACCAAACCACAGGCTAAGCCCTTTTACCATGACAAATGGGAGAACAAGGGAGGATATGAAGTCTGTCATTACAATTCTGTTTTCTAGTAAATGTCCTTAGTCATAAAGAAAGGGAGGGATGGGGTACAAATACAGAAAATACTGTAGATAAAATATAAATTGGTTTAAGATAAATTGTGTTAGAATGTAATATTGTGAAATGATTTTCTGGATACTGGAAAATTGCTTTAAATAAGATATTAGATCTGCTACAGCCTCAATTCAGTTACAGTGTGTTGAAATCTTTAGTTATTGCCATCCGTCTGTGTGTGTCACTGGGCTCGAATTTGTAAAACTGCTGCCATGATTAATGATGATGAGCCACTGAAGTGGCTCAGACTTAACAGCGAACCCACCCCGAACTGAAGCTGACAGCGGCATGTGCACCCTCTTCTGCAGTTAGACAACAACCCCAATTTCAGAACAACTGCATTCATTCCTGCTATAAAGCTGGGCCCAGTGCAGCAGGAGCCAAACTACACTGTGGCACTTGCTTTGATTCGCTCTACAGGAAAGTGTTTTATTCCTTTACTCATCCAATAGTACAGTACAGACATCATCACAACAGGCTCATGTCACACCGTTTTGATTGGGAATCCTTGGTTGTAGCTTTTCAGTACAGCATCTTCACGATAAATTATCCCTTATCAAAGCAAATGAATAATAATGTATATTTGTTTGTTGTTATAATAATGTTGAAACAACAACACCTTAGAATACAATATTGCCATTCATGCTTTGGTACCAATGACATTACTTAGAATGCGCTGATGGATGCAGTTGCTATACCAACATCATCAATAAATACTAAGTAAGTCACCTTTGAATTTCTTCACTGTATTATTTTGTGGTGCTGGTGTTTTTTATTATACTGCATGAACACTAAATGGACATTTTATGTCATCTGTATGACAGCCCTGTCTTTGCAATAGAAAAGGGGCCATGCAGTACAGCAAGCCATGATGTGGTAGTTTGTAATATTATGCAGGTATTTGACTCAGACTGTGAGGTAAATGGTTCTTGTGTTACTTCTGATGGTGATCAAATGTCATAGTAAATCAGCACAAGTGAGGTCTTTTATGTGATGAACAATGTAGATTGGACTGTTTTGCAATAAATCACAGTTTTCCTGTCTCTTAGATGTGTTGCATTTGCAGGAAAAATAATGACTTGTCCCATTTGTTGGGTGCCTTTCAGTATTATTATTATTATTATTATTATTATTATTATTATTATTATTAAGCTACACTTATAAAAATCCTGAGTGGAAAGAAATAGAAGAAAATCTCTGGGTAGCCAGTCACTGGGTTATCCATCCAGAAATGCCACCAAATATTTGTGTACATATGGGGTATGTGAGGGAGGGAAAGTGCAGGACATGTTTCCCCATGAAATGTGAATTTGTTGCATTTAAGTGGTAACATGAAAGGATTTTGGAAACTATGTTACAGCTCTCCCCCCACCCACACCCAACCACCAGCACGTTTTTTCTGGAAATAGGCCAGTGTTTAGTTTGAAACATACTGGGGTCCCCTGGGTTTCCAACGATAAAGAAATATATAGTATAGTTTTGTTCTGGAATAGGTATTACTATTCATTGGACCTTGTTAAAATCTTTGCTTTACCAAAATCCAGGCTGTTAACAAATCAGCATTGTCTTGAAATGCAACATACATGATAAGTTCAGTTTTGCCTTGCAATACAAGTCACACTGACCCTTTAATTTGCAATGCTTGACATCCTTGCTTGTAGGACCAAACACAGACATGGTGTTCTCATCTAAAGAAAAATTTGCTTCCATTGCCATGATCATTATCTGGGATTTTGCAGAAATCATAAGACATCAGTTCATACTTGATCTGAAAATACAAGTGCTGTCTTTTTGACACGGTTAATATGTACCCATTCTTCTGCCAGTTTTGTAAATTGAATACAAATATGAAGATAGGTAGATGGCAGAGGAGATGGTGAGTGGAGGAGGCGATGCCAATGACGGAGGTAGGCAGGCAAGCAAGTGAGGGATAGCACTGGGTTTCTGAATGATGATGTTTTGTTTAATGTGATATACCATATGAGTCTTACAAGGACACACTCCAAAACTGCCTTTTCTGGATCCCTGCTCCCTGTAATATATAAAACCCTCTTGTATAGCAAATGCTGCAGTCTTCTGGCCCTCAGATTCCTGCTCCTATGGTTCATAGCCAGCCACATCCCACAGGGGTTCACATCATCATTGCACTGCAGAAGTATAATACTTTGGAAGAAAGTCTACTATACTTATATTTTTAATTTTATTTTTATTTATTTAAATCTCAGAATTACAACCTATGAGCTAGAGCTCATTTACATAGATTCCACATCAGTAAGAAGACATAAAAATGAAAACAAGTTCAATACACAAATTAAATTCAGAAGAAATCCCCAGTGAAGGTTTAACACTCGTTACAAATAAAGTGCATAAAATTGCAATAATGAGATAGTGTAGAAAGCCTACAAAGGCTACCTTAGTCAATCAAAAGGTGAGGAGGGAGTAAATATACCAAAGCAGAGACAGAGCTGGAGATAAGAGGAGGGTATTCATGGATAGTTCTAAAATAAGGGGTGTGGAGAGGTACTGGGAGGGAGGAATGATGGAGGAAGGAGAGGAAGGAAGGTGGAGAAAAGAATAAGGATTAGACTTGGGGTGATAGAGGAGAGGGTTACAGGATTAAAGGGAAGGTGGCAGGAATGGATGGGTGTAAATGCTGTAATCAGGGATGAGTAGAGTGCTTTAATCAAAGGGAGAACAGTAGGTGTACAGAAAACAGGTTATGAAAAGCATTAGCCTGACATATGATTAATTAGGTGGGTTCACCATTTTGATTTAAAGGGCCCAGTCTTAGGTTCAGAAATGATCTTCATTGGCAGGAGTATAACCAGTTCAGTGCCCTATAACCAAAGGATCACTGGCCTTGCTTGGTACAACGGAAAGGAACCTTGACTAGATTGTTGTTTGAAGCTCTGGTTAGCTTAACAGTTTCTGAAGGGCTGAAGATAGCACTTGTTTCCAGTGGCAGCAGGCCAAGAGCCACTTTTTGGCCAGTAGACAAACCTGGTATTGAGTTATTTTTTCCAGGTCTAACCAATCTGTTTGAGAATAGAAATGACAGGTGTAGGTTAGACGAGGAGCACCTAGTGCTAACTTGCAGGCCTTGTTCAGGGTGATGGCTATGTGATTTAGGGAAGTTTTGGGGGCTGAGCTGTAAATAGCAAGGCCATAGTCTATACTGGAGAAGACTGGGCTAGTTATAACAAGTTGGAGGGCATCACCAGTGAGGCAGTGATAATGCTGATACAATTGCCCAAGTTTGCAACTTGGACCTGGCAACCAAGTCGCTATGGGTGGAGTAGGATAGGCAATGTGATGCCAAGACACTTGAAGTTGTAGGCCATCTCAAGAGGTTAGTTAAATTTGTTCATAATGGTTAACTTGGATGACTTGTGCCGACTATGGGTTGTGGCAAAGAGCATGGTCTTCAGTTATTATGATTTAGGAGTAGCTTGCATTGCAGAACCAGTCTTCAAATGTTTTGAAGTCAATTTGAAGCTGTTGATTTAGGGTGATAGGGTCTGGGTGGCTTGCATACTTGATGGCGTCAGTCCGTGTAAACGAGGATTTGGTAACAACATGCTTGGGGAGTTGATTTATAAAGAGGCTGAACAACAGTGGTCCCAAGATGGCTCCCTGAGGGACTCCAGTATTAACAGGTAGGATATCAGAGAGGGTGTTATCAACTTTATCTGCTGTACCTGATCAGAGAGGTAACTTCTGAACCAGCAAAGTGAATCTGATGAGATGCCTAAGTCTCCTAGTTGGAACAAAAGGAGATCATGGTTGACTGTGGTGAAGGCCTTGGTGAGGTCTATGAAGGCAGCACTCACCAAGTTCCCTCTATCAAAGGCCTCATGAATGTAACCCGTGAACTCAAGTAATGCAGCTGTAGTACTATGGGACCTTTGAAGTCGTATTGCTGGCTACATTGCAGTTAATACTTTTGAGGTGGTCAACAAGCTGATTATATATGATTCTCTTGAGAGCTTTAGAGATGGTTGGAAGAATAGATACAGGTCGGTAGTTTGTGTGGATAGTCCTGTCACCACCTTTGAGTATGGGGTAATGAATGCAGCCTTCCAAAGCTTAGGGAATTCACCAGAGACCAGGGAGAGGTTGAGTATTCTTGTGAGTGGTGCCAGTAATACATCGAGGGTGAGGGAAAGAAGTTTCAGATCAAGCCCATCACCAAAGAACCTGGTTTTGATGATTGCTTTCAAAAGGTAGTCTTTGCCTCTGTTTTTGAGATTATTTTTAGATATAATGGAGGAGCTTGGTTTGGTGGTGTGGAAGATGGTACATTCCTAGTTTCATTGTTAGATGTGTTAAGGTATTCAAGGGGAGCACACCACTTAGGTCAGTGAACGCCTTGTTAAATGCATTGATTATGGTCAGCTGATCTTGAGTAATGGTCCTGTCTAGGTTCAGCATGGACAGGGCAATTTGTCTGGCAGTAAGGATTTGTATGTTTTGCTAAAATTTACAGCTGTTCCCCCAGGAGGAGTTGAGCACTGAGCAAAAGTGGTTGGCCTTTGTTTGGTGGATGGCATGTGTACATTGATTCCTGGCCATTCTGTAGTTTTGGAGGTCAGAAGGTGTCCCAGAATTTTTAAACTTATACCAGAGGTTGTTTCAATTATGTAGCTAGCCAAGGAGGTGTGGGGATAGCCATTGTTTACAGCGCCATTGACTTTTCTTATGATAAGAGGAGCAAACATGTCACAGGCGACTTTGAAGATTCTGATGAAGGTCAGGAGTGCTATGTTGACATCCATAGTTGCAAAGATAGGGGACCAATTTTGCTGCATGAGGTGCTGTTTCAGGTTATCCAGTTGACCTTTCATGAGTATACTCGGGACATCATCACATTTGCTGGTAGTCTTGAAACTTATTGGTCCACTGAGCAGAGGATGGAGAGTGGTCACTTACAGAGTCTGAAAGTATGTTTACACTTGTGATTCGGTCTGGATGATTTGTAAGCAACCAATCTAAAAGGATGCGGATCCAGTTCTGTAGTTGTATGAGTCAGTGAGGTCACCAGTTGGTGGATTTCAATTGCTGAGTGTGTGTCCTTATAGGGAGCTGAGTTGTGTGACAATCAATTTATGTTAAAGCCGCCCAGTGCTAATACCTCCGAGTTAGTGGGGAGGTCAGTAAGGCAGTCATAAAGCACTTTGAAAACCCTCAGCCTGCTTCTTCGGGGATGTATGCTGAAATGAGGGTTTTCCTTACCTTGAGAATCAAGGAGTAGCTCTCACCGTAGACTTTGTACATTTTTCCGGTTTTAGGTGCAGCAGGACAGTACCTCGTAGATGGGGTTTTTATATAGATGATACATCCGCTACCCCTTTTCCCATTCTATCAAGCCAGAATATGGTGTAGGCAGAAAGTAGGATTTCATTATCAGGGTTCTCGGTGTGAGATAAGTCTCTACCACTGACACAAAATCCAGGTTGTGATGTGCTACCCATGCTTGCAGCAAGTCCAGTTTTGGCAGGATGCTACATGTATTAATAGAGGCAATAGAAATGGCACCAGACTTTCTCGGGATTTAGCATCCATGAATTTAGAGCCAGGATTAGGGTGGATGCTGTCTGAGAACATCAGCAGCAGCCAGATAATCTTTGTGCCTGAAGCTTAAGTTGCTTTAGAGTTTGCACGTGCTGATGATGGAAGGAGGAATTCTTTCTAGTTGGTCAGATGCTCGAGTTCTAGCCCTTTGACTGGTGTTATTATGCTGTAGGTTGGGCAGTAGGATGAATAAAAACATTGTAAACATTAATCATCGACTTAAGGAATACATATTTGAGTAGTTTAAGCAGGACAGTAATTCCTATATTCTTCTACTGAGGTTGGAGCTTTCACTTTGCCAGTAATTTTGCCCATTCAAGAAGTAAGCTAGCTAGTTAAATGCATCCTTGTCTGTGTGTGGGTCCTATGGCTTGTAACTATTTTCAGCAGTAATTAATCTGCATGTTATACTTCATGCAAAAAATTGTTGATTTTGGTAGGGCTCTTGATTCAGGTAATTTGTGTGTGAGGTTATTACATTGTACTTCATCAGTGAGTACTCTACATATAGGGTAGAGATGACTGATGGATTCATTTTCTTCCATACAGTCTTCAGTTCTTCAGTGCAGGAAATAATGCTTTCAGTTTCTACAAAGAGGCTCTGCATGCTCAGCACACTGCTTTCTTGGCAAATAAATGAGCTTATACTCCAAGGACATGTCCGAGAAGCAATTACATTGTTGGCCAGTTAACTGTGCTAGTACACATTGAACTGTGGTTGTGTTTTTCAGATATCTGTGCTACAATTATACAATGTTTTAGAGGCATTTTCCTCACACAGGTAAGGAAGCATCTTTCTGAACAACGGTGCAGTTCCCCAAAAGATGCAATGAAGCTGCAATGAAGCGTCCCACAGACTCGTTAGCTGCACTCCTGTATCTACTCAGTAGAACCTGTGTTTGTCAATTTCCACTGATTTTCTCTTTTCAACCAATCATTTCACCGAGACTGAATCTACTTCAGATATATACTTGTCTGTGAATCTTCTCCAAACCAGATGAAAGCAATACATCTCTCAGAATGATATGGTTGGTATACTCAATTATCTCAATGAAGTCCGAATCAGTCTTCCCACATGAAATATGAAATGAGAAAGTGCCCATAATCTTTCTTTGTGCAAGAGTGCATGATACCTGTAAATATTTAGTAGAGCTGTATTGTCATCAGTGTATTTTGGACTTGCAGGATTTAAACCTAGTATTGACATAATCTATTATACATGTACTGTTTTATTTTGTTAAGCCTTTAAATTTAAAGGTTCTGTACAAATGAAGTCATCTTGTTGTGATGCCATAATGGTCAGAGAGGGTTGCCAATTTCATATGGTTTAAAAGAAGCAGAGTGATGTTTGGTATTGCTTGCAGCTGTCACACTGCCTCACTGGAATGCCAAGAAGCACAGGGTGTGTGTGCTAAAGAAATTGCGTTTGCACATGTTTGGTATACTTCATGTGTTTAACAGTGTCTGATCAAAGATGCTTCTTGCTGCTGGAACCTGCGACAGCTGTCTGACAAGTATTGTCAGAGAGCAGTCACCAGTTCCAGCAGCAAGACACGCCTTAGATCAGAGTGGATCTTCAGAGTATTTGCTGTTCAGGTGAGGAGAGAGCATGAAGGCCAAGGGGTGTATGGCTGCACAATGGGTGGTCAGGTGTTTTTTGCTAGTTGATTTCCTTTTCATGAGAATGAAAAGGAAGTTAACAAGCTGTGAAAAAGGATTTAAATAGTGTAAAAACATTCAGGGGCCATGGAAGCTATAAAGAAATACACAGCAAAGCTCATCAACTTCCGATGAGATGAGGAAAACACATATTTGGATGTCTATAGAAGTCATCCCTGGGCAGAGTTTGGACAGTTTGTTGTGTGAAGAAACAGAAAACAAGATGGCCACTCACAAAAGAGGAATTTTTCCTGGAAAAAGGATTGACCCTTCACAAGAAAGAATCCTTTTCGTGAGACCAAAATCCTTTTTCATTCCATTCCTCTATCCTGAAAAGTGAAATTCCCTTTGAAAATAATGGCATCTTAAAATGCAATAACTTTGGAATGGATTAATATGTTTTCACAAACAAGTGCAAGCCTGCTCTGTGACCCAAGCACTTTCTACCATACAAATGTTGCACTAAAAATCCACATTGTCTGTGCACAGTGCAAAAAGGTGAATGTTAAGGTTTTGCATTATCCAGATATCAGATTTGGCACATCCGACTAGAACAAAACTTGGAACACCAAGAGATCTATCCCACCAGACAGCACATGCCAAATTTTGTGCAAATCAGTTGGATGGTTCCAAAATTATTAAAGTGCAAAATTTGAGGTTTAACATTAAAGTGCTTAAACAATCCTAACTATAGGGCACAGCTGTGCCCTATAATATTTTCTTTGTCTTTAATTATATTGATATTTCATATATGTCTAAAAACCTTTTTTTGTTACATGATGTAATAAATGGCAGATCATGAATAATTAGCAAGTTTAGATCTCTGCACATTTTCAAGTAGAGAATCTGCTGTTATAGCTTGGTGGTACCTTTGACAAAATGTATAGTATTGCAAGTCCAAAGCCTTAATCCAGTGATTTGGATACATGAGACTAAAGTCTGGTAACTATGGCCAATGCAGAGTAATTAGGTAGGGTGGGCAGACAGGATAGGCCAATATACCTATTCAATTGTCTTTGTCTGTGTATCTATTTATGTGCATCCTGGAAGAACAGGAACAGGAAACAAGTAATACATTTTGTAGGAATAAAAGAACAACTATTCATAATTAAAAAATACATCATAGTAGTCCTAATGGCCTCCACCCCATTTTCAAAATGTTAACACAGCACTAACTGAGTTAGCATGACACTAACTTTGATTAGTGCCTATGCTCCAGGAAGGACCATATTCATAGGCCCCGGAGTACCACCCAAACCCTGCAGCAGGACTGTCCTGACCATACTGCTACAACAATGCAAGTGAGGGATGCCCTCATACATAAAAAGCACAGTGGTATATTCAAAAGTTTCAAAGGAGCTAAACATCCAACAACATGGCACTGTTTACCACCACACAAAAAATGGTCCTTATGAGGCATTATGGTTGGGATCCCAATCCCTAAAGGCAGGAGCAGCTGTATTGCAGATGCATGCTCCTCTGTCTAGTGAACATCACATAACTCATGTCATAAATTTTAAGTTTAAATCCCTGGTAGTCTAGTGGACTCCTTTCCTCTGATCACCTCTGTGATAAATGTATGTCTAAGTCCCTGGTAGTCTACTGGATCTCCTCCCCTGATCACCTGGTTCTCATGTATGTCAAACAACACTCCACAGAGAACTACCAGACCCTCCATCTGAGTGACACCTCCACCTGCCCAGCTGCTAGAACCCCTGTACCACACACCCTCACCCACTAACTGGCTGTGCAGTCAGCAATGGTGACTGACAATGCCCTGTTCACTTCCTCAGCCAGCCTCTGTCTCGACCTGAACAGAGTGCAAGCACAAGTAAAATAGAAACAGCTGTTTCTACATTACATGTGAGTGCACTCTGTAGAGATCAGATGGCGGCCAGCCAAGGAGACAAGCAGAAGGCTGTACCAGCCACCACCAAAGACTGCATGACTAGTTATCCAAAGTAAAGGTGATACAGGGGTCCTCAGCTGGTAGGCAGGTGGGGGTGTCATTTGGACAGACAGGGATCCTTGGTTCTCAGTGTGGGTGAGTGCTAGCCCACCAGGGAATTCTGTGTAATATACATGGAACCAGAGTAATCGGGGAGGGAGGCCACTAGACTATCATGGAATTAGAAATAAAGATATGAAAGGGTGATCAAGGGAAGGGGGCCCACAAGACAACCAGGTTATCAGAAATAAACATATGTGAAGGGGTGATCAGGGCAGGGGGATACACTAGACTTCCAAGATATTAGAAATAAACATATGATGGGGATCTGCTACACTTCCAGGAGCTCCCTTCAGCTTCTGCCGTGCATGGATAGAAGGGCCATGCTTCCATGCAAATGGACCCATAGCCCCATGCATGAGGTGGGTTCTTAAGAAGACAATGTTTAACATTTGGGGTAAAATACAAAACAACTCAGTATTAAACATACATTGAAATTTTCCAATGCACACTCATAACTTTGGGACTTTTCACTGGACAATGTCCTTTAAAGTACTAGAGCAGCCACGTTGTCTCTGACCAGAGTTTGCTATACAGGCTATGACTGGTAGGGGTAGAAGTCATGTTTACAAAGTTTTCCTGTTACAGTGGCATTGCTGCAAAAATCTTACAAGTGATAACAGAGTTAGGATTTAAATTAGTCTAAGAAAGATCTGGGCAGCAAATTGTGGCAGAATGATGCTCTGGGTAGTGAACATTTTTTGTGAGTACACAATTTTATGTTCTATGGGAAGAATGGTTGTGCCTCAAGTTTAAAAGCAGTTGCATATTTCAGAAAGTTCCTTGTTTATAGTAATTTTGAAAGCATCCAGTTTGGGATTTTTCTAATGAATGTAAAAGTGAGTTTCACAACTTTGTGAGACAATATTTTTGAGCTCATCTTTCTGTACTGTAGGTGTTCTGCATTTTGGGACATTGAAACCTCTATTTTTATTTCTCTCAGGTTGTATCTGTGGGTCACTATTTTTGGGTCCTGTTCCATTGGGCTTTGAGTTTTCTCTTTGAAAGATTTGAAAGCCATAATCACTGATTTTTTTTGTCTCTGTGGGTTTAATGAATATCACCTTAGTCTTATGAACATTGTGCAATGGTGGGAGTCATAAGGATAAGAACATAACAAGATGAAGTGGGCATACTTATTGTATGCTATATCTAGCTTGTCCAGAAAGAGATTGCTTGCACATCAGTAGATTGAGCTCCTATATTCCAGTACTGGAAATGAAGTATCAATTGCTTTATGAGTTTGTCCCTGGCATCCTTTGGAATTAAAAAGGCTTTGTGTCTCAATTATTGGATTCACTTTTGTAACTAGGTTGTGAATGAGGGTATTAAATTGAAGGGAATTGTAAATCACTACACCTAGGTATTTGTATTCATTAGTGTTAGTTTAGAACCATTTCTGAGTTTAATGTGCAATATACTGTTTTCAACTTTTTTACTTTTATTTCTAAAAACATGCCACTTTAGTCTTTTATGAGCACCATATTGGACTTTTGGACCATTTCTGCAGTAAATTGAAGTTCTTTTGATGCTTTGACCCAATTTCTGTAAGGCTGTTTGCTTTGAAGACTAGCATAATATCATTAACATAAAAATTTTTTGGGATTCTTAAAGAAGATGCACCAGTAGCATCCCAGCTGCAGTGGCGCAAATGATATACTCCAAGCTCAAACAGTGGTATGTACAGAAGATGCACCACAAGATGCACCTAGTGCAACCCTCTGTGAATACCAGTGATGCACCATGGTGCAACCTGAGTTGCCCTGCACATCCCAGATGCTCCAGAGCACCAGGAGCAATGAACAAGGAACGAGGACCAACAAAGCCGGGACACTGGAGCAACAGGAGGACTGCAGTGGTGAAATGAGTGCTGGGGAACAGCCCAGCAGTGACTGCACTCAAGAAAAAAGGCTGGAGTGGCCTGCCAAAGCAGACAGGGTGCACAGGCAAAGCACATGTTGACAGCCAGGAGCACCACACAAACACCCGACCCAGGGACACACAGGCACAGTGGACATGCACAGGGGCAACTGGCAAAGTGTGGCACAACAGCAGAGGTGCAATGGTCAGCATGGCAGAGGAAGCCACATGCACCAGTGCACATGAACATCACAGGGCAGACATGGGAGCCACAACAGGCTCTCTGGAGTAAAGGCATAATGGCACACAGGCCAATGGCTGTAGCCTGCACAGGAGGCACATGCCCACAGGCACTGTGGACCACAAGTAGAATAGCACAGCACCAGGTTGACCACCAGAACAAAACAACCTGTGCCACACTCCAGAACATGGGCAATGTGTAATTGAGCCTGTGAGCAGGCCACTCAAGTGGCAAAAGTTCAAATGCAAATAAGGGTAGTGAGGCACCTAGGAAGGCAACAGGTGACTAGTAAAAGAGAAAATAAATGACCACAGACACAGGCCTCATGTGCAAAACATTTACTCAAAGCAAAGAACAATGCAGCAATAGCAACCAGAACAACAGTACCAACTGAACAACAGGGATACAGGTCAGAAAGTTCAGAGAAACTATTAACTATGAAAATATTAAACTGGAGAAATGGCAGGTGGGCAGGTGGAACATGGAATGAAGTCCATGAAAGGAGATTGTCTGGAGGGTAGTGGACAGGGTCACAAATGGGGCTATGTACAGAACTGTACAGTACAAAGGCCTAATGCTCCTCACAGGGCACAGCTCTGCACTGCCCCTGGTGGCCTCCTGCACTTAGTGTCCTCATCAGAGCATTTATCACACAAAGAGCTGCTCCCCTGCTTCTGGTAGACTGCTGCCATTATCCTGTGCAGCGCCACCAGTAGAGCAGTCCCCACTGGTCCAAGGTCTTCGACCTCCTCATCCCCAATGATGCAGATGGCACACCCATGAACCTACAGTGGGGACACAGGAACAGAATATAAATGCCATGAATCACACTGTGGCCCCCACCCCAACCGCCATGCAAGTGTGATGGATGCTGGCTCCATGCTAATGGCTGACAGCCAGTCATGCTCACCATGCACTGGCAACAGACCAGCACACACAGCCACACAGTGACTGTGGGTGGTACAGAGACAAAATAGGCTCCAAGTACATGCAGAGTGTTGCACAGAGGGCATGGAGCCATGCCCCCCACAACATGTGTGTATGCCAACTGGATGCACAACTGTGCAGGCTCTGTATGAACCCCTAACGGTGCACCACAAGGTGCCCAAGGCCCTGAACAGATGCAGCAAATGGGGTACAAGTTCACAGGAAATATGGGTACAGTGGTGTTAGAACACAATGCAGAGGTACACTCCAAGTGTGTGCCTGTGGGCAACACACAGACACACATGTGAGGCAGGCACTGGCCTGCTGCGGGCAAGGAACCTTCCTCCCAACTCAGATGTCCACACAGTGGAATCAAGTGCAGTGCACTCACCTGCACCCACCTGGCCTGACCAACATCCTCCTCCACTGGGTCTAGTGGCCCTGGTTGCCACCTGTGCCACAGCCCTCTGCCTGTCTGCCAGTCCTGCAAGGGAAACACAGGCAAAGAGCAGCATGAGAAGACTGTAGGTATGTCCAAACACCACCCAGTGTTCCACAGCAACAGCACCATGGGCAGCAGGCAGGGACAGCCCTCCCACCCACAGTGACCCAATGTAATAGCACCCTGGGCAGCAGTTGAATACTGTCCCCCACAAGCAGTGACCCACTATGATGGGGCACAGGTGGATGTAGGCCTCTCCAAGGTGAACACCACAAGGTGGCTGTCACAGTGCCACTGCAACATCCATGGTGTGCACCAGAGCACACATGGCAAAGCATGGTATACATGGCCACACTACACATGCACCACCAGTAAGGTATGCCAACTGTGTGTGTGTGTGTGAATGTGCACACCTCCCCACAAAATAATGCATTGTAGCTGGATGAGTGGAGGTAATGGAGAAGAGACTTGCCTGGTGTGGCACGCCCCTGCAGGCCTGATCCTGTATAGAATGCAGATGTGCCTGGTCCCTCTTTGCAGATCTCCAGAGTGGTGCCTGCACTGCAGCCCCTATGTGTGGTACCTCTGTGTGATGCTCCAGTCACTCTGCCACCCTTGCCCACACAGCAGAGTGTGGCTCCTGCAAGTCCTGGTTGCCAAACAGTTGATCTTCCAGTGGCAGGACCAGAGCCACCTAGTTTGCCAGTTCAACATCCCCCAGCTCATGGTCCTTGGGCCAGCTGCCTGGGAACGTGTCATGGTGTAGCTGTATGTGGCAGTAGCAGGTGTGCACTCCACAGGCTTCAATGCTGGACTGGCTGGCTCATGCCATATGCATGATAGACCATTGTACACTGCACCGTGCATCACACTACTGCAGGCATGGCAATGCACGATAGCGCCAATCGTGAATCACTGTGTATGCATGGTAGGCACAGTCTGGGCAGGAGTCCAGAGTCAGGGTGATCACTGGGTCTCACATGCATGATTCACGCAGAACCACCATATTGGGTATGGCACACGATGCCACACACATAGCACTGTGGATGACGAAGCACCCAGACATGTGCAGTAGGCTGCAGTGGTGCATCGTCACACAGTGCCACAAATGTGTCAGACACCAACAGCATGCCACATGTCATGAAGACCCAGTGGTGCATGTTAACTGATATGTGCTGTCGACTGCAATCATGCATCCACTGAAATTGCCTGGGATGCGTGAATCATGACATGTCCTGAATGACATTTTATGCATGCGCAGAGATTCACCCTATGACATGCTGCATCCAGCAAATGCACCAAAGCAATGGTACATGTGCGTAGTGCATCGTAGATGGATGGACTCAACTGATCAGATGCACCATGCTAAGTGAAGTGAGCTGGGAGCAGTTGTACAATTCACAGCCATGGCATGCAAATCACCTCATTGTCACATTCAGGGCATCTCACCTGCTTTGTTTCTCATTACTGTTGTTCTCAAACTCATTTGAATGCACTGAACTATGAATGCTCCTGAACACACCACCCCAAACCACAGGTGACTGATAGGTATTGCAGCCTTGAAGGTAGGTTTGTTTACATCCATCTCTCTACAACTTTTGGCTAAAGCAAACAGTGGGTTTTGCAGGCATCCAGAGGGCTGTGATTTTGCTGCTGCCTGCCCAATGCTGGCACAGCTACAAATGATGATACTGTTCTGCAGCCTGCCACAATACTGGAACACATCAATACAAGATGGAAATGTGCTGCAGCATTCCAATGTGCTGGAACACAGCCTTATATTCTTGAACTGTGCTGATGTTGGATACTTATCTCCCACAGGAGCAAGTGGCTGGAAATGTCCCAACTTCACACCAGATGAAGGCAGGGCACTGGTGGAGGCTATCACTCAAGGCAGAGCATGGTGGCAACCACTAGTATATGGACAAGGCCTGGGAGGAGGTGGCCCACCACGTAAATGTCCATGGAATATACAATCGGACACCCAAGGAGTGTCGCAAGCACTTCAAAGATGATAACAGGAGGTCCAAGGAGAAGATGGCCACCATCCAGGCTACCCTGAGGGCAATGGGAGGGTGGGCTACAGACAGCAGTGTGCCTCACACCACACAGGGAACTGCTGGTTGCCAGCATTGGCCGTACCATGCTAATGGATGTTCCAGGTGGTGTCTTACAGACTGGGGCAGTCCATTGCAGCACTGTACTTATGCAGTGGAACTATCTGTGGAGGTCTGTGTGCTTGCCATTGGTGCCGTGTCATGTCCCACCAGGATCTGTTCAGTGTCCAGGTGTCGGTGTGCACAGCACAGCAAAATGCCTGTTGCCACCCAGCCCTGCCCAGACAGAGTGCTGCTGATACACGGTATGCCGCCTGTGTGTGGCACATTGTGGGAGGGGCCCTGAGGGGGATTGCCAGGCGGTGTACCACATGTCCCTCTGTGGCAACTCTGACCACAGTGCATGGCAGACAACACTGGTGCCTGTCTGCTGCTGTGTGGTGGGACAGACACACCTATAGCACATGTTCATGGCTCCATGTTCATACCCCTATGTGGACACCATTGACACATCACTATGATACCTTTCTCTCTCTCTCTCTCTCCTCCATCACATCTCATGGGTACTGCAGGGTATGGGGGTTACTCTGACAGCCTGGCAGAGGAGGGAGCTCAGAACATCCCACAGCACCGCAGCCAGGGATGTGGCGGAGGCCGTGCCTGGAACATCACAAACCTCCAATGCCCCAGCTCCAGCAGAGGATGGGGCCAGCCCAACCAACCTCTCTGCAGCCAGTGCCAGTGCTGGTGGTCAGGATAACAAGCCCGGCGTGACCTTCTGGGTCTTTCTGATGAGGACCATGTGGCCTGGATCAACATTGTGGATGACCTACTGGTGCTGGCCTCTGGCATGGAGGGACGTTGTGACATGGATAATGACACCACACAAATATGGGAGGACAGTCTTGTGGCCCCATGCACACCACTGGGCTATCACAACCATCCCCGGTGGATGTTGGTGGCCATGTGTTGGAGGTGTTGCTGTTGGAGTGAGGACTGCTGCCACTGCCCAACAGGGTGCTGTCAAGCAACAGCAGGTGGCAAGGGGACCATGTTGCAGCCATCCTGATTGCCCATGCCCAGTCCCTGCCCTGACAGTGGACTGCTGTGCCACGTTCACCAAGGTGGATGTTGTTCAGCAAGCTAAACCCACCTGCCCATTGGCACCACCCTCCAGATGATTCCCATGCTGGCGCGGTTGAGGAGTATGCACACCTCCTGCAGGACACTGTGGAGTGGCAGGTGTCCCTCAGGGCAGGCTCAGGGGCATTTGGATGCAGCAAGTCCTGCAGCATGAGGCAGCTTCTCTGTGGCCACCCAGATGCTGGGTGAGGTTCACCTCATGTAAGTGGGCATGACCGCTGCAAATGGAGTGGATGGCACTGGTACTCAAGGTGATCAGTGCTAACCTTGTATCATGTAAAAGACAGGGTACCTGCCACACTCCAAGAAGTGCCTTATGCACCCCCAGGTCATGCTGTCAGGTGAGCCCATTGCTGTTGATGCTGACACCACTCATCCTCATCTCTGACACCCCGGATCCAACCTGGACCTGGGAATGACACCTGCAAGCACCCATTCATGGTCTCACTTCAGTATCCCTCCAGGGTGGTGGATTCCACCCTGTTGCTGGTGGTGCTGACTCTGCAAACACCAGGCATGGGTGTGACTGCCTTGATGTCTGCGGTGGCCATGGGGGCTCCCACTGAGGCCTGGGTGACATGCCCCCATGGCCCATGTATCCTGCACCCATTGCTGCCCACACACCTGACTGGCACTGCCTGGGGCTGCGTGCTGTGGCACACACCACCCCCTGGACAAGGCCTGTGTGGGCCACCTCTGTGGTGCACTGGGCATGGTTAGGGCCACTGGTGTTGTGTAGAGATGCAGCGAATTTAAATTACACTGGTGAAGTGAACATGAAGTGGGCGCCAGCATTGCCACTCCGCTCACGCAGAGTGAGCAATGCAAAAGTGCTCACTCTGCCTTGTCATTACCACTTCAGGTTAAGACGGAATGGCAAGGCTAAGTAAGGTGAAGTCATTGTTTTTAATGGACTTCGCATTCCTCATTATGATTCTAAGTGATCCATTTGGTGTTTCAGATTTGGCAGCCCTCCACACATCACATGGCTTACAGTATTGTAGAATCACATGCTCTTTAGCTAGGCAGGAAGAAAGTGAATCATACAAGCAGACATTTTTACTTTCTCCTGTGCAGACGAGAGAGAGTAGTGTGTTTTGTGACTGCTGATACTTTGAGATCAAAGCAGGAGGAGATTTCAACTTTGATTTAGACCCAAAAGCTTTTTAAAAGCTACATTTTTTGTCTTTTCTGTGCTCTTCTTTACTAATTTGTTCTTTCTGTAAATTTTATTTTTCTTACCTTTATAAGTAGTTAGTTGTTTGTCTGCATCTGTGTGACTGTGTGTGTGTGTTGTGTGACAGTGTGAGTAGTGCTTGCTCAGACTGGGGAGCTCAGTGGGAGAGATGGACCAAGGTGAGGGATGTCTGGGGTGGGGGCAGATCTGGGAGGCGTGGTAGTGGTGAGCGTCATACTGTGCGCATGTGTGGAGGCATGGGTGCCCATTCCTGTTGGACCGCTCAAAACTTGTGAGTGCCCCAGAAGCAGGACCAGCACCGCCTCCTGTCCTGACTCTGAGGCATTTGAACCACCACCACCACAAGTCCAGCACCAGGTCCTCTGGAGCAGGATGTGCCTGTTCCCCAGGCCCAGGTGTGGATCCCATCCCTGTTCAGCACCGTGACCAGCCAGCTGCCAGTTCATCTGGCCATCCCCTGCCTGTGCCTGGTCCTCCTGCACCTCCATTGTTTGGCAGCTTTTGACTGTGTTGGGGGGACAGCAGTGTGGTCAAGTGCCTCCTATGTGAGGTGAAACATAGAAACATAGAAAGATAGACTTTGACAGCAGATAAGGACCGCTAGGCCCATCTAGTCTGCCCATTTCCTACCTACAGGATAGGCCGCAGATCCTAGTTAACCAACAGTCTATTTCTTCCTACCCTCACAAGAATTGCCTTATGTCTGTCCATGCATTCTTGAATTCTCCCACAGTTTTAGACCCCACAACCTCCTCAGGAAGGCTGTTCCATGCATCCACTACCCTCCCTGTGAAATAATACTTCCTCACATTGCCCTGAACCGCCCTCCTTCTATCTTTAAATTGTGTCCCTTGTTCTTGCAAGCCTCTTTTTCTGAAAGATGCTACCCTCTAGGACTTTGTTGATTCCACTGAGGTACTTAAAGTTTCTATCATGTCCACCCTCTCCTTCTTTCCTCAAGGGTATACATATTAAGTTCCTTTAGTCTCTCCTCATACGGCTTCTCTTGCAGACCCTGCACCATTTTAGTTGCCCTCCTCTGGACTGCCTCTATCCTGTCTATGTCCTTGCGGAGATGGAGTCTCCAGAACTGGACACAGTACTCCAGATGGGGTCTCACCAACTGTCTGTACAGAGGGATAACAACTTCCTGTTTTCTGCTGATGATGCCTCTCCTATACATCCCAGTATACCCACCCTCCCTACTGCCTTCTCATTGCTTGCTAACCTTAAGGTCATCTGATATGATTACCCCCAGGTTCCTTTCCTTTTTGTTGTTTTACTACCTCCCCACCCATTGTGTATTCTTCCCTGGGTTCTTGTTTCCCAGGTGCATTATTTACTTCTTTGCATTGAATCTTAGTTGCCATACTTTTGACCATTCCTCCAACCTTGCCAAGTCCTTTTCATCCTTTCCCGCCTCCTTGTGTATCAACTCTGTTGCAGATCTTTGTGTCATCTGCAAAAGGCATACTTTTCCTTCCAGTCCGTCTGCAATGTCACTGATGAAGACATTAAAAGGACTGGACCCAATACTGAACCCTGCGGTGCCACTAGTAACCCCACTTTCTTCAAGTGGACTCCATTTACAATTACCTTCTGTGTCCTGTTGTCCAGCCAATGTTTTACAGGCTATCACCCTGGGTCCCACTCCCAGGCTGGTTAATTTGACTATTAATCTTTTGTGTGGGACTGTGTCAAATGCCTCTTCTAAAGTCTAGGTAGGCCATGTCCACAGCCCTCCCTTGTCTACTACTTTGGTCACCAGTCAAAGAAATCTATTAGATTCGTCTGACATGACCTTCCACTGTGAATCCATGCTGCCTTGGGTCCTGTGCCACTGGCCTCTAGGTACTCGACTATTCTTTCCTTCAAGTGACTCCATCACTTTCCCTACCACAGAGGTCAGACTGACAGGTCTGTAGTTTCCTGCCTCTGTCTTGGACCCACTTTGTGAAGGGAATCACATCCGCCTTCCTCCAATCCTCGGGTACCACACCATCCTCCCATGATTTATTAAAAGAGTAGCCAGTGGTTTCACTAGTTCCTCCCTTAATTCTTTTAGAATTCTGGGGTGAATCAGTCAGGACCCATTGCTTTGTCCACCTTCAGTTTTAGGAGTTCTTGCAGAACCCTTTCTTCTGTGAAAGGACTGGGATTGACCCCCTATCAAGAGTGCTTCTGTTAACTGGATTAGGCACTTCCTCCTCCTCTTTTGTAGATACTGAGCAGAAATATTCATTCAGTATTCCTGCTTTTCACTGTCCCCCTCTGCCTACCACCGTTCATTCTATTCAGTCTCACTTCCACCCTTTGTCTTTCTCATGATGATGTGCCTATAAAGGTTTTATCTCCTTCTTAACTGAGTTGGCTATCTTTTCCTCAGTTTGAGCCTTTGCTATTCTGACTTCCTCCTGCTTCCTTCTGCCTTAGCTGGTACAGCTCTCTGTCCTGCTCCTTCTGTGTTTCCTTATACTTAGGAATGCTATCTTTTCTTCCTGACTTTCACAGCCACCTCTTTTGAGAACCACAGTGGCTTTTTATCTGTTTTGATTTGTTTATTTGCTTCACACAAAGGCTTGTTGCCTCTGTGATGGCAGTTTTGATAATTCCCCATTGTTGCTCCACCTCCTTCTAGCATGTTTGCTAGTGCTTTTCTGAGGCACTCCCATCTTGCCAAAGTCAGCCCTCCTAAAGTCCAGTACCTCACTTTTGTATGGCTTGACTCTGTAGCTGAGTTTAACGTGAACCACACTGTTTGATGGTCACTTGTTCCCAGATGGCAACCCATTTCTAGATCTGAGATCCTCTCACTGCCCCGTTTGAAATTCTGAAGTCTAGATTGCTCCCTCACAGTGGGTTCCAAAACTAGCTGTCTAATGCCTGCCACCTGTGGGGCATCAAGAATGGCCCTGCTTTTGGATGTGGCTGCAGCAAATGTGCTCCAGTTAACATCTGGCATATTCAGGTCTCCCATCAACAGTATCTCCCTTTCTCTGCCATTCTAAGAATGCCTCTATCATATCCTTGTCCATTCCTTCCCCTGACATGGGCGTCTGTACACAACCCTGTGCGGATTGTGGTGCCCTTTACAGTCTCCAAGGTGACCCACAGTGCCTCCTCCCTCCCTGTTTATTCTTTTTGTTCAGTTGCTTTTATCCCTTCCTTTACATGAGAGCTACTCCTCCCTCTTCTCCCTGCCTGTCTCTCCTGTAGGTTATGTACCCTGGTATGTTAACATCCCAGTCATGGTTCTCTGTGTACCATGTTTCTGTGACTGCTATGATATCCAGGCATCCCTCTTCCATTAAGGCCATCAGCTCAGGGAGCTTGTTGCCCAGACTACGGGCATTGGTAATCATTACCCTCCATTTCCTGATGGCCTTACTCCCTTTGCCCCATCCTGTCCTTCTTGCCTTTGTCACTTTCTCCATTTACCCTGCCCTTCTCCCTATCGACACCTCCATGTTGGTGTTTGCCGCACCCACTACTGTGATTATTTGGGGGCTAGGATTTTCTGCTCCTTTCCAGTGCCTCCCCTTGGCTAGTTTAAAAGCTTGCCAATGAAGCATTTAAACCTATCACCTAGGATCCTGGTTCCCTCCCGGACAGATGCAGCCCATCATGCCAGTATAGCTTGCATCACTCCAGGTGGACCCCCAGTCCCCAATGAAGCCAAACCCCTGAGCTCCACGCCAGTTTTTCAATCACTGATTGAATCCCATGGTGCGGAACACCCTAGCCTCTCCTATGCCATAGATGGGTAGCACCTCCGAGAAGGTTACCGTGCGTGCTACTTGACTAGGCCCCTCCCCAATTACACAAACTCTTCCTGCACTTCTCTAATCCCTTTCTTAGCCAGGTCATTTGTCCCTGGGTGGACAATGACATCCAGCTCCCTCCCTGTGCAACTGCTCCGGCAATCCTGAGGATTCGCTCCTGTCCCTCAAGCCATGGCGCCAGGCAGGCACCTTACCTCCCTCTCCCTTCCTCCCCAGTTCTACCTTCCTAACAATGGAGTCCCCCACCAGGAGTTGTTTCCTTCCCTGCAGGGTCCCCTTCCACCCTCCTGTGGGTCTCCTTTGTGGAGGTTCCCAGCATCCTCCTTGGTCTTCACTATGGGTGCCTCCATAGAGAACCACACTTTGCCAGAATGGCATAGGGTGTGGAGAGGTACAACGGAGGGATGCACCTCTGTTACACCACCTCACCCTCCCTGAGCCCACTGTGGTCCAACCGCTCCTCTTTCTTGGCAACCTCTGAGGCAACAGCAGTGGCACTGGTGGTCCCTGGATGGAAGAGGAGGTCCCACAAATCTGGCCAACTCAGCCTGGAGATGAGCAACCTCCTCCCTCAGCCCAGAGAGGTGTCTGCAGATGGGACAACACCGCATCCTCCAGAACATCTCCCGGAAGACTGCTGCTCCACAGCCACTGCACTGCCACCACTCAATCATGTCTTATTTCTGGCCCCTTAACTGTTTGCAATCCTTACTCTTTCCTCTTTTTTCTCTCTCCCTTACTTTCTGCCTGTGTGCCCTTTAAGCTCCCTGATTGTCCTGTTCTGAGACAAGAATATCCTATATTTTGCAGTAGACCACTTACTTGCTCAGAGGCAGACCTCCAGCAGCTAGAGGGGCCAGAGAGCTACTCTTACCCTTCTAGGACGGTGGGTTCTTGGTGGTTCTGTGATCACTCACTTCCTGCCCCTAAACAGGAAGTTCCTGTTGTCAGTCAAATTCTGTGCCTATAAAATAGAACTAGCTTTGGGTGGAGGGAGGGAAGGAGGGCAATATAGTCCCAGTAGAAGTTCAGTCACACAGCAGTCCTTTCTCCTGGTGCCTTCTGCCAGGGGAGGTGCTCCATGGCCCCGGGGACACCTGGGGACTGGGGCCAGACACCATATGCTCAATCACGGCAGTAGGAGTGGCAGGCTGCCACAGAATGGACCATGCCTGCACCTGCTGGCCATTCTGTGGCAGAGGGTGCAGCTGTGCATTGCAGCATCCCTAAAGAGGAGGCCACAGCAGCACCTGCTGTTCACCAGCACCCCACCTCCTCCACCACTACCAGCAGGTCAGCCTGTAGAATGTGTAGACCCCAGAGAACTGCATGCAACACAGGCTGACTTGGCAGTTCTCTGGAGTGCTGTCAAGGAGAGCGAGAGGGTGAGTGCTGTGGAGTAGTGGCTGGATCACATAGAGGGACATCAGTTGCAAATTATGTCCATGCTGGAACTGCTGTGGGATCACCATGGGATCCCACATTAGTTTTTCCCTCACACCATGTGCCCCCTCACCTTCCTTGCTGTGTTATAAATGTATTCCTCCACCATACCTGACCCTTGTATGTAATTAAGCCCTTTTTGTTGTCTTCCGTATGCATGACACTTTGTATTCTGAGCAGTGCAAGTATACTGTGCTAAATTGCATGTGTGCAGTCAGTCTTCTTTCCAGTCTGTGTATGTACTGCAGACACTGTCCAACTCCCTGACTTAAAAACAAACATTAATGAGTACAATGGTGGGGTGGTGAATCATGGAGAGATACTACAAAACAGGCTTACACTACATCAACATAACTATTAAAAATATTAATGTTGTGATTCGTGACATAATCGTGAATCATGATTTGTGACTGCATTTCTGACCGTGATAATGAAGAACGTGATTCGGTGTCAATGGTGTGAGATAACCAGTATGAAACTGTATTGGGAACGCAAATGCCTATGGCTGTACTTCCCGATGAGCTGTAGCTTAAAACTCCCAGACTTAAAACACGTATCAGTGAGTACAATGGTGGGGTCATGAAGCCTGGAGAGATAATACAAACAGGCTTACAATACATCCAAGTAACTAGAAAAAAATTAATGTTGTGATTAGTAGCATGAATGATCGTGAATCGTGATTTGTGACTGCATTTGTGACCTTGATGATGAAGAACGTGATTTGTATCACCAGTGACTCGTGATGATGGTCCTGACTTAAAATGCATATCAATGAGTACAATGTTCATGCAGAATTAAGCACCACATCTGTCCAGTACTCTGAAGGAAGCCAAAGAAACAACTGTGATTTAAGTTACAAATGGTGATTGGGCCCTAAAGAGATGCAAATGCACAGACAGATTAAGATTGCGCTGTGCACTGAAGGATGCAAACACAAAGGCATAACACCTAACCAGTGCTCATCATCAGAAATTCAAATCTGTAAAAGAATACCTTTGCCGGTTGGGGTGGGCCGTGGGGGGGTGGGGCAGTGTACTACACCACTGCAGTAACAGTCACTAGTAGAAGACTTGGTTTGCTGGCCAAGGCACCTAGCTTCACCTGAGCTTTTTCTTCTAGGATTGCTTGAAAGGACAGAGTAGAGAACCTTACCAGAGCATGGAAATGGATTAAGACTTCTTTTGGCTAAGCAGATTTACTGTGTGTTGTTGTTTTTATTTTGTACTCACAGGGATTGCTACAGTTTTTGCTAACATTTCATTGCTTTATTTTTCTCTGACTCAAATTGTTGTTGCTGGTGTACCTTCTTCTGTATTATTAAAAGGTGTGCCTGCAGGTGTGTGCTAACAGATTACTGCTGTAATCTTCTGATTCAAATTGTCTTTTGCAAGGTATATCTTCTGTTGCTACTTTATTTTTCTCTGTAGCAAAGTGTTTCTTACAGGGTATATCTTCTCTGAAATTATTACAGGTGTTGCTTACATTTTGTGACTTTTTATCATTGGGCTAAGCAAAATTACTGTTTGACACTGTCTTATTTTATTCTTTTTTTGAAAATGTTTGTTGTCTCAGAGGTGTTTCAGTCTCCTTCTCACACTGAAGGAGCTAATTGCTTTCCTCCCACAGCTCTATCAGAGGATTAGGTGTGCATCTGGGGGGTGGAGCTGGCAAACTGTCAGTAATTTGGCTATGAATACAGTGCAGGGCTTCAAACAGGCATGGGATAGGCATAAGGGAGCAATACAAATGAGTATGAATAGATAGGCCACTGACAGAGCAAAGGCTCGATGGCACATTTATAAGGTAGAAAAGAAATGGGCAGACTGGATGGGCCTGCGGTCCTTATCTGCCATCAACTTCTATGTTTCTATGTTTCTAATTTCAAACAGAAAGAAGGGTTAAAATGTCAGGTTAGTTGATATCTTGGAGGTAGAAGACTTGGTTTGCTGGCCAAGGCACCTAGCTTCACCTGAGCTTTTTCCTTCTAAGATTGCTTGAAAGGACAGAACAGAGAACCTTACCAGAGCAAGGGAAATGGATTAAGACTTCTTTTGGCTAAGCAGATTTACTGTGTGTTGTTATTTTCATTTTGTACTCACAGGATTGCTACTGTTTGTTGCTAACATTTCATTGCTCTATTTTTCTCTGATTCAGATTGTTGTTGCTGGTATACATTCTTCTGCATTGTTACAAGGTGTGCCTACAGGTGTGTGCTAACAGATTACTGCTGTAATCTTCTGATTCAAATTGTCTTTTGCAAGGTATATCTTCTGCTACTGCTTTATTTTTCTCTGTAGCAAAGTGTTTCTTACAGGTATATCTTCTCTGAAATTATTACAGGTGGTGCTTTACAGGATTTACAGTTTTATCTAACATTAGATAAGCTTTCACGGTTACTGCATTTGTTGTTGACTGATTGTTTCTGCTCTTACCTCCTTGTTCTTTCATCCAGGTTCTTTTTTTTCAGCAGGGAAGGGCCCAGCCACCCACCCCATCCCCAACCACCCACACTACACTCCTTTTATAGGGTACCACAGTTGTGATATTTCCTGTGGTAAAGCAGGAAGGGCAGATCAGTGGGGCATCCACAAGGTGAGTTCAGGGCACTAGTAATTTAACTTGTTATAACAAGTTACATGAAAACAAAACACAAAATCAAACCATTACTTGCATTTTCTTCCTTCTAATTACTCTGACCAGGTTATAAACCCAGCAACTTATCTGGAATGGATATCATTAACTGCAGGTACTCGTAACACTTTTCAGAAGGACAGTCTTACAGGATTTAGGACACTGTCCTACATGTTGGCGATTGGAGATCTTGGGGCTCAGCTCCAGGCAGCATGGGCAGAGATCACACCTCAAATTTCATATTCAAGAGGAAATACATTATAAGAACCACCCATTATTTCCCCAACATCCAACAGAAGAACCTCGACCACAGAGGGTAGTTGGTCCAGGAGGTTGGCAGGTGGTTAGAGGGGCAAATCGGTGCCCCATCACTCTGTGCTCTCTAACATATTACCTCCAAAACCATACAAACACTACAAACAGGTATCTGCCTCTATGTCTGAAATCAAACAAAGGGGCAGAGGACACTGCAAAGCAGGACACTACAGCACAGGAGCTAGCACAACAAAACTCACCCAAATCAGGAACCAAAACAAAAAGGAAAAAGGAAATAAAAACTTCTGATCATGGGAGACTCCATGATTCAGGAGTTGATACCCATCTCCAGCGGGGTAATGGTCAGATGTCTCCCAGGTACATCAGCATGGAGACACTGACCATTGCTAAATTGTTCACAAAGCCAGAAAAACATTGATGTCCTGGCACACATAGGGACTAATGATCTCCCACCAGCGGTCAGTTGTGGAGACCAAGGAACACCTGACCAGGCTGGGTGACAAACTATCATACATTTAATCTGACATCTCCTTCTCTGAGATGCTGCCAGTCTGGGAGAGGGGACAGATGGACAGAAGGTCAGAAAAGGAGATAGGGGAGCTAAACATGTGGCTCAAGGGCTGGTGCCAGGAAAAGGACACAGATTTGTAGGGAACTGGCAACAGTTCTGGTAGCAAAGTTCTTTAAATTTGATGGACTGCATCTGACTAAGTAGAGTCAGTGCATTGGGGCAGAAGTTTGACGTCTTTGCAGAATATTTAAACTAGCAAATGGGAGAGGGATGCAGCACACCATCACGTTGAATGGGAAGAACACCCTCCCCTCAGCTAGTGGTCAAACAGGATACAGCATGTTTGCAGTTCATTTGCATCACCAGGTAAGAAAAAGGTCCTTCTCCCCATACGACGCACAGGGAAAATGCCAAACCTCACCCAACAACTAACACACCAAAATCTGGCCAATGGAAAATCATGTACACAAATGCTCACAGCCTGGGAAATAAGATATCAGACCTGCAGGCAATAATGTCAGAGGCTAAACTGGACATAGTAGCAATTAGTGAGATGTGGTTTACCAGTAACCACACTAGGAGACTTCAGTACCTGGCTATGTACTGTTCAGAAGAGACCGAGTGCAAAAGGGGGGTGGAGTGGCCTGTATGTCAATGAAAATATCAAAGCTACAGAAATTCAGAATACACATAAGGAGCCAGAAGAATGGTGGGTCACCCTGGAAACAGGAAATGGGACAGCCATAAGAACTGGGGTTGTCTACAGGCCCCAGACCAGGGGAGGACATATACACATTACTGCTAGAAGATATAGAAAACATGACAGCTAAAGGGAGGTTCTGATAGTGGGAGACTTCAACATGCCAGATACAGATTGGTCAATACCAGCAGGAACATCTGCCAGAACTAGACACATGGTGGATTCCCTGCAGGGAGGGCATCAAACAACTGGTACAACAACCCACAAGAGACAGGGCTATCCTAGATCTAGCACTGACTAACAGGGAAGGGATCACAGATCTCCAGGTAGATGGTCACGGGGCCAGTGACCATCACATGGTATGGTTCAATTGGCCACTACATCAAAATCATCCCATTCCAAGGCATAAATATGGGACCTCAGAGGAGCTGACTTTGATAAGATGGCCAACAGAGTTAAACTAGCCCTGGCAAAAAGAAACACAGGTGAGGGGTACAGGCAAAGTGGACAAACATTAAGGATGCAACACTTGAAGCAACATTCCACTGTGTTAAACAGAAAAGGAAGTGCAAAGAAGAAGGAAACCACTTTGGTTCTCAAATACAGTAGCAGAAAAGGTCAGAGCCAAAAGGCTGTTCTTCAGGAAATATAAGGGAACACAGTGGGATGAAGATAGGGAGGCATACCAAACTGCCCTAAGGGAAGCAGGGAAGGCAGTATGGCTGGCAAAGTCCCAAACTGAGGAAACACTAGCACGATCAGTAAAGAAGGTGACAAGACTTTCTATAGATACATTAGTGAAAGAAGAAAGTCCAGAGGGGTATTGCTAAGCTCAAAGGAGAAAAGGGGCATGTGAGAGGAGGACCTTGTAAAAGCATCTATCCTAAATAGATACTTTTGCTCAGTATTTACTGAAGAGAAGGTAGGGCAGGGCCCACAGCTCAGCACCATGGACACGGGGAGGTGAGCACTACTCCCTTCACAAAGAAAGGGTTCTACAAGAGCTCGCTAAGTTCAGGGTGGACAAGGCAATGGGACCTGATGGCATACATCCCAGGGTACTTAAGGAGCTAAGGGTGGAACTAGCAGAGCCACTAGCAGAACTATTTAGTGAGTCTCTGAGCACAGGAGAGGTCCCAGAAGACTGGAGAAGGGTTCATGTGATCCTGCTCCACAAGAGTGGTAGCAGGGAGGAGGCAGGAACTACAGACCAGTCAGTCTTACCTCAGTAGTGGGCAAGATTATGGATGCAGTCCTAGGAAAGGATAATGCAACACCTGGAATCCATGGGGCACAGGATCCAAGACAGCATGGGTTTAAAAGAAGGTCCTGTCAAACTAATCTCATAGATTTCTTTGACTGGGTAACCAGAGTGGTGGACCAAGGGGAGCAGCTGATGTCGCCTACCTTGACTTCAGCAAAGCTTTCGACACTGTTCCACATAGAAGATTGATAAATAAGCTGGGTAGGCTCAGGAATGGGTCAGAAGTTAGTCAACGGGTGGCAAACTGGTTGGCAGGCGAAAACAGAGAGTGGTGGTAAATGGTATACAGTCAGAAGAGATGCAAGTCACAAGTGGGGTACCTCAGGGATCAGTCCTGGGGCCAGTCCTCTTCAATATCTTCATTAGTGACATTGCAGATGGACTAGAGGGTAAGGCTTGTCTGTTTGCAGATGACACCATGATCTGCAACAGAGTAGATGATCCAGATGGGGTGGACAGAATGAGAAGAGATCTGGATAAACTAGCAAAATGGTTAGAAGAGTGGCAACTGGGATTTAATGCAAAGAAGTGCAAGATCATGCACATAGGAAAGAGAAACCCTGAAGCCACCTATAGGCTGGGAGGGAGTTGCTGGCAGTCACAAAGGAAGAAAAGACTTGGGCATCATCATCACCGATGACCTGAAATCATCCAAGCAGACCTCTGAAGCAGTAGGTAAGGCTAGGGGATGTTAGGGTGTATTAGTAGGGATAACACAAGTCATAAGAGGGAGGCAATAATCCTCTTTACAAGATACTGGTTAGGCCTCATCTGGAGTACTGTGTGCAGTACTGGAGGCCACACCTTCACAAGGACATTGACCAAATTGAGGCAGTCCAGAAAGGGCAACCAAATGGTGCAGGGACTGCATCAGAAGACATATGAGGACAGATTAACGGAGCTCAATATGCATACCCTTGAGCAAAGGAGGAGAGAGGTGATATGATCGAAACATTCAAACACCTTAAGGGCATTAACAAGGTGAAAGAGTCTAACATGTTTAAATATAAGAAAAATAGCAGGACAAGAGGACACAGCATGAGATTAGAGGAGGCCGATTAAGGGGAATGTGAGGAAATTCTTTTTCACAGAAAGAGTGGTGGATGCATGGAATGGCCTACCTCAGGAAGTGGTGGCTATGAATACAGTGCAGGGCTTCAAACAGGCATGGGATAGGCATAAGGGGCAGTACAGATGAGTATGAATAGATAGGCCACTGACAAAGCAAAGGCCGATGGCACATTTATAAGGTAAAAAGAAATGGACAGACTGGATGGGCTCTATGTCTTATCTGCCAACAACCTCTATGTTTCTATGTTAGTACTAGTACCAGTAAAGATGCAGCAAAGAAGTACAAAATCATACAACTGCAGTGGATAGCAGCTTCACATTGCTGAAATTATTATGTGGCACAATAAAGGTGTCTGATTTGATGACACACATCACACACATACTCACACACACACACACTAAGTAATGAATAGCAAATTAAAAACTTCAGTAATATAACACATATTTTAAACAAACTGAAATTATGCACTGCTGCACACAACAATCAGCATAAAAAATGGCAAGAAATATTGAAAATATTACTGTGTGTACATTAACACAGTTATACAAGAAAATATCACCAAAAGAGAAAGCACTGTCTTTTCTCCAAGTTAATCTACCTCCACACCACAGATATGCCCCTTACCCAAAGCACACTTCCTCTGTCTCTCAGTACACAGACTGAATATTGTACATTAACATTCAAAATCCATACACAAACAATAAGCGCCAATAATATATGAGTACAGGAGGGTTTCCTATAATCGAAGAACTAAAGTTTCAGCAGAAAATGACTCAAAAAGGCTTTAACAGCTTTTTGAAGGTTTGAATCACAGAGAGCTCTCAAAGCAGATTGTCTCCTACAGCTTCCTACACACACTACCCCAAACTGAGGTGTGCAGAACAATCTAGAGCCATGTGACCTGAAATCCATGAATCACTGCACATTCCTTTGGAGCTAAAAACAAGGTGAAGTGAGGTGAAGTACATTGTTTTCAATGTACTTCGCCTCATCGTTTTCAATGGACTTCACGTTACCCATTACAGGATTTAAGCACTGTCAGACAAGTGGAGCACTCCATGTAATTCACCTTTCACCTATGAATAACTTCATGGAGCAAATTAGCCACTTCACCCATCACTAGTGTTGTGCCATCTGGCATGGGCATGATGAGTGCAGCTCTGAATCCACTGTCCATATGTGCTGGTGGATGACCTCTGATCCATGCCATTTCCCACAATAACACTGTGTCACCCTGTCCATGCCAGAGCTGCTGTATGTGTCTGTGCATGTTTGTCACCTCTCTCAGTGCATTCTGCACATGCTGTGTGGTGGTCACCTACGCATGTGTGTCCTTCCCCACCCTGACTGTTTTGCGTGTGTGTGTGTGTGTGTGTGTGTTTCTGTTTGTGTGGGTGGGGGCAGCTGTTTGTGTGGATACCATGTGTTGCCCTCATGTGCTACCCACTGCAGTCTCCAAAATGCTCCTCACTATGGTGTCCCTGTGTCACTGAGACCTAACAGCCAGGAGTGGATCCTCCACTCAGGAGTGGCTGCCCACAACCACCCTGGGATTATTCTCCACCTTCTCCTAGTCCCTGAACTGCTGCCCACCTCAACCTGTACAGGCATTCCAGTCAATGGCCACGTTGTGTGCATACTACAGTCAGTGTCAGTGGCTCAGTAGGTGGCACACTCGCCTCTGAGGCGGGAGATCAGAGGGCTGTGGGTTCATTTCCCACATCTGGCACTTGGGTTAATATCCCAGTACTGACACTGTAGTGCTGCAGGAGAGGGGTGCTGCACTCTGAGGTGCCATCTTCAGATGAGACATTAAACCGAGGTCCCATCTGCCTGGATTGGTGGTAGTTTAGGTGGATGTTAAAGATCCCATGGCACTTATTGAAAAGAGTAGGAGAGTTTTATTGTGAAAAAACATAAATAAGCAACTCAGTGATCAAAAGAGAAAGTACAGAAAAATTAAAAGAAAACACATTACACAGAAAAAAAAGAAATACTCAGGCACTCAAAAAGTACAGTAAAACAACCATTAAAACTTATTTAAATTTGATAAAGTGAGTAAACCCTTCCACCATTTTGAAACTGTTCACGAAGCAAACATTTTCAATTCCTGTAAATAAATCCTTGAAAGTTCATTAGTTACCAAATGTTCATAACAGTCATAAGACATTTTATTTTGATAGATTACCCATTGACACCTTGCTTGCCATAAATAGTATCGTACACAACAAAAAATAATAGCAAGGTACTATCCAATAAAGGAGATAAACTAGGGGATAAACCCTGAGAACCAACATATCTTAGGATGGACTAGTAAGCCATCCCAACTTCCATTTTCTTGCTAGATATGGCCACAAACCCCTAGCATAAGAACAATAAAGAAAAAATGTTCCATGGATTCTTCCATGTTAACACAATCAGAATAAGGACAGTTTCTTTCTTCCTTGACTTTGTATTTGGCATTACCCTAACATTCAGATGCCCATAAACTATCAGCCACTGTGTTTCCCATTGAGATACAGGCAGTCTGGAATTATTAAGCTGGGCCAAAACCCTAAAGTTTAGGGCAGAGGGGCAGTTTTGAAACAAGGCTCTTGATGGATAGATTAACCCAATAATCAGCTGGTACAGAGATTATGTGGTATTGTTTAAAATCATAGTCCTAGTTATATGCCATTTGAATAACTTCTGAAATGCTGGTTTAAAATAGACAGGTATAATAATATGTGGATTCAGCCTTGGAGCCAAATTGAGCCATATTTTAAGATAATTGCCCAATGCGTTTACCACCACTCCTTACAAATAGTATCTGCACAGGTTAACCTGGATTTAAGTGTAGTTCTAAAAAGAGTGAATGCACAAATATGACAGGATCCACATATCTAAACCTCCAGATTTTTTATTTAAATATGTATACTGATGTTTAACAGGATTTGACCGATTCCCCATAACATCTGAAAAAATAGACTGCATAACTTTGTTTCAAACTGGGAAGAAAGAGGAAAATCATGGCCAGATATTGTAGACAAAGAAGAATAAACTGTTTTAGAATATGTATCCTTTTAAGCTTAGAAAATTTCCAGTGTTTCCATCTATCAACCTTAGTTTCGACTTTCCCAAGAACTAATTCCCAATTTTCCATTGGCAAATTTTGGGGACCAAACAGGAGTCGTATAATTTTTAAAGGTTGGCAGGAAACACACATCCCATCTTGAAGTATTTCAGGTAAACCTGATACTCCAAAAATAAACCCTGGTCTTCTGTAGGTTTATCTGTGCATTGAAGCTGCTGAGAAATGTGAAAATACCTCCAAAAATAGTGAACCTGAGTATAATCAGCAAAATATAAAATTAAATCATCAGCATAAGCTTGTACAGAAAGTGAAGAAACTGGCCCAACAACCTGCCTAGCCAATGTTGAGATTGAACTATAAGCTGTAAAAGGGGTAAAGGAAAAAACATATAAAAGGGGACTTAAGGGCAACCTTGTTAACTAAACGGATACTATCAACAACCTTCCTTGCAGGAATGGATAAACTATGTTATGTTGATAAAGAGGTGTGATAAGCTGAACCATTTGCTCAGGAATTCCATATTGTTCTAAAACAAGATAAAGAAAAGGAAGATGAACTCTATCAAAGGCCTTTTCTAGGTCTGCAGAAATCATACAACCAACTATACCATTAAGAGAAAAATGTTCTATGGTATCTCTAATAATCATTAAAGCAGACTGGATTCTCCTGTCAGGATTCCACAAATTGATATGGGGATATCACTAATTTAGCATAATGCTTAAGCTGATTATTTAGAATATTGGTAAATATTTTATAATCTGTATTTAAAAGGGTGATCGCCTCCAGTTGTTAAGATTATTCCCATCCCCAGATTTAAATAAATATAATAATAATCCTTCAGTGAAGGAGGAACACAGTACTAGTATCTATGAAAAAGTGAAACAACAGGTGGAGACATTGACTAAATTCTTTAACAAAGCTTTTATATAGGTGATGGGGTAACCCATCCAACCCTGGCAAATGTTAAGTTTCAGATTTTGGATTACTGTTGTTATTTCCTCTATAGTAATTGGTCCCATCAATTTAAGGGCTTCTACTGGTACAGAGGGTAAATGAACAGTATTGAGAAATTTTTCAAGATCAGCTGCAGGATTGGTAGTTCAGGTTCTAAAGTCTGAAAATGCTGCCTAATAGCTTCCTAAGTTGAGTCAAAGTAGTTGCTTTGGAACCATCAGGAGTAACCAAAAATCAATATTAGAGGAATCTTTCAGATTTGCAAGCCTCAAAAGGATCACCAATGGGTTTTTGGTGCCATTTGTAAATACAGCCTGCTGCGTCTTAGCCCTATCATATTGAAAGGTTTTCATAGAATTTTAAGAACACTAATCTGGTCTGAGTAATCAAATTTTGAAATATAGGAAATTGAAATTAGCCTCTGTAACTGTTGTCTCAAGGACAAATACTTCAGAAAGTTAGAGTCTTTTGACCACTCCTTAATGTTTAAACCAGTTCTGTAAAAAGTTTTAGCATCTATCCTCCAGGCCCTCATGCAAAAAAGCTACTGACAGATGAGGTTGCAGAAGCATTTTTACCCCAAAACAATCTGAGGGGATCTAAGGTGGAAATATTAAGTTTCCACATTCCATGCTTACCATGCCCTAGGCCTTCAGTGCCAAAAGTACATACTAGTAATAAGTGATCTGAAAACTCTGTGGGCTTTATTTGAAAGGCCTGAATATGTATTGATGGGAAAACAAACATATAATCAATTATGGAATGTAATTTACCTTTAGAAAATGAAAAAACAGACCTTTTAAATGATAGGTGAGACAGTTACACAGGCCTGCCGTTTTAATTATTGAGGCTAATGCATGTGAATCACAACAGGTTTTCTTTGTCTGCTGTGCCAAACCAGAGGCTACAATTAAAGTCACCTCCCATAAAATAGGCAAGGAGGTAAATAAATAAGGTTGTATGGCTTTCATACACTTCACTCTATCAGCCTTTGCCTGTGGATTGTAAATATTTATAAACCCATAGCAGGTGTTGTGCCCTTTACCATCTAAAATTAATACCCTACCAGGAATAAGATCTGCCAGTTTATGCAGAGAGAAGTTAATGGCATAAAAGAATACCAATACCTCCAGCATTATCGTTGCGAACGACCAATAGGAAGGACCCCAGGCCAATCCCTCTTGAAAGTGTATAATTTCTCTGGAAAACATCCATGTCTCTTGTAAAAAACTAACTGTATTTTGGAGTCATAAATATATTGAAAAGAGCCTGTCTTTAATATTATTTAAAAGCGATGTCATTTAAGGAACCCAAAGTAAACTGTATTCAAGGAGTTTTTATTTTTCCTCTTTTCTTTTTCTTCTCCTTGTAATTATCTGAGGTTGTGAAGAGACAGAAAAAGAGGATTTTGAGGAGTCAGAATCCCCAACATCCATGTCTGTTCCCCCAAGGAGAAAATAAAGCAGCATAGGAATTAGTTGATTCTATTGAAACAGGTGGTGGGAGATTTGGATTGCAAATGCCTAGAGGATCTCTGCCTATGTACTGGAGATGAGGGGCTATAAAGGCATCATCAGGACCCAAAGAAACTGAATCAGTATAACAAACCGCACCAGCTCCTTAAGTACTGAAGGGTCGTGGTCTGTCCACACTTCGGTAAAGCTTGTGAGGTAATACCAGTGGTCTGACCTACGGATTCTGAAGTGGAAAGTGCAGAGGGAGCTTCCTGAGGAAGCTGCTCTGTCACCACAGAAATAGGAGAAGGGGAGGGTGAAGAATTGGCAGAGTCTTGTGCTTCTGGATCAGTAGGTCAGGACTGATGCAGGATGCTTTATTCCTTGATCCCCATGGGCAATCTCAAAACACATTGCCATATTCTTCACATAAATCACACCTAGTATGATCTGCACATTGCATGGTGATATGTCCTACTTCCCCACAATTGTCACACCTGGGCTGGTCACACACACTTGATAAGTAAGTTCTGGAACCACTCTTATAGCAAGCCCGAGGTTGCCCACCAAAAAACAGACTCTCGATCTCTCCCCAACAAAAAGAGTTTGGGATGTGTTGAATACCAGAGTCAGATTGTCTCAGCTTGACCTTATATTTCCACCCTCCCATTCAAAATTGCTCTGAATCCAGAATGGGCTCAGGGAGCTTAACACTTCACATTTCTGAGAAAGCCAGAAAGTAATGTCTTCCACATGGACTCCCTCATTACGAAACATCACCATCACAGATTTAAGCAAAGGTTTAGTAAGAGGGATTGCCAAAGGGATCCATGTGGGAAAGAACTTGACCTGTCAATACCTTTCCCAAAACAAATCTAGGGTGTGTGATGACCTAAAACTAATGTCAAAATTATCTCTCTCGAAATGTTAATGAATGCATAAACGTTTTTAGGAGAAAATGCAAAGAATCCTTAATCAAAAGTGTTCCCAATATAATATCTGTCAGGTCTAGAGTCCAATCCTCCTTTATACCAAAGATGAACGGCATTTCTCGGGGCTACTTCCCTTTAGAAGTTGAAAAAGTTTGGACATTAAGGGTCTTTCCTGAGGTTTAGAGGCCTCTAAACTTGAAGAAGTGGAAGGTGAAATATCCTTAGCAGCTACATCCTGCAGGGTTTGAGGTGCTGGGAAACAGAAGAGAGATGGTAGTGTAGCTTGCTTCAGGGTAGAAGTAGAGCCTGGTTTCCATGTAGGAGGGTTTTGTGTAAATTTAAAGTCAGAGTCCCAGTCTGGGTCAGGTAACCAGATACCTGAAGGGGCTCGCTTCCAACCTGCCCCTACCAAGGTCTTCCCTGGCGTCCAGGGGTCTTCAGCCAAGGCAGAAGGGTGTATAGAGTCATGAATAGAACCAGGGTTAGTGGTTGATTTTGGAACATTTGCATTGCCCCAGCTTTGTGAAGCACGTCTTGAAAAAAAATTCTGTGACGCCAGGCTGAGGTGTCTTTTCAGTTTGATAAGTAATGGCAGGAAGATCAGCCGATTTTCCACAGCTGATTGTTTATAGACAAACCCAACAGCTTTGTTGAGCAGAGCACTAAGAGCGGAAGGAAAATCAGGAGCAGAGATAGATGCATGTAACAACACTGAAGCTTGTGGATTAGCTGGTTTCTCCTGCCCTCTGAGTTCGGCTTTAGGCACTCATTTGAGCGAAAATACTGCCAGCCATTTGTTTAGGAACAGTCTCATCCAATTTAAGTGGTAATTTCATTGTATCACTAGTTTTAGAAGAAATAAAAGTAGTAGTCAAAGGCATAGACTCACCATGCCCTGTAGGCTGTTCTGAATGCTTCTCCTCAGCTGAGGAGCTGTCAGAGATTCTCGACTAATGACAGGGCGTGTCCCAGGAGCTGCAGCTTTGCAGAGAGTCCGTGAGTGGTTTGCAGAGATAGCGCTTGCTCAGGCAACTTCAATTTGAGCTGGAATTAAAACAGATCCTTTGTCGATAACAGCAGTATCAAGAAGCTCCAAATCCTCCATGAAATCGGAGCCTCATGAAATTCATCCTCAGATTCAAAATCAGGTAGATCCACATGGTTTGCCTCTTGCAAATCTACAGTGGGAGATGAGGCAAGTGCTCCCACTGTACCAGCGTCTTCTACCTCCAATGGCTGGCACCGAGTGGCCATCTTGCTGACAGCCTGTCCCCTACTGGCCAAGAGTAGGGAAATTTTTATAAGAAACAGAAACTAAATACAGAGTAAACATAAACACATATATATATATATATATATATATATATATATATACTGTATATACGTCAAATCCATATATCCACCCCAAAACAGAAAATCACAAAGAAAAAGAAAAGGAAAAACCTTAAAGGAAACAATAAATGAATATTACTCATGCTAATGTAACCTTCAAAAGCATACCTAAAACAAAATCTGTCTCACCTTAACACAGATTTATGTATAAATCAAAACACAGCTAGTACAACCTTAATACAGGAGAAGGAAAGAAAGAAAGAAAAAAAACTATCCATCAACTGACTGCATAAAAAAGAAAATAACAACAAAGAAAAAAGTCCAGCTGGTATCTACCAGCTATAATTGTCCTTCAAGTAATAGGGCATCTGAGTCCGTGATCCAAGGTAGGCCTCACCATTTGACTAACCAGATAGTTTCCTGCATTGATTGTCTTTCAGTCATACAAATCCTTTTAGATCTTTAGTTATTTTCCCCAAAATTTCCAGGTGTGTAATCTCCTTTTGCTGTAAAGTAAACAAACATCGGGTTGTCAATATTTGCCACTTACATACATAAATATTATTTCTAATGTCTCACCATCCCATGCTTGCCAAGTTCCAGATACCTCACCATACATTAGGTTATCCAGGATATGACAGCAAAGGTCAGAGCCTGCCATGTGTTAGACAAAGGTCCCAAAATCCTATAATGAAAGAACATTGGAAAAAAGGTATTCTACAGTTTCAACCTCAGTAATACAGTCCAATCGACTACAATATCTGTCACAAAGATGTTTGTGCTTCTGGTTCCCCTTGACATTGAGTTTGCCATGGCAGCTGAGCCAGTGCAGATCCCACATATGAGGAAGGCTCCTAGGATTTCATAAAACTGAAGAGTCCTCATTCTCTTATCCTCTGGGCAGTGGTCAAACACTACTGGTACCTGGCAGACTGTACCCAGTAGCTCCACATATACATGTTTCCTCTGCCCAGAGATAATCCCCAGGGTGTCACCTTCCATTGTCTAAGTCTGGTAAATGTCTCTCAAATATATAAGGGTTGTTTGTAACTGTTTTACCACCCTCAAATTTCCCCTTCCCACAGCCGAAACCACATCTGAATTATCTAGTAAACCCAAGGTTCCCATCTCTTACCCATATGGATTAGAATGGGCGTAAATTAGCTATTAAAAAATACTATTGAAAAAATAAAGGATGAATCATGTTTAATCCCTGATTAATGGGTAAATACAACTTATTTCGTTGAATGGGGTTGAGCCATTTCCATACAGTCTGGAAAAATACTCAGTAATCTTGTTTCTAACGTTTTTGTGGTGGAAAATATAACATAAACAAAACACTGGAACCAAGTAAGTTTTAACTAAATAAACTCTTCTTTTCTCCATTTTCCATCTATTCCAGCCATTTACTTTTCGTTGCGCTATCTCTAGTTTCACCTCCCAATTAAAAGGTCTGGACATTCCATTCCAAAATGGATTCCCAAAATTTTAATTGGACCTGTTTAAATTTAATGCCCCAATATTTACCGGGTGGGGGCTATCCTGTCCTAACTTCTGTCCTACACATTTCTGTAAGTTAAGACATGCTCCTGCTACTGATCCAAATATGGAGCATAATTGCAAGGCCTCCAGTATGGAGCCATTATCTTGTATCAATAAACAAATGTCATCTGCATAAGCCAGAACTGGTCTTACTTGTAATGTAGAGGATGAAACAATAGGGAAAGGGCTTGGGAGTACTGTAACACACGCAACAAAGGATCCAGAAAAAGACATATAAAATGGGCATAGGGGCACCCTTGTCTTACCCTCTCTTAATCCAAACCAGTGGGCCACGCCATCCATTAACCAGTGGAAAAACTGTTGCAGTTCTATAGAGTAGTTTAAGCCACTGTATAAAACCTCCTGGAATTTGAAATTTAGCCAAAACAAGCCATAAAAACATGTTTAACAGTGTCAAAGGCCTGTTTTTGATCTAAGGATAGGACATACCATTTAAAAGATTGGAATGACCTCTCTAAAAATTTCTCTTATCAACACCAGATTATCTTGAATACATTGTCCAGGAATAGAGGAAGTCTGACTGGCCGAAATTACCTCTGTGGCTACCGACAGCAGCTTTTGCCAATATTTTAGAAGGTATTTTAAAATCAGTATTTAATAAACATATTGGTCTCCAATTTGTTATGACTCTTTATCCCCTTTCTTAAAGAGATATATCAGAGAGCCCATATATAAATGTAATGCCAAAGCTGGACTTTTTAACAGACAGTTATAAACATGGGTCAGTTCTTCCCCAGTATGGAACTAAAATCTTATATAACTCAGATGGCAAACCGTCTGGGCCAGGGCCGTATTCACTTTCAGAGTCTGAATACCCTCCACCACTTCTGCTAGACATATATCTGTAACCAGATTTGCACTGTCCTGTAAAAAAGGCAGCAAAATCAATGTGGGATAACACTTAGCAGTTCATGCAGTATCAAAAGCGATTGGACTAAACTTTTCCCCAGTATAGGCAGTAACTACCGCCATAATCCCATCCTTAGTTTGTACTATTTGACCTCGATCATCATATAAGGACAACATTTCTTTATGACTAATACTGGAATGACATGCTTCAAAAGGGCATACTGAGTCAGCCGAACCTGTGGTACCAAACTGTTGTTGGTATCGAATAAATTGGGATTTTTCCATATGGAACTGTTGCATTTTCTCCTTAAAAATCTGAATCTGTGGGGTGTAATTGTGTTTAGTGGTAATAGACAATGTAAATAATCTCTGTAGGTGAGTCCGAATTGCTAAGTATTCTTTATATTTGGTCATGCATACAGTTTTACTATATTGTTTCAAGAAAAAAACAGGTCCCTTTGGTATCTAGCCACCACTGTACTGCATCCTCATATAAAATAAACACTGATTTTCTAGCCACTACAAATTCAGTCAAAAGAAGTTTAAAACTCATATCCACTAATATGGATGTATTCATTTTCAGGTACTCGGTCCTTTCTGAACATTACTAACGTCTTCAATTTCAACAGACACCCTCCTATGATCGTAGAAATTCTGCTATCTGCACTTCAACCCTCTTAATGCATAATTGATAAGATATAAACAAGAAATCAATTCTATTGGCTAAATTTCCTTTGTAAAAGTCGGTGTGTGTTGTTCCGTTATATGATGAATAGGAGTCAATGAGTTTAGCTGTCTTTATCATGGAGGACAAAAAGGGAATCAGAATATATTTTAACTGTTTTAGAAGTATGTGTTTTGTCTTTAAGAGATAAAGTCTGCAATTAAAGTTGCCACCAAAAATAACAAACTGTGAAGTGTGTAAAAAGACTGGATAATTTTAACATCTCAACCTGAAGCACTTTAGTTTGTGGAGCATAATAATTAATTAATCTATAAGAAACCTGCTGAAATTTAATATCTGGAATAAGAACCCATCCAGGAACTACATCATATAATTTCACTAATACCATTTTCGTACAGTGGAACAAAATTCCCACCCCTGAAGCTACTTCCTGGCCTATTGACCAAAAAGATGGACCTGGGTACCATGCCCTAGTGGCTTGCATTACTTCAGGCAACGTGTGAAATCTAACATCTTGTAAAAAAAATAATACCAGCAGCAGACAATAATAAATAAGAAAAAACTAAATCTCTTTTAGTTGAATTCTTGATACTATTTACATTAATAGTAAGAAAAACATGTCCTGGGATCAGCATTCAGGAAGAGAATAGACAAAGAAAACAATGCCATTGTTATTTTAATTTACCCTTATGAGTAGCAGACTCCTTATGTTTAGTTTTGGCTTTTCTTTTCTGAGCTCCAGTTTTTCCACTGGTGCCGCCAGTATCAGTAGTTTGGTCCGTAGAAAGACTGCACAGATGAGGAATCTGAACCATCTGAAGACTCCACCGTGGACTGTAATAGCTAGTATTTGTTCAAGAGGGACCTGCCACTGGACATGGCTGTGAGTCTAGCAATTTTCTGCTACTGGTCACCCGAAGAGTAGTAAATTGTGATCCTGTTTGTTGAGGTGGAGGGGTGGCCCATTATTTCCATTCCAGGTTTCTTTGCTAACCTTAAGTCATGAGAAGACAACACTGTGGTCTGAGGCTCCTTCACACTGTCAGAGGCTCCTATCTGTGGAGTTTCTTCAATTAAACTCCTAACTCCGTTGTCCGTCGTTTTACTGGTTGAGACACAGGGAGGGAGAGGAAATCCCTGGAATTATCAAACTGTGAAGTCTGGTTTGCAGCCGTAGGAATATTTAGTGCCAATGTGTCAGGAATAGCCCTCTCCTCCTTCTCTTTTCAGCCAAATCCTCTCTTCTCCCCTCCTCCTTGATCCTTCTGGGCAAAGATTGTCTGTTTTTGGGCTAGGGTTATATATAGCCTTTGTTCTGTGCCATCAGCCAACTCAGGCACATTGTGCACAGCCCATTGGCAAGATTAAAAGTTATGGCTAAGTGTGTCACATAGGTTACATCTTTCCTGTTCAACACAGTGAAAACCCGAATGCCCCAGTTCCCCACAGACCATACATTTTATCTGGTCACATGCACTATTTAAATGTACTACTGACCCACAACGGTAGGATGCTTTGGGCTGCCTGGAATAAAAAGGACCCTCTATCCCTACCCAAAAGAAACTATTGGGAGATGAGCCAACCTTGTGTCTGTTATTTTGAGCATGACTCGCACCCTCCATCCCTAGTCCACAACTGTTCAGAATCAAAAATTGCTTCTGGATCTGAAAGTTCAGTACATCATGCTTTAAGCCAGTGTGTCAGGTCATTCATATTGACTCCCTCACTTCTAAATAAACAGTTATTGTCTTCTGGGTGGGCCTAGATAGGGCAGAACAGAAAAGGGTATCCATAATGGGGTCTTTTGTAATTTATGGTATTTCAGCCAAAATCATTCCAGACTTTGCTGTGTCTTGAAACTGACATTAAATGTCATTTCCCGGACACATGAATCAGTGCATGCACTTCATTTGTGAAAAAATTCAGTAAATCTTTCAATAGTTTTCTAGCAACATACAACCTATCTGGGGCTTCTGTTAGACCTCAAAGATAGTGAAGTCTAACCGCATTATGCCATTTAGCTGGCTGCATAGGGCCTCATGGAGGCAACCCCTTAGGTTTACTGATGGTCCTTGAAGTAACTGCAGAATATGACATTTTATTTACTCTAGCTTGGGGCCCAGTGACAGGCGAGGGTTTCGGTGTTGGGTTATATGGCAACAAAGTTGTCGATGATCCTGGTATGTTTAAGATAGGATTTTGGGTTAACAACATCTCCTCTGGGAGTTTCAGAGGTGAAGGGTCTCTCCGTGATGAGTAGTTGCAGGAACCTCAGCCTGCCTAGTCTCCTCAACCTCAAATGTTCGTATCAGGAAGTCCCCAAGACCCATTGCCCATTTGTAGGGTTTCTTTCCCAGCCCACTGCGAGTAAAGCCTTCGGGTGACCAGGTTTCATCTTGTCCAATTTCTAATGTTACTGCTTCATCCCAACTAAGACCAAGCTGTAAATCTATTTTTGTTTCTCTGTACCTTGTATATTTTCACCTCCAGTGAGTGCATCAAGATCAGGTAACTATCTGATGTTACTGTGGACTGTCTTAGGCTGGGTTCGCACCTCACGGTTGCCATTCCTGACATATTCCCCACAGACATTTTCACCGAGTTAGTCATACAGTCATTGTCACTAACCTGCCGCTCAAATCCAAAGTCTGGGGTAGCAATATTTTGCAGGTTCTGAGATGTATTCAACTTTGTCATTTTCATTTCTGTATCTGTTAATGCCTGTGATAGCGATGCATCCTTTGTAGAAGCATCAGCCATTTGTGCCAGCAGTATCTGACGGGCCTGTAGATGCTGCTCCTCTTCATGCTGCAACAAATCCAATACAATAGGGTTCAAAACTTCTGCAACTGTCTCCTGTTGTCCAGGTAATTTCTCCATTTCTGTAGATTGAAGCTGCACATACTCCAGACCCTCAGTACGGAACATACTCCTCAGATTACCGTACTGACCCAGAAATATCCATAAAAGTCTCCATACTTTGTGATGCAGGGACTGAATCCATATCATCTGTCTCCATAGTCTCCTCAAAGTTCTGTTCCAAACTGTGGTCAGCCATCTCTCCTGCCACATCAGCACTTCCTCCTCAGTCCGGCTTCAGACTGTGCTCCTCCATTCCTGCACACAGGAAGAATAGCCCCTAGTGGAGCAGGGAATTTCCCAGTGTCCTGGCAAATTCCTCTCATTCACTAAAATACCACCAACAACTTAATCTGGTTCAAGGTCAATATGCATTCATCTGTATCCCTCCTGGGTCATGCCTGAAAATAGGCAGGATTTGTCTAGTGCACTTACCCGGTCAACAAAACTAAATAAAAATAAATAAATACAACAGACCAGGAATATACCACAGGCCTTTTCTGAGCTGTACTCTAAGGCACCACCAAACCTGTCCAGACACCTGAAGCACATGATCAGCATGCCAAACACATGCTCAATGACAGTGTGATAGCAGTGTGTGCCACATTATACCTTTCCTTGGTGCCAGGCCTGCAGTAGGGGCTGAGCAGCCATGGGTGGAGGGGTATGCAGTATCACCTGTGTGAGACAAAGCAGTCTGTTAATCTCACACACACATGTGCAGTGGGATCCACTGCCCCCCATTGCACATCTTTGCTGCCACTGCTTGTCCACCCTCCATAACTGTGACCCACCTTCTGGTGCAATCCTGTGGCACCACAGTGGTACATCGCATCTCTAATGCACTCACCGCCTGGCATGTCCTGGCTGCCCTTCCTGCTCTGCACCTACCCATTACCACTTCTGGGGCTGCTGCCCTGCACTGTTCAGCCATGGTACGGTCCATTACCCTGCAATTGCCCATCTCTGAGGGCGTGTGCTGCCTTCTGCCGGATGCACATGCATGCTGTGCTGCAACCTTGCACTGCCCATGCTGTGCTCTGCACAACACTATCCCCTATTTGTGTGCACCTTCCTGACTGCGTGCCCATGTTCACTGTCCCACATGGGTGTTTTCCTTTGCACCGCCTCTGTCACTGCCCCCACATCCAAGCATATCTGCCTGACATATGTTGTGCCACCGCGTGCATTGTGTGGGTATGTATTCATGCCCCACTCACCCACTAGGTGGCCACTAGGATGTCCCCTCTCAAACCAGTGGCACAGGGCTGACTGATGCCATATGAAGGCATTTGTGTGTACCCCAGGGTGTGTTGCGCAGACATTGCTGATGTGCCCTGTGGCATTGCACAGCATCTGGAATTTTATGGAATAGAACCCTTGAGGTTAATACCAGGTATCGCCTCATGCGGCCAGGTGGTGTGCAGATTGCCACATGGGTGCAGTCCCTGGCCCCATCATGCCTGGCATGTGCCACCCTGTGGAATTCCTGCATGGCTTCTCTCACTCTGCCTGTGTGCTTGGGAATCAGATGAACTCTGAAGCATGTGGAAGCAGTGCGGTGAGGAACTGGGTGAGGAGATGGGATGTGGACTACTGTGAAAAGTCAGTGGTGTCACCACCTGGCTTTGGAAGGTGTCCATGGTGAGAAGGCACATTGCTGTTGTCACCATGGTCTCCACTGGTATGGCATGACCCTTCTGGTGGTGCCTGCAATTCATCATGGCACAGCTCGCAGAACTGCTTCAGAACTGCCCTGTTCAGACAGTACCGCCAACATTTTCTGTGTCAGTCAGCTGTTCGAATGTGACTCTGGTATGGTACTACCTCAGTGTAGGCCACCTATTGTTCCTTCCACCACCACTTTGCTGGTCTACTGGTTTCCTTAACCCTCCTCAATATGCCCACCATCATGAATGGTGCACCATCCATATTTCTGGCCTCTTTGCTGCTGCTGCTACTGCCACTGCTGGCTTCCTGCGGAGGCTTGAACTTAAGTCTACTCCTTTGTCCTTATTTCTTTGTGTGCATCTGTGTGGTTGCACTGTAGATGCACCTTCATTTTGCATTGTAGATGGAAATGTGCTGTGTATGCACCTCCAAACCCCTCCAGATGCACTGCGTATCATTATTATTAGTCTTAGGTGCATCCGGGACAGCACAGCACATCCGCGATTCCTGCTCTATGTGAATCATGATTGAGCACATTTCAGAGTTGCACTGGTGCATCTCGCTATGCTGGGTGCATCTCTTTGTGAATCTCTCTATGTTCAAGTAAGCTATGAGATTGTGTAGGTTGGTAACATATTTTAAGAACAGCACAGGACCTAGGATGGATCCTTTTGGTATGGTTTTGGGACCCTTTGTGGAGAATTCCCCCAGACAGAATCCCTTGAACAGCAATGTGCAGAGATATTCCAGTTAGGTATGAGATGAACAAGTTAGTATTTCCCTGAGATTTCTAATTTGGAAATTCTTTCTTTTAGAATTTTGTTATCTACAGGTCAAACGCCCTTGAAAGGTAGATGATCACCACACCTATGAAGTCTCCCACATCTAGACCACCAACAACCAGGTCTATGAACTCTGTGTACAGATGCCCATGGACTTCTTTGATCTGCTTTCTACTTTACAGATCAAAGAGTTTGCATTTAGGCATTGCCATGGAACCTCAACACATATTACTTCCATGTCAGCATTATAGACCTATTCCTTCAGATCTTTCCTTAATTTACTAGTGGTGTCTTTCCTATAATTCTAAAAAGTGTCTGAGCAATAGAGCTTCGATTGGTTATAAGTATTCTAACAACCTTATATTACTCTCTGGTTAACATACGTGTAGAGCTTAATCACATGCTAAACAAGTTAAATCACTATTTTAATAATAGCAATAAGGCATTCCCAGGGTTAGGTTGACAGTCATTTAATCACCCCCAGGGCATGTGGATTTAAGCTATGCCTCCTCCCACAGTACATATCTAGTGGTGATTAACAAATTGTTAACCTACAGTAACTCCTAGTCATGCCTTATTGCTTAATTAAAATTAGTAGTATTTCCTTTTTGTCATTTGTTTGACACTTAAGAAAATGTGTAATGTGGTGTGGTCATTATTTGCCAGCTCTCTAGTACAACACTGTTCAGTGTTACTGTCTGAAATGGTTACCACTTGATCCATGATACTTTTTACTCATGTTGGTTTAGTAACACATTGAGTGAGGTAGCAATCAGTTATGAATTTGGGGCATCAACCCCACATTTTTCTTTTGATTTGTGTTTTGACTAATCAGTTGTTGTTTGGTTAAAGTAACTCAATGTTCATGCCCACAGAGCAACTACCTTCTCAGTCTCTTCTTCCATCTCTTTGACAGTGTACTAGCACTATCTGGTAGCCTGCAACAAACCCCAATTGCTGTTGATTTATTGTCATGACTGATTACTGTATTTTTATCCAGCGGCTTACAGTTAAGGAATTGCATGATTTTATGCTCTCCATGACCATGCTTGTGATTATTTCTTTCATGTGCATTTTAACTCTCCCTCTTGTTTTTCCTTGTGTGTCACCTCTGTACATCTTGTATTCCTTAGTCTATCCTCATTCCCATATATCACTTTCAGCCCACTATATAAAATAAATACACTGTGGGGATTTATTTTTCTTACCAGGACCTCAAGGTCATTCTTTTATTATTTAAGCTTCAGGCATTGGCCAGAATGACATGCCATCTCTTTCATTATTTAATTACTTAAGTTTAAGTTCCCATCTTGATGTAGAACTTGTCATAATACTTGTTGAATGGAAACAAGCTCTACTCCTTTCACTTCAGCATTTGGGATGTGATCAAATTAATTGACAGAGGCTTGTATTTCATCCCTCCCTCCTGCATTATTTTAAAGAGTTCTAACAGTGCTTTGTAGCCTCTACCTGGTATTTTGAACCCCCCATGTAGTCCAGCTCTACTGCATAAGTCATTCTTGAAACAAAGGTGTTTCAAGTGATATACAAATATCATGCTTCTCTTTCCTTGCACAATTTCTCAACCACAAATAATTTGGTTGCATGACCTCTGCCTGCTTGATTTGCTTTGGTATAGTGAGGTTCTTAGATGTTGCTATTTTACATGGCTCGTTCTATAGTTTTCACCAGTTCCTCAAAATCTTTATTTACATAATTATATAGTCTCTTCTCTACAGTATGCCATTTGTCCCACAACAACTGTTTCAAATTTCTATTTTTATATGTTTTCTAGGCATATTTTAGGTGCTCTACATGTGCTTCTGGGAAACAGTTAACTATTCTATTCTGTCTATCTAACATAATTGCAAATGTGTAGTTATTTATTTATTCATAATTTTGATCAGAAAAGACATGCTAAGCTATGATAGCTTGTTTCTAGAGTGCATCCTGGGAAGCGAGTTCCTTGGAACTTTTTTATTGATGGGGTGACTGCTGTCCATGACAGTGGAGAACTCTCTACTCTTCTTTGAGAAGTGCAATGGGATCTTTTACTTTCAGCTAGACAGTGACAAGAGATTGGCAGAAGGGACCTGGATTTAACTTCTCATCCAAAGGATGGCACCTCACCAGCGCAGCACCCCTCCCCATACTACACTATAGTGTCAGTTATAGGTATTGCTCTACATGCCTAGTGTTGGGTTAAGACCTACAACTGTCTGGTCTTCAACCCCAGAGGCAAGTGTGCTACCTACTGACTCACTGACACTAATCTGACTAACAATGTGTTAATCAAGTGAGCCACTTACAACTATTATTTGCTTCATGTTATTTTCAACCTTTGTGCCTACGAGCAAGCACTTCTAATTCTCATGGTGACTTCATCATCAGTGTGGGGTAATTGGACCTGGAATTTATTAATCAGAGGATTAGGGATGATCCATTACCCTCCTCTTTTAATTGTTATTTCTGCCATGCAAGTGCCCCATGCTTGCTCCTCCTCCTCCTCCTCCTTTGTCTTTTCATTTGGACTGGATCTTTTCTATAGATGCATTGTTTGGTAACTCATCTTGGTTCCCCTTCCATTTGTCCCCTTTTGCAATCTTAATTGATGTTACTAGGAAGATTTCCAGTTGTCTTATTTCCTTAATCGCACTAATTTGTACTCATATGTAATTTTCAAGTTTCTTGTCTAGAATGTATCTACTTCATTAATAGTGTAACTCAGTCCTTCCTCTTTCTCACAGTCTTTACAATAAATCCTACTCTCCAGTTTAGGGCTAGCAAATTGCCTTCTGTCATTACTTCAGTAGGTACAGCATATAGAGGTTCCTTTATGCATGAGAAGAAATAAAGCTTCCTACTATTTCTATTCTGCAAATCAGATTGTCTACCCTTTCAGCTTCTCCTGGGATGACTGCAGCAGATTCTGTCTTTGTTGCATTATCCCCACTGTTGCTTGCTTTCACTTGCAAGGGTACATTTATTGTGTAGCACCAGCCCTTAACTTCCTGATTCCTGCTAAATTTGGATGTGCCTTCCTTTCTGACTCAGAAAAAATTATTTTAATTTGTAGCACGAATTAAAATGCTAAAAATAGTCAAGGGCACCGATTTCCCTATATATGTATGTTGCTGTGTTTTTGTAATTGAACCTTAATATAATTTGGTATAATCACTAATAGAAACTGCCTAGAAACGCTGCTCTGCTGTTGTCTTTTCCTTAGCCTTACAATGGACTAAACTCCCCAGAACCACTTGCTTTTTATAGACTGTTCCTCCTGTATACTGCTACTAAGTTACACTTTAAGATATTGAGAGAGATAAAGATATGAGACAGTGAGAGATTTAATTTTTTACATATCACTTTGATTAGCACACTCCATCTCTGCTGATTTGCCTCATCTATTTCACGCTTCCAGTTTCAAGGTAGGTATTTTACAATACCAAACCAGGCACTGACCTTCCTGATTACTGTTTTCACCCTCTGCCTTAGAAACAATAACGCTAAGATGTGGCACTAACTGCTATAAATTGCTAACAAAACAGTCAAGTGACCCCGTTTTGTCCTAGAGATTTTTTAAATGCAGCTAAAAATAATTCTGCAGAATTTCTGACTAGTAACTGCCTATCCTAACTGCTCCTGTTCTGTTGTAGTCTATGCTTCCTGGCCTTACAAGGTAATTATGGAAAAACCTTTAGCTTGATTGTCAAAAGGGCTAAGGTCAGTAAAGCTGTTTCAAACAACAGTTTGCACTGAAGCTTGGTGTGTCATGGAGCCTGCACCATGTTCAGGTACAGCAGGGATCCAGCGCCCAAGTCCCCACACTTGTGGCAACCTCTCCTGTGTGGAAAACCCATGGTGCACGGAAGGGATGCTGCAGGCTCCATGCAGCTTATGCAAGTGGTCCCCATTCCTGATCCCCTGTACAACATCAGGAATACCCGACCCTGGTTGTCTAGTGCCCACTCCCTGATGTCACCATTAATATAACATTAAATAAAGTCCTTTCATCTGTGGTCTTGGAATCCCTCCCCAGTCCCTGATGTCCCAGATATAATATCATATAATAAAGCCCCTTTAATCAGCGGTCTAGTGGCCCCCCTCTATCCTCAATGTCCCCATTATAATAACATATAAAGCCTCCATCATTGGTGGTTTAGTAGCTAACCCAGCAGGTAGTGTCCGTCACCACTCCCCACCCAATACTGACACACAGCCAGTACTGGCACAGCCCACCTCACACGCTCATTGTCAGATGCCAACTGAACTGTCACTGAATGCATACTGTACAATGTATGCACTCATTGATTAATCAATGAGTGTACACTTTATAGTACATGCTCAGTAACACTTCAGTCAATTGCTACCCGCGGAGGTGTGAGGGGCTGTGCCAGTCCTCATTCTATCCCAGGATGAGGTGGAGTGGAGGGGTGGCGGAACTACCTGCTTGGGTGGGGGAGTAGAAGCCATTAAACCAATTGGCAAGGCAAAGCAAATTTTATTTGAAAAGAGTTCAATCCTGGAGGCTCTGGGTGCCACAGACATATAAAATACACAAGTAAATAGACACAGCTAAGCTCAAAACAAATATCATTGAAACATTAATTTCCATAAATAATAAAATAAGATACATTTATCTAGGGGTAATAAAACAGGGTGGCCAATGATGGCCCAATGATAGGGCTTTCTTATATGTTATTATAATGGGGACACTGGGGATCAGGGGTGGGCCACTAAACCACCTATGGAAGGGCTTTATTTAATGTTATATTAACTGGCAACATCAGGGATTGGAAAGGAGACCATGGCACATTGCCCCAAATAGGCAACTCTCCCAAAGTACATTTTCTATGTACCCTTAGACCAGCCCTGGCTGGTATAAAAGATACTTTTAATTTCTCCCTCAGGAGAGTTCTGAGAATCCCACATTCATGGAAATGGCAGCCTGTGCCTGCCACTTACCCTCAAGCACCAGGTTGCAGCCCATTTTTGGGTACATGTGCAGTGCAGATCCCGTTTGGGGCAGGGCCTGTGAATGATGCATGTTAGCTTTGTGAATCACTCCCAGGGCATTGTTTTGTGCAAGGGTCACTTTGCACCACTTTTTGGATTGTGCCCTTGTGCTGCCCAGGGCTTTGAGAATTGGGCCCTTTCTGTTCTTTTAGTATTGATCTTGGCTCTGTGCCTCTGATTTCTAACATACTAAAACAGTGTAAGCTGCTTAGCATGGACAGTTTGTGTATATACATGTTGTCCACCTAAAACAATGTCTGCAGTTGCTGGCAGGTGGTGCCAATACTAACATACTATTTTCCAGCAGATTAGGCCTTACGGTCTATCGAGTCTGCTCGAACCTAGATCCTTAGTTGGGTGCCGAGGTCCTCCCATCCCTTGTGCTCCAGAAACCCTATCATCCATCCCCACCCCTGGGACAGAGCCATCATCTGATACATCCACTTTCTGTGTCTGTCCCACCCTCTCTTGAAGCCCTCCACTGTGGATCTCTGAACCAGCTTGCCAGGCAGTGCATTCCAAGGGTCCACCACCCTCTCAGTGAAAAACCTCCTCCTCTTTCCCCCTCACCCTTCCACCTTCCAACTTCAAACCATGCCCTCTGGTGATACCTCCTGCTTTAGCCTAAAGATCCCCTCCATGTTTACCCTATTTATTCCCTTGAGGACTTGAAGTCCTCAATCATGTTCCCCTGTCTCTCCTCTCCTCCAATGAAAACAGGCAGAGCTCCTCAAGTCTGTCCTCATACGTCAAATCCTAGCCCTCATGTCATCTTAGTTGCCCTCCTCTGTACCCTCTCCAGGAGCTGTATGTCCCTCTTCAAGTGTTGTCTCCAGTACTGTACACAGTACTCAAGGTGTAGTCTAACCAGTCCATTGTACAGCAGCAGAATCATTTCCTTGCTCCTAGGGTGACCCCCGTCGATGCATCCCAACATTTTGTTTGCCTTGCTAGCCGCTCTCCTGCACTGCTCAGAGATATTCATACAGCCATCCACCATGACCCTTAGGTCTTTTTACCTATTGAGGCCTTCAGCGCCTCCCTCCCAGGGTGTACCTGTGTTTAGGGTTTCCCGACCAAGATGCAACACCTGCACTTGGTGATATTGAAATTTAATTTCCATGTGTGAGCCCAGCTTTCCAGGGTGTCCAGGTCCCCTTGCAGGGCCAACCTCCCTCTTCTCCCTCAACTACTGCTCCCATCTTGGAGTCATCCACAAAGAGACTCATTTCACACCCTATACCCTCCCTGATGTCTGATATGTATGCATTAAACAGGATCGGACCCAGGACCGAGCCCTATTGTACCTACCAACCTCTCTAGGGTTTGAAGCTCCCCACAGACCACTACTCTCTGGGTGCATCCAGCTAGCCAGTTTTCAATCCATCTGACCATCAAAGGCCTACTCTAACCCCATCAGTTTCTCCACCAGACCATTGTGGGGACAGAGTCAAACGTCTTGCTGAAGTCCAAGAATAATACATCCACAGGCTTTCCCCTGTTCAGTTCTGATGTTACCCATTCGTAGAACTCCACAAGATTGGTTTGACATGATCTACCTGGCACAAACCCATGTTGCCGACTATCCAGACCTCCACACCTCCTCCAAGTACACCCCAATCGTTCCTTTAGTATACTCTCCATTAATTTTCCCACCACCGAGGTCAAACTGATGGGTCTATCATTACCTGGTACTTCCTCGACCCCCCTTTATGGATTAGCACCACATGTGCCTCTCACCAATCCCTAGGTACCCTCCCTGTTTCAAGTGACCTGTTGAAGAGCTCCGCCAGGGTGCAGCCAGTATGTCCGCCAATTCCCATAGTACTCTCAGATGAATGCCATCCGGCCAGGAGATTTGTCTTTCTTTAGGGCCTTGAGGGCTAACCACACCTCTTTGGCAGTAGTAGCATCATCCATCCCTCCACCTTATGGCCTTTTATCCTTATCCAGATGTGACACCCTGGGGTACCTCTCCCTCCCTCTTGCTCCATTTCTGTTGCTCCCTGATCCCACTCACTGCTGCTTCTATCCCTTCATGCCTTGCTTTGTAGATATCCCATCCCCTCCCTAGTGAACACAGAGGCAAAGTACTCATTAAATACCCTCTGCCTGGTCCCTCGCCTTTTCCACCCACCCTCCTTCTTATCTCAATCTGCTGAGATGGCCCTAGTTTTTCTCCACTCCCCAATGTACGGAAGAACCCTTTTCCCTCCATGTATCCCTGTCCAGCCACTGCTCTTTACTGGACTTTGCTCCCTCACCATACGGGTGACTTTTCTAGATGCAAGATGGTACATTTCCTTATCCCTATCCTCTTTTTGTTTTATATTTTTGTAGGCCGCCTTCTTTTCTCTGATTGCTACCTTGCACAGATTAAAAATTTGCTACCTGTGTTACATTACAATACTGTAATGGATTTTATCTAAAGCAAGTTAAGAAACAATCATGGAGCACACTAACAACTCCACCCATTGATGAGTATACTGTACTAACATCTGCTAACTTCCCCTGTATGTTCTGTACTAAACTTTGTTTCATGGTGGGTACTGTACTGCTGGGAGGAGTGAAGGAGTGAGACTTAAAAGTCACAGCATTCACTATCACTATCAATGTTCAAGGAGTCTTATTGAACGGAAGGGGTTGGTGGTAAAATTCAGTACTCTGACAGCTTACATAATTCAGCAGGTAACCAAAGGAGCTAACTCCTGAAGTGCATACAGTGATCACCATTAAAAAGCCTGCACTTACAATTTAACATCTGTTAAGTGTAAAAGTTATCACCACCGGCAATGAATGGTTCAGTTAGTGCTAATAACCCCAATTGGCTGTCCACTTTTGCTGGCATGTAGCATCTGCATAAACAGGTGAAATATCTATTGCAGCCTATGGGGATGGTTTGGGTTTCAATTACTGTCCACCTTCCCCAATTGTCGCGTTACCTGAGTCTGTAGTATGTGGAGTGGACTGTATACCTAACATAGTAGATGCTAGCAGAGTAGGCCTATTGGTCTATCAAGTCTGCCCATGCTTCAGCTCCATGATTGGGTACCGAGCCTCTATCTGTCTCCTTCCACTGTTACTCCACACCCCAGTCCTGCCCCCAAGCAAACCAGCATCTGTTTCACCCTTGTCTATACCTGTCCCACCCTCTTGAATCTCTCACCATAGCTGCCTGTACCATCTCCCGGCAGCGCATTCCATGAGTTCCACCACTCTGTCAGTGAAGTACCTCCTCCTCCTATCCCCCAATCCTACCACCCTCAATCTTCCAACTGTGTCCTCTAGTAATTCCACCCTCCTTCAGTCGAACTATCATGCTTGGCTTATCTAATTTACTCCGTGAGGTACTTGAAGACCTCAGTCATGTCCCCGCTCCTCCTCTCCTCCAGTGAGAACAAGTTGAGCTCACCTAGTCGTTCCTCATATGTCACATCCCAGGCCTTGTATCATTCTGGTTGCTCTCCTCTGATCCCTCTCCAGGAGTTGGATGTCCCTCCTTAGGTGCAGCCTCAGAACAGCACACAGTACTCAAGATGTGGTCTAACCAGGCTGTTGTACAGTGGCAAAATCACCTCCTTGTTCATTGAGGTAATCCCCTAGCGATGCATCCTAGCATCGTGTTGCCCTGACTGCAACCCTCCTGCACTGCTCTGAATTAATCATGTTAACATCCACCAAGACTCCTATGTCTTTTTCCCTGCCATGGCCTGCAACTCATCCTCCTTCCCCAGAGTGTGCACATAGTTGAGGGATTTCCCACCCTAGGTGTAGCACATTGAACTGGAGGTTAAATTTCAATTTACAGGTGCAGGACCACCTATCCAAGTATCCAGGTCCTCTTGCAGGGCCAATCTCCCCTCCTTCCCCTCCACCACCGCCACCAGCTTACAGTCATCTGCAAAGAGACTCATTTCACACCAGATACCTTCCTGATATCGGAGATGTAGGCGTTAAACAGGAGTGTCCCCAGGACTGATCCCTGTGGGTCTCCATTATGACCTCCCTAGGAGACAAGACCTCCCCTCTTACCACTGCCCGCTGAGTGTGACCTGAAATCCAATTTCCAATTCACCTAACCATCAATGGGCCCTACCCCATCCCCTCCCAGATTCTCCCTTAGGCCAATGTGAGGTGAAGTATTTCTTGGAAGACTGACATGTGATGTTGTCAACATTTTTGTACAATTATTCATTGCTGTCAATTGTAAGTAATACATCGTGCTCCCTGGTGAATGTTGGTGTTCTTCAAAAGTAGCTCTTTTGTGTTCCTCTACTCCATTACATATACTGGGTTATTTGGGATGAATATAATCAGGCTTCTTTTGCTCTGATGTGGGGCACTTGTTCTTACCTACTACTGCCAGCAGAAACAGGCCACATGGTCTAATAAGTCTGCTCAAGTGTGCAGCTAGCACCCCACGTTCTGCAGCTGATCCTCCCCTTCCCAATTATCCCCACAAAGATGAATGCCGACTGACCTTGAATCAGATTTAGCTCTACTGGATACTAATGCCTCCCTGGGTCTCTGTCATATCTGTGCTTACAGGAAAATTGAATTGAGCTATAATATCTAGTCAGAATAGATTTGGATACAGTGCAAGTTATATCAGTACAAGTCAATCCTTTTGACAGTCTAGAACAGGTAGACTGGACTTAAGGAATATCCTTGTAAGTTTGCAGGCTCACTACAGCCTCTCCAGCATCCATTCTTTTCCTGTTAGCCTCTGTTGTTGCTGCTTCTCTGCATCTTCCTTTCACACAATATTGCACCATTCCTCACTCATGGATCATGTTGTGTGAAGCAGACAATACCTTATATTTACAGTACATCTTCTCCGGCCTGCATCTAGTGTAAATGGGGTGGACTTTGGTTGTGGTTAAGGCATTCTTGTGTTCTTAGAGGCAGAACTCATACATCATCTGCACCAAATTATTGGATGAATCCTTGTAGCTGCTACATCTTTCCCTCTCCTTTTGTAATAAAACTCAAACTCTTTTGTATGTTTACTGCTTTCTCTGCAGAACTCAAAGTCCTTCTCCTTTCTTTGCACAGCTCAATCTACATCATCTGTCTGCCTCTCCTGTACATTTCCAGAAACAGTTTTGCAAAAGGAAGTGTCTTGGCTAATATAAACACAAGTATTTAACTCTGGCTCTGCAAACCAGGGTGTGATTTGTGACCTTGGTCTCTGCTACCAGTAGAAACAGAGATTAAAACAAACTGTATTTTTTCTCTGGCTCATGCTTGTCCTTTACATAGTCAGTGTTAATAAATTCATCTTTTAGTTTTATGAATACTGTCCCAGTGACCCACAGAACCAGGAATCAGCAAGGTGCTATTGAAATGTAGCTTAAGCTGAGCTCATTTTGATTGAGCTTGAAGACAATTGTGATGCTGTTGATGATATCTACTGTAAAACTTGAAAATTTCATTGTCAAATCATTTTCACTATTTTTGCAAAAAGCATTCATTTTAGTGGAAATAAATATGCAATAATATACACTATTATCACTTTTTCCATTATAATAAATAAGGTGCTAATGACTAAATGCTAAACTAAATTTGCACAATTATGGTTGAATTTGTTTGTGGCAAAATTATTTTTCATGAAAAAAATCAGTTTTGACAATATTAAACATATTGTGTAATCTAGAGAACTGGATGGGTCAGTGTATTGGCATTGGGTTAAGGAGCCTTTCGACTCTACGTCACAGGTTAAAATCCAGCATAGGTCAGTAGTGGCTGAAAGTCATTAACACCTCTGAACTTTTCAGTGGCCTATATAAAGGAGTTGTAGTGGTCTCAGTCCAGTTCCCAGTGTGCACTTGTTGACATCACAAAATCACCAACACAACTGGCAGTAATTGGCAGCCTTGTTGGCAGTCTCGCATGAGTGGCCAAGGAATTACTGAGCATGATGTCTGAACTACACCCTTACATTAACGATGCTCCTCCATGATAGGGTAGGGATAAGTCACACTAGTGAGGCAGAGTAAGGAAGCTGGCTCTGTGATTGCCCGCACTATACCTGTGATGAAGATAAGTAGAAGATTTCAGGTCTCTGCTGTCAATCCAGCACCATTCACATGCACTAATTCACATACACACACAAAAAGTCTTTAATGTTGTGGAATCTTATTTTTCTCTTCCGTGAGAATATAAAATCAGTACAGCTAAGTGTTTTAATCTAATGTTACAGAATGTCATATGCACAGTATTGGAACAATACTTTGTGTTTTAATTTCCTTCCTGCTTTTAACTGTAAAAGTACTGCAGCAGCACTGTGTCTCAGTGTCATGCTCCTCTTGTCTAGTCATTGGAAGCAGCACCTCAAATACAAAGTGGCAAGAATGGATGGAGCCATCCCTGCTAATTGCCTACTTTGTATGTGTTTCCATTCATTATTCTGTGTGTAGTTATCACACAATGCAACATGACAACAGTGTCACAACATGTCTAGACAAGAGGAACATGACACTGAACACCGCTATGTAAGTATGCACTAGTAAGAGAGTAATACTGTGTTGTTAAACACCAAAAGCTGTGTTCACATAGTTTGCAGTATGTACTTTTTATAATAATTTTATTCACATGTAATATGAAACAGACCCTTATGTGCACAAACAGGGACCAATATTTGATCATTAATATTAGCATTTTTCAAATTGTTGCAAAGATTATTTTGCACCCATATTAAGTCAGCAGGCCCATCTCTACTAGGTGCCTATTGTCAGTCATTAGTGAGCAGGCGAAAGATGGACAAGTGGCTGCTAGGTTTATCTGTTCACAAAAGTAGAGGGCATTGCAACCTGGTCACAGGTAGTAGCAGTCACATTGAGTCTCTACTGGCTTGACTCAATGTGACAACCTAGAACCTAGTAATCTGGGTAGCCATAGGACAAGGGCAAATAGAGAGAGTGAAGGAGTGGAACCCTGGACACCATACATGGGGATGCATTTGTAAATTGGGTGAGAATGCATTAACAAGGAGAATAACTGGTACCAAGGAAAGATATTGCTATCAAATGGGACTGCATCAGTAAAGGGCTTTAATTAGTAACATTGGAATGTATTGCATGGGATTGCATCAGTACAGGGTATTTGTATCAGTAATGGGTGACGAATGGAATGGGGATCTTCAATAAAGTGTGGGGTACTGCATTCAGTGACTGACAACTGTATCAAGTGATGAGATGTTGAGGGAACTACAAATGGGATTAGGTGATAGGAGGTGACATTGTACACCAGAAAATGCTCAAACAAGATACATGACTGGACACCAGGAATCCTTGGAAGTGGGGTAAGGCTAGGTACCACAGGCTTGACACTACATTGTTGCATTGTAACATAAACTGGACATGTCACAGTGCTATCCAAGGCCATGTCTGTAACCTCTTACCAGGGTGTCAGAAGGTATCATCTCTGATAGTGTATTGAAAAGTAGCCACTGCCCATAGTACTGTATCTGTTAACATCTTAATCACCAGCTTGCATCATACTGCACTTGCAGAGGGACTTCTTTTCCCACACACAGTATGAACACTCCTTTATACATAGTGTAATCAGGTGGCAGCACAAAAGTGCAATTGACAGCATATGTTGCAGCATATAAAGCATAACCATCCAAGGATCCAATACAGTAACTTGCAGTGAATGACATGTCACAAAACCATACAAGACAACTGGGCTTAATTACCATCAAATTACATTATCCCCTGCAGCATACTGTACCGTTTTGTAGTACTAATACAAGGTACTGCATTGTATCCTGGCTGGTGCCACTATACCTGCAGCACATTCTTCTTAATTATATTGATGTTAATGATTGTGTCATTAATGCAGTTGCAAAACTGCATTACAGAGAACAGAAATGGCTGGTTGCAAAAGCCTTTGCACAGTTCACAGCACATGTCACACTTACATTGTTTTCTTAAACTTGTTTCATATTATAAAATGTTGAAAGAATCCATTTGCTTGTGTAGTGTACCTGCAAATGGATAATGAAAATCACTGCAGTCAAATAATTCAAATAGTTAATAATCTACTCCTAACCCTTAAACCCTTAGTGTTTGCATCATGTTATTTAATGTTATAACATTTTCAAAAATAATATTATATAACTAACTAAATATAGTTACTTTCTTTTGGGGGTAGTACACCTGGGAACACAACACACATCATATAACAGAAATAGGAAGGAAAATGTAGAATACTTGACAGATGACAACATAAAGCAGGCAATTATCACAAAACATATAAAAGGGAGGAAGAGATGGATCTAACCCCAGTATATGCCCCTTGTTAACTGCCTTAAGAAGTGGGAAAGCAAATGGAGAGAAAAGCATGTCGGGCTAGTAAAGTAGGCAATATACCATTGAGAAGCATTACTTAGTGTATCCATCACTGTCTATGGAATTCTGAAATCAGAGAAAACGATTTTCAAAGTTAAAATGAGAATGGCTGGGAAATATAATTTCAAATTCTAACACTTTTTCTTTGCTAACAATAGGATGAGCAGCTCTAAAACTAATTAGACAAAAATGAATATCTATTTGAAAACATCACACTCAGAATCAGAAGAGGGTCACAGCTTAATGACACATGCCAAACTCGTCCATATTTATGTTATTATAACTCATAATTTTTATTGCCACCTTTTTGCTACAAGGACTCAGTGAAAATGAGATTAAGACTCAATGAGCAACTAGTATTCTGCAGAGCCTTTGGATAAATGCTGAAAATAGATAAATCACTCAATTCTTGTCCTTGATGTATAGTAACGGGTGGTACTGTTGTGCTTGAATGTTCATGCCACCTTTATGATAGAGTATGTTCCATCTTTTAGCTAAAAGAACAGAGCTTGTCCCCATTTCTAAAACATACCTTGTATTTATTAGCACTAAATTGCCTGTTCAGATCTACATGAAACCCTAATGTTACACAGAAACAATTGTTTTTGAATTTTAATAAAATTCAACCTGTTTTATTTATTTATTAATTCATTTTTTTTTAATTTATTTATATTTTGTTAACTGGCTAAGAACCTAACAACAATAATTGTCTATTTTCAAGGGGACCTGAGAGAAAAGCAAAATACAAAAACAATGCAGATTACATAGCTATTACAGTACAAGAATACAGAATGAATCAAAATAAAAGACAATGCATTTGTACAAAGCAATTACACACACTGCAAGCCAACAAATGGTTCTTGTAATTTTGTTTAAATGTAGCATCATTATCAACAGCAGTCAAATTTTAGGGCAAAGAATCCCAAGCTTTGGTCATGGTTTAAGAAAATGCTCCTTGACCCTGACTTGTCTTTCAGAATGGTGCAACCAGCAAAGACTGATCTGAACCACGTGTTCCATAGAAGTAATAAAAAGATTAGCATTAGAAGATTCTGTCCTTTTACAACTTTCCAAGTAGTGGAAGCACCCAGTTATTTAATACAGTGCGTTGTTCCAGAGAGCCACTGAAGATCCTTATGCAGCAAAGAGTGGTGAGTCAACCTACTGGTCCCTTAGACACAGTGACATGCACTGTTCAATAGCATGGAGATATTCTACAGATAAGAAACTGTAGCTGCAATTCTGTAAATGGGAAGGGGGCATAATCAATGAAAGAAAAAATAAACTAATAGCAACTGATTTTCATAACTTAGGGACCAAACAACTTGAATTATATACAGTATTCCCAATCTAGTGTGAGCTTATTTCAATAAATAGTTAATATGATTGACAGAAGTAGATGAAGTCCAAAATCAAACCAAGATATTTAAAATTCATTAATAAACTCAATTAGTTGACTGTCAATAGTTCTAAGCCCCAGTGGCAAGAGCAACACTTTTTTGTCCAAATAAAATCATACATTTTGTTTTCTTTACATTAAGAATCACTCAGTTATGAATAAGACAATTTTGAACATAATCAAAGGCAAACCAAATATTTTCTGAGATACAATCTGATCACAGCCACTAAAGAACAGAACTATAACAGCATCAGCATATAAATGTAGGCCATTTCAACATTATAAATACATTTACAACAGGAGAAAGAATACTCACAGAACCTATTATTTTTGTGTTATTTTGCTAAGGATGGAGAACGATTCTTGCAGAATAAAAGTTATCCTTGTTCATGAAATAGAAATGTCATCCTTTTTTCAGCTGCTCAGTGCCTATAATTTAACATTATCAGTAATTTACTGCTTTTGAAAGATGATTTTGAGGATTGTGAGAGAATTTTGGCACTATTACATTTCAAAATACTTTTAAGGATAAATATATACATCCCAACTGAGAGAGAGGCATAATTTGAAGAAACATTGATAGTCTCTGTAATAAGTCCCATGCCAACTAAAAGCCCACTCAAGTCTCTGTTCCCAGAAGCAAACCAATTCTGGTCAATCTGTTTTCTCCAGCCACCTCCCTCCCACTCTGGAATAACTTCCTTCCTCTTACTTCAACTTCCCATCTTCATTTTGCTTTTTCAAAACTCTTTCCATGACCTTACACACTCACTTTGTCATATAACTAGCACCTATTCTTCCTGACCACCTTCTCTAGCCTTTTATCTCCCTACCTTTGCCCTCTTTCCTTAATCCTCCTCCTCATTTCTCCCCTCAGTAGCCATCACTGACCCACTGTGCACCTATGTTTCTGATATCCTCACCCACTTTTTCTCATTTGAAACTTGGGGCCCTATATTCAGAACCAGACAGATGTGCGTGCAAATCAATGTGCCACACAGAAATATTGAACTGGTTGGCTCTGACGAGCTATTCAGACATAATGCACAAGTGGAACAGATCATGCATTCTGTTTGATTATGGGACCCTGGATGCACAGCACATAGCAGGCAGCCACCATGTTTGGTGCTAGAGCCAGGGTTCATTCGACAACTGAACCTGAACCGAACCCGAACTATTCGATTTTCACCCGATCTGAACCAAATTTGAACCCCAAAATACAACCAGATAAACCTGAACTGAACCGAACCCAGACCATATGAGATGAGGAGAACCCACATGAAGGTAGTAGGGTGAATTCATTAGAATTCAAACTTGAACTCATAAATTACATACAAAAAACCTCAAATCAAACTGAACTCAAACCCAAACTTCTACTTATCAAATTGAACTGAACTGAACTTGAACTATAACCTGCCAAACCTAAGTGAACTAGAACCCTAAACACATGTTGAACCCTGTCTCTATTTGACACAGCACATCCAGGAGCAGGGATGAAGACCACCCATAGGAGAATGTGTGGCACATACCTTGTTGCACTGAATCCCCATGGCAATATTCAGCCCAGACATTCAAATAAACTCATTGCAAGATTCGCGTGGTTCAAAGGAGCCCCATGCATATCCATTGTGGGGCTCATTACATGGCTGCATTGGCTAATGCGCTGGATCAGCCTCCCTCCCCACCCCCACGCCTGTCAAAACAGAAATATGCCCAATTCCATTTACACTGTGTAGATCCTCCCTGGCCCTGATCACTGCATAAAATATATATAAGATGATTCCCTTTCTGCATTGTAGTGTCCCCCACCCCACCCTGGTTGGCAGTACCGACCACCTGCAGCTCCCATCCTGACCCATGCTGGTGACTGGCACACCTCCTCACTCTGCCATGGCCAGCTGCCAACTGATCAGTCATGGAGCACGCACAGTAAATGTACTCACCGGTTGTTGGACAAACCAATGATCCCACACTATTTACCGTATGTGCTCCATGATCGATTAGTCAGTGGCTGGACATGGGAGGTGAGGAGGATTGTGCCAGTTGCTGGTGTGGGTTGGAATGGTGGTGCTGGTGGTGCGATACTGTCAACTGGGATGGAAGGGGACACTACACTGGAATGGGAATTGTTCACATATGTTTCATACAGTTATCAAGGCCAGGAGGGGGTCTTTACTATGGAAAAGGATTGACAGTTTCTGTTTTTGACAGACATTAGGATGGGGACCCTTCACTATGGAAAAGGGATCAGGTGGTATTTTTCTTTGACAGACATTGAGGATGGGGATGGGGTCCCTACACTATGGAAAAGGTTGGGCAGTATTTCTGTTCTGACAAACATCGGGATGGTGGGGGCTGGTCCAGTGCATTCAGCCTAATTCAGCCATGCTAATGTGCTGATAATGGGCATGTATGAGGCCCTTTGCACCATGCATGCCCAATGAGCTCATTTGCATGCTACGTAGAAGATAGAAACATAGACTTTGATGGCAGATAAGGACCGCTTGGCCCACCTAGTCTGCCCATTTCCCTATGTAGAGGATAAACTACAGATCCTATTCTAACCAAGAGCCTATTTTCCTGCACCCTCACAAAAAATTGCCTTATGTCTGTACCATGCATTCTTAAATCCTCCCACAGTTTTAGACCCCACAACCTCCTCAGGAAGGCTGTTCCATGCATCTACCACCCTCTCTGTGAAAAAATACTTCCTCACGTTGCTCTTGAGCCGCTCCCACTCTATCTCCAAATTGTGTCCCCTTGTTCTTGCACATCTCTTTTTCTGAAAGATGCTACCCTCTTGGACTTTGCTGATTCCACTGAGGTGTAAGCTTATTTTCTATCATGTCTCCCTCCCTCTTTTCCTCTAGGGCATACATATTAAGCTCCTTTAGCTCTCCTCATATGGCTTCTCTTGCAGACCCTGCACCATTTTAGTTGCCCTCCTCTGAACTGGCTCCATCCTGTCTACAGTATATCCTTGTGGAGATGGGGTCTCCAGAACTGGATGCAGTACTCCAGATGGGGTCTCACCAACTGTCTGTACAGGGGATAACAACTTACTGTTTTCTGCTGGTGATGCCTCTCCCTATACATCCCAGTATCCCCAGCCCTCCCTACTGCCTTCTCACATTGCTTGCCAACCTTAAGGTCATCTGATATGATTACTCCAGGTCCCTTTCCATTTTTGTTGTTGTTACTACTCCCCCATTGTATAATCTTCCTCAGGGTTTTATTTCCAGGTGCATTATTCTTCTGTACTTCTTTGCATTGAATTCAAGCTGCCATACTTCTAACCATTCCTCCAACCTTGCCAAGTCCCTTCTCATCCTTTCCACGCCTCCTTGTGTATCAACCCTGTTGCAGATCTTGTGTCATCTGCAAAGAGGCATACTTTCCTTCTATTCCCTCTGCAATGTCACTTATAAAGACATAAAAAGGACTGGACCCAGTACTGAACTCTGTGGTACCCCACTAGTAACCCCTCTTTCTTCAGAGTGGACTCCATTTACAATTACCTTCTGTGTCCTGTTGTCCAGCCAATGTTTTACCCAGACTACCACCTTGGGACTCACTCCCAGGCTGTTTAATTTGACTATTAATCTTTCATGTGGGACTGTGTCAAATGCCTTGCTAAAGCCTAGGTAGGCCATGTCCACAGCCCATCCCTGGTCTACTACTTGTCACCCAGTCAAAGAAATAAATTAGATTTGTCTAAAATGACCTTCCACTGTAAACCCATGCTGCCTTGGATCCTGTGCCCCACTGGCCTCTAGGTACTCAACAATTCTTTCCTTCAGAATTGATTCCATCACTTTCCCTACCACAGAGGTCAGACTAGCAGGTCTGTAGTTTCCTGCCTCTGTCTTGGTCCCACTTTGTGAAGGGGAATCATATCTGCCTTCCTCCAGTCCTCAAGTACCACACCCATACTCCCATGATTTGTTAAAAGAGTAGTCAGTGGTGTCACTATTTCTCTGCTTAATTCTTTAATAATTCTGGGGTGAATTCCATCTGTCCCCATTGCTTTGTCCACCTTCAGTTTTTGGAGTTGTTTCAGAACCCTTTCTTCTGGGCTGAGTATGGCCCATAGGGGACTCATTGTATCTAAGTATGTGCCAGGTGTTCCCCTATGGGTGGTCTTCTGCCCTTCACCCTAGATATGCTGCACCAAACATGGTGGCTGCTGCAAGTGACCATGCATCCAGGGCCCAATATTCAAACAAAATGTGATCTGTTTCAAATCATGCATTCTGTTTGAATATCACATCAGAGCTGACCAGCCAAATATTTTTGTGCAGTGCATCAATTTGCGTGCGCATCCGCCTGAATATGGGGCCATGTTGTGTAGCCTGTTTTTGAGTTTTGCCCATATTGTTAGTATTTGTACCACACCTAATGTTTGCATTTGCATCTGTTTGGGTTTGGCAATTATAATTGTTATATTTGTTCTGCTGTCTCCTATAATCATACATTTTTTCTGTGTCCTTCTACTACTTTACCCTTATTCTACAATGACCATTTTGGACATTTTTTCTTGTCTCATTATTTCATTGCACTGTACCAGTTTCGTTATGTTACTCTAATGTCTCTATATTATATCCCTCCCTGAGTCACACAGGAATGAGCCACTGCTCAGTGTGCCTTTTCCAGTCAACAAGTTACAAATAAATGAAAAAGTAACATAAATAAGAGTGCTGGTAACAAAGTAAAGATACAAACTTAACATTTTGATAAGGCATAGGAACATAGGAGTCATGAGAGAGATCGGATCCAGCAAGCTAACTAATGCAAGGATTGCAGGAAGGGGGTCAGAAAACAGAGCCCAGCATAATGGCATCAGTCAAATACAGATCTTCTGTCAGATTTGGATTATTAAATCCTGCATTTTCCAGTATTAGTGGCCATTCTTCTCTAGCCCTCTTCAAATGTGGCATTTTATCAAGCAGAGCAGGCAGTAGTGACTAAAAGCAGATTAGTTTTCCTCTCTTTCTTTTTTTAGGGCTGTGGCAGAGCCTACAGCCATTTTGTGATAACCTGTAGCTCTAAGAATGGCCGATTATGGAACCTTCCATTGGACTTTGGAAGTATCCTTCTGAAAACCCAACAGAGCTTAAACCCTCTGCAAGGATTGGCATCTGCAGAATAACAGCCACACTATTTCAACTGTTACTGCCACATTCCAGTGCATGAACTGCACATGCTTGTGACTCATGCCCATGCCAGCTGCCAGCTCTGATACATTATGTGCCCCCACCAACTCAACTGGCACACTGGGAGCCCACCCCAGTGTCCATAAAGAGTTTTCTGTGCCCCTCCCAAAGTCATGTGGCACACTGGGAGCCCACCCTAGTGTGCCAAATTACTTTTTAAGTTTTTTTCTCTGTAAAGTAGAATTGATCCTGTCCTCGTTGCCATGTTCTTTTTCCTTATAAAACAGAAAACAGTCCCTTGTCATCACCACAGTCCCCTCCCCTCTCCAACATCCACTGATCATTCACCTCACACCCCCTTACCCCATACTTACCTCCGGAGTCAAGCGTTGTCATCTTCTCTGGACTGGGACATGTCTGCACTCTTCAAAGCCCAGCCACTAACTGAAGAATCAAAGGTAAGCATGTTATACTGCCATTCAATGGGTTTCCAGCTTACGCTAATATCTCAACCATTTTTGAATCTTTGCCCCAGATTTTCAACATGGGGTTCTTGGACCCCAGCTCATGAAAACTGTCACAGTCATTTTGTTACTCAGTCCCAAAGGGTCATTTCATGGTCACTGCTTGGAATCACCATTCAGAACCAATTCATGAAATGACTGCCACTGTTTATGAGGTGGGGTCCCACAAAAGCCCATGATGCAAATTTGGTGAAAAAATTCAGAAAATGACTGTGTTTTGTGCAGTTTCTATGCATGCTCCTAACGTCACCAATTTTTGATATTTTCACTCCACATTTTTAACATTGCCATGTTTGCACACCTCCCTCAAAATAGTACAGCTGTCATTTCACAACCTGCCCAAATGTGTTTTCACACCTGTGTCACAGAAAAGCGTATTTGCTCTGTGGAAATCACCTTTCAGGACAAGTGAACAAAATTACACTGGCCCCTGTCCATGAGTAGGGTCCAAAATAGGCCTTGTTGAAAATTTGGTGCAACACCTCAAAATGGCCAAGTTACACCCAGGTGTTGAATAATTTCTATGCACTTGTGTAACTTTGGTCACTTGATAGCTCTTCAGAGCCCTATCACCTCTGGCAGAGTTTGCTTGAAGTTCTGCTTACTGAAGAAAGTGGAACTTTTGAAATTTTATCTGCTAGAGCAAAAATGTTTATATTAATTTCACTGCCAGTAAGTCATCACATTTGATATTGTGCTGCAGAAAAGCCAGTAATGCAGTCCCAGTGTGGCAGTTTGTTCATTCATTCATTATTCATTCCTTCACTGTTGTCTGGGTAGTGCACTGGCATATGAATACTTATTTTCAGGCATGGCCTGGGAAAGTTACAGTGTGGTTCAAACAATAAACAATAGGACATTATGTGAGGTAGTACAGAACACTGATGTGGGTAACAATATACAGTATAGTACATAATCAGTTGTCACTCATTACAATACACTGCAAGTAGCAGATTTGATTTAGTTTTAATTTTACTCTAACAGTTTTGTTTGACTTATCAGGTTTGTTTGAATGTGTTTGCCACACTGGAGAATGTTTGGTTTGTTTGCTATTCTTGGTTGCTATCTGTGTTTAGTGTGTCATGTGTTTGGGAAGTGGCTGTCAGAGTTGTATTTGTTAGTTCAGCGGTGGCCTTGATTAATTTCACAGTAGCTATTATACATCAAAGGGTAATGAAATCTGAGCCCCATAAGCTTTAATGGCGTGCACCCCACTCTTTTCTGGACACATATCATAATATGTCAATCTATGGAGCAGAGTGGCTCAGTATGGAAGTGGAAGGATCAGTTGGCTAACTCATCAGGGCTAAACTGTGATCCCTCCCCCATGCAGACTTCAAAATACATTTTAAATACCAGGAAATTATTTTCACTATCCTGAGCTTCTGAAATATGTAACTACAGTAGTAGGAGAATATTGGATGGATAGGGTTGAGGTGAACACTATCACTGAAGAAAAGGACCAACGAATCATCAAACGTGACTTCCTAAAACAATCTAGCTATTGTATCAATGTGTACAGCAAGGCAGCCAGGATATTGGGGTGTATAAGGAGGGAGTTTGATAACAGGATGAGTTTATATGCCTCTGTATAGATCACTGGTGAAGGTGAAGCCACACCTGGAATATTGTGCCCAGTACTGGAGTCCTCACCTAAGGAAAGCCAAAGATAAGCTGGACATGGTACAGCATAGGGTAACAAAACAATTCAGTTCAGGGCCAGCAAAGATTGTCTTAGGGCCCTGAACATGATTCACTGGAGACCAAAATAGAGAGGTGATGTGATACAGACCTTCATGTTCCCGGAATAAATGAACCAGACATCACTGGTAATATTAAGACCTTCTTGGTGGAGGATTGGCCAGTCAGATTTTACTATTACCAATGACATTTTCATTCATTCATTTAAAATTAACACCAAGATCAGTTCAGGCGGGGCAGGTTGGGAAGATATTTTGGTGCATGGTTGGGAAGAGTTACAGTTGCTAGTTATAGTTACTGCAAAATTTGGTGGAGAAAGGTAAAGGACTTATGTCTACAGGTGAGTGGAAGCTTTTGAAATGGCTGGTTATGTATGGCACAGTAGGTGGGTGGATTTTTATTTTAAATTATTTTTATTTTTCATGAAACTTCACTGAGCAAAGCTGGCGTAAGTAAAAAACCACAAAGCTTAACAAAGTGCAAAGTTTCTTAACTTCATACCAACTTTGCCAGCAAAGTTTAAGTTCATAGCATCCCTTGGTTGTTGGCATGTCTCCATTCAGGATGAAGCAGCTTGTCAATGTTTGGTCATCGAGTTGGTCAAAGCGAATGGGTAAGATTAACAGATATTTTCTTTTGGTGAGACAAACAAATTATAGTTTGTGTAAGTTTTAAAGTTCTGAGGATGTAGAGTAATACCAGGTTGTGATTGGCAAGGGGTACCAGATATTTTTAGAGGCACGATTGGCATAAAAGCTATGGCATCATGTGTCATTGGAAAATCAGGTTTCATGCTTTAACTAAACCCTTTTCTAAAGTTAGTCAAATTCCACTGTAATCAGAAAACAGATTAAAAGACTCAAAAGTGAGAATGCTCTTTTAAGATATGCAAGTTATTCAATAAATTTATATGCACGGTTGTGTCCCTATAGTTAGGGATGAGTAGGTACTTCAATTTCAATGTTAAACTCAAATTTTGCACATTAATAATTTTGCAACCATTAAACAGATTTGCACAACATTTGGTATCGTCTTCCTGATAGGTAGATCTCTTGATATGGCAAGATATGTTCTGATCAGATGTGCAGTCTCTGGCCCAGATATTCAAACTGCACCCAAAAAGTGTGCAATAGCAGAACAAGCAAGTTTATTGCAGCCCATGCAAAGAGACGCTGATATTCAAAAAGGAGCAGGCCAAATTGTTCCTACAGCCAACCACTGAATATCCACCACCTGTGCCATAGCGCAACTAGGGAGGGAAGCTAAGCAGATCTGATGTGCCATAGTGCAACAAGGGATGTTTAGCTGAGCAGTTCAGAGGTGCCATAGCAACCAGGATGCCCCCAGCTGCAGAGCAATGTAACTGCACAATCAGGGAGGTAGGGGCCCACCACCCATGCCACAGAAGGGCACAGGAACACACAGCAGAACAGACATCATCCCACACCCCAAGCACAGCACAACTGGGGAGGACTGGAATAACCACTGGTCCATGGAGACAAGCAATCAACCCACAGCCTGGCCATGGTGCCCCATCACACCTACCGGCAAGCTGTGACTGGCACACAAGGAGGGCAGACCACCCTGTGCCACACCATCCCCCAGTGCACAGCACACCCTGCACTGTGACCCCAGACACCCTCCATGAGCAGTGGCCACCACTGCAGGAAACTATGCATGCCACCACCCCCACTGTGTCAATGCAACCCTGTCACCACAGAACCATGCAAGCCAGCCCCACCATGAGCACACATCAACAGGTTGCAGCAGCTTGGCAATGCAACAATGGCAGACAGAGTGCCACCATGCACAGTCCCCGAGGTTCTGCTGAGAGATCGACCATGCGTTGGCACAAGGAGAACCCCATATGGGACGGTCATGTCCTTGACACCACCATCAGTGGTACAGCACCCTGCACAGTATTCCAGTGACACACCCTGACCCACCACTGGCCACAACAGCCAGCACAGACACCCACAGTGGTGCGTGAAGCATGCACCACACGGATGCCACACAGGGTATGGACAGACACCCACCCATTCCCAAGGGCACAACAACACAGGGACACAGTGGTGGGGCAGCCAAGCCCCATTGTGGGCCCATGTATGCCATGTACACAAAACCCGCAGTCCACCATGGCACTGGAGTGCCAGCCACCCTGCGCAGGCATCGTGGACCTGTACACAACCAGTAGTCACCCAGGCACAAGCCACAGGCAGTGGACCACATCCCCTGCAACACACACACAAACCACAGCATGGAGGTGGGACAATGACGTGTTGCCACAGTGCCACCAAGCCAGGCATGCACCATACCAGTGACATGGGCAACCCAGCAAAGTGACTGGTACAGTGTCTGCCCTGCAGGGAATGCCACCACTGACATGCCTGTGGACCATGCAGGTCACAGACAGGCATGTGTGTCAGCTGCACAGGCCATGGATGGGCCAATGGGTGTGCCATGGACACAGAGCATGCACCATGGACCACTGTACACAGTCATCCAGTGCACAGGGAACAACACACACAACACAGACACTGACTGATATCTTCCTCCACACCATAGTCACCTCCACATGGACACACACACACACATACCCATGACTGCACCACCCCTGATGCCATGCACATAACTGCAGCTGAGCACCTATAGCCCACTGCAAATCAGAGACCACCACGGTATTCATATAAAATTCAAATGTATTGTAAATATAAAACTGAACTATGTACAATAATAAAACTATATGCAAGCTTGGGGTGGGAACACAAACAAGGTGGGGGTGGGCAGGAGGAAGGGTGGACAAATGGGATGGGATAGGAGGGTGTGAGGGTGGGTCAGGGGGTAGGGAAGTCAGGGACAAAAGGACCGACATCCGTCCACCGTACCTGGCTCTGGGACCTCCTGCCTCTGTGGCACCACAGCACCCCCATTATGTCGAGCCTCCTGAGGATCTCCACAGACTCGCGGGCCAAATGAAGGAGCTCCCTCAAGGTGTCCCTAATCTCACAGAGGTGTCTGCTACCTAGGACAAGGGAGCACAGTCAATAGGTGTAAATGCACAACCCCATACAGCCTGCTCACTGTGCATGGCATACGGCCATGGGACATACCACTGTGATGGTGTGTGACCACCCACAGTGATCAGTGATCACTTCCACAGGACCTGCCTGCCCAAGTGCATACAGCCATGCGGAACGCTGCACACACATACCGGCCTTTTCATGCACAGCACCACCATGGCCATTTAATGACATGGCTGTGTGGTGCAAAGGCAGTGGCACAGCCATGTGCCCTGGTGCACACATGGAACACCAGTGACGCACACCCAGACATGCATTGCCACTGGACAGTGCTGACTGTATAAGTGGCGTGCATGGCAGTGATGTCAATGAATGGTTGCCATGCCCTGCTGCCCACCCTTTCACACAGCATGCAATACTAATCATGGAGGTCTGGCACTCTTACCGTCATCAGGCCAGTCAGGTGGCCATTGATGGTCCTCGGCCCACCTGGCTGCGGTTTCCTCATCCCTCCGCTGCTCTGCCTGCACCCTGCGATTTTGTCCAGGCCTGTGGGAAAAAAGGAGAGAAGAATATCAGTACATTCCAGAAGCAAAGTCCCCTGCCCCAAGGTGTGTGTCCTACCACCCAGCCAGACCCACCCACCCCACACCCTGTGAACACCACCACGGCCAACCCCATACGGTCCCTCCCTATGTGCTGGACACATACAACACTGTGACTCATATGGATGATAAAAGTGTGTTGACAGAACCCTACCTGGACGTGGCACCTGCCCCTCCTGGCACGTGCCTGCAGTCGGGCCCAGAAGCTCTGGCTCCTCCTGCGCAGGTCACCATAGCAGTGTCTGCACTGCTCAGCCAAACACCCCATCCTGTGGCTCCTTTCCAGGGCAGTGGCCACCTCCTGCCACATCTGGGTCCTGGCCCTGTCCAGGGGCCTCCCAAAGACAGGCCCATGGTGTGGCTCAACTATGGCCACCAGATTGGCCAGCTCAATAGCCATCCATTGAGCAGCTCATCTACATGCCATTCCAACAGCTATAGTAGGCAATATGGCTACAGCGTGGCTTCCCATGTGCAGATGCTGCGAGGTACAGTGCTGCCATTCCCTATTGCGTTGTTACTGAACAGCGATAGAGGTGCACCTATGCCTGATGCATGGTGCCACGGGAAAAGGTCAGGCACAGGGTCAAGGGTCTCTGGCTCAAGGCCATGCGCAGTGCCATCGGATGACAATGTGTGTAGTGCGATTGGCTGCCTGTGTGCCAGTGCCACAGCCGGACTACCGGGCAGTTGGGCCATTGCGCTATGAAGGCCCAGTGCCACAGCACCATGTAGTGACCATCGCTATAGCACCACTGGCACAATGGTGGCTGTGCCCTGCATTGCCTATCATGCACAGCCGTCATCAGTGCAGCAGACCCTGAGTCAGCAACCCAGGCATGTGCAGTGAGGTGTACTACGCATGCCACAGAACTGCACCATTGGCTCCAGCATGTTTAACACAACTGCGCAATGCACAACAGCGATATTCAGCCGTCATATGCAAATCATCTAATCAGCCATTCAATGGCACAGCACTGCAATTTGCATCTAATTAAAGTTGCTCCTTGCCTCATTTGCATGGATTCGCTATAAAGGTGTGACAATGTGCTGCAGTGGCCATGGTCAGTTACATGTAGTTTATTGGTGAGTTGCATGCTGTTTGGGAGTGTGGAGTGTGGATTCAGGGACATGCATGGGATTGCACAGTCACAGGTAATAACTGCCATTCTTACAGTACATAATAGAAACATAGAAACATAGAAACATAGAAGTTGACGGCAGATAAGGACCGCCAGAGGCCCATCCAGTCTGCCCATTTCTTTCTACCTTATAAATGTGCCATCGGCCTTGCTCTGTCAGTGACCTATCTATTCATAGTCATTTGTATTGCTCCCTTATGCCTATCCCATGCCTGTTTGAAGCCCTGCACTGTATTCATAGCCACCACTTCTTGTGGTAAGCCATTCCATGCATCTACCACCCTTTCTGTGAAAAAATTTCCTCACATTCCCCTTAATCGGCCTCCTCTAATCTCATGCTGTGTCCTCTTGTCCTGCTATTTTCTTATATTTAAACATGTTAGACTCTTTCACCTTGTTTATGCCCTTAAGGTGTTTAAATGTCTCGATCATATCACCTCTCTCCTCCTTTGCTCAAGGGTATACATATTGAGCTCCGTTAATCTGTCCTTATATGTCTTCTGATGCAGTCCCTGCACCATTTTGGTTGCCCTTCTCTGGACTGCCTCAATTTGGTTAATGTCCTTGTGAAGGTGTGGCCTCCAGTACTGCCGCGAGTACTCCAGATGGGCCTAACCAATGTCTTGTACAGAGGGATTATACCTCCTCTTACGACTTGTGATACCCTACTAATACACCCTAACACCCCTAGCCTTACCTACTGCTTTAGAGGTCTGCTTGGATGATTTTAGGTCATCAGTGATGATGATGCCCAAAGTCTCTTTCTTCCTTTGTGACTGCTAGCAACTCCTCCCAGCCTATAAGTGGCTTCAGGTTTCTCTTCCCTATGTGCATGATTTTGCACTTCTTTGCATTAAATCCCAGTTGCCACTCTTCTGACCATTCTGCTAGTTTATCCAGATCTCTTCTCATTCTGCCCACCCCATCTGGATCATCTACTCTGTTGCAGATCTTGGTGTCATCTGCAAACAGACAAGCCTTACCTCTAGTCCATCTGCGAGGTCACTAATGAAGATGTTGAATAGGACTGCCCTAGGACTGATCCCTGAGGTACCCCACCTAGACTTGCATCTCTTCTGACTGTATACCATTTACCACCACTCTCTGTTTTCTGCCAGTCAACCAGTTTGCCACCCAGTTGACCAACTTGACCCACCCGAGCCTACCTAGCTTATTTATCAATCTTCTATGTGGAACAGTGTCAAAAGCTTTGCTGAAGTCAAGGTAGGCTGACATCAACTGCTCCCCCTTGGTCCACCACTCTGGTTACCCAGTCAAAGAAATCTATGAGATTAGTTTGACAGGACCTTCCTTGTAAACCCATGCTGTCTTGGATCCTGTGCCCTATGGATTCCAGGTGTTGCACTATCCTTTCCTTAAGGAGTGCCTCCATAATCTTGCCCACTACTGAGGTAGAGTGACCGGTCTGTAGTTCCCCCTCCTCCCTGCTACCACTCTTGTGGAGTGGGATCACATGAGCCTTTCTCCAGTCTTCTGGGACCTCTCCTGTGCTCAGAGACTCACTAAACAATTCTGCTAATGGCTCTGCTAGTTCCTCCTTAGCTCCTTAAGTACCCTGGGATGTATGCCATCAGGTCCCATTGCCTTATCCACCCTGAGCTTAGCAAGCTCTTGTAGGACCCTTTCTTTGTGAAGGGAGTAGTGCTCACCTCCCTCCCCCTGTGTCCATGATGCTGAGCTGTGGGCCTGCCCTACCTTCTCTTCAGTAAATACTGAGCAAAAGTATCTATTTGGATAGATGCCTTTACAGGTCCTCCTCCTCACATGCTCCCTTTTCTCCATTAAGCTAGCAATACCCCTCTGGACTTTCTCCTTTCACTAATGTATCTATAGAAAGTCTTGTCACCTTCTTTTACTGTTCAGTGCTAGTGTTTCCTCAGTTTGGGACTTTGCCTGCCTTACTGCCTTACCTGCTTCCCTTAGGCAGTTTGGTATGCCTCCTATCTTCATCCCGCTGTGTTCCCTTATATTTTCTGAAGGCCAGCCTTTTGGCCTGACCTTTTCTGCTACTATATTTGAGAACCAAAGTGGTTTCCTCTTCTTTTGCACTTCCTTTTCTGTCTAACACAATGGGATGTTGCTTCAAGTATTGTATCCTTAATGCTTGCCCACTTTGCCTGTACTCTCCTCACCTGTGTTTCTTTTGCCAGGGCTAGCTTAACCTGTTGGCCATCTTATCAAAGTCAGCTCCTCTGAAGTCCCATATTTTTGCCTTGGAATGGGATGATTTAGATGTAGTAGCCAAATTGAACCATACCATGTGATGGTCACTGGCCCCAGGTGACCTTCTACCTGGAGATCTGTGATCCCTTCTTTGTTAGTCAGTACTAGATCTAGGATAGCCCTGTCTCTTGTGGGTTGCTGTACCAGTTGTTTGAGGCCCTCCTGCAGGGAATCCATATGAGTCTAGTTCTGGCAGATGTTCCTGCTGGTATTGACCAATCTGTATCTGGCATGTTGAAGTCTCCCATTATCAGAACCTCCCTTTAGCTGTCATGTTTTGTATATCTTCTAACAGTAATGTGTCTATGTCCTCCCTCTGGTCTGGGGCCTGTAGACAACCCCAGTTCTTATGGCTGTCCCATTACCTGTTTCAGGGTGACCCACAGTTCTTCTGGCTCCTTATGTGTATTCTGAATTTCTGTAGCTTTGATATTTTCATTAACATACAGGGCCACCTCCCCCTTTTTGCACCTCGGTCTCTTCTGAACAATACATATCCAGGTACTGAAGTCTCCTAAGTGTGGTTACTGGTAAACCACGTCTCACTAATTGCTACTATGTCCAGTTTAGCCTCTGACATTATTGCCTGCAGGTCTGGGATCTTATTTCCAGGCTGTGAGCATTTGTGTACATGATTTTCCATTGGCCAGATTTTGGTGTGTTAGTTGTTGGGTGAAGTTTGGCATTACCCTCTGCATCATGTGGAGACAAACCTTTTTCTTACCTGGTGATGCAAATGAATAGCAAACACCTGAATTCCTGTTTGACCACTAGCTGATAATGACCGAGAACGTTGTTGGAGAGGAGGAACACAATGGTGGGAGGAGGAGGCAGGCAATTTATTAAGGCTGAAACCGAAGCCCTGTTCGAGGCCTACCTGGATCAGGAGCCACTGCTCAGTGGATGGCGGGCACCCTCAGGCCTTGCTGCTGCATGGGGAGGTGGCACATGCTGTGAACCTGCATGGCAGCCACAAGTGCTCCTGCAGGAGTGTAAGAAGAAGATGGGCATGGACAGGAGGAGGGTAGGAAAGGTGGCTGCCATCAGGGCAGCACATGCTGCAACAGGTGGGGACAGCCGGAGGTGGTACAGCTCACCCCAGTGGAGAAGAGGCTTGCTGGAAGCATGCAGCAAAGTGCCATTGAGGTGTTCTTGGTGGTGGCTTCCAGACGGGTGGTGGCCCATCACTGCATGGAAAGTCATGGTCTGTCTATGGGGGGCAGGGTAGGTCACACGCAGTAACGCCGACTTTGCTTTCCCTTACAGATCCTGAGCATCTGCATGGGTCAGCAGGTGGGCCTGTCCACTGCAGACTGTCGGATGGAGTCGGAGGTGGGACCATCCACCTCCACAGGTATATGTGGATCATTGTGACAGTGGGCTGCCTGGCTGTCCACACTGATGTCAGTGTGACAGGTGTAAGGAAGCCCTGCCTGTGTCCCAGCATGCTGGCATCCACTGTGGCTGTGACCAGGGCAGAGTCCGGCACCAGTGATGATGACACGACTGTCATGGGCAGTGTCACTTGTGTGCCACAGGATGGACACACAGCAGGGCAATTCACGCCCATGGCTGTGGGTGGTGCCGCCATGGAGGCCTGCTTGTCAGCACAGTCCCAGGCTGTGCCTGTCAGCACAAGTGAGGCAGCACTGGTGTCTGTTCAGGACAGTGGACTGTTGCAGCCACTGCAGCAGCACCACTGAGCCTGAGAAGCGGCAGCCAGAGGGGCAGCATCAGCAGTCACCCACTGGGCTTGGGGTACAGGGTTCAACAGTGGCATCTGTGCACCACTTGTGGACAGTGCCCAGACCTGGTCCTGGTATGCAGCAGCCACCCTCAAGGGGTGCTGAACATCAGGGCCTTGCACACCCTGAGGGACAGGATGCCGAGGAGGCTGATGACCTCTTGGATGAGCACACCCACCTACTGCGAGCATCGGTCCAGCAGCAGATGTGGCTTGCGACATTCGTGGATGCACTGCATGTGGCTCTGGGTGGGCAGAGGAGCATTGCAGCAGGGACACCGAACAGATCCTGGCACGGATGGACCATTTGCGGAAGGATGTGACCGCTGCCATTGACAGGCATGCACAGGCGTTCATAGCTGTCATGTCACAATGGGCACACAGTCGGGTGCCATGCATCGCAGACACCATGCAGTGCACTATCCACCCCATTCCTGGTGTTGTACGACTCCTACCCTGTCAATGCTGGGTTCAGCTGTGGGCATCGAGCACCCCTGGTGCAGGCTTGTTCAGTGTGCTGCAGACCCTGCATGGGACCGGTCATGTTCAAGCAGTGGAACCCCTAGGGGACCATCAGTGCCACCCCATGAGGCCAGTGGTCAGCATGCCAGTGCTGGTGGGTCTCGGCGGGCTGCCCACGCATCCATTGTGGCCGTGGCACTGTGTCATGGGACTGACCTGTCTCCCAGTGTAGCTACTGTCTGGTGCTGCCCTGTGTGCATTGTGTGTGTCGTGGGCAGTGCACGAGTGGGTACCCAGCCCTGCACATGGACACAGTCCACCTGCACACCCTCCCAGCTGCTATACGCAGTTGCATGTGCATGATGATGCCTGCATTGCACTGTACACCAATGTGCAGTGGTGCTCAGCATCCAGACACATCACATTGACTGCAGTGGGCATGGTGGCCTGTGGACATGTGCTGCTAGAGTGTGCATTCTGGGTCAGTGTGCCTTCTGCCCTCTGTGCATGTTTGTAGCATTATGTGTGCATATGTGTGTCCTTTGGCATGGCATGTTAATCCTCACCACCCCTGGCTGTGTGTGTGCCTCTGTGCCCTGCCATTTTTCCTTGACAGCATGCATCCCCGTGTGTGCCCGCGCTTTTGTGGGTTGTGCCTTGCCACTGGTGGTTGCGCATGGCCCCATGACTTACCTGGATTGGCTGAAGTGCTCCTCCGTGATGGTGTCCTGGTGCAGCTGTGCCAGTCGGAGCAGTCGTGGGTCCCATCGGCCATGGGGGCTGCCCATCACCATCGTCGACGGCGTCCCCATCGCTGTCCCCTTTTCAACCTGTATGGCTATCCCACATTCGTGGCCATGTTGTGCAGAATGCAACAGGCCAGGAATATCCTGCAGGCCTTTGGGGGGCTGTACTGCAGGGCACCACCAGAGGTGTCCAGGCAATGAAACATACCTTCAGAATCCTGAACACCCACTCCATGACATTACATGTGGTGGCGTGTGCCTCACTGTAGCATTGCTGAGATGGGGGTCGCAGGCTGCCGGTAGGGTGAGCAGCCAGGGACAGAGTGGGTATCCACTGTCACCTGTGTGTAGAGGGTGGAGGTTAGTTTGGTGATCAGCATCACCTGCCCCAGGCCATGTAGGCCACTACCCATGCCACCTCTGGCCATGCCCCCAGGCTCTATGATTGTCCATGTGGTTTGCATACTCACCCACTAGGTGGCCAGTGGGATGTCCCCACTCTCAAATCTGTGGCACAGTGCTGACTGATGCCAGATGAAGGAATCGTGTGCTCCCCAGGGTGCGTGGCACAGACATTGATGATGCGCCTGGCATCGCACACCACCTGGCAGTTGATGCTGGCATAGCCCTTGTGATTTATGTATGCAGCCCCTCGTGGCCAGGTGGTGTGCAGATGGACACATGGGTGCAGTTTATTGCCCCTAGCATGCCAGGCATATGTGCTACCCTGTGGAACTCCTGCATGTTTGTTGTGCACTCTGCCGCTGTGCTGGGGAAATGGATGTACTCCTCAGCATGTGGCAGCAGTGCACTGAGGAATTGGGTGAGGTGACATGATGTGGCCAACTGGGCTGTGCCTGTGGTGTCCTCAGTTGGTCTCTGGAAGGTACCCCTGGCAAGTGCCACATGCAGGCTGTTACCTTGGTCTCCACTGACAGGGCATGCTTTGTCTGTGTGGTGCCTGCATCACATTACTGCACAGCTCACAGAGCTGTCTCAGAATTGCCCTGTTCAGGTTGTACCAGCCCACAATCTCAGTATCTGTACAGCTCAAAGCTGGTGTGAGCTCGGTACTGCCTGTTAGGGGCATACTGCCGACGGGCCCTTCCAGGCCAAGCCCCTGCCACCCGCCTTCATCCCCCATTACAGCCTCCATGTGGAAGGTGGCATTGGCCATGTCCTTGGCTTCATGCTCACCCCCCGCAGCTGTTACTGTATCCCCGCTGTCCTGGCTGCTACCTCCCTGCACCAGGTACCCTGCCTGTGCTGGCCTCTGTGCTGTGTGGCTCCTCACACCTTCCCTGTGCCTGGCTGTTCACTGTGACCTTTCTCTGGCCTGCCCTGTTTGTGCCTCCTGCCCTGTCTGTCTTCCTCTGCCTCTGCCTCATGTGGCTTCCTATAGCGTTCTTACACTCTTCCTTGCTCCTTTTTATTTTGGCTATTTCCACTATGACGAACTTCCACTTGTCTCCACTATTGCGCATTGCGCAAGTCTTTGAATATCACACTGCAACATTTATGCATGGTTCCTCTCCCTTCAGTTGCGCGATGCCTTCATTATCATTAAGCTGTTGCTCAGCACATGGTTTTGGGGCGCAACTGCCTCCGCTGAATATCGCAGAATGGCATACTGGACTTGCAAGCACAACCCTCATTAAGCATGGTGGCTCAACTCTTTGAATATCTGGGCTCTGAGTTGTGGAGAGTGAAAAAACATGTTTTCACTTATTTACTTTGCTGGGATTTTTCTTTGAACTTGCCTACAGCCCAGACAGTTTGTTTTTTTTGTCTGAAATTTTCAGGGCAGAAAGGGGCTACCCCACAGATGTGCCTTTTGCCAGTCTGATGAAAAACAATAAGCCATTTTAAGTATTGCAACTTAAACATTTGAATACATCATTTCTGAGCATACTCAGCAGGCACTTCAATATAGCTGTACGAAACAAAGTAAAAATCCTGGTTTGTATGCAAAAAAACACTTATTATGGCTGCCATCTTGTCTACAGTTTGCCTACAATTCCAATTGGACACCTCCAGAATTATATTCTGGAGAGGACCAACACGTCAGCTTGTTTATTGTGACCCCTAAGTACATTCTGCACTTTACTGTTTGGTTCAATGTTCTGCAAATGTTTTTAATTTATATTACAATTCATATCCACCACCTCATGAACAGGACAGCTGTCTTTTTCACATCCTGCCCAAAATGTGTTTTACACCTGTGACATGGAATGGCATTGTAGTTGTGCATAATTACAGTTTAGTGACAGCAAAAACAGCTCCTCCACAAATATAGGTGCTCAAGTCCACACAAGATCCACAGAAAACAAGACTCAGCACTCAGAAAATGGCATTAAAACTGGCATATTTAATCAAGCAGATGCCACAAAAAGCCAAGAAGGCTACAGAATACACAGCAAGACAAACTCCTGACGGTTTCTTGCTAACTGCAAGTCATTACAGTTTGCCTTGCATTTCACAATTTCTCTGTACCAGGGTACCTGAGGTGGGGTAACAAGATGGTTATGCTGACAATTGAGTCACTGCTATAGGACACATGGGAGTGCAGAGCCCAGAGGGCTGGGCACTTCCACACCTACATACATATGCACATCTATGGAGGAATTAGAGTGCCGGGTCCTTTAAGGATACTATTAAACTGTCTCAGAAAGAAGGAAATTCATTGCAAAAACTCAGTTAATGAATCAGTTGGGTTTCTATTACAGTGACAAAGACTGGAAATTCAGTGTTAGGGTTACCAACCTTACCAACCCTCCCATCCCCACCCTCCACACACCAACAGGCTTCAGGGTATGCCTTGGAGTCATTAGGGCCTAACTCTCACCCATTCTCCTAAACTGTATCATCTCAGCTTGTTTACACATGGAATGGGGTGAGAGTTAGCCCAATGACTCCAAAGCACACCCCAACGCCCGATTTGTGTGTGGAGGTGAGGGTGGTTGGTAAGGTGGTAACCCTAACACTAAATTTCCAGTCTTCGTTGTTGTAATAGAAACCCTAACTGATGCATTATGTATTAACTGACTTTTTGCAATATATATATATATATGTGTGTATATATATGCAAAAATACATTATGCTTTAGTCAAAGCCACAAAGTATGGAAATTAGGGTTTTCAAAGCTAATACCCCACACCCACCCTGCACACAACAAGACATTGGGAGGTGTCTTGGGATAATTGGCCCTGATGCCCACCCCATTCTCCTGTACTGTACCAATTTAAGCGTATTTACTTATGGAAGGGGTGAGTGTTGGGGTGATGACTCCAAGGCATCCCCAATGCCTGTTGGTGTATGCAGAGGGTGTGGTGTATTAGATCTGAAAACCCTAAAATTACATTTCCATACTTTTGTGGCTTTGACTCTAACTAGAGCATTAATGCATTTTTTGCAATTAATTTCTTATTTTTGAGATATTATAATAGTATCTTTATTTTGCTGTGTGCTCCTATAAGTCCATAATGGTAGCCATATGTGCATATGCCCATACATACATATTTTAATTGTCCCTTATTTGCATGTGGGAAAGTCTCCCATCTATCCATAGGTTTAGAGACATTATAATGAACCCTCATTTCTCTGTAAGCCCACAGGGCCCTTGAGGCTTTGTGGTGCCATAAGTCCATAATGTTATATGTCCATGGGCTCCCATGTATGCATATAGTAAGTGGCACTCATTTTCGTGTAGGCAAACCAGTACAGATGTCACATTGTGAATGCATGGCACAGTATCGCAGCCACTGTAGGCCCATTCATAAAAGTTTCTTCCACACCTGTAAACAAGGCCTAGAAATATATATAACAGTCTAGTACACTGCTGTTTACATGAATCCATATCTCAAAGCATTTCCAAGATATAGCTTCTGAAATGTACCCCAACCATCGCAATGTAATGCTGTGGAAATCACAAAACTTCAAATCTTATAACTATGTAACAGATGAAAATGTTACAACAAACTAGCAAAAGGCACACCCATAGAAGATTCCCTTTGTACCCTGAAAAGTTCAGCCCATAAGGGCAAATCGTTGTTTTGCAATGAAGTGATAAAAAGAGACATATCTGGAAAAGTAGTGTCGCAATCCAAAAAGATGTCATGGCATTATTTATGGTTTTATGGTAGCATAAATAATGTTGTACCACTAAAAATAATGCTGTGACACCTTTTAGATGTCGCAATAGCAAAACAGCTTGACACAGAAATAAAATTAAGAAAACACTGCAATTTAATGCCTTATAGCTCTAAAACACCTTCATATTTTTTCACTGGACCTGTCAAAGTGCTTCCTTCAGACATGACACATGTTCCCTCCAAGTTTGGAACAAAATTCCTTTCCATGTAGGCTGTAGATGAGAGCAAAAAAAAAAGTAAATGCTAAGTATAGGAAAAATTCATTTTTTTCTAGAAATGATACAGTTGTGTCTAAGAAACTGCACAAGCTGCCATCACAAAAATGTTCACACATCAAGATCTTGACACCTGGACCACACATAGAAAATTTCAGCTCATTTCATCAAAGGAGCCACAGATATTAATGTTCAAACATTTTAAGATTAACATTAAACAGGCTACTCAACCCTAACTATAGTGGTGCTATTGTGCTCTCCCATAAGTCCATAATGGTATCCATATGTGCATGTGGGAGGTCAGAGCCCTACAGGCCTTGTGCTCCCATGCATGCATATTACAATTGTCCCTCATTTTTTAAGAATGTAGGGCCCACTCGGCACTGTGCTCCCATCTATACATAAGTTTAGAGAGATTATAATGAACCCTCAATTCCTGTGGGATCACAGGGTCCTTGGGGCCCTGCAATGCCATCATTCCATAATGTTATAAGTCTATGTGGTTCCATGCATGCATGTTGTAAGTGGCCCTCATTTTTGTGTAGGCAAACCAGTACAAATGTCACATCGAATACATGGCACAGTATCTACAATCAATGTAGGCCCATTCATAAAATTTCCCCTTACCAGCCCAGTGGCTCTGAGGTTTGAGGCACTGGATGCCACACCTCGTGCTACACTGGTGACCCAGGTTCAGGAATGAGCCTGGGCTGCTGGAAGTCAGCAGGATGGAGGAGGATTGAGCATCCAGAGGACTACTCTCCTCTCTCAGTGGAAGGAACTAGTTGTCCCACCCACTGACTGACCTCTGATGGAGGCTGGAGGGCAGTATAGGTCAGGAACCTCAGAAGCCGACTTGCTTATGTCAGAGGGAGGGTGAGGAAATGGAAAAGGCCGGTGCTCCATGGACTCATGATGGCCTGACCGCTCTGGTGAAGTCTGTCCCCTCCACCAGATTTGCCATACCTGGTGTCAGGGGACTGCTGGTACCCCTCCACCTGGCCCTGCCATGGAGGGGAATCTGTGGAGAACCTAAGAGGCAGAACAGATGGGGTCAGTCGGATGATGTACCCCCTGAAGGAAGGGGACATTGCTCCGAGGCCCATGGGAAGGAGATAAAAAACATTTCCCTGCACCTTTAAACAAGGCCTGAAAACTTGCATAACAGCTTAGTACACCTAGGAGTGTACTAAGCTGCTAGTCACAGCAAGTCCTTATCTCAAAGCTTTTTCGAGATATAGCTTCCAAAAGGTACCCCAACCATTGCAATGTTATCCTATGGGAAATCAGAAAACTTCAAAATCTTATAACTATGCAACATATGAAAATTTCTCAGCAAACCAGCAAAAGCAGATCAGTGGGGAATGTCCTTTGTACCCTGAAATTTCAGCCCATAAGTGCAAACTGTTTGTTTGCAATGAAGTGACAAAGACACAGACATGGCTGGAAAATAAGTGTCACAAATTCAGAAAAGGTGTCACAGCATTATTTATGGTTTTGTGGTAGACTACATAGTGTTACAACACTAAAAATAATGCTGTGACACCTTTTTGATGCTGCAATAACAAAAACAACACAACACAGAAAAAAAAAGTTACGAAAACACTAAAATGTAAAGCTTTATAACTCTGGAATCCTTCATATGTTTTCAAAGGCTCTGTCAAAGGCATTGCCTTGGGACGTGAAACATGTCCCCTGCAAGTTTAGGGCAAACATTCCTTCTTTCCATGTAGGCTGTAGATAAGAGCAAAAGAGCAATGTTAAGTATAGGGAAAAATAGTTTTTTCTAGAAATGGCACAACTGTATCTTAGAAACTGTACAAGCTGCTGTCATAAACATTTTCACACATCAAGATCTTGCCTCCTAGAACATATACAGAAAATGTCAGCTCATTTCATCAAAGGGATCAAAATATATTAATAGTCAAAACTTTGCATTTAACATTAAACAGGTTGCTTAACTCTAACTATAGTGGTGCTATCATGTGCCCAGTAAGTCCAAAATGGTATCCATATGTGGCAGGGGAAGCACAGGGCCCTATGGGGCTTGTGCTCCCAGGCATGTATATATTAATTGTCCCTCATATGAATGTGGTAATGTAGTCCCTCTGGGCCCTGTGCTCCCATCTATCAATAACTTTAGAGAGATTATAATGAACCCTCATTTCCCTGTGAGACCACAGGACCCTTCAGGTGGTTACACAGTATTCTGATGTATTCCAGAATACTGTCAGAATCTGGCATGTTCCAGGTAGCTGTTTTGAAATTTGACAGTTCAAATTCCACTCAGAACTATTAGGAAAATTGCTACCGGAGAGCAGGTTCATCAAGTGGAGCACCACAAATGAAACAGAGAAAATAGGTACATTTTGAGCAGTAAGTTGGCTCAAATGACTTGTTTTGTTACTGTACTACAGTTAACTTAAATTGGTCAGTATTATTCCACACCACTGGTAGTCACTCACTCAGGTTGTGGAGGTACATCCAAGCAAGTGGGCGCTGGTATCTGCGAACATTGATAGTCAGGGCACCCACACCACAAGAGTGTTTTAAATTTATTTTCATCCGATACATTCTGTAAAATGTAGTGTTCATTTCCTTAAACTCAGAATGAACACTGCATTTTTGACTTTATTCAGGACTGGCTGTAATTACTGGTGTTCTGATCATGAAAGCAAACAGCCAAACTGAGGACACCAACATACTGGGAAGAGATAGAAAAAAAACATCATTAAGGCTCTAGATTGAATCAGTCCCTAATCTTGGCCCCATCAAAGAATGATAGACGAGCAGCCCTCCAGTTGTACTGATCTGTGGCTCAGTGCTGGGAAAATTCATACATTCATTTCTTTGTTAATGAAGCATATGAGTGAGCAGGATGTGGGAAATAAGAGGGATCAAGAGAGCATGACAATGGAGCATGAACAGGCGGACTGCTATTAGCCCAGCTGGGCTGCTGCTAGATAATTTAAATGGGGGCACTGGTGGTGGCAGCGTGGGTAGGAAAGGGTGCTCGCTTGGCTCAGTTCATAAAAGACACCACAGAAGTCCTAATTATTCCAAATACACTCCATCTTAATATTCTCCTCTTAACTGCACACACAGTTATTGGACTCCAAGACAAAAGTTGATTAAAAAAACAGAAGTGCAGAATCAAGGAATATATATACAGTCTCTTTAGTGAGGAATCCGATATAGACTCCTAGACACAGTCGTGGACTGACGCCTTTGATGTATGATTGAACAACGTAGTTGGCAGGGGTCCGGGAACATCTTTACTCATTTCTGTGTCTAAATTTTAAGCTAATTCCTTGTTATGGGGCCACATTTTAAATATTTCTGTTGTCCAGTCACAGCAGAGATTGCAGCTAGGACAGCAAAGAGCTCGCCTCCTGAGCATAGCTAAGCCCATTAGCCAGCTGTTCCAATCACAGGATGTACTCCAGTATGAGATGCAGACTGAGACTGGTTAGTTTCGGAGTTTTGGCTGGGACAGTGAGGAGTCAAACCCTGGGTCCGATCGACAGCAGTATGGGTTAATCTACCTCAGTGTGGAGGTATGGATGTACAGGAACAGTCTAATGCTGTGAACAGCTGTGTTTTGGTGCAGATGGTGAAGGAGAGCTCCGTCTGTTATACCCTTGACTTCTTGAGAAACCCCTCTAGGACATGTCTTTTCTTCAAATGTTGATTGCAGCACTGCTAGTTGTAAAATAAAAAAAAATGTGTAAATTCAGAGCATAATTCCAGCGATCTCTGCTTGAGTCTTATTGCAGAATCATGAATCTTGAGAGCAGACATTGAGACCTACTGTGAGCAATTGTCAATATGTTGGTGTGAATCATGTCACTTCATATTAACCAAAATAAAAAGCTGGCTACTCACAGCTTATGCATCGACAAATGTCATCCTCAATGCTCTGGGGATAACGTTTGTCAGTGTGTAACACCTATACAACTATATTCTGTTTCTTGGCATGCTTTCGATGGGTGTGTAGCCCACATTATTTTTTTTATGATTTTGGATACTAATTTCAGCTTTGTGTTCAGTTCTACATTCTGATTCTGTATGGAGATATAGTTATTGGGTTATAGTATAGCTCATTTTATAAGGTTACTGAAATACTACTCTGTCCCTATGACTGCTGCATAGTCAAAGCTGGTAGGAACCTTTCTGTGTCTGTTGTTTCTGACCTCTATTGCCCACTTGGGATTGGAGATTCATTAGAGGTGTTAGTGGTAGCATTTCTATGTGTACATAATGTAGAGCACAGGGAGGTAGATTTTTTGGGGTTTGGTTTTACCACACTTGTGAATCCATTGTTTATTTACCAACATTTGTAACTCCCATTAAGTATTGATTGCATCTGAGTCTTCATCATGCAATCTGTCGGCAATTGATGCTACCAGACCAAGAGGTGCTTATGGCAGATTATTTATGAGGCTAGACAAAGTGCCTGTTGGTTTTCCTGTATGATCATTGTGGCCCTAATGGGTCTGAGGCAAGGTTCACTACAGTTGTGTCTCACCATTTTCTTTACCTTAATGGAAAAGGCAAGAAAACTGGTCAGTGCACAAGAATGGGTACAGCACTTGAGACTAAAAGGCAAACACAAAATACAAAACCAGAATAGTTTGCAAAATAAATTGATACTCACCTGAGTTGCTGCAAAAGGGTTTATTCATGAGACGAAAGACAGCACTGAACCCCAGTGCTTCAAACCTCTGCAGGTTCTTTCTCAGGGGCATAAAAGACCCTTTTACAGCAACATATTTAAGTATTTTCCTTATTTTGAGCACTCCACTGGTTTTAATATTTTGTCATTACCTCCATGCTTGTGATCGGTCTTCAACCGCCCATGTGCCTTCCATCTGACAACTTTGTTATGGTCTGCACTGCTCAACACAGTTGGTACCATGGAAGGGGCACTGTGTGATGTCAGATATAGCCAATCTTGAACAATGGTTACAGAGATTGCCATATCTGCTTCAAAGGACTAACGTCAAGATGGACAGTTTCAATTGATATAAAGAGACATTCACAAGTTAGTAATGAGGCCAGACTTCCTGTGTCGTGATGATATATTCATTCTTCATGCTCTGTGTTTGGCATATAATACTGTTTTGGGTAGTCTCATCTGTAGAACACAGTTAACCTCCTTCCACTCACTCACATTTTTCACAACACTGAAAGGGTGGGTGGTGATTGTGAAGAACACTTTAGAAAAGGTGTTTTAAAATCCTTTAACCTCACTGATCTAAAATGTGCAGCAGCTAATTTTGTTGGAGCCAGTTGTTTCTAGAACAAGTTATATAGACCAAAGAAAGGGTTATAGAACCATTGCCTTAATGTTCAACCAGGCAGCAAATATCTCAATTAAAAGTTGATAGCATTGTGAAGACAGTGCCAGATAGCACCATGGTCAGACTATCTTTACTGCCAAGCAAACATTAGGAATAGCAGAATAGCAGCAAGATTACAATTTAATTGTACTAATTCATTCATTTATAAAAAATAAATTTATATAAATATACCACATACAGCTTAATCTGGTTCAAGGTCACTTGGCATTCATCTGTATCCCCTCCCCTAGGCCATGCCTGAAAATAGGTAAAATGTGTCTAGTGCACTTACCTGAGCAACACAAACTAAATAAATAAATAAATACAATTACATATGTGAGTACAAGCTAACATAGAAACACAGAAACATAGAATTTGATGGCAGATAAGGACCGCTTGGCTCACCCAGTCTGCCCATTCCCTACCTAATGGATAAGCTGCAGATCCTAGTTAACCAGCAGCCTACTTCTTCCTACCCCCACCACCTAGAATTGCCTTATGACTGTCCCATGCATGCTTGAATTCCACCACTGTTTTGACTCCACAACCTCCTCTGGAAGGCCATTCCATGCATACACAACCCTCTCTGTGAAAAAGACTTCCTAAATTACCTCTGAGATGCCCCCTCTATCTTCAAATTGTGCCCTCTTGTTCTTGCACACCTCTTTTTTTGAAAGATGTTACCCTCTTGGACTTTGTTGATTCCCTTGAGGTACTTGACGTTTCTATCATGTCCCCCTCTCCCTTCTTTCCTCGAGGCTATACATATTAAGCTTCTAAGTCTCTCTTCATATGTCTTCCGGTGCAGACCCTGCACCATTTTAGTTGCCTCCTCTGGACAGCTTCCATCCTGTCTATGTCTTTGTGGAGAGTGGGTCTCCAGAACTGCATGCAGTACTCAGATGGGTCTGACCAGCTGTCTGTACAGAGGTATAATAACTTCCTGTTTTCTACTGGTGCTGCCTCTCCCTGGCATCCCAGTATCCCCCAGCCCTTCTTGCTGCCCTCTCACATTGCTTGCCCACCTTTAGGTCATCTGATATGACTACCCCCAGGTCCCTTTCCATTTTTGTTATTGTTAGTATCTCACCCCCATTGTGTACTCTTCCCTGGGTTTTATTTCCCAGGTGCATTACCTTACACTTCTTAGCATTGAATCTAAGCTGCCATACATTTGACCATTCCTCTAACCTTGCCAAGTCCTTTCTCATCCTTTCCACCCCACCTTGTGCATCAACTCTGTTGCAGATCTTTGTGTCATCTGCAAAAGACATACTTTTCCTTCAGTCCCTCTGCAATGTAACTTATAAAGACATTGAAGAAGACCAGTCTAATACTGAACCCTGCGGTGCCCCACTAGTAACCCCTTTCTTCAGAGTAGACTCCATTTACTATTACTCTCTGTGTCCTATTCTCCAGCCAATTCTTTACCCAGGCTGTCATCTTGGGACCACTCTCAGGCTGGCTAACTTGTATATTAATCTGTTGTGTGGGACTGTGTCAAATGCCTTGCTAAAGTCTGGGTAGGCCGTGTCCACAGCACCTCCTGATCTACTACTTTGGTCACCCAGTCAAAGAAATCTATCAGATTTGTCTGGCATGACCTTCCCTGTGAATCCATGTTGCCTTTGGTCCTGTGCCCTCTAGCCTCTAGATACTTGACAATTCTTTCCTTCGAAGTGATTCCATCATTTTCCCTACCACTGGGGTTAAACTAACAGGTCTGTAGTTTCCTGCTTCTTCCTTCCTCCACTTTTGTGAAGGCGACTCACATCTGCCCTCCTCCAGTCCTGGGGCACCACCCCATCCTCCATGATTTGTTAAAGAGGGTAGTCAGTGGTGTCACTAGTTCTACCATAGTTATTTTAGAATTCTGGGATGAATCCATCAGGCCCCATTGCTTGTCCACCTTCAGTTTTAAGAGTTCTTTCAGAACCCTTTCTTCTGTAAATGGGCTGGTATCAACTTCTGTATCCAGAGTGTTTCTACTGTTTGTTTTAGGTACCCCTCCTTCCTTTGTAAATACTGAGCAAAAATATTTGTTTGGTATCTCTGCCTTTTCACTGTCACCCTCTGCCCACCCTCCCTCCCCTTTATTAAGCCTCACTATCCCTCCCTTGGTCTTCCTTAGCTCCTTGATGTACCCATAAAAGGTTTTATCCCCTTCTTAACTGAGTTGGCTATCTTTTCCTCGGTTTGGGCCTTTGCTGTTCTGACTGCCTTCCCAGCTTCCTTTTGCTTTAACTGATACAGTTCTGTGTCCTGCTCCTTCTGTGATTCCTTGTACTTCCTGAATGCTTTTTTCTTGAACCTTCACTGCCACTTCCTTTGAGAACCATAGTGGTTTCTTACATCGTTTCATTTTGTTTATTTGCTTCACACAAAGGCTTGTTACCTCTGTGATGGCAGTTTTATTATTCCCCATTGTTCTTCCACCCCTCCTTCCTGCCCATTTGCTAGTACATTCCTTGAGCACTCACCCATTTGGCAAAGTCAGCCTTCTTAAAGTCCGGTACTTTTGCCTTTGTATGCTTGACTCTATTGCTGTGTTTATTGTGAACCATACTGTTCGATGGTCGCTAGTTCCGGAAGGCTACCCACTTCTACATCTGTGATCCTCTCTTCATCTCCATTTGAGAGAACCAGGTCTAAGATTGCTCCCTCTGAGTGGGCTCCAATACTAGTTGTCTAAGGCATGTCCCTGTAGGGCATCTAGAATAACCCCACTCTTAGAAGTGGCTGCTGCAACTGCACTCCAGTTAACATCTGGCATATTCAGATCACCCATCAGCAATATCTCCCTTTTTCTGCCATTCTGAGTATACTTCCTATCATTTCCTTGTCCATTTCCTCCCTTGAGAGAGTCTGTATACAGCCCTGTGCAGGATTGTGGTGCCATTGACGGGTCTCCAAATTTACCCAAAGTGCTTCTTCTCCTCCCTGTTTTCCCTTTTGCTCTTTTGCTTTGATTCCTTCCCTTATGTAAGAGCTACTCCTCCTCCTCTTTACCCTCCCTGTCCCTCCTGTAGATAGTGTATCCTGGTATGTTTACGTCCCAGTCATGGTTTACGTGTACCATGTTTCTGTGACTGCCATGATATCCAGATGTTCCTCCTCCATCAAGGCCACTAATTCAGGAAGCTTGTTACTTAGACTCACGGGCATTGGTACTCATTGCTCTCCATTTCTTGATGGCTTTACCTTCTGTTGCAGCATCGCCCACTGACCTTTCTACCTCCATCTTTTTCTCGTTTAGTACCCTGTTTTGTAGGGAGGCTGGGATTTTCCTGCTGCTTATCAGTGCCTCCCCTTGACTAGTTTAAAAGCTTGCCAATGAAGCATTTAAACCGATTGCTAAAAGACTTGTTCCCTTCCTGGACAGATGCAGACCATCCTGCCAGTATAGGCTGGTGTCCCTCCAGGTGGAACCCCAGTTCCCAATGAAGCCAAACCCTGTGCTCCACACCATTTCTTCAACCATTCATTAAACTGCATGGTGCAAAGTACCTCGCCTCATTCATGCCATTGACAGGCAGCACCTCTGAGAAGGATACTGTGCATGCTACTTGTCTTAGGCCCTCCTCAATTCTACAAAGTCCTTTTGCTGCTCTAATCTCATGATGAGCCAAGTCATTTGTCCCTAGGTGGACAATGACGTTCAGCTCACACTCCTGTGCAGCTGTTCTCAGATCGCTTCCTGTCCCTCAGCCATGGCACCAGGCAGGCACCTTACTTCAGTTTTCCTCTCTCCCCAGTTATATCCCTAATAATTGAGTCCCCATCAGGAGCTGCTTCCTTTCCCATGGTGTCCTCTGCCTCCTTCCTGTGGGCCTCCCTTGTGACAGTTTACTGTTTCATTTACATCAAGGCATACATGTTATAAATATTTAAAATGCCAATAGTGCGTTCATCTAAAATGGAAATGGATAAGTAAACAGTTGCGAAATCCAGTATTAACAAACTTGATCTGATGTAAACAGACAAAAGTAGTTAAAACATTATTGATATGCTGGATCTAAGTCTGGGTCAACACCTACCATACTAAGTGCACAGGCAGTATCACTGGGTTGTGACATCTTGGCTAATGTTCTTGAGCCTAAAGAAGAACAATGAGGATTGTCAAGTCAGGTAAAGTTCTGTATACTTCTGTATACATGAAAAGAACCAACTATTGAAAACAAGACACTCATGAGTGTATAGAATATGATTTGTATTGCTATCACATCACATCGTCAACAGACAAACAAAACAGCAGAAAGCAATTCATGTCCACTTTGAAGAGAATGTGTACAGTACCTCTGTGGTGTGGTTTGCAGGTCTGAAATCCTCTCTGCCTGATTAAGTCTCTAGTAATGTCACGGCTGGTACCTATATTGTCTAAAAGAGTAACTTTGAGTTGTACAAAATATGATACTCCCTAAAGCAGAGTGTCTTTTCATGGCAGTTTGTTTGCACTGAGTGGTCATAAATTGCAGTAATATATGTGCCTGATTAGCAAAGAGAGCGTATATTTCTGTACTCACTAGCATTTTCTGTAGCTGCACTTTAGCCAGTGGCTGTCAGAATCTCAAGCCCATTCAAGCAACCTATGTATTTTGCACACAAAAATTTAAGATTTTTGTGGAAGGGGCAGCATTCTATAATTAAGCTGTATTAAAAGTGCAACTTATGCTCAACAGCTGCTGCCTATGGTGCAACTATGGAAGCATTTGTAACATAGATATTCATTCACTTTTCTGGTGAGGCACGTACATCATGTACTGCGACCTAAGATTGCTCTCTGTGTCCAAGACTGCCAAAATATCTCTCTGCTTATGGGCATATCCTATTACATAAAACTAAAATTAATCTGTTTTAGACAATGTACAGTAGGTACCAGCCACAATGTCACCAGAGGCTTACTTGGGTGGAAGGATTCAGACTTACAAACAACATCATAGAAGGTACATTTCCTTTAATGCAAATTAGCTGAGTGGACTTATGTTGTGTTCTGGATGGATCTTGCATAGATATGGTTTCCAGCTGCACATATTGCAAAATGGCCACACCCACTATTTGTAGGTTGTTTTTTAAACAAAATCATATCAATTTAGTTTATTAGATTTTATATATTCTTTATTAAAACTTTTCACAAGCCAGCTGTCCATGATAACATAATACTAGTACATTCTAAACAGTGCAATTTCACTTGATTATCAGGTAAACTGTACTTGGTGATTCCAAGGAACACAACAAATTTGGTTTGTCACCCTCCTCAATCACAGCACGGAAGGAGTAACATAATACTATATTATTTTGGAAAGAAAAAAAATTGTCACCCTCCCCTGAACCATATCTTACTTAAAATCCATGCATAGTGGTGTAGAACCATGGTCAGGGGAGAGGAGGGGTATGGATATGACCTGCCCCAGCCAAGTTAGGCAAAGCTTAAATCTAGCCATGAGTGCCATGAAATAGTCAAGAATCAGGAAAGACTGTCCCCTTTCTGTCAATGTAAATAGTTGATTAAGTAGTATTTTTTTCCTCCAGGGCATAGTATGCCAAGACAAACATTAATTAATCACTCCATTACTGGGTCTGGGCTTTCACTGTGAAACCTGATGGCTCACCTGTCAAACATTAGAATGAAGATTATAGAAATAAACATGGAAGCCAGTGTCTGGGTTTACCTTTCTGGCTTTATGCTTACTTTTATTGTCATTCAGTAGCTTGTTCTATGAGACAGAGGTTTGGACATGGTAGAATGCTTGAAAGACAAATGAAACAAAACCATGAATAATGTCTTGTGTTGTTTTATGATGAGTACTGTTGTAGTGGTGCTGCTGGGTCACTAAAATATCCAGATCTCCTTGTGATTCAGATTGTCAAAGACATGAAGGTGGGGTTTGATGGTACATGATTTTTATGTTTCTCCCTTCCCTTTTTCTGATTTAACACCTTATTGTCTCATTCAGATCAATAAGGGTTTTGCTGTGAGTCTTGGACTTGGGGTGGCATGGGGTCTGGTCCTCCTGTGTCTTGTCATTCAAACTGTTTTGCCCCAGTTTACCACCTTGGGTCCCTCTCAGGCAGCCCAACTTATTTACTGACCTCCTATGTGGGATGGTGTGAAGCCGTTGCTGAAATCCAGGTTGGCCATATCCACCACCTTCCTGATCTACTTCCCTGGTCACCCAGTCAAAAAACCTATTGGATTTGTTTGACAAGACCTTCCCACTGTGAATCCATGCTGCCTCCTGATCCTGTGACCACTGGATTCAAAATGTCACAATCCTTTCCTTTAGCAGTGATCCCATTATTTTCCCCACCACTGAGGTCAAGATGACTGGCCTGTACTTGCCAGCCTCTTACCTGTTCCCACTTTGAGTAGAGGGACTACATTTGCCCTCCTCCAGGGCTGTCAGTGGTGCTGCCAGCACCTCTTTAAGTTCATTAAGTGGCATATTTCTTCATCAGTTTTTTAAGCCAGCCATCTTTTTTTTTTAAACTATTTTCCCTCCATCACCATGGCTGGGGCCCCTTCAGTTGACCTACCTGTTCTCCTCCTATCTGAAATCCTTCCAGCTGTGACCTTGGTCCTCAGCACACCACAGCACACTCATGGAGTAATCCCTCCAAAATCACCCCCAGAGTGGGGCTGCCTTCTGCTCCTTGGCGCTTTCTTCTGGTGCTTCCATGGGTGGAGGTGACGCTGAGATCAGGTCCACAGTGGGCAGGATCCAATGCTGGAGGTGGGGCAGGCGATGTCTACCCCAAGCCAATGGATGTTTTCTGTGAGAGCTCCTCTAGAGCCCGGATGTTCAATGACGTCCAGTGTGGCCAAGCACACTGCTGCAGTGCCCTGGTCTCCACTGGGAGCGCACTGGCATGCTGGGCAATCCCCAACCTGCTCCCCGGACAGGAGAGCATCCTGCCAGGCACTCAATCCTCAACCCACCCCTGCCAACCCCTGGCACCCAAGCTCACTCCCGAATCCAGGTTGCTGGCATTATGTGAGGTGTGGCATCCAGCACCAAATCCTAAGCTCCACTGGGCTGGCCACTATATATGTTTTGAAACTAATTCTTTCAAAGTTGGATGGTTATTGAGCACAGGATCTGCTGGACTATCAGTAAAAATAGAAGCATAGAAACATAGAAATTGACAGCAGATAAGGACTGCTAGGCCCATCCAGGCTGCCTGTAAACCCTTAATTTGTGGCCTCTGACCCTACTAGGTCAATGGCTTTCACCTCTCCCTCCCACTTCCAGGGTTCCCTTATGCCTGTTCCATGCATGCTTAAGTCCCCTCACTGTGTTCACTCCAACCTCCTCCTCCTCCTCCTGTGGTAGACTATTCCATTCATCCACCACTCTTTCTGTGAAGAAAAACTTCCTCACATTTCCCTTAACCTGCCCTTTCAATCTCATATAATGCCCCTCGTTCTTGTACATCTCCTACATTGAAAAGTTGTCACCCCTTGTACCTTCTTTATTACTTTAAGGTTCTTGGAGGTTTCTATCATATCTTCCGCTCCTTCATTCCTCCATTGAGTACATATTGAGGTATTTTAAACTTTCCTCATATGTTTTCTGGTGCAAACCCTGTACCATTTTGTCACCCTTCTCTGGACTGCTTCCACCCTGTCTATGTCCTTATGAAATATGGCCTCCAGAACTGCACACAGTACTCCAGATGAGACCTCACCAGTGTTGTATACTGTGGAATCATCACATCCCTCCTTCTGCTAGTGATACCTCTCCTATGCACCCCAACATGCCACTGTCCATCCGTGCAGCCTTTATACTCTGCTTTGACATCTTTAGGTCATCAAGATGATAACTCCCAGATCCCTTTCTTACCTGGTGATCGTCAGCAACTCCTCCCTCCCATCCTGTAGCTCTACCCATGCTTTCTGCATCCCAGGTACATTATTTTGCACTTTTATGCATTGAACCTCAGTTGCCACTCAGACCATTTTCCAGCTTCCCTATGTCCCTCGTCATTTTCTCCACCCCATCTGGTGTATCTACCCTGTTGCAGGTCTTGATGTCATCTGCAAACAGGCACACCTTTCCCTCCAGCCCTTCCACTATGTCACTAATGCAGACATTAAACAGGATTAGCCCCAGGACTGATCCCTGCGTACACCACTGATCACTCCCTCTCCTGGATTAGATCCCATTTGCTACGACCCTCTGCTTCCTGTCTGTTAACCAGTTTTAACCCAGTTTACCATCTTGTGGCCCATGCCCAGATTACCCATCTTGTTAACCAGCTTTTATTTGGGACAGTGTTGAAGGCCTTGCTGAAATCGAGGTAGGCGATGTCCACCACTCCTCCTGATTCACCTCCCTCATAATCCAGTCAAAAAATCTATTAGACTAGTTTGACACAAACTTCCTGCTGTGAATCCAAGCTGCCTTGGATCCTGGGCTCTGTTGGATTCAAGTGTCCCATCCTCTTCTTTAAGCACTGCCTCCATGATTTTACCCACTGCTGAGGAGAGGTTGACTGGCTTATAACTAATTGGCACCTCCTGATACCACTTTTGTAAGCGGGACTACACGTCCTCTCCCAGTCCTCTGGAACAACTACTGTCTTGGTGACTGTGAACATGGTTGCCAATGGCACTGCTAGCTTCCTTCATAGTTCTTTTAATATCCTCAGATGTATGTCATCTGGTCACATTGCTTTGTCCATCTTCAGCTTTGTGAGTTCCTCTAGGACCATCTCCATTGTAAATGGACTGGTGTTCACCCACCCACCCCTTTGTATCTGTTGCCCAGCTGTGGCCTCTGATCCTCCATTCTTCAGTGAATACTGAACAGAAGTATTTATTCAGCATTTCTGCCTTTTCCAGGTCATCCTCCATACATTCCTCTTCATCCCTTCTGAGTCTTACAATCCCCAACCAGCCTTTCTTCTTTTGCTGATGTACCTAAAGAATGTCTTGTTTTCTTTCTTCACTGTCTGCACTAATCTTTCCTCAGTTTGTGCCTTTGCACTCCTAATGGCCTTGCCTGCTTCCTTAGACACTTCAGGTACACCACCCTGTCTTCTTCCTTTTGATTCTCCTTATATTTCCTGAAACCTACCCATTTGTCCCTTATTTTCTCTCCCACCTCTCTCGAGAACCATAGTGGTTTACTCCTTCTCATGCCTTTGTTTCTCAATCTAATGCATTGGTTTGTTACCTCCACCATGGCTCTTTTAGGTGTTCCTACTGCTCCTCAACCCACCCTCCTTCCTCCCTTCACCAGGGCTTCTTTAATGCACCTCCCATCTTAGCAAAGTCCAACCTCCTGAAATCTAAAGCCCCTGCTTTTGTGGGAATTGACTGTGTCCCTGTACACATGCTGAACCACACTATGTGGTGGATGCTGGACACCAGTTGACCTTCTACCTGGACTTCAGTGATTCTGTCCCCACTGGTCAGTATTAGATTCAGAATTGCCATGTATCTGGTGGGTTCAAGCACTAGTTGTCTGAGGCCTTCTCCCTGTAGAGATCCAGGATTTCTAGTGCCAGATGTTAATTTATAAGGGATGTAGCAAAGCCAGTGACACTTTGAGCACAATTTGTTGATAAATTCTCACACTAACATTTTGAAGCCTCCTATTTCCCCTTAGAAATTTTACGTCGTATTATTCCTGAAGTACAGTTTGGGGTATCACGAGGGTAATGAGTAAAAAATATGGGAATGGTTTATTGTGTGACTATTTTTCTTGAAATATCAAATGACTCTCATATATTTTATTTTAAACTGGGTGATTTTCTTAGCTGAGCACTCTGGAAGAAATGTGCTTTCTGGTTCTCAAAATGATGATCTCAGTTACTCTGTGTATGCTCATAGAAAAAATGTCCTGCTGGGGATCCACCTTGGAGGCACATCACCCGAACCCCTCCCTTGTTGATTTTCAGGAATACTGTCAACATCATAGCCTAAATCCGCCCCTGCCCTTGGGGACCTGCGGTGCCATCGGTCCATAATGTTATATGTTCATGGGCTCCATAGTGTATGCATATTGTAGTGGCCCTCATTTTGTGTACACAAACCAGTACAGATGTCACATTGTGAATGTGTGGCACAGTATCACAGCCACTGTAGGCCCATTCATAAAAATTTCCCCACACCTGTAAACAAGGCCTGGAAACGCCATAACAGTTTAGTACCGCACCTATGGGTGTACTAAGCTGATCATATTGGTGCTTCTGTATCTCAAAGTGTTTCTTAAATATAGCTTCCGAAAGGAACCCCAGCCATTGCAATGTTATTCTATAGGAAATCACAAAATTTCAAAATCTTAAAACTGTACAACGGATGAAACTTTCCCAGCAAACCAACAAAAGGCATTTCTGTTGGGCAATCATTTTATACTCTAAACATGTCAGCCCATAAGTGCAAACTGTTTGTTTGCAATGAAGTGATAAATAAACAGACATATCTGGAAAAGTAGTATCACAAATACAGAAAAGGAGTCAAGCATTATTTATGGGTTAACAGTAAAGTAAATAATGTTATGACACTAAAAATAATGCCATGACTCCTTTTTGATGCAGTAGTAGCAAAAAAGTGTGACACGAAAATTAACTATGAAAACACTACAAGTTAAAGCCCTATAACTCTGGAACCCCTTCATATTTTTTCACTGGACCTGTCAAAGGCACTACCTTGGGACATGACACATGTCCCTGCAAGTTTAGGGCAAAAATTCCTTTCCATGTAGGGGTATAAATGAGAGCAAAATAAAGAATGTTAAGTATAGGGAAAAAACATTTCTAGAAATGACACAGCTGTTTCTTAGAAACCACACAAGCTGCCATCACAAAAATTTCACACATCAAGACCCTGCATCCAAACCACACAGAAAATTTCAGCTCATTTCATTAATGGGAGCCAAATATATTAATGTTCAAAAATGTTAGGTTTAACATTAAACAGGTTACCAAACCCTAACTAGGTTGCACTATCGTGCACTCCCATAAATCCATAATCATATCCATATGCACATGTGGGCGCAGGGCCCCCATTCATGCATTTGTAATTGTTCCTCATTTGCATGTGGGAACACTTTGTCCTTCAGGACCTGCACTCCCATCTTCCCATAAGTTTAGAGATTATAATGAACCCTCATTTTCTTGTTGGACCACAGTGCCCTAGGGCCTGCAGTGCCATCAGTCCATAATGTTATATGTCATTGTGCTCTATGCATGCACATTGTAAGTGGCCCTCATTTTTATGTGGGCAAAACAGTACAGATGTCATGCTGTGAGCATATGGCACAGTATCACACTTTCTGTAGGGCCATTCATAATAATTTCCTCCACACCTATAAACAAGGCCTGAAACATGCATAACAGTTCAGTACACCAAAAGCTGCTCCTCACAGTGAGTCCATATCTCAAAGCATTTTCAAGATATAACTGAAAATCACAAAACTTGAAAATCTTATAACTATGCAAAGATGACAATTTTTCAGCAAACCAGCAAAAGGCACATCTGTGGGGACGCCCTTTGTACCCTAACATTTCAGTCCATAAGTGCAAGCTGTTTGCAATGTAATGACAAAGAAACAGACATATTGTCTAACAGACACATAGTGTCAGTGGCTCAGTAAGTAGCACACTTGCCTCTGAGGCTGGGAGATCAGAGGGCTGTGGGTTCAGTTCCCATATGGCACTTGGGTTAATATCCCATAGTGACAATGTAGTGCAGCATGAGAGGGTGCTGCACTTTTGAGGTGCCGCTTTTCGGATGAGATGTTAAACTGAGGCCCCATCTGCCTGGAATGGTGGTAGTTCATGTGGATGCTAAAGATCCATGGCACTTATCGAAAAGAGTAGGGAAGTTTTTATTAAAGCAAAAACACACTTTTTTCCAAAACAAAAACAAATCACGCAGTCATTATGATATCCTTATTATCTACCCAATTCAATAAAATTTTTCCATAGCTCTCTTGCTTTCTCTTCTCCCATAATTTACATTCATTTTTGAAAAATGTTATCTACTTCATCTTGAAACTTTAAAAACATCCTGTACAGTCAAATCCTTATTTTGCAAAATCTTAAGCATCTGTTTTGCCACATAGACCATTTCAAAACAGCCAAAATAACATAGACTATTTTTTATTAACTTTTCCACTCTTTTGTTAACTGGCCATAAATCAAAATCTAGTATGTCATACTTTTAAAGCTTGCATCCCAATAACTGACTACCATACCCCCAAAAGGGAGGAGAGAGGGGATATGATAAAGACATACAAGTATTGTACAGGGAGGAACAGGGTGCAGGAATACACTATTTTTAAGTGAAAAAGATGTTCCAGGACTAGAGGTCATGGGATGAAGTTGGAGGGAGGACGATTCAGAGGAAGCGTGAGGAAGAATTTCTTCACAGAGCAGGTGGTGGACAAGTGGAACACCCTGCCAGAGGAAGTGGTGGGGCTGAAACAATCACAGGATTTAGAATGCATGGGATAGACATAAAGGAATTCTGGAGGTCAGGGTAGAGGCAACAGACTTCTAGGAAAACATAAACTGAACTTACAAGCTTAAATGGGCAGACTGGGTGGCCCATAAGCCATATCTATAACACTGTCTGTCATCTATGTAAAAGGTTTAATAAAATCACAATTAAAAAATAAATGCTACATGCTTTCCTCTCATATCCCACAATCTCTTTCTCCACATATTCTTTCCTCCATTCTTTTATGTTTATGGTTACCTCTCATTTTAACTTCCCATGACTACATCCATACTACATCTTTCATTTTTCCTGGAATTCTTTTTCTAATGCAACAGCTAAAATTTCTTTCTCTTTTATTCCTTTTCTACCTTAAAACGTATTTTTCCTAGAAATTCCTCTCCATAATTCCTTTATACATCTGTTTCCTGTTACCCCTAATTAGAGCATCCATTGTTACCCCCACTGTGTTAAATACTTCCTTCAATTTCCATATATATTTGCCACACTTTACCTCCTACTATGTTCCTTTCTTCCCAATACATTTAATGAAAGGTACATTCCATTGCTTGTGTTAACGAGACCAAGCTTTGTTCTCACCTTTTACTAATGATACAATATTTGAAAACACAAAATAACAATATAAAAACAATTGGATTCATCATATTTAAACCCCATCTTTTATGGTTCTATACATTATCCACCTTATAATAGGATTTAACTTGCTACCCCACAATAACTGAAAAAAAAGACTTTGAATTTTGGATTGCATATGAAATAGTACTGGAAAATGTATTCTAAAAATAAAAATATTGGGACAATAAATGTTTTTAATAAGTAAATTATTTTCTCTCACACCATACTCCACTGTGTTCATTTATGCACTTTTATTTGGGCTATTTGATACTTTTCTTCCCAGTTTTGCTGATTGCATCACCCCTCCAAATCTTATTCCCAGCACCTTAATGCTTCCTTCTGCTATCTCCAGATCTCCTCTTTTCTTTGTCTCCACTGCCCCCAAGGGATAAATTATACTTCGCCTTTATTTATCTTAATCCCTGTATATTGGCTATACTTTTCTACTGTCTCTAATAAGTTATCCTTGAACTCTGATCTTTTACTAAAACCAAGCAATCATCTGCATAAGCACTTGTTTTATTCAACTCCCTATTTTGCCATACAATACTTTTAATCTCTTTCTCCACCTCTATTCTCCTCAGAAGTAGGTCTAGACAAAATACATATAGTAGGGGACTTAATGGGCACCTTACTGAACCCCATTCCTATATACATTGAATTCCTAGATGCCCACAAACCATGGGATAAATTTGTGCTTTCTTATATATTGCTTTTATTAGACTAATTAATTCTGTTGGAATTTAAAACTTTTCTAAGGTATCCATATATACTGATGCTTTACTACATCAGATGCCGTTTCTTGATCCAACGCATACAAATACCCTTGTAAAGAATCCTCCTGCTCTTTATTTATGACTTCTCTAATATAAATTAAATTTTGTTGTATCCTCTGTCCAGGAATAGCACACATTATCAATTTCTCTGAAAAATCCTTAACCTATTATTTATTACCTTGGCTAAAATGTTTGTAATCTGAAGTCAATAAACTAATGGGCCCCAATTTTTAAGTGTGTTTTCTCCCTTTTCATGCAAGAAAAGGTTTTTCCTTTTCATGCTTTCCGTCAAATTGTCTCCATTCATTATACTATTGTATACTCTTGTTAAAATGGGAGCTATTTGTTTTCCAAAATGTTATTGAACATATTCGAATCCCATCCACCCCAGGTGCTGTGTTATTTGACAAAGATTTTATTGCCTCTTTCACTTCTTTTCTTTAATATCTCCCTTTATTTCCTCTGCCTCACTTTCCTCCAACTGTGGCATCTCAATTGTCAGAAAAAATACTCACTTTTCCTACTGCTTTGTTGCTGATATTTTTCCTTCAAAATCACTTGTACCGTACATTTAATATTTTCTATATCTGTATGTATCCTCCCTTTTCCATCTTGTAATTTGTACATAATTCAATTTTCTATTCTTTCTTTACTACTATCATATGGATTTGTTTGGTATTTTGTTCCTGAGTGCCACTTTTTGTTCCATAATTAAAGGCGTGACTCTATTATATTGTTATTCTTTCATTTTAACCTTAATTTCTTCAATTTGTTTAGATTGATCCACCTTATCTTTAACCTGCCTCGTCATAAGTTTATATAATCTAGCCCTTAATTTAAATACTTCCATAATTTGTTGCCTCTGCTTTCTGTCCTTCGATCATATATTGTTTGATTTCATTTTAGTATCTTCCTCTATTCTGTTCCACTATCATATAATTCCATAACTGTTAACCTATCTTCCAGTATTATTTTAATCTTTTCTACAGGTATCTTCTTGTAGCTTAGCTGTATTCATCCTCCAATAGCCTTTTCCTATTCTCATCCTATTTCCCAAGTTCATTTCAACTTCTACTGCCATATGATTTGAGGTCTCATACGGTATACTCTTAATATCAACTACCTCCACTTTTTGTACCATCCAGAAATTTATATGAGTAGAACATGAACCCTTGAAATATGTGTGTTCTCCTTTTTCCTTTTAACTTATACCCATTCTCCATCCCAGCTTTATCTAACATACTTTTCAAGTGAGTCATATCACAGACAAATGTTGATGTTGCTCTACCCCAATCTGTTCTAGATAACCCACAGTTAAAGTCTCCCTCACACCACAAGTTTTTAAGTATGCAAATAAGCCTCTGTTTGATTCATTAGCATATTCCTTTCTTTTTTTTCTTTGTGGATTATAAATTACAATAATTCTCACTTAATTCTTTTTAAGATAACATCAATAATCATAGCTCTTCCATGTACCAAATCTGTTACTTTTAAAATGTGAACATCATGAGAAGAAAGCTACCCCCACCCTGTACACCTATCTATCCAAGGACCTTAAGGATGGTCCCCATGTCCAGTCTTTCTGGAGTTTACTGAATTTCATCAATAGTGTGTAACCTTGTGTCTTGGAATACATATGTCACTTTTAAGCCATATAGTTTTTAAAGTTACCAGCCTCCTCCTTCTATTTTTGATACTATTAGTATTATGGGTGAGGCATTTTAAAATTCCAATTTTGTTTTCCTCACTGTCACCCTTCCTCTAGATTTTTCATTTTCTTTGACACCTGCATGTCTGTTGTGTCTCCATCTTCCTCTCCTGCACCTTCAGAAAGATCCTTATTGGACTGGTCAGAGCCCTCCTCCATAGTGGACCATTCTTGTCTTGTAATAAGGTGTATTTATTTGTTAACTCTACACCTTCATGATCTTTTTCAATGAAATTATCTGTTTTGCTGTACTCTTCTTCTTGTTTTTAGATCGTGTAACCATAGTTAATCCAGTTTCTTTTCTGTCTTCTCTTCCATTTTTAAAGTCCTGCTTTTTCTTTTGTTTCTTTTGTTCTGGTATTACCAACCCTTTAGTCCAAGGTTGTACCTGTTTTCCTTTTCCATGTCCTCTTTGATAATGGCTACCCTTATTACCTTATCTTGCTTCTCTTTCTCTTCCTGTGCCACAGCCAGATAGACATCTTGCTCTGCTTTTTCTCTAGTTTCTGGGCTGTTATGGGAGGCCCAGGGACATTTGCAAAGTGTAGCCTTCCACTTCATATAAACTTACATTTACTTGGTTTGTGCATTCTGCCCCAATATGCCCAACAACCCACATAGGCCTCACTTGACTTTACCACAGAAATTACTTAAGTGACCTCGCTGTCCACATTTATAGCAGGCCTGCACTTGGCCTGCATAAAAACAACAATGCCTCTATCTTGACCTAGAAAGGAACAGTTTGGCAAATGTTGAATTTCCCATCTACATGTTTGTGTTAGTTTATATTTCCATCCACCTGTCCACAGACCATTTCATCCAATATTGGTTCTGGCAGTCCATGCATTACACCCCTCTGCTTGATCCAGAAATTAATGTCGATAACATTAACACCTTCATTTCGAGTAACATGGTCACTATCTTAAAAGCAGGTTTTGATAAGGGAATAACCAAGAAATCCTTTTATAAATCTATATATTTCATTTGCTGATATAATTTCCAAAGCTGTCAACCCTCCTCCATGTTTAAAACTTATGTCAAATTCTGTACTTCCTGGTACATGAATAAGGGCATATATTTCATATGGATAAAACTTCATTTTATTCATTAAGAGTTTTCACCAATAAAATTTCTGTTTGGCACATCCTCAGAGGGCCCTCTAAATCTCAGGCGTACTGCATTTCTTCTTTTAGCTACTACGGTTTTATATCTTAGAAATAATCTTTCTTGGTATCTCCACCCACGGTTTCTCCTTCTGGCCTTCCCTTCCTCCTGCTTTTCTTTATCTGTTAATATCATTTTCTGCTCAAGCTCCATAGATGACTCTTCATTATAGCTATCAAGTCCATCAAAATTATCTCTTTGTTTTATCTGCCTCTGATGTTGCATCTTTCTGTTTTTCAGCTTCATCCACTTTTTCCCAAATTTATTTCTACATCCTTTGTGTTTTCTTTTTGTTTTTACTAATTTCTGGTGTACTGGGTCTGTTCAGATACCACCCAGACCCATCATCCTTTCTTTTCCAATCTGCTTGTAATAAGGCTTCTGTTACCCATTCAAGTGTGTCTGCAAAGTATCTAAAGTTCACTCTTCTGAATCTGAAACATCCTTTTTTTCTCCTTTATTGTTTCTAATGGGCTCTTTTTTCCAGTTACTTCCTCAATATCTTCAAAATCTGTGTTTTCTTTATTTGTTTTAGCTCTTTCTTTTCTTTCTATCTTGCTTTCTACAATCCTTTTCAGGTAAAGCTGTTTCTGACTTACTTTACGCCTTTCCTTTCTGGGCTGACACTTTCACCTGTTTTTTCCCGTCTCAGCGGGTACAACTTCTTTGATACTGCCACATCATTGCTTCTCAATTTAGCCTGACAGAGTCTGGCCTATTTTCTTTCTTTCCACAACAGAAATAACTGGCTCTATAAGACCTTCTGTTTCTTTACTCTTTTGCTGATTATTTTCAAAACATTTTTTACTCATGCATGCAACATCTCCTCCCTCCATCTCCACTGAAGAAGTTTTCTCTCTTAATTCCTTCTTTTACCTTTCCAGCTCCTCATGTCTATCTTCTTGATCCAAAAAGTGTCTGAACTCATTTTCTTGCCTCTAGTGGTATACAAGACAGGGAGAAGGCCATCTCCCTGCCACATCAGCACTTCCTCCTCCCTGCTGTCTGGCTCAAACTGTGCTGTTCCATTCTGCTGTCAGGAAGTCAAGCCCCTGCTGGAAAGTAGAGGAATTTACCTGGTGTCCTGGCCAAATTTCCCTCATTCACTAAAAATACCATCAACAGCTTAATCTGGTTCAATTTCAGTTGCTTACCATTTGTATCCCCCTGCCCTGGTCACCCCTGAAAAGGGACTTCTAGGTCCAGTGGGCTTACCAGGTCTACAAAATTCAACAAAACAACAAAACAGAAACATATATGGAAAATTAGTGTTGCAAATTCAAAAGGTGTCACAACCTTATTTATGGTTTTGTGGTAGAATAAATAGTGTTGCACCACTAAAATAATAATGACACCTTTTCAGATGCCACAATATCTTTTTTATGCTGCTATAGCTAAAACAGCCTGACATGAAATAAAAATTATGAAACCACTATAATTTAAAGCCTTGTAACTCTGCAACCCCTTCATGTTTTCACTGGACCTGTCAAATGTTCTACCTTGGGACATAACAGGTGTCCCCTGCATGTTTTAGGCAAAAATTCCTTTTCATGTAGGTTGTAGACCAAAGCAAAAGCAATGTTTTAAGTATGTGAAAATGTAGTTTTCTAGAAATGACACATCTGCATCTCAAAACTGCACAAGCTGCCATTACAAAAAGTTCATATATCAAGAATGTGCATCCTAGACCACACATAGAAAACTTCAACCCATTTTGTCAAAGGGAGCCTAAGATATTAATGTTCTAAATTTTAGATTTAACATTAAACAGTTTACTCAACCTGAACTATAGTGGTGCTATCATGCCACTCTCTCTCTCTCTCTCTCTCTCTATATATATATATATATATTCATATATATATATATATATATATATATATATATATATATATATATATATATATATTTATTTTAGTGTCATCAGCTGAAAGCAAGGAAGTTATGGAGCTTCAGTTGCAGGTAGATATGGTAGATATGGAGAAGTGGCTCTGTGGCTCTGATCTGCTCCTTTATTCAAAAAAATTCTTAGTGCATGGCATTTGGTGGGAGACATGCAGAGCTGGCAGATCAGGCCACAGATTCAGCTACAAGATGGTACTGTTATTGCAAGTGTGGTCAGTTACAAGTACTTGGGAGTTCAGGTGGACTCTGGTTTGACTTATGAGGACATATTTCCACACAGGTTAGGAATGTAAATCAAAGACTGGGGTCCTAAGAAGGGGTCTGTAGCTTGTCCCTTAAAATTATAAAGAGGTTGGTCAGACAGTTATTAATCCCAGTTCATGAATACGGCTTGATTTGTACATGCACTACACAAAAGTATTGGAAAAAGTAAACAAAACATATTACAGATTAGGAAAATTTGCCACAGAAGTAAATTTAAAATACATCATTGCACAATTTATAAGGCGTTGAATTGCCATCACCCTGAAGGCAAAGAAGATATATTTGGCTTACTATATGCTATAACACATTATTTAATAAAAGTAAGCATCCTTTGCAGAATTTAGTCACAAGAGTCCACCCTAACAGTCCAATGGTAACTACAAGAGCTGCAAATAGCCGATTTTTGATGTCCAGATCCTATAATAAGATGGGAGATGAGATTTAATGCTACAAAACAGCATAGAAAATCACTGGAACAATCTGTCACATAAACTGAAGCATATTAGTAGCTCTAACCACGTTTAAGATAAGATTATATGAACTGCCAAGAAAAGATTGTACCTGTTTTTAATTGATTTTCTTAATTGTGTAATTGTTTTGTTAATTTTATGTTATGTCTAGTTTTTGTACTTGATGCTTGCACAGGACTTTGTTGTAAATGGGATTTGTATCCTAACAAATTACTGCCTGTCTAAAATAAATTTTATCATATCATATCATATCATATCATATCATATCATATCATATCATATCATATCATATAAATGTATTTTACGTTGGTCATGAGGCACATGAAATACATGCATTTAAAATCTGATGGAAAGCCATACAATCCACAAAAATGATATGGAGGGATTCTGTGTCATACTCTTGTTTAGATCTCACTGTACTGGGTTCCACCTCCCCTTGTCACCATCAGAACACACTGTTTGATCTTTCCTCCTCTACCTGTCAGTGTCCAGCCCTGACAGTCAAAGCCTCAAGTTCCTCCACCTCTCACCTCCTGCTATTGCAGCTCACCTTACTCATCTACTCAATTCAGTCTGTGGGGTTGATCCCACCCACCCCATAACCACCCACCCCAATGCTCAGCCTTCATTTATAGGGTGGGTCCCATAGTACTTGGAACATCCTGCAATCACACAGGATGTTGCAAAGCAACACAACAACAAATGAATAGGAGATAGCAGATAGCAATTAGGAGGCATAAGCAGGAAGAAGAATGAGGAAGGAACTGTTATTTCTTATTTTTCATCAGCACACATCCTAAGGAAAAAGGCTTTTATAGGTACAATTCAGGAGGTCCCACCTGCTTTAGGACTTAGGGACAGACTGCATTTATTTGGGGCAAGCATTGTTGCTTGGCTAGCATTGTACATGAGGATAAGGTATCAGGAGCTGGGAAATCATGGGTGCAACTGGAAAAGGTAGATGGGAAGGGTGATGGGGTATGGGTATCCTGCTATCAAAAACAAGGGGGATGCTGGTGGGTGAACAGTGGGATGTGAAGGGTGGTAGGCTGCAACAACTGCGGGGTGGCAGTCTTTCTTTCTTTCTGAATATTGTGTGGAGAGTGGAGGGTGTTTGTGTAGGCAAATAAGGCAGCTTAGCAATGAGATCAGCTGTTTACTAGCAGAGCTTAGGAGGGACTGAGGGCTACAATGGTGGACAACTCAGTGTTTAGGGAGGAAGGAGGGTAACTTTGGGGTAGAACAGATCAAAGAGGGATGGGAGGAACAGAAATACATTGGCAGATGGGGAAGGAGACAGAGGGTCCTGATTCAGAGGACAAATGAGGGCAAGAAAGGGAGAAAAGAAGGATAGGAGGAAGAAGGAATCAAACAGTCTCAGATTCAGCAGCAGTAGAGGGCAAGCAGAAGACTAGAGAAATAGGTGGTAGTGAAGGAGGCATTGAAAATCAGTTTGAAGTACTGTCATTATCAGGGGATGTGATGTGGAGTATAGGGAGGAGGGCTGATGACAGACAAGGTGAGAACAGAATGGGGACAAAGGGTTGAGTGGGTATGTTATCGGGACTGGTCAATTAATTAAGGGGTGGTGGGGAGGTATGAGAGGAAAAGGGTAAGGCTGTATCAGGCGGAGGAGGCCAGTGGAGCCTGGTGTTGAGGGAGGAAAAATCAGAGGAAAAGGAGAGCAGGAGAACAGGGCAGAGGCAGGGGACATTACAACAGGAGTGGAAGGGGAAAAACTGCACTGGAGGAGGAGGAATGGAGAGGAATGGAAAGAGATCATGGAAGGACAAGATGAGCAGAACATGAAAACAAGGGTGGGATCCTAGTGCTGGGAGACTCAGTACTCAAAGGATCAAATGGGGAAGCAAAGTGGAGGGGCACAGTCGTATATGGGTGTAGGCCATGCCTGGCATGACAGCAGAAAGGTGAGTCAATCTGTTCTGAAGTATACTAAGAGGGTAGGAGAAACCTCACATAGTTCAGCATTTGGGAACAAGTTAACTGGCAGTAAATATGGTAGATGTAGTCCAGAGGAGGCTTGAGGAGCTGGGGCTGATTTGTGAGGAGGCAGAAAGATCAGTAACTTTCTCAGAGGTGCTTCCAGCAACCAAGGCGAACATGGCAAGGAAGCTGAGGAAAGAAGAATTTAACACGTGGCTAAGAGAATGGTGTCAGTCCAAAGGGTAAGGGTTGGTGGGGGGTTAGGAAGCACCTGGGAGGCAGGATCGCTACGCTAAGGACAGACTACACTTGAGTGAGGAGGAAATGAGGGTATTGAAACAGAAACTGGGGAACTACTTAGCAAACAATGAGAATTTAAACTAGAAGAGGGGGATGGCAGGTGGGCAGAAGTCAGGCAGGATCCACAGGAAGGGAAGTCAAACAAGCTTATCCCCATACCGGCAGCAAGGCACTAAGAAGAGGTCAGGAGGGATGCTAAAAGGGAGAGCAAGTAGGGAGACAGAGGAAGGAAGTGGGATGGAGGTGGTAATCTTAGATGTTAGGAGTCTAGGGAACAAAACAGCAGTTACAGGCTCTCATGGTAGATGGAGAGGTGGACATAGTGGCCATCACCGAGACATGGGCCACCCATTACCATGACTGAGACCTGGCAGTACCAAGGTATAGGTTAATTCACAGGAACAGGGTAAAGGGAAAGGGGAGAGTGGAGCTGCATGTGAGGAAGGACTGATGTGTGTCAGGTTGGAGGGCAGCAGAGTCATTATGGGTGGAGCTCAGGACTCCAAAAGTAGGACCCTCAGGATGGGAGTGATGTACAGGCCTCCCTCTCAGACTGAGGAGTTAGATAGAGAACTAGCAGGACAGATCAGAAGGACATGCAGGAGGGCAGCACAATGATCGTGGGAGTCTTCAACCTGCTGGGAGTAGATTGGGGTACCCCAGCCAACATGAATAGGAGAATGCAGGTACTTCTGGATGCCTTCAAGTACAGCTTCCTAATGCAGATGGTCAATAAGCCAGCAAGTTAGGGAACACCCTAGACCTCATGCTAGTGAATGGTGAGTTTGTGAGGGAGCTGGGGGTTGAATAACCATTGGCAGGAAGTGACCACCACTCAGTGTGGTGCACGATTAACCTGGGGAAAGGGGAGTAGAAAAGGACACAAGGGTGTTAGATTTCAGGAGGACCAACTTTGGGAGGATAAGGGAAATAATACAGGGGCATCTGGCCAGGATCCATCCAAATGTGGACACTAACCAGAGGTGGGAGGTCATTAAACTGGGAATTGAGGTGGTAACCACGACATGTACAAGGGTCCAGAGTAGGAAGGCTAGGGCCAAGAAGCCTAGCTGGGTGAGCAGGAGTCATGGAAAAAGTAAGGAAGAAAGAGCCACCTTTAGAAAGTACAAAAAAGCAGGAGAGGGGAGGACAGGGAGGAATACCTAAAGGGTGAATTTAGGTGACAAGGCAGTCAGGACAGCTAAGGTGTCCAGGGAATTCTGACTAGTATAGGGCATCAAAGAGGGGAGAAGGACTCTTCAGGTGCATCAAGGAGAAAAGGAGTTGTAAGGACCAGATAGCAAGGATCGGGGTGGTGGAAACAGGGGCAGAACAGGCAGAAACATTAAATGAGTACTTCTGCTCAATATTTACTAAAGAGAAAGGGGGAGCTATAACCAAAGGGGCGAAGGAGAAGAGGAGATAACAGATGGGAAATTACAGTGTGCAGGGTACTGAGGGCTTGAGGGCACTGAGGATGGACAAGGCACCTGAACCAGATAGTATACACCCTAGGTGCTAAAGAAGCTGTCAGAAGTCCTGGCAGAACCTTGGCAGACCTGTTCAATACTTCCTTGGACTCGGGGACTGTACCTAGGACTGGAGGATGGTGCATGTGGTACTCCTCGACAACAGCAGCCACAAAGATGAGCCAGGAAACTACAGATCGGTGAGCTTTATCCATCATTGGAATGCTGATGGGGACAATCCTAAAGGAGAGGCTGGTTTCTCTCCTAGAGGCTAATGGGCTGCAGGATGGCAGACTTCATGGATTTGTCTCAGGTAGATCCTGTCAGACCAACCTGGTGGAGTACTATGACTGGGCTGGTAACCACACAATTTGACCTTGGTCATGCAGTGGATACCTTGTATCTGGACTTTAGTAAGGCCTTTGATTCAGTGCCACATGGGCAGCTAGGTAATACGCAAGGAAGGCACAGGGCATGGAAAATGATGGTGGGATGGGTAGTGAATTGGCTGCAAGGAGACAGCAGAGGGTGGTGGTGGGATGGGAGCCTCATCCCCAGGTGATGACAAGTAAGGTGCCACAGGGATTTGTACTGGGACCTGTGTTATTTGGGATCTTCATAGCAGACATCTCAATAGGCATCAAGAGCTTTCTAGACTCCCAACTTCTTTTCACCCTCAAACTTCCTTTCATACATCCAGTCTGGAACCATTCCACCATCTTCTCCCTGCTGTGTGTCATTAATTCTACTATCTTCTCTTGAATAAATCAGGTGCACATTATGGCTACTATAGTCATTGATCTGGTCAAAGCCATTGATTTGATGTCCCACACATTCTTTTCTGGACAAGCTGAGGTCTGCTGGCTTCTCAGCTCTTACTGTTGCTTTGTTCCATTCCTACCTAACTAGCTGAAAACAATCTGGGTAGGTTGTAGACATCCTGTTTCCTCCCTTCCTGTCCAGGCTGGGATCCCACAGGGCTGCATCCTGGGTCCCATCCTGTTCTTCATCTTCCTGAATGACCTCTCCTCTGTCTGCACCAACTCACATATCCACATGTATACAGATGACTCAGTCATCTTTACCTCTAGTCCCTCCACCACAACTGTGGAAGAAACACCCCAGTGGGACTCCAACAATGTTCACACTGGATACATTCCAACAACTCCGAGTCAACACTAAAACAAAGGTGTCCATGACCTTTGGTACCAGTCAGAAACTGGCCAGCCTCACTTCCCCACCCCCATCTTCATCACTCTGGATGGTAAGCCTTATGAAGCAGTTCAGTCCTTCAAGTATCTTGGAGTATGGCTAGACAGTAACCATGACTTCTCAGCCCATATCAATGCCATCCATGCAAAATTCTGGACCAAGGCTGGTGTCCTATACTGCAACAAAGACTGCTTATCTCTACATGTCCACAAGCCGCTCATGACCAAAACAGTGCTCCTGTCATTGACTATGCAGATTTAGTCTATGACATTGCTCCTCCTTGCTAGACTGGACACCACTTCAACTCATTCTGCCACCTTGCTACAAACTCCCCTCACGCCCACCATTGTTCATTGTATTCATCCTTTCCATCCTCCCTCTACCCTAACATAGTCAGGCTCACTGTAGCACCTTCATATCCAAATGCTGCTTTGGTTCTCTTCCCTCTTACCTTTCCTGTCTGCTCTTCCAACTCTCTCCTGCTTACTGTTCCTCCATTCCAAGGACCATTGCACTTTTACCATGCCTCATCCTTGCTCTCCTGCTTGGCAGTCTGCCATTCTTTCAATTTCCCTCACTCTGAAGCTAGCTCCCTCTCTCTTCACCTCTTATTATGCCCCAACTCCCTCAAGCACCAAATGAAACTCCAACCCTCCCCACCTGTTCCTTTTACCCTTCCTCTGAAATATCTCTGTTTGAGCCTTAACTGTCTTGTTATGCAGCCAACAGGGTCCACACTCTGTCCATGGCGTCACTTCCATACCATTACAGTTTTCTCACTCCATTTACTTAGATAGGCAATAACTCACCCTATAAATTTATTGCCTATTGTCAGTATTGTTCTTTTCACCATGTATTGCTGTTACTTCTTGAATTTGCACTTTTAGGTGTTCATATCAAACTGTACTGCACTTTAGTCTCTGTACACAACTTTTTATTTGTTCTATTTTTCACAAATGTTTTACTAAATGTTCTTCAACTGTTTTGTCTTTATGTATTGTGCTGCTGTTCTTCCACTGTTCCTCTGCCCGGTCACACTGGAAATAAGTTTGGCTTAATGTGTCTTTCCTGGTTACCAATTTTCAACTCACTAAGTAACTAACTAACTGAATATGTATTTTACTGGGGAAACTCTTCCAATTCTTAACAGTACTGAGTCTAACAAAAAAAAGTTCCCAGACATCATGTACATGTATTCACACTACAGATGAGCACAGAAATATTACCCTGATGGCCTTCTATTTCAAGACACTGACCAAACAGTTGTAGTCAAAAATCTGAAATGTTCTATACAAAACCTAAGCCTCACATTCATTCCTAAACTACACCAGTTCACAATTTTTTCACTATTTACTGACAATTTGAGTATTTTCCAGTATTTAATAATATGTATGGAACTACAAATGTGTAATCTTTCTATTGCTATCAAATGAACCAGTTACATGCCATGAAGCTAGCCTGTTCTTCAGACAGTAAATACAATCCTGGCATCTAGCTGCAGCCCATTTTCCTCTTATGTTACTTGGGAAACAGGGACTCAACTGCTAATAAAGAAAGTGGTAGAATGAAAGGAACAACAGCCAGCTCAATGGGTCTTCTACCTATGTGTCCCAATTTCAGAAAGCTGAGATTAAGACATCCAAGGCATTAATTGATTTGGTAGAAATGTGTTTGATACATGTGTTAAGAGATGTAGGAAGAATTAGGTCCCAAAACATTAATAAGCAATATGCCTATCATCATATCACAATCACACATGCACTTTCTTTTTATACCACAAGAACCTTTTAAATTCCAAATGGAGCTCAATCTGGAATTACTTAGTCCTTCATGCCGTGGTGCATAGATCAGGTTAACTATTTTGGCCATTAGGCTAGCAATTAGGTCTTCCTGCAACTCAGCAGCAGCAAAATCATATCAAGTAGGATTATGTTTCAGTGCTATATTATCTAGTATGCTGATTGTGATTGACTTTACATGTATGAATTTGTATTTTAAACACATAAGCTATATGACTGCTTGAGTTGTAGATTACTGTATGTGAGACAACCAATATTATATTTTTCATAATGCACACAATTTTCTATTTCTGTTTCATGAGATAACACCTGGTTGTTCTCAGATTGGTTTCTTTTTACAGTTTAATTAGTTGTGATGTGGATATAAATCTGGCTGTCTGTGGGTCCAGATTGTACCAAATTTTGTAATTTGAGGACTGACAAGAAGGTAGATCAGAAGACAAATATTCATAGGTCCCAGTTTGTGCAGCACAAAGTCTCTATCCTGAGTGAAAATTGATGCAGTACCTAATACTGCTATATACAAACATGTTTGGAGTACAGTGTGCATAACCAAAATTAACTGAATAGCTCCTCCCAAAGCAAAGGCCTAACTAAAGCACAAAAATGTGCTCAGCACAAACATATACCCCTGCTGGCCACACAGAGTCATCTGTCTGTACTTCTAGGCTGGCACTGAGCAAACGCAGTTTTGAATACTACCCAGTTAATGCACTTGCAATAACTGACAATATTTGAAGTCCTTTTGATGCAAATGATCCCTTTAGCCTACCAGTGCACTATGGGATCAATTGCATCATATAATAATTTCTTTTACCTTGTATGGCATTAGCCTGTGCTCATGGATCATGTGAAGCAGTGCCACGCCCAACATATATGGTGCCATGTATGGAGAAACATAAAACTGCTAGGGTACCCTCCTAACTGGTATCCATCATAATGCTGCAGGTGTAAATATTAATCCCTAAAGGTCTAGTCAACTCCTTCCTTCACGAGGTCCCCAATGCTATGCTGTAGTTGTAAATATAAGTCCCTGTTAGTTTAAAAGACCACCTCCTTGTCAATGTACGCTATGCCACTGTGTACCCCTGGTGATGGCAAGTGGCTCAGACCCACCTTTCACCTTCATATCTGGCTGGTGTCTGCCTCATTGTATTAGTATAGCATGCTGCTGTGTAGTGATACAGTACTTGCAGTACATCTGACAGAAGAAGAAAAAATACGTCTGATGAAGTGCATACTGTGCATGAATGTGGACTTAATTTTGTACAACAGATATCATTTATCCCTCTCAATTGTTTTGATTCCATCAATCTGGAAGAAAGCCCTGTTCATCCACATACATAAATCAAGGGATCCTAGTGACATAGAAATTACCAATTTATCTGTTTTGAGTATCTTCATTAAAATGTAAGAACATCTAGTCCATGAACTTTGTACTCAGTCCAGTTTAAAACCACATAGTTCTACATTATACAATAGCAGAAAGGGTTTATGAGAATCTGATTGGTGAGTGAACTACTGTACTTGAACAGTGATATTATCCCAGCACAACTTCACTGTATCAAGGTCCAGCAGCCACATAACCTGTTCACAATTTCACATGTGAAGGAGTCAGTCCACACACTTTCCTCACATACTGCAGTCCAGCCATCCAACCTGCCTTCCCGCCAACACACACAAAATGAACATTATTCCTGGACTTCTTGTCAGACCACACATTAGCAGTAAAACAACTGCAAAGACAAACTGCAACTTGTTAAAATTCATGCTCAGCTCACAGTGCAACTGAAGTGGGTGTATGTGCTTACCTCTCAGTTCATCACTTGGTACAGCTTGCCATTCTCCCAGTCCCACATCAGCCACAACCTTCCAATAAATATATTTTATTATTGGTGGTTACTCACTTTTCATGCTCTGTTCAAAGTACCTGGCTAATTAGTCTCCTGGGAACAGTAGCTGAGCATGCAGCAGCTGAACAATAGTACAGTGCCAGTAGCACGTGCTGCACTCCCAAATCATGATTGCCATTTTCAGTTTTCTCCCTCCCAACTCAATAATTCAAATACAGATTGTCATCCCTCCATTATTTAAGCACAGATCCCAGTCCACATGCAAATATCAGTCAATTCAGACTGCAAAAAGTACAAAGCTGCAGTAATACAGTAGAAAAAGTGGAGGAATGTGCAAATACACTAAATTAATATGCAGTGCTACCTATTGGCCAAAATAAAAGAACATGTACCTCCACATTCAAAATTAAGTCAAAATCTTTTACAAGGTTTTTGTAATTTTTAAATAAACAAGCTATTGTATAATAGCAATAATGAACTCAGGGATGTGTATTGTGATGGGATAATGCCACTTCTTAGTGTTGAACATGACCTGCTTCCTCATGCTTCAAGCCACCGAGATGTGATGTTATCCAACCACAACAAACAAACTATAATGCATTATTGCTTAAATAATTGCATTCTCAAGATATGAAATGGCATAGCATTAGGCCTGGACAAGAGTCACTTGTATTTATTGAAATTATTTAAAAGGTTCCACTACACCCTACTTTGACCTTTCTTCCTTTTTACAGAACAAAATTGTTTATTGGGTGACTATGCTGTTATTCCTACAGTTTGACAGGAAGTTCATATAGCTATGATATCGCTAGTTACCAAACTAATTATTCTACGCCACTGGAAGGGAATTGGTCCAAGACATTTTGGAATGGTGGTAGGAATTCTTAAAAGCCCTTATTGTGGAAATGGCAGTGGCTTTTGTCAATTTCACATGGAGGAAGTTCCAGAATTGCTGGTCTACATTCTATGCCACTATTAAGTAAGCACTTCAGGTATCAGAGTTTGCCTCTATTCCCTCTGTATATATTACTCATCCTCCTCCATAATTTTTTCCTTATATCTCAGTTATGAATTTATCTTTTCCAAGTCACACAGTTGCCTCTCTGAGGTTTTATGGAGTATGTGCATGGCGGACCAGGGAAGCTGGGTTCTGAGGTGGCTGGGGAAGGTTTGGTAGGGTTATTTCAGTTTTGTCATGTAAAGTTGTTTGGTTGTAATGTTTCAATGTTGTGCTTATGTATATTGTTGCTGTCTTTCACAGGTGTGCATTCTTGATAATTTTAATAAAGTATATTGAGTTGCAAAAAGATTCCAATAAATAAACAGATACAATACATTGGGGCCTAGCACCCATTCAAGCATTGTTTAGAGTAAAGTACAAGTGAACATTAGTAGAAAGTTTCAAAATTACATAAGTATTCATCTGAAACATACAATAACTGTACAGACATTGTCATCAAAATATGCTAACAAATTTTTTTAGTTATTTAGTTTTTGTTTACATGAAATGGAAGGCTACAGAATACTGTTTATTTTAGCCTTGTCCGGGGTAGGGGATACAGATGCAAACCAACATAAATTGAACCATATTAAGCTGCCAGAGGTATTTTAGTGACTGGGGAAATTTTGCATACACACGGAAAATTCCCTACTCTCCTGTGGGGACCCCTTTCATCCTGGCCTTGCTGCCAAGATGGTGGTCTCTGGAGTTTCAGAGGTGGACATGGAGGTGTTGGAGGCAGAGAGATGGTCTCCTCCCTGTCTCTGTATTGAGAGAGACCACAACTACTGAAAATATTATCTTGTTGCCTACTGAAAAGATTTCTTATTTATTTATTTATTTAAGAGATTTACCAGGAAGGCATACTGAGCAGAGTACCGCTCGATTCCAGATGTGCCCTGGGAGTAAGGGGTTACAAGGGTGTAGTACATAAATACATAAAGCACAAAATAGAACATACATAAGTTGTAGATATCCATCAAAGACCCAAATGGATGGTAGAAGTTGCTGAGATGCATGTAGAGATTATACAAAGTGAGGAGTAGTTACAGGCAGTATTTACAGGCAGTGAATACAGTAGCAGTATTTACAGTCAGTGATACAGTAGCAATAACAGCAATTTCATAGTGAGAGTCGATATACCTACTAGAATGGGTAGGTGAGAATAACAAACAGTAACAGAGGAGGGTCAAAACAAAATGACGTAGGGTACTGATTTAGCCATGGAGACCAGGATAGCTGATAAGGATTGAGCAGGAGTTTAGCGATGGGGAAAGCATAAGCAGTTGGTAGCGAAATGCGATTTGAGGAGGGCATTTCGGTGTGGAGTGCTTGTGGTGTGTCTGATGTCGGCTGCTAGGGAGTTCCATAATTTGGGGAGTCTGAAGCTGAAAGCAACCTGACCTGATTGGGTGGATCTGTGAGGGATGTGAATAAGTCTAGAGTCAGAGTTCCTGAGATCATAGGTAGGTGGGGAGGCGGCAGTTAGGGATGTCGATAGGTAGGAGGGCAGCGTCGTGACCAGAATTTAGCAGTGATTTTAGTGCAGTGCAGCAATTGCCGATTTTAGAGTGATGGGAGGTCAAGTGATTTGTAGAGGTTGCAGTGGTGGGTGTTTGGCAGACAGTCCAAGGTGAACCAGCAGAAGGAGTTATAAATAGGGTCGAGCCTGGCTAAGGATGTTTGGAGGGCAGCACCGTAAATGACATCGCCGTAGTCAAAATTGGAAGGATCGCTTTTGTAACATTTCTTGCCTGGTTTGTAGGGATGCAGAACTTGTTCTGATAGAGAGCTCCCAGCATGGGATGTAATTTTTTGCAGAGCCTCTACAAGTGTTGAGAAATCAAGGTGCTGATCCAGCCAGGCGCCAAGATACTGATATGAGGAGCTGACCTCAAGCAGGGTCCTATCAAGGTAAAGAAGGTGGGCGATCCTTAGCCGGGTTAGCTTGGCTCGGGATCCAAAGGTGAGGGAGACATTTTTTTTTGAGTTAAGGAATAGTTAGTTCTTAATGAACCAGTGTTGGATGGAGTCAAAATCCTTCTGAAGGAGAGATGCTACAGTGGTTCCAGATGGGCCAGAGGCAAATATCACTGTATCGCCTGCATACATATGGATACCAGAATGTGTGCAGACAGCAGGCAGGTCATTGAGGAAAATTGAGAAGAGCAGAGGCCAAGTACAGACCCTTCAGGTACGCCACTGGTGACAGGGAGGGGAGGATAGAGCTGTACCGATGTGGACTGTTTGTGACCTGCCTGACAGGTATGAATGGAACCAACTGAGTGCTGTCGATGTCAGACCAGTTTGGGCAAGTTTAGATATCAAGAGGGGTGAGAGACTGTGTTGAAAGCTTTTGCTAGATCTATAAAATAGCTGATGTAATGTCCCATTGTCAATGCCTGTAAGGATGGAGTTGGTGAGATGAAGGAGGGATGTGGTGGTGGAGTGATTTTTCCTAAGCCAGCTTGAAAGGGGAGAAAAGAGATTGTATCAAGATAGTTGTGTAGCTGGGATAGAACAAGGTGCTCTTGAATTTTGGCAAGGATGGGGAGCAGAGATATAGGCCGATAATTTGAAGGGAGGAGGGTCCCCTCCTTAGGGAGTGGAATGACTGTGACCTGTTTCCATTTTGTACTGAACCAAGTTTAAATGACAGATTATAGAGCGTGGCTGGGGATAGGCTATGGCCAGGGCTGAGAGTTGAAGCATTTTGAGTCTAATCCAGATGGACATTTTCCGTTGGTTGTGTTTAGAGAGTGTAGAATTTTTAACACCTGGTCAGGGTGACTGGGCGGAGCAAGAAGGAGGTCGGGGAGGTGAGTTAGGAGAGTAGGGGTCCTTAGGGAGATCGAGTGGAGGTGGGTGGGGTGGGAGGAGAGAAGCGAGGCAGTAGTGGTGGAGAAGTGGTCATTAAGCTGATGCAACCTGGCGAGGTCATTTATGAATCTGCCTGCTAGGTTGAGAGTGGGGGTGGGGGTTGGGTTGGCGGAGTGAGGAGGGATTTTATGGTTCCAAAATTGAGATGGGTGGGCGCGGTTTTTTTGTGAAAGTCAGTTTGAAGTAATTAGATTTGGACTGATGTATGAGATGTGTGCAGGCATTTCAAGGACTGGTATTCTGTTGTGTAAGTGAGAACCAGTGGTCTTGAAAAGTTTCCAGACCCGGTCTCTGGCTTGGAGTTGTTCCATGAGTTTTGAGGTTACCCAGGGTAAGTGGGAGCTCCTGACTCTGGATCTCTTTAGGGGGCATATATGTCCCAGATAGCAAGGAAATTTATGAAAGTAGCCAAGGTCTCATCCAAGGAGGTGGCGCTAGGGATGGGAGACCAGTCAATGGTGGAGAGGCGTATAGAAGTGCTGGCAGATCCAAAGATTTGTAGGTTCTGCAGTGCAGCAGACGGTGGGGGGCAGGGGATGGAAGATTTTACGCACTACGTAAATCATGTGGTGGTCGCTAAGGGAGTCGGGTAGGAGGCCTGCTTTGAGTATCCTGTGTGGGTGGGTAGTGAGTGCCCAGTCCAGTAGTGTGTGTTCTTAGATTTGTGGTTTAGGCGGGTGGGTTCACCTATTTGCTGGTGCAAGTTTAGTGCATTTACCTGGCAGCGTGCCTGGATGCAAGCACCTCCCAGCCAGTTCAGATTGAAATCCCGAGGTTGTGGAGTTCTCCGCCTTCTGTGAGGGCCCTCAGGTTGCCCTAGGTGTTCAAGGATGCAGGTTAGTGGTGTGTCGGTGGGCAGTATGACCCAGCTATGTACACTGGGATAGAATGGGGCAGGGGGATTTTGATCAGGAGGAATCCATGATTATTGAGGGCGTTGGTGAGGTGATTTCTGAAAACTGAAGCTTTGATGTGACATACAAGCAACACCGCCACCTTCTTTCTCCCTGCCTGTCTTGGCGGATTAGCTAGAAATCGGGTATAGAATTCCTCGTTACGGTGATGGGGCTTCAGCCATGACTCTGTGATGATTACAATGTCAGGGCAAAGGGTAAGAACAGTTGTTTGTAGGGCAGCAATTTTATTTGGATGCTGCATATATTTAAGTGCACGATTTTGAGACCTTTAGGGAGGGGTGCGGGTTGAGCTGGTGGTGGGGTGGCCATGGGTGCCTGTGGTCCTGGGTTCCATTTGACGTCCCCAGCTAAGAATAACAGGAATATCAGGGCATTCCTTAACTGGAGCATGATTTTAATGGTGCACCCTCGGGTAGGTTAAGATGGGGTTAAGTTTGTCTTTGGGGCTAAGAGGATTGAGGGATATAGGGCAGGAGCTGCAGCGTGGAGAGGGGAGAGGCCCTAGGGTCCAGTAGTGCCCCAGGTGTAGGTAGTATATAGGTGGAGCAGAGGAGGAGTGGGGTGTAAGCTTGAGAGTGAAGGCAGGCAGTGGCACAGGGTCTGGTAGGGTAGGGTTGTCTAAGGTAGGGAGGAGGATGAGGCTATGCAAAGCAAGGTAATAATAGCAGTGAGGAACTGCATTTTTTATGCTATCTAAAAACCAAGTGGATTCCTTGTGTGCAGGAGAAACACAGACTGCTCAGCGGTGGCCGCTAGTGGTGGAGTAGTATAGGGACTAATGGTAAAGTGGGCTTCTGTGGATTTGATTATTTCCTGCTACTGCTGTGGATCAATGCAAGGAGAGCTCAGCCCAAGATACTTCCTCTGCTTCCCTGGTTCTGGATACGACATCTACCGCCTGAACTTCAATCAATTTTAGTAAGCCTTCCTTTCTACTTCTCAAAATGTGGATTTACTTCTCTGAATTGAAGAGCAGCATTATTTTGCTATTAGACAGCGATTGTTAGCTCTTAAAACTCAGCCTGATTCCCTACCTGCAAAATCTTTCTAATGTCTCAGCATCTAACAATGTGGCTTCTAATGCTTCCTCGCTGATTTTGACACTTCCGCATTCTTTGTCAGTTTCAACAGTTTCTCTAGCTCACGGGCACCTACACAGACTGCACCTCCCATTCCGATTTCTTCAGGTACCTCTCATGCTGTTACTTTGCCTAATGCTTTACCTTCCTTTGAAAAGCCTGGTGTACCGCTGATGAAGGAATGGTCAGTTGAGTCAGCCCTTGAGGCGGCGGGTGGGAGAAGTATCCGGCTGTTGGGACTTGGCATTCTGGTTCCTCCCTATTCAAATGCGGTTACCAGTGACAACAGACTTTGTTGCTTCTCCACGATTCCATGTTACCGGATAATTCTTTAGACCTCTCCCTGCCTGATGAACTTCTCCTGACTCAGAATCCTACTTCATGTTTGGACCTTTCACATCTGAACAAACTTGACACCAAACTCCCCAGGGCTGTGGGTCTCATCCTCAACCTGTTGTTTCTACTTTTCTTAATCTGTCACTAATTCTAAATTGTATGCTGCTTGTTTTCAACCTCCTGTGCAGCAAGCCAAAAGACACAATGCTGTCTGACTACAATACTTAGGGGATTATCTGAACTACAGATCTTTTTTTTGTTGGTCCCACCCTCTTAAAAGACTCAATGAAGTTTGCTGCTTATGAAATACAAGCTTTAATACATTTCTCTGAAACGCATTTTGATGTTAGTTTTAAGGCCTTAGCTGGTTTAGAAAAATTTTGGAGGAAATTTCATGAGCTCAAAACATCTCCTTTATGGCCCCTTTTAATGCTATTCCTTTGACTTAACCCACACAGAAAACTGTTGCCATCTTATTTTGTAATGAGGTGTGAGTCTGAATGATATTACTGTGTGGTTAAAACAGAGATGTACTTTACTTTCTGATCCTGAGGCTATTTTTGATTCAGAGAATCTATGGACTGGTGGGTGGAAAGCAAGGGTTATCCTTTGGACTTCTGATACTGGGATTCAGCACCTACCAAATAGTTTTATGCTAGGAAAGATAGGGAGTACTTTTTACCCTGGTCAACCTAAAACGTGCTGCAAATGTGGCTCTAGTAACCATATCAGCAGCATTTGTGACAGGGTTAAATGCTCTGTCTGTGGAGCTATTGGACATACGGGTTCCCAATGTGTGAAAGAACCCCTCTGTGTCCTTTGTGATGAATTAGGCATACCTTTCGAACATGCACCTGGGCAGTTCATAACTCCCCGACTCTTGCTGATGGGGAGGAACAAAGACTGCTCATTACAGTTGCACAATGCTCCAGACTGAAGAGCACATTTTCTGTGCTTCAGCATATCCCCACCAATCTATTACTCCTGTTGTTGATACCCCTTCTTTAGTTAGGAACAGCCCACTCCTGTCCAAACTTCTGAGTTGCCTACAACTCATTTAGTACACCCTACTCCTGCAGTCACAACTAACGTTTCAACCCTGAAAGAGGTACCTTCTCCTTCATTCCCTAGCACTTCAGTGACTTCTATGAACCCCCCGAACCCTCATTAGAGTGACACGGGGTCAAGAGAGGTAATTTACCTTCCTCTAAGGCTGTGAAATCCACCACTATAGCTCAAACCAATAAATTTGAGTTGCTGCGACACCCTCAGGATAACATGGACTCTGACACTTCTTCTGTCTTATAATCCCATCCTGAGGTGACCACAGACACAAGTAGCCATTGACAATTTGGGTTCTCAGAAATGGAGAGCAAAGGTGAAATTGAAACACAGGGAATGTACCCTAGGAAAGGTAGACCCAGGTGATTTCTATTTTCTGATTTTGGTTTGTTTTCTCCATTTCAAAATGTTGTCTGCTTTCTCTGTACATACTGTTAATGTTAACAGTATTAAAAACAAACTAAGAGGAATGCAGTTTTTCTTTTTGTCCAGCTTAACTGCAGGACTCATCCTTTTACAGGATGTATGATTCCACACCCTTACAGAGATTTGCAAGGCTAAACATGCCTGGATTTCAGGACTTCTTATTGGTCTTTTGGGCAAGAACCCTGTTCAAGTTTGGATTTTCTGTTAGTATACCAAATGTTACCATTATAAAATGTTAGATTTATTCCCTGACCAACTTGTTTTATTGGATGATTTGATTTCTTCTGTCCATTTTAGGATAATAAATATATATGCTCCCAAATAAAATCCTCAGAACTGAATTACTGAAACTTATACAAACTTACTTGTACACATTTATGAATGTTGTTTTTGAGGTGATTTCAATTGTGGTTTATCCACCAAGGATAAGACTTCTACCTCTAAAACTACCAAATTGTTTTGTGATATGAATTTTCTCAGACAGTTGATTCATTTTACAAAATTACAGTATGCATAATTATCCTTTACAGGCCAGCATACTCCCACTTTTCACAAAGGACCCCTAGCAACCCGTATTGATTTTTTTGTTTATCTCCTCTCATCTACGCCTTTCTGATGCTGTCATTCAGGTTGCAGAATTTTCTGACCATAATTTATTATCTATTTCCTTTGGCCTTCCATGAAAAAAATATTTTGGTCCAGGTACCTGGAAATTGAACACTCCTTTTTAAATGATTCACAATTGTTATGTCAATTGACCAATTATATTAAGAATCGAAATCTTCCATTTTCTTATATGATATTCCTTGGAATTGGTGGCATGAAACAAAAATGGTATTCGGACTTTATTCAAATGGTATAGTAAAAATCAACATGACTCCTATATTTTCATAATCATAAAACTAGACATCAACTACAGAAACTCCTTACTTGTCTCACGTGATTGGTCATCATTTCTCTGAACAAATTAGTAATCTTAGACAGTTTTTGATGGACTATCACCTTCTGAAAGCTTCCTTCATCCAGCACCAACAGCATTTTGGGACCTCTGGTACCAGTGACATTTTCTGCCTATATGCTAATATTAGGAAAAGGGTTGATTGTAAAACCTTTAATACACTTTTTAATGATAACTCTGTAAACTCACTACTATTTCAGATATTAGACATCGAGTTACATGTTATAAGGAGAGGATGCTTGGTCCTATACCTCCTCCCTCCACTAATATTTTAGGCTATCTTTACCTCATCCAGATTTCTGACATCCCTCCTCTGTTGTAAATATGTTAGATAGTGAGATACATGCTCAAGAAATACAAGCAGTGATCAAGTCTTTACACCCAGGAGTAACACCAAGCCTGGATGGCCTCCATAATAAGCTCACTAAAATATTATCTGCTGACCTGTGTTCTGAATTGGCAGGAGTACATAATTAAATTTTACAAAATTATAATCTCCCTTTGGATTTCAACATGGGTTGTTTGTTTTATTTATATAAAAAGGTGATGAAAGACTTCTTTCCAGTTGGAGACCTTTGTGTCTTTTGAACACTGATTTCAAGATTTTGACTAAAGTTTTGGCACTTAGACTTTCCAAATTGGCCCCTATGTGATCTCCACTGCCCAATCGAGCAGTGTCCCTGGGAGATGCATACAGTACCATATTATTTTACTTTGGGAATTAACTGAACATGGGAATTCAGTGCTTTGCAAGGCTTCATATTCTCTAGATCAGCATCGAGCCTTTGATTTTGTATGTCATGAATTTTTATGGTATACTCTATGCCCTAATAAAGTCCCTGAATGTACCCTACTATACTTCAACTGCTCTACCAATCTGCCACCATTGTCCCTTTGGTTAATGGATGGAAAGGTCCTTACTTCCTCTGCACAGAGGGGTTAGACAGGGCTGCCTCTTAGCCCACTCTTGTATGTTTTCTTTTAGATCCCTTACTTTGTTCCATCAATGTGGCTCACATTGTTCTGCCACTCCTTCCACTCCTCATTCCATTATAGCTTATGCAGATGACATGAGTGTGATGGTAGCAGACACTGCTTCTGCACATTCCACTTTACAGCATTGTGCTATATTTGGGTCTGTTTCTGTGTGACACTTCATCTGGATAAATGCATGGGTCGAAAACTGGGTCCTCCGTTACTGGGTGAGCTTGATATTGTTGGCCTCACAGTTAGTGATGAGCTGATTAAATTTTGGGCATTTTATATGGGAACAGTCCTTTGGACATCCTTAATTGGACTTCTAAAGTGGACTATGCTCAGTCCATGGTTTCCTGCTGGAATACCTGGAAGATGTGCAAGAAATAGATGATTTATATGATTAAGACTTATCTACTCCCTATATTCCTTTTTTTAGCATCGTCTTACCCCCAAAACAACTTGAGACCAGATTATTAAGTCTTTTATTCAAGCTTTATGGGGCAGCGCCTCAGTGCCATTAAATGCCCTGTCACGTATCTACCCATTCAGGAAGGTGGTCTTGCCACGGTTCAGCATATTTTTTTATACTAGCATTTTTTAATGAATAATATTAGGCCTCCACTAGTTAATCGAGATAAGGGTGGGAACCTTGGTTCCTTGATTCCTCGTGGTTCTTGGTTTCACAAGTGGGAACTAAATAAATTGACAGTTTTGAAACATTCTCCCCAGATCCCTGCTTATGTTAGGGATACCTTTCTTTGTCTAAAACAGTAAAGGTTACTAGCCATATGATGGCAACTACTTCTAGAAAAGCCTTATATAGATACTTAGTAGATCATGTCTGTTTAGATATTGTAGTTTTTCCCAAATGCCCAAGCCAGCATCTAAATGCCCTGTATGATTTACTACATAACTCTAGAATTCCCCAGAAGATGTGGGATTTACACTGGCTAAGTTGCCATGAGCGCATTAATGTTAAACAATCACAAACATAAACAACTACAGGACAGACTCTGTTCCAGACCTGGATGCCATCAGCAGGAAGAAACTATACCACACCTTTTCTTTTCTATTCTTATATAACTAGTTTTGAACCTTATTGGCTGCAAGATGGCGAGAACCTTTGTTTACTACAATAACTTATGAAATGTTGATGTATGTTTTTTACACCTTCTTAGAAACATTGGAATGTGAACACTTTGAGTCTGCTTTTCGTAATTATCAAATGGCATATATGGAATACTCACTGTCTTTTTAATTTAGAACAGCAGGATATATCTCTTGTTACCATTTTTCAGGGTATTGAATGAGATTTGAAAGACATGTATTTTTCTGAATTAAAACTTTTGCCATTGGTGTCTGTACTAGAATTATGGATACTGATGCCATGGATTACTGATTCTGATTTTCCTGTTACATAATTTTTCTTTTCTACATATCCTGTATTTCTTTCTCTTTTAAGTTGTTTTCTTCAATAAAACTTCCCATCCCTTGCAGTAGGGTGCTGCTGCGATGGAGGTTGGTGTTTTGAAGCTCATTCTTCTGGTATACCTGTGGGTGTGCAGGTCTCCCAACCCACAGGTCCAGTTCAGAGAGACCACTGCAGTTGATGACACTATGATGGAACGTGAGAACACCCTACCTTCTGTTACATAAGATTCTGTGCGTACACCTCAAGGACTTTTGCCTCTGATGAAGTCTGGCTTGACCACATATTAAAGCAAAATAAATCATTGTGGTATGGTGGTTCTGAACAAACTACTGGAATGCATGCAATGGAATCAGTAAACCCTGTTACACAGCCTGAATCACTAGACCCTGGTGTTATGAAAGAAGCAGTGAAGGTACTGAAGGATCCGTGCTAGCTACCAATCATGCTGGCAAACTTTCAGCTGAGAGTCAGGTGACTCAGCCCTGTGATGCACAAGCATCAAAGGAATTCCTCATGCCTGAGTCAGAGTCAGTGAAGGAGACACTGACAGCTACTGCTAGGCCTTTGTTGCTAGAGGAAACTCTGTCTGAACTAATGGAGACTGCAGAGCCTGTGAGTACTATCTTACAAACTGTACAATGAAGTGACTGTTTTCAGCTGCTGGGGCTTGGTTTACAAAAAGGCAGAGATGGTGAAGTAAATAATCCTCAGCTGCACGGTAGCTTCCCATTCTCTCTAGAGTGTTCCTTGTTGAATGCGGGTGGAAAAGGTGAGAGGTAGGCATTTGGATTCCTGATCCAGCACACAGTCGATACCAGGACAATCTGCTTCAAAGGACACTACTAAGCAGTGTATTGGTGTGACTGATAAGACTAAGAAGGAAAACAGACTTGAGAAGCAAGCAGATAGACATGAAGAAGTACATGCCATATTAGAGAATGAATTGCCTAATTTTACGATGTCTTCCTCCTAATATTCTGAGGGTTATGCCACTAAGCCTGCAGAGTGGGGAGACAAGATGGATGATGAACACAAGTTCCCCATAACCAACCTGACTTTACTGAACAATCAAAAACTGAATGGGAGCATTTTAGACATAAAGATCCTTTGCTGGCCCCCATAAATATGTCATGCTTAGCTTACAATATTTAGAGGGTTTAGAAATAACACAAGATCATTTATATGTGGGATGAAGCTCATTGAAGGTTTTGTTAGCTTTTTTCAAATGAAATGCATGCTTTAATACATGTCTCAGGTATTACACTGTATGATGTTAGTTTTAATACACCACAAGGTTTAGATTGCTTTTGGTCAAAATATGATTCTTTAAAATATACTGATATGTGGTTACCATTCAAAGCTACCCCCATGAGTAAACCCTCAATTAAAAATGTTACGGTACTGTTTAGGAATGAATCTGTGTCAGTCCATGATATTTCTTACTGGATGCAACAAAATGTAATGTGCTTGAATCTGCACAACCAATATTTGATGAGGAATGTTTATGGAATGGGGTTGGAAATACAAAGTGCGTTTGAGAAATAACAGCTTGGGCCCTGTACATTTAGCTAACAGTTTGTTCCTGGGGAGTGAGAGGGCCATTGCTTTTATCCCGGCAACAAAGGCTTGTTTTAAATGTGGGGCCTACACACATTTAGGTACCACCACGACAGGTGAAATGTAATCTTTTCTTGTCCTTTGGTCATCACAGTTCTGATTGTAAGGAGATTTGAAATGTAATTTGCATGTGGACACGGACATACATATAGATCCTGTCCGTGGGCTACACATAATCGCACTGATCATAAGAGTCAGGATGTTATCATTCAGGAGGCACAAAAGAAAGAGATGACTTAACTGAGAATCTTCTCTGAAAGATCTCCACCTGATCATACAACTCATAATACCCCACCCCCACCCCGATGTAATTGTAGTGGACAAGGATGAAAGTACCCTAGACCCTGCAGAGCCAGTTGTTCTTTCTGAGGCTGATACCCTGGTAACTATGCCAATGGCTGAACCTGAAGAAGTAGAAATAGTGGTAGAAATCCTTCTTCCCAGACTGTTAAAAATATGGCAAAAAGATGTATGAAACAGTCTAAGCCTCGACCAAAAGTAGCTAGGTCCTATGCATCTGAAGATCAAGGGATTTTGTTAACTAACAAGTATGAGATATTGGTAAAAAAATATACAAGATTCGGAAGAGGGATGAGATTCTGAGGTCTCTTCTTTAGCTCTTCACTCTTCTAAGTCAGAAGGAGAATTGCAAGAACCTAGGGTAGATAAGGAAAGGAAAATAAAGTTGGTGCTAGAGTATGGAGAAGCTCCAGGTTAAGAAAACCACCTTAACTTTACCTTCCCTTTCTTCCTCAAGGCCTTATTCACAGATTAGCATAACAGTGGTGAATGTTAATAGTATAAGGAATACTAAAGAAGATTGATCACAATGACTGTCTTAAAAAACTTAGGATGTGATATGTGTTTGTTGCAAGACACCAGATTAAACACAGATCCTTTGGTTAGATCAGCACAAAAGCTATGGTGTTGGGGCCTCTCATTTTTAAATTTGGAACTGAGGTTTGTGATGGGGTAGGAATTTTATTTAAGGGGATGGGTTTAAAGTTTCGAGAATGGTAGACATTTCTTTAGGAGGGCTTTATTATTGGACTTCACATATAAAGGGGAGGGTTGGAGGTTGATAAATATTTATGCTCCCTCACTAAAAGGACAGGATTACCCTTTGTCATACAATTAAGCCTTTTCTGATTACAACTAAGCATATACTTTGGGAGAAGATTTCAATTGTGTTGTTGATAGACATGATATAAGTGTTGTGACTAAGAAACTGTTCTGTGATTCTAATTGTCTGAATGTATTGATGCACAGTGTAACTTCAAGATTCCTTTAGAACCTTACATGATGAGGGCACTATAGGGAGCTTTATCCACTAGGATAGATTTATTTTTTCCAGAAACATCTATGTATTCATGTATTCATATGGCAGAAACGATTCCTTTAGAAACTTCAGACCATGTTATTCTCCATGTTATAATGGGAGGCATAATAGGCCCTCAATAGAGCCGTAGTTATTGGAAATGGAATACTACAGTATTGCAGGAGAAACAATTGATTGAATCAGTCACTGATTTTTAAAAACTAGGATGTCAGTGGCTGTATTGGAAAACAATATTAGTTTCTACTGGGGTGCTAAACAGGGTTTGAAGTTGTTGTTCCAAACCTACTCTACCAGACATCATCAAAATCAGTATAAAGCATTCCTCAAGCTCCATTTACAGTTGAGTAAAATGTATTCTGTTATCAACACCCAGCATATGAGCTTAATATCCCAAGTTCGAACCTAAAAATGAAATAGCGGGATTGCAATATTCAAGGGCTTCAGCTTTGCTGAATGAACTCAAATTTGCTCTCCTGGAAAAACTGGGTTCAGTGATGCCTTTAAATGTTGTTTGAAAACATCTGATAGGTTTATAGCATCAGTTAGAACTGAGGATGGTACTTTAGTATCTAAAGGCCAGCTATCTTGCACACTGTAGCTAATTACTTAACTAGAATGTATACTGCCCCTCCATAGATGAACAGGTCCTAATTGAATTATTTGCAAAATGTGATGTTCCAGAACTGCCTAATATATATATATATATATATATATATATATATATATATATATATCAGAGATCTCATTAAACCTATTACTATAGCAGAAATTGAGTTGGTTATTGGTAACCTTAAAGGAAATACTGCACCAGGTATAGATATTCCTTCTGAATTTTATAAAGCGTTGGTGATTTATTGAAATACATTTTAGTAGTAGTTTATAACTGAGTACTGGGCAGTCTAACAGTAGACTTTCATTTGCATTGCAATTCACATTTAGTGTTCAAACATAGAGAGGATGGATTTCAATAATTGGAGGTCTTTAAGCTTATTGAACACTGATTATATAATATTTTTGAAAATTTTGCAAAATCATTTAGTTAATGCTGCATCAGTACTGCTTACATTGGCCCAAATATGTACAGTGCCAGATCGTTCGATACAGCTCAACCTACTATTAATTCAGGAAACGGTTGAACAGGGAAAAGAGGAGGCAATGAGGGTTATATCTTGTCCTTGGACCAAGAGAAGGCCTTCAGCAGAATACCATTGATATATTTTATGTGTACTGACCCATTATGGCATCCACCTACCTTTGTAACATGAATTACTTTGCTTTATGAGACTGCAAGAGGCAATTCCTTTGATTAATGGGCAGTAGAGGACATACATTAATATTTTCCATAGGGTACAACAAGGGTGTTCACTTAGCCTTTGCTTTATGTAATTTGTTTAGACCCTCTATTTCAGCTTTTTCAACAGGATTTGTGCATCAGAGGCATTAAACCCTTGGGGAGGGTGGAGGCACATGTGATAGCATATGCTGATGACGTTTGTGTAATGGTTGCAGATCAACAGTCGGGGAACAGGTAGTAGAATTAATTGATAAATATTCTAAACCAACAGGGGCTCATCTAAATAAGGGAAAGAGTGTTATTTATCCATTGGTGGTAATATCTCTCGCAGGGTGTATGGCATGGCATAAAGGTATCAACAGACCCTTTTCAATGTTTAGGAGTGTGATTTGGGAGGGGCAATAATAGTGTTTTAAATTGGAAATTAAAAATAGAGCAGGCTTCATCTAAAGATACTATATGAAGTCTTGGCAACAAACTAAAAGAAAAAGGTGGCAGTTGTTAAAACATCCTCTGCCATGAGTTTTGGAGGCTCTACTCTTGAGTTTAGTCTTTCAGTTAGTTTGGGAAATCATTTAAATCCCATTAAATGAGAGGTCCTATATTACCGAGTAGGTAAAGGAAGTTTAAATTTAATGAATTCTGTAGTATTCTTTTATAGTGTTTTTTCCTACTAATTTACGGATCTTACAATACCAAGTTTAGCACTTTGGACATTATATGCAAGCTAGTGGATTAGACCCTATACCAAACATGGGAGGAACAGGGGTTTTATCAGCTCAGGTCAAGACCAAATGCATCTTCTTTAGGGCAGCCCTTGGGAAATTAAAGCAATGGAAGCTACTGATGAATATTTTGAGCTTAGACTCCAATTTAATTGGTTAATGCTACAATACAAACTCAAGTATGCATATCAATGGTTGTTTTAAAGATGTCACTCCAAATTTCCATATAAAAGTGTTGGAGTCGTTAAGAGATCCTTGTATTCCTCCAAGGGTATGGGATGTCACATGGTTATGTTCCCATTGCCGTTTTGTTTGTTAAAGATAATTCAAAAGACAAAAGAATAGAAGAACGTATGTGCCCTAAGGCTAAGTTGTGTGGCACAAGAAGAATCTGTGTCTCATTTTCTCATTCAATGTCTTTTGTATGTGAACTGTGAGCAACATTAGTGCATGTATGGAATAACCCTCAATGGCAGAAGGTAACATATGTAGAAGTGTTTGGTAGTTTCCATTTGGGGAGACCATGGTTTGGAAAAGGGGTGGTACATTTGATCTTTTCATTCATTAAATTTATATTATGGCAATCCAGATGTAAGTTTGTCTTACAACACATATGTCAAGAACCAAAGACAGTTAAGTTTGTCTTACAACAAATATGTCAAGAACCAAAGACAGTTATTAACATTATTGAACATGAATTATGTAAACAATGTCTGAACAGCAACATGTGTCTTACAGTGCATGGGTACTTCGTTGGAATAATGTTCCCTTTATGAAAGATAAAATTGGATAAGTTGTTTTCTTTCATGTTGATGTCTACTAATTTTGTTATTCTTCAGTACAGGTATTGTTGTACACTGATTTCATAATATGTATTGTTCAGTTTCTTTCAATATAATTTTCCCTACTCTTTACTCTATAACAACTATAAATATCAACAGCATTAAAAGTCATAATTAATGATCACTGTATTATGTATGTTACAAGAGGACTTTTAAGGTGCTGGATTTAGGCTCTAGTCTCTTTGGGGTATGGGTTTGGATCCTACCACTGCCACTGACACTTTTGATGGGCAGACTAAGTGGGCCAAGCGGTCCTTATCTGCCGTCAAAGTCTATGTTTCTGTGAGGGAAATAGTGGCATATATTGCATCCAAGACACTAGATTTAAATCTCAATTTGAGTTTAAACAAGCCTCTAGACTATAGTCTAAATGCCTCTCATTTTGGTCTATTGGGGAAGAGCTTTGTGATGGAGTAGGCATACTTTTAATGACCTAGAAATTAAAGTTTCCAGATTAGTGGATATTCACCCAGGTAGGGCTCTGCTATTTCATTTCGCCTTTCATAATGAGTGTTTTAGGCTACTTAACATCTATGCCCCACCAGACAAAAGCCCTTAGAGTGTCTCTGTTTAAGCAGATTCAACCTTATTTTCACACATCTAGGTTGGTTATCTGGGCAGGGGACTTTAATTGTGCAATTGAAAGAACTGATAGAGGCCTTGGGACTGATAAGCTTTTGTGATACCGTAGCCCTTAAGAATATAATAAAAATGTAAACTTAAAGGATGCTTATAGGTCTTCCCTTTCTATAGGTGGTAGTACTCATTTTAGAGGTTCCTTTTCCACAAGGATCGATTTTATATTTCTATCCAATATCTTACAACTAGACAACATTAAATTGCAGACTTGAGAATTTTCTGACCATAGGTCTATCACTATCAGTATACTCTGGGATCAGTCTCCCAAAGTAAAAAGAATATTTGGAGACTTAATAGCTCTCTTTTAGATGATGAAAAAAATAAATTAGCCTAGAAAAGGAATTGGCAAGCAAGATTGTCTATTGTAGAGATATATGATAGTGCAGCCATTTGGTGGGAGGATACCAAGCTAGCTTGGAAATAATTTTCAGGTAGGACCAAAATATCTGCAAAAGAGGGTACCTTACATACTTACAGTTAAGAGGTCAACTACAGAAGGTAATTTCTCTCTGAAACTAATAAAGATAATTATGGTTCCCAAATTACAGCAATTAAAAAACAAGGGCAGGATTGCAAAGAAAGCCAAAAATCCACAGCTGCAGGAAAAGGCCTGCAACAGTGCAGAAACACAGTTGCGTGATATTCATATAGAAATTTTGAGCAGGTGTGGAATTCAGTAAAATTCCTGCAGCTACAGAATTTCAGCAGCAACGGAAATTTCACCGTGCTGAAAATCTGCAACTGTGGATCTGTAGCACCAGAAATAGATTAGGAGGCATAGCAACAGGTAAACTTAATTAATCAGAACAGCAGACTTTCACAGGGCTGCCACAGAGTGAAGCTAAGCACCCAAAAATAGGTCAGCAACCAGTCCCTCAACCTGGACCACTGCAGCACCATTGGTAGCAACAATACCATGGCACCACTTGGCCAACTGTTACTGCTGGTCCCACCTCCCTGGGATGTTCCTGTTTCCTGCAGGGGTAGCACTCACTGCAGGCTGGCCAGGTTCTACTGCCTATGGGGCTCCATCATGGGCTGCACTGTGTCTGGTGGTTGTGGCCTGTTGCCATTTATAGCAATGTGTGCTTTTGTTGCTGTTACAGCAGCCACAGTTATACTATCTTGGATGCTATTACCTCTGCCTCACCTCCACCTTGATTCCAATTGCTGGGGCACTACTGCAGTTTGCTGAGGAGAGTTACACCTCATTCCACTGTGTGTAACAGTTTTATGCACCTGCAGGAAAAATGGTTGTGTATAGCCTTTCAAGGGCTGTGCTTTACTTATTCCTCCTTTTTTCCTCAGAGACTTCTGCAGATGCACTTTTTCCACAGTCCTTAGTGTTGTTTTCTGCAGCTGCAGAGGGTTTTGTGAATAGCATTCAGTGCAAGTTCCCTTTGTTTCCATAGCTACGGCAGTTTTGGGGACTTAGGAAGGTTTGCACCTTCAAAGCTTTGTGAATCCAGCCCCAAATGTTTAATATACAGTATGAAAGGCAAAATCCCTTGAACAAGAGCTAGGATTTGGCACCAACATGAAAAAGAGCTCCACAGATCCATTTAAGGAATGCAAAAATAGGACAGTTCATAGGGTCATTACTAAATTAGTCACTGACTCTGGACAAACTGTCACTTTCCCCAGAGATATTTTGAATCAAGTAGACAAATATGTCCTCTCCATTTGTTGTAACCCCTTGGTTAGAAAATTTTGATTTGTAGTATATAAACCTTCCTCAAATAGAGGATGAAGATGGGGTTTATTTAACCTCTCCAATCATTGCTGAAGAAATTAAAGCAGCAATTAGTACTCTTAAAATAATTCGATCCCTGGCACAGATGGCATAGATTCCAAGTTGTATAAAACATTTTATAAAGATATAGCCCCTGCTCTGGAAGTAGTTTTTGATGAGATGTTACAAGATAAAGCTCTATCCAAGTCTATGGACCAGGCAAAATTGATCTTATTATTTAGAAAGGCACTCAAGGAGAATTAAACAAATTGAGGCCTTTAATCCTATAATACTGACTTGAAAATATTAAGTAAAGTGTTATTAGTCAGGCTAACAGCCATAGCTGGCACATTAATCAGCTTCTATCAGGCTTGTGCCATTCTAAGCAGATACCAGTATGACAATTTACTAATGTTAAGGAACTCTTCCAATCAGCCTCAGAAAACAAACTACAGGGATATGTGCTTGGAATTGATCAGGAAAAAGCCTTTGATAAGTATCCCATGAGCACCTGTTCAATGTGCTTAGAGCTTTTGGAATACCTACAGTATTTGTTAATTGGATACATGCCATGTATAGGAATGCTACAATAATTCCAAACATTAATGGATATGCAGGGAAAGAACAAAGATTAAAGAGAGGAGTCAGGCAAGTGTGCCCTCTTAGTCGCTTTTATATGTTTTAGTATTCACATATTTTGAGGAACATTGCTGCAAAAGCTCAATACAAGGATTAATGGTTAGCACAGATTCCCCACCAATTAAAATACTTGCATGTGCTGATGACTTGACACTTTGTTTAAGCATGACAACAAATGCCCTTGCCTTTACTGAGGCTTGTTCCACTTTTTCTATATAGTCTGGGTCTAAGATTTATTATACCAAAAGTCTGGGGTGGGGGTTGTACTAGGTAATACTCCCATTCCGATGGGTCATCATTTGCAGGAATACCTGCTCTAGTGGTATGATCTCTATTTTGGGTATAGTCTTTAGAGGAAGACATGCCTAAACACAATTGGGAGTTAGGATCACATAAAGCACACAGACTGGTAGCTTCTTGGAAAGGGCAGCAGATAGCAAAAAATAGAGGTTCTCCTAATTAAGACCCTTCTTCTGCCTGTGTTTTATATATTTATTATTCTCCCCAGTCTATAATTACCTGATTACTTAGCATTTTTAGGCCTTGTGGGGAAATAAGGTGAACCCTATTAAAGAGAACGCATACAGAAAAATACAGGAAGGAGGGTTAGACATGATAAATCATGTCTCTTTTATTGTAACATATTTGTGTCTTATAAAAATTTATGCTTTAAAACCGGGTAACATGATCTCAAATCCTATGTTCTGGCCTGGGTAAGTACTTGCTTAGTACCCTGATCACATAGTAAAATAGGGCTTTGCATAGAATTCCTGGCTTGCCTAAATATGGGTTGGAACAAGTCAAGAATTTGATTCAGTGGGGCATAACTAGCTCTCAGGTACAAACCAATGATAGAAAAGTTTGTATTCACAGCTACTCAAGAAGGAATATAAGGAAAATATTCCTTCCTGAATCTATGCAGAAAAAGCTCCAATATAATATTTCCTTATTATGATCTAGGAAATTGTCTGAATTTGTCTGGGATTCCATTTGGTTAGGACTATACAGTAGATTAAATGTAAAACACAATAACAAACACAAACAGGTACAAAACTGTACAAGAAAATCCTATACACAAATATTTGAAACACAGGCTCACTTGTTTTGGAGTGTGAGTATGTACAATTTTAGGGGCTTATCTTGCAAGGAATGGGAGGAACTATTATTTTCCTCACTGTCATACTCCACATTGTTGTATGGTGTTTTAATGGAGGATGGGGTAAATATTATGCAGACACATTATACATTATTTTTTCTGTGATCAGATATTTATGGCAGTTACTGTGCTTGGTCACACAGCAAATGTTGGTTAGTTAAGTGGAAATACTGAAAAATGTTCATGTTCTCTTCAGAAAATATTGATTATTGATTGTAAGAACTATTCCCCAGAGAAAGTGAAATTGTTATGGTTCAGTTGAAAAATGGACAATCCCCCATGAACTAAGGATAAATTGTTTGTAAATATTATGTATATACATGTTTGCTAAATGTTTCTTTTCTTTTTGTATTGCTTGATTTGTATTTTAAAGTGTATATTTTATATGTAGCCCTTCTTCTTAATAAAAATTCCCTACTCTTTGGTAGAGGCGCTATGACTTCCTGCTGGTATGAAGATGGACAATTTGAAGGACATGGATGTGGAAGATGTTATTCTTGGAGGAGAAGAAGAAGAATCACAAAATCTATATACAAGTGACCAAAGGAGAGATTCTAATATGAAATCGAGATACCAGCACAGAAACAGCAGACAACAACCTGATTCGAACTGGAAAGGATTTACAAGACAAACAAGAAAAAAAATTACCTGCTAGAACAACTTAATGAAGTGGAGCTACTTACTTAACAGAGAAATGCAAGCAGGAAGAAGAATGTAAGAGAAACAGCTGTTAAATTCATCACTGGAGGCTTCAGAAGAGGCAAAAGCATTCTCTACCATTTCCAATTCAGTGAATCACCAACTACATACCCAGATCTTCACTTGTGACTCACAGGAGATACTTGGACCAAACAATCACCCTTGACCTCAAAATAGGTGCCTGAAATGGTGTTACAGAATGCCCGATGGATTTGCACTCTCATAGGAAAGTGGATTCCAGACCGTAGTATCCCTTTACTAGGCTCTCCAAGTGCACTAAAGAGAGGAATCTTGACAGTTCAGCTGAACTGTCAAAACATCAGAAAAAGCTGTCAGCATCAGCTGCACAGAGCAGTAATATGACACCAGTTACAGACCAACCCAGCAAAAATGCATGTATGACTTTTTCAAACATGCTGACACTATAGAAGAAATATTTGTATGTGGCACAGACAGATACTTTAACCTATAACAGTTTTAGCAAACACTGTGGTGATGATGCACCAATGAAACTCTACCAGAAACAGAGCAAAGTACAACTCAAATGATAGTACCCCAACTGTAACTTATGCTAGCCTCCTTCAAAACCTGTAGAAAATGCTAAAAGGAGGCATACAGTACATATATTCTATATGGGTGGTATGAAGCTACAGCCACATAGGTTTTTGTTGGAAAGGCCTAATTGAGCAAAAATGGGATTTTCACCTTCAGAGGTTTACAGTCTGATCCACCTTCCGGGAGAGCACATTTGACATTAGTTTCTGATCAGAGACATTACTGGAAAGATTTTGGAAAATGTACATGGCTCAAAAACACAACCCCATTTGGTCTCATTTCCAGATTATATCTTTGACAAAGCCTACTATAAAAACTGTGACTATATTATTTTGTAATGAAGGAGTGAATGTGGCTGATATTATTTACTCAGTTTACACAGTCTGTATAGGTAGAAGAAGGCCATTTGACCCATCAAGTCTACCCCGACACTGTGTGGTATATTCAGTTACTAACCCAATTTTGTAGGTATTTATCTAGATTTTTAAAACTGTTCCATGATCTTTGAATCAACTACTGATTGTGGCATTTTATTCCATTGTTTTATTGACCTAATGGAAAGAAAGAATTTTCTTTTATTCTTTGATGCTCGTGGTACAAATAGCTGACTTGTATTACGTCGTAGTTTAATTGGTTTAGAAGCATATAAGCATATTTAATCCCACATTCCTGCATAAGATGTTCATTTTGAAATACGTTATGAAAAGCAATAAGTCACCTCTTACGCACCTAATGTTTAATGGGTATAAATTCAACCACTACATCTGGTCTCATATTGTAGGTTTCTCAATCTTGGAATTAACTTTGTTGCTTTTCTTGGACTCCTTCCAATAATTTAATATCTTTTGACATAAATGGTGCCCAAAAGCTGCACCATAATCCAAGTGTGGTCTAATATAGGCATTGTATAATGCAAGAACACGTGGTTCATGCCTACTAATAAAGGATTTTTTTATAGAATTTAAAATAAAATTTGCTCGAATAGCAATTAGTCTACAGTGACTTCCTGGGAGCAGTTGATTATTGATTAGAATCCTAGCTCTTTCTCTGACTGTACTTCCTTTACTAATTTGTTACTGAGGTAATACTCATTATGTACTGGCTAGAAAAGAAATGTGACATTCAAGGCACCCCAGAACCCATTATAGATCAAGAGAGTTTTTGATGGAGAGGGGGTGGTTTGTGAAATTTTGATAAAATTCATACAGGATACAACAGGAATTCAACATCTCCCAAAGTGCTTTTTTTCTGGGAGGGACAAGGGCACAATATTCTACCAAGGGCAGACAAGATATTGTTTCAAATATGGGTCCACAAGACACATTAGTAGTAACTGTGAGAAAATTAAATGCTCTGTGTGCAGCCTCTAGGTAATTCAGGATACCATTGCACTGCTATACCAGATGTAACTTATGAGAAGCAGAAGGGCACCTCTTTACCATATGTTTCTCAGTAGCACACAATAACAATAGTGCAGAGCACAGTGAGCAAGATTTTTCCATAAATAAATCTACAGAACCCAGATTCTGCCCCAACAAAATCCAGCAGTCCCAGAACACACACCAGATAACTCTAATCAGGACTCAGTGAGGTGATTGTTATAACTACATATGTACTGCAACCACACACAGAAACAACTACAGGACAAGCTATGAGCCTAGATCCAAAACCCAGAAGGGATAGAGACACCCTCCTGTACCAGAACAAGAAGGCAAATTTAAGTTAGTTAAAAAATAAAGAGGAAGGAAGATAACAGCCAGAAATACCATTACAGTCCAACAATCTCTCCAAAATCAGTTTTGACTCCACTCCAATGATGTGCTATAGACATGAGAATGATTCTATACAGCTTCCAGGCAATAATTCCTAAAAGACTGCACCTCTGAAACAGAAGAATTGGCAAAACCAATAAAATGCAAACCCAAAATAAGAAGATGGGAACTTGTTCTGGGGTCAACAAGAAAGTAACCTAATTTTGTGATACCACATGGCAGACTATGGGATGGTTTGAACTAACTGTTGCCTCTTTGAGAAACCAATATCATAAAATCTGATAGGAAACAAAAGAAACTTGCATTTTTGAGAACAACACTACAATATAGTATTCTTATGCAATACTGGACTAAAACAGACAACAAAATTCAATCTGCTCAAAATGCTTGGTATTGGGGAAAGACTTATTGGTCCATATGAGAGGATTTGTGCAGCAGACTAGGTATCTTTATTAATAACCAGACAGTTACTTATACACGCCTTGTAGATATTCACCCAGCAAAACTTTTATTATGAGATATTTTACTGGAAGGCAGAGAGTACCGGTTAATAAGCGAATATGCCATCAAACAACAGCTGGAAGAACAGATATTCTACAAAAGATTCAGCCTTTTTATTTACTTTTAAACAGGTTATTTTTTTGGGGGTGATCTTAATTGTTGAAAGGTTTAAATGAGTCACAGTCTTAACACAAAAAATAAATATTCTGTAATACAGCCTTTTGAACAAAGTAATAAGACAGACAGGTTTAGTTGACAACAATGCACAATAGGAAAAACTCCCAGACATACTTACCATAGAGGAACTATCTCACAACAATAGATTATATTCTGGTATCCCAGAATGTCCCTATAATAGCAGTAATCGCGCATCCAGTTGCAACTTTGGACCATGCTTTATTGAGTGTTAAAATTGCCAATATTAAGGATATAGAATCAGGGAAAAGCTACTAGAGACTAAACTCTAGCTTACTGGATCATACTGAAATTGCACAGTGCTTCAACCATATTATATCACAAGACAATCAGTTCAGTTTCTGTATGGCTCACTTTTTGATTGGTGGACATATATCAAACAAGATTTTACAGACTTTTTAAAATTAACAAGGAAAATAAATGGAAGACAAAAATAAGCATGCTGAACTAAGAAAAGATTTATATCATATAATTTATTTACAAAATACTACCTCATAAAATTACTCAGAACACATTGCACAAATCAGGCAAGAAATGGCCCTTATCAATACAACAGGATTAAATCATTAGAAAGCAGAACAACAATTTGGAACTCATAGTACACACGTACACACAAAACCCATTTGATAGCTGCACCACAAGGAAGAATAATAAAAAAATAAATAAAGGCATACAAACAGAAGAGGGACATATGGTTATGGATAAAAGGGATTCTAAGTGAAGCTGAACATTATATAAAACATGTATTTGAAATATCTACTACCGATCTGCATTTAGTGGACCACTGGTTAAAAGCAGAAATTTACCAAATGTACCCAAAGATATTGCCAAAATTCTAATTCAACCTATATCAAAAAAAGTGATTACTGCAAAAAAAAAAAAAAAAATTAAAACAGGTACTGCAACTGACTTAAATAATTTAAAACCAGAATTTTATATAAAAATATGTCTAGTTTAAGCACAGAACTAACTCAAATGTATAATGCCATTTTAACAGAAGGAAAAATGCCAGTGGAGATGTCACGAGGGCTATTGATATTTCTGTATAAAAAAAGGAACAAGACCCTATTATCAAATTGGAGACTGAGTACCCTACTAAACATAGACTTCAAAATCTTTACAAAATTTTGAGTAACAGACTGTCTCTCATATTACCTTATATTATACACCGACACAAGTGTGCTTGATCCCAGGATGGAAGATAACCAATATATTAATATTAAGTCAAGAAATATTAGAAAAAGGCATCAAGGCTCTATCACAGGATATGTATTGAGTTTAGATCAAAATAAAGCCTTTGATTCAGTCTCTCATGACTATCTCTAGAAGTTTATGGAATGCTATAGGATTCCATCATTGTTTATTTATTGCTACCAAAAAGTATCAGTAGTGCCATATATTGATTGATTGGGACACAATGACAGATATAAAAGAGATACGCCAAGGATGCCCTTTAAGTCCTTTATTATAAATTCTAACCTTAGATCCCTTAATTCAACGTATAAATAATGTGCCTAACATCATAAGCCTCTCAGGCTCCAGTCAGGACAAGGAAATCAAAACACTAGCATCGCTGATGATTTGGTGTTCGTACTAGCAGACCATATCTCAGTTTAACAGGCAAAAGACAACTACAAGATTTTCCAATATTTCAGGATCTTCTATCAATATCTCCGAAAGTATGTGCATCAGCCCTTCAAGAAGACTAACATAATAGGGATACCTGTCACAAATAAATATCTTCTTTGGAGAGGGATGTAGCCTTTTTTAATTGGGAACACATATTGGATAAGCTATACAGCAGCTAGAATAAAACTGTGGAATCAGTGATTAATGAGAAAAATAAATATGTTTATATGATTAAAGATATCTCATCCAAGGTTTTTACATCTGAGTCATGTATATCCACCTCCTAAGCAATTAGAATGTAAATTATATAGTTGTTTTTTATGGTAACTGGGAAGCAGGCTTAAACCTATAAAAAGCATCACCTATTTAAAGGTGTCTGATGGGAGCATTAACTTGATTAATTCCTTGGCCTTTTTACAGTGTATTTTTTACAAAACATAAGACCTGCAATATTAAACCTTCTCACAATATAGATGCTCTGTGTTCAGGACCACATTGGCACTATTTTGCAGGACTGGAAATGAATAAAATTATCCCACAACAAAAAAGATTCGGACCTGCCTCAATACTTCCAACATGGTATTGGGAAAATAAAACAATGGCAGAGTACCAAACAGACATTTATTCATACTAATAGGAAAACTTTTTATGAACATATCCAGGAAAGCAGATTTTAGGAAACTACACCATTTTAAAATAGACCAAGACAAGAACAAGAATACATGAGACAAATTCTTTAGGTCCCACAACCGGGACCCTCCCAGGCTAGTGGACTTGCTCATCCCAAGACAAGGAGACAAGAGCTTAGATCCACTGACTGTACACTGCCAGAAATCCCCAGGGTTAGGTCATCCCTAGGTCAATGGTCATCCAGGGTCACCCTCCCAAACTCTGGAACAGAGCTCCCTAGAGAGTTGCAAGACAGCCTCACCACTGAGGGGTTCAAGAGGGTTAAAAGCACACCTTGAAAGGGGCCTCAGTGCTGCTTCCCCATTTAGGGTACCACTAAGGGACTAAATGCAGGATGCCATCTCTGCTAAGAATACAGGGACCAGAATTTAAAGGTCAAGGTCCAACAGTCTGGGTGCAGAACTGTCTCTTGCACTTAATAAGTTAATAAGTGTTGATAGCCTGTAACTAATCAAAAGTATGGAGTTTTGGTTGTGTCAGTTTCTGTACTGTTTTGTTTGTTCTCTCACTCAATGTAAGCCTGTTACACTATGCATATCAAAAGCATTGTTTTTCTCTCCCTTTAGATACGTGTAACTAAACCCGGTCACCCCTGAAAAGGGACTGCAAGGTTCCAGTGGGCCTACCTGGTTACCCAAAATTTAAATTAATTAATTAATTACAGAACCCCAGACAAAATGTGTGATGTGGTATGGGTAACAGCACATGGGAAAGTCAATGTTAAGAATAACTTAAAATATAAAGATACATCAGAAAGAAATTGCCCAAGAGAGCAGTGTAAAGATCAGCCTGAAACCATAGACCACCTCCATTATGAATGCCCATACATTTTAGAATTTTGGGAAGTGGTAAAATTGAAATGGGGACGAGTCCCCATATTATAATATTCCATCTGAAGCATTGTTTTAGGCATTTCTAAAACACAGACCATGGCATTTTGCTCAACTTAGTTCTAGTAAACAAACCTCACCTATTTACCCACTCAGGCGTATTCTTTAATGATCTGGTGATCATTGTACAATAGCCTCTGTGAGGTCTGTTCCTGTAGCAGTCTCTTCCTTGAGGTACATCTTCAAAAGATGCCAGAGGAACTTTGATCCCCATACCTTCCTCTCTGACCTACAATCTGCTAAGTGGCAAGATTTCTATCTAGCCCCATCAGTAGACGGTGCTCTTCAGGCCTTCCAAAATATTGTGCTCGGTACTATAAATAAACACACTCCCTAGTCAAAATCAGTACTAAAAAGATTGTGTCCCTGGTTTACGGTTACCCTAAAGCTGCATTATTACATAAGGACTCCTATGGAAAAAGGCAAAGAAAAGCAAGCAGACAGCTGACAAGGCATTTTGAACTGCCAGAAACCAGTGTACCAGACTTATAAGAGCTGAAAAAGCTAAATTCTTCCAATCTGAATTTGAAAATTCCTCCAGTTGTGCTGCAAAATTTTGGCAAACTTTCAGGAACTCAGATGGACACCGATCAGCTAGCTCGCTCCCACCAAAGATATCATTCAGTGGTTCTTCTACCACTGACAAAAAAGAGATACTACATCTTCTCAACAGCCACTTAAATGCAGCAGGGCTTGCATTCAACATCTCACCTGCCAACATCCTCCGGGACCAGTTGTGTAATCAGGACCCTGCTCATCTCAGTTCCTTCGTGCCCACCTCAATCAATCAATCAATCAAACTTTATTTATAAAAAGGCGCTTTTCTTAGATCCAAAGCACCTGCACAATATCATAAAACAATAAATAAACAGAATTTAAAACTATTATAAATCATTAAAAGCTATACTAAAAGGTGGGTCTTCAAGGCTCCTTTAAAGCTCAGGATAGCCGGACTATTTTGCACCTGGCGAGGTAGAAATTCCACAGGGTCGGGGCCATAAAACTAAATGATCTAGCCCTTGAGGTTTCAAGCGGACCCTCGAATCTCCAGCAATCCCTCGTCAGTGGATCGGAGGGCGGGAGGGACAGTAGGGGCAAGGAGCTTTCAAGTAAGTAGGTCCCTGGTCATGTAAGGCTTTATAGGTCAACAAACTGACCTTGAAGGTGATTCACCAAAATACTGGCAGCCAGTGCAGTCCATGGAGCACATGCATTATATGGCTGGATCTAGAAGAACCAGTCAACAACCTGGCCACCACATTCTGCACTAGCTGCAGGCAGTGACTCACCCCCGATAGCCCTAGGTACAGGGAGTTGCAATAGTCAAGGCAGGGAGGTAACAAAGGTGTGGATCAATGTTGGAAGATCTTCTGGAGGAACCAGGTGCTTCACCTTGGTGATATTCCTCAGATGGAAAAGGAAGTTTTAACCACCGCTGACACCTGAGCTTTAAGCGTCAAGTGATGTCGTCAATTATTACGCAAGATTCCGCACCTGATCTGGAGGTCGTCAGTGGAGCGCCTGCAAGCCATAAGCCTGAGTGCGATCCAGCTGGCAAACCCGCCTCACAGCGACCTTTGTCCACAACCAACACCTCAGTTTTGGTCCCACAACCCGATATGGTGTTCTACTTTTGCCCTGTCACTGTGAAACATGTAGAGGACTTAATCCTGGAGTTAGACACCAGAAAACATGCAGTCACTGACCTTATAGAGCCATACTATTTGAAATTAGCATACCATGTCTTATCTGCGCTGATCATCCATCTTTTCCACTTGACCCTTGCTCAAGGCACTCTCCCATCATTATGGAAAACTGCATACATTGTACCATTATTTAAGTCTGCAGACTCAAGAGACCTGAATAATTACAGACCTATCTCCTTGCTCCTGATCTTGTCAAAAATGCTAGAAAAAGTAATCAATGCACAACTCAGGCAGTACTTGGAGAAATTCAATTTGCTAAATCCTGGATTGGCAGAGTGCTCTGGATGGCAAGAACCATATAGTGCTTTTGTTTCTTGACTTGAGCAAAGCCTTCAACATGGTGGACACGATCTTCTTCTACCCATCCTAAGAAACATTGGAATTGATAATCTGACCCTAAAATGTTTTTCAAATTACCTCACTAACTGTCACCAACAGGTGAAGGCTGAAGGTGACTTCTCCACACTGAAACCCTTACTAAGAAGTGTGCCCCAAGGTTCCATCCTTGGCCCCTTGTTATTCACCATTTATATTAACAATGTAAATACTAGGATCAATTCTTCTCAGATACACCTGTTTGCCAATGATACAGTGCTTTATATAGACAGGCCTACACCTGAGCTTGCCTGAAGAGACATACAGTCTGAATTTAACCACCTTCAGAAAAATCTCTTGCATCTCAAGCTATTGTTAAATACAAAAAAAAAAAAAAGGCTGTGCTACTTGCCCCTCTGCATATGTAGTCAAAATTAGCTCAACAGGGATGGTCTCTCAAGTATTTACTCTACTGGATGAACTGCTAGAATCTGTGATGACATTTTTTTTTTTTGTAACTTGGTTTATCTCTCTGTTCCCTAAATTCTCTCAGGAGGTCACTCAGTGTCAGCCATGATCCCACCTGCCTGAAACCTCCTCCTCATTCCTCTGGGTCCAGTCTCTCCGTCCATTCATCCCTGGCCACCTAGCACCCCAGGTGGGACTGCCAGATTGCTCCTCCTCCTCCTTGCGCTCTATCTAGTATCTAGAAGGGTGGCTGAGGTACCGAGATGAGTGGAGAATGAGAGAAGGAGCCTGACGTTGGGCATGGTTGGCTAGCACCCCATACCCTCCATTGCCTATCAGGATGCAGAGGGTTTTTCTAGCTTTGTTATGCCCTCCCTCCACCTGTGCAGAGTCTGAATGTGCGATGATACCAGGGATGTCCATCGTGCCTCTGTGTTCCACTACTGGTACCCTGAAGCATTGCAGTGCCTCCAGTCTCCTACCGGGGGCTGTTGTTGTGCCGGGCAAGCCCTGGATCCCCCTGAGACAGGAAAGCAATCAGCTGGATGCTCAATTCTCACTCTCCTGCTGACCCCCAAATGGCCCCAGCTTGTTCCTGAACCTGGGTCGGGCGTGGTGTGAGGTGTGGCATCCAGCACCTCAACTCTCAGCACCACAAGGCTAACTATCTGTGATGACATTTAAATACCTGGGTGTGTGGTTAGACACTAAATTGTCCTTTGTACATCACATTGAAGAATTCATGAAAAACTAAAGCAGAGGCATGGCCTCTATTTTAGGACTGAGTACTTACTGATGCAGAATGCAAAATTAAAATGAGTGCAAACTACCTTTATGCTTCTCTTGGACTATGCTGACTTCCTGTATGGTCAAAGCCCTACCACTGCCCTTTCCAAACTTGACATCTTATTCTGTTCTGCAATCAGATTCATCACTAGGGCATCATACTCTTCTCATCACTGCTCTCCCTATGATAAAAGTAAAATGGCGCTCTCTTAGTTTCAGGTGGCATAAAACAGACTGCTCTGGACTTATAGAGCCATTATAAAAGTTGCCTTAATATATCTTGGACTGTCTCCCCATTTATGCCACTGTTAATTACCCCTAGAAGCCGCTCACATTTCCTTTTAATTCCCAAGGTCAAATCACGTTTGGTAGTGCAGCTGTAACTCACTCCTCCCAGTCCTCTGGAACAATATACAAAAACCTGAGACTTATATCACCAGTGAGGCTGACCTTTTTCAAGAAGCTGTTCACAGACTACTTTAAGGAGAAATGTATTTGTTTTCATTGATGGCCTTAGGCTTGGCCCTCACTGTGTATTCTACTGACTCAGCCTCTTTTCTTAACTTATCATCTGTCCCCCCATCTAGGCTCCCTACCATACTGTCTTATTCTACTGACATTAAATCTTTCACTTCGGGGGGCAATTGTTATTTATAAGTCTATTGTATATTTTAGACTTGACATATTGGGCCAGATATTCAAAAGGGTTGCGTCATGCACAATAGGTTGCACCTGCGAAGTCGAACTTGCTCCATTCTGTGATATTCAGCAGAAGGAAGTTGCGCCACAGAAAATATGCTGAGCAACAGCGCAATGCAAATGAATGCATGCTGAACTGGAGGGAGGAACCATGCATAAACTGCACAGCTCGATATTCAGCGGGCTGTGCAGAGTTGTCTGGCGCAACCCCAACCTGCACCTGCACAACTCTGGCCAAAAAGGCCAAGTCGAGGGGCCACCACAGGTGAGCTGCTGCATTGCAGGGCACAACACAGCAGCTGCCACCTGTGGCTGGCCTCAACCCACTCTCTGTGCCCCCTTCACCAGCCCGATCGCGGGCAGCAATGTGTCCCCCAACACATCCCTGGTGGTCCAGTGGACGATAAGCCTGATCGCGGGCTGCAGTAATGAAACACCCCCACCTCCTGAATATATCCCTGGTGGTCAGTGGATCGATAAGCCCGATCACGGGCTGGAGTTTTCAAACACCCCCCACCTCCCGATGTATCCCTGGTGGTCCAGTGGACCGAAAATCCGATTGCAGGATGTGGTTGTCATCCCCTGAACACATCCCTGGTGAACTAGTATCCCCACCCACCACCATGAAGCCCCACCACCCTGCTCCCCCCTGCAGCTGGCGGCGGCAGCATCCCACCCACCTGCCGCCCGCCGCCCGCCGACTGACTGCAAGTAGGGCTGCCGCCCATTGGTGCAGAGCAGAGCCAATGGGCGTGCAGCCCTACCTACCAGACAGTTCAGTTTTGTGAATGAAATTCATTCACAAAACTGGACTATCTGTCTGATATGGAGCTGCACACCCATTGGATCTTGCTCTGCACCAATGGGCATGCAGCCCTACCAGGCAGTCAGTCGATGAAGCGAGGCGGCAGGCGGAAAGGGATGCTGCCGCCCACCGCTGCGGGAGGCGGGTGTGGTGGGGCTTCGTGGGTAGGTGGGGTGGGGACACTAGGTCACCAGGGATGTGTTCAGGGGATGACAACTATATCCCGCAATCAGGGTTTTCGTCCACTGGACCACCAGGGATATGTTCGGGAGGTGGAGGGTGTTTAATTACTTCAGCCCGCGATGGTCCACTGGACCACCAGGGATGTGTTGGGAGAGACATTGCTGCCCGCGATCGGGCTGGTGGTGAGGGTATTTAAGCTATGCCCGTGATTGGGCCAGTGGGGGTGGTGGTGGGGTTTTATGCTCTTTGCCCGTGATTGGGCTGCGGGGCGTCGTCCCCGATGGCTGCTGCCTGGCAGGCGCCAGGCGCAAGTCCTCGGGATCGGTGCACCTGCATGCTAATGGCATGCAAATGGGGCCATAATCAGATGCAAATGGCTCCCCTGCACCTTGCATGAATTAGAGCCCTATTTGCATGTCACCTTTTGAATATCGAGTTTTGCGCATGGCGCAATGGTACTTACGCCACCAGTTGAATGCTCCACTTTGTCAACTTGCGGTGGTGCCAGTCCCACTACGCCATACTGACAATGTGGCTGGGGGGTGATGTTCAAAGGAGTTTGCTCAATAGCACAACTCGCTTTGAATATCAGTTTACCCTACTTCGAACTATTTTGTGCAGCGCAAGGGCTTGCGCCTATGAATGGCGCAGTTTGAATATCCAGCCCATTGTATATTGGTTATGTTGGACTTAGATCCTTGTCTATTTTCAGTTTTGAAATATTGAATATAGTTATGTCTTTATTTATCTTGGCTGCTGCTTATCCTTATACTGTGATTCACTGAATGACTATTGCTTAGCCTTGTACCATGTTGTTGCCTATCTCTTTCTGCTTACAAATTGTATGTTAACCTTTCCAAGGTCCATCTTGCAAATGAGTTATTTTCAATGGTATTACACCTTGTTAAATAATGAATTGATAGATTGATTAATTGATTTTCCACAACAATGAAGGGTATATAATTTATGTAGTGTGAGACTTATAATAAACTGTATGAAGTTTTGGATATGGCAGACTAGGTGTTGATTAGCCCTGCAACAAATAGTAATCAGACCTGAACAATTGTTTCAAATAATTATACATGAACTATGGGATATACAGGAAGAAAAAAATAACTATTCTAGACAGCTTTATTTAGAGTGGTGGCAAACACTAGACTGATTATATTTATTAAACTATGATGTAATAAATAGCTGTATATATTTAGATATGATAATCTGTTTTCAGGCATTATGATTCTGTGTTCTGGTTATGAATCATATGTTTTCTTTCTTTATGATTTTGTCTCTGTTTGGATTATGTATGGATAAAAAAATTCTGTACTCTTTTTAAAAAGTGCCATGGGGTCTCTAAGGGCACCTAAAAAAACCCAGAAAAGGCATACAAGACCTCAGTTTAATATTTCATTAATCAGAGTGCATGCCTTGACAGTACAGCATCCTCTTGGTATTACACTCAGGTGGCAGTGTTTTATTTATTTATTTATTTGCTTTTGGTAACGGGTAAGCCACTAGATAGCAAGTGCCTATTTTCAGGGTGCGACCGGGAGAATCCTAGGGAAGTAATTACACAGGAGAGATACATTGACAACATTACAATCAGTAGCATACATACATACTCCGATAGTGAGACAGAGTATCAGTTACAGAATTAACATTACAATAAGGAGCAGAACGTACTCCAATAGTGGGATGAGCAAAAGGGATTATTAAGGCAGGAGAATAAGCAATGGAATAGCATATCAACAATCACAGATTACTAAACATACAGCCCAGGGGCTACAGGGTGGTATGAGACCTCCCACAGGTTGAAAGACACAAAGAATCATCTACTTAACTAGTAGAGTGCAGCACCAAGGTGGCAAGGGGACAGAGCCTGGTTGGGGTACTAAAGCAGATAGGTTGTGGGGCTGGGCATTAGGTGGCACAAAGGCAGGTTGCAGCAGGTTTCAGGAAGCTCCAAGGGAGGTTTAAAAGTGGAGTGGGAGTGGGAGGCACGAACTTGTAGGGAAGGGAGTTCCACAGCTTGGGTGCGTGAGAGGTAAATGCCCTATCACCAGTGAGGGTGTGGGTCTTGGGGACCAGGTGGGTCTGGGACCTACAGGACCTAAGGTGGTGAGACAGGTGAGGCATGTTTCAGGGGAGGGCAAGCAAGGCAGGGCAGCCATTTGAATTATGTTGTCAATGAAGTTGCCCATGGTGTAGATCTGGTGTTTTCTGGGGAGAGCCATTCCAGTCGAGGTAGAGCTCACATCGGGTGAGTAAAACGGGGGTCCGTGGAGTGCAAAGCAGCATATGCTGTTGTGAACGTAGTATCCCACCTTGCTAGGCATGAGGAGGGGGTGGAGGCAAAGGTGATGAGACCATAGGAGAGGGTGGGCAGTAGTATCCCCTAGCTAAGGCCAGCCAGGTGGCTAGAGTGAGGCAGTCCTTAGCCTACAAGCAAGACCAAGTTTGCCATTAGTGGCATTGCATATGCTCCTGATGTGCAGGTCAGTTGAGGGTCAGGGTGACTCAAGGTACTTTGCAGAGTCAATTGTTGGCAGGAGGAGTCACAGGTACCATGAATTTTTAAGGGGCGTCAAAGTCCAATCCCAGTGCAGGACTGGAACCCACAGCCTTCTCGACCAGAGTCAGATGTGCTGTCAACTGAGCGACACTGACATTTATATATACTCTTCAGATGGTTTAATATACTAGTCTTACAAGAGCCACTCTGACATCAACTTGTAGAGCATTCCACTCATTGGGTGCTTTGAGACTGATCTGTGACTTTGATTATTATTGTACTTTTGAAAAAATGTACAAAGTAACATCTTTATGTCATCAGGCAAAGTGTGTTGAATACAGAATGTAGGTCTAGTACAATAAATACATTGGTGCTCTCCCAGAGATACATCTGCTGTATGTATTAGATTATATCAGTTATGAGCCCATCTTCCTTCAAAATGTTAGCTTCCATCAAGATTATACAGTGCACAATGATAGGAATCACCACGTGATCCAGTTACAGAGATACAAAAATGAAGATAGTTTGTGTCAACTTTGCTAAGTTTTAGGTGATGTTTGATATACTATAAAGTACAGTTCACATTAAACTTGTGAATTGAATTGGCAGTTAGTAAGCATCTGAGCTATTAAGGCTCTACGTAGAAATCTCTTAACCACTAATATCTTGTTAGCTGCTTTCTGCTAAGCTCTGAATGAGATGCCTTAATACACTTTCAGTTAAAACCATATTCTGAAGATGAGGGGAAAAAGAAACCAATGATTTAGCAGCTATTTGCTTTCACATAAAGAGAATGAGATAAGTTAGCTGCACAATACAGTAATTTGAATCGAACTATACAATTCTGCCATATTTAATACCGTAGTTGAAAGTAACATAAGGCTTTATGTTAGTTACAGTGTATTCTAAACAGTTCTCCAAATTTCATGTCAGTTTGGGAAATGGTATGGTCTATATGGTTATTAAAGGACAAGATTTGGTTCAATATGAAGCCAAACACTTATAGGCAGACACTCCAGAAAGCATCTGCCCATTCAAGGAATTGATCATCACATTTGGTGACTCAGCATTTTAATTATTCTTGGATTTACTGTAGGTCCAAACATTATTGAAATGGTTTTCCTGGTGTTTAAAACTAGGTAATGCTGGCCTGGTGGCACTGAGAGTTGAAGCACTAGATGCCACGCTGGTGAACTGGGTTCGGATGTGAGCCCAGGTTGTCAGGGGAAAGGATTGAGCATTCAGAGGACTGCTCTCCTATCCCAGGGAGGTTGTGGGTTCCCACTGCTCTGCAGCAGCCCTGGTGATGATCATGGGCACTGCTAGAGTCAGTGTAATTAAGGGTGGAGTGCAGCAGACATCGGCATGTTGTGTCTCCAACATTGTTGCATGTCTGCACTCCAAGAGGGATCTAACAGGAGGAAAATGGCAGCATTGACCACAGCAGCTTGATGGCCACAACTTTCTAGCTCAGCGGGGCTGTAGTGCACAGTTGCATTTCGGTATTGGTTCCCAGCCTGGCACAAGGATTAGGAAGGGCCCTCTCAAGGTAGGGCAGCATGTGCCAGCCGGTGTGTGGTGTGTCTCTGGCTCACTCGAGGGAAGTGGAGTGTTGGCTTGATGATGAGCAGGTCAGTGGCTGCAGGAGAAAAAAAAGAATAAAAATAAAAATTAACTAAGTAACAGTGCCAAAGTCAGTTTTGTAGCTTGGTGAATTCTGATTGTAATAAAGAAGATACAGTAATTCTGTAATTGACTGAGAACCAAAGCACAACATCATACAAACATATGAACATACGAAATTGGCAGCAGATAGAGGCCTATCAGTCTATCTAGTCTGCTAGAGTGTGCAGCACTTCAATATTTCAGACTGAAGCTGCCCTCCCCATGCTTCCCCCATTGATTTTTCCCATGTATCATTCGCCCCACCCCTGCCCCCGGTCTGAAGCCTCCTCTGAATCACCCCTTTTGAAGCTGCCCACCATCCATAGTGATATCACCTCCTCCAGCAGCACGTTTCACCTGCCATCACTCTTTTGGTGAAATAGTGCCTGCTGATTTCCCTCCTGAATCTGCCTGCTTCCAACTTCAGACTGTGTTCCTGGTTTCACTTCCACTTTTAATTTGAAAATACATCTGCTGTTTACTCTATTCATACCCTTCAGGTACTTGAAGGTCTCAATCATATCCACCCTCTCTCCCTTCTATCCTCCAAGGAATACATATTGAGCTCTCAGTCTCTCCTCATAAGGCTAATCTCCCAACCCCAGGATCATTTTCATTCCCGGCACTGTACCCCTCCAATATCTTGATGTCCTTTTCAAGTAGGGGCACCAGTACTGCATGCAGTACTCAAGTGCAACCTCATCAGGGACCTGTACAGGGACAGGATGACTTCTCTTCTCTAGAGGTAATTCCCCTTACAATGCACCCAGCATTCTGCTGGCTTTTGCTGCTGCCTTCCTGCACTGGGCTGAGTCATTCATTTCCCCTGTCACTAGTACCCCATATCCTTCACCTTCTTTGACTTGGATAACTGCACTCCTCCCAACCAGCAACTATTTCTTGGGTCCTGACTCCCAAGTGCATGACTTTGCACTTCTTGGCATTGAACCCAAGTTGCCATGTCTTAGACCATTCCTCCAATTTTTCAAAATCCTCCTTGAGTACTGTACCACCTTCCCTCCATCAACCTCTGCACAGATCTTGGTGTCATCAGCGAAGAGACTGATCTTACTCTTTACCTTTCTGCGATGTCAGCAATGAAAATATTAAAGAGCACTGGTCCTAACACTGAGCCCTGTGGGACCATATCATATTACTTGCATAAAGCTGAAGAAGACAGTTTACTGCTATATGTAAATACTGAATGAAAATGCTAAATAAAGTTGTCTCCAAGACTGATCCTGTCATATATGATAAAACAATAACACCTAGTAAGAATACCTGATGAAAATGAATGGACAAATAAGAGGAGAACCACTTGAGGCCTCAAAGAACAACTCAGACTTAATTTGGATAGTAGTAGCTATGGCTCAATGTGTCAAAACACAAATTCAGTAAATTCTCCATGGTCCATTTCCAAGGGATATAATTTGCTCAGTAATTTTAATAAAGAGCATAAAGTAGTGGATGAATGATTTTATTGAAGCCAGGGTGTTTCAAATTTAGCTGATTATATTCATCCAGGTAAGCTGTCAGTTGTAGATAAACCACTCTTTCAAACAACTTTGATATAACTGACAGGCTCAGACTTTGTCTATGGTTACTGGGCTTTGTTGTACATCCTCTAGCATGGATGGGAATTATTTTGTAACACTACTAAGCTTCAAGAAGTAACCTTGTTGAAGAGATAAGTTTAATAAGACCAATACTGGATCAACTGGTTCTATTGCTGCCAGTTATAAAAGTTTAGGATTAATGCCATTGAGCCCTGCTCTTTTTTGGAAATAATAGATACTAAAAGATAGCAGTCTTCCATTACTGCAATGTCATGAAAAATAAAATTACCTGATAAATCTGAAGCAGAGTTTATGCTAACAGCCAGTAATGAAATTAAAGAGGTGTGAGGTAATGTCTCTGCTAACTAAATTGATGTTATCGCCCCTGTGACACAGTTATCAGCAGCGATATCGGAAACATAACCATTTCTGTTTTCTGCCATCTCCATAGTGCTGTTGTGGATTTTGCCATTTACAGTTAAAGATTTTGAACTGGATTTCAAAAGTCTTGACACAGACATAATTCCTGATTTTCAACTACATCTGCATCAAAATAAATGTGTGTAAATACTGAAGTCCTAGTTTTAAATAGTTTGGTGCATTTGCTGTAGTTTACCTGCTCTATGGCAAAAATGACTTACACATCATTATGTTGATGCATGAATCTTTTCCTGAGCACAGCTGATGGCATTAAGTAAAATCTCATTTTATGTGGTTTAATTTTTTGTGCAAGTAGAATAATTGCACTAAAATGATGATGCACATTGCACACATTTGGAGGGTCTTTGAAAAACAATGCCCTTAATGTTAGATGTAATTCTTTCATTACTCAGAGAATCTTTTGTTTTTAACCAAACATTGCTTGTAGTACAGTAGATAAGGATTTATTCAATCTGTCTGTGTAGTAATGTGTCTTTGCAGAATGATCTATTTTTTTATACACATAGATATCCCAGCCTCTTATATTTTCCTGTTAGGAGACAATTTTGGTTATTTGAATTATTTATCTATTTGAAAATTGGAACCAGGAAAGGCACACTGAGCCCAAGCTCATTTCCAGGTGTGACTTTAGCTAGAGCTAAGGTCTGTCAAATTCTGAAAAAGAAGCCAGTTAGGCTGAAATTTATCCAGGGATAATAAATACTTCTTCTTCTTGGTTTCCTTGTCAAATCATGGGAATTACAAACTATGCTTTCAAAATTCAGTCTTCAAATAGGCCCAAAGAGAAGTATAGACAGGAAATTTATTCCGACCTACACGGTTTATATTTGAGGTTTCTCTTTGGAAAAATTATTCATTGAAATGCTTAAAAGTGTGAAAACACTATTCTTAAAGTGGGGTTCCTTTGTTTTAGTTTACAAATTGCAACAACAAGTGAATTCTCACTCAGGGATTGACTCCAGTGTATTGGTACTGTATTCATCGACTTAACCAAAGTCTTTGAATTAATCAATCATGATAAATCATATCTGAGATATCATAGCACACTGCAACAGACATTTTGCCCTCAGTGTTATAATCTGGATAGGCAACAATCTATTCAACAGGTCTAAAGCAGTGGTCTTAAGTAGTGAAACTGCAGACCTAGAAGAACTGAAACTTTGAGTACCCTAGTGTTTGACATCATGAATGAGAACCTACTATCAGACTTAAACAGAATTCAGACATGGTTAGCCTAAAATGGTATGGTGCTGAATACAAATATAAACAACATTTATGCTAGTCACATGCCATGCTGGAAAAAGTAATGTATTTGTATTCAGGCACTAATTGGAGAAGCAAGCAATGTGGTAACTGTTTTCATTATCTAGGGGTATGGTTTGATTATAGCTTTACCTTTAATATGTACACTGGAGCCTATGTATGATGTCAGACCAAGTGCAAACTAAAGGCACATACACAGTCCACATTTGCCCACATCCCAGAACAAGCAAGCACCCTGCAACATTCATGAACACTAGCTCCCTGTCCATGGTCCCACCCACTGGCACATAGAAGCATGGTAGGGACAAGAGTGGGATGCAGACAAGGCATAGGGTGCTGGTGACATCCAAGTGGATGAGTGTCCTTCTTGCAGACTAGAACCTCTGTTCTACACAGGAAAGGGATTTTAGGTACTGATATACCACAGTACCCTACGAGTACATGTGCACTATGGGAAAGTGTGAATCAGTAGCAGCCAGCCCTTTATGTATATCAGAGTGCTGGGGCTGCACTTTGGGAGCAGCTGCTTGTCCAAGCTAGGTAACTATCTGTGGGATGGGGTGCATTGTAACTATGGCAGGGTGTCAGTAGATATAGCCTGCACCCCACTCCTTTGGCATTCTGTACCTTCCTGTATAGTGCAGAGTCTGGCCATGTCCTCAGTTACCAACTGTGAGAAGGTATACAGTGTTACAGCCAGGAATAAGTGTACATAAGATACAGGTGCCCTTTTGCATGGCCTAGGGTCCAGTCACACACCCATTGCATGGCTTTGTCACTTAGAGTTGTCTATATACCACATGTCCATGGCATGTAGGTATAGTGCATAGGATCCATTAAGAGCAATCTGAAAACTGCACACCAAAGTTTTACATTTTCTACAAGCACAGAAATTGCTTCACACTTTGAAATTAGGAAACTACTTATGCTGCAATCACTTCTACCACCCCATGAATATACTGCCTTTTATATACTGTATGTCATCAAATTCTACCTTGCTTCAAAAGCTGGTTGTACCCAAGGTACTTGAGTTTGGTAATTCAGTGGCCATAGAATGTCCTGCTGAACTTGCATCCTGATGCAGAATATATGTAGTGCAACATAATTAATTATTCATTAACATATATAGTTTTCTACAGTGCCTGGCTCTTCCTCTTCATGTTATCCTGATGCTCCTAATTTATGATCAGCATGTGATATCATTAGTAACACCCTTAACTATGGAGTCCCCCAGATCATGACCCTTCCCTCCCCACCTGCATCCCAGATCTCTTCCCTTTGCTTTCCAGGCTGTACCACCTTACCTGACTTCCCCTCCTGATTATTCCTAGTTCCTCTTGATCTTCTACCCTCCTTCTGGATGATTTCTGTCCTGACTATCTGCCCTGAAATATTTTTAGGGTTTAATATTTTAAAATATTGTCACCTCCTAGTTCAAATCAAAGTTTTGCAGTCCTAGGGCCACTTCCTCAGATCCCATTGTGGTTCTCAATATAATACATATAAAAGCAAAACATATTATCAATTTCATTTGAACATGGAAAATGCATCTAGATGTTATTTAACAACAGATCATACTTGTGTATAACAAACATTGTTAACACTTCATCAGTTTTAAATATAGAATTATGTTTTTATAAATATTCTAAATTCCTTTATCTCAGATTCAGTAATGATTCATTTTAATGAGTTATTAAGTTGCTAATAATTCTGTGTTAAATCATTATTCCCACCATGTTCTGTAATTGTTAGTGAATGCACTGTACAGTAGCTTAATGTGAAAAGAATGTGTCATTTGTAGTGTGACTTCAAGAAATAGGTATGAGATTATTAATATCTTAGCCTAAAAAGTGCTGCTCACAGGCTCAAAACTAATTTTAATAATAGTTAAACTGCGTTCATGATGATGGTGTATAACCACTGAGTTCACATATTTCACATTCGATTTTAAAACACTCTGGGCCAGGTTCACAAAGGGCAATGCATGGCTTGAGTCCAGCCCTGTGTCAAACCCATTTGTTGGCACAGTTGATGCCAACAACTTTGCTGCACGCTGTACCTGACTCATATAGACTGGATGCATTTATGACACTTTTCCCAAATTTACAGCAGTTTGAACCAAATGTTTGGTGCAAGCCCCATGAAAAGGGTATCAGGGATTGCTGTAAGATAGACCAGAAGAAGTTGGTTTAATGTGTAGCAACTGGCAGATAGGACTGAAAATCCTGATTCCTGGAAGAAGAAATGCCATAACCCAGTATGCCGCATTTCTAAGGCACACACATGGGGCTTCAGGCATTTGTAGCTTTTGTGAATCTTGGGCAGACTAGGTGGCCAAGCGGTCTTTATCTGCTGTCAAAGTCTATGTTTCTATGTTTCTATGTTAATCTGGTGTTCTGAGTAAAAGTTTTAGATTATCTGTAGACAAAATGACCTATTCTCCAACATACTTGAAATATATGGTGCAGCTATTCAAATTGTAATTTAAATCAAACCCGATTCAAAACAAAACACTATTAATATTCTGTATTTGATTTCTTGGCATTCTTGTGTATATCATTGTCTTGGCTACCTTTCATGACATAGACCACAGTCAGTTTCATGTATAAAAGTAGGTTCTAATATTTCTAAAATCTGCATGAATACAATTTGTTCTACCTATTAACATGCATTTCGTATTGTGCCCCATTTGAACATGGTATCCTTTTGTATAAGGTATGAAAACCTCTATGATGAGCTTGTTCATTAGTCTGTTACTACTATAATCTTAAACCACAAGGTTATAAACAATACTCCATAGAAATGCTTACTTCAAATATTTAATGCTCTAGGCAGGGTACATTTCAGAATGTATTCAGTATAAATGTACACATGTACTCTCCTTAAAAGCATTCTATTTACTAGCCCACCAGCAAAGCAGTAGAGCTACCTTGCATGGTGCCAATGACCCAGGCCATCAGAGGGTCAGCCAGGAGAAGGTAGGATCAAGGGTCTCACAGGATGCAGTCCTCGTCCGGTGAGAGAGGTACTGCAACCCACTGCATTACAATCACCTGGATGACCACAGATGGTGGTGGTGCAGGGGTTTATCTGATATTGAGGGACCCTCTGATTAAGCATGTGGGATTGGTTGTGCAGCTCTGCCAGTGCACCAAGTCCATTGTGCACTCCTAGAGGGGTGGGTTGGCCAAAGAAACAGGGAAAATGATGGGCAGAACAGAGGATGAAGCCTCAGCCTACCCATCATACCCAACATTGGAATCAAGACACCTTCTGCCAGGGATAGAGCCAGTCTTTTTCTCTACCATGGGTGGCCAGATGGACAGTTGAGAAGAAATACCATGGAGCTGAAGGTGTACTCAATCCAGGGGTAAGCTGGGGCACAGCACAGCACAGCACAGTATTGTGGTTAGGCTGGTGTTCCCAACTAGACAGGTGGCTGGTTCTCAGTCCAACAATATATGGGCAAGTTGGCTGGGGTGGAAGGAGGTCCCTGCCTGGCTGAAGTAGTTGAAAACCTATGTTAAAAAAGTGTTCTGCTTTATAAAACACTTAGACATAAGCCCAGGATGCATATGAAACAGCCTATAACTAGCTCAGTATATCTTTACTAATAAAATATTTGAAATCAGTCAATAAATCGTTCAATGAAGCAATAAATAATTTAATAAATAAATATAGTAAAACAAAACCAGCTGAAAGGTTTATGCAGTTGGGTATGCGGACAGATTTTGGCTGACTGTCTTTTGTGCATTACCTTTATTTTAGAGATTACAAAAGTATTTAACTCTTTCCATCAGTTATTCATAGGTTTCCCACTGTCAGGTGCTGTCAAAGCAGTCAGAGCCTGGAGAACCTTTTTATGACACTAATGGAAGATTTCTTTCTAATGTTTGCCAGGAGTGTGAGGGCTTACTTAGAAAACTTTTTTCTGATATCACAGCTGTCTGTTTAATTACAGTATAGAAAGTGCTGTCTCCCTGCTGCTAAATGTTACTAAGCAACCTGAGGTTTGAATACAACATTTCCTGTGTTGATACGATGTCAGATTGACTGCTCTGCCTATATTAGTGTGGTAGCATTTGCTTTCCAGAGCACTGAATCTTAATAATCACTTAACCACCTTGTCAAAATAAACAATTTTCCAAAATAAAATGGAACTTAGAGGTCTATGAATGCTATGTTGCATGTGACAGAGACATACACTGTGCTTTTCAACAGTGATCTGTGTCTGCTGCAGATGAACTCCTGTGTGTGTGGGTGGGGGCAGATAACTAATTTCAATCATGCTGACATGCTTCTGCCTAGTGTATGCCCAGATCGCTACCATGGTGATGGCAATCAAGCACCGATACCAGAATGGTGTGGGTGGGCAGGAGTTCTAGCTGTAGCCTTAAAAGTGTGTTTCACCCAGGAACATACAACTATAGAAAAGTTTAATCAGATTTTGAAAATGGTCCTTGATCATTTCTTATCAATAAAAAGTACAGTACTGTTAGAGCTTCATTATCTGTTTCAAGTACTGCTCCAAGTTCATACACTAAACCAATTATTTGTAGTTATCTGATCAAAACTTTTAAACATCTTTTTGCACTAGGAAAAAATGTCTCTTAAAGGTGCATAGCTTGTTGATTTTAAACATCAATGTTGCCCTTCTGAAAAGGCTATTACTGTACACCACTCAACTGAAATCAAAGTACCAAATGTACTGAAAGAATCTAACATTGCATATTGAACACTACATGAGATTATGGTTGTATATATATATATATATTAGTAAAGTAAATTGTTATGATTTAGTTTTATATACAAAGCAATTATTCTTAAGTACAGTGTTGCTGTAGAAACAGGGAATATAGTATATTCAAGTGTGTAGTGTGAGTTTTTGTTTTGGTGCAGTTTTATGTAATGAATAGCAGCAAAGGGGTGACAGTGTTCGATGCATAAATTTGGACAAAAATGAAAAGTTTGTAAGGTTATCACACACAGAGGGTGTGTAAAAACTCATATGTGCATCCTTGTATATGTTTTACTTTATATAATAACTGCTGCAATATGTTTCTATACAACTAAACTGTTAGAATAAGGAGCGAGCAAATCTGATTTATTTCAGGTTATGTTTTTTTTCATTTCTTTGGTAACCTGGTAAGATGCATTTGGCACAGGCTCTATTTCCATCAGTGATCAAGTAATATATAGGAGGTTAATTGACATGCTCATAGTTACAAAATATGCTAATCGAATTTGTGGGAATCAAACATAGGATGTTAGATGTACTCTGGCGTGAAAATCTGGTGAAGGAGACACAATGTAGAGGTCCATAGGTTCACTTCTGTTAGAGTACTTTTATGTTCACTTTGCACATGCACACAGTGAACATCTTACTAGAAGAGTGTCTTTTGAGCAGTATGACACTGTCAGTACAATGCAGAGGGCTCTGCAAGAGGGTCATCAGTGTGACACCAGTCATCATCCAGGCTGGCCATGATAATAACTTACTGGGTGGAAATTTCATGTATTTGAAAGAAAAAGCAAACCCAATCATAGGTTGGCTCTTTGCTTTAGTCTACATGATGCCAGCGAAGCAAGCACAGCTGATCTGTCATAATCAGCCTGCTGAAACCGAAAACCATCCATCGATGTCTGTTGCTGCCACAACTGTAACTGCCCCCCCAAGCCCAGCCCATGTTAGTATTCTGGCACGGGTGCCTAGTCTCCCATTCTGGCTGCTACCCCAACCCTGCCCTTTTGTACTTCTGCAACACCGGGAGTGCAACCTGGGTGCTGCCAAGCATAACACTGACACTGGGGTGTTAAATCCCCAGTGTCTCTGCCTGAAATAAAGAAAACTGTCCCTAGTAGTTTATTTATTTTTCATCAAGTGTTTCTACACCTTTCTCTCTGTGATCCTCCATCTGACTGGTCTGCCCAGCTCTGTAACCCAGTTCCTCCAGGGCTTACCTTAATACCATCATCCTCTGCCATAGGACTGGTGGGTGCATGACCACCAGTGCAGTGCCTGTAAGGGGTCAGTGTTTATGTGCTGCAGAAGGTATTTTTCCACCATTTTTCCCTCATAGTCCAGGAGCCAGGTGCATTTATCTATACCATGAGATCCGAAAGATTTGATGACTCTTATGTGAAAAAGTGTGTAGAATCCAGATTTACAACTCTTATTCACTCAGAGTTTAAAGTTTTCTTGGAAAATGCACTTCTTCAATGAAAAAGGAGCTGTTGGTGAAAATTGTGTATATTTTAATGAATGGTTCCCTTTGTAATTTCAGTTCTATATGTAACCCCTTTTTACCGGGGTTACTAGAATCTAGAAAGACCTAGTGGTAGGCAGGAAGGCAGCTTGTGAAACTCCAGTTAAATGGGTTTCACACTGTCTCACTCTGTTCTCAGACTCAGCTGAGACTGAGGGATGACATCACCAATAGAAATTTCTGAGCTGCATCATCCACATTGGAATCTACAGCAAAGGGAGTTAGATAGAATGTTGGGAGTTTTGAAGTGAGTGAGTTTCAGTTTGTCTTCAGTGAGTAAGTGAGAAGTAGGGAGCTTGCTGGTTAAGCAGCTCAGTAAAGGCTCTAGGAGCATCAGCCCTGACAGAGGGCTACTTTTAAGTAATAGGGTGTGTGTCTCCACCTTAAAGAGAGACACAAAGATTACTGAAGTGGTGGAGACGCTGTTTTGGGTCTCAGTGCCCCTCCCTCTGGGGGATGAAAAGTTTCTGCAGATTCCTGGGGCAACCCCTAGTTCTGTGTGTGGAGGAAAAGCTGCCTGTTCATTCCAGTATTTATTTGGGAGAAAAGAAGATTTGTGAGTCACCTGTGGGGCACCTGCAACATAAGAGTGAGTGTCTGCTCTAGCTAAAGGGCCTATGTTTTCACCCTGGGACTTGTGTGACAATGTGGGAATTGAACTACTAAATATTGGGAAGCCAAGAGAATGGGCTAAGCAAAGTAAAAGTAGTTTCAAGTTCCAGAGTTTGTTAGGATGCAAATAATATGTAGAGGTGATGTGACAGATGTCTACCCTTAATCTACATTTGAAAGTTCAGTAAAGGAATTGTTCAGTTTCCAGATAAATGGCTGGGTATGGGCTGTGGGAGCTGGAGGTGGGTGGCCCCATCGTTAGTGACCAGGTCCACCTCTACGGATTTCTTCTGTGTATTTCTACTTTGCCTCAAGCACTTGGCCAGTGATGGGGAAGTACCCAGACATGGGATTGTAGGAAAATTCTCTCTAAGAGTCGCAGACTGTAGTGTGGTTTGGGGAGCCACAACAGGATAATTGGTTCATTCCTCAAATGGACTGTGGATCAAGTGGCCGTTGGGGAGCCGGGCCAGTGGGAACACAAGTGTGTACAAGTCGGACTGCGTACCCAAAGCTGGGTGCAAGTCGGGCTGTGTGCCTGGTGGGTTTAGAGCCTGAGGGCTGGAAAGAGTGATTAAGTGTTCCATTGTCTCTAATCTGCATTACCAGGAATGTAACCCCATGGGGGTCCATCTATGCTTTGCTTGTTCAGCTTGGATGTGAATAAAAGCCACACTGAAGAATCCCATTCCTGGTTCTGGACATTACAGTTATTGCTTCCTGTGTTGGATTTACTTGGGTGCCCCTGTGCAGAGTAGCCAAACCTAGGTCCCCTGTGCCGATAACCTCATCCTCCCCAAACCCAGGTCCCCACCAGGTACTGCTGTCAGCTTCAACAGCATGCCACCTGTCGTTTTGCTAAAAAGGCAGGGGAGGGTTATATAAACTTTTATTGAAATACTATAGATATTGTAACAAACAGCAACATATGTAACAAAGGCTTAATATTAACATTATTATTTATTTTATTCTATATTTAACTTGAAACAATCAACTGTTATGATGTTTTATGAACCTAAGTACAACAATCAGTATTCTTGTTAACCATCTTCATTATCTGACATGTTGAGCAAATCTGTCTCATCAATATCGACATCACAGTCACTGTCGTCATCTTTTTCATTTGGATTGTTGTCATGTTCATTCAACTGTTCACTTAAGGCTAATGGTACAACTTCACATGTGAACCATGTTGGCTTGTATTTGCCATCCTCATAGGTCCAGCCTTTGTCCTCTGACTTTAGTAGTGCAATTTCTGGTTTGTCTGTGTTACAGAGGTCCCTCACCTAATTGATACCCTCAGGGTACATCAGACAGCTAATGTTTAGGCATAGGCTATACTAATACATAGGGCTAAGGCGTCCTACCATACAAGAGTAGATGTCAGGATATGAATGCATATTGTTGTAATCCACTTTGCTTGCTAATGCACACATATTATACCATGTATTTTATGTCTATTTCTTACTTGCCAGATGCCAAGACACCTGTCCTTGAAGTAATTACAATATGTAGCAACTTTGCCATCCTTTGGTGATATGCACCACTACACCTTGTTATGTAAGACTCTGTATAAGAACTTCTTTGTTCTAAAACTGACTTTACAGAATTATATAATGTTATCTTGGACTGTGGAGCCACCTCTAATTTAGCCAATAGGGCTCATCTCTGTAACTAGAAATGTTTCCATCTTTTAGTAACCATAGTAATTATCACAGGTATATAATGTTATGCACAGGCTTTACACCTCAGAGACCGAAAGATCCCAAGAGACTACAGAGAAACCTCGAGGTGTAGAGAATGCTTAGCATTGGCTCCGTTCAGTATTGGTAAGAACTGCTTAGGGCAACTGTGATTTATCCCTTTGTAGTAATAAACTTGTTTATTACTCGAATGCAACTTGTTTGTGATTATTTGCATTCCCAATATCATCAAGAATCTGAAAGTGAGGTTTAGACCTCTTACAAATTGGCGACCGTGTGCAGATGATATTTGGTGTTTGCGAGTTTTCACTTGTTGCTGTAAATTTTCCCTTCCCCACGGGATTGTAGGTGTACTCCCGTATCACCTCTCCCATTTTCTACCAGTTTGTAGAATCTTGCAAAGTCTGGCTGACTTTTTGGGTGTGGTCGATGCCGTCTCGACCCACTCCATCCATGACTTTGAATTGCAAGCCTACAACTTATACAGCAACCGGCTGTGTTTAAAGTACTGTGTTGTGGATCGATCGCAACACGCTGTCTTCTACAGTTTGAATTTTCGTTCCCACCCACACAATGGCCACAGTATCAGATATCTGTGCAGAACTGAGACTCGATGTCTCGAACTTCCTTACCTCCCATGGAGGATGGGCTGACCTCACACGGGATGCAAGCCAATCTGAAAACCCTGTACTGGGGATTTCAACCCAGTATGCAGAGACGCGACAATCAACCAATAAGCGTTGCGCTAAAGGGTTGATCGTCACCGCTCTCTATGCTGCTTGGAAGCCTCCAAAGTGAGGTTTCATACCCTTGATCTGCAGATCGCATCTCTTAAGCAAGAGATGGGTTTACAGGAAACTGAATGTGTTCGAATACAGCAGAACTTGAGTCAGAGCTCCAATCTCTGTGAAATGAAAAGGATTCACTATTGCATCATTCAGCACAGGCTGGTGAACAAGAAATGTGTACTCTGAAACAGGGTGTGAAAGTTGGAGACAGGATAAGAGTCAAGTTGTGCAGATGAATGATTTGTTGAGTGCTGCAAATGCACAGTTGAGTGATGAAATGGGTGAGCTTCAGGATGAGATCAAGCAGGTACATAACGATTTAGAAATAGCCTATAGGGACAATTGTGAATTGGCGCGCGTGCCGTGTTTTCAAAAGCAGAAGCAGGATCAGGTTGATATGGATGTTGCAAGTGTGAATCATGATGAATGTAGAGCTAAGATGGATAAACTGCACCATCAGCGAGAGGTTTTGGCTGGCCACATTAAGGCAATGAGAGCGTGGCCCTGCCTTTCACTCATCATCAGAAGGGGAGTTATCTGATAATGACGTCTCACAGTACAACACCCAGTCACCCCTACTATGGCCCAGATTCCCCACCCAGCCATCCACAGTATGGCGGGTCCCACCCACTACTCCCCAGGTCACACGTCGACAGCGTTGTGATGCTCATCATAGGAAATGCCATCATGGCAGCGCCCATTATAGGGAGCAGGCCCAAACCTGGTCGGACGGCACCTCTGGTAACCGTTATTAGTGTGGAAGACAGGCAAGAGATTGAAACCATGATTGATAGAGCATTAGGTAATGTTCCTCTTCCTGAAAGAAGTATGAAAGCCATTAAAAGTCAGATCCGACAAATTTTCCAGAAGCTGGCACTCAGGAAGGTGTTGTCCGTACTGCAGCTGAAACTGCAGCTCCCACAGCATTGGATGGTGTGTGAGACGTTACCTTTGCTTGATCGACCACCGACTAATCCCTGAAAATGGCCTACTCTGTCCAGCAAATTGCTGACAGTATCGGTCGGATGAGCCCATCCCACAATCTCAGTTGTCACTTGGAAAGGTGCGTTCCAAATGCAAGATGCTCAGCCTCGCCACAGAATATCAGGTCCAAATACTCGCCAGACCACTCGATCCTGGTTTATGGGCCAAACTCCCCAAAGTAGTTACGCTAGGATAGGAACGCTACCTTTGGCGAGTTGCAGCTTAGCTCAACTCCGCTCATAGCCAGGTGTGGTAGGAGTGATGCTGGCATATCCCGTGAAGCAAAATGCAAAGGAAAGCCCAGTGACCTACCACCAGAGACTCTGGATGGCCTACCGAGCAGGAAAGCATCTGGCATAGAAGCTGCAGATGTAGATCTTATTGAATATAAGACCTTGTTCCTTAGGAACATGATCCCAGCTGTAAGAGAAAGGTAGAGCCAACCACGTACCCAAATACGGATAGGTTTGCTGATCTTCTTTGGAAAACCTAGAGAGTATATCAACTGTACATCTGTGATTTGGGTTCCAGTTCCAAGAAGGTTGCTGCCATGGAACCCGCCTCCGGACACGACACACTATGCCATGGAAGGCAGACCCAGCAACAGCAGCCCAAACATCCATCGTCCCTCCAGTTAGCAACCAATAAAACCCCCAACAAGGCCAACAACAACAACAACAGTGGGGTGGGAACCTGAATTGGCCTAAAAACAGAAAGCACGAGGAAGCCATTACAAAGAGTGGGTCCCTCATACAAGGATATAGCTGAAGAAAACCGAAAATTCGAGAGCTCCTGGGGCAAGTGTGTTCTGTAGCGGATGCTGTTCCCACACAGACCCTTGCAGCAGTACAACCGGTGACCCATGCCACTACTGGTCATGGAGATACCAGCACGTGCTCTCAGGCCCATACAAGCCTGAACCCGAAGCTTCTCCCTATATTGCATCAGTGCAACACTGTGAAGTCATTCATGCAAGTCAGGCCCAACCACTGCATGCCTCTAGCAATACTGGATTGACAATTACAGGCCCCAGTCTGCATTGTAAACAAGCTGGTCTTGGATACAAATGGAAGGCCCTGCACCAAGGCCGAGGTCGGGGCTGCCAACTAATTGTCTTATTAGATACAGGTGCAGCTGTATCTGTGTTACACGATGAACATTCGGACACGTCTCCTGGTCTACCAGATGAAAGACCAATATGTCAGGAGTTGATGGTACTAGGCTGCCTGCATACCGTTCTCTACCCTTACCGGTAGAGCTAGGCCATTGAAGGCCTCACGCTTTCCAACTAATGGTACTGCATGATCATCCTAGTATCATAGGGATTGATTTCCTTGCACCTACGGCTGTGTGGTGGATCTAACTAACATGTTGCTGATACAGATCCAGGGTCAATACCACACTGTTTTAATTCCTGACTCACATGCTGTGGCAACAATATCTATCAACAACAAAGAGTATGATGTCATAGATTTGTTCAAGAACCATAAACTTTTCAAAACTCCTGCCTATTCTGCAATGACATTTGGGCGTTTGCAGTTAACAAGCATGATTTTGGCAGAAGTATACCGTTATTGAGGATCCAGGCCCAGCACATGAAAGACAAAGGCAATACCCATTTCCCACTGAAGCATTGCCCTCTCTCCGAGAAATGATCAGTCACCCTTAAGCAAGGAGTAATCAGAACTTGTGTTTCCACTGCCAACTCTCCTGTTTGGCCCATGAAGAAACCCACAGGCACCTGGAGACTTACTATTGACTACAGGAAACTGAATCAGGTCACTCCCAGTTGTTCCCCAACTGTGGCGTCGGCACCAGATGTGCTTGACTTTTAACACCGGATCAGAAATGGTTCAGTGCCTGGACATTTCCAATGGTTTTGGTCATTACCATTGGCCCTCAAGAGTCAATATAAGTTCATCTTCACATTTGAAGGACGACAATACACGTGGACTTGCTTGCCACAGGGTTCCATAACAGTCCATCCTCTTCCATCTCCACAGGACGGACGCCCTACAGAGTTTCTCAGCCCCAATGTCTCTTACAGTATGTAGATGACCTGTTGTTGGCCACGCCATGCAGGAACAACATCTGGATCTCTTGGATGAACTACTGACTCTCATTCAGAGAGCAGGCCTGAAATGTAACCCAGCAAAAGCACAATTGTGTCAGAAAGAAGTACTCTTTCTGGGTCTGAAAATAACTGACCAAGGCAGGAGCCCTACTTGGAAGAAGATTCAGGGATTACAGGACTTGCCATTACCTACCAGTGTGGCAACTCTTTGAAGGTTTATAGGTATGGTAAACTATTCAAGAGATTTTATTTGTGATTTTGCTCAAAGCTGCTCCTCTGTATGATCTACTCAAAAGGATGTTCCATGGAATTGGGGTCCTGCTCATACCCAGGCTGTGATGTCACTGAAGCAGGCTCTGGCCTCCGCCCTAGCACTAGTTAACCCCAATCCAGCTTTACCATTCCATCTGGAGTGTGCCACCTCTGACATTGCCATGTCAGCAGTGTTGACAGAAGGTGCATGGCACCTTGAGACCTATTGCATATGCATCGCAGCTCTTGACCCCAGTGGAACAGAACTACGGCCTTTGTGAAAGGAACCTTCTGGCCACCTACTGGGCTGTCAAGCACTTCCTGTATATCATTGGGTACTCACTGCTGATTCTTAACACTAATCACATGCCAACTACCTTTCTGCTCTCAGATAGAGTGAAGGATGGGTCAGTCTCCAACACTAGGCTGACTCATTGGTCACTTCTCCTCCAGGATAGAGATATCCAGGTCCACCAGACCAAAGTTCCATTTCTGCTAGCTCATAGTCTCCTTTTCAAGGGAACCCCATGACTGTACACTGCAGTCACCTGACCTCCCAGATCCGGGTCCTTTCCTCCTGCCACACCAGAGATACTTGAGAGTACCTCTTTGTGCCGTATTTTCACTGATGGTTCAGCATCGTACTGTCAAGGAGAACAGATTGCAGGGATGGGTATTTTGGTGGTTTATCCTTATGGGAACACTGTCAAGATATCTAAGCGCTGTAGTGTGGCTTCATCACAATATGCAGAGATGGCAGCGGTGGCCTGTACTTAAGTTTACCCAACATGGAACTCAGGATACCATCATTTTACAGACTCTAATTGGGTTTGTTGCTCCCTTACAGAATTTCTCCCTTTCTGGCAGAAGAACTCCTTCCTCTCCTCTGATGGCAGTCCAGTGAAATACAAAGAATTGGTAATCTACATACATGCATTGGCACAGAAATACACACACAAACTTTATGTGCACAAGGTTAAAGCACACTCTCATGATCCCTATCATGCATTCAATGACACAGCAGATACCCTTGTTAAGGAAGGGGCCGAGGAGGGGATGTCTGGATGATGGATCATCCAGAAGTCAATGCAACAGTACATGTGGCAGCTCTTAAAAGAAATCTGAGTCTTTTCTCCCTGGACCTCTCAGCAGCCCAACATTTGGACACTGAACTTAAAGAGGTGTTCAGATTCCTTGACAAAGGTACTGAAGAAAGACTCCCTACACATAACCCATATCGCAGGCATGAAGGTAAGTTACACTTATCCCTGATGACAAACTCATTTGGTTCCAACCAGAGGACACTACCACCAAATTGTGGGTGGTCCCAGACATTTGATATCTGAATTTTCACATCAAGTACATGATACTCCTACTTGTGGACACCAAGGAGCAGAAAATACCCTTCAACGTCTCAAGACCACATCCTGGTGGCCTGGTATTACCAAAGATGTTAAACAGTACATTGACAATTGCCTTGTTTGTGCACAAAACAATCCCATACCTACAAAACAAAATGCCAAACTTTTACCACAGAGACACACTGGCCCTTGGCATGCCATCAAATTGATTTTATTGGTCCTTTGACCAATACCAGTAGAAACAACAAGTATGCTCTTGAGTTAACTGACTTATTCTCTAAGAGGGTTGAGGCTTTCCCACTAAGACATGCTGCAAGACAACTGCTGAAATCCTGGTAGAACAGATTTTCTCCAGGTGGGGCCTGCCTCTCAAGGTAGACTCTGACAAAGGAACCAGTTTCACAGGTGAGTTGATGAAAGAGTCCCTTGAACTCCTTGAGGTTCAGCAAAAGTTCCACATACCTTATCACCCTCAACCCCTCAGGTCAAGTAGAAAAGAGCCAACAGATGGATTAAGCAAATGTTTTCCAAATTCATTGAGGACAATCCCAAAACCTGGGATTCCCTATTGCCTTTACTCCTTATGGCAATCAGGGTACACCTCAGCCACTACCCAGCTAACACCATTTGAGGTGATGACTGGAAGACAGATGAGATTACCTGAACACTTGCTGTTTGACCTGCTCACCCCCACTGCAGACCGTGTGTCTGTGGATCAGTATGTGGAAAAGCTCAGAAAAGAACTCATACACACACTTGTATGCTGCAAACTGCATGGGCAAAGACCAGCAACAGTCCAAAATACAATTTGACAAACACGCGACATGAAGTGGATTGGCAGGTTGGAGATCAGGTAATGGTACTTGATTTGCACATCCTCCTTCTCCAACAAGTGGGAAGGCCCTTACCCTATTGTCAACAAGCTCAGTCCGGCAGTCTATCAAGTTAGACTCCTCCACAACAATAAATTGACTGACAAATGGTTACATGCAAACCAGTTGAAATTGTACAAAGGAACTTAAACTTACTTTTCTTAACCCCACTGGGTGGAATTGTACTAATGTACTAATCGTTGATCTTCCTTTCAAGATACACTGACAAGATGGCTATCTTGTTCCTATCTCTCCTCCTTGCAGGAGTGATCCCTTGCGCCCAAGGCACGGTACTGGACCTCCTTCGACAACTGGATTCTCCAGCACCCCTACAGAGGAGTTTCCATCAAAATACCAGATACTATGATTACTGTCCAGGAAGGTTCCGATGCTTACCTCACTGCCTCGGTCATTGCTCCTGACAAATCTACCCTTCAAATTAGTGGCAAACCACATCACAAGGACAAATTCTCTCTGTGGCCATACTCTACAAGGGAACATTTCAGGGTTGGCCCAACACTAAATTATCCCCAAATGGTTCACTGTCCTTGTTACAAACTGCACTAAGACATTCTGATTTGTACAACATTACTGCTCTAATCGATTCTTCCTACTGTAATTCTCTTTCTAAAGATTCCGCCTGCAGATTCTGTGCTGTACACCACATGGCCTCTGCTGCCATGTATCTCTCTGTTTACTGCCCACTGAAAAACAGCTCTTGGAATGTCCAAAACATAACCCTGGTCCCGTGGTGGTCTCACAGCCACTGCCCTCCCAGGTTCTTTGATTAATAATTTACAGTTTATGCATATACCTGTTTTGTTTAATCTTACTTACTGGAACATGAAAGAATTTGGTATGTGTCACAATACTAATACAGCTGCATTTTATAGTACATTATTGTTTAATAGTTTAGCTGCATTTCAGATTGTACTAAGGATCCTTTTACTGGGGTTTATTCTACTGAACATAGAGGTAATTTTAGGAGGAAAACCCTCCTGGTACTCTTAATCATAAACGATTAACGAGAAGTTGACAGTTCTGATGTTACAGGTACTGTCACAGGTCATTTTGGTACTACTATGTCCATTTGGAATAAAGCAGACATTGCTGCTATCAAAGTCATTCTGCAAAATTCTCCGCTGGTTTGGTTAATAATGTTTTACCACCATTATTGCATGGTGTGGATGATCTTAGTCAGGAAGAAAGATACACTGTATACAACATGCACAACATTGCAAAGCATTCACTGATTCAAAAGATAAGATTAACGCACTCATACAACAGAACAATAGAAGCTGAAAACAATACTTTGGTAGGAAATACTTTGTTCGGCATATGGTTCATACATCCTCACTACCATCAACAACCTCTTCCGTGATTTAGAAACTGGAAGAATCCCTGACATAATACATGATAGATGCATTTCCAAATGGTATTGTCCTAAATGTAAACTTTCAACTTGTGTTTCCTTGTGTATGCAACAGACTTTGTCTATTCCTCTCTCCACAGTGAGAAATTTGGGGTTTGTCAGACACCCTAACACTGGTCCTTGTTTCTCTACTAAGAAATGTTCCATAACAGATACCATGTTTGTCTCTTTTACTGTCCACTTCCCATGTTTTGATCCCACTACAGCTTTGTTCAACAAGGTTGCACTGGCACATTCAATAGGGCATTTGGATGATGACATCTACAGAAACGCCTGGATCTACCACCTCTACTGGTCTACTCCTTCTTGGATGCCTGGGTGGCACACTTACAGACTGCTGTTTGAAAAGCAATACATCTACTTGTGCCGATGTGATGTGTTTGATGTTATACGCCCTGTTTGTGGCTACTTTCCAGACAGCATTGATTGGACTTTCACTATGGATGATGACATCGCTGAGAATGGTACCAACTCTTTTGAATCGACTCTGTCACCTGATCAGCTCTACCAGTCCTATCGTGAGAAGCTCATCGCCTGTCAACACAGATTTCAAGATGACCTACACATGCCCTGTCCAGTTGCAAAATGGAGACTACCTACTGTACTCACAGTATAACTCTGACGGAGAGTATTGCATTGTTACTAATTATAAGTCTTATACATATGGTTCTGTTACATGTCCTATTGATTACCCCAACTTCTGTTTTGTTCCCCATCAGAAGACTGTTATCGGACATACGTTATAACCCCCATCCCCATTATGGATGCAGACATTATTGATGGTAACCCAGATTATTTACTCACACTCTAAGAATACCTACCATACTTTAACGTACACATAGATCCACTTACACTCACACTGAAATCCCTTTTAGATAGAAAGGACACACACTCATCCACATCAGCAATAATCTAACCAAGGCCAATGAAGCTGTTCTTGATCTGATCAATGATGGAGACATGAATAATGCATTGACTAACACCTGGTTAGAGATCACTTATTAAAGGTTTTGTTATAATACAAGCATTTTTGATATTCACGTGATTATTATGCTTTGCTGCCACGATGTACACTGCACCAACACCGTGAGCAGCTTGAGTTCCTTTACAAGGCTTGCGATCGGGATTGTAAACGACCACTGCTCCTGTCCATTCCCTAGATTTGCCTGTTGTTGCCTTGGAGGCAATGGGGGAGTTGTTACACGAGGTCCCTGCACCCTAATTGATACCCTCAGGGGTACAACGTAGACAGCTAATGTTTAGGCATAGGCTATACTAATACATACGGCTAAGGTGTCTACCGTACAAGAGTAGATGTCAGGATATGAATGCATATTGCTGTAATCCATTTTGCTTGCTAATGCACACATATACCATGTATTTTCTGTCTATTTCTTACTTGTCAGATGCCAAGACACCTGTCCTTGAAGTAATTACAATATGTAAGCAACATTGCCATCCTTTGGTGATGTGCACCACTACACCTTGTTATGTAAGGCTCTGTATAAGAACTTCTTTGTTCTAAAACTGATGACTTTACAGAATCATATAATGTTATCTTGTACTGTGGAGCCACCTCTAATTTAGCCAATAGGGCTCATCTCTGTAACTAGAAATGTTTCTATCTTTTAGTAACCATAGTAATTATCACAGGTATATAATGTTATGCACAGTTTACACCTCGGAGACCCGAGAGATCCCAAGAGACTACAAAGAAACCTTGAGGTGTAGGGAATGCTTAGCATTGCTCTCGGTTTGTATTGGTAAGAATTGCTTAGGGCAACTGTGATTTATCCCTTTTGTAGTAATAAACTTGTTTATTACTCAAATGCAACTTGTTTGTGATTATTTGCATTCCCAATATCATCAAGAATCTGAAAGTGAGGTTTAGACCTCTTACATCTGCATTTTTCCATAACAATGAAATGTAATTTGCACGACAGATGTGTTGTATCAGAGTTGATTTGCATCGTGGAAGAGCTTGTGTCTGATCTTTTGATCTTTTCTAAAGGTGCGTCTTTGTCAGTTGGTCAATACTTGACATTGAACATACTGTAGCGGGCTGTACTGACACTCTTTACTTTCTGTCTTTAAAAGGTACACACAAAGCTCTCAATTGTATCCTCAGTTTCTTTAGAAAAATGTGGACATCAGTTTTCCAAATGCCTGTGTGTATGCTGTATTCTTTCCCATAATTGTTAGAGGTCTCACCTTCCCCATGGCTTTGAACACTGATGAATAGTTGCACCTTGTCAGTGCATGGAGACCTGTAGAGCTGCACACACACACAGGTCTGCTTAACTCTGCTGACAAGCGGGATACATTAATGAATCGTCTTGTGTTATTCCTTGAATGGCCAACATCCATGTGCAGTTTAAGATTATTGTTTAGACTGATACAGCAGAATGACCAGAATACCAGTATCATCTGCCATGACCACTACATGCACATATTCACCCTCATTTTGACGGCAAATGTAGTGTATGTGTTGCATGATTCTTGTGTCTGCTTCTATGTGTTTACTTTTTAGGTCTTGCACTCTAGTCTGAGCATATGTCCAGCTTCCACTTTGTATGAGTAACAAGTTTCTCCTACTGCATACATGAGCTTTTATCACCTAGAACTTCACAGTATACATCACAATTCCATGTTGTAGCTAGAAAATCTAGGAGTGCCATCTTGAATGATGAAGAAAAGAGATCCAGCAAAGTCTCTTGGTTGGCTTTGGTCAGAACCAGTTATGAGACAGGAGAGTGGAGAGATGCTATGCTTTTCTTTTTCTCTTGTTCAAGACCTTTGATCGATGGTGACTTTTAACAGTCACTGACATGGTGGACTTCATTTGCGAGAGTATAACAAACAAGAGACAGGATGGTTTTGCCACAAAATGGAATGTTGGTGGCAGGTTTGTAAGACTTCTGCTCAAGAACATGTCATCAACCACAATGGCATTTACAGCATTGGGGTGGCTACTTTGGACTCTGGTCTCAAGTTTCTACAGAAGTGTTGACTTCATTGTTATGTTCATCGATCTGTCAACGTTTCCTAAGGAGAGGGTACCAGGGTTAGTGGTGAGGCAAACACCATCATAACTTCAATTGTTGAAGTCACAGATAGATATAGCAAGCATCCAAAGAGGACTCAGGTTCCTTTCAACTCAACAATTTTCTTGTCCTTGTTCTTAATCTTCACCTTCATTGCATCACATGCAAAGTTCTTCAACTTGTATCTTTTGATGGGTTCCTCAAACCTACTGCCTTTGGCAATGCATTCATCTTTAAACAAATGATACATCTGAGTACCTATCTCAGTAACCTGTAACACTTCATTTGCTACGTCTTGTGATACTGCTTTTTCACTACCTATTGATTAAAGAATGCTGTCCTCAAATGAATCCTGGAATGGATTCATGCAGGAGTCTATTACTTTTAACAGCTTGTTTAGATCCTTCGATTCTCGTTCAAATCTAAAACTCTTCAGCTCTTGGGTGGCTTCTTCATGGCTAACAAGACCAACTTTTCTCTAAGACTTCCAGCAATTTTACTTTGAGCTGACCTCAGGATGTTCCACCTCCTCCTTACATTGATGTTCTGTGTCAAAGAAGAAAGCATGGTTAGTCTTGATGCAGCATTGGCATTAATTGTCTGTTCCAAGGTCAAGTCTATGTCATTTCTGCTAAACCTCTCTTTGATCCTGCAATGGTTAATGCTCCATTCTCAATTTTTACCTTAGCCCAGGTTAGGTCTCATCAATGTTTAGTAAATTCATAAGAGACAGGGCCATCCACTTGGCATAGTTGTGGTGCCCAGTTATGAAGTAAAGAGGTATAATTTCTCCAAGCTATATACAAAGAGAACCAAGTCTTTGTCCTGATGGAGTGGCAGAAGAGTTGGTACAACTCTACCAAACTGCAGCACTGCAGCCAAAATCGGCAATTGTGCCATGCTTACCATGGTGTGTGGAATCTGAGAACGTTTCATATGCTTCCATGAATGTCTTGAACTTTGCTGTATTCTTTAAGTCCACCACTGAGGAATGTGTTGGGTCATTAAGTAGCTGCTGCAGATGATTTGAGATTGGAAAGTCTGACAAACCTTTATATTGTATAAAGCATTGCAAATGTTTAATTCTGAATGCCACTGATAGCATCTAGGAAGCCTCTTTTTCCGATTGAAAATGTTCCTTGAAGAAGTCCATTTAGGGATCCAATACCAAGACACCACTTTCAACAAGAATGTGGGCTCCACCAGAATGATTCAGGAGGTATCCGAGGCCTTAGAAATATGCTCATTGAATATGGAATGGTGGAGTATGTATGTATGAAAAGTCTATCATATTCTGGGGACTTTGTGGACTGAATTTGTAGCTCAGGTTTTGCTATGGTCAAGTCATAAGTAATAGGCATATAGTCCTCTTGGCACTCATCCATAACCTTGATAGCAGTATTCATGGTGTTTTGCACTAAATCAAGTCTTGTGGGAGGCTTTCCCATAGGGTTCATGTATGATATGATCTGCTGTGACAGGTCATCTACAGTAACAAGGGCATTTCATCCATGCTGTGTTGGAGTAGCATCTACACTTGCACAAGATATCATCCAGGCAATGTCCTTCTCTTAGCTTACATGATGTTTTTCTGGTTCAGAATTTCTGTCACCTTATATTGATACTGTCTTATTTTTGGTTTTCCAGATGTGTATGGTTGAATGTCTTTCTCACCAATATCTAGAGCTTTTCTCCTCTGAGACGTCTGAATGTGCCTGGGTACCGTGTCTTGTTTCTGTCACACCCTTGGCTGCAGTATCTGATTTTTACACTTGGCAAATAGTCTTCATCAAAATCTTCAGCCTTTGTCTTTGATGTTCTTCATTGTTTGCTCTTTGATGTTAAAGATGGCCCTGCCTGGTTGTGGACATCAACTTCTGATCTTTGCTTATCTGTGTTTGTTTCTATTGTGTGTGTTTCATTTATTGCTGGCACTTGGTCATCCAAGTGTGTTCTTGTCATAGCTTCTTCAGACCTTTCTTGGTACAGCTGTCACTTCAATACTGGATGGTATGTTTTGGAATACTATACCCACAGCGTCATGCAAAGTGTCATGACCGTCAGGTGTCTCTGTCATGTTATCATAATTGTCAAAAGCAAAGCAGTGGCTAAACCTGACTGAATGAGCAATCCATCTGGTGTAGCCATATTCTTCTCCATTATATGAGTTGCGACTGCAGTTTTGAGTTCCTCCACAACATGGTAGCTAACACATTGGCCAAACCTGTTCAAAATGGTTAAAACTTTCTTACTGTCTGCCATGGATTTAATACCCATACCCAACAAGAGGTGTCATTGTGGTTTGATTATTCCCTTGACCATGCAAATGCTATATTATCTGTAATAGATTTAACTACCCTCTTCTGTCATTCACTGCCCACTTCTGATGAACAGTTGAGTACAGTACACAGGAATGTCTGAAGAACAGGTGGCAGTTTTATGTATTCTTCTAATAAGTCTAACTTTAACTTTGGTTTTATTATGAGGTTTTACCTTTAGAAGTTCCAGCAACTGTACTCTTATGTGTTGAGCTGCTTGTGCTGCTTGTGCTTCCCTCCAGTCAACCTGTTTCTTAGCAGACCTGATGACTGTTCCGCTTTTCTACTTTTGGTATCAAATATGATACTATCTTTGAAGTGATCCACCAGTTTTGACTGCAAGTTCTGTGGTTCATAATTTGTTTCACATCCACTACACTTAATAAGAATGTCCATGTACCTTTTGTGTAGAGATAGCAATGATCCTTCTTCCATTCCATTAACAACGATGCAGTGCACTGCATATCTTAACAAATCTGGAAAGGCAACCTGGTGACTGTCTCTCAACTAATTGTATTCACATTTTGTACCTCTGCCCTTTATTTGTTCTGTCTTTTGTTCTTACAAATGCTGTGGTATTTCACTTCTTTGGCTATAAGATCAATACTCCTACCGTCGTATCCATTTGTTGATCATCCATTTTTTTGCTCGTTTTTATGCTGTCTACTGCCCCTTAAGTTACACATGTTGTAGGATGTTCAAAGTCTCCTTTGACCCCTTAGGATTCCTTTTCTTGTATGATTTGCAAAATATACATTCATTTGGGAATATGTCTGATGTAGATGCTGCAGATTCAAATAGAGCACTATGAACTTGGGGGTGAAGTAGTTTTGCAGGGTAGTTCTTTACAATGTCTTTTTAAAGTTCCATCAGCTGCAAGTTTACTCTTATATGCAGTGAAGTTCTTGTAGCAGATATAATGATACCCATGGCTGCTGGAGTAACGTTCAGACAATTGAAAACAGACCGTGTTGTACTTTGACAGTGTTTGACTAGAACGCCTTTCCCGTCATCAACTACTTTCTCAATGAGCATCATCAAAGGTAGTGGGTCTCCATGTTCTGTGCTAACGTCTGGATTAGTGTGTGGGCGCATCACCTCTGCAGTTTGTGAAAGTCTTGCTAGCCATTTCTGAAACATTAAATACATTACATTAATATCTAAGTAAACCGAGTCTATTACATAAATTAGATACATTAAATGAATAAGTTAACTGTCTATTACATAAATATAAAACTTTTAGTTACTCTTAAGAAAGTGCATTTTCAAGAAAACATACAACTGTAGATGAATAAGTGTTGTAAATCTGAATTCTACACACTTTTTACATGAGAAACAGTCATCAAACCTTTCAGACCCAAACATATAGATAAATGCACCTGGCTGCTGCTATACACCCGTCTCAGTTCAAGAATTTGCATGCACATGGAGGCATGCATACATGTAGTGCCTTAAATCCCTGGCCCCACTAACATTAAGCCCCAATTGTTGTCAGTCATGGGCTGGGAAGGTTAAGCTCCCCAATTCTGTTGAGGAGAGCTGCCTGGTAGCCAGTCAGTCCTCTCCCAGCCCTCCCTCCCAGCCAATCCACCAAAACTCTAAGCTCAGTCCAGAACTCAGTTCGCCAGTGTGGGAGAAATAAGATGCAAAGTGCCTGATCCCTCTATGCCAATGGGCTGGCCTTATTTTCTTTTAATACACCCTGTAAAATGCCACTGCTGATGTAACTTCTCCCCAGCCCAACACATGTTAATCTTCTGCACGGAGGTGCCCAGTTCCCTATGCTGGCTTCTTGGCCTACCCCCACCCTGCCCATTTTGGTTCTGCAACACTGGGGATCCCACCTCTGGTGCTTCCAAATATAACAATGACATTGGGGTGGTCAATCCCTGGGCATCATGACCTGAAAAGATAACTCTCCTTGTGATTTTTCTAATAAACCCTGTAAAAAAAAGCCATCTATCTGTGTCTGTTGCAGCTGTTATTGTCCCTCCACCCAACCCTCACACTCAACAACCTCACCATATCCTACCCCCAAGCCCTTCCTTCACACTGAGGGTCCAACACCATAATCCTTTCTTGACTTCAGACATGACTTCACTCTTCAACACAAGACCGTAATCTGAGGAAATTAGGTGTGTGGGTCAATGTCGTCAATGGGGTTTGAATTTACAGGTATAACTTGGTCATTTGGAATATTTTTGCCACGTATTTTCAATATGCAGGTTTAAGGTCCCAGCTCAAGAACAGTTGCAGTGAAATTAGACAAATCAGTCCCGAAAAGTGTTTTTATGGTCGAGTGCAAGAAATCACCTTTCAAGCAAGTGTTGACACTTTCTCTGTCCTTCTTCATGAGGTAGGGTCAAAGAAGGCTATGTTGAATATTTGGGGTAAAATATTAAAAATAAAGTTATGAGCCTGCACTAATTTTATGAATGCAGGCTTGTAACTTGGTCATTTGTAATATGTTGACCTCTAATTTTCAGCATAGCCATTTCTTCACAGCACCTCATGAATGTGACAGCTGCCATTTTTCAAATTCTGGCCAAAATGTTTTTTCACACTTGTGGCATGAAATCACCCTTTGGTCAGAATTTTAACATTTTCTCCACCCTTGTTCATTAGGCTGGCTCATAAGAAGGCTATGTGGGATCATAGAAGGGTATGTTGAAAATTTGGAAATATGAGAAAACAACTAGGTTATGCATCTACATTGTACTCTTTCAGCACATGCTCATAACTGTAGTAATTTTCAATATTTTTAGTTCAACTTTTCAACATATCCTTTTCACACCTCCTCATGAATGTGACAGTGGTCATTTCAAAATGACATTTCAACCATTTTTTTATAAATAACACCTGTCATGTTCAGAAGGAGGGTCAAAAATATGTTAAAATTAGGGTAAATGTGAAAACCAAGTAAGTTATGGAAAACTAATTGTTCCAACATTTACTCATAACTGTATTTTTTGCAGAGTTTGGCCCCAATGTTTAATGTATCCTTGTTTTACCCCATCTCCTGAACATGGCAGGTGTCATTTTCAAATCCTCTCTGAAGCTTGTTTCCACAGTTCCACAGTGAAATAACCTTTCGGTGAGGTTTTAAAATGTCACCTGTCTTATCATGCAGTCAGATCATAAAAGACTGTTGGAGAATTGGGATCAAAATGTTGGAATCCACTTAAAGTAGATATTGCCTCTCAGCTGCCCTATCTGGGTAATTACAGTATAACAATGTGTTAAAGCGGGACACCACTGAAAATGAGATATTTCATCTCATCCGCTATATATAGTAAATATGTATAAAAGACCCTATACAATAGCAATACCAGCAGTGAACATTTGGCATTGACAAATGCTTGTTTGTTTTCATTTTATTACAGACACACATCACCTCTATAAAAACATACTGCAGAAACATAAAAAGTGATGGCAGAAAAAGACCAAGGGTCCATCTACCTATCTGTGATAAGCAAAAATAAAAAGTACTGAAATGGAATTGAACTTGTGGACCTCTGCATTACCCCCCTCTATTTTCTCTCCAGAGTGTTCTTGCACATCCTAGGGTGGTAGCATTTGACCTAGTAACGTCAAGACATTATTTCCATTTCTTGAGGCCTCACCATATATTTTAAGGACATGGAGAGATAGTGGATGTACCAAGTTTGTTCCCTGCTGGTTATTTTCACCTTTAGGGTATACTTTCAACCCATGATTTTAATATGTCAGTTTAGAACATTTGAAGTATGTCATTGGTAAAGTACTTTTATAAATAAGAAAAATAACATAGAAACATAGAAACATAGAAGTTGACGGCAGATAAGGACCACAAGGCCCATCCAGTCTGCCCAATTCTTTTCTACCTCATAAATGTGCCATCGGCCTTTGCTCTGTCAGTGGCCTATCTATTCATAGTCATTTGTATTGCTCCCTTATGCCTATCCCATGCCTGTTTGAAGCCCTGCACTGTATTCATAGCACCACTTCTTGTGGTAAGCCATTCCATGCATCCACCACCCTTTCTGTGAAAAGAATTTCCTCACATTCCCCTTAATCGACCCCCTCTAATCTCATGCTGTGACCTCTTGTCCTGCTATTTTTCTTATATTTAAACATGTTAGACTCTTTCACCTTGTTAATGCCCTTAAGGTGTTTGAATGCCTCGATCATATCACTCTCTCCTCCTTTGCTCAAGGGTATGCATATTGAACTCTGTTAATCTGTCTTCATATGTCTTCTGATGCAGTCCTGCACCATTTTGGTTGCCCTTCTCTGGACTGCCTCAATTTTGTTGATGTCCTTGTGAAGGTGTGGCCTCCAATACTGCCAGTACTCCAGATGGGGCCTAACCAGTGTCTTGTAAAGAGGATTATTACCTCCCTCTTATGACTTGTGATACCCTACTAATACACCCTAACAACCCCTAGCCTTACCTACTGCTTTAGAGGTCTGCTTGGATGATTTCAGGTTATCAGTGATGATGATGCCCATGTCTCTTTCTTCCTTTGTGACTGTAGCAACTCCCTACCCAGCCTATAGGTGGCTTCAGGGTTTCTCTTCCCTATGTGCATGATTTTTGCACTTCTTTGCATTAAATCCGTTGCCACTCTTCTGACCATTTTGCTAGTTTATCCAGATCCTTCTCATTCTGCCCACCCATCTGGATCATCTACTCTGTTGCAGATCTTGGTGTCATCTGCAAACAGACAAGCCTTACCTCTAGTCCATCTGCAAGGTCACTAATGAAGATGTTGAGAGGACTGGCCCCAGAACTGATCCTGAGGTACCCACTTGTGACTTGCATCTCTTCTGACTGTATACCATTTACCACCACTCTCTGTTTTCTGCCCGTTGACCAGTTTGCCACCCAGTTGACCAACTTCTGACCCACCCGAGCCTACCCAGCTTTTTATCAATCTTCTATGTGGAACAGTGTCAAAGCTTTGCTGAAGTCAAGGTAGGCTACATCAGCTGCTCCCCTTGGTCCACCACTCTGGTTACCCAGTCAAAGAAATCTATGAGATTAGTTTGACAGGACCTTCCTTTGTAAACCCATGCTGTCGTGGATCCTGTGCTCCTATGGATTCTAGGTTTGCACTATCCTTTCCTTAAAGTGCCTCCATAATCTTGCCCACTACTGAGGTAAGACTGACTGGTCTGTAGTTCTCTGCCTCCTCCTGCTACCACTCTTGTGGGCGGGATCACATGAGCCCTTCTCCAGTCTTCTGGGACCTCTCCTGTGCTCAGAGACTCTCTAAACAGTTCTGCTAATGGCTCTGCTAGTTCCACCTTTAGCTCCTTAAGTACCCTGGGATGTATGCCATCAGGTCCCATTGCCTTATCCACCCTGAGCTTAGCAAGCTCTTGTAGGACCCTTTCTTTTGTGAAGGGAGTAGTGCTCACCTCCCTCCCCTGTGTCCATGATGCTAAGCTATGGGCCCTGCCCTACCTTCTCTTCAGTAATACTGAGCAAAGTATCTATTTAGGATAGATGCCTTTACAGGTCCTCCTCCTCAAATGCTCCCTTTTCTCCATTAGCTTAGCAATACCCCTCTGGACTTTTCCTTTCACTAATGTATCTAAAGAAAGTCTTGTCACCTTCTTTTACTGTTCGTGCTAGTGTTTTCTCAGTTTGGGACTTTGCCTGCCTTACTGCCTCCCTACTTCCCTTAGGGCAGTTTGGTATGCCTCCCTATCTTCATCACTGTGTTCCCTTATATTTCCTGAAGGCCAGCCTTTTGGCTCTGACCTTTTCTGCTACTGTATTTGAGAACCAAAGTGGTTTCCTTCTTCTTTGCACTTCCTTTTCTGTCTAACACAATGGGATGTTGCTTCAAGTGTTGCATCCTTAATGCTTGCCCACTATGCCTGTACCCCTCACCTGTGTTTCTTTTTGCCAGGGCTAACTTAACTCTGTTGGCCATCTTATCAAAGTCAGCTCCTCTGAAGTCCCATATTTTGCCTTGGAATGGGATGATTTAGATGTAGTAGCCCAATTGAACCATACCATGTGATGGTCACTGGCCCCAGGTGACCTTCTACCTGGAGATCTGTGATCCCTTCCTTGTTAGTCAGTACTAGATCTAGGATAGCCCTGTCTCTTGTGGGTTGCTGTACCAGTTGTTTGAGGCCTTCCCCTGCAGGAATCCACCATGTGCCTAGTTCTGGCAGATGTTCCTGCTGGTATTGACCAATCTGTATCCGGCATGTTGAAGTCTCCATTATCAGAACCTCCCTTTAGCTGTCATGTTTTGTATATCTTCTAACAGTAATGTGTCTATGTCCTCCCCTGGTCTGGGGCCTGTAGACAACCCGGTTCTTATGGCTGTCCCATTTCCTGTTTCCAGAGTGACACAGTTCTTCTGGATCCTTATGTGTATTCTGAATTTCTGTAGCTTTGATATTTTCATTGACATACAGGGCCAATCCTCCCCACCCCTTTTTGCATCTCGGTCTCTTCTGAACAATACATAGCCAGGTACTGAAGTCTCCCAAGTGTAGTTACTGGTAAACCACGTCTCACTAATGCTATTATGTCCAGTTTAGCCTCTGACATTGTGCCTGCAGGTCTGGGATCTTATTTCCCAGACTGTGAGCATTATGTACATGATTTTCCATTCACCAGATTTTGGTGTGTTAGTTGTTGGGTGAGGTTTGGCATTATCCCAGTGCATCGTTGGGGAGACAAACCTTTTTCTTACCTCGTGATGCAAATGAACTGCAAACATGCTGAATCCTGTTTGACCACTAGCTGAGGGGAGGGTGTTCTTCCCATTTGACGTATGGTGCTGCACCCTCTCACCATTTGCTAGTTTAAATATTCTGCCAAGACATCAAACTTCTGCCCCAATGCACTGACTCCCTCCTTAGTCAGATGCAGTCCATCAAATTTAAAGAACTTTCACTCCCAGAACTGTTGCCAGTTCCTACAAATCTGTGTCCTTTTCCTGGCACCAGCCCTTGAGCCACGTGTTTAGCTCCCCTATCTCCCTTCTCTGACCTTCCATCCATCTGCTCTCCTCTCCCAGACTGGCAGGATCTCAGAGAAGGAGATGCCAGACGAAATAGATGATAGTTTGTCACCCAGCCTGGTCAGGTGTTCCTTGGTCTCCACAACTGACCGGCTGGTGAGATCATTAGTCCCTATGTGTACTAGGACATCAATGTTTTCTCCTGCTTTGTGAACAATTTTGCTAATCGGTCAGTGTCTCTCCATGCTGATGTACCTGGGAGACATCGGCAGTTACCCTGGCTGGAGATGGGTATCAACTCCCCAAATCATGGAGTCTCCTATGATCAGAAGTTTTTGATTTCCTTTTTGCTTTTTTGTTTTGGTTCCTGATTTGGGTGAGTTTTGTTGTGCTAGCTCCTGTGCTGCAGTGTCCTGCTCTGCAGTGTCTTCTACCTCTTTGTTTGATTTCAGAGATAGAGGCAGATACCTGTTGTAGTGTTTATATGGTTTTGGAGTAATATGTTGGAGAGCAGAGAGTGATGGTGCACCCAATTTGCTCCTCCTAACCACCTGCCAACCTCCTGGACCAACTACCCTCTGCGGTCGAGGTTTTTCTGTTGGATGCTGGGGAATTGGCCGGTGGTTCTTATAATGCATTTCCTCTTGAATATGAAATCTGAGGTGTGCAATCTCTGCCCATGCTGCCCGGAGCTGAGACCTAAGATCTCAAAGGCCCAGCATGTGGGACAGTGTCCTAAATCCTGTAAGACTGTCCTTCTGAAATTGTTCCACAGTACCTGCAGTTAATGATATCCATTCCAGATAAGTTGCTGGGTTTATAACCTAGTCAGACTAATTAGAAGGAAAAAGGAGAAAAAAATGCAGGTAATGGTTTGATTGTGTTTTGTTTAACTTGTTATAACAAGTTAAATTACTAGTGCCCTGTAAATGAGCTCACCTTGTGGAGGCCCGCTGATCCACCCCTTCCTGCTCTGCCACAGGAAATGTCACAACTGTGGTACCCTATAAAAGGAGTGTAGTGTGGGGTGGTTGGGGATGGGGTGGGTGGCTGGGCCCTTCCCTGCTGAAAAGAAGAACCACGGAGAAAGAACAAGGGAAGAGCAGAAACAATCAGTCAACAACAAATGCAGTAACCCTGAAAGCTTATCCTTATGTTAGATAAAACTGTAAAACCTGTAAAGCACCACCTGTAATAATTTCAGAGAAGATATATGCTAAGAAACACTTTGCTACAGAGAAAAATAAAGCAATGAAACGTTAGCAACAAACAGCAGCAATCCCTGTGAGTAAAAATAAAAACAACACTTCACAGTAAATCTGCTTAGCCAAAATAAGTCTTAATCCTTTTCCTTGCTCTGGTAAGTTTCTCTACTCTGCCTTTCAAGCAGTCTTAGAAGGAAAGAGCTTAGGTGAAGCTAGGTGCCTTGGCCAGCAATCCAGGTCTTCTACCTCCAAGATATCAACTAACCTGACTTTTAACCCTTCTTTCTGTTGGAAATTACTGACAGTTTGCCAGCTCCACCCCCACATACACACCTAATCCTTTGGAAGAGCTGTGGGAGAAAAGCAATTAGCTCCTTCAATGTGAGAAGGAGACTGAAACACCTCTGAGACAACAAACAAAAAAAAAAAAAAAAACAAGAATAAAATAAAACACAGTGAAACATAGAAACATAGAATTTGACGGCAGATAAGGACCGCTGGCCCACCCAGTCTGCCCATTTCTACCTGATGGATAAGCTGCAGATCCTAGTTAACCAGCAGCCTACTTCTTCCTACCCCACACCCTAGAATTGCCTTATGACTGTCCCATGCATGCTTGAATTCCATCACTGTTTTTGACTCCACAACCTCCTCTGGAAGGCTGTTCCATGTATCCACAACCCTCTCTGTGAAAAATACTTCCTTAAATTACCTCTGAGCCGCCCCCTTCTATCTTCAAATTGTGCCCCTTGTTCTTGCACACCTCTTTTTGAAGATGCTACCCTCTTGGACTTTGTTGATTCCTTGAGGTACTTGAAAGTTTCTATCATGTCACCCTCTCCTCCTTTCCTTGAGGCTTTACATATTAAGCTCCTTAAGTCTCACTTCATATGTCTTCCAGTGCAGACCCTGCACCATTTTAGTTGCCCTCCTCTGGACAGCTTCCATCCTGTCTATGTCTTCGGAGTTGGGTCTCAGAACTGCACGAGTACTCAGATGTGGTCTCACCAGCTGTCTGTACAGAGGGATAATAACTTCTTGTTTTCTGCTGGTGATGCCTCTCCTATTCATCCCAGTATCCCCCAGCCCTCCTTGCTGCCCTCACATTGCTTGTCCACCTTTAGGTCATCTGATATGACTACCCCCAGGTCCCTTTCCATTTTGTTGTTGTTAGTATCTCACCCCCATTGTGTACTCTTCCTGGGGTTTTTGTTTCCCAGGTGCATTACCTTGCACTTCTTAGCATTGAATCTAAGCTGCCATACATTTGACCATTCCTCTAACCTTGCCAAGTCCCTTCTCATCCTTTCCACCCCACCTTGTGCATCAACTCTGTTGCAGATCTTTGTGTCATCTGCAAAGAGACATACTTTTCCTTCCAGTCCGTCTGCAATGTCGCTTGTAAAGACATTGAAGAGGACGGTCCTAATACTGAACCCTGTGGTACCCCTGCTAACCCACCTTTTTCAGAGTGGACTCCATTTACTATTACTCTCTGTGTCCTATTCTCCAGCCAATTCTTTACCCAGGCTGTCATCTTGGGACCCACTCCCAGGCTGGCTAACTTGTATATTAATCTTTTGTGTGGGACTGTGTCAAATGCCTTGCTAAAGTCTAGGTAGGCCATGTCCACAGCCCCTCCTGATCTACTACTTTGGTCACCCAGTCAAAGAAATCTATCAGATTTGTCCGGCATGACCTTCCGCTGTGAATCCATGCTGCCTTGGGTCCTGTGCCCTCTGGTCTCTAGATACGCAACAATTCTTTCCTTCAGAAGTGATTCCATCATTTTCCCTACCACTGAGAGTTAAACTAACAGGTCTGTAGTTTCCTGCTTCTGCCTTGCTCCCACTTTTGTGAAGGGAATCACATCTGCCCTCCTCCAGTCCTCAGGTACCACCCATCCTCCCATGATTTGTTAAAGAGGGTAGTCAGTGGTGTCACTAGTTCTATCCTTAGTTCTTTTAGAATTCTGGGATGAATCCCATCAGGCCCCATTGCTTTGTCCACCTTCAGTTTTAAGAGCTCTTTCAGAACCCTTTCTTCTGTAAATGGGCTGGTATCAACTTCTGTATCCAGTGTTTCTACTGTTTGTTTTAGGTACCTCCCCTCTTCCTTTGTAAATACTGAGCAAAAATATTTGTTTAGTATCTCTGCCTTTCACAGTCACCCTCTGCCCACCCTCTCCCCTTTATTAAGCCTCACTATCCCTCCCTTGGTCTTCCTTTTCTCCTGATGTACCTATAAAGGTTTTATTCCCTTCTTAACTGAGTTGGCTATCTTTTCCTCGGTTTGGGCCTTTGCTGGTCTGACTGCCTTTCCAGCTTCCTTTTGCTTTAACTGATACAGTTCTCTGTCCTGTTCCTTCTGTGATTCCTTGTACTTCCTGAATGCTTTCTTTTCTCTTGAACCTTCACTGCCACTTCCTTTGAGAACCATAGTGGTTTCTTACCTCGTTTCATTTTGTTTATTTGCTTTACACAAAGGCTTGTTACCTCTGTGATGGCAGTTTTATTATTCCCCATTGTTCTTCCACCCTCCTTCCTGCCCATTTGCTAGTGCATTCCTTAGGCACTCACCCATTTTGGCAAAGTCAGCCTCCTAAAATCCAGTACCTTTGTCTTTGTATGGCTTGACTCTATTGCTGTGTTTATTGTGAACCATACTGTTCGATGGTCACTAGTTCCCAGATAGCTACCACTTCTACTTCTGTGATCCTCTCTTCATCTCCATTTGAGAGAACCAGGTCTAAGATTGCTCCCTCTCGAGGGCTCCAATACTAGTTGTCTAAGGCATGCCCCTGTAGGGCATCCAGAAACCCCACTTAGAAGTGGCTGCAACTGCACTCCAGTTAACATCTGGCATATTCAGATCACCCATCAGCAAATCTCCCTTTATCTGCCATTCTAAGTATACTTTCTATCATTTCCTTGTCCATTTCCTCCCCTGAGGAGAAGTCTATGTCTCACGCTGTGCAGTTGTGGTGCCATTGCCTGCCTCCAAATTGACCCACAGTGCTTCTTCTCCTCCCTGTTTATCCTTTTGTTCTGTTGCTTTGATTTCTTCTCTTATGTAGAGAGCTATCCTCCTCCTCCTCTTTTACCCTCCCTGTCCCTCCTGTAGATAGTGTATCCTGGTATGTTTATGTCCCAATCATGGTTCTGTGTGTACCATGTTTCTGTGACTGCCACAATATCCAGATCTTCCTCCTCCATCAAGGTCACTAATTCAGGAAGCTTGTTACCCAGACTATGGGCATTGGTACTCATTGCTCTCCTTTTTGATGGCTTTACCTTCTGTAGCGCAACCCCACTGACCTTTCTACCTTGGTCTTTTTCTCATTTAGTTCCCTGTTTTGTAGGGGAGGCTGGGATTTTTCCTTCAGCTTATCAGTGCTCTCCTTTGACTAGTTTAAAGGCTTCAGCAATGAAGCATTTAAACTGATTGCCCAAAGACTTGTTCCCTTCCTGGACAGATGCAGACCATCCTGCCAGTATAGGCTGGTGTCCTCCAGGTGGAACCCCAGTCCCCAATGAAGCCAAACCCCTGTGCTCCACCATTTTTAACGTTTGTTAAACTGCATGGTGCAAAAGTACCCTCGCCTCACTCATGCCACTGACAGGCAGAACCTCTGAGAAGGATACTGTGTGTGCTACTTGTCTTAAGCCCCTCCCCAACTCTACAAAGTCCATTTGCACTGCTCTAATCTCATGATGAGCCAAGTCATTTGTCCCTAGGTGGACAATGATGTCAACTCAGACTCCGTGCCTGTTCTCGTGATCCTAAGGATCGCTTCCTGTCCCTCAAGCCATGGCAACAGGCAGGTACCTTACTTCAGTTTTCCTGCTCCCCAGTTCTATCCCCCACAATTGAGTCCCCACCAGGAGCTGCTTTCTTTCCCTGTGGTGCCTCTACCTCCCTTCCTGAGGGCCTCCCTTGTGACAGTTGTCTGCACCTCCTTAGTCTCCTCTGTGGGTGCATCCATTGGGAACTATGCTCCCCAGAATGGTGTATGTATTGTGGAGTGTAACAACTGACTGGGTGTGCCTCTGTTCCACCACTCTTACCCTCCCTGAGCCCACTGTGGTCCAAGTGCTGTGCTTTCTTCACAACCTCTGAGGTAGTGGTGGTGGCTGTGGTGCTCCCTGGATGGGGAGGTTCCTTGCCACTGTCCAGAGTGGCCTGAAGATGGGCAATTTCCTCCCTCAGGGCAGATAGTTGTCTGTGAACAGGGCAGCATCTCAGCTTCCAGAAAAACTCCCAAAGACTGCTGCCCCACAGCCATTACATTGTACTACTCCCACATAACTGTCTACCTTGTTTATTTATTTTTTTTTTGTGTGTGTGTGTGTGTGTATGTGTGTGATTGGTGCATTATATAGAAATATATGTATTTATATAATGTGTATGCTTATATTGTCAGTGCAGTGTGCTAGACAGGATATGACAGTGTGTACCTTGCCCTATTGAGGAAATGATGTCAGAACCCCAGGTATAAATGAACTATTTCCAGGGGTGGGTGGGGTGAGGGTGGGAAGGGGTTGAGCCTAAACTGTGCCCTCATGAAACAATCAGCTAAACGGTCTGACCTACCGATGAGATGAGTGCCTTCCTGTCAGCAAGATGCCATACACGACAATTTGACTGCTTCAAACCAATTTGACAGAGAAAATACATTGCTAATCAAACAGAGAAAAATCCAAACATCCAAGTCAGACACAGGTAAACCTCCCCAGCCCCAAAAGAGCCTGGTGACTTGTGATCTGAAACAGTCAGCCCCAAAACACATCAGCTGTGCAGAAGGGCAGACACAGAAAACAGTATTTAGCCTATGTGGGTTTAAACTCTTCCTGCACTGAAAACCTTAACACTTGTAACACAAGTAAAGCAAACTCCACCTCCCTCTGCTGATTGAAAGACTGCCTTTTCTGATAATTCTAAGTTGCTTATTTCACCCTTCAGTTAGAAGTATCCTCCACCTGAAGAATATTAACTTTCCTAAGGAATCTGCTTCAAACCAAAGACAATTGTAAATTGTAAAGTTCACCTCCCTCTGTTGTGAGCACTTACTCACTTTCTTGCAAATCTTAAGCTAGAGGAAGCTTCACCTGAAGACTATGAGGTTATCTGATGAGCCTGCTAAAATTAGTACTTTTATCAAGGTCTGTAAGATTCTTCCAGAGCTATTGGCTGTTAAGTAGCTGTGATGTAAGCACTTCCTGCATACAGTCTGGCTTGGCCTTATAAGGCACACTAAGGTAAACAAAGAAAAACAGTTTCCACCCCTAGGGACTGTCTGGGTCCAATACACAGCCTGTATCCTGCTCTCAATTCAGGGCTTATGACAAATTCTTAGCCCAGTGAATACTCACAGTATTACAAATATTGCAATACAAACAGTCAATCACTAACTCCAATCAAGTCAGAAGGGCAGAAACACAGAAAACAGTAAAATCTTAACAATTGTAACAAGTAAAGCAAACTCCACCTCCTCTGTTGATTGAAAGACTGCCTTTTCTGATAATTCTAAGTTGTTTATTTCACCCTTCAGTTAGAAGTATCCGCCACCTGAAGAATATTAACTTTCCTAAGGAATCTGCTTCAAACCAAAGACAATTGTAAATTGTAAGTTCACCTCCTCTGTTGTGAGCACTACTCACTTTCTTGCAAATCTTAAGCCCAGTGTTGCAACTTGCAGCCAGAGGTAGCTTCACCTGAAGACTATGAGGTTATCAAACAGTACCTTTGCTTAGCCCAATGATAAAAAGTCACAAAATGTAAGCTCCACCTGTAATACAGTAATTTCAGAAAGATATACCCTGTAAGAAACACTTTGCTACAGAAAAAATAAAGCAGTAACAGAAGATATACCTTGCAAAGGCAGTTTGAATCAGAAGATTACAGCAGTAATCTGTTAGCACACCTGTAGGCACACCTTGTAATAATGCAGAAGAAGGTATACCAGCAACAACAATTTGAATCAGAGAAAATAAAGCAATGAAATGTTAGCAACAAACAGTAGCAATCCCTGTGAGTAAAAATAAAAACAACACCACACAGTAAATCTGCTAGCCAAAATAAGTCTTAATCCTTTTCCTTGCTCTGGTAAGTTTCTCTACTCTGCCTTTCAAGCAGTCTTAGAAGGAAAGAGCTCAGGTGAAGCTATGTGCCTTGGCCAGCAATCCAGGTCTTCTACCTCCAAGATATCGACTAACCTGACTTTTAACCCTTCTTTCTGTTGAAATTACTGACAGTTTGCCATCTCACCCCACATACACACCTAATCCTTTGAAAGAGCTGTGGAGGAAAGCAATTAGCTCCTTCAATGTGGGAAGGAGACTGAAACACCTCTGAGACAACAAAGCTTTTCAGCAAACAAAAAAAAAAGAATAAAATAAAACAGTGTTAAACAGTAATTTTGCTTAGCCCAATGATAAAAAGTCACAAAATGTAAGCTCCACCTGTAATACAGTAATTTCAGAGAAGATATACCCTGTAAGAAACACTTTGCTACAGAGAAAAATAAAGCAGTAACAGAAGATATATCTTGCAAAGGCAGTTTGAATCAGAAGATTACAGCAGTAATCTGTTAGCACCACCTGTAAGCACACCTTGTAATAATGCAGAAGAAGGTATACCAGCAACAACAATTTGAATCAGAGAAAATAAAGCAATGAAATGTTAGCAACAAACAGTAGCAATCCCTGTGAGTAAAAATAAAAACTACACCACACAGTAAATCTGCTTAGCCAAAATAAGTCTTAATCCTTTTCCCTTGCTCTGGTAAGTTTCTCTACTCTGCCTTTCAAGCAGTCTTAGAAGGAAAGAGCTCAGGTGAAACTAGGTGCCTTGGCCGGCAATCCAAGTCTTCTACCCAGCTTTTACTACTCTACTTTCAAGAGAACAAGTTTTCATGTCCTTTTCAAAAGTCAATAAACATGGCAACGCAGTATACTGGCATAAATCAGAATGCACATCAAATGGCAAATCATGACATGATCATAATGACCCATTGAAGGTACAAGCTACATTATCACCTCTGTGCAAACTATGCATGATAAGTAAAAAAAACACATTAACAGACAAATATGTATTGCTTTCTACCCAACATTTGCTTCTGCACCCAGACTCTTAGCCACTGCAAGAAATGCCTGACTCATTTGTTTTGTCCAATATACCATACCTACACTCATGCTTATTTCTCATATTATCTGCTGTCACTCTATCTCTCTCTCCCTCTCTCTGTCTCTCTCACACATGCAGAAAGAAGGAAAGGATACCTGAACAACTGAACATTTCCTGGATGAGGGATTCACAAGGATAATGGAGATAATAACTAACAGTGAGGCCCTGCACTCTGCCACTAGTCCTGCTTATTTCATTTAACAGTTACTATGACTGCCACTAGTAGCACTGAGTTAATACTTTAAAATAGCCTTAACAGAAAATTGTAGTACTGTACTGCTAAATTTAAACTGTTTCATATAAAACTAGAACATAAGGTACTAAGTGCTGTTATAACAGAGGAAGTAACTAATAATAACTAATTAATTATACAATGTATAGACTTCCACAGAGTTAACCAATTAATGATTATGACTATAGGAACTTGATAAGCAATTCAATTGACATCTAGTAGTTACAAATAATATGTGATCATCTTATAAAACATTGAGTATAACACATAGTGCAATCCAAAATCAGGACAGCCTGAAGAAGCATTGCTGTGAGTAGGGTGCTTTGAAAGCAGGTAACAGTGAAAGTAGGAATAAATTCATCTGGAATATTGGACACTCCAATGTCCGATGCATTCATCAAGTCCAGTAAAAGGCAAGATGAAATAAGTAATGCTGATAGATGAACAGTGATAAATAGACATGAGTAACTAACAAATTGCAGTAACTGGTCAGGAAACAGAAAATAACAAAGAATGATGCCAAGGCAACAGTGAGTGGTCAGGAGATTTACAGTATAACCAGTAGAGTAGCAGCCATAATGTAAAACAGGTACCACAGCATTTCTTAAAGTTACATGGGAAAGCATCAATCTAAATGAACCAATCAGGCAGTTCAAACTTAGACCATATGCTCGTTCTTTACAAATGAATTTTACATGTTCATCTAGGTAATATAAATAATCAACATCCAGCAATGATGATACTAGCAACTTTAAAAAAAAAATAATGGCATTTTCCTTACATGAGATATGCAATGGGCCAGTGTATGATAATATTTTTATCTGAGTGAGTTGCATTTCGATATCCTTGCTCTCATGGTGGCTAAGCCACGGTGAGAACCTGAAGATCAAACAGCAGCAAATTCAGATAAATAATTTAATATATAATACCCCATTACATATTAGGAGAATACAGTAGGCTCCAGAATGTTTTACTTTTTATTTTGGAAGTATAGTTTTTCTAGTCTGTTTGTAAGGTACTAACCTGCTCTTTGCCATCTTCTTCCACTAGTAAGTTACTCATAACTGTATTTTTGCAGAGTTTGGCCACCAATGTTCAACATATCCCTTGTTTCAAATCCTCTGAAGCTTGTTTCCAGTTCCACAAAGAAATAACCTTTCGGGTGAGGTTTAAAAATGTCACCTGTCTTGATCATGCAGTCAGATCACAAAAAGACTGTTGGAGAATTGGGGTCAAAATGTGGAATCACTTAAAGTAGATATTGCCTCTCAGCTGCCCTATCCTGGGTAATTACAGTTTAACAATGTGTTAAGCGGGACACCACTGAAAATGAGATATTTCATCTCATCCGCTTTATATAGAGTAAAAATGTGTATAAGCAAGACCCTATACAATAGCAATACCAGCAGTGAACATTTGGAATTGACAAATGCTTGTTTGTTTTCATTTTATTATAGACACACATCACCCTCTACATAAAAACATACTGCAGAAACATAAAAAGTGATGGCAGAAAAGACCAAGGGTCCATCTACCTATCTGTGATAAGCAAAATAAAAAAGTACTGAAATGGAATTGAACTTGTGGACCTCTGCATTACACCCCCTTGATTTTCTCTCCAGAGTGTTCTTGCACATCCTAGGGTGGTAGCATTTGACCCTAGTAACATCAAGATATCTAGCTGATTGAAGTACACTGTTGCTGGAGGAGCTGTGGGGCAGCCTTGGGATGTCCCTATGGTGATCAGAGGTGCTCATGTTTCAGGTGTCTGATGACCATCTTTTACAGACGCATGCGTGGGAGATATGAATCCAGCTGGGATGCTTACAGATCTGTTCTGGGTCTTTTAATTAGTGGCACCAGTGGAAACTTCATTGACAAGTGGGTTTAGTTTAACTAGTTTGTATGTAACAGATGTGAGGAGTGTCATTCACAAAAGGCTGATTTGGCATTTAAATTACTAATTTTACTTCAAGTGCAAGGGATAATAGCCAAGTGTTTTCTTTTCGTATCCCTTTTACTTATCTTTTATTGCCTGTTTATTTGTTTATGGATAACAACAGCCTTGAACAAGTACCTTCTGCTACAGAATTGACTCATCATTGTCCCTACTGGCAATAATTTCTCTAAACCTGACCGATATGCACTGTGTCAGGCCTCTAACCCTACTTGCCTATGACAGTTCTTAAGTAAATATTGGCATATAAATACTTTATAAGATAACTAAAGCTATAGAATGTCATGTATGTTGATATACTACCTTACTCTGCAGACAGTTGATAGGCAGGTCAAGCTCAGAGTACCCAAATTATACCCATCCCATAACTACCTGGCCAAGGCACAAAAACACCTATATGGGTGAGGATGCCCAGATAGAGCTCCTATCCAGCAGGGTATATGAACAAATTTAAGTTTGAAAGGTACTCAAACAGATACAGGTTATGAACCCTGTGCAATTTTTTTGTTGTGATTTATATGCCAATAAGTAGGTATAGCATGTAGATAATTCTTTACAGTAATGATAGGTCTCAGTCACTCTGCCTTGCATGTAACAGGTTGGCAACACAAATGTAATACAATTGTAATACAACTATTTTGTTTTTGTTTATTGAGCTGTAGGTTGTATGTTTATGTTTGAAAACTCAATAAAATTAACTTCAAAAATAAATTACTAATTTTAGTCTTGTAAGTGTGGTATCATATATGTTACTTAGCTGGGATCAGTTCTTGATGATACTGTTTCTCCTTTCTGTGATGGCTTGTGATTATGTTTTGAATACTGTCAGAAAAATATGAATGGGGATCACATGATGCCTTCCTTGTAGACAGACGTGTGTATACCTCACTCCCACCACAAGGCTACTTATTACCTAAATTTCTGCATTCTGTAGCCAGCCTACATCAAGCTAAACATCTGCTGACAGTGTCAGGATGTCTCAGTGCTAACATTATCCAGAGAAGCCAAAAATACCAGAAGAATGGAGGCCGATATGAAACAGGCCCTTCCTCGCGACACCACCTGCAACACCAGCCAAACTGTCTAAGCAGCCCAAGACACAAAATGCTGCTTCTGGCAAGACCTCACAGCCTCCAATCACTGCTACACCACTCTCAGAGGACAAGCTTCTGGCAGAACTGGCCCATTAAAACTGCATTCCTGGACTTTTGCTCAGACTTAAAATCTATCAAGGCTGAATTAAAAGATACTAACCGGGCTCTCACGACATCTCAGCATGTACTACTTCCCTTGAAAAATGACAATCCCAGGATGAGACTGACATCTCTACAATATAACAAAACTCAGCAAACTGGAGCTCAAATTGGAAGATCTGGAGGCTGAAATAGGTGTAATAACCTGGTCATTTTGGCCTTCAGAAGATGCTGAGGGCACTCTCCAGTTGTTTTCGCCAGAAGTTGTTACAAAAGATTGTAGGCCCTCCACCTCACTCTGCCTCCTACATCGTTGAAAGGACCCATAGATCCCTAAGACCTAGGCCACCTCCTGGATCTAAGCCTAGGGCCATTCATTCAATGCCTCTTAAGCTATATTGACCACCAGCAGGTCCTGTCTACAGTTAAATGAATTACAAGCAATCAAGTGGGAAGATGCAAACTTCAGAATTTCTCAAGACCTCCCAATAGCCACACATCAGAAATGAGACAAGTACCACCCCAGCATTATTAAATTGATCGTTGCTGGCATTAAATTTCGTATGCTGTATCTGGCTACAGTATCATACTACATCAAGGCCTCTGGAAGTCCTTGATAATGCTGACCACAGACTTCACAGTTCTATTTCCTGACCTATTCATCCACCGCTGATCCTACCTCTCTGAATGGTTTGGTGTCTTCACTACAAAACAGCCTTTTGGTCTACTCAGTTTGTGCTCCCTATGCAAGCTGAATCTGCCAACTTGATACAACCTAAAGATTTTTCTTTTCTGGCTTGTTGTTGGTATCCTCCCTCTTTGCTTACCCTTGAGCTGGAGATAATTGAACTGCTGTTTCTGTTTGCACTTCTGGATGTCATCTAGGCTCCTTTTCCCTGGAGCTAACTTTGCATACTTTTATCTGGCTCCTAATTGTATGAACTTTGCTCAGCCCCTGGACACTATCCAGCTTGAAATGTTCAGCCGAGATCCTAGCTGCTCCAATTGTAGCCCTATTCCTGATTTTAATCATCCATCTATGCGAATATGCATTTAGACAACCTGCTCGAATGTGCACTATCACAGACTTATTGCATGACTGTGCGAATTCCTGCAGTTGTTACTAAGACTGTCGGAAAGTCTTTCTTCAGCTAGGATTATACACTCATTAAGCAACAGAGTTTGTTTTATCACTAACCGAGCACTACTTAATTTCAATTAGAAATGTTTCTTTTGGCTTGGTTTTACTTTCTTCACTAACACATAAATCGGACATGCTGTTGCTTGAACCATATTAGTATATGGCTCACACTGCTGACTTAGTTTTCACTAATGTTACCACTAGTTCTATTAATAGCTTGCATTATTGCCCTTAGTCCTAATAGTTCAAGGTGGTTCTTAATTTCTTCTGGCATACCTACAATTATGGAAATAGTATCACAGGATGACCTAACTGTGTTTAGTTCTAACAGATGTTCTCTTTTTCTTTTTTTTCCCAAGTTCATGCTTGTCTTTTCTAATATTATTTTCTTTTTGCCAGGAGACATCAACGTTAAGAACTTTAATTAAGGGATCCTTTATCGCCACTAGAACATAGGGGTTTAGCTGTTTTAGTTCAGACAGCCTTTCAATAATTAAAGATTAATTAATGATTAAATGTGATAGTATCATTTTAGTATTATTCTTACAGTAAAATTATAGTTCATTGACCTCATGTAGGCATTGAGTTTAACTAATGTACTTGTTCTTTGAATTTTTTAACTGTTGACTGTTAATTCAATATTTAATCACTGGCTTGGGTTTGGGGGAGTACATGACTGTCTAGTGTTGGGGAAGCAGTCATGAATCAGACATTGGAGTTTGAACCTCCTAAACCTTTATCCCAGTTTTGGGAATTTTCTCACTTTAGTTTTTAAATGTATGTTGTGGAATTCAGGGTTGGGTCTTCAGAGTTTTGGCTATAAAGTCTTAAGTATCATGTATCAGGGTGGGAAAGCGTGGGTAACAATAAGGGGATGTCTGCCACTGGGAGGGGTAAGTTACTGTTATTTTAGATATCCAAGACTGGTTGTTTCTCGATAACTCATCTTACTCTCCTACACCTTACTAATCCTTATGGTGGGCCTTAAATACTGTTCTTGGAATATAAAAGGGCTCAGACTCCAGCCAAACTAACCAAAGTTCTACTCCACCTTAAATGTTTGCAAATCAATGTAGCTTTTTGCAAAAAACACATCTTTTGTCCAATCAGATTCATTATTTAAGTAGAATCTGGGTGGGTCAGGTTTCTAGTTCTGGTATCGATTCCTGTAGAAGAGGGGTAGCCATCCTTGTATCCCGGAGAATTCAATTTCACCTCACACAACAAATTTCTGACCCAGGAGGTAGATTTGTTTTCTGAGGGCCCTTTTGGGCCATTCTGAATTAGTACTAGGATACATTTATGGACCTATCAGTGAGTACTCAGAATTCTTTGCTAACCTTTTGACCACTCTTTCCCCTGGACTATGTTCCCAATAATTCTGAGTGGGGATTGGAACCAGGTATTATCTAACAAACTAGATAGAACTGGTCAGGTCAGACAAAACTTATTACCAGGACAAAAAGCCCTACATGAGTTAATGCGGTCCCTTGGCCCCACAGATCCTTGAGGCTCATGCACCCAGACAGTAAAGAGTTTTCATTCACACCCTTTCCCATCACTCTTTCTCCCATATAGATTATTTCCTTATGACAGTTGACCACCTTCTGGGTGTTTCCTGCCTATTACTCTTCTAAGGTAATCTCAGACCATCATATTGCCCATCTTCACTTGGATCTTTCACCCAATATACATAGAGATAGAATATGGAAATTGTGCAATCAAATTTTGAAATCTGAAAACAAATACAACTCCTCCGAACTTTAATTTCTAATTTTATGGAACTCAATGCCCCATCCATGCCCAAAAGATTTTCTGTGGGGTCCCTGAAGTGTACTGAGATGCAAATTAATTCGCCTAGCGACTAAGTGTAAGAAGCAGAAAGCTGCAGCTCTCTCTTCAATCTTGGCCCAGATAGAAGATCAGGAGAGACATCTCCTTCCTTCCGCGCTATAGAAGAGTGGGAAAAGTGGAATCTCTCCATGCCCAATATAACCAATTTCTAGCTGAAAAGGCTGAATTCCTCATGCTCCATTCCAAAATATCCTATTTTGACCATGGGGAAAGGGTGGGAAAATCCTGGCTCTTCATCTTCACACTCAAATTGCTGATGAAACAGTCACCTCTTTTTACTCAACTTCAGGTGACCTTCTCACCTCTCAACCAGATATTGTGAATGCATTCCAAGACTATTATCAGCAATTATACTCAGCCTCTGCACTCCTCTCCTTGCCCAACAACTGATAATTTCATCCAAGACATCAATCTCCACTGTTAACAGACTCCCAGACAAATATCTTGAAAGCTCTTATTACTTTAACAGAAGTTTGTGATGCCATAGACTCCCTCCCCAGGACAAGTCACCTGGCCCAGATGGATTCACAACAAACTTTTATCAAATACTTAAAGAGACGATTGCCCTTATCCTCTTAGACACTTTTCATGACATCTTTAAGAAAGGAATATCTGATACCTCTCTGACCCAGGCCATTATAATTGTTCTTCCTAAACCTGGCAAACAACTCTCTTTATTCCCAACTATAGACCAATCTCCCTAATCAATGTGGATCTCATGATTCTTGCTAAAATTCTCTCTTTTAGACCATGCCAGGTTTGGGAATGGGAGACTTTCATATGACCACCTCAGGAAAGTAGCATACCTCTCTTCTGTGTCTGGGGACTTTTCTGAGCCTGTGGCTTTTGTTTCCTGGATGCAGAAAAAGCTTTTGATAGGGTCTCTTGGGATTATCTCTTCTTGTTACTACTCTAGGTATCATATCCTGATGGAATTCATACAATGGGTCAAAATTTTGTACACTTCTCCAACAGCCCAAATTCAATGTAATGGTGTTCTCTACCTCTTCACTTTATCTCATTGTACCCACCAAAGCTGTCCCCTATCCCCTTCCTCTTTAATCTATATCTAGAGCCCCTTATCAGGAAAATTAAAACTCGATACTTGTATCTGGTATACCAATAGGTAACACAGAGTACAAGATCTCTGCTTATGCAGATGATATACTCCTGCATATCTCTAACGCTACCCAATCTCTTCCTGCTGCCTTTCAAATTATATCCCCAGTCTGAGACAATCTTGAACTATAAGTTAAACATGGGAAAACGGAGTCCTTCCTTAATAAATATACATTGGGGACCGATATTGAACATCTGGGCCTACACTGGAACACCGATAAATTCAAATATGTAGGATTCTCCCTCCTCTCCCCGTATTATGAAAAACTAAATTAAGATATTCTAGTTAATACATTAACAAATGATTTTAAATGCTGGTCAAAATTACTTCTATCTGTGTCAGGATGTATGAGTATAATAAAATGAATGTATTACCCTGTGTTTTATACCTCTACAAAAGTTCAGTTGGTCTCCTGTTATCATGGTTTTGCAAATACATAGAATTCTCAGCACTTTTATATGGCAGGGGAAAAAGTTAGACAGAATTATCTTAAGCTTATCGTCAAAAACTGATGGTGGTCTTCAAGACCTTAATTTTACATATATTTTTAGCAATTCACTTGGCCAGAATTAGAAACTGGCTACAACCATCAGAGGTTATTCTAGACTCTGCTTATTGTCCCTCCTGGGTCAGAATTGAACATGCTCTCTGTTCAGAAAAGGCATCGATCCCAAGGCCCTTCCTTTCATTATCAGAAAGAGCCTTCCTAAATCCCTGCAGGATACACCATTAAACTCTTTGCTTCATATACAACATCAACTAACCACCTTCCTCAAAATGGATGCAAATAGAGATATTGCCCAACCCTTGTTTTCAAATCCTAATCTTTTAATTTTGAGTAAGATAATTAAACCCCACCTTTTTGCCCGGACATGGGTGTTAAAGAGTGGGCCAGTTAATTCATTAACAAAAATTGCTCTCCTTTAATGAAGCCCATCACCTTTTTAACTGGCCTACTACTCATGGTTTCAAATACTTTCAGATATCCCACCTCTTGACACATCACTTTGGTTCAGGGGCTTGTGACAGCTCTTTTATGTCTACTTTGCTCCCATATGTCAGCTCCATTCCCACATCTCATGTAATATCCTACTCATACAAATTCCTCTTAACAAAAGTGGCTACTTTAGAAGGTCAGAGGTTTTATTGGTGGGATAATATCTTATCACCAACTTCTCTTCCAGGATTTGGTCTAATATTTGAAATCAGTTATATAAGTACATTAAATGGGACAGAATAGACTCATGCAATTTCATATCAATCAGAATCTATATTATACACCACTTAAACTCCACCAAATAGGGGTATTACCATCTAACCAACACCCTAAATGTCAACAAGCACCTGCTGATTTACTTCCTGTGATAAAATTAGTCCTTTCTGGCACAGTATTCAAAATCATCTTGACCCATTACTTACACTGTCCGATAACTTCAACCCAGAAATTTGCATCTTGGGTGATTGATGCGCCTACAAAGAGTGCCAACAGAGGGCTCACATGGTCTTAATTTCAGCCTGTGCTAAGAAAGTAATATTGAGACATTGGTTGGAATCGACTACCCACTGTCTACATGGAATGGTTTAAGAAATCATGTTTGCTTTACAAGCATAGCTCATCATTGCAGGAGCTACTAACAGAATGGGCAATACAAACAAAGATGGGAACCACTGTATATTCTTATACTGATACAGTAGATCCTAGTCACTCATACTTCCTTTTTCATGACAGTTACATTCCTGGGTGTTATCCCAAACCTGTCTTTCATTACTGCATTCTTTACAACCATCCTTAATTAGCAGCAAGTGGCAGACTGGGGTGGGTTGGGAGGAAGGGCTGGGTGGTGGGTGGGATGCAGACAACTATAACATGCTATAGGTCTTTCAATACTGTAATTCATCACTGAATGCTATATATTTATGTATTTGTATTCTACCAACCAAACTTTGCCCCAGCATTTTCATGTTGTCTGCATTGGTTGTTGTTATTTTCAAAACAATAAAGCTTATTAAATAAAAAAAATCTGTAGGCACTTTGGAGGTCATGGTCATTCTGTATGAAAATAAATAATGAGTCACTTTTACATGACAGTTTTGCCATTGTTTGTGTCATTACAAGGTAACAGTTGGGGAGGGGCCTTGCTCATAGCATGACTGTTTAGCAGTGAAAGTCCCACATTCTATTGTAGTATGGGCAGACCCTCACTGCATGACTTGTTCGTTGTTTAGATAAACCCTATAACGAGTATACTGTTTAAACAAATCTGGCTATTAAATAGTGAAGTACTCATAGCATAAACACTTTGTTTTATCACACCATTTTAGGTCTCGCACCTATTGCATACATTTAGATAGCACAGGGTGATTTATTTATTTATGTCTTTGATTACCAGATAGGTGCACTAGCCAAGGATCCATTTTAGGCATGACACTGGCCATAAAAGATGACAAGGTTAGGCACAGTTACAGTTATTTACAATTAATCAAGTTAAGCACTTTACATACAAAAAAATCTAGATACATGAAATATAGGCATCAGGGCCACACAGCTGTTAGTGTTCAGCAACATGTACAATCACAAGAGCAGGATATATACAATTAATCTTAGGTCAAGCATTTTACACACAGAAATATAGATACAGGAATTTTGGCAACAGGGTCATGCATTTTCACATACTGATATAGATACAGGAATATGGCAAGAGGATATGAAATACATTCGGATATGGTAACCTTGATATGTTCTGACTTCACAGCAAGTGCATTTCCACTATTGATTTAATTTTATATATTCAAATACTTTCTCCCTAGCAGAGCGGGCCCCACAACCTCTGGCCACCGCACCTGTACCCCAGACTTGGTCTGGTGCATGATATGTTCCATTGCACAGGGTCAGCCATTCCCGATGAAGGTGCCTCATGTGTCCAGGTATGTAAGTAATGGCCATCAGCCACAGAGGTCGCCCCACCATTTTCCACTTTTCTGGTCCCAGGGAGCCGGACGTGGAATGGCATCCAACACATCCTTGCTGACACCTGCTGCACTCCCTTTCCTTCTAGACATGTCACTGTAGTGCAGCTGGCCTCCGCCAGTCAATGCTACAGCATGATGCACCATTCTCACCTGCCCCAGAGGAAGGAGAGTAATCATGAGATGCTCAATCCTTCTTCTCCCTGCCAGCCCCCAGTGGCAGGAGTCCATTCCCAAACCCAGGTCACTGACATAGTGCGAGGTGTGGCATCCAGTGCCTCAACCCTCAGCACCACCAGGCCAGCGTAACCATTGATTTTATTTGTCATTACAGCACCTGGCTTACCCCAAATCCCCAACACACCACACCCACACACATAACACTGGCAAGTGGTGACCTATCCATCTGCATAACAACCATTCCATCCTCTTACTTGTGATCAGATTAGCACTCCATTTGTCACAACTGCCATCAACTGACTGTGCTCAGAGCCATCAGTGCTATACATTCATCTGTTACAGTATGAGTGGTTTGATAATTCAGTTGGCTGCGCAGTGGTGAAGATCTGAGTGCTATGCTGGACGCCAGTTCAAGGATGGTTGGGTGAAAGCGGACTCGTGAGTCACTGATTACTATAGGTGCAGAGGAGGGTGGTGAGAGGTTTGCTTGTCATAAAAGATATGGTGCATGAGATAAGGAAGGAGTCCACTAGACAAAGGTCAGTTGTGTGCCTATTAGATTGCAGGGAATCCAGGATGGGAAAAGATTGCTGACTATGGCGAGTGGAATTTTGTTTTCATTTCAGTGGATCGGAAGAGCAGATCTCTATTATTACACTTTGTGGGATGGAAACTCATCATACTTTTCGAACAAGATTTTTTGTTGTTTAATTTATGAGTTGGTCCATTTGTATTCTGTAAAAATATATTTAATCAGGAACTGTTTTGTAAGGTTTCATGGGAGAGGGAGAGGAGGGAGGGTGGAGGATAGCTGCTAATATAAGCAGACCAGCACTTACTCTGGGGCCCCATTGAACTTCTGATATTGCTATTCTTAGTTTATTTATTTCAGTTTAGGATTAATACCTCTGAGTCAAGGACTCATTTTCAAAAGCTCCAAGTCAGTTAAAGGAACAGATACAGACAACATAACACATAGCACAGCAGTGGATTACAAAATAAGGTTACAGAGGGTTGCACATACTTTTAAGTTTAGCTAATACATAGGAGTCTAGGTTTCACTAGTCCATAGGGTCAAACATTGTAAGTTTCACTAGCACATAGGAGTCTAACATTGTAAGTAACATCACTAAGCACAGGCATAGTAGTGTTAGAAACAGGAAAGGGGAGAGCCCAGGGATTAAGTCTCTGCTGGTAGTACATGGGCCAAGTGGGGGTGGGCATGGACAGTTGCCAGAGTGGTAGGCTGAGCTCACCAGTGGTGGCCAGGGTGAGAGTGTGGGGGGTGGGAAGCAGCCCAAGGTGAGCATTTTCAGATGTCCACGTATGTAGTTGATGGAGTCAGCGATCTGTGAGGGGGAGGTGGACAGTTTATTGTAGTGTAGACTATGCAAGGTAGGTATTTTGTGGATAGTGGGATTTCTGAAGAGAGCAGGGGAAGAGTGCAGGGGTAGTAGTTTGGTGATTAGAGTCAAGGCGTGGTGTGATTGTCTAGGGCTCTGAGCATGGGCTAAGTGTGGCAGACACAGATTTTTTAGTTCTAGCTGGGGACAGAGCCCAATTTGAATTGTCTGAGCTTGGTGCATTCTAAGAGTGAGGTAGGCAGCTCATTGAACCACTTTGGGCCCAGGAAGGTGAGTGATCTCTGTGCCAGCTGGTATGCTTGAATGGCACCTGGAGTCCCCTTTGTAGTGCTCCTAGTCTGCTTAAGGTGTAAGGCCTTTACGAAAAGCCTGTTAGTGGACTCAGGCATAAGCCCTAGCAGAGCTTTTTGATAAGCATGCAAGTTTGGAGTTGAGCTCGGAGGTAGAGTGGGAGCCCCCTTTCTCATGGAAGAGGGTGCAAGTGTGGGTAGAGATCAGCACCCAGGTTAAGCAACAGTCCTTGTTTAGAGAGTGCTGACTCTCTTGAGGGCAGTGTCAGAGCCTGCTCCATAGATTGGAAGCCCATAGTCAATGGTGGCTAGTACCAAGCTACTTATGGCTAATTTCAGAGCCACAGGTGGTAGGGAGTGCTTGTGGTGGTACAGAACACCCAGTTTCATGCTGGAGGTCTTGATGACAAGGTCAGCATGACTGGAGTAATTGAGGTGTCATCGAGGTAAATTCCTAGGTATTTAAATACAGCGACTTGTTCAAGAGGGTCTCCCTTAATTCTCAGGATTTGCAGTGGGCTGAACTTATTTTTATTTTGGGGAACTGTGAGCAGCATGCATTTGTTTTTATGGTTGAGCAGGATCTTGTTCTTGCAGAACCAGGATTCAAGCTTCTGGTAGCTGTCCTGCAGTTCAGTAGGGATGTGCATGAGTCTCTGCCTGGGATGGATATGACAGCATCATCAGCATAGAGTACAATGTGTGCAGGGCAGGCAAAAGGAGGTATTTATGAACAGACTAAAGAGTAGAGGGCCGAGGATAGATCCCTGGGGACTCTAGGCTCACCTCCTTTGGCTCCAAGTATGTGTCTCTTATTCTGACTCATTGAGTTCTATGGAGAGATAGCTTCCAAACCAAGTCACTGTACTTGGAGATAGGCCAGTTAATGAGCAGTGTCAGTGGCTCAGTAGGTAGCACACCTCGCCTCAGAGGCCAGGAGATCAGAGGGCTGTGGGTTCAGTTCCCACATCTGGCACTTGGATTAATATCCTAGTACTGACACTGTAGTGCAGCATGAGAGGGGTGCTGCACTTCTGAGGTGCCGTCTTTCGGATGACACGTTAAACCGAGGTCCCATCTGCCTGGATTGGTGGTAGCTCAGGTGGATGTTAAAGATCCCATGGCACTTATCGAAAAGAGTGAGAATTTCCCGGTGTCCTGGCCATTCCGCATTCACTAAAAATACCACCAACAGCTTAATCTGGTTCAAGGTCAGTTGGCATTCATCTGTATCCCTCCCCAGGTCGTGCCTGAAAATAGGCAGGATTTGTCTAGTGCACTTACCCGGTCAACAAAAGCTAAATAAATAAAATGATGGGATGCTGAGGAGAATGTGGTGGTTCACTGAGTGAAAGGCCTTTGTGAGGTCTATGAATATAGACCCACTGCCATCTCTTTATCAAAGCATCATAGAGCTGGGAGGTATATTTGTTGAGTGCTGAAAGTGTTGAGTGTTTTTATGGAAACCATGCTGTTAAGGGCTGAACAGATTATACTTCTCCAAGTACTCAGTGAGCTGATCTGAGCTTATCTTTTCCAAAGCTTTTGAGAGAGACAGAGGATTGAGATTGGCCTGTAGTTAGATGTGTTAGCTCTGTCTCCAGTTTTAAAGATGGGTAACTAGTGCTAGCTTCCAGGCACCTGGAAACACACTGAACCTAGGGTGGAGTTAAAAGCCTTAGTGAGGGGTCATCTATCTCCTCCAGGGTTAGGGCAACCAGCTTCAGGTCAATTAGGTCACTCCCCATCCTGATCTTGCCTAGGACCTGCTTGACATATTGGATTGTCTCAGTTCTTGAGATTTGCTTGAAATAGAAAGGTGGTGGTCTGTAACCTGTAGGTGTGGGTGTATCCAGACCTGGGGCTGCTCTGTTGGTGGCACAAGATATTCACCCAGTAATACACCTGACAGATCCATGACTGCTAAATTGAAGGCATTAGCAATATCAAGGGTTTCCTGGATCATTCCAGTATTTGAGGTGATCAGGTCGGTGGTGCTCTCAGGACACTACCAGTTAGTGATTTCAAGCAGTGCCAGAAGTCTTTACCCAAACCCCATTCTTTGTTTAGTTCATCCTTATAGCAGGTGGCTTTAGCTTGGTGAACAAGCCTTGTGCAGTTGTTTCTGGCAGCCCTATGAGGTGGACAAGTTAGCCCGCTTGCCTATCACCTTGGCTGTATGCTAGAGATTGTCTCTTTGGTGCATGAGCACAAGTAGTGAGCCTCGGAGCCAAGTTTGTAGTACCTTTAACCATCTTGACTCTGATGGGGTGAAGATGCCACAGGCCTGGGTGAAGGTCCTGAGGAAGTAGTCAGAGCCTTGTTCCCATCCAAGGCTCTGTCGATAGGTGTAGTTTAGCGTCCAAGAATCCGGCTTTTAGTGTGCAGTTACGGATACTTTGGGCAGTTGCTTAGAGAACTTATTTGTCCATACACACAAGACTGGGGAGTGGTCACTGAGGCTGTCTGGTAAGACAGAAATCTCAGAGATGTGTTCTGGGTGGGAGGATAAGAGCTAGTCTATGAATGTGCTGGTTCTGGTTCGGTAGTTGAGGCGGGTGGCTTGTGTTACCATTTGGGTAATGAAGAGTCCAGAAATCTGGTCTCCTGCTGGAGTTTCTCCTGAGAAAGCCAGTTAATGTTAAAGTCACCGATTATGACCTGTTCCCATGTTTTGCCCAGCATCTGCTAGTTCCTATGAAGTATTTAAGGCTGTCAGCTTGCTGACCAAAGTATGTACACCATGGTAAGCATAAGGACTTTGTTTTGCTGCCCTATGGAGAGTTCTAAGTTTAGGATTTGAGCCTCTTTCAAGTGCATACTGCTGTGCAAGATCTGGGATTTGATATCACATTTGACATAGAATAAGCATCCACCCCCACGTTTAGACAGTCTGTCCTGCTGGTAAGAGGTGTAGTCATAGAGGGAGACAGTGGAGTTGGAGATTTTGGAGGAGGTCAGGTCTCCATGAGAGCTATGATGTCTGGATTAACCAGTGCCACCCACACCTGGAACTCCGTGAGCTTAGCAAGTAAGCTGCTGATATTAAGGGAAACAATCCTGAGTATCACCACCCTGTTGGTAGTGGTGGTGTGGGGTGGGCCAGAGTTAGTGGCACATTACCAGATCACAGCAGCAGTAGGAGGATCATCTTACAGAGAGCAAGACCAAAGGCCCAGCTGGGTCTGGCTTTTATCCCTGTTTGCTTAGTGTCATAGACATGGGCTATGAGGGGTGGCTGTGCAGTAGGGCCCTAGTGTGATGACTGGGGCTCATACAATCTGAAGGTTTGTGGGGAGTACGTGGAAGGCTCGGAGGTGTGTTATGTCAGCTATTCTTATGATACTATACCATAGCCAACCAGTTTATGCAAATCCACCCAATATGTGAGTAGCACTAGGCAGTTAATTATAAGCACTGTATTCAGATATGAAAACATTTTGAAACTCATTACTAGTCCTCAGTCTTATTTATTTACTAATAAGTCTATCTAGGCACAATTCAACTTGCTTGGAATCTCACTTTACATAAAGAATTTCAAAACATATAGCAAATAAGGTATCTTTTTCATACATGTCATGCGAAATGAAAAAATGAGATGGAAATAAAAGGCAACCATTTATCACAGCTTTTCTTCTAAGCAATCAGAATCGGTTTCTCATGAGAGTAATCTACACTACAGACAGTGATGCCTACAACTAAATACTTGAAAATGAATGTTCAACAGGAAAAATTACTTCAGCAGCTGTAATACAAGTTCTAAGAGTCAGCTAACAATTAGGCACACTATCTCATCTTAATTGGTAATTTTATTTTTTGAATCAATCGTTACGACGAAGTAGACTGGATGGAGTATCCCATGTGCCAACAGAAAGAACATTTATCATATTAAAACACAGTATAACATACCATTGTGAAGATTAGTGTTAAAATGCAGCCAACACAATGACACAAACATTACAGAACACATCTACCACCTGTGACTGTCAGAAGAGAAGATTGATTGACACTGCAACTGCTTATGCTGGTAAATGCAACTCCATAAACAATCAGGTCACAAAACTAAGAGACATGCTCCAAAATGCCAAGTCAAAAATGAAATTGACTCTTATAGGATGCACAATACACCATTTTTGTTTTATCCAGTTAAAAAGAAAAACATGCTGATATTTGGTTTACATAATTTTGTTAATAAAAAACTCACAGTGCCCAAACAGTATAATGAATACTGGTTTACTAGTGTGAACAATGAATATGTTTTCCTGTCCTCTTTAAATAAACATTTTTGCATTTTCAGCTCACAAAGTAGGATCCTACTTCATATATCGTCATATGAAGCAAGATCCTTCTTCTTATAACTGATACAAAGTAAAATTTAATTGTTAAATGAAACACATTGTAAGGGCATTTTGATCAATAAAGTGTAGAATGCACCTAAGGGGTCCCAATAAACAAGTTATATGTGTGTCTTCCTCCCCATAATATAATTTTAGGAGGTTTCCAAATAAAAATTTTAGGCAAAACTGAAAACAAGAGTGTGGCCATATGAAATAGGAATTTTCCCATACAAAGCAGGATTCCTTCTTCCTTTCATACAGCTATCCTGTAGTGCTTACTAAGCATGCTCAGAAACTATTTTTTTCAAATGTTTAAACTGCAATAACTTAAAACTGTATATTATTTGTTCACCAGACTAGCAAAAGGTACATCTGTGGGTTAGTCCCTTTCTGCCCTGAAAATTTCAGAAAAAACAAAACAAACATCTGGGCTGTAGGCAAGTTCAAAGAGAAATCTCAGCAAAGTCAATGAGCAAAACATGTGTTTTCACTTCATCATAACTAGGAGACTGCACATCCGACCAGAACATAACTGGCTACATCAGGATATCAACCCCACAGGACAGTGCATACCAAAGTTTGTGCAAATCTATTGAACAGTTGCAAGTTAATGAAGTGACTACTCAACCAGTAGGGCAGGTATAGTTAGGATTGCACGGCCACTTCTTTGTTAAACCAAACATTTTGAACATTAATAACTTTGCAAACATTTGTCTGATTTGCCTGAAATTTGGTATGTGCATCGGGTACCATAGGTCCCTAGATCTGGACATTTTCGTTCTAGTTGGTTGTTTGGTTGTGGAGCTACAGAGCATTGAAACATGAGTAAAATCCTCAACATTTGTGAATTCTTTGCTCATCTCTACAGCCCAACAGGTTGTCTGTTTGGTCCAAAATGTTCATGGTATATGGGGATTGGGTCAGGGAAGTGACTTTTGAAGGTTTAGTAAAAAAATATTAATCTGTTCAAAAGTTATTAAAGTTTAAAGTTTTCCATTATATCCTATGGGAAAAATATATATTCCACACACAAGCAAGTTGTAGTGTTGTGAAAGTACCTTTTTCTGTTGCAAATGCCCTCAGTAGTGTCATGCCACCACTGTCTTGTTTTCAGTTAGTGGTGGAGAAAAGGCGGTATAGTTCAAAAACTAGTGCCCCTAGGTAAGCTTCCAACTGTTGTGTTTACCTAAATAGGAATCCTCAGAACAGAACCCATGCTTTAGCTTTTTCAAAAGACCCAGAAATGTGTGTACTTTGATGCAACTGTTTATACTGTTGCACATGGGAGCATGGCATTTTCGCAAACTGTTAAAATGTTGCATGGTACTTTTGCATATTTTGCTAAACCTTCACAATTGGTGACAGTACATGCCAAAATCATGAGGTTTTTTGGCACCTCACTGCCACTACACAGTTTGGAGTTTGGAGCTTGGAGATAAAATTTACAGGGTGGAAAGCCGTTGCACCACAGATGTGCCTTTGCTGGTTTAGTGAAAAAATTACACTGGTTTCAGAGTTACAGCACTCCAAATTTGCAGATTTTCCTCAGGAGTGTATTGTTACAGTTGCAGTGCCTTTTAGAGCCTATATCTAAAGCAGTTCTAGATATGCATTTTTGCTAAATTCAGCTTATAAACTTGCATGGAGGTGGCTAGGTCATGAATACAACTGTGCAATAATTTTCTGCACTTCTACAGTTACTGAGATATTAGCAAATAAGCATTATGAGGTTGCTTCAGATGCCACTAGGCCTCTGCTATGTGTCTGCACTTATGTGTAGGTAGGAATGCAGGGCCCAAGATTACCTCCCACCTGTTCCTGCTATTTATGCTAAACTGGGAACAGTACACTAATGGGCGGATGGGAGCACAGGCCCTCCACCTATGAATTCCATTTTGCAAACCTGAGGAGACAGTTATGGATGGGTGGGAGTGCAGGGCCCAGAGGGACCACCCTCTCACCTATGTATGCCATATGACTAACATTTACTTTCTCAAAAGAAGAATTTCATTGCAAAAACTCTGTTAATGCATCAGTTAAGGTTGATATCCACCTTATCAAAGTGTGGAAATTTGGCGTTAGGGTTTCAACCCTACTACCCACCACCCACCCTTCATACACCAACAGGCATTAGGATGTGTGTTGGGGTAATTGAGCCTAACTCTCACCCAGTTCTTCTATACTGTACCAGCTCAGCTTGTTAACAGATGGAATGGGGTGAGAGTTAAGACAGATAACCTCAATACACACCCTGACACCTGTTGGTTTGCAAAGGGTGGGTGTGTGTAGTAGGGTTGGAAACCCTAACATCGAATTTCCACACTTTTGTTGGTGTGGAAATCAACCCCAACTCATATATTATAAGACTTTTTGGCAACGAATACATACATATATGTCAGTATGTTCTATTATGTAAATAATATAATAATATTCCAGATGGGGATTGCCCATCTTTTGCTTCCACAGTCCATACCCAACCATTCTTTCAGAGTTACACCACAACATTTCTAGTAAAACAGTAGAACTATGCATCTTGGAATGACTATCACATTCAGCACTAGAAACATACTACTTCTGAGTGTATATTAAAGTCCTGAGCAAAGTGTCAAGTCTCACTGGGGACTCCATGATTGTCAGCCAACTTTAAGAAAGGATGAGGGTAGTCCCAAACAGAACAAAACTTGATGTATTTGTCCCTTATCAGAGTACACCTCAAAAGAAAACACTGGCACATTCTTCCTGGGATACTCAAAGTCAGATTACTCACAGTTGTACACAAAAGGCAGCTTCAATGTCCTGGATCAATATCAAGGATTGCCCCTTGGATCCATTCTGCAGTCCTTCTCGTCTCATAGGGATGAGAAAAATCAGGAACTCCTGCTAGACAGTTTCCACCACTTCTACTGGCAGGCAGCACTATGGTGAGAAAAATAGACTCTCCTCACAGAACCCACACTGCAGATCCTCACTCCTCAAACTGCTCACACTGAACCCCACTCACAGACTAACTGAAAATTCTAAAGCCCCCACTCATAGCTAGCTATTGTGGCTTATGCTGCTGCAAGAGTTCTAAATGACATCATCTGTGTCAATTCAGCTGACATGAAGTAAACAGAAAGGAGCAGGTGAAAACCATTTAACTAGCTATTCACCATCTGCTTTCCCTACCTAGCACTGACACTGATGGGATTCTAGTAACCTGAGGAGACTGCATGGTTACACTGACCCTTAGCCAGGTAAATGACTGTCCACAGTCATTTCTCCATCCAGCCCAGGCTATCTTTTCCTTTGTGTTACCTACAGAGGGGTGATCAGGCCCTCCCTATGATGTGCCAAGCACAGGCAGGTGACAATAAAGGCGCAGAGGCTGACTGATGGGACTTCAGTCCCTATCTTACAGTCTATCTATGGATATTCAGTGGCCTGAAGAAACTACTTTAATCATGCCCAAATAGACCAGAACTGAGGTCCTTGCTGCAGCCCAGGACCACAGCCTGCCTATCCCCTAGTCTTCTAGGAAAATCCATCTGACCAGGATGCTCCTCGGGAACCTCCCCACAAGCTCCCAGGGTTTCTGCAAACAAAACAAGGAAACAACACATTACAATGCATTACATGTCACACACTTTCCCAACAACCTAACACTTGTGAAGAAAAAACATGTTAACACCCTGTTACACAAACGATCCACATATCTAAGAAAAAGAGGATCTTGGCTGAGCTCCCCATCCTCTTCTGTTCTTCTCTTCTTCTCTTCTTTTCTTCTTCAAGCACACCTGCAAAGAAGAAAATACAAAACACATCCTGCATATGACACAGTGCCTAAAGCTCCACCTGAACACTGCAGAATCCCAAAATGTTTTCTATAAAAGTACAAAAGTAAAAATGGAAAGAAGGCATTTATACAACTTATTTGGGGGATGGGGTGGAATGCCCTAAAATGGCCATACTAGTGACAGAATGTTGTTGCCTGAAGGCAAAGGTCCATAAATGGTCTCTCCTGGGCGGAGCCCACTGAAGAACAGTTCTGGAATGGGAAGGGCCTGTGTAGCACTGAAATCCATGGGGAGAGTCTTTGTGGACAGTCATACCAATTCCATGGACAGTCTTCAAGTGTAGGATGTGTTGTACAAAGTCAGTTAGATAACAAAATGGACAATATCCATAGATAGATTGTAGGATAGGGCTGCTTTCATTGATTGAACCAAAGCTTTCGAAACAGTGAATCATGCCCTCCAGGTCAAACAGTTTGCCACCATTGGCCTAGCTTGTGACAACATAGCCTGGTTTGAAAGCTACCTGCCCAACCATACACAGCAGGTGAAGATTGGTAACACCCTCTCAGATAGTAGACCTGTCCTATCTGGGTTCCTCAAAGGTCCATCTTGGGCCCTCTTTTATTTACCATTTTCCTCAACAACCTTCCTTACTCCTGTGAGGGTGACATCCTTTATATGCTGATGATGCTGTCCTGTTTACCAGTGATCCAGACCCTAAGGTTCTTGAATCCAGGCTACAGAGTAATTCCGTAGTTGTAGAAAGAGGGTTCCATGAGCACAAGTTAGTTATGAATTACAACAAGACTAAAACTATGCTGTTCTCCAGCTCCCAAAATAGTCACAGAACTTACCCTCTTTCTATCACCAATGAAGAGGGATCTCCCCTGGAGCTAGTTCAGCTCTTTAAATATCTAGGGATTACAACTAATAGTACGATGAGCTATGCCTATCACATTGAAAACATTGCTAAAGTTGTTAACACCTGCATTGGGCTACTTTACAGTCATAATCAATGTTTGACCCCAGAGGCTCTTAACCTGGCCATTCATAGCTCTCTTGTTTCGCTTATTGAATACGACTTACCAATCTATGTATCAGCTACTGAAACAACTCTTCACCGCATCATAGTTACACTCAACAAAGCATGCTGGCTCCTTACTGGCTCAACCCATCTGTCCCATACCTGCGACATATGCGCTCAGGCTAACTGGCACCAATTCAAGGTAGACTCATGTACCAAACATGTTTACTGTCAAAAAAGTAAGCTTAGGCAAAATGCCCTCCTGGTGTGCAAAAGCATATTACCCTTACTATCAACTGTCATTGCACCAGAAGCTCTACTAGCCAGATTTTTAATATACCCCACTGTCAAACTTCTCTGGGATAAAGGTTCTTTGCCTACAGTGCCCCGCTATGGATGAACTCTCCACACCATGACATCACTTCAGCATCCACCTTGGACTCCTTCAAGGTTAAACTTATGAAACAGCTAGTTGCTGATGCCAGTTGTGACTGCTTCCAATAACCTTCCTTCTTGTGACCAGCACTTATTCTAATCTTATGCTATCCTGACCTTATGAATAACTGTTCTCAGCATGTAAATAACTGTTCTGAGTTGCTAATCATTCTCCTTTCACATTTCCTCTTAATCCCTTCCATTCTTTCCCTCACCTCTCTATGGCTTTCCCCCATTCCCCTTACCCCCATTCTCCTGCCTCCCACCGTTATATTTCCTGAGCTCCCTTGCTCACTTTAAAATGCTTTTCCCATACCTACACACCCCTGATGAGGCCCCTGGGCTGATGCCATCCCTTACCTTGTTGATTATTAGATATTAGGCTGAGTCTGTTCTCATTTTCCTGTAAAGGATCATTTCATAAGACTCTACCCCCTCTAATATGACACTTTGAATTCCAGGTTTTAATCAGATACACACCTTGGCATACATTGTACAATGCCACATGTACTGGAACTTCTCTAGTTATATACTCTTGTAATGTTTTGCATTATTCCTTGTTTTGTTTGTTCTGTCTCGCACTTTTCATTATATATTGTTGGCTGATGTGGAACCTATGAAATGAGCTTGTTCTCAAAGGTGTTATCTAAAATTTCAATAAATAAAATCAAAATAAATGGATCTTACCAGTTCCTTGAAGACTGAAACAAAGAATCACTTTACTTCGCTGAGCTGAGGACCCTCTCCCTTCAGGCCAGGTAGCATCTTAGGGTACAGCTGGGTGATGTTCTCTGGAAAACCAGGCAATGAAACAGGAAAACAGCTGGGGTGATCTCATTTGGAAACCAAACAATGGAACATGAAAACAGCTGGGTTGATGTCATTTGGAAAACCAGGCGAGGAAATAGGAAACAGCTGGGTTGATATCATCTGGAAGGCCAGGCAATGTAAATGGGAAAACTCTGCTGGGCTGACAAATCTGAATGCACCTGAAGAATTCTTGAATACCAGTAGAGCTGCGTCTTCTTTCTTGGATACTGCTGCTGCTGCTGGATGACAGACACCAGGTTGCCACTGCTTGCTTCCCTCTAGGCATGCTGGGCATATTCACAGGGAGTGGCACCAGTAAGGTAGCACCACTCGGTGTGAAGCACAAGAACTATGACACCATCTGGGCATTCAGAGTCGATGTTATGGAATGTCTCATTCATTGCCTTGTCCACAATTCGCAGTGTCCATAAACAGAGTTCTGCCTAATTTCCAGAATTTTAGTCAATCATGTATGACTTTGTCCCTGACACATTCTGCTGCACCAGAGTACAAATTCTTGCTTGCCTCTTCCAACAACTAGGACTTCCTGTTCTATTCAATTTTCTACCAGACTCTATGAGGAAAGGTAGGAAAGGACTTCCATAAATGGCGTCAGCCATCCTACATATTAGTCTCCTCCTTGCTGCTCTTCACAAGTGTGTGGCCCATGGTCCGGCTTGGGGATGGCCAGTTCTGGTTCAGCCAGTGCTGCATACTTAAAGAACAAAAGAACTTGTCCCCGACCATCTCTGTGGGCAGATTACTGGAGCCTTCTTCTACTCCCTCTGGCTACTCTGAGGCAAGAGCTTGAGGTGACTCATGGGGACCCTCAACATGAACATACATATCTTCATCCTCCACTTCCTCACTCGGGATCTGAGCCAGGATTGATCAGATGTTCTCACTTCTGAGACAGTCCACTCCTCACTGGGCATGGAGGTAGACACCTCCCAGTTCAGTGTCTCTTGCAGTTCATCCTCCCCTACTAGGCTAGGACTTGGACCCTCCTTTCATGGGTACATGGATCCTTCCATTGCACTGTTCACCTGGGGCACGGGTGTAGAAACCTTCTTTGTTTCTGCCTTTGAAGTAGATCCATGCTGCTCTATCCTTCTGTGCCACACACTATGGGGCTTCCCTTACAAGTTCAACCTGGTGCTGCATGCTGCTACTTGCAGAGTTTCCTCCTCTGGTCCACGTGAGAGCCAAACAAATTTGTGATACCCTCTTTGGCACTGCACCTCCTCATACCATACTTCATAAGTCAATCCAAGCAGTGGGCAACAGAAACACATTCCTTCCAGCCTTGAGGCATATAATGCACAGTCTCACTGGATAGCTAGGGATTGCTACATTTGGAGGAAACCTTCACCATAGAAAGTTCTCTTTATTTCTCTTAGCGCTGCAACCTCATCTGTGATTGTAGCTCGGCATGATCCAGATGGCTGGGATTTCAAAGCCATGTCTAAAAGCAAACACATAAAAGTTTGTTGTTGCTGATTTGTTCACTAGTCCCCTTACAGTCTCACAAAATGGCTCCTCACTGCTGTTGCATTGCTGTATCTTCAAGTCTCTGACTGGCAATATCTTTAAATTTAGTTGAATCACATGGTTCAGTATACATACAGTTATATAATACTCATTCTTATTTAATTGTCATTTAATGTTTTAAACCAACCATTTTTATTCGAAGAGTTATTAAATTTTTCCTCCACCCCAGCAATGATGAAGTATGCTATCTTCAGAGGCTTGCATTATTTTTTTAAATTAATGCTCCGTTTTTTGGTTACATTTACTAACCCCACCCTGTAATGGCAGCAGTAGATCTCCTCATGCATCAAATCTGTTTAGGACTCAAATGATGTTTCCGACCTTTTCTGGCTACTGATTTTGCTCAAAACTGTAATCGATTGCACTGCATGTATCTCTCAGCACATTCATATTATTTTACTCTGACTTTGCATCAGCATCAAATCAAAACTATTTACACATGCTCAAAGTCACTTTCAAGCCACAATATTTCCATCACACAGGATTGCCTGTTAGCTGCAGCCTAATATACAACTCACAATCTCTCTCTTGCTTAGAAACATTTTACTGTTGCTGAACCCATTATAAATGCTCACAATCTATGCTCAGAATTTTTGCTTGCTGTCCTGCTGTTATAACTCACAGTCCTTCTTTGCAAAACAATCACACTGCTTGCACACAGATTCAGCTGGCTTGAAAAATCACAACAGTTTGATGCTCAGCAGTTGGGTTTACTCACTGAAATCAGTAGCTGGCTTTTCTGGTGGAAATTGTAATCCTGTGCTGATCCTGGAAGGCCTCTGGAATGAAACAGGCTGGCTTGTCCCTCTGATCGTGAGCCTACAAATGTCATGCTCACTTTCCAGTCAGTTGGGCAACGGTTGAGTACAAATTTACCAGCAAAATTCTGTTTTTACAGATTAGAATGTTCACAAGCCCCTCAATGGTTGATTCTAGTCTGACCAGCTTGCACATCACTCACTCTCTCCTTCTCAAAGACTTGGCTGCACAGAAGCTGGCTAGGAGCGGGACTGATTGCAGCCACAACAATCACTTGACACCATGCAAATGAGCTCTCTCTCTCTCTCTGCTCACTCTTACTTCACAGCAATCATCAAGCAACAGCAAATTTAAACTGCAAACTGTAACTTTTCTTCTCTGCTCAATTTTATCAGCAGGAGCACCATTTTGACCATTTCTCCACAGATTTTGGCAATTTCTTTAGTGAACCCCCAATTTGAATACAAGCACATGAAACTTTCAGGGCACATTTCTCTCTCTGTTTCCTAAAGTTCACACTACTTTTGGCATTTGAAACTTGCAATTTAAAAGTTCTGTAAACATTTTGGATGCAAAGACAAGGACATACACTTCCTGGCTTTACTGTCCATTGCAAGTTGGAACACACACAAACAACAGCACTCTGTTGTTTCTGTACTAGCAGGCACACAAGTAGCACATTCAAATGGCACTCTCCTGGGCAAAATCCTTTTGTGCAAAGCTTCCTTTCCTGTTTTGGGCTATCATACTACAGGACAGACAACCACTAGCCACACCCTCAGCAAAAATGTCTAGTTCTCTCCTCAAATTAAACATCATTGTTGGATGAGCCCCCATTTTTGTAATCCCCACCGCCACTTGTCTAACTAGTAAGCACACCTACCATATTTTCTGTTGAGGGGTAAGAGAGAGGGGTACAGAAACAATATTACACAAAATTACCATCAGTAAACCCAGGTTCTGTGGTGAGAACATTTGCTAGGGGCTATGCTAGGCATGAACCTCTGGAGAGGTACCCAGTAATTTCACATGAAGCAGTAACACAAATGATCAAACCAGGTTGGGGTTCTAGAGTGTGGCAATGCTAAAGAATGGTACATGGCCTGGTGGTGCTGACGGTTGAGGTGCTGGATGCCACACCTCATACCACACCGGTGACCCAGGTTCGGGAGTGGACTTGGGTCGACGGGGTCAGCTGGGAGACAGAAGGATCGAGCACCCAACAGCTGCCTCCTCTGTGGGGTGGGAGGATTATGCCCACTGCGATACCGCCACCTGTTGGGGGAACTCAGGGTTGTCGTGCAGCTGAAGGATGCCCTGATGTAAGGGTAGACGCTGACTGAGGACTGGAGTCAATGTGCATCTCAGCATACCAGCAACCTTGCTCCTCATTGCATGCCAATGTTGAGGATCCATACATGGAGGAAAAACTTCCTTCCAACTTTCCTAGATGATGACCTCCAGAGACATCATCAACTCCCCGCCAACTGAACAGGGCAGACCTCAATGTGCAGCTCACTCTTGGGGATAAGAGGAAGGTAAGGGGGAATTCTCTCACTCTCACCTGGGGTAATCTGGGCCATCAAGGCCCTAAGGGAAACAGTGAGTGTGGCACACTAGGGCAGATCCTGGGCGGTCGGTAGGTTGGGTGGGATGGCGCTCCTGAAGCCTGAAGGAGTGGAGGTTGGAGGACAGGGATGCATAGAAAATAATAAGTATAAAAAGAATGGTACACAAAGCAAAGATGGACACCCATGGGTTTACATTTCATGGCACAAGGCAATGCAGAACAACAAAAGTCTGTAGCAAACAGAAACACTAAGCTTCCATATTGCAAAGGATTTAGGACTCTCTTCAGCAGCAAAGCCTCAGCTGAAACATACATTTCTTCTAGTGACGCTGGCCACAATGGAGCACATAATTTCTTCTAGTGGCACTGGCCACAACTTAGACCATTTCCCATATGGATAGGATTTAATCATTTGGAAATGTGGCAACTAGACACGATGGCACACACTGGTGCTCAAATTTAGCAAAATCCACACCAGGGGTAAACTTTCTCTCAGGCACTGCCACCATGTCCTGAATAATCAGGTGCCCCTACAGAACCTGTAGTGCTGAACTGGTCACTCCAGATGGGGATTGCCCACCTTTTGCTTTCACAGTCCATACCCAACCATTCTTTCAGAGTTGTACCTCAACATTTCTAGTAAAACAGTAGAACTGTGCATCTTGGAATGACTGTCACATTCAGCATTAGAAAACACTACTTCTGGGTATAAATTAAAGTCCTGAACGATGTGCCAAGTCTCACTGGAGACTCCATGATTGTCAGCCAACTTTAAGAAAGGATGAGAACAGTCTCAAACAGAACAGAACTTGGTGTATTTGTCCCTTTATCAGAGTACACCTCAAAAGAAAACACAGGCACATTCCTCCTGGGATAACCAAAGTCAGATTACTCACAGTTGTATACAAAAGGCAACTTTAATGTCCTGGATCAAAATCAGGGATTGCCCTTAGATCCATTCTGCAGTCCTTCTCATCTCATTGGGAATGAGAAAAATCAGGAACTCTTGCTAGACAGTTTCCACCATTTCTACTGGCAGGCAGCTGGTTTTCAGCACCAGAGTGAGAAAATAGGCTCTTCTCATAGAGCCTACACTGCAGTTTCTCATGTCTCCAACTGCTCACACTGAACTCACTCACAGACTAACTGAAAATTCTAAAGCTCCTCACTCACAGCTACCTTGGCTTATGCTGCTGCAAGAGTTCTAAATGGCATCACCTCTCTCAACTCAGCTGAGACCAAGTAAACAGAGAGGGAGCAGGTGGAAATTATTTAACTAGTTATTCACTGCTGCCCTCCTTCCTAACATTGACACTGATGGGATTCTTATAACACCAGGGGACTGGGTGGTTACACAAACAACAGCCAGAATTGCCAGCAGTTACAATCACTATGGGCACAACATTTCAATTACATCAAGGTTACATGAGTGAGTAAACAGTCAAAATAGAACTTTTGTCAAAGTGCAAGAGTGGTGTTGAAAGTGCTTAGAGTTAGGAGGTGGAAGGGAGGAGGGAGGAGGATGAAAGAAATAAGTGGAGAGTTGGGGTCAAATTGTGGGGAGAAGGGAGACAGGAGAGAAGGGAAGAGGAGGGGGATGTCAGGAGAGAGAGGTAGGAGGAGGAGGAGGTGGGCAGTAGGAGAGTGGGAGGGTGAGCAGTAGGAAGGGATATCAGTGAGAGAATAACAGGTGGGGTATAGTGGAGGAGGCAGTAAGGGTGGGAAAGAGGTGAGAGAAAGAGAAAAGTGTGAGGTGGACTGGGGAGAGAGAGAGAGAGCAAGAGAGAGAGAGAGAGAGAGAGTCAGAAGGATGAGGGAGAATCATGAGAAAAGTCTGGGAAAATAAGTGGATAGCACATAAGATGGTTGGATGAGTGGTAAGGAAGAAATGACCAGTGAGGATGAGGGTAAAAGGGAGGAGGGGAGGTGAATAGGAGTGTGTAGATTGAGGAGAGGGGAATTGGTGAGGATGGGGTCAAAATGAAATATGTGAGCTAGGTTGTATAGTCACACCAACTTAAGGTGAGGAGGTGCTGATGAGCTTAAGTTTGAAGGCACTCAGTTTAGGTGCAGCCACGATTTCAAGGGAGGCAGTTAAGTAGAGTGGAATTCTATATGCATAGGTACACTGTCCTTTGGAGGTCCTGAAGAAAGGGACAAGTAGGACCTATAGGAGCTCTGCATACACCTGGTATTTTGCATTGGTAGAATTAAGGTCTCAGTGCAGGGGGCATGAGGACTAGACAGATCTTTTGCAAGTAGGACCATGTGATATGAGACCCTAGTCTTGAGAGAAATCCAGCAAGTTCTTTTGTAAAATTCACAAGTGTGGTCCTCTTTATTGGACCCAGAAACTAACCTGCAGGTCTTGTCAAGCGTAAGTGTGATACTCTTTAAGGAGGAGTCAGAGGCTGCACTACAGATAATTAAACCATAGCCGATTAGTCACAGGACTGAGCTGGTAATAGCCAGCCTCAGGGCCTCAGAGGTCATGTTGTGGCAGTAACAATAAAGGATCCTGATCCTGGAAGTGATAGCCATAGCAAGTTGGTTAATATGAAGTGTAAAATAGAGAAAGCAGAGTCGAGAGTAATGCAAATGTATTTAAACATTTGAACTTGTTCCAGGGGTTGGTTTAGGTATTAAAGATAGTTAGGTTGGGTCATGTGATGGCAGTCTGAGGGAAAGCAGCACTCACCTGTGGCTCCGCCCTTCCGCCTAGCAAATTTTGCATTTTAATTTGTACCGAGAGTCGGTTACGTTTGCTAAGTGTTTTTGGCTACCAGTAGGGGTTCTCACGCTTGATTGACTTGGGATTCGGGAGTGAGAAATGGATGTTTTATGAAGCAGTCCCTCAAGGCACTCCCCTGCCGACACCCGAGAAGGACAAGGCGCAAAATTCCAAAGCAGCAAGCTACAGGGGAATTAAGTCTGCACGTTGGCCACAACTCCGTTGGAGGAGAGATTCCTCAAAATCATGCAGCCTTACAAGAAAAGATTTCGATATGTCGGATGACTTGCAGCAAATCAAAATATCGTTGTAATCTTTAACAGTGTTTGTTGGGGACTCAGAGACTAACATTAGTTCCTTGGAGGTCAAGCAGGGAAAATGGAGCAGGAAGCCCTTCCAGATGGGCTGCAGGCTTAGAAACTAGAGGAGAAGCTCAAGATTTAGAAGGAAGGAGCAGAAGGAATAACCTTCTGTGATCGGTATACCGGAGAAGGAGGAAGGAGCAACCAGATCCTTTTGCCCAGAAGTTGTGTGAATAGATAGCTGGTCCTTCCCCTAATAATGCAACCTATATTATTGAGTGTGCCCATCGAGCTCTTCACCCCCTCTGCCTCCTGATCGCCCTCAACCTATCATTTTCAGATTGCTCAACTTTCAAGATAAGCAATTCATCCTTAGTAAAATCAAGACCTTGCAGGAAGTCCTTTGGGAAGGTCATAAAATTCACATCACTCAAGATCTCCTGCAGTCTGTTCAGTTAAAGCTGCAAGAGTTGCACCCAACAGTGTCCAAGTTGATTGCCATGGGGAAGCTATTTCGCATGCGAGTGCCCCATGACACTTCTGTTAAATCTGGAGAGCAAAGGCTCTCATTTGAATCTCAGGAGCAAGCAAGGAAAGAGCTCAAGGTCTTGTTCCCTGATCTCTTCAAGTGAGGGCAGAATTATAGTGTGCCTCCATTGGAAAAGCACATATGAGCATTATTGTTTTTCTATTTGGAAATAGTGTTTGAATATGCTTTCTGATATGCCAGCCTGATGTTGGCAGAGCAAACCCACCCTTGGCAATTGGAGGAGAACTAACAGCCTTATCTCACTGGTGTGGCGTAGCCCCTCCGCCATGAGAGTTATTCAGCATTCTGGCCAGTCGAGTAGGACACTGGATGCAGAATCTTGCCTTGCCCCTTCCTGATCCAGAGATGATATATGGATTGCCCATTTTGTCATACAGAGCTCCTGGACACGGGACTTTATTTAAAGTGCTTTGGTTATTAAGGCTGTATTAGGGTAGATTTTGCTGCACATTCTCAGGGGCAGTTGGTATATGGGATAGGCTGATCAATGTGCTTCTGTTTCTCTATCGCTCCTGCCTGCAGACCTGTCAGCTTGGTTGATAGGTTTATAGACCAGATGCAGATTCAATCCAGGGAAGTACCTGCTTTTTCTCCTACAGCTTTATTTATCTAAGTTGGGCTGTGTCTGTCCAGGTAAGGGGTTCGCTAGCTCACCTTTAGCTTTAAAGGTCTATGGGTGACTCCCAAGCTTGATCTTTTTCTATCAGGAATGGGGATTTATGATTCAGTGAGGTATCTCTAGTAAAAGAAATGGGTACAAGCACATGAGGATGGTGCAATGAGAAATATGCTGTTGGGGGTTCTCCTTCTTTTGTTTGGGGCCAGTTACAGCAGGGTGTGGGGATATGGGAATGCAGGTTGCGATAACATCACATACTAGAGGTAGTACTGTGGTGCAGTTGTTTAGAACTGGGGCACAGAATAGTGTAGGTATTTAGAGTTAGTTGAGTTTGTTGTTAATTTATGCATAAAGTTATGGGTTTGGGGATTAAGGGGGATTGGCAGGGGTACTAAGGATAGGGAGGAAGGGGGACCAAGTGTTCAAGTCCCGCCTATTTTAAATCAATGACAGGGATAATGTCACAGTTGGAATTTTATTATGAGTGGCCCATATAAGTTCATAAGCTGGAATATAAAGGGTGCCCATGATCATTGTAAGAGGCACATTATCCTTAGACACTTGTAATGTCTAAATACTGGATTGCTTTCCTTCAGGAAATGCATCTCCAGCATGAAGATATTGTTTTGTTTTGTAAACAGTGGGTTGGCTATGTCTATGGGGCAGGTAAATCCACTAGTAGAGGAGTGGTAGTTCTAATAAATAAAAAGATTTCTTCACCCTTGAAAAGAAATCTGGGATCCTGATGGGAGGTACGTCATAGTGAATGGTTTGCTAGAATTGCATCAGGTGATACTGGGGCAGCCTATGGCCCAAATGCCGAATCCCCAATTTTCTTACGCAGCTGCTGAGGTTGGTTGTCTCCAACCCCCTAAATTTACCATTTTGGGAGATGACTGGAATATTATTCCTTATTCACACATCAATAGGTCCGATTCCCAGAGAAGGGATTCTCTCCTGCTCAGAGGGCTCTTCAAGAGCTCACGGGGGGTGGATCCCATTGATGTTTGGCTTGTCTTGCACTCAGAGGAGTGCCAATACACCTTTCTCTCTGCCGCATAAAACATTTTTGAGAATTGATTTTCTCCTTATTAGTTCCTTTGCCCTCCCTGGGGTAATTGATGCTGATATCCATGCCAGGGTTATCTCTGACCACTCACCGTTTCCTTTTTTCCTAGTGGGACCTGGGGTTAAAGGGATACCCTCTGGTGGCTTAACACCCAGTTATTATAGAAACCTAGCTCCTGCAACACATACGAGACTTTATTACTGACTTTATAAGGAACAAAGGGAGTCAGTTAGCAGGGTTGACATAGTTTGGGTGGCTTTAAAGTGTTCCCTGCGGGGTGGGGAGTGTATCCGGATGGCTTCAACAAAGTCCTGGCAATTCAAGTCACAAATGAACTCCCTGCTTTCCTCAATTCACCAACTGAATCTACAATCTCGTCATCACCTGATGAAGACTGGGCCAAGCTGCATAGGCTGCAAGCTCAATATTTTAGTCTTATCTCCCAAAATGCTGAACTCTCATTGAAACATACAAAATTTCACTATCTAGAGGCTGGGGAAAGAGCTAGTAAGTTGCTGGCCTTACAGCTTAGGCAAGAGGATGCATCTCGTTTATCTCGTATTAAACTGAATAAGGATGCACCTGTTGATACTGATCCTTGTGCCATAGCAGGGGTGTTAAGGCAATACTATCAGAGATTATATGCCGAGGAGTCAGATGCTCACTTCTGTATGACAGATATCATGAAATATTCTCAGCTCAGTCGATCTACCTAAGCTGTCACCTATTCACACTTCTTCCTTGGTAGGTCCCATTATGGCAGAAGAAGTGGTAGAGGCCATTGCACTTCTCCCAATAGATAAGTCTCCGGGGCGGACAGACTCCCTAATGGTCTGTATAAGGCTTGTATATCAGAGTTAGCCCTTTATTGGCAGAAGTCTATAACCACAGGTTTGATAAAGGGCTATCTGACCCACTTTTTGAGAGCAATAATCACGCTTATTCCTAAAAAGGGTAAAGATTCGCAATATCCAGAGAGTTACCGACCTATTTCATTGATTAACACCGACATCAAACTTCTGGCCAAGATTTTGGCCAACAGGTTAGGACCTCTTATGCCTCTCATGGTAAGTAAAAACAAATTGGTTTTATGACAGGTCGGTCCTCGGAGGACCACATGCAGAGGTTATTGCACCTCCTCTCTGTGGCCAGTGGCTCAGAACTTCCCATGGTTTTGGTGTCACTGGACACTGAGAAGGCTTTTGATAGGTGTCATGGGACTTCCTTTTCACCACTATATCATGGTTAGGACTCCCAGAGGACTTCCTTCAGTGGATCAGGTTACTATACCTCCCCGTCAGCCCAAATTCGATGCAATGAGGTCCCTCTGAAGTTTTCCCACTCCACAGAGGTACTCAACAGGGATGTCCCTTCCCCTCTTTTTATTTAACTTATATTTAGAACCCCTAATTCGACACTTGGTAGCCTCTCCAAATATTCGGGATTCAAGTCGGGGCCAAAGATATCCTCTCTGAGTACGTGGACAATCTTTTGTTGCATCTGGAAGACCTCATGGATAGCCTACCAGCACTTTTAGACCAGGTTGGGGCCTTTTCTAAGGTTTCCTACTACAATGTTTAACCTCACCAAAACTAAAGTATTTCCTGAATAATCGGGTCTCCCGAGGAGGTGACCGACTTTGCTCTGTCATGGGAATCGAAATCCTTTTATATTTGGGAATCCATGTGACAAGAGATATGGCTTCTATGAGGAAGTACAACCTTTCAGATTTACTGACTAAAATTAAAGCTGACCTGGATAGATGGGGTGTTCTTCCTTGTCGCTGTGAGGAAGGATCTCTACGGTGAAAATGAATGTGCTCTCTCATATCCTATACCCAATGGGTATGATGGGCTGCTTTCTCCTAAGAGATAGTTTGTCAAGCTACAATCAATGCTGAATACCTTTATATGGCAGGGTAAGAATGTCAGGAGGTCCTACTTTAAATTAACTGCCCCAAGGAGCAGGGTGATCTGGTGGTTCCTTCCTTTTTCCTGTATTATTGTGCCCATAATCTGAGTAAACTTGCCCATTGGGCACAGGAACCACAGGCCATAAACCCACTAGATTACTTGCCAGAGTGGTTGGAAATAGAGCAGTACCTTGCAACTAAGCACAAATGTACTCTCCAGGCTTTCCTATATGTGACCCCTAGGGTAGTTCCCAGGCCCCTTAGACCTACCCCATTGGGATGGTCTATCAAGCACTACACCAATTGCAAGTGGAGATGGCCACTAACAGGCATGTTTCAACAGAACAACCCATTCAGGGTAACCCACACTTTAAAATTGGGCATCGCCCATCCCATTGTCCTACTGGCCTAACCTGAGGGAGAAGAAAGCCACAGACATATCGATAATGGAAAATAATCTCCTTCTCTACTTTCCAAGACAGATTTAATATACAGGTTAGTGGTATTTTCCAATATGTGCAGCTTAAAGAGGCTGTAACCTCCCACCTAGGTAAAACCCTGGGACCTGAGGTGGTAAAACAGATTTGCCCTCTATTTTGATACTGGCCAGACAACCTCATGCAATTTCTTTAGTTTATAAGAAATTACAAGCATTGCAGAGCAATCTGCCTCAGGGTGTTTGCTATTATTGGACCCAGGAGCTGCCACTAGATACAGAAGTAAACTTCTGGAAGAAACTGTATGTAACTCCTGTATTTTCATTAAACAGAACAGACTGCATCTTATTTAGTTTAATATCATGCATAATTTATATTTTACCTTTAAGCTTCACACCCTGGGGCAGCTCTCTTCCCAGCTTGCACCAGATGTGGAGTTGGGTACTTACTTCATCACGTTGTGGACATGCCTGAAAGTGCAAACTTTCTGGCAGGCAATTAGGCAGTCACTGGACTCCTTTTGGGCTAGACCAATTATTTACCCCAGAAGTTTGTCTACTGAACTCCTTTCCTCGGGTACGCCAAGGTCAGGAAAGGCCATATGGTCCTGGTTGCAATAATTGCAAAGTTGGTTATATTAGGCACAGAAGAGATAGTGTTTCCTCCTGTCCTGGAAAGGCATAAAGAAATCTTGTTGGCTATGCAATTGAGAAGCACATTTGTCTATCACTAAATAGATATGCAACATTCCAGAGCATATAGGGTGCATTAGAGGCTCTGTTAGCTGGTTGGAAGATCTAACAGACCTGGTCACGGGTCACTGAATGATCATTTGCTAGAGTGGTGTCGCGGTAACACTTGGCTTGGGGAGGGGATTTAGGGAGGATTAGATGTAAAGGAGAGGGTGGAAGGGAGGGAAGGGTAGGGGAGGCTGGGGGTGGATGGATTGTCTCGGAGTTACCTGCTGTATGCTATTCATTGCTTTAATGACATCCCCGAGGGATTATGTGTTGTGTAATGTAATGCTATCTGAAAATAATAAAGTTTATTGAATTAAAAAAGATAGTTCGTTGGCAAAGGGTTAATAGGTGAAGTGGGGAGGTGATAAAGGTGTAGTGCAGGACTGAGTGGAAGGTGGCTGTGGGGGTGGAGGGGGTACAGGTGTGGTGTCTGGAGGAATGGAGGTGGGAGGGCCAAGGGAGGTGTGCCACAGGGAAATGCAGGGTGATAAGGAAACAGGAATTGTGGAAAGGGGTCTTGGGACTTGGACACCAGGAAAGCAGAATGAAGGGGGACAGAAGAAAGGAGGGAGGGTCATTATCCTGGGAGATTCAATACTGAAGGGATGACATGAGGAGGTAAAGGGACAAGGTTGGGTGGCAGGTGGGTGAATGGATGTCAGGCATAACAGCTGGGATGGTGGGGCCTTTTGCAGCAAAGTGTGTAGGGCAGCATCTGGAAAACCTCACATTATAGTACACTTTAGGTACAAATTACCTCACGGGAGATGAGGTAGAGGTGGTGCAGGAGAGGTTTGGAGAGGATGGGAAAATCTGCAGTGAGGCAAGAAGGTCAGTAACATTCTCAGAGTACTCACAGCCCCTAGGGCTAGTACTGTAAGGAAACAGAAATTGAGGAATTTAACAGTTGGCTAAGGGTGGTGTGAGTTAAATGGGTATGGGCTGGTAGGGGAGTCAGTTAGGACTTATGATAATAAGGACTTATATGCACTGGATAGACTGCATTTAAAGTAAAGAGGGCACCCAGGGTTTAAAGGACACCTAAACCATCTTTTTACACATTTCATTTTTTATAAAATGACTCCTTAGGTTTGTAAAGAAGAGACTGTTGTTTACATTTATACTGAAACTGCATTTATAAAAGTAGGATAAATGCAGCATCATAGCATTTGCAAATGGTAAATACAGCCTCTCTAATTCAAAATCCTGCTCTCAAATCCTTAAATGGATGCCATGATGATGTCATACGGGAGAGATGCCAGCTGTGCAGATGTATTCTAGGGCTACTAGCCGTGATTCAAATATGAATAACATTAAAATGAAACATTATAGCATGGTAATGTGAGCATGAAAATTATCCGCACAAAAATATCTATAAGATGAGTGGAGTTTCATATATTCATATATATATATATATATATATATATATATATATATATATACACAGTATATATATATATTATGGTAGCACGGTAGTGCTACCATAGTTAGGGTTGAGGAGCCATTTACATGTTAAACCCAAAATTTTGCACCTTAATAACCTTGCAACTGTTTAACAGATTTGCCTGAAATTTGGAATACCACGATCAGAACCATAGCCTTGGGATGTGCCAAGTTTCGTACCAGTTGGATACACGGCTGCGGAGTTATTAAGCGTGATCTGCGCTGCGTTCTACGCTTTTCTGGAATTCTACGGTCAGCTACAGGTTGACGAGTTTGGCGACTGGTCCAAAATCTTCAGGGAATGTGTGGCCAGGGTCCCGAATTTGCCTTTCAAAGATTTTGTGAAAAAATATTAAATGGTTCAAAAGTTATTCAACAAAACAATTTCCCATTATAAGTCAATGGGAAAAGTTAACAAAAGTTCAACAGTGTCGCAATGCATTTTACTTTCTAATGGCCCCTTACTTTTGCAAATCTGCCATCTTGTTTTCAGTTAGTGATCAGAAAATGCTTGCCATTTAAATGTGGGGCCCTCTAGCAACCTAATTATTTTGTATTCACCTAGTTGGAGCCTGAGGATGCTAGCCATGTCTTTATTTTGGGTAAAACACCCCAGAAATATGTTTTTCAAATTTCTGGAAAAGTACTTTGCAAAGTACTTTCATGCTCACGAAAGTGTCGCAATTTTTTCAAAATCTTTCGAAATTGCGACAGTACTTTCTAGGCTGTGGGAATGACAGCAATTCTTTGGCACCCTGCTGCAAAAGAACGGTTGGGAGTTTTGGGCTGAAATTTGGAGGAACAAGCCGACATCTCACAGATGTGCCTTTCAGTATTGTGTTGAAAAAATATTACATGGCAGCAAAGTTACAGCACTCCAAAGTTGACATTTTTTCCCATAGGATAACATTACGGCACCGATGCATTACAGGAATCCTTTGGCACCCTGCTGCAAAATAACGGTTTTGTCTTTTTCCTGAAATTTGAGGAAGACAGCCAACAGCCCACAGATGTGTCTTTCAGTGGTTTGGTGAAAAATATTACAGGGAGGCAAAGTTATGGCACTCTAATTTCTCTTTTTTCCCATAGGATAACATTAAGGCGTTAAATCGCGTTTTCAGGGCCCGTATCTCGGAAGCGGTCGAGATATGGACTTTCGTTGAAAATGCTTGCCCAGTAGGGGGCTAGATAAAACTAGCATTGCGTGCAGCTGCAATCAGGATGTACGCTGGTGCACATGGCCTCAATTTTGCTGTTGATCTCCACTGAGCATGCAGTACCTGGTCAGGTGGGTGGGATGTCTCGTGAGTACATTAAGACAATTGTTTGTTATTTCTGTCACCTGCTGCTGGATGTCTGTCATTGGTTGTGTTGACTTGGTCCTCCCCATACTTGCGTGTGTGTGTGTGTCTGTGTGTGTGTGTGGTGCTGGGGTGACTGGAGTTAGGGTTTTCAACCCTAACAGTGAATTCCTCATTTTTGTCGCTGTGGAACAACCCTAACTAATGCATTAAACAGAGTTTTTTCTCTTATATATATATATATATATATATATATATATAGATATGAGGCAAAAACTCAGTTTAATGCATTAGTTAGGTTTTCCACACAACAAAAGTGAGGAAATTCAGTGTTAGGTTGAAAGCCCCCTGAGAGTTAGGACCATAACCCTAATGCCCACCCCGATACCGGGTTAGTGTAGGTGGGGGGACCAATGGGGGGCTTTCAACCCTAATGCCTAATTTTCGCTTTTGTCGTGTGGAATAACCCCACTAATGCATTAAACTGAGTTTTTGCCTCTAATTTCCCTTCTTTTCAAGAATGATAATGAGAAATAGTGAATGTAATGTTGGGAGCGTGGGCCCACATGCTGTCTTGTCACATAGTAACATTGTGCCCACAAACGCAAATAATAATGTGCATGGTGAAGCAAAGTGAAACAGAAAGAGAAACAGTAGTGTAGACAGAAATGTTAAAAACAATGCAAAAGCAAGCACAAATGAAAATGCAAAGGTAACGACATGGTGGCGTAAACATGAATGGTAAGTGAAACGGAACGGAACCACAAGCGAAAATGGTAACGGTTACAATAATGTAAGTGCACAGGCTGGTTTTCCTCAAAAGCTGCATAAAGAAAGACAGTGAGTACAAAGAATGTATGCATAATAATGGTTCTAGGAGCAGAAAATGAGGAGTTGGAATACTAAATTACTTATATCTCAGGAACTGTATGACGAGAAAAATGTAAAAGTCATATGATCTATGACTTTCCTGGCTAGTTTTGTACCTAGCCCTAAATGTTTTCCCACAAAAAGTCAGTATCTCACACCGCTTCGAGATACGGGCCCTGAAAGGCACGGCGAAAGTCAGTAATGTTATCCTAGGGGAAAAAAGAGAAGGTTGGAGTGCCATAACTTTGGCTCCATGTAATATTTTTCACCAAACCACAAAAGGCACATCTGTGGGCTGATGGCTGTCTTCCTCCAAATTTCAGCCCAAAAGACCAAACCGTTATTTTGCAGCAGGGCACCAAAGGATTCCTGTAATGCATTGTACGCGTAACATTATCCTATGGGAAAAAGCATCAACTTTGGAGTGCCCTAACTTTGCTGCCATGTAATATTTTTTCAACGAAATGCTGAAAGGCACATCTGTGAGATGTCGGCTGCATTCTCTCCAAATTTCAGGACAAAACGCAAACCGTTCCTTTGCAGCGGTGCCAAAGAATTGCTGTCATTTTCCACAGCCTAGAAAAGTACTACAACCGACATTTGTAAAGCTTAGCAAAATCATTCGACAGTGTCGTTAGTGCGACAGTACTTTACTTAAAGTACTTTTTCCATAAATTTGAAAACATATTTCTGGGGTGTTTTACTCCAAAATAAAGACATGGCTAGCATCCTCAGGCTCTGACTAGGTGAATACAAAAGAATTAGGTTACTAGAGGGTCCCAATTTTAAATGCCAAGCAATTTTCTGATCGCTAACTGAAAACAAAATGGCAGATTTACGACAGTAAGGCCATTTGCGAATGTGAAAACTGCATTTGCAAACAGTGTCTAACTTTCGTTAACTTTTCCATTGACTTATAAAGGGAACTTGTTTTTGAATAACTTTTGAACCGTTTAATATTTTTTCACAAAATCTTCAAAAGGCACATCGGAGCCCCATCCATGTTCCTGAAGATTTCGGACCAGTCTCATAAACCGGCAACCTGTAAAGATGACAGTAAAATTCCAGAAAAGCATAAACGAGGGCAGATCATGCTTAATAACTCCGTAGCTGTATATGTGACCAGATCCCAAGGCGCATAGGTCTTAATCATGTATTCCAAATTTCAGCAAATCTGTCAAATGGTTGCAAAGTCATTAAGGTGCAAAATTTTGGGTTTAACATGTAAATGGCTCCTCAACTATAATATAGTGGCACTATCATACACTATAATATATATATATATATATATATATATATCTTTATTTTTCATAATTAGCAGAAAGCAGCAGAAATTTACATTTTTGTGTCACTTTTGCAACAAACAAATGCAAATAGTTTTAAATGAAAACGATAGCATGGTATTTTGAGCACGAAGTTATTCAGCACAAAATATCTATTAAAGGACAGTTTACCATTTATAGATACCATTCAGATTTTTATAATCAGCAAAAATGGCAGGAAATTTTTTTTTTTCATTTTTGGAGGTATGGCATAAATGGAATGTGCTACCTCCTTCTGGAAATATTGTTGATATTTTTGTTCTCATGCCCTCCTCCAATTAAGCAAACTGCAATTTTCTTTCAATAGCTCCTACCTCCCACATTCTGAATGGGGAGGAGGTACAAAACTGTTGTATTCTTAATACATAGATACATAGGCAGTGTCGGCAGATAAGGCCTATGGCCCACCCAGTCTGCCCATTTGAGCTTGTAAATTCAGTTTATGTTTTCCTAGAAGTCTGTTCCCTTACCCTGACTTCCAGAAATCCTTTATGTCTATCCCATGCATTCTTAAATCCACGTGATTGTTTCAGCCCCCACCACTTCCTCTGGCAGGGTGTTCCACTTGTCCACCACCCGTTCTGTGAAGAAATTCTTCCTCATGTTTCCTCTGAATCGTCCCTCCTCCAACTTCATCCCATGCCTCTAGTCCTGGAACATCTATTTCGCTTAAAAATACTGTATTCCTGCACCCTGTTCCTCCCTGTAAGATACTTGTATGTCTCTATCATATCCTCTCTCTCTCCTCTCCTCCAGATAGAACATGTTCAGTTTCTTCAACTTGTCTTCATAGGACTTGTGATGCAATCCATGCATCATCTTTGTTGCCCTCCTCTGAACCTTCTCTACCCTGTCTATGTCCTTACGTAGGTATGGTCTCAGAACTGTACACTGTACTCCCGTGGTACCTTACTAGTGTCTTGTATAGCGGAATTATGACCTCCTTTTCCTGCTGGTGATGCCTCTGCCTATACATCCCAGCATCCTATTTGCTTTACCTGCTGCCTTGTCACACTGTTTCTCTACCTTGAGGTCATCAGAGATGATAACCCAAGATCCCTTTCCTGCTTGGTGCATGCTATATCCTCACCCCCAACTGATATATTGTGCCAGGGTTTTGTGCCCCATATGCATTATCTTGCACTTCCTTGCATTGAATTTCAACTGCCAAACCCCTGACCATTCTTCAAGTTTCTGCAGGTCCCTCTCATTCTGTCTACACCTCTGGTGTGTCTACTCTGTTACAGAGCTTTGTGTCATCAGTGTACAGTGAAATCTGCCTTTTAGGTCCAAGAATGTCACTGATGAAGATCTTGAATAGGACCAGTCCCAGCACTGATACCTCTGGTACCCCTGGTTATTCTTCCTCTGTGGAGTGACAGCCATTTACCACCACCCTCTGTGTCCTGCCACCCAGTCAGTTACCTACCCACCACACTACTGTCCTAGCCACACACATATTCCCCAGTTTGTGTAATAGTCTCTATGTGGCACAGTGTCAAAGGCCTTGCTGAAGTCCAGATAGGCCATGTCCACTGCCCTCCCTGATCCACCTCCCTAGTCACCCAGTCAAAAATTCAATGAGGTTGGTCTGACATGACCTCCCTGGTGAAACCATGCTGCCTTGGGTCCTGTAGTCCATTGACAACCAGATGTTCCACCAATCTCTCCTTCAGTAGTGCTTCTATGATCTTCCCACTACCGAGGTGAGGCTGACTGGTCTGTAGTTCCCTGCTTCCTCTTTGTTCCCACTTTTGTGTAAGGGGACTACATCTGCTGTCCTCCAGTCTTTGGGTACCTCCCTGTTTCCAGTGATCAGCTAAACAGAATAGCCAGAGGTTCGGCCACCACCTCTCTTAGTTCTTTAAGGACCCTAGGGTGCACCCCATCTGGCCCCATTGCTTTACCAACTTTTATTACTTCCAGTTCCTTCAGGAGCCTTTCTCGTGTAAAGGGACTTGTGTCCATTTCTGCACCATTCTCACCGTTGTACTCCCTTCAGACCCATTACTCTCTTCCTTAGTAAAGACTGAGCAGAAATACCTGTTCAATATGTCAGCTTTACTGTTGTCATCCTCCAAGCGGCCCCATCCTCCCCTTCAATCTCACTATCCTCCCTTTGTCTTTCTTTTTTCACTTATGTACCTGTAAAAGGTTTTGTCCCTCTACCCACTGATTTTGCAATGTGTTCTTTTGTCTGAGCTTTGGCTTCCTTACTGACCTCCCTGCCTCCCTTTGCTTCTCCTGGTACTTCTCCCTATCCCCTTCTGCCTGTGTCTTTTGTATTGCCTGAATGCAATCTTTTGGCTTTCACTTTTTGCTGCCTCTTTGAAAACCATAATGGTCTCTCTTCCTTTTCCTCTTGCTAACCTGCTTAATGCACAATTCTGTTGTTCTTGTAATCCCCATTTTAAATACTGCCCACTGTTCCTCAACCCTGATTCCTGTCCCATTCCCTTAATGCCTCTTTTCAAGTATCTCCCATTTTCCCAAAGTCTGCCCCCTAAAATCCAGGATATGTGTTTTGTGTGGTTTGGTTCTGCTCTTTCTGTGATTTCAAACCACAATGACTGCTGGTCACTGTTCCCCAGGTGCTCCCCACTGTTACCCCCATCATACTGTCCCTGTTTGTGAGCACAAGGTCCAGTATTGCCTTCTGCCGAGTTGGTTCCATGACCAGTTGCTTAAGAAGGCACCCTGAAGGAGTCCAGGATAAATCTGCTCCTAGTTGATGCTGCTGCTGGGATGCTCCAGTCCACATCTGAATATTGAAGTCTCCAACCAGTACTACCTCACCCTTGTCTGCCTGAAGGACTGAAGGTGCACCAGATAGTCCAGGACTGTAGGAGGTTCACTGGAATAGGCTGAGCTTCTTGAGGAGCACCACAATGAAAACCTTTTCTACTTTGAGGCATAGATCTTCCTTATTGCTGGTTTCCTGGACCCATTAAGCACATCCAAAACCTTTTCAGAAAGATTCAGTGCAAAGAACTATAGCTCTACAAGCACCATGCCCTGAAGTGATGGGATCTCAGATATGGGAGTGCTATCTTTTTCTGAGACAAGGTCAGTAGGTTGTATCCCAGGGAAGTCTGATAGGATGCTTGATGCAGAGGGACAGGAGCAGTGAGCACAAAGTTTGCCTGTCCCAGTCTGGAGCTATCAGGATCATAGTTGCAGACTCTCTCCTTAGTTTCAGCAACACCCTTAGTAAGAGTGGAAATGGAGAGAAACATAGAAACATAGAATTTGATGGCAGATAAGGACCGCTTGGCCCACCTAGTCTGCCCATTTTCCTACCTAACAGATAAGCTGCAGATCCTAGTTAACCAACAGCTTACTTCCTCTTACCCCCACTAGGACTGCCTTATGCCCGTCCCATGCATTCTTGAAGTCCCCCACTGTTCTTGACTCCACAACCTCCTCAGGAGGTTGTTCCATCATCCACAACCCTCTCAGTGAAAAATACTTCCTCACATTACCCTGAGCTGTCCCCCTCTATCTTCAAATTGTGCCCCTTGTTCTTGCACATCTCTTTTTCTGGAAGATGCTACCCTCTTGGACTTTGTTAATTCCCTTGAGGTACTTGAAAGTTTCTATCATGTCCCTCTCTCCTTCTTTCCTCAAGAGTATACATGTTAAGGCCTTTAGTCTTTCTTCAGTAGGTCTTCTGGTGCAGACCCTGCACCATTTTGGTTGCCCTCCTGGACAGCCTCTACTCTGTCTATGTCTTTGCAGAAATGGGTCTCCAGAACTGCACACAGTACTCCAGATGGGGTCTCACCAACTGTCTGTACAGAGGGATAACAACTTCCTGTTTTCTACTATTGATGCCTCTTCCTATGCATCCCAGTATCCCCCAGCCTCTTACTGCCTTCTCACATTGCTTGCCCACCTTTAGGTCATCTGATATAATTACCCTAGGTCCCTTTCTATTTTTCTGTTGTCAGTATCTCACCCCCATTGTGTACGCTTCCCTGGGTTTTGCTTCCAATGTGCATTACCTTGCACTTCTTTGCATTGAATCTGAGCTGTCATACATTTGACCATTTCTCCAGCCTTGAAGTCCCTTCTCATCCTTTCCACTCCATCTTGTGTATCAACCCTGTTGCAGATCTTTGTGTCATCTGCAAAGAGACATACTTTTCCTTCCAGTTCCTCTGCAATGTCACTTATAAAGACATTAAAAGGACCAGTCCCAGTACTGAATCGCGGTACCCTGCTAGTAAAACTCCTTTCTTCACTGTGTACTCCATTTATACTACCCTTTGAACCCTGTTGTCTAGCCAATTTTTTATCCAGGCTACCACCTTGGGACCCACTCCAAGACTGGCTATCTTGTGTATTAATCTTTGTGTGGGACTGTATCAAGTGCCTTGTTAAAATCTAGGTAGGCCATGTCCACAGCCCCTCCCTGGTCTACTACTTGGTCACCCAGTCAAAGAAATTTATTAGATTAGTCTGACATCACCTTCCCATCATGAATCCATGCTGCCTTGGGTCCTGTGCCCCACTGGCCTCTAGGTATTCAACAATTCTTTCCTTCAGAAGTGATTCCATCATTTTCCTACCACTGAGGTCAAACTAACTGGTTTGTAGTTTCCTGCCTCTGTCCTGCTCCCACTTTGTGAAGAGGAATCACATCTGCCCTCCTCCAATCCTTGGGTACCACCCATCCTCCTATGATTTGTTAAAGAGAGTAGTCAGCGGTTTCACTAGTTCTACCCTTAGTTCTTTTAGAATTCTTGGGTGAATCCCATCAGGCCCCATTGCTTTGTCCACCTTCAATTTTATTAGTTCTTTCAGAACCCTTTCTTCTGTAAATGGACTGGTATTGACCCCTGTCTTCGAGTGTTTCTCTTGTTTGATTTAGGTAACTCCCCTCCTCTTCCTTTGTGAATACTGAGCAGAAATATTCATTCAATATCCCTGCTTTTCACTGTCACCCTCTACCCACATTCCCTCCCTTTATTAAGCTTCAGTATCCCTCCTTTGGTCTTTCTTCACTCCCTAATGTACCTATAAAGGTCTTATCCCCCTAAAGAAGCTTTCATGCCCATCTGAGGATGAGGGCATCCACTGGTACTGTCTCTACTGAAGGGGTCTGAGCAAAACATGGGAAACTGGTGGTTTTCCCATGATGCAAACAAATCTACAGTGGTAATCGTGCAAAAGTTGACCTTTAGCGTGGGATAATGTTTTCATTTCTATTTTCTCCTGCTCTGTTAGTGCTGCCTCACTATGACAGTGTGAGCTACAGGTTATCATAATCCCACTTTACATTATCAGGCAGAGTGACTCATGCAGCCACCCACTGACACTTCCTTTTCTTGCTTGTATTTAGTCAGTGCACATGAAAACAACTTTGCCATACTACCCAGAGCTACAGATCACTCTGCTGCTGTTTCCTTTTTGGTTTCATTTTTGTGTCATTCATTTGTGTGCCATTTAAGTCAGAATGTTACCTCTTTTTCTGGCAAAGAAGCCAGGTGCCTGGTGCTCCTCAGAGCAGTCACCTGCTGATTCTGCCTTGTCCTTAACATGTGCTTTCATGGTAACATAGGTGCCTTCAGCACCTGAGTGAAGATATCAGCACTTCCCAGGTGGTAGATGGCACCCAGCTGTGCCTAGTAGCTCACAATCCACCTCACAAACCACCAGGGGTATGTGGTAATTTAGCATTACTGCACACCTTGTCATGTGTTATTGCTTAGTTACAGTTTACAATGTGATCCTATAGGAATTTTTGCATTTCCCAGGTGGCTGAAGGCACTCAGCTGTGCCTCATGCCTCACAACCCACCTGGGGCATGCAGCAATTTAGCCGTGCCACACTCCCTGCCATGTGATATTAATCACTTTAAATTTATAATATAATCTTATTCAAATTATATACTGCATTTCCCAGGTAGTTGAAGGCACCCAGCTGCACCTCATGCCTTATAAGCCACATTGGGCACATGGCAATTTAGCATCGCTGCACACCCTGCCATGTGTTATTGCTACTTACAATTTACATTGTGATCCTTTTGGAAATTTATATTGCACTTCCCAGGTGGCTGAAAGCACTCAGTTCCACCTCATCCTCATAACCCATCTGGGGCATATAGCAATTTAGTATTGTTTCATACTCTGCAGTGTGATATTGCTTATTTACAATTCACAATGTGATCCATGGGAATCATATACCGCACTTCCCAGGTGGTTGAAGGCATTTGGCTGTGCCTCATGCCTCACAACCCAACTTGGGCATGCAGTATTTAGCATTCCCACACTCTGTCATGTGTTATTCCTTGCTTACAGTTTACAGTGTGATCCTAAGCTAATTATGATACTGAACTTCCCAGGTGATATGCAAGTGTGCATGTGTATCCATGGCTACAGAAGTAGTGGACCGTGATGGTGGAGGTCTGTGATGTCATTTGAAAAGAGTTGTATGTTGTTTGTCTTACATGATGATGGATGTCTGTGGTTGATTGTGTTGCCTTACCCTTTGGCTGCTTGGGGGATGCAGAGTTAGTGTTAATAATCGTAACATCACATTTCCATACTATTGCCACTCTAATGGCAACTCAAACTGATGCATTAAAATATTTTTTGTTGCAAAGAATATATAAGGGATATACTACACTCTTCCAGAAATATTGTTGATATTTTTGTTCAGTTGCTAATTGACCTGACAACATCATGTGTGGTGAAGCAACAAGTGATGTTATCAGATCAATCAGCATGAGAACAAAAAGTGTCAACAATATTTCCAGTAGGAAGTAGCATAATCCTTTTATGCTGTAACTCCAAAAAGTGAAAAAAATTGAATTTCCTGTTATTTTGTTTGTTCATTATAAAAATCTAAAAGGTGTCTATAAATGAAACACTACTCATTTGGTAGATATTTTTATACTGAACAACTTTTGTGCTCAAAGTACCATGCTATCATTTTGTTTTAAAGCTATACATTTGTTTGTTATGAAATGTGAAAAATTGTAATTTGCTGCTGTTTTTGCTAATTATGAAAAGCTAGAAGGTATATACTGTATACATGAAACATCACTATTTTGTACATATTTATGTGATTAACAAATGTGATGCTCACAGTACCATGCTATCATTTTCTGTTTTAAAGTTATTTGCATATGTTTGTTGAAAAGTGACAAACAATTGAATTTTCAGATCCTTTTTTGCTAATTAAAAAACTAAAAGGTGTCTATAAATGAAACACCACTCATTTTGTAGATATTTTTGTGTTGAACAAATATCTATGCCCACGGTGCCATGATGTCAGTTTTCATTTTAAAGTTATTTGCATTTGAACATGGTTAGTAGAGCTACAATACATCTGCACAGCTGGTATCTTTCTCATGTATGACATCATCACAGTGGCCATTTTAGGATTCTGATAGCAGGATTTTGAATCAGAGAGGCTGTGTTTACAATTTTAATATTATGAAACTGCATTTATCCTACTTTAATAAATGCAGTCTCAATATAAATGTAAACAACAGCCAGATAAGGAACTAGACAAATTTACTCAACAAGAATCTCTCCCTTTAGCATATTACCCAATTGGTAGCAGAAATATGGCAGTGCTTAATGAAATCAACTGTCCTTTGACAGCTAGTCTTTCTGCTCGCACTTCCAGTCAGCCAAAATTTCTCTATTTCTTTTTTTTGTAGGAAATAAAGAGATGATTGAGCATGTGTATTCAGCCAGGAACTAAACCAATTAACTCAACATGAATCTCTCCCTTTACCACACTGAGGAATAATTTATTTGCTTTAGGTTACCAGGTAAGTGCACTAGGCAGGACCTGCCTACTTTAAGGCATGAGTTGGAAGAATACAGATAACAACAACAAAAGAATATAACTAAAGGGAACAATGTACAGAAGTAGTAAACAGGAATCCACACAGGGCTAGGCAATAATACAGACCAGTAGAAATGATAGTGTCCAAGAAGTGATGTACAATTATACTGGGCTGAGTCAGGATACAACCACAGAAAACATTGGTACCAGAAGAGTCAGACAGACTGCTAAAAGGCAATACAAAATAAAGCATAAAGTGGATTTGTAATAGCCAAGTGCATTTAAGTAAGAGAACAGGGCTTTCTTGAAAATTGGGTGAGTCTTGGAGTTCATGATATGATGAGGTAGGGAATTCAGGAATTTGGGGCAAAGTGGAGAACTCTTGCTCACTCATCTTGGTATAGAAGAGCAGGACAGAGAGCAGGGCAGAGGTAGCTGACCTAAGAGGTTGAGAGTATACACAGGGTGAGCATAGATGCTAGGGAGGCAGGACGGGAGTAAATTATAATGGAGTAAATAAAGCACTCAAGGGTATAGGATCACATACCTAAGGGGATAGCCATTGTAGAGCAGAGTAAAGCAAGCAGTGGTGGTGAGGCAAGGGGCCAACAAGGCAAACCTGCACATATTATTATAGGTTTTTTCCACATATGGAGTACACCCACTTTGGTCTGAGAGAAGACTGGGAGAGAATAGCTTAGTCCTGGGAGCAAAACACCTCAGGCAACAGAAATCCTGGTAGCAGGGGTGAGGGAGTGACAAAAGGGCAGGCCACCCCACTATTGGAATTGACAGATCTACAGATCTCACTTTGGGCAGGGTATAGTACAGAGACTGCCCTGGTAAGGGTGCTTAATGATCTCCTTATGGCAAGGACAGGAGAGCTCATACCATCTTGGTTCTCCTGGACCTCTCTGCAGCATTTGACACCATGGACCATGAGGTGCTGCTTGACCACCTGCAGTTCTGGTCTGGCCTGTCCGCAATGTCATCAGTTGGTTCAGGTCATACTTGACTGACAAAGTGCAGAGGGTGAAAATGGGACTTGTCTCATCTAGCCTGAAGCCTCTGAGCTATGGAGTACTGAAGGGTCAATCTTGTCACCCTTATTGACGATGGTGTACATGCTGCCATGGGGAAGATTATCAGGTGGTACAGGTTGGGTTTTCACGCTATGCAGATGATACCCAACTGTACCAATCCTGTGCCCTCTGATGTCCAGGTGTCAGACTCCATATTAACAGCGTTTTCAAGGAACCAGTCATGGATGTCTCAGAACTAGCTTAGACTCAACCCAGACAAGTCCAAGGTGCTGGTGGTGGAGCCGGGTTATCGTGGAGGAGGGGAATGGAGGGTTATCCCTAATATAATGTTAGCATTCTCCTGTCCCTTCTAGACAGGAGGAGGATTTGGCTGTGATCCTGGATGACAGTCTGACACTTGATGTTCAGGTGTCAGCTGTGGACAAAAGTGATTTCTATCATCTTAGGAACATCACCCGAATCCAAGCCCTGATCCCTCCTGAGGACCTGCCCACACTGGTGCATGCTTTGTAACTTCCTGGCTGGATTACTGTGATGCCTTCACCTTGGATTACCTGGAAACCTCTGCACACTACAGCTGGTGCAGAAAATGCAGCAGCAGTGAGATTCTTTGACTGGGCAAGGAAGTGTGAGCATATTACCCTAGTGCTCCTCGGACTGCACTGGCTGCCAGTCAGGTGAGTATTATCTTCAAGATAGGGCTCTCACCACAAGACCCTGCATGATGGGGATCCCACCTATCTGCAAGATCTCCTTGACCCTAAACCCCAAATTTTGCACTTTAATAACTTTGGCACCATATAACGGATTTACCTTGAAATTTTGCATGCACGTTCTGATAGCATAGATCTCTGGATCTGGCAAGTTGCATTACAGTTGGACGAGTGGTTGTGGAACTGCAGAGCACCCCAAAAGAAGAAAACAGGGTTTTTGTAAGTTTCTTTGCTCGTGGCTACAGCATGCACAATTTGTCCATTTTGTCTGAAATATTCAGAGAAGATGCAGTCTGGGTCATTGATGTGCCTTTCAAAATTTTGGTTAAAAATATTAAACCATTCAAAAGTTATTCAAAACAACTTTCCCATTCTAGTCCATGGGAAAAATATATGTGTCTCTCAAAAGCTGATGCCACTGCATTTTACTGTCACAAATGGCCTTTTATTGCCATGCTACAGCCATCTTGTTTTCAGTTAGTGAGAGAAAAATGCCTGCATTTAAATTTGGGATCCCCTAGGTAAACACTGACTGACCTGTGTTTACCTACTCAGATCCTGAGCATTACAGCACTATCTTTTTGGGGACCCCCCAGAATTGTCTTTTTAAGATCACTCCCCTGTACTGTCACAGATTGTGACAGAAATGGGCATGACACTGTCACAAATCATAAAAGTGTCATGCCTATTTTGAAAAATTGTCACGTTTACTTTGCCCAAAAATACAATTTTGCCATCCCACTGCAGCTAAACGTGGGTTGGGCTTTTGGGCTGACATTTGCAGGGTGGAAAGTCCTAGTCCCACAGATATAACCTTTGGTGGTTTGGCAGAAAAACATTCAATGGGCTCATAGCTACAGCATTCCTAAATTTAGATATTTCCATAGGCTAACATTTGCGGTACCCATGGCGACTTTCGGCGCCCGTATCTAAAACAGTAGAAAAATATGGATTTTCATTCTCCATAGCTTCTGCATGGAGGTTTCAAGTCATGAATACCACTGCAGTAGAATTTCTTTCATAGTTACAACAGTTACTGAGATATTGCCAAATACGTGTTACAAGGGTTCTTTTGAGTACTATGAGGTTGCCATACAGCTCCATATTTATGTACAAGTGAGGGCACAGGGCCCAGATGTCCTGCGGCTTACACATATGCATACCATTAGCAAAAATGGGCCTGGAGGGGCCTACACTTCTAACCAGATACCAGTTACTAGTTACATTTCAAGTTCTCAAAGAAGGAAATTCATTGCATAAAACTCTATTAATACATCAGTTAGGGTTGATAGCACAGCAACAAAAGTTTGGAGGTGTGATGTAAGGTTCCCTCCCCACACCCTGCACCCCACACTCACACACCAACAGATGTTGGGGTGTGCCATGGGAGTCGTCAGGCCTAACTCTCACCCCATTCTACTATACTGTAGCATATCAGCTCTTTACACTTTGGAATGCGGTGAGAGTTGGGCCTGATGACTCCATGGCACACCTAACTGTTGCTGGTGTGTAAAGTGTGGGAGTTGAGGGTGAGAACCCTAACATCACATTTCCAACTTTTGTCTCTGTGCTATCAACCTAACTGATGCATTTTTTGCAAATGTGTATATACATATATATATATATATATATATATTATATTATATAGATGTATGCTTACCTCTGGAAAATTACCAAACTCATTGAGTGGTCATCACATGATCTACTCAGTGAGGAAGATTTAGACCCAAGGACTGCCCACAGGACTCTACTGCTCCTGCACAATCTCCAGTAAACATGGACTGGTCCCATATCCCCCAGTCCACCTCTTATCGACTCCACCCTGGATTACTTCAAATCCAGGATTTTTGTAGTCTGGAACTTTTATGCTCCTCTCAGACAAGCCCAGGTGTGGGAAGCCCACCTGCCATGGATTTCAGTTGACCTCATGGCCCTCCTCAGAGCACAGAATCTGGTATGGAAGTCTTTCAGGGCTCTGGCTCACCTGAGGATCAACAAAGGTATAGGACCCTATGTAATGCCTGTACAAGGCAAATCTGCCAGGAAAAAGCCAAATACTTCAAAGACTCCTTCCCACCAACTTAAACCACCCTGCTAAATTTTGGAAGGTGGTTATGTCATTATTCTGCCCTCCTCTCTGCTCCCCTTCCTGGTTCTAAATGTTGGTGACTCCACTGTCACTGACCCTCTCGCAGTGGCCATTGAATTCAATACCTTCTTCACAAACTGCACATTGAGACTGCTGTCCATGCACCTCCCTGCCCCAACCACCCACTCTCTTTCCATACACCCTGTTCTAGACCCTCCTGTAGCCCCCTCCTTTGCCTTCTGCCAGGTCTCCTGGGTTGAAGTCTACAATGCCCTGCTCACCCTAATTCCCACTAAAGGCAAGTGTCCACTGGTCTAGACTCCAAAATGCTCTACCTGTTGGTCACTGCCATCATCATCCCACTGGCATCCTCTATACCCTCTCCTTCTCTCTTGCCTCAATCCCTTCTGACTTGAAGCATGCCACCATTATCCCTCTCCCTAAAGGTGGTGTCTCCTCAGTTTCTGGGAATTACCTCCCTATCTCCCTCCTCTCTATCTTGGCTAAACTCCAAGAACACCTTGTCCTCTCTCAGCTCTCTACTTTGCAAGACCCTTCATTCTTTTCATACCTTACCAGTCTGGTTTTAGGAAGTCCCACTCCACCACCTCTTCTCACTTTAGACTCACCAATTCCACCTACACAGGTATGGATGAGCACCACATTACTACTGCCATCTTTGTCGACCTGGCAAAAGCCTTCAACACTGTTTCTCATCCCCTCCTCCTTTCCAAGCTCTCCCTCACAAGTCTCTCTAAGCGTGGCCAGCAGCTGGTTCGCTCATACCTGGTAGGCAGATCCCAGTCTGTCAAAATTGGCAACTTACCTCTTCCTCCATCTCTGTAACCTCTGTGTGCATCAGGCTCAGTCCTTGGTCTGCTACTGTTCTCCATCTTCTTGAATGATCTGTCCACTGCCTGCCCACACACTTGATCCACATGTATGCTGATGATGAAGTACTGCATACATCTGGCCCCTCATCCACTGATGTTGTGACCAGACTGCATCAGGACTTCAATAATGTTTGGCTCTGGTTTCACTCTAATCAGCTCTTTCTCAACACCAAGAAAACTGTCTCCATGATCTTTGGCACCAGGCAGAGACTTTCTTGGCTCCCTCACCCCCTCCTTCTACACCCTGGATGGTAATTCACTAGAGAATTGCTCTTCATTTAGATATCTTGGGGTCTGGCTTAACCAGCATCTTGATTTCTCTGTACATATCAATGCAGTCTACAAAGGTCCCACCTAAGCTTGGTACCTTGTACCACAATTGTGGATGCATCCCTCTGCCTTTCTGCTGTGCAATTGTACAGAAAATGATACTCCCTATCTTCAACTACAGGGATGTAGTCTACAGTGCCACCCAAAATCCAAACTAGCCAGACTAGACATCCTCTTTCACTCCTTCTGTCATTTTGCCCTTGACTGCTCTTACTCCACTCATCACTGCACCTCTACTGGTCACTAGACTTCCAATTGGTTCAAGACCAGCAGCACTCACACTGCATTAGTCTTATGGCTAAATTCTGGGCCCAGTCCCTCCCCCTTATCTCACCTCTGAACTTCTCAGCCCCTGCCCCGGTGTACCTCCTCAGAAAAAGACCCTTGTTTGCTGTCTGTTCCTCTGATGACCACCATGGCTGGCCAGGAAGCCTCAGATATTGCCTGCCTAAATTATGGCATTCCTCCTTGTGACCATACAGAATGCCTCCCTTGTAGGCACCTCAACTCCTTCTTAAAGCACACTTCTCCTCCACCTGCTCCTGTGCCTTTATTAGCTCTAATATCTTGATACAGCCTCTACTATTTCTGTAGGCTTTGTCAGGTTTGCCTGTTTTGTCTGGTTTATAATACTACTATGTGAATATTACTGTTATGTGCTTCACACCTTTGCCTCTGTATGCAATTCAAGATCTCTGTACACTGACCTATGGCACATTCATAAGGTAGAAAACAAGGGCAGACTGGATTGTCCTTGTGGTCCTTATCTGCCATCAACTTCATGTTTCTACTGTAATTGGTTCTGGTCTCTGTATATGATGATTATTGTATTTATGAATGTATTTATGCTGTTGCTCATTCCTATTCCTGTCTCCCAGGATGCATCTGGAATCAAGCAGTAGTCTACTCAGTATGACTTCCTGGTAAACGTTTTAAATAAATAAATAAATACTTTCTCAATGCGTTACGCTCCTTAACCTACAATGGTATACACTGTACATTTACCTTGTGCAGTGTTTATGTACAGCGTACAATATATAAAATAGTTCTGCTACCAGAGACCATTTAAACAGATAATATGCATGGACACATTTATAGAAAAGATTTACTCAAAGTTATTGCTATAGCCTCTGTACTAAAATGCAACTTATTAATCCAATGGTAAATTATCGCAGTACCAGTTAGTGCACTATTTGATTCAATACTCTCCAATAACCCTTCAATTGTTACATGAAAACTGCCATATACAAAAGCTGAATGTCTTTCTGAGTAGGACAAGATAGTAAGGGGCCAATGGAGGGATTGGGAGAGATGGAGAGGGTGAGGGTGGGGAGAGGGCAGAGAATAAGGAAGAAGGATGAGGAACCACAAAAGTCTTAGTAAACAAATCCTGGTTAGAATCTCAAGTCATATGTTATGGTGTTGACAATTCCAGTTCAGAGTACAGGTTCCACTCCTCCACTTCAATTGTTCCATACTCTAGTTCCATGGTTTCTAGGATGTATATTTACCACATGCCTCTTTTCCAATAGTGAATATCGCAATCTATTCTCCTGCTAGGTTGTTTACTTTGTTCTATAGCCCAAAACATAAGTGAGGGTGAGTACTGGCTCTATTGAAATGTTTAGTTATGATGATTTTGAATCCCTTCTGCTTACACAGTTTTTTCTGTTCCATAATTTTTACTTTTAGCTGTCAGTGTCTTTCCAACATAAGAGTTTTTCCATGGACATGTTGGTATATACACCATACGGGTGATGGGGCAATCTATATGTTATTGGATTTTGTATGATGCTCCATCAAGCATCTGTCTTAAATTTTTCATTTTTACATAAATTCAGTACTCAATAGCACCAAGGACCTATTGTATTAAAATTGGCATTCCCTTCATCCCTAGGACTGAGATGGGACATAGCAATTATCAAACTCATAGGTCCAGGAATGGCACTGTTATTAGCTGTCACAAGTAAAGGTTTTGCTAAACTCTAATGGAACACTTTAGTTAAAAAATACCATCAATGAATGCTAAAATATAGTTGAATGCAACATAATTCCTTAAATATGTTTTTTACATATTTCATGATGCATACATTTTCTTGTTTGAGAACATAATTATATAATTTGAAAATCTATGTGTCCAAAGAGAATACAGTACTTGTCATGGAGGTAAAGCTGAGGCTACAGGGGTATAAATTGTGAGGTCAAAATATTTATTATGCTAGCCAAGCAGGCTGCCTGGCAGTGTCACTGTGACCTTAGTGGTTGCAGACACTATCACACCACCACAAACACTGCAGTCCCCATTTGTGGCATGCCAATACCACCTGCTTCATAGAAGTTAGATAAATAAATATTGATTGTTGACTTCAGTGATTATAGTACCCCTTATTTGTAGTCTGCTGTACCTTATAACATCTACTACATTTGGACTTGAAGTGGTTAGGCTAAATTATGGAAGCTGGACTGAATTCATTAGGCCTGAATCAGCTGGACCATATTTATGAATGGCCAACTCCTCACACTGTTAGGCAGAATATGCCTCCTACATTCAGGAGGAGCAGGAAAGAGAGTCTGCCAAAGGAAGGAAGGAAGGTGAAGGCCAGAAAAGGCCAAGAAAGAAGGTGGGTCATCTCCTGAGAAAGCCAAATAATAGACTGTGCCATTTTCTTTGCTTCTGCAGGTTCCAGCACAGGAACCAAGTTGGGCCCCTATTATAGTGAAGAAGAACGGGACATTGCACCCAGGTCTTGTGAAAGTAAATGTGTGCAGTTCATAGTCACTATCCAGGGAAGAAGTGCTAGTGTTCTTGACAGCAAAATGTGGAGGCGTGACTGCATGTCACCGTTTGAAAGGTGATGCCACTAAGACTATGTGTTCATTATGACAGTGTGTAAGAATCTACAGTAAAAAATCACCTTAACCTCACCTCCCTGATTAACCACCAAAGGACAAAATAACCCAGTGTGCAGGCATCAAATGGGTCCCCAATCATGTGCTTATCAGCCTTTTTCTGAATCAGACACTGCCGTTCTAACCCTCCACACCAGTCACAGTAAGTCTTGCTGCAGCAACTTCACCCAGTGAGAATTCTAGCAGTGAGTCCCCATGAAGTTGCAATCCCCAGTCCCAACCCAGTGATAAATATTCAAAATCTGAACCCCCAGCCTGCCTGTTAGCCTCAGAATTTCAATTAGCCTCATTTCTTTTAAATTATTGCTGCTCCATGGATTGAAATGTATGGGTCAAACTGCATGGCTGACCCCCAGCTAAATAAAGTGAGGGACTGATGAACCCTGATCCCCTGGGTCCAATGTTTATGGTTGGGACAACTGTCACAGAGCAGATAGAAGCACCTAGCATGCAGAAGAAAGATATTTAATACTTAACATGTCACGGTAGATAGGTTGAATAAAATTCTAGTAAATGTTTTTGGGCAGTTCTTTAAATTCTAACAGATAGTGTGGGGATGGGGAAGTTAGGAAGCTGCTGGCTGACTGGGGTGCAGCTGAACAGGGATAGGGCATCCCAGCAAGGGCCAGGACAAAACTTAGGCATGGTAGCACTTTCTGATCAGGTGGTAGGAGAGTCACTATAAAAGAAGGTAAAAGATGGTTGGGGTAGAGAACACTGTAGGACATTCTTTTCACTTCATTTGTCCATCCCAAAACACACTCAGACATGCTCTCAAACACACACAGCACAACACGGAGGTTGAGGGTAGTTGGTTAGTTCTAGGTTTGTGGCTCAGTCACATTCCAAAGAGTTCTTGGAGGTTGGTGGGTGACCATTTTGTAGGAGATACATTGCCCTAAGTACAGTTTGCTGCTATCAGGTTCAAAGTGTAGTACCTCAGAAGCCAGCCAGCATTAGGACTATTGGATGCTGAGAGCCTTTTACCTAAATAAGCTCCATGTGTACACACTGGATAGTGGACCACAGTGATGGGGCAGTAGGGTGAGTATTAGGAGTGGAACCAGCATGGGTGACCCTAGAGGTATAAACCTAGAATTGAAGCTTGAGGTGGTAAAGGTCAGTTTTGGAAGCTATGTAGTCAGGAACATAAGGTCATTAGGATACAGTAGCCTTCATGGATTTGCTTCTGATGGCATGTGCAGGAAGACTTGAGAAATGACAACAGAGAGTTTAACAGGAGGTTAAAGGGTTAGTGCAAAAATAAGGGATTCAACTTTTGGAGGACTAAGGATTCTTCTGTGGAGATAGGTTATTCCCCAAATGGCATGCACCTAAGCAGGTGCAGAACCAGTGCACTGGGGCAGAAGCTGGCTAAAACAGTCATTCAGATTTTAAATAAGCCAAGGGGAGGACAGTGTAAAAGATGAAACAGAGGAGCACACAAGAATTCACAAGGCAGCCAAGCTGGTTCTACCTAGCAAACACATAATTTAATAGCATATGGAGGTAGATAAGGCACATTTTAGCACCTGAAGGAAATCACAACTCAGCAGGGTTACAGAATAAGATATGGAAGCAAAGGCAAATAGAGGGTAATGTAAACAAATATAAGAAGCCTAGGTAGTAAAATGGATAACTGCAAGTGATAATGGTTGTAGAGGATATAGATATACAGTAGCACCACCAGGATTAAATGCCACATTTTGGCAGAATTGTGCAGGAAACAATGCAGTTAAATGGCAGGTAATCCTTTGTTATGTATAAAATGATGACACTACACCTGATCCTGGTTAACACACTGTGGTAGCAATGACAGAAATGTGCAAACTGAAACAATAGTTATGACCTAAATAAATATACATGGATATACTCTAGGAGGGACAGTGTGGGTACACTGGGACAGGATTGGCAGTATATGTACAGGTTACATATGGGTTTTAGAGAGCAGACCATGTTGTGTGGAGGAAAGTTAAGTCACTATGACTTTAAATAATAGATAACAGGAGAAACTTTTAGGATAAAAGTGATCTCTAGTCTGCCAAACCATGGAGCAGACAGAAACATAGAAAACATAGAATTAGCTGACAGATAATGACTGCTTGTCCCACCCAGTCTGTCCATTTTGTCCCTGTCTATACTGTCATTGTGGACCCTACCTGATCTCTGGCTACTTACCTCCCTTTGCTTTCCTAATAAGATTCATTTGTGGCTATCCCATGCATGCTTAAATACCACAACTATTTTCACCCCAACACCTCACTGGAAGCCTCTTCCAAGCATCCACCACTCTTTCAGTGAAGAGATTCCTCACATCCCTCCTGAATTATTCTCCTTCCAGCTTCATTGTATGCCCTCTTGTTCTCATGCAACCTCTCTTCTGAACAGTACTCCTTCTTGTACCTTATTTATCCCTTGTGAGGAACTTAAAGGTTTCCATTATGTCTCTCCTTCTGGGATATACATACTGAGATCCTTCAGTCTTTCTCATAGGGCCTATGATGCAGCCCTGCACCATTTTAGTTGTCCTCCTCTGGACAGCCTCTATCCTGTCTATGTCTGGAATGCCTTTTGTCATCTAAGGAACAGTTGGATTTGATCCGTTATCCACTCAGAGATCTTACCCTGTGGTGCATGCTCTTATTTCTTTGTGGCTTGACTACTGTAACACTCTTTACCTTAGGGGCAGTGGAGGTATGTTGTGTCACCTCCAGTTGGTGCAGAGCATGGCTGCTTGGGTGTTGGCTTGCCTTTCATTGTTAAGCCACATCTACCTGGTGCTGCAGGAACTGTATTGGCTGTTGTTGAAGTGGTAACAACTAAGAAACTAACTTTCACAGTATCTATGCTGGCAGTGGATTTCAATTCTAGTTATTAATGTCTTATCTGTGTATGGGATGGGGAACCTGAGAAAGCATGGGAATTTATTGATTGGCTGAACACTAATGACTGGAATTTGAAATTCATGACCAACTATAGATACTGTGGAAGTTAATTTCTTGGATGTTACACTGACAAGAGACATTGAACTTAAAAAAGTGATAAAAGGATTTAGGAAAGCCACTTCCACCAATTCATTTTACAGTTTCATAGCTCCATCACCTTACCCTGTGTAAATCAATCCCATGTGGGCAGTTCCTAAGAATCAGGAGAAATTATACTAAATATGATGACTTTAAAGGCACAATCCAGGTCTTAAAAAGATTTGTGGAGAAAGGATATGATGAAGAATTGATGGAAATTGCAATCAGGGAAGTAGAGGTAAAACCAAGGTGATTTGCTAGCCTCCATCAAAGTTAAATGGGATGGGGACCAATCATCTGGCTGGCCAGATAGGCAACATAGTATGAAAGAACTGGCCCATACTGTTGTCAGATGAGAGAGTGGAATCTTTTGGGACCTCACCTAGAGTCACTTTCAGAAAAGGCACCAGCCTTGGAGATACTCTGGTAAAATTCACTTTACTGATAGAAATGAGGACAAGTCTTCCTTGCTAGGGAAAAAAATGGGATTTTTCAAATGCCATAATTGTAATACATGCCCTAAACTGTCCCAACCAAAACATGTAATTAATTACCCCAGCTGAAATGTCCAAATCAGGGACTTTATAACATGCACCACTAAATTTGTAGTGTATGCTCTATGGTGTTCCTGTGGCCACTTTTATGTCAGAAGGATGGTAAGAATGGCCAAAGAATGGCTATCAGGACATGTACAGCACAGTCCTTAATAAATGGAAGATTTAACACCCTGGTTGGATAGCATTTTGGAGACACTGAGCTATGATTCAACTTGTCTGAGATTTGTGGGACTTGAGAAAGTTAGCCCACCAAGGAGTTGGGGTAACAGAACCAATATGCTACTCAAAAGAGAAAGCTTCTGGATCTACAGACTTTGGACTATGAAGCCAAATGGACTGAATGACATTTAGGACCTCAAACATTTCCTGCTAGATAGGTGGGACAATGTTAGATGATGTCGCACTCACCAACCAACAGATGGACATGCACCAACTTTTGAAAGTAAAATGATTAAAAAATATATTGTGCCAAGAATTTAACCAGATACTGCTGTTTCCAACAGAAACCCCTTTGCTTATACTATTAGGTCTTCCTAAGGGGACCTGGAGATGTAGGACTCCTCTGCAAATTAGTTCATTCAAAGTGGCACAATACTTAACAATAGTGATTTAAATTCAAGAATAATCTTTCAATACTTGAGTACCTCTATATGTAACATCCCACAGCCTGGAAATATTTCCTGCTTTTGTTCATTCACAATAGTATGGTTGAACAAAATTCCCCACACTCCCCCACCATTCATCTTGAAAATTTTTACCTTACTGAAAATAGACTACATTTTGGAGCCATCTAGGGCTGGTGTAAGTAACTGATATAATGTTGTACATGAAAAAATTAACAACTTTTGATTTTATTTTCATCATTTTGGTTCTCCCGTATCTCGTGTTGCACCATGGTATTTTTGGATGGTCACTCTGTGTTGTCTCTGTGTGGATCCTAAGCACTGTCCTTTATTCATAAATTAAGCAGCCTGAGAACGGGACTGAACTTAATTTTGCAACCATTGTATTATTTGGGACAGTATAAATTTCTAACAATAATTTCTTCAAATGTTTGGGGATTTTTAATTGGTCACTGTTTTGGATTGCTACACTGGGAACAATACTGTGTTGTTTAACTGTTTTGTATAATTTTACTACTTATTGATTGGTATGTTATAAAAATGATGTAGCTATGATACAGTTTAAAATGAATGTTGTAATTTCTAGTCTCCATCTCCTGATGAAGCCTTCGTAGGTGAAGCTTGAGGTGATCTGCTTCTGACATTGGTGAAGGTATTGCTTTGTGGACTTGTAATCTACTAATAGTTTGAAATTTCCATCAACATCTGATTTTGCTAGTCCATGTGTTCTGTGTTAGGTGTGCTACTGTGCATTTGATCCAGTGTTATTTGGGTTACCAGCCCTTGCGAGCACCATAACAATTCATCTGGCATAACTGGGACTTGGGAACTGACCCTAAGTTTAGCCACTGTTCCTCCACCCCACCATAGGCAACCCCACCACCACTAGGTCTTTTGTGAGGTGTTCACCCATTTTTTTTTATCTGCCCTCCTGAGGCCTAGGATCTTCATCTTTGTGTGATTTATCTCTGCCAACTTCTGTGTGTTAAACCAGACTGTACGGTGATCACTGGCCCCAGGTGGCTTCCCACCCTGTCTGCAATACTATCCCTGTTTGTGAGCACCAAGTCCAGTATCACCCTATCTTGAGCATGCTCTTACTAGTTGCCTGATCAAATAGGAACTAACATGGGAAACTGTGAGCGCAGCTAGTCAGGCTAGAACTATACTCATAGGTGACTTCAATGTCATAAATGGGAAAGCTAATAGGATGCTGAGATGCAACAGACTAGATGTTACTAGTCACAATAAAGGTGTGATGTTGCATAAGTCACTGGTTAAACCATACCTGGAGCATTGCTTGCAACTTTGGAACCTGAATCTTAACAGAGTACTGGGAGTGTTAGAAACTGAAAACATAGAAACATAAAAGTTGACAGCAGATAAGGACTGCTAAGACCCATCAATCTGCCCATTACATTTTCTACCTTATAAATGTGCCATCGGCCTTTGCTCTCTCAATGGCCTATCTATTCATACTCATCTGTATTGCTCCCTTATACCTATCCTATGCCTGTTTGAAGCCCTGCACTGTATTCATATCCACCACTTCCTGAGGTAGGCCATTCCATGCATCCACCACCCTTTCTGTGAAAAAGAACTTCCTCACATTATCCCTTAATTGGCCTCCCTCTAATCTCATGCTGTGTTCTCTTGTCCTGCTACTTTTCTTATATTGAAACATGTTAGACTCTTTCACCTTGTTAATGCCCTTAAGGTGTTTGAATGTGTTGATCATATCACCTCTCTCTCCTCCTTTGTTCTAGGGTATACATATTGAGCTCAGTTAATCTGTCCTCATATGTTTTCTGATGCAGTCCCTGCACCATTTTGGTTGCCCTTCTCTGGACTACCCCAATATGGGTAATGTCCTTGTGAAGGTGTGGCCTCCAGTACTGCACGAGTACTCCAGATGAGGCCTAACCATTGTCATGTAAAGAGGGATTATTATTTCTCCTCTTCTGACTTGTGATACTCCCTATTTACTACACCCTAACATCCCCTAGCCTTACCTACTGCTTTAGTGGTCTGCTTGGATAATTTCAGGTCATCGGTTTTGATGATGATGCCCAAGTCTCTTTTTTCCTTGTGACTGCCAGCAACTCCCCTCTCAGCCTATAGGTGGCTTCAAGGTTTTCTCTTCCCTATGTGTGTTATCTTGCACTTCTTTGCATTAAACCCCAGTTGCCACTCTTCTGATCATTTTGCCAGTTTATCCGATCTCTTCTCATTATGCCCACCCCATCTGGATCATCTACTCTGTTGCAGATCTTGGTGTCATCTGCAAACAGACAAACCTACCCTCAGTCCATCTGCAATGTCACTGATGAAGATACTGAAGAGGACTGGCCCCAGGACTGATCTCTGAGTTACCCACTAGTGACTTGCATCTCTTTGACTGTATACCATTTACCACAACTCTCTGTTTTCTGCCCGTCAACCAGTTTGCCACCCAGTTGACCAACTTCTGACCCACCCAGAGCCTACTCAGCTTAATAATCAATCTTCTATGTAGAACAGTATCAAAAGCTTTGTGGAAGTCAAGGTAGGTGACATCAACTGCTCCCCCTTGGTGCACCACTTTTTGTTACCCAGTCAAAGAAATCTATGAGTTTAGTTGGACAAGACCTTCCTTTTGTATACTCATGTTGTCTTGGATCCTGTGCTCCTACTGATTCCAGGTGTTGCACTATCCTTTCCCTAAGCAGCACCTCCATAATCTTGCCCACTACTGAGGTAAGACTGACTGGTCTGTAGTTCCCTGCCTCCTTCCTGCTACCACTCTTGTGGGTGGGATCACATGAGCTTTTCTCCAGTCTTTGGGACCTCTCCTGTGCTCAGAGACTCACTAAACAGTTCTGATAATGGCTCTGCTAGTTCCACCCTAAGCTCCTTTAGTACCCTGGGATGTATGCCATCAGGTCCCATTGCCTTTTCCACCCTGAGCTTATTGACCTCTTATAGGACCCTTTCTTTTGTGAAGGGACTGGTGCTCACCTCCTACTCCCTGTGTCCATGGTGCTGAGCTGTGGGCCCTGCTCTACTTTCTCTTCAGTAAATACTGAGCAGAAGTATCTATTTAGGATAGGCGCTTTACATGATTCTCCTCCTTCATATGCCTCCTTATCTCCTTTGATCTTAGCAATACCCCCTCTGGACTTTCTTCTTTCACTAATGTAACTATAGAAAGTCTTCTCCTTCTTTACTGTCTGTGCTAGTGTTTCCTCAGTTTGGGCCTTTGCCTGCCTTACTACCTTCCTGCTTCCCTTAGTAAAGTTTGGTATCCCTCCTATCCGCATTCCACTGTGTTCTTTTATATTTCCTGAAGGCCATCCTTTTGGCTTTGGCCTTTTCAGCTACTGCTTTTGAGAACCAAAGTGGTTTCCTTCTTCTTTGCACTTCCTTTTCTCTATACACTGTCAGATTTTGCATCAAATTGCATCATTAATGCTTGCCACCTTGCCTTCACCCCCTCACCTGTATTTCTTTTTGCCAAGCCTAGCTTAACTCTGTTGGCCATCTTATCAAAATCAGCTCCTCTGAAGTCCAAGGGAGGGCAATAATATTTATTCAGGGGCAGCTGAGAACGCATATGAAGAAAGATCAGATAGTCTCAGTATGTACTTTCCAGAACATAGGAGGAAAGGAGGGTTTTATAGAAACATTCAAATACATGAATGGAAATAGTAGGGCACATCACATGGTGGTTTAAAGCAAGGAACAGAACATTGGGGCAGAGTTTTAAAGTAAAAGATGGGAGATTAGGAAAGATATCAGGAAAGTATTTCATCACAGAACTGGTAGTGGATAGGTAGGAAAGTTTGCTGAGTGATGTGACAATAGGGGTAATGAAGAACCAAAGGAAGGTACAGTTGGAGGAGCTCTGAAAGGACACTGTAAAAGCAATGTAGCAACATCAGGAAAGATTCACTAGATTCTGTATTTTCAGATACACACTGATCAGTGTACTTTCTTTAGGGATAACAAATGCATTCAGTACCACATTGATGCTTACAATGCCTGTTATCAGTAGCTACCTGTTGGGAGATTGCATAGGCCTGTTTCTTTTAGTCCTAGCTCTGTTTGGAGCATCTTTGGAGATGCTCCAAGATGCTCTGACCATTTGGTCTGAATACAGAGATGAGCCAAACATGCTCCAAATACATTGGGCCAGATATACAAACTGCACCATTCTGTGGCGCAAGCCCTTGCGCTGCTCAAAAAAGGATTGCGCGGGGGTGTGGCGGGCGACATTCAATGGGTTGCACTATTGAACAACTCCTTTGAATATTGCCCCCAGCCACAGCCACTGTTCATGGTGCAGTGGAACTTGCGCCACCGCAAGTGGTCAGAGTGGAGCATTCAGATGCGGTGGCGCAAGTTCCATTGCGCCATGTGCAAATCTCGATATTCAAAGGTGACATGCAAATAGGGCCATAATTTATGCAAGGCACATGGGGGCTGTTTGCATTTATTACAGCCCCATTTGCATGCCATTAGCATGCAGGTGCGTAATCCCCGATGACTTGCGCCTGGCACCCTGCCAGGCGGGCAGCCGTTGAGGACCGATGCCCCTGCAGCCCGATTGCAGGCATAAAGTAAATCTCCGCCCACTAGCCCAATCACGGGCATAACATATTAAACTCCCCGACAAGCCCGATTGCAAGCATAATGTAATAAACCCCCGACTAACCGATCATGGGCAGAACACACTCCCCACCCCGACTAGCCCAATGCCGGGCCGAACACACTCCCCCACCCCTTGACTAGCCAATCGTGTGCAGAACACACTCTCCCACCCTGCTAGCCCGACGCGGGCAGAACACACTCCCCACCCCTGACTAGCCCGATCGTGGGCAAACACACTCTCCCACCCCGACTAGCCTGATTGCAGGCAGAACTCACCCCACCCCTGACTAGCCCGATCATGGGCAGAACTCAGCCCCATCCCCTGACTAGCCTGATCACAGGCAGAACACACTCCCTCACCCACTAGCCCTATCCACGGGCATAATGTCAACCCCTCGAAGACCAATATCCCTGGTGGTCCAGTGTACCATGAAGCCTGACTGCGGGCATAAAGTCAAACCCCAAGTCCAATATCCCTGGTGATCTAGTGTCCCTCCACCCACCCACCCATGGAGTGCCACCACCCGCTCTTCCGTCAGCGGTGGGTGGCAGCGCCCCACCCACCTGCTCCCCACCAACTGCTGACTGATGGCTTGGCGGGCTGCACCCATTGGTTCGGAGCAAGAGCCAATGGTGTGCAGCCCATACCATACGACGCAGTCCAGATATGTAAATGAATTCATTCACATATCTGGACTGACTAGTACGGTATGGGCTGCATGCCCATTGGCTCATGCTCTGTATCAATGAGCGTGCAGCCTTCCGAGCTGTCAGTCGATGGGTGATGGGGTGGCAGGTGGGTGGAGTGCTACCGCCGCCCGGCTGATGGGGAGCGGGATGGTGGGCTCAGTGGTGGGTGGGGTCCACTAGATCACCAGGGATATTGGACCTTGGGAATGTCTGATGCCTGCAATCAGGCTAATCACAGTCCACTGGACCACCAGGGATAGGTGACATTCTTTGTCCCTTATGGGAAGGCCCTCGATCAGGCTGCAGAGGGCATCGGTCCCTGGCCGGCTGCTGCCTGGCAGGGCACCAGGCACAAGTCGTCTGTGATCGGCACACCTGCATGCTAATGGCATTCAAATGGGGCGTAATCAGATGCAAATGTCCCCCGTGCACCTTGCATAAATGATGGCCTCATTTGCATGTCAACCTTTGAATATTGCAGGTGCTGTGCATGGCGCAATGGCACTTGCACCACCGCATCTCAATGCTCCACTCTGACCACTTGCACTGGTGCAGTGCCACTGCACCATGCACAGGAGGGTGGCCAGAGTGCGATATTCAAAGCAGTTGCACCATAGCTCAACTCCATTGAAGATCACCTGGCCACACCACTGCACAACAAATTTGAGCAGTGCACAGGCTTTTCGCCAGCCTGGCTCAGTTTGAATATCTGGGCCATGTTCTTATGAGGAGAATGTGACTATATTAGATAATTACCATCCTGTTTCCTCCTATCTTTAGATGTCAAAGTGAAAGTTGTTTTGATCAGCTAATTGTAATTCAGGGTGATTGCTGTCTGTTATTAAATGTCTAACATGGCTTTTGTGCAGAAAGTAGCACACAGATTACTATTTTAGCCTTAACTAGTTTTTGGTTTAAGCCTTGAAAAGGAGAGATGTGGGGTCACTATGTTTTGCACTTATTGAAGGCTTTCAATCTTGTGGATCAAAGCTCCTCACTTACCAAACTTGACATTTATACATTTTCTAATAATGTCAAAGCTTGATTACATGGCTATTTGGGAACAGAACACAATTAGTAAAACTTGACTCTGTACTCTCTAAATATAAACTAGTTTCCATTGGGCTCCCATTGGGTTCAATACTTAGCCCATTACTTTGATTATGTATATTAATTATTGGGCTATGTGTAATGGAATCCTCTGTTTTTGCTGATGCTGAAGTCTTGCCCTCTGGGAAATTCAGATCTCGTGCCCTAATATGAATTTACAGACAAACTTTCTGGCTGTCTACAATTAGCTGCTTGAAAACAAACTGGTACTGACTGCAAAAAATGCTAAAAGTATGCTCTTTAAGAGGTCTGCCATTGAGGGTTGCAGATACCTGTTCCTGGATATCAGGATAATTGATTCCAAGTTATCAGTGGACTTATGGCGAGAACAATACACTAATTTAATGCAATTTACCAATTTGTCTAGAAGGCATACAACTCAATCAAGAATAGATTATGTGTAAACCTTTGTTATTTCTGAGTAAAGTTACTTCATCATCAATTGAACCTTGAATATTATTGGACCATAATCCAGTGCATTTTGAACTATGTATTGAAAATTCCACAAAAAGTAATCCACCTGGAAAATAAATAGTTCTTTATTAAAAATTAAGTTTTTTACAGAAAATTTAAAAGGTGGTACACAATTTTGGTAATTAAATGATACTTATTTAGAAAAAAATTGTAATACTGGGATGCATGAAAAGCAACAATAAGAGGAGATGTTATAAATTATACAGGTGCCCTTAATAAATAAAGGAAACACAAAGAACTGGTACTAGAATGGAAATAAAAATAGATGGTGAAATCAATAATGTTGCTACCAGTAAATAATCAAAATATGATAACTGAAAAATAATTATTATCCAGACACAAAATAAACAGATTAAAACTAATTTGTACAGGACTAGAAAGTGATATCTTGGGAATGAAATTCAAGGCAAAATTGTACAAAGAGAATTAAAACAGACAAAGGGAAAAGAGAAATTTATGACACCTCAGGATGCCTATGTTCTAATACAACTAAGGTTTCAGAATTTTTCTAAAATATTATACTAATTGATGTACTTCAGAATGTATTTCAAGCAACCAATATTTAATATATTATAGTAGGTTTATAATTGTCTTCCCTTCACACTAGTGAACTTGAAAATTTAGAAGCTCCAATTCAAAAACAAAAATTGAAAAGCCATTTTATAAATGAAAAAAGGAAATGTCTGGGAAAGATGATTTCACCATAGAATACTATCAGACTTTCAAGGATATACATATTCCTTTATCAAAAAAAAATCAAAAAATACAAGCAGAACATAAGTCGCACAATCCATTATGAAAGCTGAAATAACATTAATTCCTAAAGAAGGTAAAGATTTACAGTAACTAAAAATTATAGACCTGTATCCATCTTAAATTATGACTACAAAGATTCTTGCTAAATCACAAATAACAGAATGTTGTCCTTTCTGGATAAAATTATACATGATCAAGTGACCATCCTGGGAAGAACATTTTTCTGTTATCCATAATAGGCAGTATATTCTGGATTATATACAACAACAACAACAACAAAAATGCCATCTTTATTTCATTAGATGATACAAAATCATTTGACATGACTGAATGTTTTGTCCTAAAGCAATGGGGTTTCCAATTATTTTTATTTATTCATTTATTCAAAAGTTTGATAACTGGGACAGGCACACTGATCTAAGGCTCATTTCAGATGTGACCTGGGAGAGGGGTAGTGGGAGTAGGCATACAGTAGAAACAATTACAGTTATTAGAAGTGCAACAAGGGCAGAGTACAAGTGCACAAATACAATTGACAACAATATAAAATATTGGATTTACAAGAGTTGCAAAATGAGCTAAGGTGCTCATGATATACATAGAAAGGATGTATAAAAGCTTGTAGATGTGTTTGGGTGAGTTTAACCCTTGAGAGAGAGGGCAGACTGTGGGCCAGTGGTCAGGAAACACCAGGAAAGAGGAATCTTTGGCTGGGGGAGTAGAAATGGGACAGAGGAATCAGGAAGAGGGGTTACAGAATAGAATTAGTTGAGTTAATACAAACACTTTATGCTTCATCAATTGCTAAGATAAACATTTATAACATTGTTACAGAATAATTTTCTTTAGGCAGAGGAGTAAGACAAGGTTGTCTCTTGCCTTCTACTCTTTTGTTCTGGCTTTGGGAATTTTTTAAACGAAATAAGAAGCAATGCTAAAATGAAAGAAACACAAATTGCCAAGAAGATAAAAACTTATGCAGAACACATATTACTACTGAGGGAAAATCCAGAAGAAAGTTTGATGGAGATTAATGAAATGATTCAAAAATATTCATGCTGTTCTGGACATAAAATAAATGAAAAGAAATCAGAGGTGCTGCCCTTCAATCATGTCAATACCTCAGAAATAGAAACGTTTTTAATGCTGTTATTCATGACTATAATGATTATTTGGGTATTAAGTAATAACTTAGAAACATAGAAACATATAAACATAGAATTTGATGGCAGATAAGGACTGCTTGGCCCACCCAGTCTGCCCATTTCCCTACCTAACGGATAGCTGCAGATCCTAGTTAACCAACAGCCTACTTCCTCCTACTGCCCACTAGAATTCCTTGTGTCTGTCCCATGCATTCTTGAATTCCCCACTGTTTTTGACTCTATGACCTCCTCAGGAAGGCTGTTCCATGTATCCACAACCTCTCTGTGAAGAAATACTTCCACATTACCTCTGAGCCATTCCCCTCTATCTTCAAATTATGCCCCCTTGTTTTGCACATCTCTTTTTCTGAAAGATGCTACCCTCCTGGACTTTATTGATTCCCTTGAGGTATTTGAAAGTTTCTATCATGTCCCCCCTCCATCCTTTTTCAACACTATACATCTTTAGTTCCTTTAGTCTTTCTTCATATGTCTTCTGATGCAGATCCTGCATCATTTTGATTTCCTCCTCTGGACAGCCTCCACCCTGTCTATGTCTTTGTGGAGATGGGTCTCCAGAACTGAACACAGTACTCAGATGTGGTCTTACCAACTGTCTATACAGAGAGCCAACAACTTCCTGTTTTCTACTGCTGATGCTCTCCCTATGCATCCCAGTATCTTCCCAGCCCTCCTTACTGCCTTCTCCACATTGCTGGCCCACCTTTAGGTCATCGATATGACTACCCCCAGGTTCCTTTCCATTTAGTTGTTGCCAGTATCTCACCCGTTGTACTCTGCCCCTGGGTTTTGTTCCCCAGGTGCATTACTTTGCACTTCTTTGAATTAAATCTCCAGCTGCCATACATTTGACCATTCCTCCAACCTTGCCAAGTCCCTTTTCATCCTTTCCACCCCACCTTGTGTATCAACCTTGTTGCAGATCTTTGTGCCATCTCCAAAGAGACATGATTTCCCTTCCAGTCCCTCTGCAATGTCACTTAGAAGAATCCAAATCAAAAATAAAGCACCCATTCTGGATGATAAAACAAGAAACTTATATAAATACAACTGTTGCCTTAGTGTAAAAAATACTTTTATTCATCCATACAAAGACATACATAGATAGAAACAGTGCATAAAAATGTAAGTGCTAATATAATGGCGGGACTTTTAATAGCAACAAGAAAGCACTGAAAAGATTCATAGTGCTAAAGAGACATATAAAAGAGTATACATGGATGGCAATGCATGCTGCTACATGAAACACCATAGGGTGTGAAAAGACCCTTCACGTTTTGCTCTGTCTTATAAAAGACATTAAAAGGACCGGCCCCCAGTACGAACCCTGCGGTACCCACTAGTAACCCTTCTTTCTTCACTGTGGTCTCCATTTACTATTACCCACTGTGTCCTGTTGTCCAACCAGTGTTTTACCCAGGCTACCACTCTGGGACCCACTCCCAGGCTGGCTAATTTGTTTATTTATCTTTTCAGTGGGACTGTGTCCAAATACCTTGCTAAAGTCTAGGTAGGCCATGTGCACAGTCCTCCCTGGTCTACTGCTTTGGTCACCCAGTCAAAGAAATCAATTAGATTTGTCTGACATGACCTTCCACTGTGAATCCATGCTGTCTTGGGTCCCAGCCCACTGGCCACTAGGTACTCAACAATTTTTCCTTCAGAAATGATTCCATAATTTTCCTACCACTGAGGTCAAACTGACAGGTCTGTAGTTTCCTGCCTCTGTCTTGCTCCCACTTTTGTGAAAGGGAATCACATCCACCCTCCTCCAGTCCTCAGGTACCACACCATCCTCCCATGATTTATTAAAAAGGGTAGTCAGTGGTGTTACTAGTTCTTCCCGTTCTTTTAGATTTCTGGGGTGAATTCCATCAGGCCCCATTGCTTTATCCATCTTCAGTTTTAAGAGTTCTTTCAGAACCCTTTCTTCTGTGAAAGGATTAATACCAACCCCCATCCAGAGTGTCTCTGGACCAGATTAGGTATTTCCCCTGCTTTTCCATTGTGAGTACTGAACAGAAGTATTCGTTCAGTATCCCTGCTTTTTCACTGTCTCTCTCTGCCCAACCACCTTCCTCTTTGTTCAGTCTCTGTATCCTGCCTTAGTCTTTCTTTGCTCCCTAATGTACCTAGAAAAGGTTTTATCCTCTTCTTAACTGAGTTGGCTATCTTTTCCTCAGTTTGGACCTTTGATATTCTGACTGCCTTACCCACTTCCTTCTGCTTTAACTGGTACAGTTCTCTGCCCTCGCCTCCTGTGTTTCCTTATACTTCTTGAATGCTATAGTTTTCTCCTCACCTTCCCCACAACTTTGTTTGAGAACCATAGTGTTTTTTTCTTTCATTTTGATTTGTTTATTTGCTTCACACAAAGGCTTGTTGCCTCTGTGATGTCAGTTCTGATGTTTCCCATTGTTGCTCCACCCCACCTTCTTGCCTGTTTGCTAGTGCTTTTCTGAGGCACTCTCCCATTTTACAAAATCAGCCCTCCTCAAGTCCAGTACCTTCACTTGTGTGTGGCTTGACTGTACAGTTAAGTTTATCATGAACCACACTGTTTGGTGTTCACTTGTTCCCAGATGGCTACCCACTTCAACATGAGAGACCTCTCTCTGTCCCCATTTGAGAGTACCAGGTCAATGATTGCTCTCTCCTGAGTGGGTTCCAAAACTAGCTTTCTGAGGCATGCCTCCTGTATGGCATTGAGAATGGCCCTGCTCTTGGATGTGGGTGGCAGCAAAGGTGCTCCAGTCAACATCTGGCATATTCAGGTGCCCCATCAGCAATATCACCCCTTTCTCTGCCATTGCAAAGATGCCTTCTGTCATGTCCTTGTCTATTTCCTCCCCTGAGACAGGGTTCTGTATACAACCCCTGTGTGGACTGTGGAGCCATTTCAAGTCTCAGGGTTACCCACAGTACCTCCTCTCCTCCCTTTTACCCTTTAGTTCTGTTGTTTTGATCCTTCCTTAAATAGAGAGCTACTCCTCCTCCCTCTTCTTATCCTCCCTCCTGTCCCTCCTGTAGATTGAGTACCCTGGTATGTTGATATCCCATTCATGGTTCTCTCGCGTACCATATTTCTGTGACTGCCACAATATCCAGGCATCCTCTTCCATCAAGGCCAACATTTCAGGAGCTTTTACCTAGACTATGGGCATTGGTACTCATTACCCTCCATTTTTATGGCTTTATTTCTTTTTGTGCCATTCCTGTCCCTACTGCCTTTGTCTTTTTCCTCCATTTACCCTGCTCTTCTCCCTATCAACTGCTCTATCTTGGTGTTTACCTCACTAATTACCCTGATCTTTTGGGGGCTAGGATTTCTCTTCTCCTCTTCAGTGCCTCCCCTTGGCTGGTTTAAATGCTTGCCATTGAAGCATTTAAACCTATCACCTAGGATCCTGGTTCCCTCCAGGATAGATGCAGACCATTGCACATGTATAGGCCTGCATCCCTCCAGGTGGAGCCCCAGTCCCCAATGAAGCCAAGTCCCTGAGCTCTGCACCAGCTTTTCAACCAGTCATTGAATCCCATGGTGTGGAGTGCCATAACCTCATCCATGCCATAGACAGGTAGCACTTTCGAGAAAGTTACCATGTGTGCTACTTGTCTAAGGCCACTCCCAACTCCACAAACTCTTGTTGCACTGCTCTGATCCCATTCTCAGCCAGGTCATTCCTCCCTAGGTGGATAATGACATCCAGCATCCTCCCTCTTGCCACTGCTCCCACAATCCTAAGGATTCATTTCCTGTCCTCCAAGCCTTGGCACCAGGCAGGCATCTTACCTTTCTTTCCCTATACTTCCCCAATTCTACACCTAACAATTGAGTCCCCACCAGGAGTTGTTTCCTTCCTCTGTAGGGTCCTGGGCCACCCCCTGTGGGTCTCCATTGTGGATGTTCCCACATTATCCTTGGTCTCCACTGCGGTGCCTCCATAGAGGAACCATGCTCACCAGAGTGGCGAATGAGTTGTGGAGAGGCACAACTGGAGGGATGCACTCTGTTTCACCACCATCACCCTTCCTGAGCCACCATTGTCCAACCACTCCTGTTTCTTGGCAACCTCTGAGGTAGTGGCAGTGGCCTGGGTGGTCCCTGGGTGGGGAGCAGGTTTCCAAATCCTTGCCTGGTCAGCATGAAGACAAACAAACTCCTCCCTCAGACCAGAGCAGTGCCTGCAAATAGGGCAGCAATGCAGTCTACAGAATGTCTCCTGGAAGACTGCTGCTCCAAAGCTAGTGAATTGCACCACTCCCCACATGTCTGTGTCTCTTCCAGTTACAGATGCTTTTTATTTTTTTTTCTTGTTTTAGTGTGTCGCAAGCTTGTGAGTGTCTCACCCCTATTCTGTGTGCTGTGCCTTTAAGGATATGAACAGGTGTATGTTGTTAGCAGTTTTGAGGAAGCGATGTCAGAGTCCTTGCTATAAAGAAAGTTATGCACTTGGGGTGGGTGGGTGAGAGGAAGAGTGGATGGGAGTAAACCTATGCTGTCCAGAAACAATCATCGACAACTTTTACCCTCCACCCGGAAGTACCTTCCTTCCTTTCTGACACATGTTTTACAAAGGCTAAGTAACAGGTCTAGTCACAACTGACTGCAAATATCTCCCAGCTACAGTTCCCCAAGGGAAATTAAAGTTAAACTAAGAAAAGTCCACACAAAAACTGAATTAATACTAGTTACTTACACAGTTCCAAAAAGTAATAATTCAGTTCAGTGTAGTCTAGAAAATAACCTCCTTGATTCAAGGAATCTGTGGCTGCTTTCTCACTCTCCCTGTCTTCTATGTGAGCAGGAGACTGCAACATCTCTGAGACAAAAAAAAACTTTTTCAGCAAAAAGAAATAAATAAAATAGGACAAACCATAATTTTGCTTAGCCTAATGATAAAAAGCCACAAAAATGTAAGCACTACATGTAATAATTTCCTGAAGATATACCCTGTAAGACACACTTTGCTTCAGAGAAAATAAAACAATAACAGAAGCTATACCTTGCAAAAGACAATTTGAATCAGAAGATTACAGCAGCAATCTGTTAGCACACACCTGTAGGCACACCTTGTAATAATACCCAGCAGCAGCAATGTGAATCAGAGAAAAATAAAAGCAATAAAATGTTAGCAACAAACAGTAACAATCCTTGTGAGTACAAAATAAAACAACAACACACAGTAAATCTGCCTAGCAATAAGTCTTTATCATTTCCTTACTCTGGTAAGGTTCTTAGTTCTGTCCTTTCAAGCAAACTAGAAGGAAAGAGCTCAGGTGAAGCTAGGTGCCTTGGCCAGCAAACCTAACCTTCCACCTCCAAAATATCAACTAACCTGACCTTTTAACCTTTCTTTCTGTTGGAAATTGCTGGCAGTTTGCCAGCTCCACCCCAGATACACACCTAATCCCTGGAAGAGCTATGGGAAGAAAGCAATTAGCTCCTTCAATGTGAGAAGGAGACTGCAACACCTCTGAGACAAAAAAAAACCTTTTCAGGAAAAAGAAATAAAAAATAGGGGCAAACAATAATTTTGCTTAGTCTAATGATAAATTGCAAATTAAAGTTAAAAACTAAGAAAAGTCCACCCCAAAACAGAATCAATAATAATTAGTTACACAGGTCCAAAAAGTAATAATTCAGTTCAGTGTAGTCTAGAAAATAACCTCCTTGATTCAAGGAAGCTGTGACTGCTTTCACTCTCCTGTCTCAGTCTCAGCAGACAGAGACCACAAACATCTCCAGTTATAAATCTTCAGTTCAACTAGGCCCTTTCAGCTCCTCCCTTAACAGACTCCTATTTCACAAAGGCTAAGTAACAAGTCTAGTCACAACTGACTGCAAATTTCTCCTAACTAGAGTTCCTCCCAGGAAATTGAAAGTTAAAACTAAGAAAAGTCCACCCCAAAAACAGAACCAATACTAATTACTTACACAGGTCCAAAAATAATAATTCTGTTCAGTGTAGTCTAGAAAATAACCTCCATGATTCAAGGAAGCTGTGGCTGCATTCCTCACTCTCCCTGTCTCAGTCTCAGCAGAAAATTTTACATGGTTAATTTTATACCATTACTTGACAAAATATGGCTGAAATTACAGTTATGGCAGAAGATAAAGCTCTCTATGGGGAAAATAAGTAAGCTTAAAATGTTAATAATCATGTGGATTTCTGATACCTTTCAAACTATTTCAACACCTATTCCAAAAACTTAGTTTAGATATAGTTCTACAAGTTTAAAACAATTTATTTGTAATAGCAAATTCCTATAATTGCTTGGTCTAAACTTTGTCTTAGCTGGGATGAAGGAGGACTGGCATGTCCAACCCCCAAAAAACAATTTATACTGCATACTGCATCAAGTTAATAACTACTTGGGCCTATAATAATAGCATTAACTTAGACCTGGGTAATTAACTCACTTAAAACTTAAAGAAATGCTTTCTATTGCAAATCTATGGTCCCACATAGTTTTAAAACAGTTAATAGCAGAAGTCATAATAATTTGGCAAAGTGGTATATTTTTTATCAGAAGAACAACATTAAAACAAGTATCTTTAAATCAAATTGCTCATGAAAAATCCTAATATATAAATAGGAAGGGACCTTGCAATTTTACAAGTTAGAGAAATGGGGTATTATTAGGTGGTCACAATTATTATGAAACAGTAACTTTATATCATGGAAGGAGTGCAGAACAAAGTACTGTTTAGAAAATAAAGATTGTTGGCATTAGAAACAACTATATCATATTTTAAAGATAATAAACAGTGCAAAGGGTGCCTAATAGTGACCCAATAGCATTACAGATTTTGACTAATACCTTAAAAATAGTAAAATGTGTGGCTTGGTAACAAAGGAACCCTCATGGCAATACAAATAAATTAATAAATAAAGGCATTCTGGAACAAATATTTCGATGTGGAATTAGAGAAGTTCAATGGGACAATATAGTATTAACACTTTAAGATTATAAGACTGCAAGAAATAAATCAAAACAAGTTTAAATTGTTAATGCTTATTTCACCCCTACATATTTTAAAATGCACATTCAGTGTGACTCAAATTTCAGAGATGTTGCAGAACTGCAACTGGAGCCTTCCATTCTCTCTGGGAGTGTGCTACTTACTATACAAACATGGTGGTGAGAATCCTTTTATATTATTGAGAAACTAGGATTAAAGCTGAACACTTTTACTTTATTAATATTATTATGGAACAGCATTTTCATATTTTATAAGACCAAAACAATCTTCAAAATATTCAAAGCTAACTTTATTGCTCTTAAAATATTAGTTTTAAAATATTGAACATTTCAAGATCAATTGCAGTTGTTTACTGTATCTTTATGATATAATTGTTTTCAAAATGACAAGACTTTCTGGAGAATATATGATATGGATACTACATTTTGGTCAGGGAATGTTTTTGAGTTGGATGGATGTTTTTTTAACCATGTATACATTTCTAATTCTGTAAATACAATATGCTCTATGTGAATGGGTTGTGTGGTTGGGTAAATGAGTGTGACAAGACCTCCAAATTGTGGTTAACACACTGTTGCTAGGTGTAATGTTTATTGTCCAAAGGACTATTTTTTTTGTAAAGGGTATGTATACAAAAAATAAATATAAACCATAAATGAAATAAGTCTTAACTGTAGACTAAATGGCAAAGTAAAATTAAGAACAAAAGAAAATAGCTATTCTTGAGCTCCAGAACTACCTTTCCTTGGTAGTTCTGCCACAGAGTAGTTAAACTTTAATTTACAGTTTCCTACAATCATCTGTGCTCTTGTGACAGCCTCTCTGTGCTCACTTCTAGGCTGATCTACTACTTGAGCACCACAGCAGCTTTTAAACTATTCCTGCTGCATCATCAAGTCAGCTGATCCACCCTTTATCTAAAAAAATCATTCCTCCTTTAATACAAACATGATGGAGGATCAGCATGATCATATTCTGAGATTATAATACCACAATTATTATAACCACATTTTGTCCTACTATTGGCAGTACAGGGCAAGATATATAGAAATAACTGCTAATTGCCTGTGCATTTTGTAGCTCCTCCCCATCTCACTTCGAGTGACAGCTGTCACAGACTATATAACAGTCTCATCATGGGGCTGCTGGCTCCTAAGAGCTAATTTTTAAATGACACTACACTCAGGTAAGGGCAAGTTTCTCTATTTCTCTAACCAGACAGTAACTGAAATAATTCTGGTTTATTTAATGCACCAAATTAATTTTGGAGATATTTGCCCAGTTTCAAGAAGCAGTATAAAATACCCTTACATAATACTGCTTTATTTGATGGCTAAAATATCATGCTGTCGGGAAAAATTTTAATTTAAGGTATTTTCTAACTTTGCCTCTGTTTATTCAGCTACTCACTTAATTTTACCAAGGGTCCCAGTTTTATTACTGGAGAGTTCCTCCTTATGGGTTTGCTTTATCCTGAGGTGCGAGTCAGGAAAAGTGTTAACTTTCACTTTCCTGACTCAGATGCACCGTGGTGCACCTGACTGTTAAAACAGTTTTTACTTTCTTTCTTCTTCTTCTGTGTCTGGGAGTGCACACATAGCTCACTGTTGGCAGCACTAGCAGCTATCCTCAGAGGCGTGAATCAGAGAAAGTGATAACTTTTACAACTCAGCAGCACTTCACCTGACACTAAAAACAGTCTTTCTGAGAATTTAGATAGTGTCTTTGCACCATGCAGCTACGGAAAAGTGTTTCTACTTTCCTTCTCTCCAGAAGCAATTTACTGTTGACTCACTTTCTAGAATTATTTATTGTGAATCAGACAGATTCTCTGGTTGCATTAAAACAGCCAGCTGCACATTTTACTTTTTGAGCCTGAAGCTGCAAGTAGCTTCTTTACAAGGGAGAATCATATACCAAATTCTTTCATTACTGCACCAGGATAATTTTTCATAGCACATACTCGCTTTACTGGAAATATGTGCAGCAAATAATGGAAGCTCTGCATATTTTCTTAAAGCAAGCATCAACACTCAGGTAATACTTTACAATAAGTATACCTGATATACTTAAATACTGCCCTTCAAGTACATGAACCTAGTTCTTCTAGACCCTAATTCTTAGGATATTTAGCCCTACTTCTTTTGTTGCTCTCAGATTAGGTTTTCTAAACTTTTGTGCACAGATTTCTCCTCTTTTTCCCTTCTTCCCTGTTTCTCCCTCTCTCCTTCCCTTCTTCCTATCTTTTTCTTCTTTCTTTCCTTGCACACGTTTCTCTTATCTTCACCTCTCCATTACTGAACATTGTTCATATTACCACATTTATCACTTTTTGCAGTTTACTGAATGCCTTGCCATAGTTTGCCCTAGCATGTATTCCATACATGGCTGCTATTTCTGATCCTATAATACCCTATTGATTGTAACCCTTCTGCTCTCCACTTACATCCTGTCAAGGTTTGTGTTTTATTATCAATACATGTATATAAGGCTTCTCCAATATGTTTACCCTAAATCCTGTGTTTTATTAAGTGATATTTTATACCTACATGGAGGATAGTCTTCTACTGTATAAGATGTGTGCTTTATATACCCAATTTCAATAAAAAGATAAAGTGAAAAAATAAGTGTAAATGGTGCACTCCACAGATAAAACCATAATGCCTCAATAGCCCATTTGGCTGCCAGGCATTCTTGTTCCACAGTTGAGTATTTTTGTTCATGGTCGTGGAGTTTCCATGAAATATACAACACTGGATATTCTTCGCCACAATAGTCTGACTTAATACATGCCAATTCTGTGACCAGGTTATGTGAGTAGGGTAAATCAGGAGACAGGACTCCAAAAGTATGGTTAGTACACATTTTCTAGGCTTGATGTTTATTTGTCTGATGGACAATTTTATTTGTAGTAAAATAGATATTTATGTACAGAAATAAATATAAACCATATTTGGTATATGTCTTTAAACTTCAGACTTAAATAAATAAAAATCAAAAGAAAACAGCTCTTTGAGCTATCAGAACTACCTTCCTGGTAGTTCTGACACAGAGTAGATAAGCTTCTATCACAGTTTCTACTATCTTCTGTGCTCTGAGATAACCTCTCCACACTCACTTTCAGGCTTATCTACTAGTTCTGAGCACCAGAGGAGCTTTTATACCATGCACTATTGCATCATCAGATCAGCTGATCTGCCCTATTCCAAACAATCATTATTCCTATTCTAATACAAACAAATTTGGGGATCAGCCTGACTGCATATATGCATAAAATAAAGAGGTAGAGACCATCCTGATCACTATGCTCCTACTGTACTTAATACCCCTAAAATATAATTCTCTGAGTTAATCGCCATCAGCAGTGAAACTCTGCCCCATCTCACCCTGAGTGACATCTGTCACTGAGGATAAAACAGCCTCAACATGGAGCGACTGGCCCTAAGGGCTCATACTGCATGCTAGCTGTGCTCAGGTAGGATAAAGACTATGGCCCAGATATTCAAACTAGCCCAAAAGTGCGAATAGCAGGAGCAAGTGCAAGTCTATTGTGCCCATGCGCAAGAGACGTGATATTCAAAAACAGAGCAGGTCAAACTGCGCCTACAGTCAACGACTGAATATCGCACACCTGTACTATAGCACAACAAGGGATGTTCAGCTGAGCAGGCCAGAGGTGCCATAGTGCAACCAGGAACACCCCCAGCAGCAGAGCAATGCAACTGCACAACCAGGGAGGTAGGGGCCCACCACCCATGCCACAGATGGGCACAAGAACACACAGCAGAACAGACATCGTCCCCACACACCCCATGCACTGCACAACTGGGGGAGGGCTGGAATAACCACTGGCCTATGGAGACAAGCAAACAACCCATAGCCAGGCCATGGTGCCCAATCACACCTACCGGCAAGCTGTGACTGGCACACAAGGAGGGCTGACCACCCCATGCCACACTATCCCCCAATGCAGAGCACAACCTGCACTGTGATGCCCAGACACCCCCATGAGCAGTGACCACCACTGCAGGAAACCCATGATGCCACCACACCCACTGTGGCACTGCAACCCTGTGCACCACAGAACCATGCAAGCCAGCCCACCACGAGCACCCATCAGTGGTTGGCAGCACACAGCAATGCAACAACAGCAAACACAGTGCCACCATGCACAGTCCCCGAGGTACTGCTAAGAGACCAACCATGCATCAGCACATGAGGTCTCTCACATGGGACAGGGCATGCCCTGGACACCACCAACAGTGGTACAGCACCCTGCACAGTATTCCAGTGACACACCCTGACCCACCACTGGCCACAACAGCAGCACAGACACCCACAGTGGTGCATGGAAGCATGAACCATGCCAGATGCCACACAGTGTATGGACAGACACCCACCCATACCCAAGGGCACAACAAAAAGGGATGCAGTGGTGGGGCAACCAAGCCCCAGTGTGGGCCCATGTAAACTGTGTATACACAACCCACAGTCCTCCATGGCACTGGAGTGCCAGCCACCATGCAGGCACTGTGGACCCATACAGCACCATCATTCACCTGGAGCACAAGTCACAGACAGTGGGGCACATCCCTGCAACACACATAAGGCACAGCTTGAGGTGGGACAACAACTGAGGAGGCCACAGTGCCACCTGAGGCAGACATGCACCACACCAGTGACAGGAGGCAACCCAGCAATGTGATGAGTACAGTGGCTGCTCTGCAGGGACTGCCACCACTGACATACCAGTGGACTGTGCAGGTCACAGACATGCATGCATGTCAGCTGCACAGGCCATGGACAGGCTGATAGGTGCACCATGGACACAGAGCATGCACCAAGGACCACTGCACACAGTCATCCAGTGCACAGGGCACAACACACACACCACAGACACTGACTGATAGCTACCCCACACCATAGTCACCTCCACACAGACACACACATACCCATGACCACACCACCCCTGACACCATGCACACCACTGCTTCTGAGCACCTATAGCCCACTGCAAATCAGAGACCACCACAGTATTCATATCAAAATAACTGTGTATTGAACAAACATATAAAATTCAACTATTTACAATATTATGTACAAAATATATACAAGGTTGGGGAGGGCCACAAACAAGGTGGGCGTGGTAGGGCAGGTGGACAAATGGGATGGGAAAGAAGGGGTGAAGGTGGGTCTAGGGGTAGGGGAATACAGGGACTGATGGATCCCTAGCAGGAGCGTCCTCTCCCACTCTGATTCCTCCAAGCTCTGTGCCTCCGCAGGACCCCGTGTTGTCTATCCTGTGGAGGATGTCCAGCAAGCCCTTGCCACCTGGAGTATCTCCCCAGTCCTTTATTTCCTGGAGATGGCATGTACCTAGGACAAGGAGCACAGTCAATAGGTGTGAATGCACAACCCTATACAGCTCGCCCACTGTGCATGGCATACGGCCATGGGACATACCTCTGTGATGGTGTGTGACCACCCCAGTGATCACGCCCACATGACCTGCCCACCCAGGTGCATACAGCCATGCGGAATGCTGCACACACCCACCAGCCAAGTCACGCACAGCACCACCATGGCTGTTTAGTGACATGGCTATGTGTGCAAAGGCAATGGCACAACTATATACCTGGTGCATGCATGGACCACCATTGATACACTCCCAGACATGCATTGCCACTGGACAGTGTTGGCTGTAACAAGTCGCGGCATGGCAGTGATGTCGATGGATGGTGGCCATGCCCCACTGCCCACCCTGTCACACAGCATGCAATAGTAATCATGGAGGTATGTCATTCACCTTCATCAGGCTGGTCCAGTGGCGTGAGGGCCCTCACCCTGCCTTGCTGCACTCTGCTCCTCCTGCTGCCACTCTTCATGGTCATGGCAGCGTTCCTTCAGGCCTGTGGGGCAAACATGGAAGAGTAACAACAGTACAATTCTGTAGCAAAGTTCCCCTGCCCCAGGGGTGGCGCTCCCACCCAGCCAGACCCACCCACCCCACACCCTGTGAACACCACCACAGCCTACCCTGGACGGTCCCTCCTCCATGTGCTGGACACGCATAACAGTGTTACCCATATGGAAGATAAAAGTGGGTTGACGTAACCCCCTACCTGGCCATGGCACTGTGCCCTCCTGGCACATGCCCGCACATGTGCTAGTAGCTCCAGCTTCCTCTGCCGCAGGCCCTCGTACTCTGTGGCAGCACTGCTCGGTGCTCCTTCCCTGTCCCGTCACCTCCTCAGCGCAGTGCCCACCTCCTCCCACACTTGAGTCCTGGACCTGTCCGGGCACCTCCCTGAACAGTGGCCCATGGTGTGGCTCCACAGTGGCCACTAGGTTGGCCAGCTCTATTGCTGACCACTGAGCTGCCCTCCTGCATGCCATTCTCGCTGCTTGATTTGGCAACATGGTGTTCTGCAGTGCAGCTCTCTACGTGTAGATGCTGTGCGGTACAGCGCTGCTATTCCCTATCGCGCTGTCACCGAACAGCATGATAGAGGTGCACCCATGCCTGATGCAGGGCACCGGGCAAAGGTTAGCACAGGGTCAAGGGTCTCTGGCACATGGACACACACAGCACCATTGGAACCCAATGCTTGTAGCGTGATTGGCTGCCTGTATGCCACCGCCATTAGTGGCCTACCGCAGAGAGGCCCAGTGCACCTATGATGGCCCAGTGCCACAGTGCCATGTAGTGACCATCGCTATAGTGCCACTGGCATAATGGTGACCATGCCCTGCATTGCCTGCCATGCACAGCACGTCATCAGCGTGGCAGACACCCGCGCCAGCTACCCGGCATGCACAGTGAGGTATGTACTCACGATGTCACAGAACTGCGCCATTGGCTCAGCACGTTCAACACACTTGCGCAAAGCGCAACAGCGCAATATTCAGCAGTCATATGCAAATCATCAAATCAGCCATTCAATGGTGCAGCACTGCAATTTGCATCCACTTAAAGTTGCGCCACACCTCATTTGCATGGGTTGCAATATAAAAGTGTGACATTGGGCTGCATTGGCCATAGTCAGTTACTGCAGTCTATTGGTGAGTTGCATGCTGTTTTGGAGTGTGGACTGTGGATTTACAGACATCCATGGGACTGCACAGTCACAGGTAACAACTGCCATTCTTACAGGCTACATAATGACTGAGCAAGTTGTGGGAGGGAGGAACACAGTGGTGGGGGAGGAGGAGGCCTTTCTTTAAAGGCTGAGACCGAGAGCCCTGTTCGAGGCCTACCTGGATCAGGAGCCACTTCTCAGTGGACGGCAGGGAACACCCCAAGTCCGTGCTGCTGCATGGGAGGAGGTGGCACGTGCTGTGAACCTGCATGGCAGCCACCAGTGCTCCGTGCAGGAGTGTAAGAAAAGATGGGCATGGACAGGAGGAGGATTAAGGAGAAGGTGGCTACCATCAGGGCAGCATGAGCTGCAACAGGTGGGGGACAGTCGGAGGTGGTACAGCTGACCCCACAGGAGGAGATGCTTGCTGGAAGCATGCAGCATAGTGCCATTGAGGGTGTTCCTGATGGTGGCTTCCAGACAGGTGGTGGCCCATCACTGCATGGTAAGTCATGGTCTGTCTATGGGGGACAGGGTAGGTCACATGCAGTAATGTGACTTTGCTTTCCCTTACAGATCCTGAGCATCTGCATGGGTCAGCGGTGGTGGGCCTGTCCACTGAGGACAGTCAGCTGGAGATGGAGGAGGGCCTATCCACCTCCACAGATATACGTGATCATTGTGACAGTGGGGCCACCTGGCTGTCCACACTGATGTTATTGTAGCAGGTGCGGAGAAAGCCCTGCCTGTGTCCCAGTGTGCCAGCATCCACAGATGCCAGCATGCTGTGACTGGGGCCAGTGCAGATTCTGTCACCGATGATGATGTCGCTAACATCATGGGCAGTGACACATGTGTGCCACGGGATGGCCACACAGCAGGACACATCACGCCCATGGCTGTGGGTGGAGCTGACATGGAGGCCTGCGTGTTGGCACAGTCCCAGCCTGTGCCTGTCAGCACCAGTGGGGCAGCACTGGTGTCTGTTCAAGACAGTGGGACTCTTGCGGCCACTGCGGCAGCCACTGAGCCCTGGGGAGTGGCAGCCGGAGGTATAGCATCAGCAGTCAGCCAATGGGCTTGGGGTACAGGGTTCAGTGGCGGCATCTGTGCACCACCTGCTGACATGCCCAGACCTGGTCCTGATGTGCAGCACCCACCCTCAAGGGGTGCTGATCATCAGGGCCGGCACACCCTGAGGGGCAGGATGCCGAGGAGGCAGATGACCTCTTGAAGAGCACCCTCTACTGCAAGCATCAGTCCAGCAGCAGATGTCGCTGCAACGTCAGTGGATGCACTGCGTATGGATCTGGAGCCGGCACAGGAGCGCCGCAGCAAGGTCACCACTCTGATCCTGGCAGGGATGGACCATTTGCGGAGGATGTGACTGCTGCCATTGACAGGGATGCACAGGCATTCACTGCTGTCATGTACACAATGGGCACATAGTCAGGTGCCCATGCATCGCGGACACCACACATTCCCAGTGTCGGCAACTCCCACCCTGTCAACACCGGTTCAACTGTGGGCATCCCAAGCACTCCTGGCGCAGGCATGTTCGGGTGCTGCAGACCCCTGCATGAGCATGGTCACGCTCACACAGTGGAATTCCTGGGGACCATTGGTGCCACCCTAGAGGCCAGTGGTCAGCCTGTCAGTGCTGGCAGGTCTCGGCAGGGCCGCCCAGGCATCTGTGGCAGCCGGGCACTGTGTCGCGCGGACTGGCCTGTCTCCCAGCTTGGCTACTGTCTGGTGCTGCCCTGTGTGCATTGTGTGTTTCAGTGGGCAGTGCAGGTAGGTACCCGCCCTGCATGCAGACACACAGTCCACCTGCACACCCTCTCGGCTGCTGTCCGCAGTTGCATGTGCATGATGATGCCTGCATTGCGCTGTACACCAATGTGCAATGGTGCTCAGCATCTGACACACGCATACGGACAGGCAGTGAGCATGGTGGCCTGTGATGTGTGTTGCTAGGGTTGGCATTCTGGGTCGGTGTGCCTCCTGCCTCTGTGCACATTTGTGCATTGTGCGTGTGTGCATGTGTGTGTGTGTCCATCTGCATGGCATGTTAATCCTCACCCATCCCTGGTTATGTGTGTGTGCTTCTGTGCCCTGCCACTTCCCTTGATAGCATGCAGCCCTGGTGTGTGTCCATGCATGTTTTGGGCTGTGCCTTAGCCACTGGTGGGTGCACATGGCCCCATGACTTATCTGGGTTGGCTGAAGTGCTCCTCCATGATGGTGTTCCGGTGCAGCTGTGCCAGCGGATCAGTCGGGGTCCCGCCACCATGGGGGGGCTGCCCATCACCACTGTCACTGGCATCCTTATCGCCCCCATCGCTGTCCCTCTCTTTGACCTGTATGGCTATCCCACATTCATTGGCCATGTTGTGCAGGATGCAACAGGCCAGGAATAGCCTGCAGGCCCTTGAGGGACTATACTGTAGGGCACCGCTGGAGGTGTCCAGGCAATGGAAATGTGCCTTCAGCATCCCGAACACCCGCTTGATGACATTACGGTGGTGGCATGTGCCTCATTGTAGCATTGCTGCGATGGGGTCGTGGGACACTGGTAGGGTGTGAGCAGCCAGGGATGAAGTGGTATCCACTGTCACCTGTGTGTAGAGGTGGAGGTTAGTTTGGTGATCAGCATCGCTCTGCCCTGGGCCATGTAGGCCACTACCCATGTCACCTCTGGCCATGCACCCCAGGCCCTATGATTGTCCATGTGGTTCGCGATACTCACCCACTAGGTGGCCAGTGGGATGTCCCCATTCTCAAATCTGTAGCACAGTGTTGACTGTTGCCAGATGAAGGCATCGTGTGCTCCCTCAGGGTGCATGGCACAGACATTGATTATGCACCCCTGGCATCGCACACCACCTGGAAGTTGATGCTGGCATAGCCCTTGCGATTGATGTATGTGGCCTCCTCAGGGCCAGGTGGTGTGTGTATGGCCACATGGGTGCAGTCTATTGCCCCTAGCATGCCAGGCATATGTGCTACCTTGTGGAACTCCTGTATGGTTACTGTACGCTCCACCAATGTGCTGGGAAATGGATGTATCCACAGCATGTGGCAGCAGTGCACTGAGGAATTGGGTGAGGTGGCATGATGTGGCCAACTGGTTTATGCCTGTGGTGTCCCCAGTTGGTCTCTGGAAGGTACCGTGGTAAGCAAGCACATGCAGGCTGTCACTTTAGTCTCCACTGACAGGGCATGGCTCTGTCGTGTGGGTGCCTGCATCACATCACTGCACAGCTCACAGAGCTGCCTCAGAATTGCCCTATTCAGGTGGTACTGGCCCACAATCTCAGTATCAGTGTACAGCTCAAAGCTGGTGTGGGCTCGTGCATCGCCTGTTAGGGCATACCACTGACAGGCCCTTCCACGGCCATGCCCCCTGCCGCCCGCCTTCTCACCCCTCATAACAGCCTCCATCTGGAAGGTGGCACTGGCCATGTCTCTGGCTTCTGTTCACCCCTGGCAGCTGTTACTGTATTCCCCGGTGTCCTCCCTGCTACTTCCCTGCACGGAACACCTGCATGTGTGGCCTCTGTGCTGTGTGGCACTTTCCCCTTCTGCACTGGCTGTGGCTTCCCACACCTTCCCTGTGCCTGTGTGTTCAGGGTGCCCTTTCCTAGCCTGCCTTGTGTGTCCTCCTTCCCTGTGTGGCTAGAGTTCTGCCTCATGTGGCGTCCCTGTGGCGTTCTTGTGCCTCTCCTTGCTCCTTTATTTTGGCTGTTTCCGCTATGGCGCAAATTCCACTTGCCTTCTATTGCGCATGGCACAAGTCATTGAATATCACACTGCAGCATTTATGCATGGTTCCTCCCTTCAGTTGCGCATGCCTTCATTATCATTGCGCTATTGCTCAGCATGATTGCAGGGGCACAACTGCCTCCTGCTGAATATCGCAGAATGGCGCAATTTCAGACTTTGCAGGCAACCCTATTGCGTATGGCTCAACTCTTTTGAATATCTGGGCCTATAAATTTAAATTACTTCATGAAACATGTTGCTCATGTAAAATTTTTTTCCTGTAACAGAAAAGAAGAGGGCATTCTGCAGTCACAGAGTACTGCTATACTAAACGACTGAAATGTTAAGCCATTAGGAACCTGTTTCATTTGGGCCCCTTCTCTACAGGGTTTGAGTTAGCCCACAGTTACATTATAGTACTGCTTTAGCATTCTTTAGATAGGGCTGCAATTTAGGCTTTCTTCCCACTTGCTCCAAGAGCTAGCGCTATTCACAGCACTACACCAGAAAGTGAAAGCTTTTCATTTTATTTTTCTCCCACCTAGTCACACATTGTGGGTTCATTCAGAATGCAAGCAGGCTGCTGCAAGGAAGGAAGCCCATTTGACTCACTCTAGCAGCCTGCTATTTCACTCTTTCCCTTATTTTGTACTCACATAATTAACAGGGCACAATTTTTCTTTGATAGAAAACCCAGTGCAGAGGCTACAGAGGTGTGAGTCAGAGAGTGAAAGCACTTTCACTTTCCCGACTCTGCAGCACCACACCTGATACTGCTGCAACCGGCTTTTTGGGAGAAATATTTCATTTGAGGAAGATCAGTGAAGTGGGGAATCCCTGAAGGTGCGAAGTCAGTGAACTGTTTGCACCTCGCAGCTATGGGAGGAGTATTTCTCCTCTCCAAGAGTAGTTTACTGCTGAATTGCTTATTGAAATCCCTAACCATGAGTAAGACAGATTCTTTGCCTGCATACTAAAAATAAATTACCACTGCACATTTTACTTTCTCTCCAGAAGCTGCAAGCAACTTCTTAACCGGGGTCTGAAAAACAAAAAAATAATTGTTTGAAAAATAAAATGGCAATACATTCCCATTCATTGTAGTTTTAAGCCATTTTCATGTTTACGGGACAATAAACCAGTGTTCTGTTGTGGATAAAACAAACGGATGCTCATTTATGTATTATCATCCTACAAGTTTTCTAAAAGCAAATGGGGTTTAGTTAACCAAAGGCACAGAGTACATTTGTTTCTCACTAGGCTGGGTAAATATCTTTATTTTCTTTTAAAGCTTTACGATGTTATTTTTTATAAGTTTGATCTTGGCATGAGATAGGAAAGGAAAATACAAGAGAGGCAGGCAAGAGAGCAAAAGGTACTATTATGGGACCTTCCCATAATGGTAGAGCTAGATATAATTAGTTTAGAAAGAGTGAAAGTTTGCTACCACAGCAGACTTATAGGGAAAGATTTATGCCAAGGAAACTTTTAAAAAAGGGGGGTACCATCTATCACAAATACCTGTTACAGAGGCATTCAGATGGACCTCAGATGAATGACTGAAATTTGACTACGGAGTACTGGGAAGAACATAATGCAGCTTTAATATTCAAAAAAAGCTTTCTGACATTCCTGGGTCCATTTAAGTTTATTGCCAAATTTCCCTTTGTCAAGTCTGTTAAGGTGTGACCATCGCTGCAAAATTGGGTATGAACCTACTGCGGTAGCCAGCCAGCCTAGAAAGAACATAGAGGATTGTGTATCATGAAGCAGCACAACAAGACAGTTACGATTGATCCGTGGTAACCTGAGACCTCGAGAGTCGTGAGTTCGAGAGGTCCGCTACCACGGAAACCTCAAGATCGCAAACTGCTCTGAGTTTGTGTATGGTTGCTCATACACACTCTTTATAGTGTATGGGCAACCATAAATACCACTCGTGAACACTCGGGGCTTACTTCTGTGTCTGCCGCTTAAGTGCGCCTTCCGTGTTGCCGTGCGCTGTCAGCTCTATTGCGCATCGCGAATGTGTTCGATCTTGTTGTGCTGCACGCGTGACAGCTGGGTGCAGCACAACAAGATCATGACGCACCGAGTGAAGGACAACAACGCTGTTCCAGGCATGGATTTCCATGCGGAACAGCGCTCCACCATAACTATATATATGTTTCTTTGTCTCAGGTTGGAGACAATTGGCTACCACTTCAATTTTATTGGTCTCAGGATTGATGGTACCATTTCTAGCACAAAACCAAGGTACCTGGTTTCTAACATGGCCAATGCACTTTGTTCAGGGTTGACTGTAACTCCTGATTTGGAAATGGAGGTAATTACAGCTCTTAGGTGTGCCAAATGGGTGTTCCAATCTGGACTAAAATTATGATGTCATCCAAGTAGGCTGCACAAAATTATAGTGAGCCTGGGGAACCTCTCAGTGCACATACAGGGCAAAAGGTAAGTACTTATCCCAGTCCTTACCCTCCTAATGGATGAACTTTTTGAGCATCCATTTCAATGTCTGGTTGAAACATTTGGTTAGATCATCTGTCTGGGGATGATAGGGAAATGCGAATGGCCACTATACCCAACATTCAATATGACTTTCTCAACAACTCAGCATTAAAATTAGTACCCTGGTCAGTTAGTATCTCCTTAGGTATGCCATCCCTACTAAATAGCCTTACTAATTCCTCAGCTATTTAAGGTGTGGTGACTGATCTCATCGGTATGGCCTAAGAATATTTTGTCACATAATCACATACGACCAGCATGTATTGGTTCCCCTTTGAGCTTTTGTTTAATGGACCCACCACATCCATCCCAATGCATTCGAACTGAGTTGTCACCAAGGGTAAGGGTAACAAGGAACTTCATCATTCTTCCCTACTCGGGCAACAAGTTGACATGCCTCACATTCTCAGCAATAACTGGCTACATCATCATGTATCCTGGGCCAAAAGAAATGTTGAGTTATCCTGCCCAGTGTCCTATCTCACCCTGCATGTCCTGCCATGGTAGATCATGACTTAAGTACAATAAATCCTTTCTGAAACATGAGGTACTAACAGTTGTTCTACCTCTTCCTTGGTTACTGGGTTCTCACATATCCTATACAACAAGTCATTTTCCACTACTACCTTGGGGGCACCTGGGGTCTGTTTTTTCCCACCTGCTGAAAAAAGAATGTAAACTATCATCACTTTTGTTCAGCAACAATATTTGATTTTATAAAAAATGTTTTTACATTTTCTGGTGTTAAATCTTTCTGGTTCACTTGCCATTGTCTTTGTATTTTGTTTTCATATTATGGGACAATTTGGTTCTCCCAGGTTTGTCAACCACCTCTTCTTGAAAAGGAAATATTTCCCAACTGTTGTTGTCTCTTCTCCTGGGCCTGGTGGTTACAGCTGTCACAATTCCTTTATCAGGCGTTAAGTCAGCAAAGTCTGGAAAATCATGCCCAATGACCATTGGTACTGTTAGGTGCGGTATCAATTCTGTTGTTAAGGTAGTTGTTTTTTCTTTCACCACCATGTCCACTGGCACTGTTGGGTACACATGGTGTCCCCATGAACACAGACCACACTCATAGGAGGTCCTCTTTCTTCTTAGTTACCAGTTCTGGGTGAATTAACATTTGCTTGCTCCCAGAATCAATCAACGAGTCACATTTTTATTTTCCACCTTTACTTGGTGAAAAAAATGGAGTTCAATAATGCCAAATGAGTTGTATCTCCTCTCTTAGTGGTGGGGCAATATCAAGCAATGTGTCCCTGGCTTTTACAATTCTGACAAACATTGTCAGCAGGGAAGGGTCATCCACTAGTACCCTATTGTCTTGCCGACCTCGTATCTCCGTGATCTCGCTGCTCATAGACTGGTCTCACGAAGCGGGTTGGTTTAGTATTTTCAGAAGGTCTGATTCCTCCTTTCTTTACATTCTGGTGGGCAGAGAGGTAGTCATCTGCTAACATAGTGGCAGTTTCCACAGTTTCTGGGTTGTGTTCTCTTACCCATATCTGTACATCCTGGGGCAGAATTTGTATAAACTGTTCCTCCACTACAATATCTACCACATTATCTGTGGTTTTCCCCTAATTGTAGCTATTTGTTACACAGCTCCCTTTAATCTTATGAAGGTCTCTAGGGTATCGTATGTCTGGAATTTTAAAGCCGGAACCTCAGCCGGTATGTCTCGGTATTAATATCATACTGCTTTAAAATCTTTTCTTTACCAATCATAAGTATTACGGTTCTTTCATCCATGTTACTATATGTTAACTGTTCATTCCCAGTTAGATATGGAGCTACCCATACCACCCACTGTGTCTGTGGCCATGCACAGACCTGTAACCCTCTCAAATGTGGTAAAATATCCCTCTACATCATCTGTTGCTGTCATCTTCATTAATTTAATATCCTTTGGGTTTGGGTTTGGGTCTGGCCTGCCCCATCCTGACCTCTACCTGCCCCCAAGTCATGCAAGGCACGAAGTCTCTGCCCACCTGGTATCTTACTGTCTCCTCTCATGTTCCCTCTCTCATTCCATATCCAGTTGTTTTATAACCAGCCATCTCAATAACTCTGTTAATCCTTCTGGTGGTTCCTCTGTATACATCCTCTGTTCTTCTTCCTTCTGGTCCTCACCCTCATCACTCTGGTCCTTTGGTTTTCATTGGTTTCACCATTGGTCCTAATCCAGGCATCAGGGTCTCTCCAGATTTCACCACTTGCTCTGGTCTGGACACCAGCTGCCACATCTCCCTCCTCTTCTCCTCATTGACCAACATCATACCACTCTTTTTACCGTAGTACTAGGACTGGTACCAGATTCTGGTTTCCACCTAAGCTGGACAACTAGATCCCAATTCTGACACCAAATTTCTGTGACTGGGTTGTGTGGGTAGGGTAAATGAGTGTGACAAATTATGGCTAACACACCTTTGCTAGGTGTGATGTTTATTGTTCAAAAGGACTATTTTTATAAAAAGGTATATAAACAAAAATAAATATAAAACATAAATGAAATAAGTCTTAACTTTAGACTAAATGACAAAGCAAAAGTAAGAACAATAGAAAATAGCTCTTCCTGAGCTTCGAACTACCCTTCCTTGGTAGTTCTGCCACAGAGAAGATAAACTTTAATTTACAGTTTCCTACAATCATCCGTGCTCTTGAGAAAACCTCTGTACTCACTTCTAGGTTGATCTACTACTTCTGAGCACCAGGGCAGCTTTTAAACTTTTCACTGCTGCATCATCAGGTCAGCTGATCTGCCCTTATCTAAAAAACAATTATTCCTCCTTAATGCAAACATGCTGGAGGATCAGCATGATCATATTCTCAGATTATAATACCAAAATCATTATGACCACATTTTGTCCTACTATTGGCAGTACAGGGCAAGATATATAGAAATAACTGCTAATTATCTGTACATTTTGTAGTGCCTTCCCATCTCACTTCGAGTGACAGCTGTCACAGACTGTATAACAGCCTCATCATGGGGCTGCTGGCTCCTAAGAGCTCATTTTTAAATGACACCACACTCAGGTAAGGGCAAGTTTCTCTGTTTCTCTAACCAGACAGTAACTGAAACAATTCTGGTTTATTTAATGCACCAAATTCATTTTAGAGATATTTGTCCAGTTTCAAGAAGCAGTATAAAATGCCCTTACAGAATACTGCTTTATCTGATGGCTGAAATATCATGCTGTCAGGAAAGATTTCAATTTAAGGTATTTTCTAACTTTGCTTCTGTTTATTCAGCTACTCTCTTAATTTTACCAAGGGTCCCAGTCTTATTACTGAAGAGTTCCTCCCTATGGGTTTGCTTTATCCTTGAGGCATGAGTCAGGGAAAGTGATAACTTTCACTTTCCTGACTCATATGTGCTGTGTGGTGCACCTGACTGTTAAAACAGTCTTTACTTTCTTTTCTTCTCTTCTTCCATGTCTAGGGGCGTGTACATAGTGCTCACTGTTGGCAGCACTAGCAACTATCCTCGGAGCGCAAGTCAGGAAAGTGATAACTTTCACTTTCCTGACTCAGCAGAGCTCAGCTGACACTACAAATAAGCTTTCTGAGAATTTTTTATAGTGACTTTGTACCATGGGCTATGGAAGAAGTGTTTCTACTTCTTTTCTCTCCCTTAGCAATTTACTGCTGACTCGCTTTCTAGAATTATTTATCATGAAGTCAGACAGATTCTCTGTTGCATTAAAAACAGCCAGCTGCATGTTTCACTTTTTGAGCCTGAAGTTGCAAGCAGCTCTTTACAGGGGACAATCATATACCAAATTCTTTCATAACTGCACCAGGATTATTTTTCATAACACATATGCACATTACTGGGAATATGTGTAGCAAATAATGAAAGCTCTTCATATTTTCTTAAAGTAACCAAGTTATTCTTTTATGTTGGCATAGGCATAGGAGTAAAATGAAAATATCAAGAGGATAGGCAAGACAGCAAAAGATACTATCATGGGTGGCCTTCCTATCATGGTAGAAAGGTTATAAATAGATTTAGAGAAAGAAGAGTTTTGCTACTGCAACAGACCTTAGGAAAATAATAAAATACCATAGCCACCAACAAAAGGGGGAAGCAATCTATCACACTCTATGTATTTCATATAAATTAGGTATTATACGTATGTATGCAACAATAGTACGTTGATTATGTATTTATATTCTGCTAATGGCATTGTTTGTTGTAATTGCAAATGTTTACCATGTCCCCAACAAAACAAAATAAAAAGGATAATTGATTCCAAGATTATTGAGATCAGGGCAATTGATTCCAAGATCATTGAGATGAGGACAGTTGATTCCAAGATCATTGAAACTATTGACACATTTAAATATTTAGGTATTTTTTTGGATTTCTATGTTAATTTTATATTGGGCATTGATAGTTTAGGTAATTGTTTGTCACAAAATAGCTGCTGAAAGTCTGGGGCTAAATTCACAAAAAATCACAAAGGCAATGCAAAATTTGACCTTGCACTTTTGGTTGCTGAGGTATCCAAAATTGCTTTTAACAGTCAGATAGACACTGTGCTATCTGACTATGTATAGGGCTAGTCCAAGGCAGCAGTATCCCCCACCACCAGCTACCACTGTACTGCAACCCCGACATACAGCCAGGAGCATGGGCTCACGAGAATAGCACAGGTGCTATTGCCATTTCACAAAAGCTGCTATAAATGAGCCTATTGGGCATGCAGGTGCTAGGTGGACATTTGCATGCCCATTATGTGTCCATTTGCATATGCTGTGAGGAGTATAGCATGCCCCATCCCCTGCCCTGCGTTAGTGATTGCCGCCTGCTGATCACCAATTGCTGTCCTGGTATCAAGCTTAGCAGTGTCCCTGGTGTCCAGTGGTTCCATCCATGAACCCTGATTGCCAGCCTGATCAAATAAAACCAGTCTCCCTGGTGTCCAGTGGTCCCCACCCCATAATTGCCAGTTGCTAGCCTGATCAAAATGACCACCCTCCTGGTGATAGTGGTTCTTCCCAGTAATCACTGAGCACCAGCCCAATCAAAATAACCAGACTCCCTGGTATCCAGTGGTCCCTCCTTGTTTGCTGATCATCAGCCTGATCAAAAATGACATGTCTCCTTGGTGATAGTGGTTCTCCTCTCCCTGCGATCACCAGTTGTTAGCCCAATCAAAAATAACCAGTCTCCCTGTTGTCCAGTGGCTGCCCCTTTGTTCAGAAATGGCCAGCCTGATATATACTAAACCTTGTCCCTGGTGTCTAGTGGCCCCCTCTCTGATTGCTGACCTTATATGTCATATAGAGTGCTCCTGGTGGTCTAGGTGTTCCCCTCACTGATCGCTGGTCCAATACAAAAAGATATTCCCTGGTGATGGTCTCTCTTCCACCTGATCAAATACCCAAAGTATAAAATGTTGTCCCTCATGTCCAGTGGTTCCTTCCCTGTCCAATCACCTACTTGATGTGTACAACAATTGTCTGTAGTGCCCAGTGTAACCTCCCTTCCCTATCCCTGCTTAGTAATACAAACATGCCCCTGGTGGTCTAGCGGCCCCCCTCCCTACCTCGATCCCTGTATAGTGAATGTAAACTGTTCCCTTGTGGTCTAGTGGACACCCACCCCAGTAGGCAGTTAGCTCCACCACCCTGTTCCTTTCCAGTGCCATCCAGAGCCAGTGACCAGCACATCCCTTGTCTTTCCACCATGGCCTACCACTGACTGAGCTGTCACTGAGCACATACTGTATACAGTACGAGTTGACTGATTGACAGTTCACTGACTCACTGAGCTGTCACTCAGTGAGGGTGTGCTGTATACAGTACACACTCAGTAACAGCTCAATCAGTGGCCTGTCATGGTGGAGAGAGGAGGGCTATGCCAGTCACCAGCTTGGGGATGGAACAGGGAGAGAAGGTGTTGGGACACTGCTTGCTGATGTGGGGTCCACTAGACCACAATGGAGCAGTTTCGTTCACTATACAGTGGAACAGGGATAGGGAGGGAGTCCACTAGATAGTCAGGGACATGTCTGTATTTTTAATACAAACGATAAGGAAGGGAGTTACACTGATCACCAGGGACAACTTTATATATTTCAGGTGGTTGGTCAGGTGGGGGAGGGACCACTAGCAACCAGGGATGTGACAATGGTATTCAGTTCTGTGACTGGGACAGTGATCGGCAGGGTAGGGGACTACTAGACCAGCAGGGAATATCTGTATTCTTATCAGGCCAGTGATTTGCAAGGGGACCACTAGATCATCATGGAATATCTTTATTTGTATTGGGCCTGCTATCAGTGAGGGGGGTCACTAGACACCAGGGACAAGCTTTGGTATATATTGAGCTAGCTATCAGCAATCATTAGGGGGACCATTACCAACAGGAAGACATATTATTTTTGACCATGCTGGTGATCAGGGAGCTGCAGTACCTTCACCAACCACTAGGGCTGTGGGGATTAAAGCAAGGTCTCAGTTGGTGGTTTTTCTCAATGCAAGGGGACCCACAAAGGCCCTTGCATGGAGCAAATGCTTTGTGAATGGGACAGCCCACTTTCAGGTCCTCTCCCTCATTTGCATTCTGGCCCCTTCACACTTTAACCTGGCACAAACCCACTTTCTGCACACAAATGGTGCTTTTGTGAATACCACTTCAGCGCAAAACCTGGTCTGTACTGGGGCAAAGTTCTGCAAATTTGGCCCTGATCTCTCACTTGTTAACTATGGTTTATACATACATAGTCTAGCTTGTGAGACAGATTAGAAAAGAGTGAACATTCTATTTAATGCTGTCAAATATTTTATTTGTAATGTGGAGAGGAGAATCCATCATTGTGAACTTTATGCTCACAGTGAGTGATTCTATTTGAAGTTATAGTTCAGTTTTTGTCTCTTATTACTTTTTGTAAAATTCAAGTGTGATATAATGTCACTGAGAGAGCATTTTCAAACTTTTAATAGTGTTTACAGTATAAGATTTAATGTTCTATCAGTCCTCTGTGACTGTTCTTAGCCCCAGGAGGACAGTGAGATCAGCAAATAAAAATCAAGGCTTATATGATATCTAACGTGCAACAGGCTAATGAATCTCCCACTGTTGCAGTAATGCTCTAATGTCAGCTACATGATTCTGGGATTTGTAGTTACAGAAGATATCAGCCTAGAAGTAAGCAAACTTAGTCTGACACACTCTTTTATATTACAGTAAACAGTGGGTAATCCAAAATGTTTTGCACACAAAGTGCACATTAGACCAGCCCCACACTTGGGTGTGGGTCCTTGATGCTGACTGTTCCCTTAACAGGAGAATAAATTAAATTTGTAAGACTGGGGTAAATGATTAATAATCACTGATGAGCAATTTTTAATATGCTCAGCCAGTTGATATTCGCCGTAATAACCTGCAGGGTATTACAACAAATATGCGCTAAGTCACTCAAAATCTCCTGCTCACTTATTGGCTGTCATTCTTAATGTGGGTGGACTAAAGGGTTTTACAGACATGGCGGCTCCTCATGGCTCGCTTTCTCTTTTAGTGAAGAGATGCCACTAAAACAATATTCCTGACTCCGTGCTCTTAAAGACGCTTCCTAAAAGTGTAATGAGTACTACATAATCCATGCTAATTTTTTTTTTCAAATAATAACATTACATCTGGTTGATCTTGCTGTGCATTGACTCAGTCACATAGAGGGAGCATGAAGGGGACCGTGGGTCACTTCACCTAGTGCTACTGAAGGCGATCACCTCTACTTGCAGTAAGTTAAAAAAATCAGTACCCCCTCAAAAAGCCTGAACTTTATAGAGAGGAGATAATGAAATTGTGACTGCAGAGAGACAAAGAAAATGTGTGTGTGTGTCTATATGACAGGCGAGCTGGCAAAATTGCTCACCAGCAAATAAAAAAAATAAAAGATGGGAACGTGTGTAACAAACTCGAATTTAATGCACACCCTTGATATGGGATGCTTTGATAACCGGCTTCTCGCTTGGGGTTAATGTAGCATCTCACATCTCGGTGTGTACTAAATCTTTGAATTACACTCTTTCCCATCCTTGTTTCTCTATATAATAGATCTCCTTTTGTGATCTAAAATATTATCCAGGCAATCTATATGAATATTCAGTCTCTCAAAAGCAAGGGTCTCTGTAAATGTATTAATCCTCAAAATCTCGAACAGGTCAAGTGCAGGAGAATTCCAGTTACCTACATTAATCTTTTTGTTGCCATACCTCCTAAAATTACAACCTTTTAGATATACAGATAATGATGTACTGTATTTGAAAAATTGTTAAACATGAGCATTAGAGGATCAAATGGTAATGTTATTGACATTTATTTTCAAATTCTTTATGGGTAGCAGTCCATCAATTTGGATTCAGCAAAGCTTTGGAACTGAATACCTTGCTATAGTCTTTGTTTGAGGGATCCAACTTAATTTATTGTTCGTAAACCATTTTGAAGAAAAACAAAATCATGCTGGAGGGTCGCTCTGCATGTCATCAGTGGAGGGACATGAATAAAAGAGGCAGTGTCATCAGCATACATATGCAGGTCAATGACACTGACCTGTAAAGGTAAGTCATTAATAAAAACTAAGAATAGAAGGGTGTTGTGTACAGATCTTTTCATCTTTTCCTATTTCCAGTGAGTTGAATCATCTGCAGTGTTTTAAAAATTTGGTTTTGTGATTATTGACTATTTGCTTTACTTATATAGGAATCAGACTTTTATGAATTGTTGTGTGCACCACATGTACTGATGATCCCACTTCCTATACTTATAAGTGATTGCCTTTGTGTCTGGGTAATAGCAAAACTGAAATGTATTGCTTTATCTCTCTGGAAATGTATCTGTACTGGTAATGAGTTGCACCATCCGTTGAAGAAGCAGTTCACCCATGCTGCAGTGACAAACATGTTGCTGATGTAGAATACAGCACAGGCAACATGTAGCCTGGCAATACAGTCTCCTGAGAGTTACAGTGCCAAGGTGCCCTCCTGGGAAACAGTCAGCTTTGTGGGGGCTTTGGCCCCTCACCCCACAAAACTAAATATAAGGTCCTCAGTGGGCAGGCATGACCTAGAGTGGACAGAAATCATATGGGGCTAAAAGGCAACATTAGTGAGAGGCGATTTAAAATCAAGATTGCCCCGCCACTGTCACCCTTGTTGTGGAGCCCTATTTGTGGTGTCAAAATGTAATCAGCAACTTGATGGGATACATGAAGAAGTCACAGTGCACTGTGCAATGTTAAGGCACTTAGCCTCCATGCTGTAAGACTTCCTGCCCAACTTGACTTAGGATTTGTTTTTCTAATAAAGGTTATCTACTATGATCCAGATTACATGGTCTGCCTGCCTTCCTTTCTTTCTTTCTTTCTTTCTTTCTTTCTTTCTTTCTTTCTTTCTTTCTTCTTCTTTCTTTCTTTCTTTCTTTCTTTTCTTTCTTTCTTTCTTTTCTCTTCTTTCTTTTCTTTCTTTCTTTCTTTCTTTCTTTCTTTTCTTTCTCTCTACTTTCTCCCTTCCTTCCTTCCTTCCTTCCTTCTCTCTCTCCGTTCCTTTCCTTTCATGTAGTGTCTCATTTCTGAGCAGTTTCACTGGCAACACCTGTGGGACAGAATTTGGTATTTTTACTTTCCAGTTATGTACTCCCCTTGCCTGGTTTGGTGACTGAGTGAAACTGCTTAGACCATTTTGTGGCAGGCACAGTTAAGGAACTTAATCTCATGGTGATTATGAAATAACATATGTGGATCTGCAAAAAGCCTTTGCTAAATTTGAAATACTAATATTTGATGGAGTATTTGTTAATGGACCAAAAGAATTCCTCACACTGTATATTTCTTCAGCAAAAATATATTTCAGACACACATAGCTCATAATTCATATATTTTTAATTCACTTGGATGTTTGTAAACATAGGTTTCTAACTGTTTTCATGATTAATTATTCAAGTCATTAAAGATGGTCACCCTTGCAATACTTGAAAATCTCTTCTGGTAAAGATAGATTTAGTCCATTCCTACTGACTTTATACTGTGGATTTATTATGGTGGTGCTCACATATTCCCAGTGGTAAGCAGCACCACAATACAGCAATATGTCTTTTCTTTATTGCTGGGCATTGCAAATGAGCAAGAATGTTTAAAAACTTCAAAACCACTTAGTTCAGGAATGAAAGAAAATGAAAAGAAGATACGGCACATTGATGTTTTTGTCAGAAATATATTATTGCTTAGAACATAATGACAACTAACAAATACTGCTGCTTAAAATATGTAGGCATTTAAAGTAAACTGTTTGATTGGATATGAAGACTAGATTTAGAATAGGAAGCCAAGAGTACTTGTAAGAACAGTCACTTTAGAACTGGGGATGGTACTGAGATGTAACCTGTTGAGGTCAGTACTTGGGCCTTTCACTGCTATTCACATGTACAAATGATCATGATCAGGAGACCATATACAGTCTTATTAATTTTGCTAATGATAGAGAACCTGGAAGGGGTGGATTGAAAGTAAAGGCACAGGGAGACAAGTTATAAGGGTTTTGATATGCTCTCCAACTGAGCTGGTATATGGTTGATTGAATAGACTATAAATAAATGTGTATCTGATAGAAACATAGAAACATAGAATTTGTCAGCAGAAAGAATAATTTGGCCTATCCAGTCTGAACAGATGGTCCCTACTTAGTCTGTCTCCACAGACCCTAACAGGTATCTTGTGACCCTCCTCTTCCCTTCCTATGAAAATATTACCCTGTGTCCAGGGCTACAGGTAAGAAGACTACAAAGAAAAAAAGAAAAGTGAAGAGCACCAGGACTTGTATGGTGCTAAACAAATATTGAATGAAAAGAAGCAAGAATGCAAGCACCCATACAGCACAATAAAAACAGCTATAGGCGGAAATGTGAATCCAAATTTAATATGCAGACCAGCACAGTACAAAAACAAAGGCTTGAATAAGTACTTAACATTTCACCTGGCGCATTGCCAGGCTTCCTCAGATGAGAGTACCAACCTGTTTTACTCACCTCATTTTAGGAAATACTCTTCAGAAGATTTTTCAATGAGTACCAATACTCACCCAACATTTGTAAATGCTCCACACTCCAAAGATTAGTGCTTCATAACATAACTGGTGATTCAAAAGGAGCATTTTTCCCTAGCTTTATAGCACTTGTATCATCCTAGTTTTGTTTTACTCACTGTATTTAAAACTGGTGAGTAAATTACTTCTACCTTCCAACATTATCTGCAGCATTGTTGGCACCTCCCTTATCATTATTATCTAGAAAAACTACACTGTTTTTTAAAATGTACTCCTCACGCCACTCCATCCAGTCATTTGTACACATTTGAATCTAGTTTTACTCATCTTACTTTCAAAATGAGGAGTACAGTACTCATCCTAAATAAATCTTATCTGGAGCCCTGCCTGTTTCTTTCCCATGCATTCATAAAGCCCCTACTGTTTTCTCCTTCCTCACTTCTGCTAGCAGTCTGTTGCAGTCCTCTGCCACTCTTTCAGTGAAGTAGTTCTTCCTCACATCCATCTTATACTCCCCTCCAGCTTCATCACATGCCCTTGGTCCTGGTGCTCTTTTATATTTAAATGCGACTCACCTCCTGCAGTTTGTTCACCCCTGTGACGTATATGTCAGTCTCTATCATGTCCACCTCTTTTCTCTCTTACAGGGTAACATGACAAGATCTCTCAGTCTCTCTTCATTGGGCTTTTGATACAATCCCTGCACCATTTTATTGCCTTCTTCTGTACTGTCTCCATCCTGTCTATGTCCTTTCTGAGGTGTGGGCTCCAGAACTGTGCACAATATGCCAAGTGGAGCCTGACAAACAAGCACCAGAGTGCCAACACTACTTCCTACCTCCTGCTGGAGATGACTTTCCCTATGCAACCCAACATCCCACTGGCCCAATCTACTGCTTCATCACACTGCCCTACCACTTTGAGGTCACCAGATATGATAACCCCAATGTATCTGTCCTGCTTAATGACCGCTGGTACCTTTCCCATCCTTTAGGGCTCCTATGCCCTAGGCAAATTATTTTGCACTTTTTGGCATTCAGCCCCAACTCCCATGCTCTTGACCACTCCTCAATTAACTGAGGTCCCCAGATTCAAATATACAGTTGCAGTTGCACCTGTATATTAGGTCGAAAGCACTTTAATATCAAAATGTGACTTTTGCACCTGAATATTTCTACTCTGTAGTCAGTTTACTTGAAGTTTGGCAGACTCTGAGTTGGTGCAAGGAATGGTGGATTATATAACTTTGTGGAAATTGGTTCATGGGGGGTTATAGTGGTGCAAAACATTTAATTGGACAAAATTAAGACCTTTCTTTGCTCGCCTATAACTACAAAATTAGGAGGATTTCAAACCTAAAAGTTGCATGTGTAATAGTGTTTGTCCCATGTTGTATGTGTTTGCTTTTGCTTTTAAATCTTGAACTTGCCTCTGTTTTTGAGAAATTTAAGAAAACACACACATACTCAGATTAAAATTGAACATTCTACAGATAACTGATTTTTATGACAGTATTTGTAAATGAAGTCTTCTGCTGTACATTTGTGCATGTCTGAGGGGCAGGACAAAAAACATCACCAGGAGGTGGTGACTGATACTTTAAATATCATCTGTTTGTGGTTTCTAATGCATTTAGTCAGTGTGGGTGTGGCTACACATCAGAGCATGTCTCTGTCACCACTGAATGTGGCTCTCAAATGTGTTTAATGATGGCTATTTGCTGCATCCAGTCAAGCATCTCTTTTCTGGACACTGGCATGCCCTTTCATTGCTTCCTTGCTAATTTAAATAATGTACTGACACTGGGGTGCCCAGTTCCTGGTGCCAGCTATGTAAATAGAGTATTGAACACTAAGGTGACCACCTCAGTGATGATTAAGCTGCCCACATCTGTGTTTAATTCCCCACCCGACTCCATCTTCTACATGAACAATACAGCAGTGGGTGCCCAACTCTGGTACCATCTCAGACCATCAACCCTCCCCAAACAATGCATGACACTGGGATGCCCCTGTACAACAAACATCTGTCAGTAACCCAGCCCCATTGATCTCCATCTCTGAAACTTACTTCGTATCTTTAGCACCCATGCAAACAGAAGGGAAGGATGTCTGCCTGCCCTTGACTTTCAGCCAGTTTGCAGTCTATCACTCAGTTGGTGTTACAGGGCATGCAAAAGGTGGTGACTTCATCTTGCCTTGGTGGCGGTCATGGTAATGTACCCACCTGAGAGGAGAGCCTCATGGTGAATTCTGTCCACACCACCCATGCTGGCATCCACAGGTGACCCAAGTCCTTTCCCAAACCTGGGTTACTGCCATGCTACCAGTACCAGTATGTATCCTCCCAACTAACCCACTTTAAACTCCCTCCAGGAATCTACAGTCCTTTCCTCCTGACACAGCTGATCAGTGTTTTCATTATTTTACTGACCCATTATCCACTTTATGTCTTCAGATCAAATAGAATGATGAATTGGGTACAAAAGGACACCAATCTTAGCATTTGTGGACACTGACTATTTGTATTAGATTTGTATTAGATAACTTTATTTTATGTTTAGAGTACCGTGTGTGTCCCTGTTACTTACTAAAGAGCTACAGATCCTTTTGTGACCCTGTTGCTATTCTTATTTTATAGGAATGACTGAATGTTCCCTCATGGTGTCAGCCTCCATCCCAGTATCCTCAGGACCCAAATAAGAAATCTTTATTATTGGTACTGTATCTATGCTAGGATGGTATGGTGTAATGGTACAACTACAAGTATTAAGGCACTGTTGTCTTTCATTTATTTGGTTGATGATGCAGAGATATAAATATTTCTTCTATTCTGTTTAATTCATGTAACCTGTGTGAATGAGGATACAAATCCGCTAACAAAAAGAAGGGAAGTCATTGCAAAAAAAAAAGGTAAATGCAGACATTTGCATTGTAGAACACAAAGGAACAAAGTTTAAAAAAAATAGGGTTTTGGGTCTCTGCAGTCCTGGGGAACCAGTGGTGTGGTGTTCCTTGAGGTTGTCAACCTAATGCTCACCCCTCCCTGAGTAAATGACCTGGACAGTACCACAGCACTTTGCGGTCTAAATTACCTCTTTGATAGGATGAAGAAAGCTATGACTGATTATGTTGACAACATATGGCAAGCCATACTTCTTTACCTCTGAAGAGTATAAAGGCACTGACTTGGAGCTGTAGCTTGTGCTTCAGATAGGAAGCTATGGGTTAGGGGAGGGTGGGTGTTAGAGTTGACAATAGCAAGGAACACCCTACCACTGATCTGGCAAGGCTCTGGAGACCTAAATCCCTAATTTCTTGTAATTTCCCTACTTTGCACATTTTATGCTTCAACCCTGATGCCTGCAATAGCAGTTTTTGCAATGAATTGATACTATAGATCTGTATATCTTATAGAAACATAGAAACACAGAATTTGATAGCAGATAAGGACCGTTTGGCCCACGAGTCTGCCAATTTCCCTACCTAATGGATAAGCTGCAGATCCTAGTTAACCAACAGCCTACTTCCTCCTACTCCCAACTAGAATTGCATTATGTCTGTCCCATGCATTCTTAAATTCTCCCACTGGTTTTGACTCTATGGTCTCCTCAGGAAGGCTGTTTCCACATTTACAACCTTTATGTAATGAAATACTTCCTCCATTACCTCTGAGCTGTCCGCCTCTATCTTCAAATTGTGCCCCTTGTTCTTGCTCATCTCTTTTTGAAAGGTGCTACCCTCTTGGACTTTGTAGATTCCCTTGAGGTATTTGAAAGTCGCCCCTCTCCCTCCTTTCCTCGAGGCTATACATCTTAAGCTCCTTTTGTCTTTCTTCTTATGTCTTCTGGTGCAGACCCTGCACCATTCTGGTTGTCCTCCTCTGGACAGCCTCCACCCTGTCTGTGTCTTTGCAGAGATGGGTCTCAGAACTGTACACAGTACTCCAGATGTGGTCTTACCAACTGTCTGTACAGAAGGCCAACACCTTTCAGTTTTCTACTGGTGATTCCTCTCCTATGCATCCCAGTATCCTCCCAACACTCCTTATTGCCTTCTCACATTGCTGGCCTACCTTAGGTCATCTGATATGACTACCCCAGGTCCCTTCCCATTTTGTTGTTGTCAGTATCTCACCCATTGTGTACTCTTGCCCTGGGTTTTGTTTCCCAGGCATTACTTTTCACCCTTTGTGTTGAGTCAAGGGGATGCCGATAAAGGAGGGACTTGTCTCCACCCCTGGGGACCAGGAGGATTGCAGGAAAAGACCAACTGGCAAAGTGCAGACCAGGAAAACAGAATCCCAAGGGAACACAAGCAGGGAAATGGAACCATAGGGAAAGGTGGAAGGTAGTCCTGCTAAATGCCAGGAGCTTGGGCAATAAAATGCCTGAGCTCCAGGCGATGTTAACTGAGGGAGCAGTGGATGTGGCAGCGGTCACTGAGACTTGAGCCACTGCAAGACATGACTGGGACCTGAACCTGGAGGGTTACACTATGTTCAGGAAGGACAGGGGAGGGAAGGGAGGAGGGTAGCAATGATAGTAAAAAACTGCATTGGCATAGGGGAGTAGAGGAGGCGGAGGGAACCGGGAGGTGATTTGGGTCACCTTGATAACAAGGGGAAAGAGTAAAAATAGGAGTGGTGTATAGACCCCTGCCCTGGCGGATGAGCTGGAGGACAGTCTGGTGGCAGATGTTAGGAGACACTGCAGACTGGGCAGAGGAAAGGTGGTGGTGTTAGGGGACTTAAACATGCCAGGAACAGACTGGGAGACTATGACATCCTCTGTGACCAGGGAACAGAGGTTGTTGGATGTCTTTCAAGATGCATTCCTAACTCAGCAGGTGAGGGAACCAACCAGGAGGCACGGGTACTGGATGTGGTCCTGGCAGACAGTGACCAGATTGGGGCCTGGAGGTAAGGGACCCATTGGCGGGAGTGACCATGCCACGGTCTGGTCTGCCTGGATCTAGGAGGGTAGAAGGTCGCACAAAGACGGAAGTAACCGACTTCAGGGGTGGATTTTAAGGAAATGGGAAGGATCCTTAGGAGCATTTGGATGGGATTGGGCCAGACATGGACGCTGATAGTAGGTGGAAATCATCAGGAGAGGGGTGCAGGATGCTACCAGCACCTGTGCAAGAGTAAGACGAAAATGCGGTAGGGCCCAAAAACTCTGTTGGTGGACCAGGGAGGTCCAGGAGGTGTCGGGAAAGAAAGCAGTCTATAAGAAATTCAAGTGCTCAAGGAGTGAAAGGATCGAGGGAGTATGAGCTGATGGCTAGAAGGGCCACTAGAGGTGGAGGTGGCTAAGGCAAGGAAGGAGCAGAACCTGGCCAGGGAAATTAGAGAGGGAAAAGGGTTCTTAGATACATTGGGGAAAGACGAAGGGTGAAGGGGCAGATTAGCAGGATTAAATCAGGGAAGAGATGGGCACAAGACCCAGAGGAGCAGGCTGAGGTACTAAATGAGTACTTCACCTCAGTTTTCACCAGGGAAATGGGGATGCTGCATCTACATTGGAGGAGACAGAGATAATGAGGAGGGGGTCCCTTACCAATCGGCAGGTCTGGGGAGGGGGCATCACTGGCAGGTGGGGAGGGCTAAGCAGGGAGAAGAGGTACTGGAAGTGAAATCACAGCAGAGAGGGAGGGAAGCCTCAGCTCCTTAAGATGAAGAAAAGCACCGGGGCCGGATAAATTACATCCTAGGTGCTGAAGGAACTTGCAGATGTCCTGGCGAAACCCCTGGCAGAGCTTTTCACCATCTCTCTGAGGACAGGTGTGGGTGCCCCAAGACTGGAAGGTGGCGATGTAGTGCCTATCCACAAGGGGGGATCAAGGGAGGTGGTAGGAACTACAGGCCTGTCAGCCTGACATCAGTGGTGGGCAAGGTGATGGAGGGCATTGTCAAGGAGGCTGGGGGGACCTGGATAAGTCAGGGTGCCTGGACGATAGACAGCATGGATTCATCCCGGGAAATCGTGTCAGACAAACCTGGTGGAGTTCTATGACTGGGTGACAAGTGCCTTGGACCTGGGTAGACCAGTGGATGTCCTCTTTCTAGACTTCAGCAAGGCATTTGACTCTGTTCCTCATGTGGGCCTGTTGGATAAACTAGAAGAAATGGGGGTGGAAACCAGATGATCCGATGGATAAGCAATTGGCTCAGGACGGACCCAGAGGGTCGTAGGTTGGTGGGATAGTCTCTTCCCAAGGAGGGTCATTAGTGGGGTCCCACAGGGATCAGTCCTTGGGCCCTTCTGTTCAATGCCTATGTATCTGACATAAGACAGGAATCAGGAGTGAGATGAGTCTCTTTGCAGATGACTCGAAACTGGGGCGGTGGTGGATGGGGAGGAGGGAGGGTGGCCCTGCAGGGGACCTGGAGGCTCTGGAAAGATGGTCTAGAAAGTGGAAGCTGAGGTTTAATGCAGGGAATGCAAGGTACTCCACCTGGGGCCAGAAACCCAGGCCAAGTGTACACCCTGGGGGAATACTACAAGTCTCAATGGCTGAGAGGGACCTGGGGTGGTGGTGGATGTCAAGATGAACAACTCTGAGACTTGTAGGAGGGCAGCAGCCAAGGCCAACAGGATGCTGGGATGCATCAGCTAGGGGATCACCTCAGAAGGAGGAAGTGATACTCCTCTGTATAACTGCTTGGTGAGGCGCACCTGGGTACTGCGTGCAGTTTTGGAGGCCACTTAAAGAGGGACATTAACTCCTGGAGAGGGTCCAGAGGAGGCAACCAAAATGATTTGGGGCTTGGGGACAGGACCTATGAGGAGAGGCTCGAAGAGCTAAATATGTACACTTTGGAAGAGAGAAGGACCGGGGGACATGATAGAGGTCTTCAGGTACAAGAACAGGGTAAATAGGGGAGGAACAGTGAGGGTGCTTCAAAGGAAGGAGGAGGGGCCACTAGAGGGCATGGGTGGAAGCTTGAGGGGAAGATTCAGGGGAGAAAGGAGGAGGGCTACTCTGAGAGGGTGGTAGAGCCATGGAATGCACTACCTAGGGGCTGGTGGAGGCAGAGACAGTGGAGGGGTTCAAGGGGTGGGACAGGTACAGGGGAAGGGTTCAGGAAGCAAAATCCAATGCAGCAAGAATATCCGGAACTGGGAGGGGAGAAGCCAGAGGCTGCTTAGGGGATAAAGGTCAGCACCCAGGGTGGGGCTGACCAAATGAGCAGACACGAAAGACCATTAGGCCTATTCGCTGGCATTTTAGTAATGTTAGTATGTTAGAATCTAAGCCACCATACATTTGACCATTCCGCCAACCTTGCCAAGTCCCTTTTCATCCTTTCCACCCCACCTTGCATATCAACCCTGTTGCAGATCTTTGTGTCATCTGCAAAGAGACATACCTTCCTCCAGTCCTCCACAATGTCACTTATAAAGACATTAAAAGGACCGGCCTCAGTACTGAACCCTCGGTACCCACTAGTAACCCTCCTTTCTTCAGTTTGGACTCCATTTACTATTACCCACTGTGTCCTGTTGTCCAGCCAGTGTTTTACCCAGACTACCACCCTGGGACCCACTCCCAGGCTGACTAATTTGTTTATTAACCTTTTATGCGGACTGTGTCAAATGCCTTGATAAAGTCTAGGTAGGTCATGTCCACAGCCCCTCCCTGGTATACTACTTTATCACCCAGTCAAAGAAATCAATTAGATTTATTTGACATTACCTCCTGCTGTGAATCCATGATGTCTTGGGTCCCAGCAACACTGTCCTCTCGTACTCAACAGTTCATTCCTTCAGAAGTGATTCCATCATTTTCCCTACCTCTGAGGTCAAACTGACAGGTCTGTAGTTTCCTGCCTCTGTCTTGCTCCCCTCTTATGAAGAGGAATCACTTCCACCCTTCTCCAGTCCTCAGGTACCACACCATCCTCCCATGATTTATTAAAAAGGGTAGTCAGTGGTGTTACTAGTCTTCCTGTAGTTCTTTAGAATTCTGGGGTGAATCCCATCAGGACCCATTGCTTTATCCAGCTTCAGTTTTAAGAGTTCTTTCAGAACACATTCTTTTGTGAAAGGCCTAATATCAATGCCCTATCCAGAGTGCTTCTATTGACTGGATTAGGTTTCTCACCCCTTTTCCATTGTGAATAATGAGCAGAAATATTCATTCAGTATCCCTGCTTTTCACTGTCGCTTCTGCCAAACCACCTTCCTCTTTATTCAGCCTCAGTATCCCTGCCTTCATCTTTTTGGAGCTTCCTAATGTACCTACAAAAGGTTTTATCCCCTGCTTAACCAAGTTGACTATCTTTTCCTCAATTTGGGCCTTTGCAATTCTGACTACTGCTCCTGCTTCCTTCTGCTTTACCTGGTACAGTTCTCTGTCCTGCTCCTTTGTGTTTCCTTATACTTCCTGAATGCTATATTTTCTCCTTTACCTTCTCTGCCACTTCTTTTAAGAACCATAGTGTTTTTTCTTTCAGTTTGATTTGTTAATTTGCTTTACATAAAGGCTTGTTGCCTCTGGGATGACAGTTTTGATGTTTCCCATTGTTGTTTCACCCCACCTTCTTGCCTGTTTGCTAGTGCTTTTCTGAGGCACTCTCCATTTTGACAAAATCAGCCCTCCTGAAGTCCAGTATCTTCACTTTGTGTGGCTTGACTCTACAGCTAAGTATATTGTGAACCACACCGTTTGGTGGTTGTTTGTTCCCAGATGGCTACCCACTTGAAGATCAGAGATCCTCTCTCTTTCCCATTTGAGAGTACCAGATCTAAGATTGCTCCTCCAGAGTGGGTTACAAAACTAGCTGTCTGAGGCATGCCCCTGTAGGATATTGAGAATGGCCCTGCTCTTGGATGTGGCTTCAGTAAAGGTGCTCTAGTTAACATCTGGCATATTCAAGTCCACCATCAGCAATATCTCACCTTTTTCTGCCATCCCAAGGATGTATTCTACCATTTCCTTGACCATTTCCTCCCCTGAGAAGGTGCTCTGTATACAACCCCAGTGTGGACTGTGGAGCCATTTCCAGTCTCCAGGGTGACCCACAGTGCCTCCTCTCCTCCCTCCCTTCCCTGTTTACCCTTTAGTTCTGTTGCTTTGATCCCTTCCCTTACATAGACAGCTCCTCCTTGTCTTCTTCCCTCCCTGTCCCTTCTGTAGATTGTCCATCCTTGTATGTTGACATCCCAGTCATGGTTCTCTGTGTACCATGTTTCTGTGACTGCCACGATATCCAGGCATCCCTCTTCCATCAAGGCTACCATTTCGGGAGCTTTTTACCTAGACTACGGGCATTGGTGCTCATTACCCTCCTTTTTTCTGGCTTTATTTCTTTTGCCCCATCCCTGTCCTTACTGCCTTGTCTTTTCTCCATTTATCCCTGCCCTTATCCCTATCAACTGCTCTATCTTGGTAACCAATAACTTAGGGTCTGATCCACAATGGATATACAGCTGCTCGGCATGTTGATGTCTGTGGAGAGCCACAGAATGCCCCTATGTGATGGTTGCTGAACTTTGGGCACCCAATGGAATCCACAGCTGTGTGCCCACTTTGCATCAGATCCTCATCAATGCATCCATCCCTACATCAGTCCAGGTCAGGGGCAGGCAACAGGAAAGACATTAACCTGATCTTTAGCACTACCAGGGCTTAGAATGAGGTCAGTGAAAGGGCATGTGATACATGACCCTAGGGGTGCTGTAGTGCCTATGGGCCCTCTCTGCATGGCCTTCACAGTGCAACTGGAGCCTGAACAGCCCATACTCCACCAGCCCCCAGCTCCAGGTATTATGGGGATGGGGTCACCAGCAGTGGCTGGTTCCAGCTACACTGTTTTGACTTGCTGGTAGTGGATAAAAGCCCATGGAAGATCAACATGGCTGCCTTATCCTGTGGATCCCAGTGCTGCAAGGAACGGGATCTACTGTGTGGCCAACCAGCCATCCAAATGAATTCCCAGGAATCCAGGTTGGGGCTATATACCAGCAGGGGTGGTGGTTGAGTTTGCATCACACCCATCCCCATGCAGTTCCAGGGTGATGGGCAGCATGTCGGATATGCTCATTTCTAGCATATCCCCACCACATTTTTAAATTAGGCCTTTAATCACTGTATTTTTACTGTAACTTAGTTATTGCTTTTTAACTTACCCAGATGTAGCTAAAGCAGGTAATTTGACCTAGCCTACCTTCCTGGCAAACCTGTTAAATCAATTTTAACATACATCACATTGGTTAAATATAATTAGATACAGTACTGCCCTTTGGCATGGGGCTGAATAACAGAAATAATCTTTTGTAAGAGCATCACATTCCTGGTGGACGACTTTGTATATATTATCAGTGAAGAGAAGCAGTCTAAAAACAACAACTGGAGCTTAAGTGTACATACTGTGGCTGGGACAGAGGAGCACAAGCCTAAGTAAGGTACTGTATGTAGTTTTCCACACCTAATTTTGAAAAAGACACCATTTCACAAGAGACCGTACAAAGAAGGACAAATAGACTCATCCTAGCTCTGAAGTGCATGTGTTAAGAGGACAGGTTAAAGGTGCATTTCAGGCTGGAATACAAAACAGAAAGATGAGTTTTTAATGACGCTATCAAATCTGGAGAGGTATTGACAAGGTCACAACAGAAGTTTATCATATCTGGAGAGGTACTGACAAGGTCACAACAGATTATTATTTTACACTTAGCATTTAGAACATGAAAAGGAGGCACAAATGGAAGGCAAGAAAATCTGGTTCAGAAGAGAGGTCAGGCAGAACTCTACCAAACTGCAAATAATAAATATGTGAAACATTTTACCTTGTGATAGCATAGCAGCAAAATGTTTTAAGTTACTGTATAGAATTTTAAAACAACTGATGCTGACTTTGGAGGTAATGTATACTTACAAAGAATATACCTTAATGATCTGAAATACAAGTATATTTTTATATACGGATCAGTGGACTGCAGCTAATCAATTGACTTTGACAAGCCAATATGTATCCTTCCATTTCTTCTTCTCCTGTCATTAGTGGTAGCAGCAGCAAGTATAGTCACTGTCTGCAAACAGATCAGATTTGCATTTTGGTTATGGGTTTGTAGAAGGACCACAAAACCTACTGGAAATGCTGAACAAAATATACAGTACTAATGTGCAACTGACACATAACTCAGACCTAGGTCCATAGTGTCAGAATGCCTCCAGTATCCTTTAGGCCACTAGACCTTGTATATTTGCATATGTGTTACTATTGATACTGTATGCTTACTGCAGTAATATAATAATTCAGGATTTTCTGTGCAAGATTTACAGAATTGTCAACATTTTGTCAGTAGTGTGGAAGGTGTAAGTCTATTGTCATTCTGGCTGCTATGTTAAGACCAACTATAAAAGGGTCTGAGAAATGGAGTTTTCTGATTGACTTCAAACATTCTAACAGCCTTATGTTAATCTTTAATTAACGTACAGTACATGTAGATCTTAGCCATATGCTGAACGAGGTTCAACACTGTTTAAAAGCATTTTTTATTATAACAGCAATAAAATTACTCCAAGGGATTATATTATTGTCAGTTAATCACCCTCTAGGGGCATGTGGCACTTGGCTACACCTCATGCCACAGTACACCCTAGCAGGTGATTAACAGACCATTAACATAACCCTTGGTCATGCCTTATTGCTTAAAAAGCTATTCTGTAGGATCAAGAAAGAACATTAGCATTTCATGCATCAAATTAGGTTGGTCAAGGCAACTAGATGGATGTTTACCTTTCATACAACAGATATCTTGTATTATGTTATACTTTCTAGAAGTCATTCATGAATATTTAGTCAAATGCAGTATTTGCAGAGAAGATGCCCCTAGCAGGATGATTCATAAATTGCAGCAATTGATTTAAAATACAGTATATAGGTGGTCACTGTAGCCAATAGAAAATAAGTTACACCATGAAAATTGAGACCATGCAAGGATGGATCAAGCCCACGAGCAAGAGTATGGACCTACCTACATTAAATTTGTGAAGAATTTCTCCAGCATGGCCAAAACCTCTGTCCCATCTAACCAGAAAGAAAATTCTAGAAAATATTTAGTGGATGGAAACCTGTGATACCACATTCTGCAAGCTGATGGAGGCATTGTGTTGGGCATCTGTACTTGCCAGCCTGGGCTATGCTCACAGGTTCATTGTGCATGTAGATGCATCTGATCCTGGGCTAGGCACTGTTTTGAGCCAGGTTACACACTCAGGAGAGGAGCACCCAGTCATGTATCTGAGCAGGAAGCTGCTGTCCATAAAAGAGTGCTATGCCATGATCAAGAAGGAGTATGTAGGGATTGTCCGGCTTTGCAGAAGCTGCAACATTACCTGTATGGAAGCGAAGTTAACCCTGGTTACTGGTGGAGCCTAGTAATGTGAATGGGCTGTCCAGACATAGTTAGTGCCTTGTTTTCTTAGTAGGGAAACACTGGAGAAACAATGTGGGGTTCACCCACACAGGGAAATGAGGGCATATCAGTGGAAGACAGCCAGCTTACAGGAAGAAACAACATTTAGTGGGGGCTAAAGATTTTTTCTCTGATGGGGAGAGGTAACAAATGCTGTGTATACCTGTCAATGTATTTCTTATTGTGTTTAGTGAACCCTTTCTGCATGAGTATCAGTTAGAATGTAGCAGCTAAAGGGACAAGGCTGGCATTTCTGTGTTGGGGTGGGTAAAGCCAAGATTCTTATCAGAACAGACCCTCTGGCTCAGATGGAAATATAATGTTATCCATTTTATGGCATGTCTTTGATGTCAGGAAGCAACTAGAAAACCAAACATTCCTGTTGGGCTCAGGCGAGGTGGACATTAGTCTGTTTACAGACTAGAGAGTCCTGAAGGAGTTCAGAAATCTGAAAGTGAATAGGCAATGGGGCCAGATGGGGTCCATCCAAGGATACTAAAGGGACTCAGGAGGTGCTGACTGCATCTCTGATAGTTCTGTTCAACCTGTCACTAGAGATGGAGAGGTTCTGGAGGACTGGAGGAGGACAGATGTAGTCCCCTTCATAAAGTGGTAGTAGGAGAGCTGGCAACTACAGGCCAGTCAGTCTGACTTCTGTGTTGGGGAAATTAATAGATTCATTACTGAAGAAAAGGATAGTGGAATATCTTGAATCCAGTGGCTTACGGGACATGAGACAGCATGGATACATGAGGGGAGATCTTGTCAAATTAATCTAATAGATTTCTTGAATGGGTGACCAGGGAATTAGATCAGGCGGAGTGGTGGATGTGGCTTACCTGGATTATAGCAAGGCCTTTGACTCTGTCCTACATAGGAGATTAGTAAGTAAGCTTGGTAGCCTAGGAATGTGACCAAAGGTGGTAAACTTGGTAAAAATTGACTAAGGGATAGAAGACAGAGGATGGTGGTAAACAGAGTTCACTCCAAAAATAGAGAGGGTGACCAGTGGGGTACCTCAGGGATCTGTACTGGGACCAGTCCTCTTTAATGTCTTTATTAGTGACATTGTAGAGAAGCTGGACGGAAAGGTCTGCCTGTTCACAGATGACACTAAAGTCTGCAACAGAGTAGGCACTCGGGGAGGGGTGGAAAATGAGAGGTGATCTGAAAAGGAAAGAGGCGTGGTCAAGGGTATGGAAACTGGGCTTCACTGCAGACAAGTGAAAATCATGCACTTGGGGTACTGATGCCTAAGGGCAGTACAAAATGGGAGAAGAGGTACTGACAGCCATCAGATAGGAAAGAGACCTTCAAGTTATCATATCTGATGAGTGAAAGGTGACTATGCAGTGTAACAAGGCAGGAGAGTTAGTGGGATGCTGGGGTGCATGGGAAAGGATCACCAGCAAAAAGAGGAGGTGGGTTGCCTCTATATAGATCACTAGTGAGTCCTCACATGGAGTACTATGTCCAGTTCTGGAGACCTTATCTCTGGAAGGACATAGAAAGAGTGGACGTGGTCCAGAAGAGGGCAATTAAAATGGTGCAGGGTCTGCATCAAAAGCCCTATGAGGAAAGACTGAAGGACCTTAATATGTATATGCTGGAGGAATGAAGCATGAGAGGGATATGATGGAAACTTTCAAATATCTCACGGTATAAATAAGGCTCAAGAGGAAGCATCTATCAGAAAAATATGCTCATGGAAAGGGGCAATGCTATGAAGTTGAGGAGGTAGACTCAGGGAGATGTGAGTACTTCTTTTTTTTGTTGTGACTCTATTTTCACCCCAATCCCTGAAATCTCTCAGGCTTCTCAATTCACTGGCAACTTCTACCACCCACTGTGATCTGGCTCCTCAATTGCATTACTTTCTCCTTGCTGAACCTCCTGCCAGGCAGTCCACTAGCTCCCTGAGTCTGTGAGGGAGACTGAAGGGTGAGACAGAGATCCAGTGTTGGGCATGTGGCAGCAGAGCCATTGCCTATCAGGGCTAGAGGGCTCTTTCCCTTTTGTGTTTTGCTCCACCCTCCTCCCTCCCATGGAGCTCAAATGTGCAATGATGGCTCAGTGTCTGCTGAGCTCTGCCCCAGTGCCACATGAAAGTGTCCTTTAGGCTATCCTCAGCTGCTGCCAGGGGTTGTGCTTGAGTGACGTGTTGTCCTACACCCTCCCAGGAAGGAAGAGCTGTCCATCAGATGCTTGATTCCTTCCCTGCCCCTGCCACCTCCTCGATGACTCAGGCTGATTCCTGAACCCACGTCACCAGTGTGGTGTGAGGTGAGGCATCTAGTACCTTAAGCCTCAGTGCCACTGGGGCACCAGGAAGTACTTCTTTATGGAGAGGGTGGTGGACACCTGGAACAGCCTTCAAGTGGAGGTGGTGGGGGCAACAATTGCAATGGGGTTCAAGAAAGCATGGGATAGGCATGAAGGAACCTTAGTGATAACACTAGGGTGGGGTGGAATAGACCAGTTATCAAGTAGCATCTGCAATGGTACAGTAGGCAGAAAAATGGGCAGACTAGGTGGACCAAATGGTCCTCATCTCCTGTCAAATTCTATGTTTCTATGTTTTGGGACAAGAAACAGATGTCTTTGTATATACAAAGCGTGAGGTCAAGATCAAACCAGATTGTTTTTTATGAGGATCCAGCTCAAGACATATAGAAAGCTGAACCTACGATGTCAGACTGACTTATGGAATGATGTGTCATAAAGGGTGCAACTGTAGGGTCTTATGGTCAGGCAGAGCCCGAAAAAATAGTCAGGTTTGGGACTATGAACAAGCTACTATCTAAGGGTTTAAGTCTGTCCTGATAGACAAAGAATTCTTGTGGTAGGCCATTCTACCTTGCTAGAGAGAGAGAGAGTGATAGAGAGAAAGAGAGAGAGAGAGAGGAGAGAGAGAGGTGTGTGTGTGTGTGTGTGTGTCTGTGTGTGCAACCTACAGTTCAAACAATGTCTTTTCATTTCTGTAGACTTCTTGTGCTCTATTATATGTGTGTATAGTATCCTGTATTATCCAGTAAATACCTGAAAGTATTAAAATATTATATATATATATATATATATATATATATATATATATACATTATACAATATTATATATATATCAAACAGTGTGGTTCACGTTAAACTCAGCTACAGAGTCAAGCCATACAAAAGTGAGGGTACTGGACTTTTGGAGGGCTGACTTTCAAGATGGGAGAGTGCCTCAGAAAAGCACTAGCAAACAGGCTAGGAGGTGTGGAGCAACAATGGGAATCATCAAAACTGCATCATAGAGGCAACAAGCCTTTGTGTGAAGCAAATAAACAAATCAAAATGAAAGAAAAAGCCACTTATGGTTCTCAAAAGAGGTGGCTGTGAAAGTCAGGAAGAAAAAGACAGCATTCCAGAAGTATAAGGAAATACAGAAGGAGCAGGACAGAGCTGTACCAGTTAATGCAGAAGGAAGCAGAGGGAAGTCAGAATAGCAAAGGCCCAAACTGAGGAAAAGATAGCCCATTCAGTTAAGAAGGGGATAAAACCTTTATAGGTACATCAGCGAGCGTAGAAAAGACAAAGGGAGGGATAGTGAGGCTGAATAAAATTAACTGTGGGTGGGCAGAGTGGACAGTGAAAAATCAGGGATACTGAATGAATATTTCTGCTCAGTATTCACAAAAGAGGAGGGAGAAGTGCCTAATCCATTTAACAGAAGCACTCTTGATAGGGGGTCAATCCCAGTCCTTTCACAGAAGAAAGGGCTCTGCAAGAACTCCTAAAATTGAAGGTGGACAAAGCAATGGGTCCTGATGGAATTCACCCCAGTATTCTAAAGAATTAAGGGAGGAACTAGTGAAACCACTGGCTACTCATTTTAATAAATCATGGGAGGATGGTGTGGTATGCGAGGACTGGAGGAAGGTGGATGTGGTTCCCTTCACAGAAGTGGGACCAAGACAGAGGCAGGAAACTACAGACCTGTCAGTCTGACCTCTGTGGTAGGGAAAGTGATGGAGTCACTCTGAAGGAAAGAACAGTTGAGGACCTAGAGGCCAGTGGGGCACAGGACCCAAGGCAGCATGGGTTCACAGTGGGAAGGTCTTGTCAGATGAATCTAATAGATTTCTTTCACTGGGTGACTAAAGTAGTAGACCAGGAAGGGGCTGTGGACATGGCCTACCTAGACTTTAGCAAGGCATTTGACACAGTTCCACACAAAAGATTAATAGTCAAATTAACCAGCCTGGGAGTGGGTTCCAGGGCAATAGCCTGGGTAAAACATTGGCTGCACAACAGGACACAGAAGGTAATTGTAAATGGAGTCCACTCTGAAGAAAGAGGTGTTACTAGTGGGGTACCACAGGGTTCAGTATTGGGTCCAGTCCTTTTTAATGTCTTCATCAGTGACATTGCAGAGGGACTGGAAGGAAAAGTATGCTTTTTGCAGATGACACAAAGATCTGCAACAGGGTTGATACACAAGGAGGCGTGGAAAGGATGATAAGGGACTTGGCAAGGTTGGAGGAATAGTCAGTAGTATGGCAGCTTGGATTCAATGCAAAGAAGTGCAGAATAATGCACCTGGAAACAAGAACCCAGGGAAGTATACAATGGGGGCAGGTAGTAAACAACCAAAAGGAAAGGGACCTGGGGGTAATCATATCAGATGACCTTAAGGTTAGCAAGCAATGTGAGAAGGCAGTAGGGGGGCTGGAGGTATTCTGGGATGCATAGGGAGAGGCATCACCAGCAGAAAACAGGAAGTTGTTATCCTTCTGTACAGACAGTTGGTGAGACCCCATCTGGAGTACTGCATCCAGTTCTGGAGACTCCATCTCCTCAAGGACATAGACAGGATAGAGGCAGTCCAGAGGAGGGCAACTAAAATGGTGCAGGGTCTGCAAGAGAAGCCGTAAGAGGAGAGACTGAAGGAACTTAATATGTATACCCTTGAGGAAGAAGGAGAATGATAGAAACTTTTAAGTACCTCAGTGGAATCAACAAAGTCCAAGAGGATAGCATCTTTCAGAAAAGAGATGCAAGAACAAGGGACACAATTTAAAGATAGAAGGGGCAGTGCAGGGGCAATGTGAGGAAGTATTATTTCACAGAGAGGGTAGTGGATGCATGGAACAGCCTTCCTGAGGAGGTTGTGGTGTCTAAAACTGTGGGAGAATTCAAGAATGCATGGGACAGACATAAGGCAATCCTTCTGGGGGTAGGAAGAAATAGGCTGTTGGTTAACTAGGATCTGCAGCCTATCCTGTAGGTAGGAAATGGGCAGACTAGATGGACCAAGTGGTCCTCATCTGCCGTCAAAGTCTATGTTTCTATGTTTATACATACAGTATATATTCAAGTCTTGGATTACAACCTTTGAGCTAGAAGCTCATTTGCAAAGGTTCCACAGTCAAGAGGCAATACATAGGTAATTCACCTTCCCCCATCAGCAGCAGTCACGATCCAGCCATAGCACCTCTCACGGTGCAAGGAGCCTGATCCACCCACCCCTAAAGAGATAGATAAGACAACACTTACCCTTACCGGCAGCGGTCACGAATCCAGCCATAGCACCTCTATGGTGCAAGGAGCCTGATCCACCCACTCCCCAAAGAGATAGATAAGGTATGATGCTTGAAAAATTGCCATGATTTCTCTGGGCTGTGTGAATGCTGAACTGGATCATCACTTGCAATTTGCTATTTTCAATTTCAGTGCCTTCTCAGGAGTAGCGCTATTGGCTCCTTGCCTGTGCAGAGCTCCTGATTGGCTGATCTCACTCACCTGAGACAGGAGCACCGAGGCGTGTGGCTTAATGTAAGCCTGCATCCCTGTACTCAGCTTCTAATTTATATGTTTTAATTATCCTGTCCTGCTCGGCCTGTGTAAAGTAACTTACCACCCCCCTGCTGCAGTTTCTCTCCAACTGTATGTGCACTGATTCAGTGCTAGCTCTTGAAACCTCCCTTTATTTTTGTCCCACCCCCAGGCCTCCTTTAAATACACACAGTCTCCACCCACTCCTATCTAATGTTTCAACTTATTGGTTACTTACTGTCAACAACTGCAATTCTTTCATCCCTTTTGTAACTAAGCCTTCTAGCTGCTTTATCTCATTCTGCCTTGCTGAGGCATACCATTTTGGCACTTTATGTTTGCTTATTGCTCACTAGCACATCCTGTCTTGCTAAGGCAGTTGATTTAGGTCAGGTGATATATCTAGTACTTAGTCTGCTCCAGAGAAATAGCTAAGAAATTTGCTTCAAAGCCTCTCTGCCCCTAGTACTACTCTATAGTCAGGTGGACTCTTTTCTTATTAGTCTGACTAGGGCTGTACTTAGGATTACTGCTTCAGGCTCCACTGCCTATAGTAGTATTCTGCAGGATTAAGAAATTCTCCTCCATTGAGAATCCTTCTCTTGCCCACATTGCCCGTTGGGTGATAGTCTCATTATGAGAGCATATTACCTGCTTCTATGCTTATCTCTGCTCATCTTACATGTATTGGACCTGAATGTGAATCAAAAATAACTCCTAGAGCGGAGAATGGCTCTTTTTATATTGTCCTACCAGGACTTTTCCTATCAAGTAGAAGAACTTGTATGTGCTCTAACTTCCCTAGCCCACTGCTGGTCCTTCACCTGCACTGGCATATAGGAACTCTCCTACAGCCTGCCCACAGGGCTACACCACCTTCTGCATACTCCCCTTCTTCCACTGACTCTCTCGGTCAGGGTATTATTGTATGAAGCATCAGGAAAACTGGGAACTAGCCTCAGAACTCCTTATACTGCCGCAGACAAATCATGTAACTGAAAGAAGACCCAGCAACCCACACTTCTCCTAGGACTCTGCAGAAAACTCTTGTTCCTGCTTTTACTATGCTCAGGAAATCTTTTAGCTTAATCCAGGCCTTCTGGCACCCATGGAATTGCCAACAGAGCTACAAAGCCTCAAGGGCTTACATTCGTGAATGTTAATGTATGTAACACCACTCATTTTGTAGATATTTTGTGCTGAACAACTTTTGTGCTCACAGTACCATGCTATCATGTTTTTGTTTTAAAGATACTCACATTGAATATGACTAGTACTGTTACTAAGGCTGAATATATATCCAAATGGGCCAGTGCAGACCTACTATATATATTTGGACCTACAGTGAAAATATTTTTGGATAGTTTCACTGTAGATCCCTAGCAAGCAAAAATACCACTGATATTTCACTAGAAATGTACTCACAGGTACAGTGTATATATATATATATATATATATGTATACATACACATACACTCTCCCTCCCACCCTATCCTTTAAACCTCACTTCATTCCTGGCATTAGCTGTCTTCACAACAACCTCTGTTGTGTATTGCTTACTGCTGCCCTAAAATGAAATCTGTAGGTACCCATTTCAGTAACTCGATCTGTCAACCCTAACTGCCTGTCTACCTGACTGTTTGATTCAATGTATATCAAACAATCAATCAATCAATCAATCAATCAATCAAAATCTTTATTTAACCAGGCGATCACCGTTGAACAAGCTCAGTTTCAAGAGGACCTGGTTTGTTAACAAGGAACAAGAGACAATATACCTGGGATGCAACACACAAGAAAATAGTAATAATACAAATAAAGTGAGATAGAATAATACAGTATATACAAAGTATCAGAACTTAGCATTGACAGTAGTATACGTTTGGAACAGAAGATACAGCTAGTTTTGGGTGGGACACAATTTTTCATAAAAGTAAAGAAAAATACATATCAGGTGCACCAAACACAAATAAAACCTAATATAAAAAAATATAGTGATATGGTAGGAGAATTTAGAGCTGGAACCAGGGTCAAAGGAATGTGGGAGGGACAGATATGGGGTACAAAAGGGGAGAGGAAGAGTCGATTATAGATGTGATCAGTCTTTTAACAGTAGTAATTAGAGTGTACATGGATTTATAGGAGTCACTATTTAGGGTAGACAGGCACAGGACTCCTTATTATGATGTAGATATAGAGTTTTAAAATCTGCTAGGCAGGTGGGGTGAGTTAATTTCAAAGTTTTTGCAGCTTGTTCCACAGTTGAGGGAGCACAAAGCTGATGGCTGCTCTGCCAATGTAAGATTTTGCTTTGTAAACATAAAGGTAGATATATGAGGTGCTTCTCAGGGCATACTTCCCAGAGTGCACAAAGGTAAACAGACAGAGATATACTGGGGCTGTTTATTTGAGATAGCTTTGTATGTCCAAACCGCAACATTTTTTGCTGTCTGTGTAAGGATGACCATCCCACTGCCATGTACAATGCACAGTGGTGAGTTGAGTATGGAAGACCTGTGATAAATCTTATGGCTCTGTGATAAAGCGTATCGTGTTTGGCTAGGGTACCTGCAGGTCCCTGACTATATAGAAAGTCTGCGTAATCCAGTAGGGAAAGAAAGGTAGTTTGAACTGGTTTCAGTTTAGCCTTCTTGTGAGGAGATTATTAATACTAAAGAACAGACCAAGTCTTTGTCTAAGTTTCTTTGCCAGTTCTTCTAAGTGATCTGTGAAATTAAGTCTATGGTCTGACCAGACTCAGGTACTTGAACTTTGGTACTTAGTCCAACTGCTTACCTAGAATGGTAGTGATCTGCTGGAGTGTCCCAGCAATTGCAGGATTTTTGCATTTTGAAGGGGTGAGAGGAACATTGCTTTGTTTTTTGCATTAAAGAGGAGTTTCTGGTTCATAAGCTGATGTTGCAGCAGAGTAAATTCATTTTGAAGGGCTTTACAGGCTGCTTCAGGTGTGGGTCTACTAGCATAGAGTACCGTATCATCTCGAATAGGTGTATTTCTGTCTTTGATGGGGGCATCTACGTTGTTAATATAAATGGTGAAGTGCAAGGACTAAGAATGAAACTTTGGGTACACCTTTCAAAAGGGGTTTTGGTGGAGAAACTTCACCTTCTGCCGTTACTTGTTGAAGTCATCCTGAGAGGTAGTTGGAGAACCATTTAAGGATAGGGAATGCAAACCAATGTTCCAGAGGGACGACAGAAGCACTCTGTGATCAACGGTATTGAACGCCTTGCTTAGGTCCAAGAAAACAGCACAGACAAAGTTTTTTGTCTAATTCAAGCTGCCAGTCATTTGTCACCTTGGCTAGAGCAGAGATTGTAGTGTGCTGTGCTCTAAAACAGGATTGTAATGGGTTGAGCAATTTTTCTGATTCCAGGTACTTCGAGCTAGGAGTTCACTATTTTCTCCAGCATCTTTGACAGGATTGGAAGTAGGGAGATTGGCCTGTAGTTATTGAGGTCAGTAGGATCTCCTGACTTAAACAAAGGGACCACAACTGCATTTTCCAAATGGGCAATAGGTAACCCTGGGACAAGGATAAGTTGAAGAGATGAGTAATTGGGACTGTGAGGACATGGTAGCCGACCTTTAAGAAGTACAGGTCAATGAGGTCAGCCCCAGCACTTTTCCTAGTGTCCAGCTGAAGGAGAAGATCTTCACTTCTTTCAGGGAAGTAGGCTGCAGAGAGAAGGATGGACTAGCGATGGGTTTTTCTTGTGTATCCAATCTAAGTTGTTGGTGGAGGATATTCACGGAGAGGAGTCAAAGGCTAGCCCTGCAGTGACAAAATGATTATTGAGAGCATTGAGGATAGACGGTCTGTTGGTGATGACAGTATTGTCGATCAATAATTTAGTAGGTAGGAATTTACAGTGGTGTGACCTTCAATGTCTTTGATAGTCCTCCAGAATTTGGAGGTATTTCTTAAGGAGACCTAAGAGACTCCATGCGATGGTCTTGGTGTATGTTGTGGCACTGCAGCTTGTAGAATCTCACCCTGGGATACCTCTTCCATTTTCTTGGCTTATGTTTAGTTATGCATTGGTGTACCTGTGGGTATCTCACAACTGTGGTGTAAGTCACATTTGGAGTACTTAGTTGCATCATGTCACATTGTAGAATAGTGTATGTCGCATTTGCTTGCCGTATTAGTGACTTGCGCCATTTTACTTGGTGCATCTGTGTTGCACTTGTAGGTATTCCTTCTAGAACCGGCCCACAGTGTCCCCACAGCCTGAAAAAACGACAGTGTTTCGTTCATAAAATAGCACTTTGTCAAGGGTTAACCAAATTACAAATGCATGCTGTTTAAATATCTTACAAATGTTATCACATGTGTTCCTCTATGCTAACATTGTCTGCAATGGGGTCTGTAACTCTCTGGGCATGATTTTCTATAGTCTACTAGATCAATGGACAGTGTGCTGATCCACAGCAGTGGCAAACTCTGGTTGCATCAGGAACCCTGTGCCCTATTCTAGAAAATGGGGTCCCTGTGCCAAAGTCCAGAGAGTTGCCACAGTTGAAGGTTACAGCAAACCTTTGGCTCACCTGAAGAATGTGATGAGGGTCCCAAGCCCCCCAGCACAGCGCAATCCTAGTGGATCCACAAAAGTATGGAAATATGTCCATAAGGTCAGGACGGGCAGTGGGACCAATGGGGATGCCATAGTGGGTGACTGGGGAATGGCAGCAGTGGCAGAATACAGAGGTGACCCCTGGCGGAGGTGACATGCCCAGTGGTACAGAGCCGATCAGCCTGGGTACACGGTGTTGGCATGGACAGACCTTGTACCAGACCCTAGGTGGCAACAGCCCTGGCACCTGCTCCAGAGGTGACTCAGTTTTCAACAGTGTGATCAGACATCGCCTGCCTCCATGCAGTGGGCTGTGCACCAAGGGGAATATCATGGTACCCAGGGAATGTTCCTGTCCACTGGCTGCACCACATAAACTGCAGCCAATGCCACCCATCATATGGAGGGAACATGTCACCTGTAGAGTAGGTGCCAGGGCTTTGCCACTTGAGGTCTGGGACAGGGTCTGTTCATGTGAACCTCCATGTGCCTGGGCAGATCATTTCTGTCCCAGTGGGCATAGCATCTGCACCAGGTGCCACCTCTAAATCTTGCCACTGCTACTGTTCCTCTGTCACCCACTATGGCAGCCCCACTGGTCTCTGCCCTGGGCCCTAACCTTTACCGCAGCCCCTCAACTTCCATCTAAGGCAGTGGTTCAGGGCCCTTAGACCAGCTCATGACTGGTCTAAGCTCCAGCCCCTCATGCAATCCACAGTGAGGCTTCCAAAGTCAAAATAAGAGTTGTGCAGCCTCGCTGGCAGCATATCTTCTTGCCCCTCCACACACAAGGCATTCTGCCTTGTGTGTGGAAGTGTATAGAAGATTCCTCACTGTAACACAGAAAATAAAATAAAATGAAGCACTTTATTTCATGAAAACAAGTTGCATGTGGAATTCTTCAAATTCAGCACAGGCCAAAGTGTGACAAAACCAAGTAGTTCTGTGAGTAGCCAGTGCTGGCAGCCTTTTTCAGTTTTAAATGCTTTAAAAACTTCTTGCTCCCTCCCTAAAGATAAGGTTCACGTGATCTTAAGTGTTTCACACTTTCCAGCATTTTGTCAAAGGTATTGTGTAACCAGTAGTAATGGTCCCTTTATACTTGAGTTCTTAAAAGCATATACACAATCAAAACAAGAGCAGGTTATGGGCAGACTAGATGGGCTCGGTCCTAATCTGCCATCAACTTCTATGTTTCTATGTTCTATGTATGCTTCTGTGTTTACACATATCACACCATATATAACACCACACACATAGAAACATAGAAACAAGAGGTTGACAGCAGATAAGGACAATAAGGCCCATCCAGACTGCCTCATAGGACATATAGGCTCATATGTGCTGCTCCAGTCACACATGGTGTTAAAGTGCATCCAAACTCCCTGCTCCATTTAAAAAAACATAACTAACCACACACATATTAATTCATTCCCAATATAACAAGTACATACTGTAGATAAGAAGGCACAAGTTAAACCTTCAAGTTAAAAAGTATAATGTGCCCCTATATGTCAATTGTATTTCAAGAGGTACACCTGTTGTATTAGTAAGAAATTAATTTTAACTGAATAATGGAATTTCTGTTTTATAAAAGTACAGGGTGTTTCCCAATGTAGGTGATCAGTCCATCTCAGTCTATCTTGATGGCTTACTCCAAGGCTGGGCTTTAGCCACATAGTTGGATCACATTCTGTATAAAATAAACATGTAAAAATATATCAGACAATCTATTCTTAGTTAAAAATTTCTGAAAGGCACCAATATTTCTAGCTGAACACAACCATCCAGGACCAAGAGTGGCAGTGACCAAAATCAAAATTCAAAATTAGTACCAGATTGGCTTAAGTCACTATATATATATATATATATATATGTGTGTGTGTGTGTGTGTGTGTGTGGGAGGAATTGTGTTAAATATGGGCCCTAATTCTAGCTTGTCATTCTGGCCTGGTCTGTGGTGACCCCATAGAGAAAATCCTACTGTTCCTCTTTCTCAAAATGTTGTCATAATTCCCACCCTCTGGTGTTTAAAAGGTTTTCAATGCCTTTAAAGGACACTTTATGTAGTCCTTTGTTGCTAACACCCCATATAAAATGCCAGGGCATAACTTAGATCCTGATGTTCAATTACCCTCATGTGCTTCCCTATTTGAACTGGTGTTTAGTCTTGCCTGTATAGAAACATCCACAAGAGCATGTGACCAAATAAATTACCCCTCTGTGGCACATGTAATGAAACCCCTGACTAGACATGATAACCCTGTTTTGGGGTTAATGAAGGTTTTGCTGTTATTGACAGTGGTGCACTATTTGCAATTTCCACTTCTAAAGCATCTTTCTGATCTAGCCAGTAGCCACATTCTCGGTCATTCGACTTGTGTCTGTTGCTGTACAGAATGCCCCACCCAATCTTTTACATTTTTACCCTTCTACGCACAAAACTGGGTCTGACTTAGCCAGATCTGCTAACCCAGGGTCTAGTTCCACTAATGCCAATGTTTTTGATTATATCCAAAATCGTATATGGTTGAGCATTAAAGGTGGTGACAAAATTAATTTCCATGCCCTCATTCTCCCTGGGTTCCTTTTCTACTAATACATCCCTCTGATCTATGCCATCTGCTGCAGTTATGACTGAATCAACTACCCATTTTGAATAACCCCTGTCAGATAATTTTCTCTCAAGATCATTTGCCCTTTCAAAATATCTGTTGCCTCAGCACAATTTCTTTTAATTCTAATAAATTGCCCTTTGATAAGCCTCTTATTGTTTGTGCTGGATGACTACTGCTGGCATGCAATAAAGTAGTGTGGTTGGTTTGTAGTACAAATCAGTTGTGACCCCACCACTGCCATCTTTTGATATAATCAGATCCAAGAAATTAATCTGTGTCTGACTGAAAGAAAGGCAAATCTTAGGTTGGGATTGCTATGTTCAAACAATTTCACAAAATCAAACAGTTCCTGCTCAGTTCCTATCCACATCATGATTACTTCAACAATATATCCTCTCCAGAGGTATAATATGTCTAGATACAAACTGACCTCAGGATTACTACGACCTCCTCCTTCTCCATTTATCTAGTTACAGGTTTGCATAATTGGGGCAAAATTCACCCCCATCGCTGTACCTCTCTTTGCAGGTAAAATTGATCTCGGAAGAAAAAGCTATTACATTTCAATACAAATTCAGACAAACGTGAGGATTTCAGGGATGGATTCTGGTTCTCTCTCTGTCAAGCAAATGGGACATAGTTACCAAGCTCACTTTCATGGGGATGTTGGAATATAAGGATCTACATCCAACATCACTATCAAGGTCTGCTCCTATATGTCCACATTTACCAATACCTTCAATATGTCCCCTATATCCTTTATGTATGAGCACCTCATGGAATAGTTCACTAATAAATGAATCTACAGATATGGCCAATAGCCCCATCAGTGACTCATTACCTGACACGATGGGCCTACCTTGGGGGTTTACAAGACATTTATGAATTTTGGGCAAATAAAAGAAGGGTCAACCAGGTTTTTACCTGTTAAGAATTCAGCAGTTTCTCTCCCTGGATTGGCTTGTACTACATCAGTTACATGGTTACTCTGGTTTGTTTTTACTTGTTAAATAGCCATGGCTAATCCTGTTAAGTATGCTTCATGGAATGTCAAAGGAATTCACTCTCAGACTAAGCATTACCAAACAATTAAAAACTTGGTACAATTACACTGTAATGTTGCATTCCTACAAGAAACCCACCTTCTGGTTTCTAGAGGCAACCTACTTCATAGGTAATCAGTTGGATAGGTCTTTGCTGTGGGTAGAAGCACCAACAGTAAAGAGGTGGCTATTTTAATTTTCAGGAATGTTAGTTGTCAATGTGCTCAGAGTATTATAGATCCTCAGGGTAGATTTATTTTGTTAAAGGCACTCTAGACTGTACAGAGGTGGTATTGGGTAGTGTTTATGGCCCAACACAGACACTCCAGCTTTTTTTTATGGAACTAGCTACTCTTTTAGCCCTGTTTTATCGATTCCTTTAATTATTGGAGGTGATTAGAATATCTCCTTTACACAAGACCTGGATAGGATATGTAAACCTTTGCTGGGCTGTCTCCTGCCCAACGCCCATGTGTGACATGACTGACTCACTGAGGTTATGCGACTTTGAAGGTATTACATTCCCAAGACAGGGACTACATCTTCTACTCCCCGGTGCATGGGTCATCCACATGCATCAACTATATTCTCCTCAGTCAGCATGTTGTAGGCAGGGTGTTGGGTTGCAAGACAGCACCCAAAGTCACATCTGATCGTTCTCTAGTTTGGCTGAAACTTTCTTTACAGTCAAATATGCACAAGGAAACCTCCTGGAAATTGAACAATCAACTTTTAAAAGATGAATACATTATTAATAGAAGAGAGCTGATTAGGGTCTTTACCTCCACAAATGCTGGTTCCATAGAGAAAGGGGATTTAGAATGCAGTGCCTTCAAATGTTTTCTTCCAGGCGAACTTGTTTAGCATCCAGGCAGAAGAAAATTAGGGAGAAAGATGTTACCACTTTGTTAAACTGCATTTGGGAATTAGAACAGTCTTTGAGCCCCAACACTGATGAGGGCCTTCATAAAGAATTGATGTTTCTTTGTGATAGATCCACTGAACTTTTGAGGGAGAAGGCTGCATATTCTCTTTTAAAACCCATTCAAAATATGTAGCCCAGGGGACAAGGCCAGATGTGTTTTGGCCTTACATCTCCAGAAACAGGAAGCATCACATCAAATTCTCTATTAAATCTGGAGTTGATGGTTCCATGAAAACTTTGATTAGAGATATTGCCCAAGAATTTGAATGCTATTACAAAGAGCTTTATGGATCTACAATGAACCCCTTCTTATTCTAGTATTTGTGATTATTTAGCAACCATCCCTTTCCCAACTTTGTCTGCAGCTCAACAGGCTTATTTATTGGAACATCTTTCTTCACAGGAAATTGTGCTGCTATTAATACCTTATCCCTTGACAAAGCTCCAGGGCCTGATGGCTTTACCCCAACTTTTATAAGCTGTTTGTTAATGAACTTGCCCTTTGCTGCACTGGGTCTTCCTTTACTTACATGTCTCTGATATCTCAGACAGTGCCTTCCTTGAAGCCATGATCATCTTAGTTCCCAAGCCTGGTAAGGCTTTGGCTCTGATGTCAGGCTATAGCCTATATCTCTATTAAACTATGATATTAAAATGTTGGTTAAAATGATGGCCTCTAGGATTAGTTCTGTCTAGGCTCACCTTGTCAGTCCTAAGCAAGTTGGTTTTGTGCCAAATCATTCCTCAGCAGATCATCTGCCTAAACTCACTCATATTTTCTCTGCATCCAGGGACTCTAAAATTCCTGCCACCTTGGTTGCCCTGGATGCAGAGAAAGCTTTGACAGGGTTTATTGGAATATTTTGTTTGCTACCCTGGATATATTTGGCTTTCCTCTGCCATTTCTTCACTGGATTTAAATTTTATATTCCTGTCCTAGCCAAGATTTACTGTAATGGATTTTTTTTCTTCGACTTTTCATTATTTTCTGACACTAGGTTGGGGATGTCCTTTATCCTCCATTTTATTTAATTTATATTTAGAACCTTTGATACAGACACTTAAATCAAATCCTGATTTGACAAGCATTACAGTTAACTCCTGGAATCTCCAAATTTCTTTTTACGCAGATGATATGTTGCTACACGTAACTAACCCCAAAGCATTCATAGCAGCTGCATTGATCAATATTCAGAAATATAGTTTATTTTCTAATTATGAACTTCATTTAGATAAGTCTGCACTTATGCCCTGAATTCTGCTGTCCTTAAGTCTTGTATCTTTCATGATCACCTAAGTGGCTTAAATATCTTGGTATTATTCTCCCATATTTTTAAAGTTTATCAGGTATATCATGCTTGGTTTCATTGGCTTAGCTCTTTGATGTGGAGGATCAATTCCTCTGAGTTCCTGCAATCTTTTTATGACATTATATCTAGGCAGCATGTACTCCTCCTTTTTCTAGGGTATTCTCAAGTTATCTGGTGACTCCCACATTGGAATGCAGTGTTCCCACAACATGTTTTAATTAGCTTAAAATTTGGAGAGATCTTTATCTTTATACCTTCCAGGATAAATTATGCCTTATTCAGTTTTTCATTTTGCATAATCTCTATTACACTCCTCCCAAACTGGTTAAAATGGGTAAATTGTTTTCTGCTTTAAGCACATGGTGTGTCCATCTATGGAATACAATTAAAATAGGGCTGACCCCTTCTTGGGATAGAGGGATATTTTACCCTAGAAATTTGTGTAATTGGAGAGTACAAGATGGTGGAGGTGAAGGAGAGAAAATATTTATGTTTTTAATCTCTTTATCAGTCAAGAGATTGATTCTCCATCTTTGGCTTGATCAGTCTTTACTTCCTGATCAGGAGTGGCTGCAGGAACTCTTATTTAGTCTCAGGGTAGAATGAATGATTGCTAGTCTTCGTAATAGTCTTTCAGCCTTCAATAAGAAATGGAGTAAGTTGTATACTCTTCATTTGATTTAAACTTTCTGGGACAGCTACAGTTTTGGATTTAAATTTCTTGTCTGTCACAGTTTGTATTCTTATGGTTATGGTAGTCTGGCTGAACTGTATACTAAGATTCATTGTTATTTCATAGAGTCCTTTATATGTTTCCTGTTACTGGTCCCTATTAACCTGGTCTGCTTTGGGTCCACTTCATCTGGAGGGAGTGTTTAGAGTGCTTTTGTTGGGGGTTCTATGTTTTTTTAAGTATATTAAATTCCATATCCATACTGTACATTTCAATTGTTTTCCTTATCATCTTTACATAATTAGAACATAAACACTTCTTATTCAGTTTATTCCTACTTACCTCCCCAAGTAATACTTGTTCTCTATAGTTTCATCATCATTCACAATCATAATCAAGGTGGAAATATATTTAAAAGTTCTTTCTAACTTGGGTTGTTTTCATGGTCAATTTCCTCTATTTATGCCAATGTCTTCCTATAGAAACATTTCATTAAACATATAATGCCACTTCATTAATATAGAATCAGGTAGGACCTGGCTGTTCCAGTTATTTAACATTACCCTCTTTGGGGCCATTGACCCTAGAAAATTACTCTTTTCTGTTGCTTATTTAGTTGTAACTTTGAGAAATCATTAAGAACCAATGTTTGAAAATTTTCTATTACTGGTAGACCGATTTTTATCTGATATATTTTCTGATATTTGAGTCCACACTTTTCTTATTTTGAGACAGTCCCACATGCAGTGTTTTATATCAACTGTCAAGCCACATTAATGCCAGCAAGTTTCCAAATATGTATTATTGAATTTATGTATTGTAGTTGTAAGATACTGTATAGGTTCTGTTAAGTATTTTGTACTGACTTTATTTATCTTTTTTTGAAATTAAATGGTAGTCTGTTTCTTTATATAAGTTTTTCCATTACTCCTAGGTGTACTTTATACCCAAATCTTTCTCCCATGCATTTATTGTTTAAAATTGTGTAATCCAGATTACTAATAATTATTTTTAGACTTTAGATAAAGGCTTCTTACTTAAATAATTATTGTTGTTCGTTCTCTAATGTTAATGAGAATCCAGTCCTCTCAAATTGTATTTTGATTTATACTGCTTGAATAGTTTGTTTAAACTTTGATAGACTAGACCACTTTTTTAGCTTTTAATTAATTCCATTTTATAAATGAATTGTAATTTGGAAGCTGATTCTGTACTAAAATTAGATTCTAATGTGTAATCCTGGATAAGATGAGTTTTGGATTATTTTGTTATTCTTCTTATTAAATTCCACTATAGGTGCAAAACCTCGATATAATCGTATGCCCAAATTTATCTAAAGCAATTTAATTTGAGGCAATATTCTCTATAATATTGAAGTTTTTTCAAAGTTGTTTCTAAAGAGAATCTGATTTACCTTATTATTACCTTTTTCTTTCTTAATGATCTCTTGCAAAGTTTGAGAGTTTTGATTAGGTTTGCATGCCCAGTTCCACATGTTGACCACTGTTTGTGCCAACATATATATAAATAAATCAGGACAGCTAAGTCCCCACTCTTTAGGGGCTTCCTGATCATTCCCCATGCAATTCAGGGTCCCCTCCACAAGAATTTGTGAACACCCTTCTCATTTCTGTATACCATTTCTTACTGGGTAGCCCATATATTTATAGGTCCATAGATCACTACGAGTTATGAGGCCATTAACCTTTTGAAACTTGCCACCTTAGATCCTCAATGGGTTTATTCAGATCTAACTATGGAATTGCAGTTTCTATTTCCTATGTATCAATCAAGCCTATTGTTAAACATTGCCATATTTTCACTATCGACTACTTTTTTGGTAGAGTGTTCTACAGTGATATAATTCTTTGGGTGTACTAATCATTTTGGTTTTGGGTCTATTGACTTCACCCTTTAGTTTTTGGTTATGGGTTATGGTATTTGTAATGACATCTTCTCTAATCAACCCTATTGTTTCCATTAATGAGGCATTCTGCATAGCATTATATGTGACACATGGGTGGCCTCTAATTACCTATGCTGCATTGAGTATAAGCCAAATTGTTCCAAACTTTGCCCATAGTACATATTTTGCACATTCCTCATTCTTTTGGTAATTCTTCTTTGTACTCCTTCAACCAATTTTTCCACCTATTGATGTAGGTGCACAGATGGGGAAGCAGTAGTCAAGACGGGGCTTGGCTAAGCTTGAGAATAGAGGGACTATTACTTTAGGCTCCTGACTCTTTATGTTTTTAAGAATGCTTCAATAATGCATTGGCATTTCTTAACCATAATCTTGGTGTGGCTGTCAAAGTAAATATATTAGTGACTGTTATTCCCAGATCTTTTCATATACAGTCTCCTGTAGCACAACCTTATTTAGTTTGTTGGAACTTCTAAGGGTATTATGGCCCAGATGCATGGCCTTGTATTTGGTTGCATTAAAAGCTATTTTATTATTGGCCAATAATTCTAACCTGTTTAGATTCTCCTGAAAATCTGTTGCCACTTGAATATTGTTCACAGTACATCCAATTTTGCAGTCATCTGCATATTTTGTCATCCAGGAATTGCTAGAAGTTTGCATGGAAGAAATCAGGATATTAAAAGTGTAAGTCCTAGAACAGAGCCCTGTGGCACCCCCTCGTAAGTAGTAATTACCACTCTTCTATGATATTTGTGTGAAATTTGATATTAATCATTTGTTCTATTAGTATATTGTGGGAGATTGTGTCAATGGCCTTAGAGAATCCAGAAAAAACATATCCACTGGTAGGCCTTTTTCCAGGGTTGCACTTACAGATTTAAAGAAATGAGTAAATTTGTTAGAAACATAGCAAGGTCCATCTGGTCTGCCCATTTTTTCTACCTTTATGAAATGCCATAGGCCTTTACTCTGTTAATGGCCTATCTATTCATACTCATTTGTATTGCTCCATCATGCCTATCCCATATCTGTTTGAAGCCCTGCACTGTATTCATATCCACTACTTCTTGAGGTAGGCAGTTCAATGCATCCACCACCCTTTCTGTGAAAAAGAACTTCCTCACATTACCCCTTAATCAGCCTTCCTCTAATCTCTTGCTGTGCCCTATTGTCCTGCTATTTTCTTATATTGAAACATGTTAGACTCTTTTCACCTTGTTAATGCCCTTAAGGTGTTTGAATGGTTTGATTATATCACCTCTCTTCCTCCTTTTGCTCTAGGGAATACATATTGAGCTCCGTTAATCTGTCCTCATATGTTTCTGATGCAGTCCCTGCACCATTTGGTTGCCCTTCTGGACTGCCTCCATTTTAGTAATGTCATTGTGCAGTGCGGCCTCCAGTACTGCAAGCAGTACTCAGATGGGACCTAACCATTGCCTTGTAAAGAGGGATTATCACCTCCTATTATGACTTGTGATATCCCTTCTAATACATCTCAACATCCCTTTAGCCTTACCCACTGCTTTTGTGGTCTGCTTGGATGATTTCACGTAATTTGTGATGATGATGCCAAAGTCTATTTCTACCCTTGTGATTGCCAGGAATTCATCTCCCAACCTATAGGTAGCTTCAGGGTTTCTCTTCCCTATGTGCATGATCTTGCACTTCCTTGCATTAAACCACAGTTGCCACTTTTCAGACCATTTTGCCAGTTTATCCCAATCTCTTTTCATTTTGCCCACCCCATCTGGATCATCTACTCTGTTGCAAATCTTGGTGTCATCTGCAAAGAGACAAACCCTACCATCCAGTCCATCGGCAATGTCACTGATGAAGATATTGAAGATGATTGGCCCTAGGACTGATCCCTGAGACACCCACTTGTGATGTGCATCTCTTTTGACTGTATACCATTTACCACCCTCTCTGTTTTCTGCCCTCTAACTAGTTTGCCACCCAGTTGACCAACCTCTTACCCACCCTGAGCTTACCCAGCTTATTAATCAATCTTCTCTATGGAACAGTATCCAAAGCTTTACTGAAGTCAAGGTAGGTGACATCAACTGCACCCCTTGGTCCAACACTCTGGTTATCCAGTCAAAAAAATCTATGAGATTAGTTTAACAGGACCTTCCTGTTGTAAACTTATGCTGTCTTTGATCCTGTGCTCTCATGAATCCAGATGTTGCACCATCATTTCCTTAAGAGAGCCTCCATAATCTTGCCCACTACTGAAGAAGACTGACTGGTCTGTAGTTCCTGCATCCTCCCTGTTACCACTCTTGTGGAGCAGGATCACATGACCCTTCTCCAGTCTTCTGGGACCTCTCATGTGCTCAGAGACTCACTAAACATTTCTGATAATAGCTCTGTTAGTGCCACCCTTAGCTCTTTTAGTACCCTGGGATGTATGCCATCAGGTCCCATTGCCTTGTCCACCTTGAGCTTAGCAAGCTCTTGTAGGAACCTTTCTTTGTGAAAGGACTTGTACACACTTCCCTCCCACCTGTGTCCATGGTGCTGATCTATGGGCCCTGCCCTACCTTCTCCTCAGTAAATACTGAGCAAAAGTATCTGTTTAGTGCAGATGCTGTTCCTTGGTCCTCCTCACACACTCCCCTTATCCCTTTGATCTTAGCAATACCTCCAGTGGACAATCTCTTTTCACTAATATATCTATAGAAAGTCTTGTCACCTTCTTTTGCTGTTGGTTCTAGCGCTAGTGTTTCCTTGGTTTGAGCCTTTGCCTGCCTTACTGCCTTTCCTGCTTCACTTAGGAAGTTTGCCATGCCTCCCTATCCTCGTCTCACTGCATTCCTTATATTTTCTAAAAGTCAACCTTTCGGCCCTGATCTTTTCTGCTACTGTTTTTGAGAACCAAAGTGGTTTCTCCTTCTTTTCCTCTTGCTTTTCTCCCTAACACAATGGGATGTTGCTCAAGTATTGCATCCTTAATGCTTGCCTACTTTGCCTGTACCTCCTCACCTGTATTTCTCTTCTTGCCAGGGCTAGCTTAACTCTGTTGGCCATCTTATTAAAGTCAGCTCCTCTGAAGTCCCATATTGTTTCCTTGGAATTGGATGATTTAGTTCTGGTGGCCAGGTCGGCTCCTGTAAAAATGCTTTCAGCTGAGTGTGCTATATCTGGTTAAACAACTAAATAAAAAAAAAAAAATTAAACCATAGCATGAGATGGTCACCGCCCCAAGGTGACCTTCTACCTGGAGATCTGTGATCCTTTCCCCATTAGTCAGTACTAGATCTAGGATAGCCCTGACTGTTGCAGGTTGTTGTACTAGTTGTTTGAGCCTTCCCCTGCAGGCAATCCACTATGTGTCTAGTTCTGGTGGATGTTCCTGCTGGTATTGACCAATCTGTATCTGGCATGTTGAAGGCTCCCATTATCAGAACCTCCCTTTAGCTGTCACATTTTGTATATCTTCTAACAGTAGTATGTCTGTGTCCTCCTCATGGTCTGAGTCCTATAGACAACCCCAGTTCATATGGCTGTCCCATTTCCTGCTTCCAGTGTGACCTACAGTTCTTCTGGCTCCTTATGTGTATTCTGAATTTCTGTAGCTTTGATAATTTCATTGACATAAAGAGCCACTCCCCACTCCTTTTGCACCTCGGTCTCTTATGAGACAGTACATATCCAGGTACTGAAGTCTCCCAAGTGTAGTTACTGGTGAACCATGTCTCACTAATGGCTTCTATGTCCAGTTTAGCCTCTGTCATAGTTGCCTCCAGGTCTGGGATCATTTCCCAGACTGGGAGCATTGTGTACATGATTACCCATTGGCCAGATTTCAGTGCGTTAGTTGTTGGGTGGGTCCAGCATTTCCCCAGCGCATCATATGGGCAGTTGGATCTTTTACCTACCTGGTGATGCAAATGAACTACAAACATGCTGAACTCCTGTTTGAGCACTAGCTGAGGAGACAGGGTGTTCTTATTCGATGTGTCGGGTACTGCATCCCTCTCCCCATTTGCTAGTTTAAATATTCTACAAAGACATCAAACTTCTGCCCCAATGCACTGATTCCTTCCTTAGTCAGATGCAGTCCATCAAATTTAAGAACTTTCACTCCCAAACTGTTGCCAGTTACATACTAATTTGTGTCCTTTTTCCTGGCCCCAGTCCTTGATCCACATGTTTAACCTCCTATCTCCCCTTCTCTGACCTTCCATCCATCTGTCCCCTCTTGAGACCAGCAGTATCTCAGAGAAGGAGATGCCAGACTAAATGGATGACAGTTTGTCTCCAGCCTGGTCAGGTGTTCCTTGGTCTCCACAACTGACTGGCTGGCAAGACTGCTAATCCCTATGTGTACCAGGATGAGATGTTTTCTCCTGCTTCCTGCATGATTTTAGCAATATGTTCAGTGTCTCTCCATGTTGGTATACCTGGGAGACACCTGACCATTACCCCCAGCTGGAGTGTAGGTATCAACATCCCGAATCATGGAGTCTCCTATGATTAAAAGTGTTTGGGATTTCCTTTTTCTTTTTGTTTTGGTCCCCATTTTGGGTGAGTTTTGTAGCCCTAGCTCCTGTGCTGCAATGTTCTGCTCTTGATCTTCCTGGGAAAAAAATATGCTGGGTTGGGTCAGTGGTTTGTTATGTGATAAATGAGTCACAATGCGCTGCTGTAATAACCTTCCATAACTTTTCCCTCAAGAAAGGTCAAGCTAATGGGTCTATAGCTTACCACATCCTTCCTGTTTCCACTATATGTATTGGGGTCAAGATGCTTCATTCAACTCAGGGATAGTTGTACCTCTTTAAGTGATGCATTAAATAATATTGTTAGTGGTTCTAGTAAATCATCAGAGACCTCCTTTAAGAACTTTGGGTGTATACCGTCAGGGCCTGCTGAGCTATTCTGTTTCAAGTTATGGAGTACTTCTTTAACTTCCTGAATGGTAAATGGCCTGCTTTGTTCAGGACTAGTATAATTTATTTCTGGTATGTATTCTGTAGGCTTAAATACACTTAAAAATATTTATTAAATTCAGTGGCAATCTCAGTTTCATCACTTACAATTCCATTAGCTGTGTCTAGAGGTCCAACCCCATTATGGCTACCCCTTAGGCCTACATAATTATAACATTTTTTTGTTGTTGTCTTTAGTGTGAGTAGCTAACTGTAACTCTAGATTTTGTTTTGTATTTCGTTTAGTTGTTTTGACCTTATTCACCATTTTTATAAGAATTCCAGTTTGTATTAGTAGGTTACCTTTTGTAATTTACATACGCCTGCTTTTTTCTGTTTATGGCTTTTTAATATTTTTATTCCACCAAATAGGAACTCTATGTTCATTTTGTATTTAGTTCTTATTGAAACCCAGTTATCAATACAGCAATTTATTTTTGTGAAATATTGTCCCATATACAGTTCAAGCTTTTGTTGCTTAAGTCTGATTCCCAATCCCATAGCTTAAGATAATGTTTGGTTCCACCGTAATCGGCCTTGAAAAATGTTTTGCTTTTATAACACTCTCTGAGTGTGTATTATTGATGCATAAGCTAAGTCTAACTATCTTGTGATCACAATCGCCTAGTGGTTCTATCATTGTGGTTGTAGTTATGCCCTCCTCAATGTTGGTGAGTACAAGGTCTAGAATGTTTCTCTCTGGTACTTTCGCTAACTGTTCTAGGAAATGATGTAATATTATTTCAACAAATTTATTTTCCACAGTACTGACACCCTATAAAGTGGACCAGTTTATTGTAGCGAAATTAAAGTCACCCATAAGAATATAATCTGACATTGCTTTACATTATCTATAGCTGACAAAAATGATTATTTTTCTCCATATCCAAGTCTGTGGCCTGATATACCAGTCCTACCAACAAGTTTTTTGAGGGTAATATTATACGGGCCCATATAATTTCAACATCAGTGTCAGTGTCTACTAGGGACCTACCATACATGATTTATATTTATCTGATATATATATATATATATATATATATATATATATGGCTACACCTCCATCTATTTTGTGTAAATGATTTTGGATATTTTGGTGTAACCAGGTATGCCCATATTCTAGTCGTCATCCTGGAACTAGGTTTCCTTACCCCACAAACTGATATATCCTGGGTAATAGGTATGTACTTAGGCACATCAGTTTTATTGGACAAACTACAAGCATTGTCCAATAGGTTTTGTAGCTCCTTGGGACAATTTTTGTTATTTATATCCATTCAGACTTCTATAGTTACCACTGCCATTTTGGTTTGAATGTTCATATTTATTAATCTGTGTTTATTACATTCCTGTGCTAATATTAATCTGTGTGTATTACATTCATGTGTTAAGAGAAGCTAAGAGATCTTGCCTCTCCCCTTATTATTCAATTTAAATATTTTGGAATGAAAGATGTGATGTGATTGCCAAGGAATGTACTGCCTCTCCTGCTTAAATGGATTCTATCTGGATAGTTCCTCGTGGTTATTGAATTCTTCCCAGTGTGTAATATAACTGATTTCCTGTTTTAAACTCCATTTCCCTATCCACTCATTTATGCTTTTTATTTTATTGTGCTGGTATTCTGTTGCTTTAGGGATGGGTAGGATCTCTGGCATGGCCATGTCACATCCTAGATCTACAAGTTTGTTTGTCAGAGATACAAAGTCCTGTTTGAGTTTTGCAACTGGGTCATGTAATACAGTATATTATTAGCACTGATGTGAAAATTACCAGTGGTCTATCATCCATATTTTTAAGAATGGCATTAGACATTCTTGTGATCTGCTACTCAAGGTTCTACTAAAACTGAATAAGGTTATATTAACTTTATTTGATTGCAGACAACCCTGTCCAGATGTTTAACAAGTAAGTCCCCCAATACTAGTATTTCTTTTGGTTTTGTAGGGTTACTTGGTACTTGGGTCATATGAATGGCTGGTACAGGGTTTAGAGTAGATATTCATGGTGGCATGTCTACAGAACAATCCTGTGTTATAGTGAGAGGTGTGGTATTAATGACATTAGTCTGATCACTAAATATTGCTTCTGTTTACCTAGGATGTACTGGCTTCCATGCAGTTGGTTTATTATTCACTATAAGTGATAGTAGAGGTATCTCTGTGATGCTGAAAGCAAATAAACTGATTCATCAGTTGGTGGGCTAATTGGTTCAAAGCAATTCTGCAGTGGAAGTGAAAACATATGTGCCTTTGTGCCCTTCTTTGCTACTTTAGCACTTTGGACCATATACCATTCTTCGTCAGACCCTTCCACTACTTCTCTATCCAGAGATCATTTTTTTACTCCAGCTGTTTGTTTTGTGATTGGAGTGGCAACAAACCCTGAGGTACTTGGTTCAGAGTGGTTTATGTCATTTATATGCATGGTTGAATTTGTATTATTATTTATCATATTAACTGGTGTCTTATTATGTGGTGTGCTACCTATATCAACTTGTAGACTTGCTGCCAGTTCCTTTGACTAGCCTCAAGAGACATCATTCTAGAGATAAACAAAGCTAATTTATTTGATTAGGTCTTCATTTTGATTGCATTTTTCACATTTAAATATATTCTTGGGAATAGCTTTCATTATTTTATATATATGGGGAAACACATTTAATTTTGACATCCCCTCCAAAGTCATCAGTGTTTCTGCCAAAAAACAAACAAACAAACAAAAAATACTCAGCCCTCTGGAGAAATATTTAGAAAGCACAGTTACCACTTTTATTATGAGGTGTTTGGCAAATGAAGACCACATCCCCGTGCTTCAACCCAAAATCTGAGTCTTCCTCAGGAGCATATCTGGATACCAAACAGACAAAAGATGCAGTTTATTAAAAACATTTAAGTGGTATACCACCTGAGTGTCAAGAGCAGTCACATAAATACAAAAAAAAAAAAACACACACACAAAATGCACACAGTAAAACATTCTCATGGAAGTCCACATTGAGCAACATCCTAAATTGTAAATGCTAGTATCCTATTCAAGATTTTAGCTTAAAGTAATACATAAGGTATGTTTTACATTTAAGGGATGCTCGTTGATTGAATGTATCCTTAGCTTGGAACTTAATGGAGACAACAGATATTAAACATACGTCTATATTTTATACTTTACACAAAATCATATGGAAAGAAACTCTCAAACGCAAAAAATCACAACCTGTCAATCAAAGTGAATTAATATGTGGGAGGTCAACAATAGTCATGGGAGGTTAAACTATTTTTTGTTTACAATAATGCTTTACAATTGAGTAATTATTATTTTCATTCTCCTTGTATTATAAGTCATTATTTAGAATTTTTATGTCAAATCTATCATTTTCGTAGAATGAGAAACAAAAAAGCAAAATTGAGAACATGGTGAAGTTTAATATTGTTAGATTTTTAAGATTAGTTCAGACATATCTAGTAAAATATCATACAGTCACTAGAGATATGGGAAAATACATTAATAAATTTACTATAAACAAGCAGTAGAGAGGAACATAGGCAGGAAAGATGCACCCAGGTAGTTAAGAGTATTCAGTATGGGGGACTTTTTCATAAAAATCAGAACTCTTCGTTTGCTAACACAGGAAATCACAGATAATTGGGGTGAAGCTCAGGATTACAAATTTCATAAATCTGGAACATGAATAAAATCACACAGAGCAGGGTCAAGAAACAATTTACATACAGCTTCGAGATCAAGGATAAAGTCCTCAATTTTTAAAATAATTATGTAATAAACCCAGCCAAGCACAGTAGTGCTGAACATAATCCATCCATAGTGGGCATACAGAAATCATCCTGGAAGAGAATTAATGCAATGCAATTAAGTAAAACAACTGGGCAAAATGTCTCTCAGCTTTGTCATTACTTCTTCACATGTGTTGAAAATATGTTGCATTCCCTGGACAACACTTTGAGCTTGGCTGGGTATAGAACAGATAATTTAATTTGACTGTCCCATAGTTTCTTTTTTATGTCATATTTCTTCCATTCCTGGATTATTTCTTAAGGAAAATCACAAAACACTGAGACATTAGCGCTATTAATATTTATCCATTTTTTACTATATTGCCACCATTAAGCGCTCTTTATCCTCTGACTTGTAGAATTTACAGATGATAGATATTGATTAGCCTTGATTCCAGTCAGCATTTGGCCTAAATGTTCTATGTACAGTATTCTGTCTATTTCTAGATTTACATCATTAGGGTTCATGTCCAAAAATTTGCCATCACCAGTTTCATTGTTTTCCTTCAAGGGACACTCGTATCCATAACTCTGGGATGCCCATTATCCTGACATTCTTCCTGTGTGCCATGCCTCAAAATCTATCAGTTTTTTCTTAAATCTTTATTGCTTGTCTTTAAGTGTTGTCTTTGCCTTTCAAAAGGTAAGATTCTTTGCTCCATATTTGAAATTTGTTCTTGTGCTACTCCCACTTCATTTGTTAACCATTTATTTTGTTCAGGCACTGTTTGTAATATTTGGTGTACACCATCCACGTTCTCATCTATTAACAGAATTCTTTAATTTCTCTTCTATTTGGTTCAATCACTGCAATATTAAGTTTGTCCATTCTGGAGTGTGATTGTCTCCCTTACCTTCCTTGACCTTTCTTTTGTAGTTCAAAATTGTTTTCCTCCATATAGTCATTTTTTTTCTTTTGTTCTGTATGTAACTGTCTTCAGACCCCTCAGTATCTGATTCATTTCCTTCTGGGTATTTTTCTTTTCATTTTTTCCTCTCTGGCCCTGTATTATTTATTTTAAATTATTGTAAGAGATTAGAGCATTAAAACAGTCTGACACACCTGAGGACCCTGGTTCTTCAGTAGTGTTCAGATGCAAGCTGTCATTCTGTTGTTGGGCGATGTTCCTTGTCTGTTGTTTGTGATAGCAGTATTCAGCAAGACATCTCCTGGGCATTTCTCTGCAGAATTCCTATCAGCAGTTCTTACTCCTTGGCCATGGTCCAGTAAGGCATCACCGCAGGGCTTTCCAGTTGCTGTGTTTCTGTCTGCCCTCTTTTGCCCTGATCCCGTCTGGCAAGACATCGCCTGGGGCTTCCCAGCTGCAGTGATATTATCAGCTTCTCTTATATCCTGATCATGGTCCAGCAAGGCATCATCTGGGGCTTCCCAGCTAAGGTACTTTTGTTGAATTCTCCTGTTTCCTGAAAACTGTTCAGTGAGGCACCGCCAGGTGTTTCCCAGCTGATCTGCTTTTGTTGTCTCTCTTGTTATCTGGATGTGGTCTGGGATGTATCACCTAGGGATCCTTATTTATGGTACTCTTACCAATTTTTTTCCTGGTCCCGATCTGGTGAATTTTAGTGCTGCCTGCTGGGGTTCTCTTTAAAAATGGTTGTCGTGGGTCTGGCATCCATCTTATCAAATTGTTGTTCTGGGGAGAAAGGTAGAAAGGGTCTATTGATGCTTTGTGTGGGCTTCTTGGGCATATTACCGATGAGAGCTTTTAAGCATGTTTGCATATATAGCTCTTTTATTGACTTGGCTTAGCTTTCCCTGCTGAATGTGTTTTCAGAGCCTTAGCAGGTTTCTTTGGCATCATGCCCAGACCAAACAACTGAAAAATGCTGCTTGCTTTGTTTAAGTTTTCTTCTTGTTCTTGCCAGAAAGTTCCATTGTCTCCCATACATGAAACCTTTAGCTCTAGCAAGCTGTGTCATCCTGTGGAAATTGGGAATAAGCTTCTATGCCATGGGAGAGTCACAAACAAGCTACTACTCATAGCTTCTGTTTGTCACCATTAGCCATTAGCTCCACCTCCCTCCTGTTATGACAGCTGTCAGGGGTTCTATGTTTTGTTGATGTGTATGTTGTATGTATGTTGACTGTTTATTGTTGTGACTTTAATAAATATATTGAATTTTATAAAACAGAAAAAAAATAATTTAAAGTTTTACTTGGCAGTCCATTGTCTGCTTTAACTAATGCCAAAAATACTGAATTCATTTTTAAAATCCATCGTGGAGTATTTTTCAATTTTTCATAGTAAATTTCATTGTTTAGCTGCTGATGTACTTCATTTTCATAATACACTGTATTTAAACACCATGCTTGAACCCTCCCATGTCCATTGGTTTATAATTATCATGCAGTTCTCACCCAAGTTTTCAAAGCTGCCATTTCCTTTTAATCAGGTGAAGACACATGGGACAGGCATATCCTGGCTTCAACATGTACTGTAAGGACAGGCCAAATAAAAGAGATGGGGTAGCCATATATATTGGCAGAGAATATTATATTTGAAAAATATTGAGTTATCAACTTGGCAGGACAACACAAGCAGCTCACCTGAGTAGCTGAGGAAGCCAAATCTCAGCCTGATAACTTTCGGGAGGCAGCCCCCAGCTAGGCACTCGGGACAATCAGCAAACTGAAGCAACACAAAGCAGCTCACCTGAGTAGCTGAGGAAGCCAAATCTCCAGCCTGATAACTTTCGAGGCAGCTCCCCTACCCCAAGCTAGGCACTCGGGACAATCAAGCGACTGAAGCAACACAAGCAGCTCACCTGAGTAGCTGAGGAAGCCAAATCTCCAGCCTGATAACTTTCGAGGCAGCTCCCCCAAGCTAGGCACTCGGGACAATCAAGCAACTGAAGCAACACAAGCAGCTCACCTGAGTAGCTGAGGAAGCCAAATCTCCAGCCTGATAACTTTCAAGGTAAAGAGGCTCTCTCTTCATCTGGACACCTGCAGAGGGTGCTACCTGATGAACACTTATATTTTATGAACTTTGTACCTGTTCACCACTGGGTGGGCTTGTTATTTTGCTCTCTTTGTGCTAGTAATGCTGAAGTGTAAAGCTAGGGACTCACTGGTTTTCTAGAGTTGCCTTGCTGATTTCATCTTAAAAGCCAGATATACCAAGCAGCTAATATAGATCAGACTTGTTTAATATGGTAGTATTTGGAGCTAATTGCTGATTACATTTTAAAGCCAGATATACCAAGCAGCTGATATAGATCAGACTTGTTTAATATGATGGTATTTGGAGCTAATTGCTGATTAAATTTTAAAGCCAGATATATCAAGCAGCTAATATAGATCAGACTTGTTTAATATGGTGGTATTGAGCGAATTGTGCTTGTAACTGAAGGCATTAGGTTAGCTGGGTCCTAGTGTGACCTCATTTTGGAATAGCCCTGTTTGCTTAGAGTGGAGCCCTTTGTGTAAGTCACAACATATTCTCCCGCTGCATAGTAATGAGAGGCTTTGTTTCTCCACAGCATAGGCAGCTCCACCCCCAAGCTAGGCACTCTGGACAATCAAGCAACTGAAGCAACACAAGCAGCTCACCTGAGTAGCTGAGGAAGCCAAATCTCCAGCCTGATAACTTTCAGGCAGCTCTCCCAAGCTAGGCACTCGGACAATCAAGCAACTGAAGCAACACAAGCAGCTCACCTGAGTAGCTGAGGAAGCCAAATCTCCAGCCTGATAACTTTCGAGGCAGCTCCCCCAAGCTAGGCACTCAGGACAATCAAGCAACTGAAGCAACACAAGCAGCTCACCTGAGTAGCTGAGGAAGCCAAATCTCCAGCCTGATAACTTTCAAGGTAAAGAGAGCCTCTTCTCTTCATCTGGACACCTGCAGAGGGTGCTACCTGATGAACACTTATATTTTATGAACTTTGTTCCTGTTCACCACTGGGTGGGCTTGTTATTTGCCTCTCTTTGTGCTAGTAATGCTGAAGTGTAAAGCTAGGGACTCACTGGTTTTTCTAGAGTTGCCTTGCTGATTTCATCTTAAAGCCAGATATACCAAGCAGCTAATATAGATCAGACTTGTTTAATATGGTGGTATTTGGAGCTAATTGCTGATTACATTTTAAAGCCAGATATATCAAGCAGCTAATATAGATCAGACTTGTTTAATATGGTGGTATTGAGCGAATTGTGCTTGTAACTGAAGGCATTAGGTTAGCTGGGTCCTAGTGTGACCTCATTTTGGAATAGCCCTGTTTGCTTAGAGTGGAGCTCCTTTGTGTAAGTCACAACATATTCTCCCACTGCATAGTAATGAGAGGCTTGTTTTTTCCCACAGCATAGGCAGCTCCACCCCCCAAGCTAGGCACTCGGGACAATCAAGCAACTGAAGCAACACAAGCAGCTCACCTGAGTAGCTGAGGAAGCCAAATCTCCAGCCTGATAACTTTCAAGGTAAAGAGAGCCTTCTTCTTCTGGACGCCTGCAGAGGGTGTTAGCCCGACGGCACTCGCGCCATCTGCCCGCTCGCCCAACCACCTTCCCACCCAGGGGCGGCTGTCAATTTAATGATCCACCCTGTGACATCACATCCGTGTCATCACGCCCTGTTGCCCAGAACCTATCTCCCCATTCTTCCATTTGCAGGTTATACCTGTTGGCCACCAGAGGGACCTATGTCCCTCACTACTTCCTACTCCTACCTGTACAGCACTACTTCCTGGGATCTTACTCACCACAATGTATTGGCTCTGCATCACGCCTGCCTGTGCCTATCCCCACTAGCAGTGCACTTACCCACTTACCCATCTGCTAGTCCACACTGTGCCCTGGCACCCTCCTCCCTTGCTCCTGAACCTCCTCTCCTCTCCCTTGGGACCTCTGTGTGTCCCCTGCCCTCCTGCCCTCCCATAGCTTCTCTTCAACTCAGGCACATCTGGGTGTCTTCTTATTCTGCTTTCCTCCTGCACCTCCCTGCCCACCCCTGCTCCCTTAGCCTCCCCTCCCGTCAATCATAGGAAAACCTCTCACCATCTCCCAGCCAGGGTGTTAGTCATGCTACTACTCCTGTCAGGGAACATTCATCCAAACCCTGGCCCGGTTCCCAGGAGCTCCCCAACTCACACCACAGGCCTATGCATGGTCTCCATGAATATCTGTAGCCTCCAAAAATTTGACTCACTACAATGCCTGGTCACATCAATTAACCCTGATGTTATCACCCTAGTTGAGACTTGGCTGTTGAAATCCTCCCTGACTCCCTAGTCTCCTTCCTGATTTCACCCTTTTCCGTCCGACCATGTTGGGAGATGGGGGCTGTGCTATTTATGTCAAGGAATCTCTCCCATATTAGCCCTGCCCACTCCCATCCTTGACTCCAGGGCCCAGGCGCTAGGCTGAAACTAACCCCTGACCCTTTAAAGGACCTTTTATCTGACTACTGCATACTGCCCCAGGACCAAATGCAGGCCATTGCCTCTCTTACAGAATACCTTACCTCTCTACCTCCTACCGCTGATAAAATTCTGGTGGGTGACTTAAATGTCAACTGGCTCAGCCCCTCCTCCCTCTACCCGAGACTCCTTTTCTGAAATAGACCTAACGCAACTAGTTACCCACCCTACCAGGACTAACCCCAAGAGAGGCTCCAGTACCCTGCTTGATGTGGTACTCACCAACCACCCTAATCGGATCCCCAATGTACAAGTCCTCCCAGACTCTGTCAGCAATCACTCCCCATTCTATTCCACTGGTCAACCTCAGTCCCCAAACACATAGCACAGTCCACATGCCGGGCGCGCTCTAATACCTGGTGGACTGATAAAACTTAAGGAACTTCTGTCCCAAATTGACTGGTCTCCTATATTGGTAACTCCTGACATCGACACAGCCCTCCTTCTTTACCCAAACTTTTAATAATGCCTGTGATATCTTTGCCCCAGTGTTGACCCGCTGTTCTAAAAGGAAGAATGCCCCTGGGTTACCCCAGCTTTGATCCACCAGCTCAAACATAGGGACAACCTATGGCACCATGCCATTGAGACTGGCCGTGCCCAATGACAGGCGGTTATATGCTGTCACTCAAACAAGTGCACTCGCCATCAGAAAGGCCAGTCTGAGCACCATCGGTCCTCACCACTGCCTCATGGGGAATCTCAGAACCTTCTGGGATAACATTAAACAGTTAAATGGGAGTGCACACTTCCCACCCACCCAGATCAACATTAATGGTGTGATCTCCTCAGACCCAGCCTCATAGCCAACCACCTCAACACCTCATTCACTGACCTTAGCCCTATCCTCCCTACAAATTTTTTGACCCTCCTCCCCAGCACCTGCCATAAATCTTTCTCCCTTATTTTCTCCTCCGCGTGTTTCTGCCCAAGAACTTAGGCCGCACCTTGTCACTGCTTTCAAGAGTAATAGTACGGGCAGTGACACCCTGGATCCATGTATTCTATGGCTGGTCTTAGACACAGTCCTTACCCTGATCACATACCTCATCAACCACCTCTTTGCCTGGGGAAGTTCCAACTGCCTGGAAAGTCGCCACTGTCACCCTGTCTTTAATGGTGGTGATAGACTGTATTGGAAACTGTCGACCGATCTCCATTCTCTCCTCTCTCAAGGCCTTGGAAAAGTGGTGGCCTCTCAAATCTCTGACTACCTCTCCACCTACAATGTCCTCTGTCCTGAGCAGCATGGCTTCCAAGCGGCCACAGTACCAACACAGCCTCCTAGAGTTCTCCAACTTTCTCCACCCTCCTTAGACACTGGTTCTCTGGCTGGTGCTGTCTTCATTGACCTCTTGAAAGCTTTTGACACTGTCTCCCACCCCTCCTTCTTGATGCAGTTAGTCTCTCTGGTTTTGCTGTTGGGCCTATCTCCTGGTGCACCAGTTATCTGTCTGACCACTACAGCGTGTAAAATTAATGGGACCTGCTCAGACATCTGTCCCATCTTTTCTGGTTCCCCAGGCTCCATTCTGGGCCCCTTACTATTCTCCCTTTACCTAACACCCTTCCACACTCTTGCTCAGGGAACATTCCTATTGTACGCTGATGATGCAGTCATCTTTGCCTCAAGTCGTAACCCTATTGCCCTCCAGGACTCACTGCAGAAGTCCTTCACTGAAGCCGAGGGCTGGTTCAAGGAACATAGATTGGTGATAAATCTTAAAAACAAAAACTATGTTCTTCTCTTATCCCCAAAACAAGTCCTGCAACTTCAAACTCCTCATTCGCTCTGGGTCCTCATTCCACTCGAACAAGTTTGCTCCTATAAATACCTAGGGATCCATTTTGACCCCTCCTCTCCTTCCATGGACACATCGCTGCCCTAGCCACTGCCACTAATATCCGATTGGGCATCTTACATTGGCATAAACACTGCCTCCCCTGAGGCTTCTTCAACTCGCAGTCACCTCCGCTTATCCTGTCCCTAGTGGACTATGGACTGCCAGTGTATGGTGCTGCTGATCAGACCACACTCCATAAAATTCACACTACTCAATAAGGTCTGCAGGTTAATTACTGAGCACCTAGGATGACACACACCTGTCTACTGTATGCTAAAGTGCTGGTACTTGATCTCGATGACGCCTCAAATATCTTACCTGTACCCTTACAAAAAGACCCTCCTTGGGCTTTCCCACCAGGATTGACCACCACCATGCGACGCCTGTCCCACTAGTTCATACTGGACCTCTGGGAAACCTCTTGTTATCCCTAGAGCTAGGACCTCTCACAGCCAAAGAGCCTTCAGCTTTAGGCCCCTCCTGGTTCAACACACTGCCCTCCATCTCCGGCTCCAACTATATCGCGGCTTCAAAACTTCCTTACGTAATCACCTTATTAACACCCGATGCTGTAACTGCCGCTAGTCAAAGCCTTACTAATACTTATGACAAAGCTATTACTAAGCTGCTAAGGACAATATAACTCTGGTATTGTTTGCATCCATCCTACCTGTACCAGCTTGTTTGTATCTATGTCTTAATTTACTGTTATCCCTATGTGTTGTACTGCTATACTGTGTATTTTGGTTTGTCTTACTGTGACAAGGTATTTTGTAAATGAGCCTATGGCTCAAAGGTTTTCCAAACTGCTGTTTAAATAAAAAATAAAAAAAAGGATTAGAGCATATTTTGATTAAAATGACCCCATAGAGAGTTGTAAAATCATCATTTGGGTACTATATAGATCTTCCTCATTTACTAAGCAGAAAGATAAGGCACTATATGAATTTCTTGAAACCTAAATACATCTGATAACATTATCCTGATAGGGACTTCAATCTACTGGGCATTGGCTGGGAGAATCAAAAGTAGGATTTATATCAGAATTATGGTACATGGATGCTTTTAATTAAGTGGGGTAGGAGCAGTATGTAATACTCAAGACAAGGGTCGGGAAACATACTAGACCTGCTACTAAGTAATACAGATGACAAAATACAACAATACAGGGCAACCACCCTCTTGGCTCTAGTTACCATGCCATGGTTAGATTTAACATGGTAGGGCAAATGGCTGAATCTTCAGGTAGTACAGAAATCAGAAACTATGACAAAACTGATTTTTACAAACTAAGGACAGATATTAGAGCATGGAACTGAGGAGAGACTTTGAAAAATCACTACAGGACATGGGAGATTCTGGAATGGAAATGACATATTTGGAAAACAAATGTATACCCACAAAAAATAAATACAACAAGACAGATAAAATCCCCACATGGATGACACCTTGAGTCAAAAACTGATTAATAAAAAAGAAAGGCATTTGTGAGGGTTAGAGGATATTCACAAAACTGGAAGAATATAGGAAAACATTAAAGGAAATGAAGAAAGTAATAAATAGTTCAATGAGGAGACATGAGCTGAAACTGGCTAACAAAGATAAGGATAACCATAAATCCTTTATAGTTATATTAGTAAAAACAGTGGGGGAGCAATACGTCCAATAAAAGATCAGGATGGGGACGTAGTAAAAGACAACACAAAAATTGTGGAACAATATAATAATTATTTTACATCTGTTTATAATATAGAAGAACGCCATGTCCACACCACAGAAAATAGACTTATATTACAAGTGGAGGACATTAAGAAAAGACTACTGAATCTTAACCCAAGCAAATCACAGGGCCTAGATGGGGTTCACCCTAGAGTGGTTAAGGAGTTGGTGGAGGTACTGGTTGAACCATTGACAACATTGTTCCAAGCATCTTGGACAGGGAGAGGTTGTGGATGTCTGGCGTAAGGCAAATGGTGTGCATATTTATAAAAAGGATCAAGGCAGGATGTGGGGAACTATAGGCCTGTAAGCCTGACCATGGTCTTGGGAAGGTTCTGGAAGGGTAGTAATTAAGGAACATATAGTGGACTTCATGAACCAAGTGGGGTATATTGATTACACCCAACATGGATTTAAGCAGGGCCATGCCAAACAAACCTCATGGAGTCTATGAAAATATTAGCAGGTCACTAGATGGGGTAGCTCAGTGGATGTCATATTCCTGGTCTTCTCTAAGGCCTTTGATAAGGTACCACATGGAGAGCTGGTGGACGTAATAATAGAGCATAATATCCAAAGAAACATAACATGCTGGGTAGCCTCATGGCTAAGCAATAGTCAAAGGTAAGGAGTGGTGTTCCAGGGATCAGTGTTAGGGCCTTGTCTTTTTATCATCTATATCCACTCAATGATGGGGGATGTATGGAATCAAAATTCACCGATGACACCAGAATATTCACTATTGTTAATAATAACAGGAATGCACACAAACTACAGATAGCGTATCCAAAATGGAGGAATGGGAACATGAGTCCAAACTATCCTTTAACACAAAAAGTGCACAGTGATGCACTTTGGGAAAAAATAGCATGACTGAGTATGAGCTAAATGGGCAGACATTAAGGAAGGTCACAGATGAAAAGGACCTTGGTATTTGATCTCAAATGATCTCCAGTTTAAACAACACTGTTGTCAAGTGGTTAGACTACCAGTGGCATACTCAGCAGTATTAATAGACACATTAGGAGTAGGAAAAGAGAAGTCCTAAAGCCTCTGTATGGGTCTTTGGTTAGACTGCACTTATTTGGTATTACTTGGTAAAACAAGGTAAAAGAAAGCCTGAAGGCCCATTATGGTTACCTCCCACTCTGAGTGGGCATAGTCAATGAGGATGTTTTCCACTTAACAGGTAGATATCCATCCTTTTGAAGGAGAAAACATATTCTGTTCTATGGCAACATTAGGAAGCTTACTCAGAACTTTACTGCCCTGATGGTGAAAAAAGTATCCCTTTGTTTGCTGTAGCTTTCCCACCACCAGTTGCATATTATGAGATCTTAATAATGCTTCTTTTTTTTAAGTTTAAGACCACATTGTTTGGCTAAGTCGGGCTTATGTAAAATTTTGTAAAGTAACAAAAGATCACCCCTGACCCTTCTCTCTTCCAAACTGAACATCCCAAGTTTGTTCAACCTCTCAGCATAAGTTAGATTTCCAAAACCAGTAATCATTTTAGTTGCCTCCTCTGGGCCCTATCCACCATATCATCTCTCCTAAGATAGGGACACCAGACCTTTGATCCAAAATCAAGTTGTGGAGTTATGTAAGATTTAAAAATAGAGCAGACAATTTTTACTGCGTGTCACAAATAACTGTTGCACTGACCTTAAAATTCTGTTAAGTATTAAAGAAACATGAATACAGTGATCAAGTGATGACAGTTCATTATTTATAATAATCTCAAGATCACATTCTTTGGTAATGGATTTGAGTAAAACATTTAAAAAATAGTTATAACTATGGATTGTTTCTCCCAAAGTGCAAAGTAGTTTATTTATCAAGGTTGAATGTCATGTTGCTTTTTTTAGACCAATTGTGTATCAAATTAAGGTCATTGAACAAAGTACTGTGTTTTTCACTTGTATCTAACTGTCCACTTATTTTTGTGTCATCTGCAAACTTAACTATTACATTGGAAACTCCAAAATGCATATCAGATATTAAGACATTAAAAGCAGTGGGCCCAACACTGACCCTCGAGGCATACCGCTGGCCACCGAACTGTGCCCCCCAGAAAGAACCCATTAATTTTCACTCTTTGATGCTGATCCCCAACCACGCTTTGGACCCAACTGACAAGTGATTGTATAAATCTCATATGAAGAAGCTTGGAGATGAGAAGATTATGAGGAACCATGTTGAAGGCCTTCCCAAATCAAGTAGTATAACTTCTACTGGTGTGCCATTGTCCAAACTATGACACTGTTTCATAAATGAAATTAAATTTGTAGTACATGAATGCCCCCATTTAAAGCCATGCTGTGAGCTATCAGTTAGGCAAGAGATTTTATTTCATCTTCTAGAAAGTCCTTTACAATCCTGTCCATAGTTTTACTACATATAGAAAATAGGCTAACTGTTATGTACTTAGAAATATTGTCCTTCCTTTTTAAAAATAGGCACAACTATCACTTGCTTCTACTCTGTTGGGATGGATCCAAACCCAAGGTATTATTTAAGAGTATTTTCAATGGGTGAACTAGGATGCAGCCAGCTGTTTTAAAAAATCTAGGGTGAATACTATCGCGATGTGGGCAAGTATTTATTTTCACATGATCAAGCGCATTTAAGATAACTTCTGGTGTAATGTCTGAACAGTGGAATTGTTAGTGTTAATTTGAAAGCAAGGTGAAGGTTTATAGATAGAATCAAAGAAGACATTAAATAGATTACATGGAATACGTGCCCAATTATGGTCTCCTGTGTACAAAACAGAGATTAAATCACTAGAAAGAGTCTGAGGAGAGCAACCTGGATAATCACTGAGTGACAGGATAAAGAATAACATGACAGACTATCTGAACTTGGGATGTGCACTCTAGATTTCTATAGATTAAGGGGATATGTGCATGGTTTTAAGGCACTCATAGATGAGGGGATAAGGAAAAAGCTGGGACTCATACTTAGGGAACAGAATAATCACACCAGAGCACACCCATTACAGCTGGTTGGAGAGAGGCATCAACCAAAGATGAGAAAACACTGGTTTAGCTTGAAAGTAGTGCCCGCCTGGAATGACTTGTTGGTTGAGGTAGTGACAAGTAACAGTATGCACAAATCTAAACATAGACTAGACAGGTACCTGATAGTAAACATATTTCAAGGTTATAACTAGACAGAATGTTGCGAGCAGTATGGACCAGCATCTTCTTTGCTCTGCTTAAACCTATGAAACCTATGAATGATAGAAATGGTTATCAGTATTATTGTTTAAGTTCACTAGTTCATTTTTGCAGCATTTTAAAAACTTTTGTAATGCAGGAGTCAATGGGGAACAAAAACTTGAATTAGGTTTAAACCCATCCATATTACTTGAGGAATCAGAATTGTGTTCAGTTTGTTGTATTGAGGTATCAGTACTTTCCACACACTCTTCTCTAAATTGTGCCTGAATTCTCTGCCTTGTAAAAAGGATCGTAGGCTGAGATTTCTTATGAACTTGTGCAATCTGTCACAGTCTCGAATAAATTAAATCTCCTTGTGGGCACAAAAGAAAGTCCTTGCTAAGCACCCTGATGCCCACTGGTGTTAAAACATATTCCAATAACTTGATCATGTTGATTGTTGATTCCTCATTTGTCTTCCCAGTTCCATCTGTGTTCAGACCTCATCCCTGAATCCTCTTCTGCCTTCTTCTTCCTGCCCCCGCCATGTCTGTTTGGGTTGTTCTGATACTGTAGTAATGTTGTTGAGGGATTATTTTCTTGCTGTGCCTCAGCTCCCAGGGGATAATGTGTAGTGTTCCTGTCCTGGTGTGTGATCTAGGGTTCTTCTTCTCGTAAAAATGTCCAAATCTTTTGGTTGCAGCTACTGGCTACACTTGTATCCATATCATAATCCAGTGGTTAGGTGGTTTGTTTCAAATGGATCTAGTTGTGACGTCACTACCACCTGTCATCCTGACCTCTGTACTCCACTTGAAAATTGTGCCTGCTTTATACTCATTAGTGTCTCTTAGAAACTTATGTTTTTTCATTTGCTTAATTTGTTTTCATATTTAATTAAATTAGTTTTAAGGTTATCTTGTGGTTCTTCAAATTGGACACTTTATGCAAATTCCTCAATGCTTTTTCCCATTTCCTAATTTTCTCCTCTGCTTCCTCTTGGATTTTTTGATTTCTTTCAGATGAGGTGAATGTACTACTGACTTGCCTCATGACTTATGACTCTCCAAGCATCCAGGAAACCTGTTCTTTGATGATAAAATGTGTTTTTAATTCTCAAACTCAGTGGTATTCAATTTATTTCTAGGTATGCCCATAAAGGTATCTGTTCCTAATGCAGATGCTTAAGCACACACACACCACTCTTTTCAAACTGTGTAAAGGCTTGATGGATATTAATCAACCCCTATCCATGTTCTGATGCTTGATTCAAAAGTTCAGCAAAGTTGCTATCATTGGGAGCTGTAATATTACAAACAAAACATTTGAGGAAGAGGTGTCTTTTGGTCCTACTGGTCCACGTGGGTAATCCTTGTAACTCCACTCGCCATATCACAGGATCAACCTTTATTTTAAAACTTGAAATGGCTGAGTGACAAACAAGTTCCCATGGTTTCTGTTACTCTTCAGGCCCATGCTTTTCTCAGATAAAGTAAGCAAGTCCAAAACAGTGTTTGTGGGAATGCATCTGAGAGAATGCGGTGCCTGGTAATATGAGAAAACACAGGTGAGAGAGTGAATACCAGCACACTTTAAATCTGGGGATCTGTGGGAAGCAGTTTATCTGATGTGGCTTTAAAGAGGCTGTCACTCTTTAGTGGAAAGAAGAGAGCATACCTTGTAGCTGATTTGATTAAGTGTGTGCTGGTATTCTCTCTCTCACCTGCATTTTACTCACATTACCAGGCACCACATTCTCCCAGGTGTCAACACACAACTCATTTTGACTTGTATATTTTTTGTTACATTCAGCTGTCAGCTACTCAATCTTTCTCTGGTTCACCACTTGCCTTGTCTAATCCCTGTACCCCTTCCCATCTATGTTCCAATCATTTCTGTAGGTCTCTGCACTGCTGTTTTTCTGTGTAAACCAGTGGAGGTTTCCTGTGAGGCTGATCAATAAAGTGGTTAGAATACACTTGAATTGAGCATATCTTGGCTGCAGTACTGTTCCTCTCCATGCCTCTGTGTGCGGATGGAATCCTCAGTCCCTGGATTCTACTACTGCAGAGATATGTGGAGAGGCAGATGGGTGGAGTGGTCCAGACAACAAGCATCCGATCAGATGCCCCAATCAGTCCATGACTGAATCCTTTGTCTTTACTCAGGGCAGGACTCTACAGATATGGCAGTCCTCCAAGACCGCCATATCCCACCAAAATTTAAATATATTGTAACAAATACATGGTGTTAGATTATGTGACTGGGTAAGATCATTTTATGAGTAGGATGATTTGATATTACAGTACTTCTGAGCAGCAGAGGGAGAATTTGTTAGTCTATCTGTGCATTTGTGTGATCGTGATTGTCAGAAACCCAGCAGTCATACAGAAATTGCATCAGCTACATGGTTTGTAGAACTGTCAGAAACTGACAAAGCACTTTTGAAAATGTTTAGCTCCTCTAAACTCATTTCTGCCCTTACTATAGTGATAATGGTAGTTACTGAGGGCAGTTCTCAGGAATAATAATACTGGGCACTGTAGATAGTAACCTTGGCCTCCAGCCTCAATCTTTGTCTATGCCCAGTGGCACTATTCCTCATACACCATCCAATGCCTCTCAATATCACTGTAACAATCAATGACTGTGATTCTTGCTTAAAGGTGTAGAAGATTGAACTTGCTACCTGAGTGGCAGCATTGGGGACCTGAGCTATTTTACATGCCAAATCATCAGTTCCTGGTATCTCTTAGGGTTACCTAGTGGGGTTGTTCACCTACTGCATGACCAAGAGCAAGCAACACAGGCTTGTTTTCTTTACCAATTGATCTGTTGAATTGCAGGTTCACAGATGGCTCTGCATATTGATGGGAGTGATGCTGAGTGTACTCTACTTTTTGTTTGCATTCTTTTTTAGTGTTGCTATACATTTAATTTGCATTCATTTTTATGGTGGTGGGTGGAGCCTGCAGCCATCTTGCTGTAGCTGTGAAAATGGGATAATGAAGCACACATTTTGGAGTTTTCAGTGTATCCTTCCAGAACTACAAATCACTATGCCAGTTGAATGAAATACTCCTTCTCTCTGTTGAGTAGACCAATTTCAACACTATTTTCCAGCTTATTTCTCTAGTCATGCCTGCTTTAAGTGGCCTGACAGCTAGTGTGTTGGAGTAGGGACAATCAATTTTTGAACTAAGTATGAAAGCTTGGGATAAAGGAAATAATGTAAGGGCTGTTTTTGGTAGATTGTAAAAGTTTTTGATCTTATTGATCATGGAACAGTAATACAAACATTGCAAAGCTTATATGTGCGATAGTGTATAGTAAATCGGGTGGCTAGTTTTGTACAGGAAGATCACAATGGATTGAGATGGAAGGCATGAAATCTAAGGTTGTGGGTATGTGTATGGGTCCCTCAGGGAACTAGATTATGGCTGTTATTTTTTTTTTTGATTATGATAAATGATATAGACATGAAGGGCCTTGTATAAAGTATGTAGATGATACTATAGTATTGGATATTTGGGAGAATGTTGAAGATAGTGCTATGCAAAGTGATATAGATTATATAGAAATGTAGTCTGAAAAGAATTTTATGCAAATCAATCCTACAAAAAACAAAGAGATATGTTTTGGTAAGCAGAATAAATGGACTGAGATAAAAGGATTGTCTTTCGGGGTGAGGAGTAGAACTTGTAATAAAAAGTGAAATATTTGGGATTTATTTTTCAGAATGAATTTTCTAGGGCAGAACGGTTTTAAGCATGGTAAAGAAAGCAAACAGTTGGTTATACTTTTAACTGTTATAAGACATGTAGGTTTGAATGGATCAGATTTGGTTTATTATTTTACTACAGTGGTTAGACCGTGGTTGAATATGAAGCTGCTGTGTGGCATACTGGCCTCCCAAAAGTGAATCTGAAGATTTGGAAGAGTACAAAATGGCACTAAGAGCAATTGTTGGGTGGGATGTAAGTTATAGGAAGCCTTGATTAAATGTGGGCTTGATAGGTTAGATACTAGAAGAGAAAAATGACTAAAGAGATTTAAAAAAAGTGACTGACCATAAATTGCATTCTTTACTTATATCGAGAATATGTCTGGGTATAATTTGCAAAAGTAAGGAGATGTGGGAAAAAGTGTGGTAAGATCTCAAACTTATAGTAAATCTTTGTTGTGCAGTATTTGAATGTGGTGAAATTAATGTTTTTTAATTCTTTTCTTGTTTTAAAATTGCATAATTTTATATTTTGGATCTGCTGTATGTAAATGTTTATCTTATTATGCTGTATAGAACTTCAACCTTTCACTTGTGTGCCTGTTTGCAATATTAAGAAATAAAGTATTAACTAGCTAACTAAACATTTTAAGGACATATAAGATAAATAGCTTTGGAACAGCTAGATAACTTCCATAAACAATAAAAAGAAGAGTTTCTTTCTCGGCTCTTCTCAGTCTGCAAACTACCACCATTCCACTGCTGCCTGCTCCCAGATTACTTAGAACATATTTGAGTCTTAACCCATGATTATCTTGGTGGTTAATCTTCAGCCTTCTTGTGTAAGATACATAGAAGCAGACATTTTATTTTAGCTGCATGTCCTTTAGTGAATTTCCTTATTCAGACACATAAAGACATTATGTTTTCATAGATTTTTAACTTTGTCACCTCTTATTTTATTTTGCTAACCAATGTCCACCCTCAACATTTACATTTTTATCCCTATTTGATCAACCTTCAAAACATGTGAGGCTAGCAAGGAGGAAGGTTCACAGCTGTGCTGTAGCAACCTGTATATTGAGGGCACACCAAGCCTCACACAGTTTACTGCCCATCCATGCATGCAGAGGTCCTGGAAAAGCTTGTAAGGGACTCTGGCTCCATCATGTCCAACCCATCACTGTAACATAGTAATTTAATGTTGTCTGTGACTGTGGGTCCACCATATCCAACCCCTCACTGTAACATAATAATTTAATGTTGTAAGGGGCTCTGGATCTATCATGTCAGCTCCTCACTGTAGCATAGTAATTTAGTGTTGTAAGGGATACTGGGTCCATCATGTTCAACCCTTCACTGTAACATAGTAATTTAATGTTATACAGGACTCTGGGTACATCATGTCCAACCCCTCACTGAAAGATAGTAATTTGATGTTGTAAGGGACACTGGGTCCATCAAGTCCAACCCACATTGTAACATAGTAATTTAAAGTTGTAAGGTACTCTAGGTCCATCATGTCCAACCCTCACTGCAACATAGTAATTTAAAGTTGTAAGGGACTCTAGGTCCATCATGTCCAACTCCTCACTGTAACATAGTATAATAATTATGTAAGGGACTCTGGGTTCATCATGTCCATCCATCCCTGTAACAGAGTAATTTAAGGTTGGCATAGACTTGAGGTCCATCATGTCCAACCCTGTCTGTAACATAGTAATTTAATGTTGTAAGGGACTCTGGGTCCATCATGTCCAACCCTTACTGTAACATAATAATTTAAAGTTGTAAGGGACTCTAGGTACATCATGTCCAACCCTTACTGTAACAAAATAGCTTATTGTTCTAAGAGACATTAGGTCAATATTGTCCACTCTCTCACTGTTAAATAGAAATGTAATGCTGTAAAGGACACAAGGTCCATCAAGTCCAACCCCTCACTGTAACATATTAATTTAATGTTGTAAAGGACTCTTCATCCATCGTGTCCAGTCCTTCATTGTAACATAGTAATTTAATGTTGTCAGGGACTCATGATCTATCTTGTAAAACCACTTACTGTAACATAGTAATTTAATGATGTAAGTGACACTAGGTCCATCATCTCCAACCCCTCACTGTAACATAGTAATTTAATGTGTAGGGAACTCTAGGTCCAGCATGTCCAGACCCTCTCTGTAACATATTATTTAATGCTGTAAAGGATTCTGGGGCTATCATGCAACCCCTCACTCTAATATATTAATTTAATGTCATAAGGGACTCAAGGTCCATTTTGTCCAACCTCTCACTGTAACATAGTAATTTAAGGTTGCCAGGGACTCGAGGTCCATCATGTCCAGCCCTCACTGTAATATAGTAATTTAATGTTGTAAATGTATTGAGGTCCATCATGTCCAGCCCTCACTGTAACATAGTAATTTACTGTTATAAGGGACTCTATGTCCATCATGTACAGCCCCTCACTGTAACATAGTTATTTATAGTTGTAAGGGACACTAGGTCCATCATGTCCAGCTCCTCAATATAATATAGTAATTTAATGTTGTAAAGGACCCTAGGTCCATCACATCCATCTCACTCACTGTAACATACTAATTTAAAGTTGTCAGGGACTCAAGGTCCATCTTGTATAGCCCTCACTGTAACATAGTAATTTAATGCTGTAAGGGACTCTAGGTTCATCCTGTCTAGCTCCTCACTGTAACATAGTAATTTAATATTGTAAGGGACTCTAGGTCCATTATGTTCAATCCTTCACTGTTTAACAAAAATTATGGTAAGTCATAGAAATATCTGCTTTCCAAAGAGACATGTTACTTTATTTTAATTAACTGAAGAAAAGTTAATCCCTCCTGATACAGGAAGTGAGTGGATTAAATGTTATTAAACTAGACTCACATTACTCTAGGTCCATCATCAGTGTCATTATCAGTGGCTCAGCAGGTGGCACACTCACCTCTATGCTGAAGATCAGAAGGTGGTGGGTCTTGCACGACACCAGGAATGAGGTATAAATCCCAATACTGACACTGTAGTGCATCAAAGGGTGCTGCACCCTGAGGTGCTGTCTTTTGGATGAGATGTTAAACTGAGGTCCTGTCTCCCTGTTCTGGTGGTTGTTCAGGTGGATATTAAAAATCCCATGGTACATCTCAGTAAGAGTGGAATTTTATAGAAAATAAACACATCAACAATAAACATATACAAACCATAAGAAACTTGATAACCAAAGGAAATACACTTTTAGCTTAAACCAAAGAAAAGCATAATACAACTAAATAAAAAAATGTGGGGAAAAATCATACTTTAGAAATACCTTATTTATACACTTTCTGAGTCCATATTACTTTTCTTCTCTTTACATTTCTATGTATACCTCTATGATTCTTTTCTCTTTCCTTTTTAAATTTGATTAATAATCCATTTAAACATTCCTACCCCTTTTATTTATATTTTATAAACATTGTGAACTCTTTTTACCATCTGCATACTTTGTTAGAGGTATGCATAGAGCTATCCTTCAGATATACAGAATTAATTGGCTGAGAAACCAATAGACTAAATGTTTTATAGGACATCTGCTTCTGTTGCAGGACCCAGTGGCATCTCACTTGCCATAAATAACATTTAAAGCAACAAAAATACTATTATATGTGTCGCCTCATTTTATATTAAGTCTGCTTCCCACAACATCTGGAAGAAGCAGGCATAAAGTCTTGTCTCCAGAGACATTGGAGGGTGAAAATCATAGCCACACATAACAGGCATGGTATTATGAATCTTTAATAACATGTATTCTCTTAATTGTTGACAGCTTCCATCCTTCCATCATTACACCTTACATTCTACTTTCTTCAGGACATGGTCCCAATTTTCATGTGGACAATTCTGAAATCTAAAAGTTATTCCTAAAATTTTAATTGACTCTGATGAGATCTGTATCCCTGAGTATCACAGAGGCAGAGAAGGATGGCCTATGAAAAGCCTTTACACTTCCCAGTGTTCAAGCTGGAATTTAATATTTTGCATAGTCTCTAAATTCCTATAATATTGAAGAAATTTGGGTAGTGTCTGATAAAAAATAAGCAGATATCATCTGCATAAGCCTGAACTTTTACCAGATCTTGGATTCCTTCCCAGAGGTCTTGTCAGTCCTATGGAATTATGCAATCTTCTGAGGAGAGGGTCAATGGAAATAATATAAAGGAGTGGACATAGGGGCATCCTTGCCTAACCCCTGTAGAGATTTTTATGCATGGGATAATTTGTCCTTTGATAATGGGGTTTACTGTCATTAATGAATATAATGATTTTATCCAATTCATAAAGCCACCTGGGATCCCTTAATGCTTTAGGATATGGAACAGAAAAGGATGGTAAACTCTAGCAAAAGCTTTGCCTTGGTCTAGCAAAACTATACAACCTTACTTTTGTTTCTGAGTATAATATTCTATTACTTCCTTGATTATCATGAGAGCATGCTGGATCTTTCTTGATGGGAGCCCACAGAATTGTGATGGATGTATTAAGGATTGGCTACTTTCCTTAATCTGGTATTCAGGATTAAGGATAATATTTTAAAGTCAGCATTTAGCAGTGTAATTTTTCTCCAGGTAGAAAATTTATTTCTATCTCCTGATTTGAAAAGGAACACTAATAGGCCTGAAGTAAAAAAGGAGGAGCTGTATTTGAAGGAGAATATATTTAAAGGCAACCTCTAAACATGTTGCAAGTATAGTTAAGAAAGCTTTATAAAGTCATAAGGCAGACCATCTGGTCCAGGTGATGAGTCTAACTTTAAAGTTTTTATAGAGTTTTCTATTTCTTGGATATTAATGGGGACATTCAAGGCCTTCATTTCCTCAGAGGGTGGTGATACTTTTTACTTTAACATATGAGGTTATAGCTTTGTTAAGGGGAGGTGCTATTAAGTTATGGGACTGTAAGTGAGTAAAATGTCTCTATGAATTTCTCTCTGGACTCAACAGTTTGTCAAAGTTCATTTAGTAAACTGGTAAGAGACTAGAGTCCTTCCTAGTTTTGAAGGCTTCAAGGGTCTCCTGCTGGATTGTTTTGTGTTCCAAACTGTAATTCAGTTTGTAAGGTTTTGCTCTGTCATATTGATCCTCCCACATGTCACTCTTTATTTGGTCAGTTTGAGAGGAAAAGTCTTCCTAGATGTGGTAGTCACAGTAAATAAACATTGCAGCTGGTTTTGCAGTTTTAGATATTTAAGAAATGTGTTTTTCTCTCTGAAACCGCCTCTGATGTCATTATTTGTGTCCTCCCACCATTCCCCTATATTGTCATATAGTTCACACATGGAGGTCCTGGCCTTAATCAGGGACACTGGTTTTACTGGAATTGAGAAAGGGCATATTCCATTTTGCACATTGTAAAAACGATATTGTCACCGGTGTCTGTTAATCCAGTTTTACTGGTGTTTGGTTTTGTACACTTTATTTAATAATTTTTAACTCTGCTTACATGCATTTTAGCAATTTTGACCTCCACTATTACACATCCTTCCATCCTTGTACCAATTTAAAGTTATTTCAGGTAGAAAATCAGATGGCAGCAGTGGCACTACGGCCCCATCCCTCAGCCACGATGACAGCACCAACACACTAAGGCCACCATCCTCTGGTGTGATGTCAGCAGCAACAGCACTACATCCCTTCCTCTCAGGTGTGACAGAAGAAGCAGCACTGTGGCCCCCACCCCATAGGTGTGATAGCAGCAGAACTACATTCACCATTCCTCAGGTGTGATGGGTATCTGCACTATGGCCCCATCCTCAGGTGAGGCGGCAGCTGTACTACATTCCCCATCCATCTGTGGTGATGGCAGAAGCACTACAGCCTCCACTCCTTCAGTGTGATGGCAGTAGCAACAATGCAGTCCACATCCCTCTATGGTGATAGCAGTAGTGACAGCACTATGATCCTTTTCAACACCCACACCCCACATGCACAAGTTACAAATGACTTAGTCTCTTTGTTTGTTAGAATTCAGATGTGAATTAATCTGAACCATCACCACTAAGGTGGATGACCTTTTTTTTCCTATCTATAATTTAGCTGCATTAATTGGATTTTATTTATTTATTTAGTTTTGTTGACCGGTAAGTGCACTAGACAAATCCTGCTCATTTTCAGGCACGACCCGTGGAAGGGGGTACAGATGAATGTCAACTGACCTTGAACTGGATGAAGCTGTCGGTGGTATTTTTTGTGAATGGAGGAAATTTGGCCATTGCACCGGGAAATTCCCTTACTCTTTTTAGAAGTGCCATAGGATCTTTAACATCCACCTGAACTATCACCAGAACAGGCAGATGGGACCTCGGTTTAATGTCTCATCCAAAAGACGGCACCACAGGAGTGCAGCACTCTCCTGCTGCACTACAGTGTCAGTAATGGATATTAACCCAAGTGCCTGATGTGGGGAAGAATCCACAGCCTACTGATCTCCCAGCCTCAGAGGCGAGTGTGCTACCTGCTGAGCCACTGACACTGCTGATTTCTGCCTATGACAGCACTGATCAGGATTAGGAACAGACTTGGGTGTTGGAGGGCCAGCTGGTGGGTGAAGGCTTGAGTATCCACGACCACTCACCTTCTCCTGGGAGGAGGATGGGTTCATGGCTCAGCATTTTCTGGCCCCTGGTGGAGGCCAGAGGTACGAGAACATGTCAGACCTCACTGCAGGAGGGAGCGTGACGGACATCGGCTTGTGCCTTGACATCATGTGGCCTGTCATGCTCCCAAGAAAATGGTAAACACCCACTGACCAACCAAAAGGATGGCTGTTGGCCCCTCCATAAGCCAGAAGCCCCAAACATGTGTCTGGTCTAGCCCTGCCATGCCCAGGATGCACAGGAAGCTCTTTGGGTAATTCTCTCCTCCCAGTGGCCTCCCACAGGGGTGGGGCCCACTCAGTGAAGGGTTACTTGTGAGTTACCTGTAGCACAGCAGTAAGGCAGTGGATGGTGGTCGGGATTCAGCAGTGGTGGTAGGGGGCCTTGGGAGGCCTGAAGGAGTGGATGGCCAGGGGTAGGAGGAGCACAAAAAAACTGCTTGAATTTGCTTCTTTGAAATAAAGTGTCTTTACCTAAAAAGTCCAAAAGTGATTAGTGGAGAACTTTCAAATGGATTCATGCATCTCCCAGACATGTGGATGCTTTTTTACGTGGTGTCCATGAAAAGGCTGTCTCCCAGTTTTCATGTCTTTGTTCAGATGTGAATTGAGCACCACTCTGCCCACCAGCATCATATAGCCCCTGGGTCTTACCTTCTGTATGTCATTGACTGTGCTTTCAACATCCACTGGGCAAACATAACATTAAACACTTAACATTTGCTTTTTGTTGAAGGAGTCTATCAGAAATTTTTGTTGTCACAGAAACTGAAACAGCAGGTGGGAGAAAGGTGCAAGTGATCCCATTCACCTAAATGGGATGCTGTGAAGTCTTTAATAATTAGTAAGACAGTTTCTTCTTTGTGAACATACTTTCATTCAGACTAGTTTTCATTCAAACAACTGAGGATTTTGGATAGCCTTACTGATTATAAACTTGAATAAGCTGGTTGATAACAGTGATCCTGCATTTAGCAATCTACAACCTAGATGCTTATATGCAAAGAATACAATAAAAACTTGACTAAAACCTAAAAACAAACTTATACTGTAAAACACATAAATGTATCTGAACATGTATCTTTACCTATAAAAAATCATTGCAGCCCAAATAAAACTCAGGTAAATTACATGGAACCTGACTACTATTCTACGATGTAGTAAACATATATTGGTATTTTTTATATTCTTTGTAAAGCAGGTAAGGCCCACTAGGCAGAACTGTCTGTTTTCAGGAGTAACCTAGAAGCAGTGGGAGGTTAAGTGACTTGCTTGGAGTCACACAGTATGCAAGTGGAGGTTGTGGGAATCAAACCAAGTCTGCTGGATGTACTCAATTCAATCACTGTTTGTTACTCTAACCACTAGGCATGGGTGGTTAAACTGAATGGCTGATTACAACAAAGCAGTGAGGGTTATTTCTTTACTGACTCTGAATGCATCAAAGCAGAAAGAATACAAAGCACAGCAGCATTCATTTAAGATGTTAAAATCTGGTCGGCCCACTGGAGCTGTGGTAGCACTATTGCTTGCAATGCCAGTGACCCAGAGTCAGAAGCGAACTCAGGTTGCTAGAGATCTGGCCAGGGAGTAGGATCGAGCACCTGGGGACTGCTCTCCTCCTCTGGGGAGGGTGGGCTGCAGATTCTGTTGCTTTACCACCACCATGGGTGGTGGTGCAATGGTGCTGCAGAGTGATTAGGAGGGAGGACGCTAGCCAGGATCTGGAACACTGGCATTTGTCTATGTGACCTACCTCCTTGGATCTCCTCTAGTGCCAGTGCCCTCAGGGACAGAGACCAGAAAACCAGGAACAATCACCCCACATCGGCCACTGGCAGAAGAGACACAGGTGCACCAGACATCATAAGCAGGCTCCATGAGGGACCCACTAAGCTGCCTGACACACACTAAAGGAGTATGGAGGGTGATCTAGGGTCCCCTCCTTCCCACCTGGGGGTACAACCCAGGCAGGATAGGGCAGGCCCACAGGAGCTCCTGAGCATTACCTGTGGTGAAGCTAGGGATACCCAGCCTAGGGATCTCTGAAAAGTGGAGACAGATGCTGTGAGAAGTGGACGAGAAAGAGAAAATAAAAAATCTAAAAGATGCTGAAATCTCAGAGATTCTGTGCAGTGTCATGTAATTTCGTGAGGCACTGTACAAGAATTCAAAATCCGTAAATCAAGCAGGATTCCATGATTGTTACCGTGTTACTGGTAAAATGTAAAACCAGGGTCCCTGCCCATAATAAACTTGTTACACCTCTTCTGACATAGGGCTCATCTAGGCTAGATGTATTCAGATGCCATCTAGAGTTTTTAGATTTAGGTGGGGCTGGTTCAGAAATGAGAGTTTTAGCAATAAATGGTCTGGGAATTCTAGAGGTATATGGACAGCCTGGGGTTTGGCATATTTTCTGAGATTAAGAAATAGTCTTATTTCTGAAGTTAATTTTCCCTCTATAGGTATATTTTGGGCCCTAGCTCTGGAGGGTTGCACAGGTAATCATGTCTGCCATTTCAGTGCTCTTTTTAAGGCATTTGAATTGCAATAGGTTTTTCTACCCTCAAGGGACTGACCTGGTTTTGGCAGTTTACAATTAAAATCTCCTTCCATAATCACATAGGAGGATGTTGCTAAATGTAGCTGTACTCGGTGGCGGCTCTACACTAGGACCCACCAGGGCACGTGCCCTGGTAAAAAATGCTGTGCCCCAGTTGGTGCCCCATATGCTGCAGAGCTTCCCCATAGTAAGAATATATCAGTGCCCTGGCTGTTATCTGTTGTGCCCCAGCTGTGCCCTGGTAACCATATGTGACTAGATCCACTACTGCTGTACTGGATTTAGTAGGAGACTCTTTCAGCCTTAGACGGGGGCCATATACTGAAATCAGTCTATATGAAGAGTTTTTCCATTTCCCATTCAATATTAAAACTATATCAGGCAGTAAATCTACCAGGTTAGAGAGTGGAAATGAAAAGGATTTAAAGATTATGCCTATACCATCAGCTGTATCAGGCTCAAAAGACCACAATTAGGGTCCCCATATCCACTCTGACTGAAACAGATGGGTTTGATCTAGTGTAAACATCCATGTCTCTTGTAATAGGCAAATATCTATATTAGAGTTATGTACCAACTGAAAAATAGCATGGCTTTTGGTTATATTTAGAGACTGCAACAGTTCAATGACCCTTTACAAAACTCAGCCATGTTTTATGTGTAGATGTTGAGTTCTTTTTTCTTTCTCGTTTTTTCTTTTCCCTTTGTAATCTGCCATCTCTGTGTTTGTTTCTATTTTCCTTTATTTTGAGACTGAGTGTCAGAGTCTCCAGTCTCCATGTCTGATTCCCCATGTAGGACTAGCACTGAAAAGAGGCTTTGTGATTCCACCTCTTGTACTGGTGGAGGGGGTTCGTATTCCTAGTCACACATCTCCAAGGAAGTGGTGTTGCTTGGGGAGAGCAGAAGAGGGCTTAAAGCTTTCTTATTTGTGTAATCCTGGTCTGTTGATGGATCTTGGTAACACACTGGAGAAAATTCTACAGGGTCAGGGATGTTAGAAGGTATCTGAACCTCAGGACCCTTGGGTGTTTCTGTGGGTTCTAAATCCTGTCCCTGGGGTTGGTCTCGGTGTTGATCCGTGGGGGATCTCCTGGAATGGCCTGTTTGGGTTTTGTTTTCCTCATCCTGTGCCTTCTGGATCGAAGTTCTGGACTAATTACTGTGGCTTTATTTTTGGCTGCCCATGGGCATTTGGAAAAAACATGGCCTGTCTCTTCACAGAGGCCACATCTGGTATGATTAGCAAACTGGTGATTACTATGCCCCACTTCTCCACAACTGTCACAATGGGGGTGTCAAAATGCTGGACAGATGTGTGTGGGTTTTATATTTATAGGAGGCCTGAGGTTGCCCAGTATAAAAGCACCCCTCAGTCCTTTCCTAGAAGAATGGAGTTTGGAATATGTTTGATCTTATTATTAATTTGTCTCAGTTTCACCTTGTACTTCCAACCCTCCCTTCCCGCCCCATCCAGAATAGCTCAGAATCTAAAATTGCTTCTGCTAAGCTCAAAATCTCACACTTCTGGGATGACCAGTAAGTGATGTCCTCTACATGGACTCCTCATTCCTAATCATTATAGTTACAAACTTAATCAGATAGGGGGATCATTATGAAGGGGTTCACATAGGAGAAAACTTCACTTGATTGTACCTCTGCCAGAAGCAGTCTAAGGTATAAGAATATCTAAAATGATATTGAAGTTGTCTTCACCTGATATATTGTAAATGCAAACACCTCTTTGGGGGAAAATGCAAAGATTCTTTCAGTAAATTTCTCCCAACACATAATCTATCAGATCTTGCTTCCAGTCCCCTTTATAGCATATCCTCACTGCATTTCTCTAGGTGCAGCTTCTTTCTTAGTTTTTGAGGAGAGGTCTGAAAGCAAAGGTCTCGGGAGGGTCCTCAGATTGTTCTTTCTTGTCTATTGAAGGGTTTTGTTCAGACGGGTGCACCTTTCATGTTCTTGTTCTCCTGATGGAGAGAGGGATGGGCCCACAGTGAATGCAATTGAACATTTTATTTTTGTTCTGAGGAACCAAGCAGGCAATTGTTGTTGAAACAGGGTTACTGGTTGTCAGAAGTACAGGTACCTGCTTCCCAGTCAGTGGCTGCCATTCCGGGAAGATTGTGAGAAGGGTGTTGTTGGTTTGCCATTCTGGATGGGGCAGCCAGTTTCCTTCTAGCATTCTCTTCCAAACTGCTTCAGTTAGGACTTTTCCATTGACCAATGAAAAGGGAGTCTGAAGTCACTAATTGTACCATGAAAGAAGATTGTATGCCAGCAGGGGTTGTTTGTGGCTGAGGCCTGTTCCCCACTGTGGGGTAATCTCATCTGCTGGGACATCACTCAGGTTTGGTAAGTCCATAAGGATGTTTTGTTTTGCTAAGGTTAGAGCTGTTCTTTTATTTGTCCTCCATCTTTAGCACCAGATTTTAGAGATCTGCTTCTAGCTGAAAATAGGAAAGTTGGTGCCTCCACTTGATCTTGCGAAGTTAGTTTGGTATACTATAGTGTCAGTATGAGGATCTGACAATTTTATGTTTTGGCATAGGCCTCATTTTCATTTTCTGGTATGTTTCAATCATTTTCTATAGGCAAGACAACCTCTTTGTAGTTTTTGTTTGAATGGATAGCAGAAATGTTTTCCTGGCCACTTGTTAGATTAGATGAGGTAATTTTGGGCTGCAAGGGTTTATGTCAGCTTTTTCCTGCAAAGCTTAGGTCAACTTTTGTCACATGCAATGCTCGACATTTCTCAGACAGCCAGATTTTTACCTGAATTTTTACACTCACTAAAACAGTTTTTGGGCACACTCAGCCATAGCGGAGTATTCCTTTGATGCTACTGCATCATGAATGTTTGTGTCAGTTTGGCCGTATCCACTGTCAAAAGTGCTCCTGGCCTGAACCTTTGCTAGTTCTGCTTGTAGAAACTTTTATACTTCTCATGTCCTTCTTCTTCCTCTAATAATTTCAGCAACATTTTGTTCTTGAGACATTTCAATATTTGAGCAAACAGTTTCACTTATCTTGATTTGTTCCTCCAAGGCAGGTTCTGCAATAGTGCTTTCAACAGCCATACTTAGATTCTCAGTAGAGAAAAACTTTGTTCCTGATATCTTCATCTTTCAAACCCAGCAAATCCATTTCAATCTTTGAGACCTCTTGCATAGAAGGGAAGAGGAGGAGGCCTGCTTCTCTGCCTCTGAGACAGCCATATGCTGCAAAGGGAAGTGGCCATCCAGCTGCTCACAGGAAGTTAGGCCCCTGCAGTCAGAGTAGGGGAATTTCCCCAGTATCCTGGGCAAATTCCGCTATTCACTGAAGTACCACCAACAGCTTAATCTGGTTCTGTAAGTCAGTCTACATCTGTACACATATTCCTCTTCCCTTGCACCAGGTCACACCTGGAAACAAGCCACTGGTTAGTGTGCTCTCCGATCAGAAACTTTCATTTTTTTTAAAGTTCAATAAGAAAGGGTATACAATTACACCATATATAAACACAACAAACAACTAAGTGAATAATCATAAAAAGATACATGCATACAGAGGACAAATTTAATTACCGCTAAGTGCAATAAGTTACAAAAGACAAATCACAAACTAGTATTCAACAGAAATCCACTGGCAGTTAACTATAAATAGACAAAATGGCCCTTTCATAGATGCTACGTAATTATCAATAAAAATATAAAACCTAGTGATCCCTCAGTTTTCCAAACAAATAACTTAGATCTGCCATAACATACTACTCTCAAGTAATACCTAATTAAACTGTGGAGTAAACACTAAAGAAACAAATAATTAAAAAGATATAATCATGAAGAATTAATACACAGGGGGGGGAAGATAGGGAGAGGTCATCTAAGAATCCTGAAAAAGAAAAGGGCTAAAAGAGGCAGAATTTCAAGAAGGGGGACCCATACCAATGTCAATTCCTTTAGCTGAAAAAGGATTTGACCACTTCCTTAATAAGGAACTATCCAAAGGGAAGTTGCTCCCCAATATTTTTAAAGGACAAACTCAGGATAGTGAGTTATTTGATGTAAACTCATTTGCACCATCTTAGCTCAATGACAGCTTTATGATTTTTAATCTGTCTGAGAGCCGCTTGAAAGCATATATTTCTCTTGATGAGGTAAGCCATGCCTCCTTAGTTGGAACATGCTTAGTTTGTCATAGCCTAGTAATAACTTTTTCGACTGCTAGAACCAAATGAGTGACCTGTCGATAGGTTGCTTTATATACTTTAACCCTTCTGGGGATAGCAGTTAAAATATAAACTGGAACAAAGAGGTCAGCACAGTCATAGATAAGAATGAAGTCATGAATAACTTTCCTCCTGTATGGGGCCAAAAGCTGACACTCCCAGAGGATGTGCATATGATCTGCATGGTCACACCCATTCCCTCTAACAATTTCCAAATTGGAGAGCCACAAACTTGGCTACTACAACCAGAGTATGAAAATATAATTCAGAGTTTCCAAGCATACTACTTCCAGTAGGAACAACTGGAAACCTTAAAGGAGAGATATTATCCTACAACCTAATGTGGGATGTTAACCTGTAGCTCTTTGGACCAAGCTGCCCCGACCTTGTCATCAGAATAACCCGTTCTCTAATTAAGAGCCTTTTATATGGTGTTAATTACATGCTTAGTGAGCAGACTTTTAATATGGGAATAAATCAAAGATAGCAATAGTGAAGGGTTTTCCGCAATAAGGAGAGTGCCTCCTCTGAGAAACTTAAATAAGATCTGAGTTTAAATATGTATAGAAAAATTTTGAGGAGTCCAAAAGTAGACCAGAGGGATACAAATGGGAGCAAGTCTGTAGGGACCATCAACTGAAAGACATATTTTAAACCCTGATTTTGCCAGATACATAAAGCCTTATTAAGTTTGTTAGGAGGAAATGTGACATCATATGCCATTGCTCTGAAAAATAAAATTCTTGACGAGGTATGATACGCTTTTGATAAAAGTGAGTTTAATGGTTAAAAGGCTCAGTGGCATGTTGGGGAAATTTTGAAAAGGAAGACATTGTAAAGGGTGGCCAAAAGGTGTCCTGAGAGATCAAATAAATTGTTCTAATGAAGCTCAAAGTGTTTCCAATAAGCCTCATAGTGGGATTTAACCAGCATAACATAATCCGCAATTGGGTTGCCAAGGTATATCACAAACTTTCAAATAAATAAAACTTACACCTTGGGTTTGAGCAGTTAGCTTCAGCTTGATGCAGGAGACTGATGACTGGGCTTCAACTATCCAGGAGTAGAGGGCATGCTACTTTTGCTGAGAGTTCTGGGTGGGCACAGGAAAGGGTGAGGGCAAAGACAGAGAAGGCCTCATGCATCTTAGAGGGTTAGGTATAGGCACAGCAAAGGATGAGGGGCAAACATAGAGAAGGGTCTGTGGCAGCCAGGTATGAAAGGCATGCTGGTTAAGGCATGGGTAGAGGATCAGACACAAACACACTGTGCATGTGTGAGTATCATGCATATGTAGTTATATCAACACTACCAAGTTGCACACAGTTGACTCTGGGACAAACTGCCCATGCATAGCAAGTATTATGCATGCACAGTACTGTAATCACTGCAGTATTAGTTGTGGCTGACTCCAGTGTAGCGATAGCACCACATATTCTTTTCAGTGCTCATGTTACTTCTAAAAGCCCTCCACAGCCTTATCAGCTCTGGTCAGAGTTTGTTAAATGTGTTATATGTTTGTGTTTGCATTCATTTTGAAGTTGCAGTATACTTTTCTATTTGGTTTCATGTTTAGTTGTGCTATGCTTTTGCATTTGCATTAATTTTTTGGTTGCAGTATACTTTTTAATGCATTCTAGTTTTATTGTGCTGCTTTGCAATTTGCTTTAAGTTTTTAGTTGCACTGTGATTTTGTGTTTACATTCACTGTTGGTGTGCAATACATTTTGTTTGCATTCATTTTATTTTTCTACATATTTTGTTTGCTTTCATTGTTCTAGTTGTGCTATACTTTTGTTTGCTTTTATTTGTTTTTGTTGTGCTACGCTTTTGTCTTAATTTTGTTGAGCTATATATTTTGGTAGTATACATTTTTACATGTGTTTTACTGCTTTTGGTTTGAATTTGATTTTGCTTGGCTCTGATACTTTTTGTTGCAGTTAAATTTTTTTACATTATTTTTGGGAGTCATTCTTTAATAGTGGTTTTGTTATTTTAATTTTTATTCATATTCATTTTGTTTGTTGCTTTACTTTTTGCTTGTGTTTTAAACTTCAGGGACACCATACATGGTGTGTTGGAGATCTGATCATGATGGTAATGAGGCAAATAAGTTGTTCAGAGTACACTACCTGCAAGTACCAACTAAGGTTCACTACTGCAAACTGCAAAAGAAAGGTGGACTGGGATGAATTTCTGCAACTATAAGAACCACTCAGCTATGTGGTGCACTTGCTCAACCTGTATCAGGATAAAACACATTCAGAAGACCACCACAGAACAGGTTAGATCATTTTCTTTTATTGCAAACAAGCCAGAAGTGCCATTAATTACTTAAAAGTGACTTCCTTTGTAAGTGTTTTCAATAATTGATAATGCTTTTGACTCATCTGCAACAAAATATGCACATACAAGCACAAGAAAACGACCTATGACCTCTTCTGTGCTGGTTAGTGCTACTTTGAATGGGTTTGTACTGGGAAGTGTGCCTCACTAGATTCTTTATAAGGGACCAAAGCCTTCCAACTAAGCACATGTTCTTGCCTCCATACACCCACTCATGAACCTAACAAACTAGTAAGCCTCAATAGAAGAATGAAAATGTTCCTGTATTACAGTAAGTAGCCTGCCATTCCACTATCCCTTTTTACTCCAACTTCTTACTTTCATCTCAGTGTGTATTCTTCATGTGTCAACTTAGTCCTGCCCCAAACCTAAACACACACCACACACACACACACACATACCTTTACTCCCTTCTTACCTTTCCCTTCTGTCTTTCTTTTGCATAACTCTGAACCTAATCTTTCTCTGCTCATGCCAAAATGTTTGCCTTACTAGCGATTTCGTCATATTGGTGTAATGCCAAATTGTCCTACTCCTCAGACTATCCAACCTTCATCAGATGTGCATGAGTAGTTCTGTCATACATGTGTAGTTGAAAACTTGGAGGGTAGTATAGTTTGAGAGTCTTTTCCTCAGTAATCTGCTTCATATATGTGGGAATTTGTAATCATTGTGTGGCAGTCAAAAGTTTTGGAGATGCAAGATTCTGTGAACCAGCTTTTTAAGTTAATAATAATGGAGGAATTATAGCTTCTAAATAAACCATTAAATTAATATGTTTAAAAATAAAACAAACAACCAAATATAAATTAATGTGTCCTATTAGACCATTTACATCAAGCATTCATCCTTGAGTTTTCAGGAACGTTTAAAACAGCGGGCTCAAAGTCACTTCAAGTTTACTAAAATGTTGGAATCATACATATACATTAGAATTATAAGTGTATTTTGTTAATAATATATGCAATTTGGCATTGTTGTTCTTTACCCTTTCCAGCATGGGACCATGGAACAGATACCCATTTCAATAGAAGCACAGTAGCAAACCAAAGAGTTTAGCATGCAGAGACAGGGGCCAGATTATAGGGTCCTGAAGGCTGACACAAGCCCCTGATGCACCAAAGGTATGGCACAAGATCGTACATCCATCTCCATCTGCTGCACCCAAATTTGGACTGCCTGCACCAGGCACAGCGTTTAGACCACTGTAGCACAGTCTAGCCTGCACCACACCTGGGAGGTTGTTAGGGGGTTATGCACACATATGGCCAATCAGCCATAATGCAGGAAACTGTTGCAATTGAACCCATAACTTTAAAATCGGGTGCAGTTAGGGCACAGAGGGTTGGCATACAGCCAAAACCTAAGTGTCTTGGTGCAGGGCTGGATGCAAGCCCTGCACCACCATTTGAAAATCCATCCAAGAATATTTATGAGGTAAGGTAAGCTGCTGTTTTATTTAGAAACCCAAAGGAAAATTCCCAATCGTTATGTTTTAAGAACACTAGTATGTCTATGACATAAGACATTTTAACAATAAAAATATCTTTTCTATCTATATTATTCACCTGGTGAGCAGGCAGAGCAGTATCGTGTAAATTGTCTTCCTGTATATTGTATTTACTGTTTACTACAGATTTGGTTATTATAAGGGCACAGAAGCACTCTATAGTTAGGATTGAGTAGCCTGTTTAATGTTAAACCCCAAATTATACACTTTAATAACTTTGGCACCATTTGACAGAATAGCCCAAAATTTGTACGTGCAGTCCGGCTGCCAGATTCTCAATATATGAAAAGTTTCATACAGCATCTTGTTTGGTTTTGAGATACTAAGCATCAAGAAAATGGAGAACAAAACCTTGTGGGGGCAAAATGGTATAGAATTCAAAATTCAAGGGATGGCACAAATGAATGCTAGCAGTAGGAAAAAAGGGTAAAAGCTGAAGATTAAGTAGGATCTGTGGTATTGCAGTAAGTAGGGAACATGAGCAGACTAGGTGGGCCAAGCAATCCTTATCTACCATCAGTTTCTATGTTTCTATGTTTCCATGTTTGCTCTCACCTACAGCCTACTGGGTATGTAATTTTTAATGAAATTTTAAGGGTTGAAAGGGCCCATGCCAAGGTGTGCCTCTGAAAGGTTTCATGAAAAAATATGATAGGGTTCAGAGTTATAGCAATTTAGAGTTCACATCCTGATGCATATGGTAAAAAAAAGTTGCAATTGTTTATTTTCATGATTCACCTCATGAGCGGTAGAAAATAAAAACAGTTGCAGCTGCTTGTTTTCATGATTTGCCTCTTGTGCTGACAAAATACCAATTGTATGTTGCCCTCCATTTTTCTCATTTGAAGCTCACAAACATTGAAAATACATAAAAATGATCTCTTTAAAACAAAATCTGAAGCTAGCTAAATGGGGCCCATTTAGCTAGATTGTGCTGTTTGCTTGTTTTTTTCTTTTTCCAGAAATATTTTCTGACACCCAAAATCCAGGGTTCCCAGCCTAGTGAGAGGAGCTGTTCACCCATGTTCTATGTGTGAGAACTGCTAGCCTTTCTTGAATTCTGCAGCTGCAGCTGGAACTTGTGCTGTCTACTGTAATGAGACCTGAGTCTCTGATACCCTTTTCTGCCTGCCTGTCTCTGTCTCTCTGTTTCTCTGTCTGCCTGTATCCCTAGCTATCTATTTATCTATCTGTCTGTCTTTCTGTCTATCTGTCTATATATCTATCTGTCTGTCTGTCTGTCTATCTGTCTATCTGTTTCTGGCTGGCTGGCTGACTTTCTATTTGTAAATTGATTGATTTTGTTAGCAGACTGGGTGCCAGTACCAGGTGAATATAGTGGAACAAGAACAGCGCAAGAACAACCGTGCCATGTAAAGTGCAAATCTTTTGGAGCAACTGGAGTATAATAGCAGTAGGAAATAACTTTGTTGTAGTACAGAAGAATGGGAAAGGGATGACGAGGCTGCAGGTCTGGGGCTTGGTCCCATGGCTGAGTGGCGAAGGCACTAGATCATGCAATGGGGATGACCAGGAAATTAGGGTTTGATTCCCTGTCTCCGACATATTTTTTCCTCTTTTGCCGAGAAAGAAAGTTTTCTTCTCCTGAGTTGCAACATACCGCCAGATCCACACCTCCTCGGAGTTGATTGTAATCATTCCAGGGACTGTGGGGGCATGAAGCCACCAATGTGCAGGGGTGTGGGGCACAGCCCCATGAAACAAGAGAGCTGTCCAGTCACCCCTATTGTTTGAATGGGTGGACAGCATTTCTGTGATGATATTTGACTGATGTTTTCTTGTGCAGGCAGCGGTTTGCCTGTGAGGCTATGTGCTGCACTGTTATTGTGCACAACATCATGACCTCATGCCATGGTTGCCCATTCCCAGTACCGCTTCTTTCTTCTTATCCCTCCAGGTTGCCTGCCCACTTTCCAATGTGTTTTTGAATTTATATGTATTTTTTTATAAGCATATTGGGAACCCACCCTGGTACTGCTTTTCTTGACCCCCCAGATCACCTGCCCCAATCCTGTTTTGTAGGTGGCAGCATTGGTGCCTACTCCCAGAGCCATTAAACAGTTGCCCAACATTGGGGTACCCATTCTCCAGTGCTGGACTGTTGGGCGTGCCTAAAATCATAAAAAGCAGGTACCTCATTGTGTTTTGTTTTTGTCCTTCCAAAAATGGTCCCTTGCTAATCTCACCCCCAACCCTGATCTCCCTCAGCACCCACCACCCCACACACCCTCACTCACCTGAACATGTCCCATGGTGAAAATCCACTCTCCAAATAAAGACACATCTTGCTACTAGAACTGCCGACTGCAATATGAAACTATGGTAAGTGCGGTTCTATAAATTTCAATGGGGTTTTGAACTTTGATGCATAACTTTCTCATTTTGTATATTTTACCCCAAATTTGCAACATGGTCTTTTGGACCACCTCCTCATGACCAATGGCAGTGGAATTATGCAATTCAGGCTCAGAAGGTGATTTCATGGTCACTTGGTGAAATCACCTTTCAAACAGGATTTAAAAGTTTCACCACCCTTGTTCATGAGGTGGACTCATAGGAAGGCTATGTTGAAAATACATATGAACATCTGAAGATGCTAGCAAAATCAAGACATAATGATCTATCAAGTCTGCTCAAGTGTGCAGCTCACAGTAATTATACTGGAGCTGCCTCCCTTCCCCAGAGTATTCTTCTCCTACCCTTTTAATCCCCACCCCTCTTACCACGTGTTGTGACTCTCCTTTTAACTTGTCCAACCCTCTCTTAAAACTATCCACCATTCAAAATAAGTCTATCTCCTCCAGTAGTTTGTTCCACTTTGACACCACCCTTTCAGTGAAAAAGTGCCTCACCATTTTCTTTTTAAATTGCCCCCTGCTAATTTCAGACTATGTCCTCTCATCACCCTTTCCCTTTATAGATTGAGTTAGCCCTTTGTTCCAACCTTGTTTATACCTTTTAGGTACTTGAAGGTTTCTATTATATCCCCCTCCCTTCTGTCTTCCAGAAAATACATATTGAGCTCCTGTAGTCTCTCCTCATAGGATTTGTCCCCAGACCCTGGATCATCTTGGTCTCCTATGCTGTACCCCTTCCAGTAGTCTGATGCCCATTTTCAAATAAGGGGACCAGAACTGCACAGTACTCAAGTGTGGTCTCACCAATGACTTGTACATGAGTAGAATGACTTTTCTTTCCTGGAGGTGATTCCCTGGTGATGCACCCCAGTATTTTGTTTGCCTTGGCTGGCCTTATGGTACTATGCTGAGTGCTTCATGTATCGCTAACTATGACCCCAAATCCCTTTCCTGTGCTCTGCTGCATACCTGCACCTTCCTAGCTAGTAGCTATTGCCAGGGTTCCTAGCTCCCAGGTGCATGACTTTGCACTTCTTGGCACTGAACCCCAGCTGCTAGATGCCGGACTGATTTTCAAGTGTGGCGGATCCTCCCTGAGCTCCCTCCTCTCCTCCTCTATGCCCATCTCCCACATATCTTGGTATCATCTGCAAATCAGCAGATTTTGCTTTTGATCTTATCTGCTATATTACCAATAAAGTTGTTAAATAACACTGACCTGAGAATGGAGCCCTGTGGGTCCCCACTGATCACAGGTATAGGCTTCCATAGTACCCCCAACAATCACCCTCAGGTTCCTGTCCTGCAGCCAATTCTGGATGCACCCACCAGTTTCCCCTTACTCCTAGGTTCCTTAGTTTATTAAGCATCTTTCCATGTGGCACAGAGTTGAAGGCCTTGCTGAAGTCCAGATACAGGACATCCACCACCTGGTTCTAATCCAATGTCATTGTGAACCAATTGAAAAATCAATCAAATTACTCTGACATGATCTCCTGAGAAAAACCCATACAGCTTTTCATCCCGGAGACCATGTACTCCTAGAAAACTCACCAGTCTCTTTTGAGAATGGTCTCCATTAGTTTACCTATAATGGAGGTGAGGCTGACCAGTCTGTAAATACCAGGTTCATCTCTGGGGTCGATCTTGTGAGAGGCACCACATGTGCCATTCTTCAGTCCTGAGGCACTTCTCTGTTTCCACAGAGGTGTTAAACAGGTCTGTCAGGTTACCTGACAAGACCTCCACCAATTCCTTCAGGACTCTCAGGAGCACATCGCCTTGTCCGGGAGCCTTGTCCACCTGAAGGAGGCCCTTTAAGACCGTATCCTCTTGTATTTTCCCATCAGTTTCTACCCTCCCCCTGTTGAGCCCTTATTTTCCCAGTGGCACAGGTCCATCTTTTTCTCTAGTAAGGACCTAGCTGAAATACTCATTCAATACCTCTGCTTGCTCCCACTACTTTCCACCCATCCCTCTCTCTTTCAATCCTGACAATCTCATCCTTACAACTTCATCTCTCTTCATATTCCTGAAGAATCCTTTTTTACTTCCTTAATCCAGCCTTAGTTGTCTAGCTGTCTGGACCACCTGGCCAGCCTCTTTCGATTTCTCTGAGTAATTCTCCTGTCTTTCTCTCTCCTAGTACTTTTGTACTTACAAAAGGCTTATCTTTTCTCCTTCACTTTCACTGACATCTCTTTGGTGAACCAGCTTTGTCTTTTGGTCCTAGATTTCTTACTCTGGTTCTTTGCACACATATTTGTGGCCTCAGTCAGACCCAATCTAATAATTGACCATTTCTGATCTGCATCCATCTCTGACTGATTTTAGCCAGGTGGTCTTCTAGGAGGTCCCCATCATACCGAAAGTATGCCTTCTTGAAGTACACCACCCTTGTCTTACTCCTGGCTGATTCTTTGCCCATCTTGAGGTAGAAACACACTGTGCAGTGGTTGCTGCCTGAAGTGAATCCTCCACTACTATATCCTGAGAGTGTTCACCATCTGACAACACCAGGTCCAGGATGGTACCATCCTGGTTGGTTCAATGACTCCTGTACCAGAAAATACTCCTGGAAAGCTTCCAATAAGACCTTTTCCATGGCACAGGAGGTAGCTGGTATTTCTCAGTCTACTTCAACAAATTGAAGTCACCTGCTATAACAATGTACCCCTTACTTTTTAGCCTCTGTATCTGCTCCCCAGCTCCTGTCTGTCTTTTCATCCTCTGAAGGTGATCTGTACACCCTCCCATTCTAATCTTCCTCCTTGGTATCTTGCATCTGGACCCATAAGGCCTCTGTCCTGCCCTCCTTTCCTCCTCTTCCTTACTGTATAAGATCCCTTCCCTTACAAATAAGGTCACACCTCTCCCTCAACCCTTCACTTTGTCCTTTAGGTACAATCTATACTCAGGATCACGAGATCCCAGTCATGATACCGGGTTGCCCATGTCTCAGTGATGGCTGCTATATCCACCTCTCCCTCAGCCATCATAGCCAGAAGATCTGCCACGTTATTTGCCAAAATGTTGGGTCAAAATATGTAAAAATGGTAAAGTTATGTACATATGAAATTTTACTATGCTTTCTCACAACTTAGGTGATTTTAAATATCTTGACCCCAAATTTTCAAGATAGCCATTTTTTACACCTCCTCATGAACATGGCTCCTGTCATTTTTCAAATCTTGGCCAAAATGTTTTCTTCCACCTGTGGCATATAATTATGTTTTTGTGCCTTGGAATGACATTTCAGCCAGGATTTGAAAATGTTTACTACTGGTTAATGAGGTGGGGTAATAAAAAGGCTATCCTGACAATTTGGTGTACAAATACAGTAAAATGCCTAGTTATGTGTGAACATTACAAATTTCAACATTCACTCATAACCACTAATTTTCTATATTTTAGCTACAAACTTTCAGCACAAACCATTTTCCATACCAGCTCGTAAATGTGACATGTGTCATTTTTTAATCATGGATGAGATGTGTTTTGCACTTCTGGTGTAATATGACATTTCAGCCAGTACACTATAAATGGTACATGTCATGTTTATAAGGTGAATCACAAAACAAGTATCTTGAAAATCTGGAGTCAAAATTGAAAAAACAGCATAATAATTAACATACTTTGTGTGTAGTGACACTCTTGACCCCAAAGGGTAAACTTTGTGATCCTCTGCTGATGAGCTGAGTTTGGGGTGAGCTCAGTGACCCAACTGGATGGGGTGAGGGTGGGCAGATGGTGCTTTATTGCAACACCCCCCAGCCAGGGAATGAAAGGTGTAAGGTTGACTGCATGGATCCAGGTACCATACAGTGAAGGCAACTGTTCTCCTGGCATAGTGCCCTGGACCTCTGCACCTCTGGGTGACAGAAGTCCCTGTGCATTGGCTGACAGATGCACTCTTGCCCTGTGCATCTGTATCTGTGGCCACATGGAAGCATAGGGACTATGGTGCTCTGCATCTTTGCAGTCAACCAGACAGCCCCATGATTTCTTCACCTCTGTCATTCACTGAAATGCAGAATCCACAAGGAACCTGCACTTCTGCAGGTGGACAGAGTCTTTTCTAGGTGCAGGGCATCTGGATGAGGATACAGTTCTACTATCTCAAAAGAAAGGCAGTTATTTGCAAAAATATTGTTAATGCACCAGTTAGGTAACTCAATATCACAAAGGTAGGAAATATGGTGTTAGGGTTTCCAACCTCAACTCCCCACTCCCACCCTAAGCAGCAAAAGGAAAAAACATTAGAGTTTGGGGTTTCTGGATCCTGTTTGAATCAGTGCTGGGGTGTTCCTTTGGTTTCTCAGTCTTAATGCTCACCCCTTCCCAGAACAAACAATGTCACACATGAAGAAAGCTATAGCAAACTGTGTTGGCAACACGTAGCATGATATACTTCTGTACCTTTAAAGAGTTCATTGCTATGAGGCACTGGCTTGGACTTGTACCTTATGCTTTAGACTGTAGGCTATGGCCTTTGGTGGGGAGGGGAAACATTACAGTGCTCAACCCCAAGCAAGATGCCACTACTGATTTGCTAAGACTCCAGACACCCCAAACCCTAATGTTTTTCCTTTTGTTTCTTGGGGTGGAGGTGAGGGTGGAGTGAAGGTTGAAACTCTAATGCCACAATTTCCTGCTTTTGTGGCATTATGTTACCTAACTAGTGCATTAATGTAGTTTTTTTTCAAAGAATATACTTATATAGGATAAGGGATATTTTGTAATATTGCTATTACACATTCTTGAGACTAATCATCATGGGCAAAATATATGCTACTGAATGAGTAAAGGCACAGTAATAGAATAAGGTGTATTAAATAACAGTTGGCCAACTATAGCAAAGAAATAGCAGCTCACACAGGAATCAGTGTATTAAATGGAATGCTGGGTCATTTAGATGTGAGTAAAATATACAGATTTTCTTTTTTTAATTTTTACATTTTTATTCATTTAAACATTATTAACTGAGATAGACACACTGAGTCAAGGCTCATTTCAGGTGTGACCTGTGGAGAGGAATGGGGTAAATGGTAAAATCTACAAAATATCTGTGTGTGAATATTTAAGCAATCAGTACATATGCAGAAGCCTTGTAACAGCTAGGCAGGAAAACAGTAGTGCAGCACTAAACAATTTACAGCTAGGTTGGTAAACAGCAGTGCAGCACTAAACAATTAACAGCTAGGTAGGTAAACAGCAGTATGGCTCTATAAATCATTTACATGTGGGCAAGTGTGGAAGGAGACCATGGTGTTTCAAGTTCCTGCGTTGAGGAGGGTGGCAGTGGAAGATAGGGAAAAGAAAGATTTAACAGTTCTGAAAGATTAGGTGGTCCAGGCAGGAGGGGTTTTGTAGAGAAGGGAAGAAGGTTGGGGGTTAACATTGACAGGGAGGAGCAGAAATTATTTATTTATTTATTTTAAAAGTCTCACCAAGAAAGGCATATTGAGCTTGTAACAGCTCATTTCCAGAAGTGTCCAGGGAATGAGGGAAGGGACTATGCAGAACATGAAATACAAGCATAATACATAAGTGTAGGGGCAGTAGTAATAAAAATAAGGTAATAAAAAACATATAGTAAAGAGAAAATAAACAACAGTGCACAGTCACAATTACAGGCAGAATATTCAGGGCTACACAAAATATAAATAAAATATAATGTATAGTTTACAAGTGCTATACAGTACAGGAGAAATGCCAGATAGTGGCAGATTAACACCATTTAGGCTGCTAAAGTGTGAGCTAACAAAGCTAGTGCATTAGGTTGGCTCCAGGAACAGGTTGCAGAAAGAGTAGCAGCTTTAGGGGCAGTAATAATAATAATAATAATAATAATCTTTATTTATATTGTGCCTTTCAAATACCAAGGTGCATTCCAGAAAGATAGAATGCAGACAAAATATACAAACAATAAAGCAAAACTGTTAAAACAAATACAATCATCAGTCAGAGACACCGTAGGCCCTTTCCCATAAAAAGGATTTGAGATCCTGTTTAAAATTCCCCATGGTCGTACACTCCTTATCCGACGGGGTGAGAATTCCAAAGGATGGTGCCACAAACATAAAAACCGGCCCAGATGATTTTAATATAACTCTAGGAATTCTAGCAACCCCTTGTCGGCTGAACGGAGCAGCCCCATAGGGAGGTAAGGATTCAAGAGATTTTTCAGGTAGTCAGGGCCCAGATCATGCAGGGCTTTAAAGTCAGTAGTCCGACTTTGAAGGTAATCCGCCAATCAGCTGGCAGCCAGTGCAGACTCCAGCACCAGAGAAATATGAGAAGATCTAGGAGTACCTGTAAGTACTCGGGCTGTGAATTCTGCATCAGCTGGAGGCAGTGGATATCAACCCCTGGAAGCCCAAGGTAAAGCGAGTTGCAATAGTCCAGGCATGAGGTCACAAAGGCATGGATCAAGGTTGGAAGATCACCGATCGGAACGAGGTGCTTGATTCTGGTGATGTTCTCAGAAGATAAAAGAAGATTTTACCACTGCTGACACTTGAGATCATAAAGTCAGCCCCTCATCTAAGATCATCCCCAGATCTCGCACTGTTCAGAGACCAGTAACTTGACATCCCCACAGAACACCCCAGAAGGGAGCCGCCACATGTCCCCATCTGGTGATCCAGATCCAAAACCAACACCTCGGTCTTCCCAGAATTCAACCTCAACCAACTGGACCTCATCCAGTCCTGGATTTCATTTAGGCAGCTATTAAATACCGAGATATCTCCTTCCTAGTCGGGTGCAAAGACAAGTACAGTTGGGTATCATCTGCATAACAGTGAAATCCCAACTTGTACCATCTCACAATGTCTCCGAGGGAAGCATATACACTGCAAACAACATGGGGGACAATATAGAGCCCTGAGACCCCACAAAGAGAGAGATGGGATCAGAGGAAAACCCTGACACCACCCTCTGAGTTCTTCCAGTGAGGTATGATGTGAACCATCTGAGCACAACCCCAGAGGTCCACAAATACATCTCAGGTGCTCCAAGAGAACCCCATGGTTGATGGTATCAAATGCTGATGACAGATCCAATAGAATCAAATGGACCATTTTCTCTGGTTTCCTTCCATCAGGAGATCACTCAGCACCCAAACCAGCACAGTCTCGGTACTATGCCTCTTACAGAAACCTGATTGGAGAGGTTCATAGATGCTATGGATGGTCAAGTGGTTCTCCAGCTGGGCTGCTACCACCTTCTCGATTACCTTCCCTGCAAAGGGAGGTTCAAGATAGGTCTGTAGTTGGCAAGACAGTCAGGGTCCAAAGATGGCTTCTTCAACAAGAGTGTCACCACTGCCTCTTTCAAGGAATGGGGATATTCACCTGAGTCAAGGGAAGACCAGACTATCTGTGCTAGAGCCAGTAGAATGGACTGTCCACACCCTAAAATTAGGGAGTGGGACCTGGTTCTAAACTACAGCAAGTAGGATGCAGCCCCTGGACAATCCACATAACATCCATGACTTCTGGGCGGTTGAAGGTGCTCCAGTAAAACAAAGGGATAGTGACCCAATCCTGGCCACTTGCAAGTAGCATAGAATGTGTCAAACAGATGACTGACTAATGTCAGCCACCTTATTGACGAAAGAACTGAGCAATTTCATCACACTGTAATTGTGAAATGCTCTACAACCTGTAGACAGGTTGGGTTGCACAATCTGTCCACAGTTCTGAATAGCTGAGCAGGTCAGTTCTGAGCAGCAGAAATTTCCCGGAGAGAACTCTGCCTTCTTATGGGAGATTTCTGACAGATAGAATTGATAATGTTGTAACAGTCTAAGGTGGTCAGCATCAGGCCAGACCTCCGCCAACAGTGTTCTAACCTGCATCCAAGCTGCTGCAACTCCCTCAAGACCCCATCAAACCATGGGGTCCGAGGTTGGAGGGAGAGGACGTACATGAACTGGAGCAATAAAATCCAGAGCAGAAGTAATGGCGTATGTTATAAGCCACAACCAGTGCCTCTGGATCATTGCAATCACAGGAAGTTCTGATAGGTCAAGAACTGCCGCAAGGCCATTAGAGGAGATATTCCACAAGGCGATACTTGACCATCTCCACAGGGTCGGCCTACAAGGAGGGGCACCAAAATTAAATCTCTGTAATGATCTGACCAACTGACTGGTTCCACCCCACATCAGAGGCCTCGATCCCCAGGAGGAAGACCAAGTCAAGAAAATGGCCAGCTTTACGTGTAGCAGTGGTAACCACCTGTGTTAGGCCCAGTGAATCCATTAACTGGAGGAAGTGTTGTCCAAATTGTGAGAGTTCATCTTCAATCCATGCATTAAAGTCACCCAGGACCATCAGCCTGGGTGATTCGAATGCCAGGTCGACAATGAAGTCTACTACTTCCTTAAGGAATTCTTCTCATCTCCTGGTGGATGGTAGATGACAGCAATTCAATAGCCCACACCTGCTACAACAGCACATTCAAAGGAAAAGGTATCCTCAACTGAAACACTAGTGAGCCAGTTCGGTCTTAAAACAGACTACCCCCTCCAGCGGTCCAACCTCGGGTGATATATCACCTTATACCGGCTGGAATTACGGCCTCAAAACCGGTCCCACATTATTATCCAGCCAGGTCTCAGTGATGCAAGCCAGGTCTGTTGAGGCAACAAGATCTAAAATTATAGCAGTCTTGTTCGGACAGACCTGGCATTCACAACATCACCCGGTTGGACAGAACTCTGGACTGCCCTGACTACCTTCCCATCACTGAAGATGATGCCCTTGGGTAGTATCCAGGGAGGGGTAACAGAAACATAAAACATGGAAGTTTATGATGGATAAGGACTGCAAGGCCCATCCAGTCTGCCATTCTTTTTCTACCTTATAAATGTGCCTTGACCTTTGCTCTGTTAGTGGCCTATCTATTCATACTCATCTGTATTGCTCTCTTATGCCTATCCATGCCTGTTTGAAGCCCTGCACTGTATTCATAGCCGCCACTTCCTGAAGTAGGCCGTTTCATGCATCCACCACCCTTTCAGTGAAAATAATTTCCTCACATTCCCCTTAATCGGCCTCCCTCTAGTCTCATGCTGTGCCCTCTTGTCCTGCTATTTTTCTTATATTTAAACATGTTAGACTCTTTCACCTTGTTAATGCCCTTAAGTTGTTTGAATGTTTCGATCATATCGCTTCTCTCCCTCCTTTGCTCAAGGATATACATATTGAGCTCCGTAATCTGTCCTCATATGTCTTCTGATGCAGTCCCTGCACCATTTTGGTTGCCCTTCTCTGGACTGCCTCAATTTGGTTAATGTCCTTGTGAAGGTGTGGCCTCCAGTGCTGCCTTAGAGTACTCCAGATAGACCTAACCAGTGTCTTGTAAAGAGGATTTGTACCTCCTGTTACAACTTTGATACCCCTACTAATACACCCTAACATCCCCCTAGCCTTACCTACTGTTTTAGTGGTCTGCTTGGATGATTTGGATCATCGATGATGCCCAAGTCTCTTATTTCTTTTGTGACTGCCAGTAACTCCCTCCAGCCTATAGGTGGCTTCAGGGTTTCTCTTCCCTATGTGCATGGTCTTGCACTTCTTTGCATTAAATCCCAGTTGCCAATCTTCTGACCATTTTGCTAGTTTATCCACACCTCTTCTCATTTTGCCCACCCCATCTGGATCATCTACTCTGTTGGAGATCTTAGTGTCATCTACAAACAGACAAGCCTTACCCTCTAGTCCATCTGCAATGTCACTAATGAAGATATTGAAGAGGACTGGCCCAAGGACCAATCCCTGCTGTACCCCACTTGTGACTTGCATCTCTTCTGACTGTATACCATTTACCACTCTCTGCTTTCTGCCCGTCAACCAGTTTGCCACCCAGTTGACCAACTTCTGACCCACCCGAGCCTACCCAGCTTATTTATCTGTCTTCTATGTGGAACAGTGTCAAAACTTTGCTGAAGTCAAGGAAGGTGACATCAACCACTCCCTTGGTCCACTACTCTGGCTACCCAGTCAAAGAAATCTATGAGATTAGTTTGACAGGACCTTCCTTTGTAAACCCATGCTGTCTTGGATCCTGTGCCCCATGGATTCCAGGTGTTGCACTATCCTTTCCTTAAGGTGTGCCTCCATAATCTTGCCCACTACTGAGGTAAGACTGACTGGTCTGTAGTTACCTGCCTCCTCCTGCTACCACTCTTGTGGAGCGGGATCACATGAACCCTTCTCCAGTCTTCTGGGACCTCTCCTGTGCTCAGAGACTCACTAAACAGTTCTGCTAATGGCTCTGCTAGTTCCACCCTTGACTCTTTTAGTACCCTGGGATGTGTAATCAGGTCCCATTGCCTTGTCCACCCTGGGCTTAGTGAGCTCTTGTAGGACCCTTTCTTTTAATGCAGGAGTATTGCTCACCTCCCTTCCCCCATATCCATGGTGCTGAACTGTGGGTCCTACCCTATCTTCTCTTCAGTAAATATCGAGTGAAAGTATTTATTTAGGATAGATGCTTTTACAGGGTCCTCCTCCTCACATGCCCCTTTTCCTTTGAGCTAGCAATACCCCTCTGGACTTTCTCCTTTCACTAATGTATCTATAGAAAATCTTGTCACCTTCTTTTACTCTTAGTGCTAGTGGTTCCTCAGTTTGGGACTTTGCCTGCCTTACTGCCTTCCCTGCTTCCCTTAGGGCAGTTTGTGTGCCTCTCTATCTTCATTCCGCTGTGTTCCCTTATATTTCCTGAAGGCCAGCCTTTTGGCTTTGACCTTTTCTGCCACTGTATTTGAGAACCAAAGTGGTTTCCTTCTTCTTTGCACTTCTTTTCTGTCTAACACAATGGGATGTTGCTTCAAGTATTGCATCCTTAATGCTTGTCCACTTTGCCTGTACCCCCTCCTGTGTTTCTTTTGCCAGGGCTAGCTTAACTCTGTTGGCCATCTTATCAAAGTCAGCCTCTGAGTCCCATATTCTTGCCTTGGAATGGGATGATTTGAGTGTAGTAGCCAAATTGAACCATACCATGTGATGGTCACTGGTCCCCAGGTGACCTTCTACCTGGAGATCTGTGATCCCTTTCCTGTTAGTCAGTACTAGATCTAGGATAGCCCTGTCTCTTGTGGGTTGTTGTACCAGTTGTTTGAGTCCCTCCGCTGCAGGGAATCCACCATGTGTTTAGTTCTGGCAGATGGTAGAGTTGCTCACAGCCAGGTGGGATAAGGGTATGAGTTGCTCATTGTCGGGGGCGGGCAGGAAAGCAAGGGATAGGAGTTGCCCACAGCTGGGAGGAAGACATGCAGACATCAGCAACACAGGACAGAAAAAACAAGAGGTAGGAGATCAGGAACAGTTGCAGAAGGATGGCAAAGTCACAAAGAAGAGATTTGAAGGGGTGAAGGACAAGCAAATACACATGAGAAGAGAGGAGGGAGGACCAGTGCTTAGGACAATGAATACGAGAGAGAACTTGGACCATGGACATTTTCCAGAGGAATGGGAGCAGTCTTCTGCAGTGTAGCAGGAAGGAGCAGGGAAGAAAGGGGAACAGAGAGGTAAGTGGGGCCAAAGCAGAAATTGGAGCTGATCGTGTCACTCGCGTATGAGACATTTGGCACTGCGAAGGGGAGGCAGAAAGGAGTAGTGAGCAGTTGTATGTTGTTGGGGGCATTCCAAGGCAAAGCAGCAGAAAGAGTCAAAGAAGGGATCCGTCTGGCAAGTGTGTACATTGGGTGGCATTGTAGATAATGTTGCTGTAATCAATGATAGGAAGGATCATCTTTTGGACTATCTCCCTGCAGGCAGGGAGAGAAATACTAGCTTATTTTCTATGCAGTGTACCCACTTTGGGATGTAGCTTGTGTTGGATAGAAGATCAATGCATGCTAAGAAGTTAAGGTGCCAGTCCAGTCAGACCCCAAGGTACTTAAAGAAAGAGACATCCATAAAAGTAGTACCATCGAGTGTGTGGAAGGCAGGGAGGGAGAGTGTCTGGTAAGGTGTGCGGGGCCAAAGGTCATGGAGACAGTTTCTTGGGATTGAGGGTCAGGAAGTTGGAATAGAATCAGTGCTGAAGACCATCAAAATCCTTTAGGAGATGGACAGCAAGGTCAGTAACAGACAAGCCAGAAGTAAACAGCACAGTGTCATCTTCGTACATGTGGATGGATTCAGAGTAATAGACGAGCAGAGGTCATTTAGGAATCTGAAGAAAAAATGGGGCCCAGAACATAACCTTGGGGGTTACTTGAATTGAAAGGCAGTTGGGGGGCAGTGCTCTTATATGAACAGTTTGCTACTGCCATCTTGGTAGGATTGGAACCAGCTGATTGAAGAGGCAGAGAGCCCCATGCCTTAAGCTTGTCCAGAAGTAGGGGATGTGACATTATATCAAAGGTCGGCAGTTGACAAAGATGGCTGAAGTAATCTGGCCCTGGTCCATACTGAGAAGAATGGAGTAAGTGAGCTGGAGGAGGAGGTAGGTGTGGAGGGGACTTCCTGGAAGCAGACTGGAAAGGAGTATAAATGGAGAAGTAAGGGAATGGGGTGAGCTGTGAGAGGACAAGATGTTTATGGAGCTTAGCTAGTGTGGTGAGGAGGAAATGGAACAACCATGTCCAGGAGAGGAAGGATCACTGTTTTTGGGAGTGGGATCACAGTAGCCCACTTACAGATATTGGTGACTGAGGCAGAGGAAAAAAGGGTTGATATTAGGGGCTTTGGGGCGATGGATGTTACGCACACAGTAGACTATATGATGATCACTGAGTATGTCTGGTTTGAGGATTTATGATTTAGATGGGTGGAGTGAAGTCCAAAATTAATTGGGGTATTTGGAGTGATTTAACATTCTGTCTCAGTTTGTACACAGAAAGGAGAGCCAATAAGTGTTAAAATCTTTCCATGACTGAAGCAGGAGACAGGCCTGGGCAGCAGTACAGTCTTGCAATGAATCGTGAGACTGTGTGGGGGAAGACTTTGAGGAGCATCAGCTCATAGGCAGAGGGGAAGTGACAATGACTTTAAGGAGGAGCTGCTTATAGGCATAGGGAAAGCAACAGATAGCACAGACACAAACTGGATGCAGGAGAAAGGGTATGTTGCAACACTTCTGTCTCTCTTGGGGTGATCCTCCCTATCAATAGAGTAAAAGGTACTTGCACTGCAGAGTCTTGGACTATGTAGGAATTCCAAGACTTTCAGATGATGAGAACATCAGGCTAAAGGTTGACAATCAGGGCTGCAACATATACAGCTTCGGAATGAGGCTACAGATGAATAAGGTGGGCAACCCACAGTGCTTTAGAAATGCATAGTTGAGATAGGGAGGACCAGGGTTCAGGTCAATGTCCCTGCCAGCAGAAGTAGCTCAAAAGAACAAGAAGCTTAATGGATCCAAAGAGGTGCCTAGATGGAAGGGTAGGGTGGCAAAGGTGGGTGCAATGGGGGAGGGAAGAAGAAAGAAGTGCCAGAGAGCTTCCAAGTGGAGTCAAAGGGGAGGCAAAAGGCAACACTCAGGACACCAGAGGGAGTGGGGAAGGGAGAGAAGGAGGAGGATGGGCAAGTGGATGAGTGAAAGGGGTGTAGAGAGGTAGAGAGGAAGAGGGGAAGTGGTGGAGGAGAAGAGGATGAAGAGGGGTAGTATAGCTAGGATATGGTACAACAAGGAGACTGAATCTGACAGTGTGGGAAACACCAGGGACAAGAGAAGGACTGGTCTAACTAGATAGTGAGTCAAAGGTGAGCAAAGGTCTGAATCATAAGAGAAGGCTTGTGGCTTTATCTGAATAAGGGAAGAAGTCTAGATAAACCACTAGGGTTATGGCTTCACCCAGACAGGGTGAAAGCCTGATAAACAAATTGTCAGGAATGTGAGCTTCACCCAGATAGGGCAGAAGTCTAACTGAACAAAAATAGATTTATGTCCTTTGTAGCAGACTGCAGCTGGCTAGGGTCCCTCTCACCCCAGTCTTTAAGACTGTGGATGGCTAACCTTTGGAGGATGTTCCTTTCTTTACATACCTTGGTGCTTCACTGTAGTAGATCAAAATTTTATTTCTCTAGAGACATGCTAATGCCATTGATGCTATACCACCTCCCAAACTAGGTGTGCTAAACAGATACAGATCTTTCATTCCCATCCCCACTTGCTGGATCTTCAAAATTAGACTCTCTATTTTCAGCTTGTGTGTTATGATCTATGGAATTGCTTCCAAGTTCACTTTTCCACCTGAACCACCTTTATTATTTATTCTGCTGTTTTGCTCTCAGCTATCCATCCTGTATTCACCACTGGTCCCTCTACTCTGAGCTCAACTTTACACACCTTGACAGATGACTCTATCACTCCAACTCTCGGTGTCTATATTATGGTTCTCCTTTACATTACCTGCTTTTAATGTGTTCTTTTTTATGATTTTATATAAAGTGTTAATAGCCCATGGCATTGGGCACTAAACAAATTAAATTTGCCTTGCCTTTCTTCACTTCTCCAAACATGCTTCTTCAGAATCTCTATCAACCATTCCTTTTCTACCTCGCTATTTAAATCTGCTGCTGGTCAATCTTTCTTCTCTTACTGGCTCCCTTCTCCTGGGACATCCTCAAACCTAGTAGTCACTATTCCACATCACTCTCATCTGTTATACCTCTCCTCCATGAGTTTATTGCTTATACCTGCTCATGTCCATAATCCTTATCCCTCTTTCTCCCCTCATTTCTTACCTCCCCTTTCTCCTCACAGCACTGTATTGCATTATTGTCCTTTTGAAACTTTTGCTCCATGTTCTACTGATAGTGTTGCTGTTTTCTATTATATTGTTGAATTAGTACTGTTCTGTACGAGACTGCCTAACTGCTTGCATTATCTTAATAATTTGTATTTTTGTACTGTTCTTTGAAATCCTTACTCCCAAATCACACCTAGAGATGTGCATTGTCTCAGTGTGCCTTTCCTGGACAGTAATTTTAAATACATCAAAGTTTAAATATATACTGTATAAAAGGGTATACCTGGCAGACTGAAATTGTAAATGGTGGATAAGAGGTAACAAAACCAGGTCAACCATGCCTCCAGCAACATCCCTGCTAGATACCTTTAAGTGTTGCTCAGAGAGTAGTGTTCTAGCTACCCACCCTTAGGAGACTAGTGTCCTTATGAAGCTCATTATACTCCTCACTACTGCCATCCTGGACTCTGAGCATGACCCCATATCACCAAACTGCTAGGCAACCACAGGAGGAGGTTGCAGGCTCAGGATGGCCCAGACGTATCACAGAAAAATGTATGGGTATGAATGACAGGTCTGTGATAGGCTACAACCAAACCAGAGAAAAAGAATATGGGCACAGCACAGTGATGCCAGTGGACTCAGTGGACAGTGCTGCACTTCCATCTGGGAGATAACGGTAGGGCACTGAACTTAATCTGTGCACTTGGCCAGTGGAGTCTGGAGACACAAGTTAGGTGTGCTATACTGACTCACTGACCTGGGCTGCTGGAGCCTGGAGACACAAGTTAACAGTGCCTAACTGACTCCCCACCCTGAGCTGGTGGAGCCTATGGAGTGCTGTGGAGGCAATCTTTAGACCTCAAGGAAGGGTTGCAGTGATTTCAGGGGATCAGTGACTCTCTGGTGAAGAAGAGGTGGTGAGAGGGTGTCTTGGGTGAACACTCAATGTCCTGATTGCTCCCTCCCAGGTATCCATGGACAAGGATGCTCAAGTAGAGATGTTAGTGGTGAGCAGGTGGAACATAAGGGAAAAAGCCTGCTCATTCATGATGCCACTGTATGACTCCACATTCACTGTCCTTACCATGGCCCAAGCTTCTCCTGGCATCAGTAGTAAGCCAGAGGGATATCAGTCTGTTGGGTTCACCACAGCAGTAAGTCCTGGGTGCTGGGTATGGCAAGCAGGCCAGAGTGAAGTGTATCGTCCCTTCAGGCTGACAAGCAGGTCGCATCACATAGCTGTTGGAAGGAGAATCACAAAATGCAGCCATTTAGGTAAGAGAAAAAGGCAAAAGCAAGGCATGGGTATTTTAGTTCTAGGGCATGCAATCTTGGAGCTCTGGGCAACTTACACAGAGCTATGAAAACAACAAACTGGGCCATCAATGGCATGTTTATGTGAGTATGAAGTAATTTTCTGAGCAATGAAGAAATAGTGAAAATAACTCACTTTCTTGCAGCATTAACTTGAAAAAGTGAACTATTTTGCATTATTTCTTTGTTGGTCAGCAAGTGACTTCTACTACATGGACAGGCCATTGATGACCCAGTTTTGTTTTCTATAGTACTTTGTGTTTACTGAGTGGACCGGTCACGCCAGGAGTGGATCTATCTCTGTTTAGAGCTACCTCACACAGACCATTGAAGAATCATTACAGGAAGTATGGATACAAGTAAAAATAAAGTTAGACAAAAATTAAGCCATTCAGGCAGTTACAATCAAGGGGTACAAGAGGGCAAAAGCTAAGTATGGAGAAAATGTTAGAAGCTATAAGAAATTAATAAACATCTGGACTGCCCAATGACCCAATAGGTAGTGCACCATGCTTCCATGCAGGTGACTGGAGTTTCAGATCAAGCTTGAGGAGCCATCTGGGTGGCCTGGCATTGGAGAAATGCTGCTGTTCCTGAAGAAGGGTGGTATTGGGTTTTGCTGCACTGAAACCTTATTGGGGCCAGGGAGCTTGCTCCTCCTTAGAGGACACCAGTGACCTTTGAGGACTGCAGAGGTTGCACACAACATCAGGTAGGTGAGAGCAAGAAAAGAAAATGGGCAGTAGCTGCAGGCTTAATGAAGCCCCACCTGCCTGTCTCTAGCCTGCACTGTTACATGGACCCTGCCATCTGTATGTGAGTCTCGAGAGAAACAGCACCCCCTCCTTGCCTCGCCATGGTGGTGGAGGAGGCAAACCTTGGGGAGACTGTGGTAGGTCTGGGGAGATGGATGGCCAGTCAGGGGCTGTAGGGACAAGGCTGACAGCTGCATGCACCACAAGCCCAGAAAGGTAAAAGCTTTTATCGAGAAAAAAAAGACAGGAAAAATAGCAAATAGAAGCAATAGAATTACAATGAATTCTAAGGAAGAGGGGGTAATGGGTCTGAAGGGAGTACAAGGGGTGAGAATGGTGCAGAAATGGACCAAGTCCCTTTTACACGAAAAGGGTCCTGAAGGAACTGGAAGTAATAAGAGCTGATAAAGCAATGGGGCAGATGGGGTGCACCCAGGGTCCTTAAAGAACTAAGAGAGGTGGTGGCTGAACCTCTGGCTATCCTGTTCAGCCAATCACTGGAAACAGGGGAGGTACCCAAAGACTGGAGGACAGCAGATGTAGTCCCCTTATACAAAAGTGGGAACAAAGAGGAAGCAGGGAGCTACAGACCAGTCAGCCTCACCTCGGTAGTGGGAAAGATCATGGAAGCACTACTGAAGGAGAGATTGGTGGAACATCTGGTTGTCAATGGACTACAGGACCCAAGGCAGCATGGTTTCACCAGGGGAGGTCATGTCAGACCAACCTCATTGAATTTTTGACTGGGTGACTAGGGAGGTGGATCAGGGAGGCAGTGGACATGGCCTATCTGGACTTCAGCAAGGCCTTTGACACTGTGCCACATAGAAGACTATTACACAAACTGGGGAATATGGGTGTGGGCAGGACAATAGTGGTGGGTAGGTAACTGGCTGGGTGGCAGGACACAGAGGGTGGTGGTAAATGGCTGTCACTCCACAGAGGGAAGAGTGACCAGTGGGTACCACAGGGATCAGTGCTGGGACCGGTCCTATTCAACATCTTCATCAGTGACATTGCACAGGATCTAGAAGGCAGAATTTCACTGTTGCTGATGACACAAAGCTCTGTAACAGAGTAGACACACCAGAGGGTGTAGACAGAATGAGAAGGGACCTGCAGAAACTTGAAGAATGGTCAAGGGTTTGGCAGTTGAAATTCAATGCAAAGAAGTGCAAGATAATGCATATGGGGTACAAAACCCTGGCAGGGGGTGAGGATATAGCATGCACCAAGCAGGAAAGGGATCTTGGGGTTGTCATCTCTGATGACCTCAAGGTAGGGAAACAGTGTGACAAGGCATCAGGTAAAGCAAATAGGATGCTGGGATGTATAGGCAGGGGCATCACCAGCAGGAAAAGGGAGGTCATAATTCCGCTATACAAGACACTAGTGAGGCCCCACCTGGAGTACAGTGTACAGTTCTGGAGACCATACCTACGTAAGGACATAGACAGGGTAGAGAAGGTTCAGAGGAGGGCAACAAAGATTGTGCATGGGTTGCATCACAAGTCCTATGAAGACAGGTTGAAGGAACTGAACATGTACTCCCTGGAGGAGAGGAGGGAGAGGGATATGATAGAGACATACAAGTATCTTACAGGGAGGAACAGGGTGCAGGAAAACACTATTTTTAAGCGAAAAGATGTTTCAGGACTAGAGGGCATGGGATGAAGTTGGAGGGAGGACGATTCAGAGGAAACATGAGAAAGAATTTCTTCACAGAACGGGTGGTGGACAAGTGGAACACCCTGCCAGAGGAAGTGGTGGGAGCTGAAACAATCAGGGATTTAAGAATGCATGGGATAGACATAAAGGAATTCTAGAGGTCAGGGTAAGGGAAATAGACTTCTAGGAAAACAAACTGAACTTACAAGCTCAAATGGGCAGACTAGGTGGGCCATAGGCCCTTATCTGCCGACACTGTCTATGTATCTATGTATCTATGTATAGTTCTATAGATATATAAACACATTGTCAAAGGCTCTAGAAATCCCTGGATCACCCCATCTCAGTTTAATCAAAGTGCATTGCAGGATAACCGACGGGACAAGGCCTGGCATCTGGCCACCCACAGGACAGGCAATGATATTGTGCTGCCAGAAATGTATTCACCTGGGTAATATGCCTTGCCAAGGCTGCACGCTTCAAAGCCTCCATCTCCTCTTTTGGGGCCATGGAAAGAAGTTTTGGGACAATATGAAGGATCTTACTCGAAAACACAACACCCTCCCCTCACTACTAAATATCAATGGTTCCACCACCCAGGACCCCTCAGTCATTGCTGACACCCTCAATTCTGCATTTACTGATCTTAGTGTTGTCCTCACTCTGGACTTCTTTAACAATGCCACTGACCCTCCCAATTACTCCTGCCTCTGCTGGCATCCCTCCCTTCCAATTTAGAATTGTTACCTGCAGGAAGCCAAATCCTATCTTACACGGGTCCTGGGGAAATCCAGAAGTAGCAGTGATTCCTTGGACCTGAAGCTATTGCATCTGGCCCTTGACATGGTTCTCTCCCCATTCACAAAAATTTTTAATCTCCCTCTGTCTTGGCCAATTTTCCACACAGTGGAAGTCTGTGGTGATTACCCCATATTCAAAAGCAGAGATAGAACCTCCAACAGTATATACCATCCTATGTCTATCCTCTCCCTGTCTCCAAAGGGATGGAAAGGATAGTATCTGACCAACTGTCTGACTTCCTAACAATCCACAATCTTCAAAGCCGCCAACAGCACAGCTTCAGGAAGGACACAGTAACACCTCTGCCCTCCTGGAGTTTATGGACTTTGTACACAAAGCTGTCGACTGTGGTCATTTAGTAGGGTCTGTATACATAGACCTTACTAAAGCATTTGACATGGTAAATCACTCTCTCCTCATTGCATCCCTTCCATCCCTGGGCCTCTCACAAGATGCCACTGCCTGGTTCTCCAACTAGCTCGGAGAGAGGACTCAGAAAGTGAAATTGTTGGACAATCCTACTTCCAGCCAACCAGTACACTCCTGTATTCCCCAAGGCTCAATTCTAGGATCTCCTTTTCAGTCTCTTCCTCAATTCCATCCACCAAGCTTGCTCTGGCCCACTGCTTCTGTACGCAGACGATGCAGCTTATCTCCTCCAGTCACACAGACCCCACCCTCCTAGAATACAATCTGCAACAGCTCTTACTGATATCAAATCATGGTTCACCCATCACAAACTTATCATAAACTACAAAAAGACTACATTGATATTGTTTGCCAACCCTCAGAGCAAAACAAAAGGCATCAACTAACCATACTCAATTACCTACACCAGTCACTTGAGCAAGTCAGTAGCTATAAATACCTCGGTATCACCCTTGACTTCTCCCTCTCCTATCACTAACATGTCAACTTGGTCTGTAAAGAAGTTAACAGTAGAATTGGTCTACTCTATTGTCACAGGTCATGCATGATCCTGGATGCTCTCTCTCTGGCCATAACCAGCTCAGTGCTGCCCATGGTTGACTAGGCATAGTCATTAACAGCTCCACAACTGATACTGTGTTGCACAGAGTTAAGGTTGCACTCAACAAAGAATGCCGCCTGGTAGTGGGTGCACAGGCTCACCTATACCTGTGACCTCTACGACCAATCTAACTGTTTAAACTTTAATGACTGGCTTCACTATCAGACCTGTCTACTGGCAAAACAGATAACCTTGGGCCTCTCCCCATCCTCAGCACTGCACCTCCTCACTCCTGCCCCCACTCCCAGACTACCAGGAACTCCTCTAGGTTTTCTTCAAAGTCCCACTCTGTAGGACAGCCCTGGGACAGTGAGCCTTCATGTATCGAGCCCTTGTCTGGACAAACAACCTGCCTCCAGGGTCTTTTTCTGTAACAAAGATTTGCCGCTTTAAACTAAAACTCCAGCAGCACCTCTGTGAAATAAACAGTTGTGATTGCTTTTACCTCCCCCTTCCTTGACATGTTGCTTTCCTGCTCATCCCTTTTGCTTTCATGTATTGACAATGTAATCTTTGACAGCTACAGCCCTTAGCCTCTATCCTCTCTCCAGTCCGCTCCACCCACCCTCTCTCCCTGTTCTTCCCTGGTCCTCCTATCAGTTCCAGGGGACTGATGTGAGCCCTTTCACCAGGGCTTAACTTTTCTGGATACTGTATGACCAACCCATTGTACCTGAACCACTTATTCACTTGCAATGTAAATGGTTTCCCATTCATGCACTTTCTCAGTCCTGCTCTCATTTGTTGTTTTACCTTCAGTATGTCTCACTGTTCAAATGTCATGATGTAAAATTGGCAATGCATGAAGTTGCAACCTTATTTATATGTAACATTGTCAAAGTGTTGGTCCAGCTGCTCTCTACTAGGACTACTGTTTGTTGACACTTAGTGGAATATTATTTACAGGTGTTTGCTATTAGGTGAACTCCCACTAAAATAAATTTAATAAATTTTTTATTTAATGGGTTCACCACAATATATCCCAGGCACACTGCCTGGAGTAGCTGGTCCATTCCACTGGGGTGTCAAACAGACGAGGCATACTGATGAGTCCTGGTAGGATTAAACACGGTCTATGTCTTCTGTTAGCACTCTTGCGAACTGTGTGAGAGGCCTTTCGCACCATGCATTCTGCTTAAAGTTGGACCAGCATAACATTCTGTGGTGATTTGCATATGTAGCCCATGATGCTTTGCATTGTGGGAGCATGTGTGATTTTGTATTTTCTTGAAACTTGGCTTCCCAGCCAAATGCCCTTTGGGGTAACTCCTTGCCTCAGTGTTTACGCACAGAGGTTCTTTGACCTTATTTATATATTCATTTCTGCCATTTTATACTATTGGAACTTCTGGTTTGACATGTTTCTCTCCTCCAAGATGTACTGTATATTTCCAATTTTCTGTTATTGTAAGCCTATCATACTTGCATATTTTCCCTGACCAAGTGTACCCTGGTTTTAAGTAACTTGTACTTGCAACTGCCTTGTCTCTTGGATTGCAATTGTATTCTTATTGTATGCTTTTTTCTTTCTTTCTTTGTCTCTTTGCACTACTTTACATGGAGCCTTTGTAAATGAGTCTCTGACTCAGAGGTTGTAATTCGAGAATCAAATAAAAAAATAAATAAAATGGCAAACAAAAACTAGAAATACAGTAGGCCCATTTATTATAAATGGAGAAATAATAAATCAGAAAAGGGACACAGCATAGAAAAACAGATGCTTCTGTTCAGTTTTTGCAAAATAACAGGTGAGAGAATCATCAGGAGACAAGGAATTGGGGCAGACAAAACAGGAGGATATTCAGTAAGAAGTAGGTGCTCCCTAAACTACTGATTTAAAGGATGGACAAGTCAGCTGGACAAGACAACATTTACCTGACTTTACCTGATGGCCTTAAGGAACTAGCAAAAGAATTGTATGAACCATTAACAAACATACATATAGCTTCAAACGAGACAATAGAAGTGCCAGATGATTGCAGAGAGGTTGTAGGGGTTCTACTCTTTAAGAAAGGTGATAGAGGAAAACTAACAAACTAGAGGAATCCAGGTGCCAAGTATAGGATGGATGGGCAGTACTGACAGTCATGAAACAGGGAAGGGAACTTGGGGTTATCATACCTGATGACCCCATGATGACAGAGCAGTGACAAAGCTAGTGGCCTGAGGGCAGCTAGTGGAGAGCTGGGGGTAGAGAAGGGTACTTCCAGGAAGAGGAGAAGGTGTTGCCACTGTATCCCTCACTGGTGAGACCCACCTAGAGTACTGTGTCCAGTTTTGAGGCCACATCACAGAAAGGATATAGACAGACTGGAGGCAGTCCAGAACAGGAAACTAAAATAGAGCTGGGGTTGTAGGAGAATCCTACAAGGAGAAACTAAAGGATCTCAATGTGTACACTCCTTAAGAGAGAAGAAGAAGTGGCATGAAAGAGACCTAGAAGTACTTCACAGGGTGGGCAGAGTGCAGGAAGGAAGAAACTTCCAAATGAGGGATACAGTTAGCTGAGGGGTGAAGTTTAAAGAGAAGTGAGGAAATATTTATTCACTGAAAGGCTGATATAGGCCTGGAACAGATATCCAGCAGAAATGGTGGATGTGAAAACAGTTAGGGCTTCAAGCATGCATGGGATAGACATAGGGGTGCATTAAAAAACAGGCAGGGAGGAGGAAGGGTAGCTGGAGACCAGTTATTGTCTGCGAAGAGAGATTAGGTAGGGAACATCGAGGTAGACCAGCAAATTTTGTTTCTATGGGGACAAAACTCAACATGTAGGGTGTGAAAGGTAGCACCATGAAGAGTGTTCATTATTGAGCTCTGTACATTTGAGCTACTCAATAATAGCACTCTACAAGAAAGCTAGTGGTGCAATACCTTGCTACATCCTGTATAGCGAGTAGAGAAAGGAGCTGTACTATCTATACAGGATATAGCATCCTTTGTAGCTGATTCCTGCTGAGTTGCTTGCATAGTGTAGTGGTAGTACACCACCGCTTTAATGCAAGCAGACCCGATTCGGTCCGCCTACAGGTAGGAACTTTTTCTTTCACAATCCAGTAACTTGTCCCATGGTCTGCACCCCTCAGAGTTGGTTATCTAAGTTTGGGGAGTGGGAGCTTGCCCCCAACAGCAGCGAAGGGGCACAGCCCCTGTATAACAAAATGATTCCTGTGTGATTTAGTTAAGTATTGTACTGACCATCGCTATTTGCAATGGACGGTACATTGTCTGTCACCCTTTGACTATGGACTCAAGTTTGTTTGCTCTATGTGATAGGCAGTCTTTGAGACTCACCTTTATCACATAAAACTGGTGGAAATACAGTATCTTAGGTACCCCAGAGCAGGCACTTTTGTCTTAGGACACCTACAGCTACTTAGTGCCTGCCCTGTTGGACACCTAATACATCTGTGCAATGCTCCTTTGTTTTAATTTCCTTAGTCAGTTGGAGGAGTGCTTTGCAGTAGACCTGAACACAAGACCACAATTTCAGTGATCAGCTGACAGGGAGAGAGAGAGACACAGACAAGAATATCTGTGCACGTGTTAGTGACAGCTGGGTCACCTTCTCTGATTTGGTAGTGTGGCAGACACCTGATGGACATCCCTTACAGTCTGTGAGTGAAACCGAAGGGGCTAGTGTCAAATTGCAGACAGGTGGACAAATGGTTAAAGTATTTTCTTTAACTTATCCCACCCCTTCCTATCACTCAGAATAGACTAAATTTTGCTTGCAGCACTTGTGTTATTACTTTGGGAGGCAAATTGTAATGCACTCAAAGTGTGGTGGATCATTGGTTTGGAGCAGAGTGGAATATTTAGAAAGCAATTTTTTTTACAGTTAGTTTCTTTTTCTTCTTTGTCCCCAGGTGGCTGACCATTGTGCCTGATCCCCAGCCCCATTTCCCACTGCAACTTACCTTCCACCTTCCTCCATGGCTCCACCCCCATGGTGGAGCAATGGGGATCCCTCAACCCACCAGAATGGATACGTGAGGAGGTTACTGCCTGTTCATGGGAGCGGGCCTGCGGAGATTGGCATTCATCCTGCCACACCTGGGACACTTTTTCCTCCATTTTATCTGCCTTAGGAAAGGAGGCATGCAATGACACCCTATGGAGAGAGCGAGCATGCATCCGCACACCCTGCTTCAACCATCTGCCTCCTCCTCCCCTTTCTGGATTGTCATGTGCAGTCTTCCAGCCACCGCTAGGAGCAGACAAGCACTGACTGCTGCTAACCCCTCCCCAGAGAAGGAGAGCAGTCCCTTGATGCTCAATCCTCTCCAGCCCATGCTCATTCCCTAACTTGGGTTGCTGGTGTAGCGAGATAAGGCATCCAGCACCTCAGCCCTCAGTTCCACCAGGTCAGCTCAGAAAGCAATTTTTGCATAAAGAATCAAAAGCTCATTTAAGATCTATTTTTTACTTCCTCCCCAAAATGCCTGTGTGGAAATGGGAAGGAACAATTGCAAATAGGAGCATAGGCACCAGGCTGCCAGACCTCAGAGCTGGGGACAAACTAAGGGAGCAAGGAAAAGCAACAACTTCTCTTCTAAGAGCTAATTTGAATACACAGTACATGTTTAGCTACAAAACATACTGAGAGCTTGTGCTTGTGCTGATAGATAATAGAACTACAGGTTTCAGCAGAGTAATCCATATACTAAAGAACTGTACTGCCTGATCCTCTGTCTGATTAATAGCAGACTGACGAGAGGAATTGCTTGTCTGGCTAGCTGAAATCTAAATAAGAAGCTCTTTTTATTTATTTATTGAGTTTTGTAACTGGGTAAGTCCACTGAGACAATTGCAGTCCCTTTTTCAGGGTTGACGTGAGCATACGACCATAGGGTTACAATACAAGTTAGAAATGTAATAATGTGTATACACCTGAGGTAAAAATTATAGCAATGGGAGAAGGACTTACATCACAACAAGGTTGATATAAAATAAAATACTGGCATGATATAATATTTACAGCAGATGATGAGATACAATATATACACATTAGCAGAAACATGGTAAGCTGGCAGAGCCAGGAGAGAGTACAACACTCCAGAAGAAGAGTGACATGAGAGAAAGGAGGAAAGTGGGTGGGAAAGTATGAAAAGGCAGGAAGAGGATAAGGTGGGGACAGGGAAGAGATGGAAGAGGAGAAGAGTAGGCAAGCTGGACAGCAACAGAGGAGTGTGTTGATATGGGATTAAGGAAGACACCAGGTTTAGATTCAACTCAAAATATTATTTATTTATTTAACAAAAAGGCATACTTATTGCCAAACAAAATAAACAGGCAAATAAAAAGGCAAAAATCATTTGAAATAAGATAACAACACTAGGAAATATTTAGTGTTCTCACTGAGCAGGACACAGCACATCTAGTCCTTCCGAACTCTAAGTGATTAATGAAACAGACCGCTTTTATACAGAGAAAGTTAGGTGACCTATGAAACTCTGCCTCTTTCTTCAAACTATCACAATATACTGAATAATAGTTATTACATTCTAAAGTCATCATATCTTACATTATTTCATAAAACTTAGTAATAGTTTAATAGTTTAGTAACTGAAAATAATACTTAACAATTGTAGACTTTAACAAGAAATGCTAAGGAAGGCCCAACCCTTTTAGATCCAGTCTATAAAGCATGGCAGGATAGTGCCGGCTGACTCTACAGAGAAGCAAACAGCAGAGCTAAATATGGCGTCAAACAAATGCACCCAAAAAAACAAGAATACACCATTTTCAGGTTCAGTTTCATTAATATTCAAGTATTCATTACTCATAGTGCTATGGAAATACTATTTCTAAAATAAAGCCTGATGCTAACTTTGTTAGCCCTAGTTGAATGTTGAAGTGTTTTACCTTTATTTCCTTGAAAGTACTACTTTCATTTTATATTCATCAGTACAGACTCAGTTTAAATTAGAACACTAATGTAACCTAAGGACAGAACTTTATGTACCAAGCATAACCGGTAACTAACTGATTGTCCAGTTTTGCTATAGAAAACAAACCAGTAGTGTTAAGAAAAGCCGACTGCTTAAACAAAACTGAACGGCTGCAGAGTTTTTCTCGTAGTGCTTCCCGACAGTACGCACTACTGAGAAGAACTACTCTTGCACTTAAAGTGTCTACAGGCTGTTGCTTTCAAGTTAACAGCCAAAATCTTACATCTTTCAGTATCCTAAGGATAAACAGCACTTTGTATACTTATTCCCAAGGTCCCAAGTCTGTGCTAAATGCTGCAGCAAAACAGCAAAGACCAGAACACATCATTTAAAGATAAAACATATTTTCTTTTGCTCACACGCTTGTTTAAGATAAACAAAAGGTGAAACGGCACTCAAATCAAGACATAGAATCAGAGTATTGCAGGAATGGATTGACAAATTATAAAAATTAGCGTATATACAAATGGCCAGTCTGTATATAGCTTGTAAAGGGTAAGACACATAAACAACAGAAGAATCAAATGAAGCAAAAACAACACAAACAAAAGTAATAGACATGCTGTTGCAAATACACTTTACATACAAAACATAACATAAGTAAATGAATAGAATAGAATAGAAAAAATAGAAAGGATTAGAAGTCCCAGATCTGGCACCTTTATCACACTCCTCCCTGGTTGAGAAGAAAATTATATGACAATTTTGTTGTATAAGGTCTTCTGAGTATCAAACAAAAAATTTGATACAGATCTCTCATAGGAGAGAGAGAGATGGAGCTTCAGCCTACTCCTCCCAAAGCTCCACCCCAGGGTCCCTTAAAATTGTATATATATATATATATATATATATATATATAGAGAGAGAGAGAGAGAGAGAGAGAGAGAGAGTCCTCAGGTTATCTTAGTTATTCATTCTTTACCCAGGGGTCTGTTTGAGACCTAAGGTCATATCCAAAACTGGACATGTAGTCTGCATTACAATTCTTGCTACCAGAGCAATGTACCACAGTAAAATGATATGGCTGAAAGGTAAGATACCACCACATAATTCAGAGGATTTAGTACTTCATAATGTTAATCCAACACAATGGATTATGATCTGTAATCATTTTAAATTATCTGCCCCATAAATGAAATTTTAAGGCTTCCACTGCCCAGCGATAGCTAGACATTCTTTTCAATGGTCAAATATCTAGTTTCTCACTCATGTAACTTACGGCTAATGAAGATTACTGAATGTTCATCTTAGCCATCTAATTGTGAAAGAACAGCACCAATCCCATGATTAGAGGCATCTGTCTGAACCAGAAAAGGACTTGAAAATCAGGACTATGTAATACCAGATAGGAACATAGTTTGGCTTTTAGGATACAGAAGGCTTCTTCACATTGTGCTGTCTATTGAACTTTTCAGATTTTACTTTTCATGTCAATTCAGATAAAGGGCTAGCTATATCAAAGAAATTTGGAATGAATCTCCTATAGTAGCCTACAAGACCTAAGAAAGCTCTTACATGTTTCTTAGTTTGAGGACGCTTCACTTTGTATTATGGCTGCAGTTTTGTTTGTTTCAGGTTTTACCATGCCATCACCTATTAAAACCCCTAAGTATCTTGTTTCCTGCATAGTTAATGAACATTTTGTAGGGGTTAGGCCTGATATAGTTATAGCTGTGAGTACATTGTGTAGATGTATTAAATGCTCACACCAGGAAGGACTAAAATGACAACATCATTCAAGTATGCTACAGCATAAGATGTATGAGGTCATAAAATCTGGTAAATACATCTCTGAAAAGTGGCAGGAGCCCTATGAAGACCAAAGGCATGGTAGTGAATTGAAAAGTCCAAGAGGGGTACTAAGCTGTTATTTCTTGGGATTCAGGATCTAAGGAATTTGCCAATACCCTTTAGACAAATCTAATGTACTGATGTACTGAGCCTGCCCTATCTTTGAAAAGTGGCAGGAGCCCCACGAAGACCAAAAGGCATGGTAGTGAATTGAAAAAGTCCAAGCGGGTACTAAGGCACTGTTATTTCTTGATTCAGGATCTAAGGAATTTGCCAATACCCTTTAGACAAATCTAATGAACTGATATACTGAGCCTGCCCTAGTTGATCGATTATGCCATTGACACACGGCATTGGGTATCCATCAAATGTGGATATAGTATTTAACTTCCAGAAATCAAGACACACGCATACCCTCCGTCTTTTTATTCACTACCACCATGGGAAAACTCTATGCACTTTTAGATGGTCTTATCACACCCATTTGCTGCATTTTATTAATCTCTGTCGCCACTTCCTTCCTTACACTTTCTGGTAAATTATATGGTTTTGTCTAATGGGAGTTACTCAAGTTACTTCGATATGGTGTTCTATACCTGTAACTCTTCCAGGAGCTGCTCTGAAGAAAGAGCAAAAAGGAGTATGACTGTATTTAACTCCCTTCTCTGCTCAGGGTGTAATGCAGTATTAACAGTAACATTGCTTTTGTCCACCCTAAAGGAAAAAGTAGCTCACTCTCCCCTTAGCTGCTGGTGGTCTGACATTGAGCAAGGAAGAAGGAGGCTACCAAAGAAGATAGGAAGTTGCTGTCCCAGAACAGGAAGGGTGAGAGTTGTAAGGAGAGGATGAGTAAGCATACAGAGAAACAGGAGAGGGACACAAAACAAGACATGATAGGAGTGGTACAGTGCAATGGCTGTGGGGTGGCAGTGTTCCGGGAGACATTCTGGAGGCTGCGTGTTGCCCTATTTGCAGGCACCTCTCTGGTCTGAGAGAGGAGGTTGCCCGTCTCCAGGCTGACCTGGCTAGGATTCGTGAAACCTCCTCCCCCAGGGACCACCAGGGCCAATGCTACTACTTCAGAGGTTGCCAAGAAAGAGGAGAGGCTGGACTAGAGTGGGCTCAGGGAGGGAGAGGGTGGTGGAACAGAGTTGCATCCCTCCAGCTGTACCTCCACAATTCATTCACTCTTCTGGTGGATAGTGGTTCCTCTATGGAGGCACCTGCAGTGGAGACCAAGGAGGATGGTGGAACCTTCACAAAGGAGACCCACAGGAGGGTGGCATGGGATCCTACAGGGAAAAGAAACAACTCCTGGTGGGGGACTCAATCATTAGGGGGTAGAAATGGGGAGGAACGGGAGAGGGAGGTAAGGTGCCTTCCTGGCGCCCATGGCTTGGAGAGACAGGATGCAAATCTCAGGATCGTGGAGGAGCTGCACGACAGAGGGACCTGGATGTCATTGTCCACCTAGGGACAAATGAATTGGCTAGAATGGGATCAGAGCAGTGCAAGAGGAGTTTGTAGAGTTTGGGAGGGCCTTAGACAAGTAGCGTGACACGTGTGTAACCTCTCGGAGGTGCTGCCTGTCTATGGCAAGGGAGGATTCTAGAGCACTCTTCACCAGGGAATTCAATGAGTGGTTGAAAACTGGTGTGGAGCTCAGGGTTTTGCTTCATTGGGGACTGGGGAGCCACCTGGAGGATGCAGACCTATACTGGAGTGCGATGGTCTGCGTCTGTCCGAGGGGGAACCAGGATCCTAGGTGAGAGGTATAAATGCTTCATTGGCAAGCATTTAAACTAGCTAAGGGGAGGCACTGAAAAGGAGCAGGAAATCCCAGCCTCCCACACAAAACATGGTAATTAGTGAGGTAAAACACCAAGGTAGAGAAGTTATTAGGAGCAGGACAGAGGTAAACAAAAAAGGCAAAGGCAGTAAGGACAGGAATGGGGCTAAAAGTGGTAAGGCTATCAAAAGTGGAGGGTGATGAGTACCAATGCCCGTAGTCTATGTAACAAGCTCCCTGAACTAGTGGCCTTGATGGAAGAGGGTTGCCTGGATATTGTGAGTCACAGAAACATGGAACACAGAGAACCATGACTGGGATGTCAACATACCAGGATACACAATCTACAGGAGGGACAGGGAGGGTAAAAGAGGAGGAGGAGTAGCTCTCTATGTAAAGGAAGGGATCACAGCAACAGAACTAAAGAGTAAACAGGGAGCAGATGAGGCACTCTGGGACACCCTGGAGACAGGAAATGGCACCACAATCTGCGAGAGGTTGTATACAGACCTCCATCTCAGGGGAGGGAATGGACAAGGAAATGATAGAAGGCTTCCTTAGAATGGCAGAAAAGGGGAGATATTGTTGATGGGGACCTGAATATGCCAGATGTTTACTGGAGCAGCTTTGCTGCAGGCACATCAAGAGCAGGGTCATTCTTGATGCCTACAGGGGCATGCCTCAGACAGCTAGTATTGGAACCCACCCATGGAGGAGCAGTCTTAGACCTGGTACTCTCAAATGGGGATGGAGAAAGAATCTCAGATTTAGAGGTGGGTAGCCATCTGGGAACAGCGACCACCAAACAGTGTGGTTCACGATAAACACAGCCATTCAATCAAGCCATACAAAAGCAAGAGTATTGGACTTAAGGAGGCTGACTTTGGGGATAGAGAGAGTGCTTTAGAAAAGCACTAGCAAACAGGCAAGAAGGAGGGTTGTAGGAACAATGGGGAGTAATCAAAACAGCCATCACAGAGGCAACAAGCCTTGTATAAAAGCAAATCAATAAAACACAATGAAGGAAAAAACACTATGGTTCTCAAAAGAGGTGGCAGGGAAGGTTAAGGAGAAAGGATAGCATTCAGGAATATAAGGAAACACAGAAGGAGCAGGACAGAGAACTTTATCAGTTAAAGCAGAAAGAGGCTGGGAAGGCAGTCAGAATAGCAAAGGCTCAAACTGAGGAATGGATAGTCAATTCTGTTAGGAAGGGGATAAGACCTTTTATAGGCAAATTAGAGCAAGAAAGACCAGAGGGATACTGAGGCTTAATAAAAGGAGGAATGTGGGTAGAGGGGACAGTGGAAGGCAGGGATACTGAACAAATATTTCTGCTCAGTATTCACAAAGGAAGAGGATGGGGAGGTACCTAAATCAAACAAGAGAAACACTCTGAAGACGGGGTCGATACCAGTCCATTTACATAAGAAAGGGTTCTGAAAGAACTAATAAAATTAAGGTGGACAAAGCAATGGGGCCTGATGGGATTCACCCAAGAATTCTAAAAAGAACTAAGGGTAGAACTAGTGACATCGCTGACTACTCTCTTTAACAAATCATGGGAGGATGGGGTGGTACCTGAGGACTGGAGGATGGCAGATGTGATTCCTCTTCACAAAAGTAGGAGCAGGACAGAGGCAGAAAACTACGGACCAGTTAGTTTGACCTCAGTGGTAGGGAAAATGATGGAATCACTTCTGAAGGAAAACATTGTTGAGTACCTAGAGGCCAGTGGGGCACAGGACCCAAAGCAGCATGGATTCATGATGGGAAGGTCGTGTCAGACGAATCTAATTGATTTTTGACTGGGTGACCAAAGTAGTAGACCAGGGAGGGGCTGTGGACATGGCCTACCTAGATTTTAGCAAGGCATTTGATACAGTCCACACAAAGATTAATACACAAGTTAGCCAGCCTTGGAGTGGGCCCCAAGGTGGTAGTCTGGATAAAAAATTGGCTAGACAACAGGACGCAAAGGGTAGTAGTAAATGGAGTAAACAGTGAAGAAAGGAGAGTTACTAGTGGGGTACCACAGGGTTCAGTACTGGGACCGGTCCTTTTAATATCTTTATAAGTGACATTGCAGAGGAACTGGAAGGAAAAGTATGTCTCTTTGCAGGCGACACTAAGATCTGCAACAGGGTTGATACACAAGATGGAGTGGAAAGGATGAGAAGGGACTTGGCAAAGTTGCAGGAATGGTCAAATGTATGGCACCTCAAATTCAATTTAAAGAAGTGCAAGGTAATGCACATGGGGACAAAAACCCAGGGAAGAGTACACAATGGTGGGTGCGATACTGACAACAGTAAAAATGTAAAGGGACCTGGGGTAATTATACCAGATGACCTAAAGGTGGGCAAGCAATGTGAGAAGGCAGTAAGGAAGGCTGGGGATACTGGGATGCATAGGAAGAGGCATCAATAGTAGAAAACAAGAAATTGTTATCCCTCTGTACAGACAGTTGGTGAGACCCCATCTGGAGTATTGTGTGCAGTTCTGGAGACCCCATCTCCGCAAAGACATAGACAGAGTGGAGGCTGTCCAGAGGAGGGCAACCAAAATGGTGCAGGGTCTGCATCAGAAGACATATGAAGAAAGTCGAAAGGAGCTTAATATGTATACCCTTGAGGAAAGAAGGGAGAGAGGGACTTGATAGAAACGTTCAAGTACCTCAAGGGAATCAACAAAGTCCAAGAGGGTAGCATCTTTCAGAAAAGAGATGTGCAAGAACAAGGGGCACAATTTGAAGATAGAGGGGGGCTCAGAGGTAATGTGAGGAAGCATTTTTCATGGAGAGGGTTGTGGATGCATGGAACAGCCTCCCTGAGGAGGTCGTGAGTCAAGAACAGTGGGGAATTCAAGAATGCATGGGACAGACATAAGGCAGTCCTAGTGGGGAGGGGTAGGAGGAAGTAAGCTGTTGGTTAACTAGGATCTGCAGCTTATCTGTTAGGTAGGAAAATAGGCAGACTAGGTGAGCCAAGCAGTCCTTATCTGCCGTCAAATTCTATGTTTCTATGTTTCTATCATCAACCCCCCATTTCCATCTAGCTTATCATATGCAATTTCCATCTCATTGCTGTCAGTGTCAGAGAGAACGATAAAACATGCTGGTCTCTATCATACCATTTTTAACAAATTAGCACGATATATTTTCTGTTTGTGCCTTTTATCCGGTAATGCAATTTCATTATTAACAATCCCTAATTGTCTTGTAACAGTGTAAGGGCTCTGCCACTTCATTAATAATTTATTGTCAGAACAGAGTAGGATTTACTCCCAACACTCTGATCATACTTCTCCTTTTGATATTGTTGCTGTTTCAGCCCATAATGATGTGCTGTAGTAACATATATTATCAGTTGATTTCTTAAGTTGTTTATGTAATACACTGTTGGCAAGGATACTGTATTCTGATACCCATCCTCCCATGTTTCTTTAGCTACATCCAGGATACCCTAGGGTTTTTCCCATGTAGCATCTCAAAAGGGAAAATCCTGTAGAAATGTGCAGAACCTCTCTATACGCAACGTTAGATAAGGAAGACACTGATCCCAGTATTTTCCTTCTTCCTGTGTACATTTTTTAACATTTGTTTTAGGGTCTGGTTGAATCATTCAACCAGCCCATCAGTTTGTGGATGATATGGTGAAGTATGAATTGTATGAATTCCTAGTGCCTGATACAAACATTTTAACAGTTGGGAACAAAAATTGCTACCTTGATCAGTAAGAATACCCCTTGGGATGCCCACTCTAGAAAACATTTTGATAAGTTCTTCTGCTCTTCTCTCTACAGTGACTGTATGCAAGGAAATTGCTTCAGGGTATTTAGTGTTATAATCACATATAACTAATATGAAATTATTCCCTTTGCACTTTTAAGAAGTGGGCCTACCTCATCCATAGCAACACATTGAAGGGTGTAGTTACTAGGGGGGGTTGTAGGGTACCTTTTTCTTTCTTGGAGAGGGACATACTTTCTGACAGTGTGCACAGGATTTACAACAATCTGTCACCTGTTTGTGTATGCCAGGCACAAAGAATCAATATAATAATCTATTTAGCATTCTCTCCACCCCTGGTGACCAGCTAGGGAATATCATGTGCAAATACAGAGTTGGTTCCTATAGATCTCTGGCACCATCAATTGAGAGACTACTTCCCCATTAGTTGGTTTGGTATATTCTCTATACAGTAAACCTTTCTGTAATACCAATTTTGGCCCATTCCAGTATTTTCCCCACCTGTAAGGAAAAAGGTTTAAGTGTTAAATCATTCATTTGTTCAATCCAAATGTTTCTTTAGAAATGTCCATACCAACATCAACGTCCATATCTTTGGTCCTTTTATCATTTTGTTCTCATGAATTTGGTTCCATTTGTTCTTGTCTAATCTCTTCTTACATCTGGGTTTGCATGTTTTCCCAGATGATTCATATATTCTTCCTCAAAAGGAAATATCAAGTTCAAATCTATAGTTTGCTTGTTCTGGGCCCTGGTGGTAAAGGCTCCTACCTGTGTAGCTTCAGCTAGTAAAGTCTCAAAGTCAGGATGATCATGACCAATGATTACTGGTACTGGTAAATGTGACACTAGGCCTACGGGCATTTGTTGAATAGTTCCTGTTCTTCATTATTTGAAGTCTGTACTGATAATAATGTGCATCCCCATGGATACAGGTAACTCCAGTGACTGGTTCATACTCCATGGTAGCAAGTATTAGATTAGATTTCACCAGTGTCTGACGGCTGCCAGAGTCAAGGAGGTCAGCTTCTTCTTGCCCATTTACTATAACAGAGGTGAAATTGGCAAAAGCCAAATGTATAGGTATTGTCTTTTGCTTCAGACAAAACCTTGCAATATGACCTTTACCTTGACATAAATGGCAAACAATGTCAGAATTATAAGGTTTATCAGGTTTTACTGTTCTCATACCCCACTAGTAACATTAGTTGTAGAAGTACATGTTCTTACCATGGAGAATGTTGGACTTGATGCTGGGTGTTCTTTTTGTCTATGAGGCTGTGCTGCTAAATAATCTTCAGCCAGACTCACCACCTTAACAACAGTCTCTGGTCAATGCTCCTTGACCCACATTTGAACATCCTGTGGCAAGATCCTCACAAATTGTTCAAGTACTATGGCCTCCATCATTTGTTCTTTAGTGCTAGCCCCAGGACATAGCCATTTTCTGCATAAGTCTTGTAGCCTAGTGTATGCCTACTGTGGTGTATCAGTGGCTGAAATTTCAAGGCTCAAAACCTTTGTCTATATGTCTCAAGACAAATGTCAAAATGTTTCAATATAGCTTCTTTAACAGCATTATAATTTCACTCAGTCCACTGTCAATATGTCCATATGCCATCTGAGCCTTACGGGTGAGGAAGGGCAAGTCAAATAACCCACTGTTCTCTGGGCCAATTACACACATGTGCAATATGCTCGAATGTTGTATAAGTTTTGATATCGTCAGTCTCTGTTAATTTGGTTAATTTTATGTCCTTTGCTCCATCCAGTGCTACAGGAGCTCGACCTGCACCTAGTGCCTGTATGACTGGCAAGGTGTCTGCCCACCTAGCTTCATTACACTGGTTGTCCTCTCTCTGCTTTTCAGGAACCATTTGCTGCATACAGAGCTATTGCAATAGATCCTGTGGATCGCTAACTGGTGGACTGACCATCTTCTCCCTTCCTTCTCCTCTTCATTTTCTGTATATCCTCCAATAGCTCCTTTCTTCCCTGTCTTGGCCATCTTATGCCTAACATCACCCAGTCCAGGTAATAAAGCTTCTCCAGTCTTAGCAGCCATGGTCCTAGTGTCAGCTCTCCCTCTAACATCCGGAGCCTCCACAGATACTTTGCAGTATCTTCAAGTCTGAAGTGTCAAACCTTGTATCCCACTTCTAACACCATATGTGGTGATGTGGGATTAAGGAGGACACCAGATTCGAATTCAACTCAAAATATTATTTATTTCTTTAACAAAAAGGCATATTGAATGCAAACAAAATAAACAGAGGTAAAATAAAAGACAAAATCATTCTAAATAAGATAACACTAGATAATAGCTAATGTTCTCACTTAGCAGGACAGACACGTCTAGTCCTTCCAAACTCTAACTGATAAATGAAACAGACCTCCTTTTATTCAGAGAAAGTCAGGTGACCTGTGAAATTACACCCTTTTCTTCAAACTATCACAATATACTGAATGATACTTAGTTATTACATTCTAAAGTCAACCTATCTTTTATTTTTTATAAAACTTAGTAATAGTTTAGTAATTCAAAATAATACTTAACAATTGTAGACTTTAACAAGAAATGCTAAGGAAGCCCCGACCCTTTATTTCCAGTCTATAAAGTATGGCAGTATAGTGCTGGCAGACTCTATAGAGAACAAACAGTAGAGCTAAAATGGCATCAAACAAATACACCCAAAGAACCAAAATACACCATTTGCAGATTCAGTTTCATTAACGCAAGTATGTATTCCCTTATAGTGCTATGGAAATACTATTTCTAAAATAAAGCCTGGCACTAACTTTGTTAGTCCTAGTTGAATGTTGAAGGGTTTTACCTTTATTACCTTGAAAGCACTACTTTAGTTTTTATATTCATCAGTACAGACTCAGTTTAAATTAGAACACTAATGTAACCTAAGGACAGAACTTTATACACCAAACATAACCCATAGTTAACTGGTTGTCGAATTTTTGCTATAGAAAACAAACTGGTAGTTTTAAGAAAAGCTGATGGCTTTAACAAAGCCTGCTGCTGCGGAGTTTTTCTGTAGGTGCTTCCCCGCTAGTGCACACCGGAGAAGAACTACTCTCACACTTAAATTGACTAAAAGCTGTTGCTTTGAAGTTAACAGCCGAAATATTATATCTTTCAGTATCCTAAGGATAAAGGGTACTTCATACACTTATTCCCAAGGTCCCAGGTCTGTGCTAAATCCTGCAGCAAAACGTCAAAGACCAGAACACTTCATTTAAAGATAAAACATCTTTTCTTTTGCTCACACATTTGTTTAACACAAACAAATGGTGATACGGTGCTCAAATCAAGATATAGAATCAGAATATTGCAGGAATGGATTGACAAATTGTAACAATCAGCGATATACAGATGGCCAGTCTGTATATAACTCGTTAAGGGTAAGAACACATAAACGACAGAAGAAACAAATGAAGCAAAAACAACACAAACAGAAGTAACAGACATGCTGTTGCAACAGACTTTACATACAAAACAACATAATTAAATGAATAGAATAGATTAGAAAAAATAGAAAGGAATAGAAGTCCCAGATCTGGCACCTTTATCACAAGGAGCAGCAAAGGGATTAACAGAAGCAGGAGCAGGTCATAGATGTAGAGAGAGAGAGGTAAGTAGTTCTACTTGAACTGTGGCAGGGTAGAACAGGACAGAATAAAGAAAGAGTTCCAGTCAGATGCTGCCACAAAAAAAAAGGACTTGTGAGCAACTACATGACATAAAGTAGGTTTAATGAGAAGGATGAGGAGGCAAAGAGCTAATTTGCTTAGAGGCAGGTTTTTCTGCTTAAACAATACTGTGTGTTACTCAGTTCTGCAGGCTACAGCATAGGAATCTCTGTAGCTAGCAAAACCCTAAATAAAAAGTTGTTTTAGGAGTTAATATGATTACAGATGAGGATTCTGCTTTAAAAAATATTGTGGATGCCTCAACTGCATAGCAGGTTTGTAGCTAAAATACTCTATTCTGCCTGAGCTTCTGCCTCTACCTGATTAATAGCACGGTTCGAGCCTCAGAATGCACCGGCTATTGTGTGCCCCATCATTAGGGTGCCAATCCCATGAGTTGTAGATCACTTTTTCATGCAGGGGCTGTGCCCCTGCACCCTGTGGTGGCTGTGCCCTACACACACACCTTACTTAGGATTCAACCTGGGGACCTTGGGGAGGGGAATGACTTGCAGATTTGGCATCCTAATGATGGGTGCACAATGGCCAGTTTTCTGAAGGTGTGCAGTGTAATAGCACACTGCACAGAGTAGTCAGTACTCTAGCTAGCTAAAGAGAACTTATGAGACTTCTGGAGATTTCATAGAGGAATGACCAAATAATTTCTGAGCTCCATCTCTCCTCTCAATTCATCTCTGACTACAGATAACACAACTCAGACTTAACAGCTTTATCTGCAAGGAAAAAAGGATATTATATCATGGTGAAGTCCCACAGACCTAAAGGAACAACAGGGGCAGAGAATGGTGCGTGATCCTGGCCTGAACTCTCCATTTAGAGCTTTGCAGACCTCAAGCTGATGCAGGTTACAAAGACCAAATAGCTAAGGTGAAAAGGACCCCACATAACAAAATGTAGCTGAAATGATCTTCAAGGAGATTTTGACATTCTGTACCAATGGTAAAGAAGCCATAAAGGGAAGTCTGTTAAGATGTGGAACTCTAGAACAAAAGACAGATGATGTGAAAGACAGACCACAGCTGTCCATAACAGAGTTGATGATCTGGAGACACCCATAAAAAATATCTTGGAGAACCAGACCCTCATAATAGCATGCCAGGAGGATGTGGAAAAGCATGCTAGAAGAAAAGATATCCATCTCTATGTGCTTCCCCAAAATTCAGACGGCTCCAATCTCATGGAGTTTCTTGATGTCTTTCTATACACTGCACATGATTTAGAGCCAACCTTAGTTCCCAACATGGAGAGAACTACCGGCTCTTGGCCCTAAACCCACCTTTCCTGCTACAAGCCTGAGATCTATAATAGTAAGGTCCCTGAACCACTTGACCAAAGAAAAATCCTGTAAGCCGCCTGTAAAAAAATCAGTTTTCTATGGGCAAAGATTTTCTTTGATAATGAATACAGGAACACTACACAAATATGAAGACATTTGAGTCCTTATTTTAAATGGTTATCAGAAAACTGAAAGATACAGCGAGGTGATAGTATCTCTCATAAAAATAGAGACTATGAATTAAGATATAGTCATAATGGTGGTTTAGGTGGGACAAAATAGAATTTTGAATAGAAGCCTAACATATTTGGCTGGAAAAATGATAATTAATGAGTTATAGGCAAGATTAATTTATATATAACGATACTCATTATATGGATACTTGTTTTAATTTAATTTCTATGATTGATATGTTTATATGATTTTGCAGCATTTACTGAAAAATAAGAAAATAAAAAAACTTTAAAAAAATGAATATGTCCTGCAGACCATGAAGTACAGATGGGAATACATTTCAATTATTCAGGCTCTACGGTGGCAACAGATTACATCTTGGACCCCATCCCGCCATCCTGATTGTATAGTAGCCTGAGGGACTAAAAGAATACCAAAGGACTGCTGAGGAACAGGAAGATTTACAGACTTGGCAATTATCTATGCAGAGTGGGAACTCAAATACTCAAACATCTTATCTCGGCTTCCATGATGGCGCAGCACCCAGCAATGCAGATGCCAGACCAAATTGATGAAAACTGACATTTTGGCCACTTGAACTACTTCCAATGAGCATACTCAGCTACCGGAACATGAGGAACAGCTTTCATCTCTGACTGAGGAATCTTTTTTTTTATTTAGTATGCTTATATTGCTGCCTTGCTGCCGTCCTCAGTCCAATCATGGACCCTTCTGCTCCCACTCCCACATTAGCCATGGATCTCTGATATCCCTGGCTTACCCCTCAGGGCAGGGTTGCTGCACCAGCCCATAGTGTCAAGCAGCGGGATAGGTCAGGGAGCTGGCCTGAGCTGATCAAAGCAAAGGACAAGCTTGCATATGCCAGGGTTTTATCCCTGGAAGTACAGGAGCAGGGATGCAATGACGCTTCAATGTCCACCCCTGCCCTCAAACGTATTGGTGTTGGAGATATGTGAAACACCTAGCCTCTGCTAGGTGTCTGTATAATGCTGAACACTCTACCACTCCTCCCTGAAGAAGGATAGCATCATTGGATGCTCGATCCTTCTCCCTGACTGGCCCTCCTATGTCCCGGGTCTGTTCCCGAACCTAGGTCACCAGCGTGGCAGGTCAGCACCCTGTCCCTGTGCCAGCCGGCTGACTAAGGGAATCTTAGGGTGAGTACCTTGTGACTCGGGGAAGGGTTTGGAGCCCCATTCAGTTGTGATAACCCAGTGTTCAAAACACAGCCACATGGCCCTCACCCACCATCTTACCAATGGCAAAGTGCCCAGATTCCCATATTAAAAGTATAATATGCCCTGCAAGGTAGCACACTTACTTTTACTCACCCTGATGTCCATGGTTATTCTGACTTGGGGAGGTGATGCTTGATCACATCAGGCCCCGCCTTCAGCCCATTTCCTTTCAGGTGCACATTGCATGGTCTCAAGGCTACAACAAACAATGCAAAGTGAATACTAGGTGGGGATGAGACATACTTACAAACATACTGAAATTTGCCAGCAGATAAAGGCCTAGAGGTCTATCAAGTCTGCTCGAATGTGCAGCTAGCACCCCTATTCTGCAGCTGCCCTCCCTTCCACCCTTCCCTTCATTAACCGGTCCCCCTTGTCCTGTCCCATCCTCGTTTGAAGCAGTCCACTGTTCTACTGCATACCACTTCTGCAGGTAACGATTCCACCCAGCCACCACTCTCTCTGTAAAAAGTGTCTCCTCATCTCCTCCTGAACCTTCCCGCTCCAGTCTCATATCATGGCCCCTGGTGGCCCTCCCTCCCTTACTTTGAACAGCCCTCTGTACCTGTCTTATTTATTCCTTTCATGTATTTAAAGGTTTCAATCATGTCACCCCTGTCTCTCCTCTCCTCCAGTGAGTACACGTTCAACTCCTTCAACCTCCTCTCTATGATAAGTCCCCAGCCCCTTGATCATCTTTGTCACCCTGCGCTGCACCCTCCAGTAACTTAATGTCCCTCTTCAGATACGGATGCCAGTACTGCATGCAGTACTCAGGTGTGGTTTAACTAATGACCTATACAGTGGCAGAATCACCTCCTCCCTCCTCGAGGATATACCCCTTGCAATGCAACCCAGCATTTTGTTGGCCTTTGCAGCTGCCTTCCTACATTGGGCCGAGTTGTTCATTGACCCTGTAATGTGCATGCTTGTGGCATCAAAGTTTTCCACTGTCACATTACCAAACCTGAGATAACCCTAGGCACAGTTTGATACTCAATTTTGTTGATGTGAGACTGCTCCACCCACCCTCTTCCTCACCTGATGAGCCCCCCAGTACAGACTTGTTTGATACTCTGGGCTAAAGGAGCAATCAGTAAAATTTACAATTTCACACATGGTCTGATATAAAGCTCCTGTGATCCTGCCTACCAACTTGCTCCTTATGCAGCAGCAGCACACCATCCAGAGACCCCAGCTGCCAAAAGACAAGGGTGGAAGACTTCAAACCTTCAAACTTGATACACAGACTATGACCTTCTGGGGTTAACCCAGGTGCACTGGGCAGTTTAGAGTTTAAATCATGCATCAAAAACAAAGAAGGCTGGCACTCATGGTGCAAGTGAGCTGGTGCTACCACTGGGGATGGGGTGGCTACTCCCATAAAACTAGTAACCAGAGCCAGAGAGGGTACACACAGGCAGAGAGCAGGACAAACTGAACAGGATACCATCTGAGATAAGACTGATTTTACTGAGCTTATATCTCAGTGTAGGTAAAATAAGTACTCCAACCACTGTGTTGTGCCCCGCATTTTGCGTGATAAAACTTCATTAGGGGCCCCTGTCCTGCTCTCTACCATGTACACCACTCTCTGGCTTTAGTCTTATATCGTCTCTTGCTCATTGGTCCCAGGATTTGCAGAAGCACTTCTTAACCTAAATCTCTCAGCAAAGCACTTTTACTCCAGATCTAAGACATTAAGCAGCATATGAACTGTGTATTATCCTAGTCACTCAGGGGTAGAGACACAGTGAAGTTTTACTTGACTGTCAAATTTACCGGCCGTGGCCAATTCACCTCTGCAGATCATCACAAGGCTGACCGCTAAATGAAAATTTGCCATTTGTAACTTCACTTTGCTTTTGTTTTTTAAGTGCAAATTGCACTTAAAAGCCCCAAAGCAAGGAGAACTTACAAATGGCAAATCCTTTTCATTTTTTCAACGAATTCCCTGCTGATCTCCGAGCACAGTGTAAAAAAAAAATAAATATTTTTATTTATATCTCTTGTAAAGTTCCTCCACAGCGATCGCTGGCCACAGTGTATAATAAATATTTTTATTTATATCTCTTGTGTAAAGTTCCTCCCCACGGCGATCGCTGGCCACAGTGTAAAATAAATATTTTATTTAAATCCCTGGTGTCTAGTGTTCTCCTCTCCCACTGATCCCGGCCCCAATGTAAAAATATGCCATCAATGAAATCCCTAGTGTCTAGTGGACCTCTTATCCTCCACCCCATAAGGCAGTTCCCTATCATCCTGCTCCCCCAACCTGGCTCCAAGAGGGCGACTAGCACAGCCCTCCACTCATCACCATGACTTGCCACCTGACTGACTTGGAATGAATGAGCATATTCTTGTACAAGCACGTGGTCATTATTCCAGTCGCATCTCATAGACAACTATTATTTCACGCTCTGCCTATACTAATGTGCACTATCAACTAATTGCAGAATTAGCAGGCTACATTAGCATAGATTGAGTGAGGGAAGTGCATGGCTGACCATGAGATGATAGCCATTTCAAACAGAAGTTACAGAGCAGTAATAAGGTACAAACATCACTATTTTAAAATCCTATCAAAACATTTTATGCGCTATAAATGCTGATCAGGGGCTAGCTGTGTGTGGGGGTGGGCTCTTTATTTTGTGTTGTTTCCCCATGAGCCTTCTGCCAACCTGACTAGGATCAGGACCTTGGGTTCAAAGCCTGGCCCCATGGGAAGCAAGTATGCTTACCTTACCAGCAGAATGTTGAACTGGCATACCAATGTTTCTTTTTGACACCAAATGAATAAACATGTTGCATTCCAGTTTCTCAAATTCTCATTTATGTTCCATGTGTAAGAAGTGCATGCTGAACATGGTATACTATATGCATATTGGGCCCTATTCACAAATGCTCCATGGGCCTACACACAATGTGCACTGCTGCTGCACAGCTGGATATGTGGAAAAGATGTGCATGCAGCTGCTGTGCAGTATGCATGAACTGTGCATAAGCGCCACATACGACAGTGGCATGAAGATGTGTGCCTCGTGGAGATACGCGCATAGCGTGGGGCTGTAGACAATCTGGAAAGTCCTGTACATGCATGTGCACGATGCTAGGTATGTTGGCACAATGCATAGCAGCCCTGTGTGCAGCCTATACATCCTGAAGGCAGCTGTAAGCACCGTGTGGGGAGGTGGAGTGCCATAGGACCACAATGGGCACCCTAGAAAGGGCACATCACGGGCCGCCACGACAAGTCAGGGCTGCAACACACATGGGGCAATGCAGGGCATGCCAGCTGCTGCAAAACACATGCCACCATGTATCACTGGTGAGCATGGTAGCGGCAGTATAACAGTGTACACGCCCATCCCTCAGCACCATGAGAATGCCACAGGGATGTCAGGCCCACCACAGCATGGGCCATATGCTGCACACCTAACATCCTGACAGGCACACATAAATGGCATGTATCCTCACAGGCAAAACCAAAGCCCTGCCACATGTAATGATACCAAACACACACACCTACCTGGGCACACTGTGCCAGGGCAAAGAAGGACACACACAGATAGGCTGCATAAATAATTGCTTTACTGTGACAACAAGGCATGTCAAAATAACAAACAGAAATAGATATTATACACAGGCCAGCACAGCCTGTACAACAGGGAACAAAGGGGGTTTACAACGGTGGCTGCACCGGCTTCCTAGTCAGAGTCCTCCAAGGTGGTGCTGACGGTGGAGCAGGAGAAGTGGTGGAGGACTCCTGCAGTGGAGTGGTGTCAGTAAAGGGCCTCTCCTCAAGGACAGTTGGCAGTGGACACCAATACCACTGGAGCAAAAAAGCACACAGAGGGACCCACCATCCGTGTCATTGGTAATGTCAGTGCACAATGTACAGATACACACACACACACACACACACACACACACACACACACACACACACACACACACATACACACACACTGGTGCAGAGCAGCCAAAGTGCCTACCTGCCTTTCTCTCTGTCACTTCCCAAATGGCCCCACAGGGACCCCATCTTGGTAGCTGTTTGTGGCCACTCAGTACAGCCACTGTGGCAGGCTGTGCCTGCCTCCCACAGTTCTTGTCACTCCAACTCCTGCTGCCATTGCTGCAACAATGCCCATGGTGTCCCCAATGGTGACACACCCACACCACATGCCCATGGCATGTTCATAAAGCCCGGGTCCACATAGCCCAGCCTGCACCACACTCAGAGTAGATGTGCACATCGTGTTGCATGTACACTGGACAGTTAGTTTTGTCAATGAGCAGGACATGTGCCCAGGCATATTGCTGCACATGGTCCATCTGGAGGATGGCATTGCAGAGCACTGTGTCTGCTGGAGGTGATGGCATCACTGCATATTCAGGCCATGGCTGGAGGCATAGATGCTGTGGCATACTGAATCCCTTCCATGCTACCGTGTTGACCATGACACACTAAGGTACATCTGTGGCCTTGTTGAGGATGTGGTCCAGCCACACATGGTGGTCCATGGCCATGTCTGTGGAGATGAAGGTGCTCTGTGCCATGCAATACTATGCCACTTGGAGCTTTCAGAAAGCCACAGAAGATGTGATGAGTGTGAGTATGTTCTCCATCTCACGGGTACTGCACCAGGTGACCGACGCCTGGTGCAACACCAGGAGAGACATATCTGACTCCCACAATGCCAACCAATATCAGGGTGGCAAAGGGTGCATTCCTTGACAAGTGTGTCATGCCAAACACATTGGGTGCAATAGACTACACACACATGCCAGTCCTGACACCATCCACAAACAAGGATGCATACCACAACCAAAGGGTACCACAGTATCAACTGCCAGGTTGTTTCTGATACCACGGGCATCCTGACTAACACTAATGCTAAGTTCTCTGGGGCATGGCATGACTCATTCGTCTTCGACCACAGCGAGTTGAAGCATCATCTGACTGGCAACTGGAGGGATATGGCTGGCTGTTAGGTAAGTGGACACCATGTTCAGTGCCACATTCTTCCAGCTGTGTGCAACCGCAACTATACTAATGGTGTAACCCCCCACAGGTGACAGCGCTACCTACTGAGGACCTATCTCATGACACGTATCTTGAGCCATAGCAGCCCATGGAGAGGCCTACAATGCGGCACGTGGAGGGCCCATAACATCGTGGAGCACACCATTGGTCTGCTAAACATGTGGTTCTGCTGCCTGGATCACACCATTGGCACGATGATGCTTTCACTGGGCATGGCATGCAGAGTGTCCACCATCTGTGCAATGCTGCACAATATCTGCATGTGACGCAGGGTACAGGAGCCCCTGATGTTCAGCCACCAGAACAAACTGAGGGGCAACCATTGCTACATGGTCCAGCACCAGCAGCAGTGGAAGGGGCAAGAAGGGGCCCCAGTGCCACCGCGGTGCTGAAGGCATGGTGGCATGGGTGGTGTGCCATCGCATGGCCCATGGTATCTTTGGTGGTAAGGTATGGCACATGGACAATGATGACTCTGCCCAACTGAGCAGGCATGTGCAGGTAGCTGCATGCCAAGGCACACACACACAGCATGTCATTGGCATGCACTGTGCATGCACTGGAGGATTGGCATGGCCTGTGGCTGTAGTGGCCTGTGGGCATGTGCTTGGCCACTATGGTGTGTGCTGTGCTGGCATTTACATGCAGTTGCACAGTGCAGAGGGCCACCATGGTGTGTGGTGCACACCATCGTGCTGTGTTTGGTGTGGTGTGGGGGATGTGCAGGGTTGTGTGGTTTGTCGGGGCCGTGGCTGGGCATGTCTGGGTTTATTGTTGCTCTGGGACATGCGGGGTTCTGGCTACTAGCTATGACCTCCACAGCCGCAGCCCTTGCCAGATGTTGAGCAATGATAGGTAAGGGCCTGTGGCTGTGACACATCTGGGGGATGTGGGCAATTTTGGAAACATCTCATGGTGGGGTGTGCACCAGCACAGGTGCACTGGTGCCCTGTATAGTGGCAGGGCATTAGCCATCCATTTGCTGACCTTGACATGCCCCCATCAATGGTGGATGGTGCCGTGAGAATGTTTCTGCACCCTGCCCTTCATGTATGCAGATGGGTGTGGCAGTCGGCCACCAAGTGTGCGGCAATGGCTGCAAAGTATCAGTGACCCTCTCCTGGGCATGTACACCCACAGCTATCTCATCCGCCAGATGCTGCTGTGTGCATGCGCCTGGGGTGACTCTCCATAAGGCTCTCCTGCACCTTGATGCCAGCAGCTATGTGGGTGACAGGCACTTCTGCACTCATACATCCTCCTCCACCACCTCCGTGAGCCACCCCATGGCCTCCATGCTTACCCAGGTTGCCTGCATGTGCTCCCCTCCAGCCTCCAAAAGTCAGGGTAACAGTTGTCCAGCAGGGAGCCTGCTGCAGCACGCCATGGTGCCTGGTGAGCAGTGGACACTCCATTCCCCCGCCATACTCCTGTGCTGGGGGTGTATCTGGTGTGCCAGTCTCCACAGCAGTCATGTTGGTGTCCTCCTGCCATCCTGCCTCTTTTGCTGCTGTTGTCTGATGCAGGTATCTGTTGTCCCGCCACCTCCATAGCCTCAAGTGTCCAATCCTCCTCCGTGGCTTGCGTCTCTGTGGCCATTCCCCTGCTGCACCCGGTCTCCTGTGGTGGTTGTTCATGGTCCCATGGTGTGTCTCCATCGTGGCCATGGGGGCTGTGCAGGCCACTATGTGGCATCCTCCTGTGTCCCGTCTGTGTCCTAGCACTGTAAGCCTGTGGGGAGAGCAATTAGCACAGCTGTCCATCCACCATGACACATGGCATGTTTGGTGTGTCGACTACCTACTGTTGCCGGCTGATGTCTCTGTCCCACCTTTGCCTACACCAGAGGGACCCTCACTGCCACTGTCCTCTTCATGCACTGTTGGTGGAAGGGAGAAAGGTGGTCAGTTAATGTTCAGTAGGTGCTGTGCAGGTCTGGTGTTGTGTGTGCCCATGTGCGCATGCTCACCTGGCATGCTGTCAAGCCTGTCTGGCTCGCCATCCATTAGGACATCACCGATGGTGTCAGCAACAAGTTTTTCTATGGGAATGAGGGGTGGGTCTAGCAATGGCAGGCCTCCCTCTGTGGCACCCTATGCCTGTTATGCCCTATTGAACTTTTCTTTACCTGTGACCAGAGGTTCTGCCACTTGTGCTTGATCTCTGCAAGTGTGCAGGCCTGCGGTCCAATGGCGTTGATCACTGAATGAAGGTCCAGCCATATGCAGGCCTTCATCTCCATGGGGGTGCTCAGGAATGTCTCCTGTACAGCATGTCATAATGCTGGTGAATAGCGATGACAAGTATTTCCACCTGAGCCGCCCATTAAGTTGACAGATTGTTACTGCCACCAGTGGACAGTGCACCACTCCCTGCAGTGGGTGTGGGCTGTGGTGGCACGGGGGCTACCCACTGCTCTGGCCATGGTTACTCGCTGTGCCCTCTGCTGACATCCTTTTTCTGTACTATCGTAACACAGTCATGTTGTGGTTAGATCCGCCATATAAGGTGGGGTCAAGGGTCATTCTCTTGCCTCCGACTGCCGCTGGCCCACTCCTGCATGCTGCTGTGAACCCTCATCTGGCTCCACCTCCTGCCTGTCGGGGGCATTGCATGCATCTTTGGAATTCCATATATACTTGGTGCTTTGTGCAGCTGTGCACCCTCACTTCATCGCTCACCCACGTAGCAAGCTGCCCTTTGTGAATAGGCACCATTATGTATATCACTCCAAGGAAAATGTGGGATAGAAAAAAAAATTCCACTCACATAAACCACCTCTTGCTTGATCACAATTACAATTGTAAAGACTTTATTTTAAAAGTACATGTGTTAAAATGTCAAGTATAATTTGATACTGGAAACAGAGTTGACTACTATCCCTAAAGAAAAGTAAACAGTTCAGATCAGGGTGTCATTCTCTGCACTATATTAAGTTTAACACTCTAACACAACACAGCACGGCAGAGTGCCATGCTACAATTTGTACCTAAGAAAATGGAAAATTAACAGTTTCTAAACCTTATTAAACTGCATGAGTCTACTTTTCTGAACAAGTAGTTATCAAAAGCATAGCATTTTTCAAACTCTACATGTAAAACCTTTGCCCACTGTTTATCCCATCTGGTACAGAGCAAGGCTGAAATACAGTACTTAGTCAACAACTCGCCTTAACCCTGAACAGAGAAGACTACAACACTTAGTTCCATCTCTGTCTCACTCGGTCTGGGACCTCTTCTGAGCCATCTGGAAACTGCCAAATCTTACCAAACTGTCTGTCTCAGGTTGCTTTTTAGCAGGTATTAGTGTTTATTATAAAAACAAAGATAACTTTAATCACAACATATAGAACCCACACCCCAAAAATGGTTGATATGGTAACTCAAAGAAATATTTTTTTTCTCAATGGGAATGCATCAAAAGTCAATACCTTACCCAGAGTAAGCCAAGGATTATCTTTTTAGTGTGCTGTAAGAATGAAATCAGGAACAGGACTGGCTTATTGGTTTAAGAAATTCTAGCACTGTTAGTGCATAGCTGTTCTGAATACAAACTACAACTCCCCATTCTTAGACAACGATTTACTGGTTATGCTATAACACAGAAGGTAGCTTACCTGTGTGAAGGAATACCCATATGAGCATAAAAACTCTTCTTTCTTTATGGGATTCCATTTTTTGGTCTGTGTACTGCAGCAGGGAGCCAAACATTTCTTGCATGCACCGCCACACTATACCCCACATACCCTTCCTCCCTTCTGCACATCGTATGGAGTGGTTCCTCCCCACACTTGTGTATAAGTAGCGACATCCTGTCACTGGGTTCGCCTTACCCTGTATTCATTTGTTATCCTGCCAGGCAGCCAGAACACAGGCGCCTGCGGATTGCGCTTGCCCTTTTGTAAGCACTCAGTTGCTGTTGCTGTGTTCACAATATACCACACTAATCTACCTAAGAACATGCAACACTTTATTTGGGTGGCTGGTATGCAGTACATGCCTCTTAATATGAACAGGGCAAGTGCTGTGGTGCAGCTCCAGTATATTTATTCCTCTACTGCTCCATTTGTCCTACATGAGGAATACAATGACCCGGCTCTTTGCTATGTGTTACTTAGAGGCTGTCTATAGGACAATCAAAAATCAATCAAATCAAAATTTATTTATAAAGCGCTTTTCAATAAATCAAAGCGCTGATACAAAACAAGAAATAAAACATCAGCAATAATAAATAAAAACATAAAACAATAAAATAACCATAAAATAAACGAACCAAATGCCAGTGAAAACAGATGACTTTTCAGGGATCTCTTAAATGATTCCATGGACAGGCACTCTCTAATCTGATGAGGTAGAGAATTCTACAGGGTCAGGGCCATAAAAGAAAAGGCCCTTGCCCCAGATGATTTAAGACAAACCCTGGGAATCTCTAGCAATCCCTTGCCAGAGGAGCGGAGTGGGCAGAGAGGATGGTAGGGACAAAGGAGATCTTGCAGGTAGCCTGGTCCTTGACCGTGTAGGGTCTTATAGGTCAGCAATGCAACCTTGAAGGTGATTATCCATCACACTGGCAGCCAGTGCAGTTCGCGCAGCACAGGTGTGACATGACAAGTTCTTGGTAGCCCAGTCAACAACCTAGCTGCTGCGTCTCTGCACCAGCTGCAGGCGACGGAGATCTACCCTCGCAACCCTAGATATAAAGCATTACAGTAATCAAGACGGGAAGAAACAAAAGCGTGGACCAAGACAGGAAGGTCATCATGTGGAACAAGGTGTTTTATCCGGGCGATATTCCTCAGATGGTAAAAGGAAGACAAGGAGGTTACATTAGCAAATCTATATTTTCTCCTCATTCAGATACACTGGTCATTTGATTTTTTTAACAAGCAAATTGACCTTCTCCAGTGACAACTTGTTCTTTGCAGGGACTTCAATATGACTATATCCACCAAGTTGGATACCTCTTATCTGGAAAGTACCAGGTGACTTCAGTACAAAATTACCTCTGTAACAATTTTACATAGCTAGGATTCATATACATCTGATGGATATTTTTCCATATGGCCAGTGACTCTACTTATTATTCACTGTACCACTACAGTTTCTCTGAAACTGATTACTTCATCACCTCTTGTGAACACTCTTATACTGTACAGGACCTTTCCTGTGGCCCATGTCTACCCTCATATCATACTCACTTGATATTAAAGATAGATCTTGGCAAACAAAAAAATCCATCTTCTGGCAATTCAACACAACTGTTCTCAAGGACTAGGACTTTAAACAGCTAATCCAAGACCTGGTACAGCAGTTTGTAATTGAGAATTCCTGCCCTGATACCTTGGCACCCATCATATGGGACACACTTAAAACAGTGGTCCAAGGAGATATAATTTCATATGCTTCAGGGAAGAGGTGACATCAGATAGAGAAATATTATAACTTGACAGAATAATTACACACCGTTCAGTTACTTTTTACATGCAGAATTGACAGTTTCAGAGAAAATGATGCACTTGAAGCAAGAAATTCAAGAAATTCTAGATTCATGGGTCTGACAAGTTCTGATCTTCCTGAAACACTCATTTTACAAGGGAGGAGAAAGGAGCACATGCCTCCTAGCATGTAGACTCCACAATCAGAAACACATGGCCTGTACACCTAGATGAGAAACCCCACAACAGAAATCTGACCCATGATGCCCACAAAATTTCAGAAATTTTCCATGCATACTACCATGATTTGCATATGGATCCATCACAATCCCCCTCTGGCACAGATAATTTTCTTATGGGCCTGACCATCCCTACACTAAGTGAAATGCAGACAGAACTCCTAAACACACTGATTGAAAGGAAGAGCTGCCCACGGTTATGGCATCTGCCAAACCCATAAGTGGCCTGGTCCAATAGATACCAGATAGAATAGTATAAAGGCTTATTTGAGGAAGTCTTCCTTTTTTTTCAATTATTTAACCAGGTGAGACACACTAAGCTGAAAGCTTTTTCACAGGTGCAACCTGGGAGCACAGGGAAGTTAAGTGACTTGCTCAGGGTCACACAGTATATGCAAGTGGGGGCTGTGGGATTCAAACCCAGGTCTCTGGATTTGCAGCTCAGAGCCTTAAACCACTGTGCTATACTGCCACCATCTTTACAGCAGGCCTTCAAAGTAATACCAGAGAAGCCCCCCATGGAAATACACTAGTATCTCTGCAATCCATAAACCAGGGAAGGACCACACTACTATCATCTTTCTACCCTATCTCTATCCTAAACATCGATTATAAACTAAACATGGTGATATGGCTGCAGAAAATTGACTGTATTCTCCTCACATTACCGCCACGCCATGGACAACATCCACCACACCCTACTTCTCCTAGAATATACAACTCAGAGAACAATTCCAACAGCAGTACTCAGTCTCGATGCTGAAAGGCTTTTGACAGGGTGTTCTGGAACTTTCTCTGGGGCACCCTGTCAACAGTCTAGTTCCTGATGATTTTCTCAATTGGCTTCAGACAACAAATACCAGCCCCAAGCTTATATCCACACTAATGGTTCTCTCTCTCTGCACCTATTTCTTTCCAACAGAGACCAATCAAAGGTGCCCACTAGCCCCATTACTTTTGCTGTATAAATAGAACCCTTGCAGCAGCAATCAGACTATCACTTTTAGTGGAGGGTATACCAGTGGGAGGAGTATAATACAAAGCTGCAGTTTATGCAAACAATATCTTTCTGACATTGCTCAACCCCAAACAGTCCATCCGTAGCCTTGACTAATATTCAAGCCTTTGGCCATCTAGCAGAGTTCTCTTAACTTAAAGAAAACAGAGGTCTTGCTCCCAAATTTTCACAACCTACTATTACGAAACTGGATATTGATGACTTCAGAGGGTGGAGCAACAAGATGGCTGCAATGCTGCTTCACTTCCTGCAGCTCTCAATCTGTAGTGGCATTAAAGGCTTTGTTTGTTCAGTCTTTCACTTATTTTTAAACTAATGAATGAAATTTATGATGTTTCTGGTCCCCCTGGCTGATGTAGTATTCTTTTTTGCATACCAGCAACATAGCACAGCTGTTTGATACCGTTAATTGGTTTTGAACGGCATATTTGAAGCTCTGTATTCTAAAATAAAGCTGCAATAGAGAACAGCTGTTTTTGAATTTATGGACGAAAAACAACCAAAGTTGGAGCTTGAAATTATTTGGAAGATTGGAAGTTGCCAAGGGATGTCTTCAGAAAAAGGTTCCTAATTGTCCTGGTGACATGGAGTGATTATGGAAGGCTGCAACTAAACAGTATGTGCAAAAATGCCTGAATGATTTATAAAAAAGTATGCCACCTTTGCCTAGGGACTGCAGATCCTGTCTTTATTTGATATACTAAGCTTACTATGCTTAATGGAGCATTTTCTTTTTTCCTCTTCTCCATTTAGGTGTTCATAACTTCAGTGGAAAGATGAAGAGTGATACTGTAGTGTTTTTGTAGTGGAGAGGAGAACAGAGGAGAAGACCGAAGAGTGAAGCTGTGTACCCAGAAGGAGGTTTTGTGGTCAATTCTGCTTGTAGCTAAAACTCATAAATGAGCTTGAACAGGCTTGAACAGGCTTGAACTCCAGACAACGTAATAGGAGAGAGGAAGCAAGCTTTGACTGAGCTTGATAAATGGCATTTCTATTTGGAAAATATACACAAGAGACAGCTGTTCTCTGATAGGAGGTATTCCTCCAACAGGTACTTTCTTTCTATTACCATGTATGTTCCACCGTCTGCTCCGGGTCTTATAGGGACACTACTGTAGTGATCTTAGTGACCCATGGAGCCTTTATAATGTATTACAATTTTACAATGCTGCACTGTTTTTTCTTAGGAGCTTAAACTCTTAAAGTGTGTATTCTACTAATTTTGATTGCTAAATGCTAAATGCTAAATTGTCCAATGCTACAAGTGTCATTATGGATGGGATTTTTGTAACCCAGGCATGCCGCTGATTACTTCTGATTTAATGGAACCTGAACTCTGGTTTCAAAAATTAATGGACTCTCATTCACAATGGAGCTATAACTTAGTATTGTTAAATCTAGTTTTTTCATTTTAATATTTTTAAAGTCTTTTAAGATATCCAGTGCTATATGCTTCATGTTACTGTAAAGAACTTGTTAAAATAAGTTTTGATTAACTGTGTGGCTATATATTTATACCAATTTAATGCTAGTTTATTAACGAACTCCACTTTTTATTGGTGCTGCTTGGAAATATTTGTATGACTGTCTAGGATTTTGTGCATCTGTTCACATTTGCAAGAACTAGAATTGTCTTGTGTACCAAGGCCTAAAGGCAAATGTCCAGTCTGGGCCTCCTCTAAGAAATTCCAGCTGCTGGATAAAGTTACAGAAATACTATCTGCAAAGTATGTTCATAGGCTCTTAGCTGACACAGAAAGTGCATGTTAAGTATGCAGTCTTAATTCTAGCTAAGTGTTCTTTGTCGACATGAAGACTAAAGCTTCCAGGTGTCAGATGCAGTTAAAACAGAAAAGTGCTGTACAAGTATGTTAAATGGCTTTTAGCTGATGCAGAAAGTGTTATGTTAAGTATGTAAACGTAATTCTGGCCAAGTGATGATTGTCAACATGAGAACAAGGAACTACTAGGTGCTAGATGTAGTAAGGCAGAAAAACATTATGCAAGTATGCTGAAGGGCTCTTAGCCTACTTAGAAAGTGTTATGTTAAGTATGCAAACTTAATTCTGGTTAAGTGTTGTTTGATGTGAGGATGCACTATGGAAAGATTTCTCTGGCTTAGGTTACACATCTTTTAAAGTGTTGCCTATATGTAGGGTAACTGGGGCAACAATGAATATGGCCTGCAGTGCCTAAAGGGAGTTTGTAGTCAGAAATGGATTTAAGACTATCTTATTATAGGAATAAGGGGTTCTAAGTTATTGAAGCAGGAGTTTACATCTTATATGTCTTTATATATTTACTATACTCAATGCACTGAAAGATGGACATTGACTGCTAAGTAGATTAGACATAATCTTTCTTAGTTCTTGTAATAATGTGTAGAAATGAAAATGGTTTTAAGGGAGCATTCTGTACTATTTGTTATAGGTGCTTGTGTATATGTGTTTGTGTAGCTATATTGTCCATTTATACGTTAAATTTGTAATGGTCTTCGTCAGAACAAAATAAAAGCTTATTTACTTACTAAGAAACTTTCCATTCAAGTGAAGAGGAACACAATTTAAATATCTGATATATCCAAATATCTTTAACTACAAACCTATCTCTATCACTCTAAGGGAAGATCTTGCAAGGTGGGCTTCACTACTCCTTCCTTTCTCCTCTAAAATATAATCAATTAAACTGGATATTTTACCATGCCTAGTACACCACTTTCAAACTCTCCTTTCTCCTCTCTAAACATTACATCAACTCATGGGACAAACTGATTTCCCAGTAAATTTGGAAAGGATGACCACCAAGGATATGGTATTTTCTGCTTCAGGTAACCACAACAAAGGATGGAGTCAATCTCCCAAACCTGTTTAATTATGCCAGAGCTGTACATCTTTGTACAGAGTTCAGCTGGCTAAACACACATATTTCCACACCTTGGAGCAAATTGAATTCATACTTAATGATATGCATGATATTAGTTCCTACTCCTAACAAATTGGACTTTCCCAGTCCCTGACTGATTATACCAATTTTACATCCATTACCCTACATCTCTGTTGTGAAATGCAGAGACTACCTAAACTGCCCTAACTTTTATACATTGACTAAGTATTGTCAGCTGATCTGGAATTCTTACCAACAAAACTGACTACACATTTGACAGATGGAGGCAGCTAGGTATATAATATATCTTCCAATTTCTTGATGTGCACAGGGTAATCTATTTTGAACAATTGAAGCAGCAATTTGGATTAACCAGCAGAAAACATTTTCAACATTTACAAGTTAGAACGATCTCCTACATAAAACCAAAGGCTGGACTTGTCTCCTAACCCTTCACCAATGTTGCTCCTGATGATATTGGATATAGTAAGTGGCATGTAATGCCCCAAAGTTAGGGGCATCCCAGTAAATAAAATAAAGTATAGAGGGTTCTAAAATGCCCCAGGGTCCCTCTTTGTGTGCCATAGCAAAGCGTTAAGAAGGGCTTTTGGCATGCAAAGTAAATGTTTTTTCTACCTGCTGCCTGCCTGCTCCATTTCACCCCCAGAGCAAGCAGCAGGAGAATGGGCACCCACACACCAGGTTCGCTGCCTCTGGCCTGCGCATTGGTGCCTCCTCTAGGTTCCTAGCATTTATTGGGCGTGAGCTCAGGGTTCGAGAATTGGAACCTCAAGTGCTTTTGAAACAAATGTGTGTCCGTTTTAAAAGACAGTTAGTTGTTGCTGGACTGTGGAGTAGGGAGGATCACAGGAGTGCAACAGGGACTTGTGGCTTACCTGGGGTCATGAAGCCGGTCCTGTTGACTCGTAGTGATTCCTCTACTCCAGTCCACTGAATCCTCCTGTTGCTGCTGTCCGGTGGCATTGCCGAGTCCGGCGGCCCCGAAAAGAAGAATTCATCTGTTCGCCACGTGTTGGGTTGAATAACCCTCTGTTTATTTGTGTTGCCCTCCCGTTTGTTTTAGTTTATTCTGATCCTCCATCAGCAGCCCTGCCAGCCGCATCACGTCGCTCTCCCGGTTGGCCTTCCAAGGCCCCAGTCGCCCCAGCTGCCTGAAACTGTCCTTCCCTCTGCCAACATACCTCCCACCTCCCGGTGCCTCCGATCCTCCTTCCTTCTACGGAGCGGTGAGTCAGCGGCAGCACATGTTGTGCTGACCACCCATTTCTGGGAGACTGTTTGTTTGTTTTAAATTGGAAAAAGCACAGTAGGTGCATAGAAAGGCAGCTGAGCCCAGAGGCATCGGGCTGATAGGACCCTCATATTTTAATATTTAAAAGAGAAGTGGGTTAGCGACGCCCACAGGAGGGGGCTAAGAGGCAAGGCCAGTATAGCGGCCTAATCAATATGCATAAGGGGTGGGATTTGGGAGCGCTGTGCTATTGAGTGAGAGCAGCCCACACAGAGCTACAGATTTAAAGGGGCCCGACCACTTTTTGCCTAATAATGATTTAAAGGGCACCAGGTCCAATATAAAGCAGGGTACCAGGCCTAATATAAAGTGGGGCACCAGGCCCAATATAAAGTGGGGCACCAGGCCCAAGTCTTGGTAGGGCATCAGGCCTGAGGGTAAAAGTAGGGCATTAGGCCTGAGGTAAAGCAAGGTTCGTGGGAGGCCCCGGATTAGTGTAATAGGGCAAGCCAGCCTAGTGGTATTAAAGGGAGGCCCTGGCCTAGTGTAATAGAGCAAGCCAGCCTAGTGGTACTAAGGGAGGCCCCAGCCTAGTGTAATAGGACAAGCCAGCCTAGTGGTATTAAAGGGATGCCCCAGCCTAGTGTAATAGGGCAAGCCAGCCTAGTGGTATTAAAGGGAGGCCCCAGCCTAGTATAATAGGGCAAGCCAGCCTAGTGGTACTAAGGGAGGCCCTGGCCTAGTGTAATAGGGCAAGCCAGCCTAGTGGTACTAAGGGAGGCCCCAGCCTAGTGTAATAGGGCAAGCCAGCCTAGTGGTATTAAAGGGAGGCCCCAGCCTAGTGTAATAGGGCAAGCCAGCCTAGTGGTACTAAAGGCTTCCTTAGCCAAAACATTCAGGGGTAGCCAGATCCTGTTCAGGAAGACCCTACATTTAGGGAAAAGGGTTATCCAAGGGTGCTCAGTTCACCTATACTCTGAAGCTACTGTAACAACTGTACTGCTTATCCAATGGTTATTGCTAAAATACCTGAAAGATCGAACTTGCTAGGAAGCACCAGGACTGTGTTGTATTGAATTGTGGCTATCTATCCCTAAGCATCTGAACTATTGCTCTAAGCATCTGAACTATTGCCCTAAGCATCTGAACTATTGCCCTAAGTATCTGAACTATGCCCTGGTTGTCCAAATGCTGCTCTAAGTACCGAACTATTGCTCTAAGCATCAGAACTATTGCTCTGAGCACCTGAACATTGGCCCTGCCAGTAATAATTACCCTAAAATTTATAATTTGCCCTTCCCTGGCAAATTATTGTACAGTCCACAGTTCTCTGGGCATCTTTCAGTTATATGGTTACTACTGTATGAGGACAGTCTCAATCTTCTACCACACTGCAGTCCCATAGTGTGGTCCGTAATACTACTGCATCAGAATCAGTCTCTACTCAGAAGAAGACGTCTTCTCAGCATTCTTCACTCCTGTGGGATCATCCATCAGCTCATCACGTCCATCTGTGTAGTCTGCCAAGTCAAGTCTGTCGTCAGCTGTACAAGTCGCACTACCGCTTCTGTTTTTCACAGCTCGAAGGTACATCTGCCGAAATGCATCACAACAGCTGTGCCAGTGTCGTTCCATATGGTTCCTGTTCCAGATGTCCCAAAGTTGGTCACCCTCTACAGAAGAGTGTGCTCAATCCCGGAGAACCTGGTCTGCACCCTTCCTGGTCATTCGCGAAAGTCGAGTCCGTCAAGCCCAGTGCAGGATGCATCCGCCTTTTCTTTGTTTTTGTGTTAGTTTTGATCCTAGGATTGCAGAATCAACCATCATCTTTTCAGATTCTTCTGGTTCCTGGTCCTGTCAGAGTTCATTCTGAGTTTAGCTGGCCCTTGGAGTGCCGCAGCATCAGTCAGGTCATGGTAGTCCTCCATTGGATCTGTCACCACGCAGGTCCTGATCTCTTCGTCCTTGGCAACCCTGGAGGTGGGTTTTGGCCAAGGAACCCTTTGTTTTCAGTGGGTTATTTCAGGAACCAGTTGCTCTGGTTCTTCATTCCGCAACCTTGGAGAGAGGGGCTTTTGCCGAAGTAAACATATGGTCTGTTTATCAAACCTCTCACCACCCCAGTGGCCTTAATTAGGTCCTTGCTGGGAATTGTGATTAGGGTTTTACAGTTCTGTTTTCTTCCCTTGTAGCTACCAATAAAGAACGATGGTGTACACGAAGACGGATCCCTGGAATCTTGTAATATCTAGACTCTGATGGAAAAGTGTGGTGATAATTACCTAATACAGTTCTGAGTGGCTTATGTCATCTGATCCTCACCCAAGAGTATCGAATTGTAGAGTAATTTCAGAATAAGAGTGGTGGTAGACCCATAGTCTATTCTTGTGGTAATAATCTTAGTAGTCGAGATAAAGTATTTATCTGTTTATTGCCCTATTGTTCTTGGGCAACCCTTCTTCCTCTTGTGACTGTGTCTCTCACCCTTGGTACAAAATAAATGCCCTGTGGGCATTGAAGCACTAGGTCGACTCCTGCCTCTCCTTGTCTGGGTACGGTTATCCTATCCACATAATTCGGACCTTGGTGCCTCACTCATCTCTTTTCACCACCTTTAGAGTAGAGTACTTCACAGAGCACCTGTAGACCATCACAGGCATACACTGGAAACACCTTATAGGTAACTTCTATAGAGGCCTCCAAGAACAACATGGAGATACTACACAGCAATTTTGGATAAGTGGAACCAGAACCTGGGCACTGCAGCTACCCAAACAGAATGATTAATATATACCCTACTTGCTTTAAAATTAGTTCAGCCATGCGATGGTGTTAATTTGTGTAGAAGTGCTGTTCTAGAATTTTTAGAACTCCAGTGGACCTAGTTAAATTCCTTCCACACAGTACTGGCATTGCTGGTGGCAATGTGGAATTCCGAGAACTGACCATGCCTTCATATTCTGGTTATGTTCACTTATTACAACATTTTGGACTCTGTAGCCTCTCAGTTTGAGGAACTGGCATTATCTAAATAATTAATTTTCCTACCATGGTTTTAATGTCCATATCACTCTTTGGCATGCACCTCACTCCTCGTTCAAATGCTTTTTATCTGTATTAGCCACAAAAAGGCTATTAAGAGAAGCTGGATCCAGGTGCACCTGTCTACTGTGGGTACATGGCAGACATTTCTTAATAAAATATATAGAATTCTCAATTATATGCCATCCCAATCTCCCACTGTGCTTCCAGCTGAACAATATCTACAGGCACTCCGGGACCATACCCACTAGGCTACGCTCTCCATGTCTTACCTCTGCTAGGACAGGCTTGCACCACTCCTGGAATCAACATGGAGTGATTTACATTCGCCTGTTCCCAGTCTCACTTCTGGTCTATGTCACCACTTACTGGGATCATCGGTTACAGAGTAGCTTTCTCCCAATATGAAATGGTCAAATAAAATCTCCTTCAGACAGCTATGCTGTTGCACCTGAAACTCCTGCTTCTACTACTACTTCTGTCTGGTAATATTCAGCCTAACCCTGGCCCCACAATCCCAAGCTCTAACCTCCGGCAGAGTCACTCTGGAGGACTCACCTTTGCAGTGATTAACATCTGTAGCCTTCTTCCCAGACTTGATGCCCTGCAATTATCTGCACACCAACACAACCCTGATGTTCTTGTGATTGTCAAACCTGGCTCACTCCAAAAATACCCAACAGTGAAATTATGCTACCAGGATATAACGTATTCAGCAGAATTGACAGCACCACTAAAAAGGGTAATCTCCCACACTAGACTCAACTATAAGACTGGGATAAGCACCCTCCTAGACTGGATACTGACCAGACACCCATCCCACATCTCAAAAGTTTCCATTCTCCCAGATAACACTAAGTGACCACTCCCCAGTTGCCTATGAAAGGTCTAACAAATTCAGCCACCACCCAAACTAATACACAGCACAATCTTTCCATGCAGTCAATTGAAGCACCTCAAATCACACCTTAGACAACAAGACTGGTCACCTGTCTTCCAAGCATCGGATATCAACTCTGCGCTTGACTTCTTCATCAGCTCCTTCGATGCTGCCTGTGACGCTTACGCCCTTCAAAAGAAGAAAGTAAAGGCCTTAGCAATCCATGGCTCACTGCTGATCTCCTTTCATTGCTGAATGCTAGGGACCACTCTGGTTTCAGGCTTGTGCCACTAGTAGGCAATTAGATATACAAAACTACAAACGTGCCTGAAATGACTGCAGCAAAGAAATATGTCTGAAGAAAAGTAACTATTACAAGGATGCCCTCACAAACACCTGAGGAAAGGGAAGTCCTTCTGGAATAATCTCAAGGAAGTTACAGGAAACTGCCCAAAACATCACCTTCAATGTTGAACGTGGATGGGACTATAACTCTTGACCTTTCCATTATAGCTAACACGTTCACTAACGTGCTCACTGACCTCAGTAGTGTTCTTCCTCCAAACTTTTTGATGGAGACCTCCTTCCTGCACCCTCCTCCACCCAACCCCTTTTTACTTCAGAGCAGTCAGGACATGAAGTCCATAGATACATCTGTAAAGCAATTGCTGGATCTAGAATAAGTGGTGACTCACTCGACCTCAAACTGCTGTCCCTTACTCTTGATGGAGTGCTACCTCCTATAACCTGGATTTTCAACCTCTCCTCACCCTTGGCCAGTTCCCCAACAGGCGGAAATCTTCCACCATGACACCAGTCCATAAGAGTGGGGACAAGGCCCTTCATGGTAATTATAGGCCAATATCCATACAACCCCGTCCCCCAAGGCCATTGAATGTCCGGTCTCTGACCAGCTAATGGAATATCTGGACAAGTATGACATCTTTTGTAAACAAAAACATGGCTTCAGAAAAGGCCACATCACCATATCTGCCCTACTTGAATTCACAGGAGCAATTCACAACTCCATGGACAATAATTACCTCACTGGTTTGGTCTTCATAGACCTGACCAAGACTTTTGAGACTGTACATCATCAAATACTCCTCACAGAACAGCAAAAGCTGGGCTATCCCTGAGTCTACAACTTAGTTTAAGAGCTACCTGGAAAACCGCTCCCAAAGAGTGAAAATTCAATGTCCTCTCAGATGCTAGACCTGTATGCTCAGGAGTCCCCTAGGGATCCATTCTCAGGCCACTCCTATTCAGCCTGTTTTTGAACAATCTTCCACAATCCTGTCCAGAACAAATCCTACTCTATGATGATGATGCTGTCATTCCACCACCCAACAGGACCCCCACCTACTCCAAAACAAACTTCAGAAAGGTTTCGCCCCATTAAAACATGGTTTAGTAGCCAAAAGCTAGTTCTCAACTATAAGAAAACCAACTTAATGCTTTTCTGTGGCTCTCATAACAAACATAGGCTTCACCTTCTTAATATTACAAACTGCCTCAGTGCTGTCCTTGAACAGGTTCACTCCTTTAAATATCTTGGAATCACCATAGACAGCAACCTGTTCTATGGCATCCACATAGATAGCATCGCCAAAGCGCAACACATGCATTGGTCTCTTCTACAGGCACAGGCAATGGCTTACCTCAGATGCCTTAAGGATAGCAGTACAGAGCTCAGTGGTCTCTCTAATCGACTATGGTCTGATTATTTATGGCTTTGCAACTGACACAGCCCTCAAGTGCTTATCCTTGGCCCTAAACAAAGCCTGCCGACTCATCACAGGATCCCACATCTCACCCATACATGTGACCTCTATGCCCAAACAGGGTGGCTCCAGTTATAAACCGTATCAAGTACCAAACTTGTCTAATGGCTAAGAAAATGATGCTACATCTTGCTCCCCCAGAATCCAAACTCTTCTCCATACAGCACATAACCCCAGCCTCACCAGGGCTTCAGAAAATCAAATGCTGCACATTCCTCGGTGCCTCACCACACAGGGCCAAAGATCCTTTGTGTACCAAGTTCTAGCTGTATTAATAGACTCAACAAAGACATCTCCTGTCTGCTAAAAGCTAGGCCTTTCAAAGCCAACCTTCGCCTCCACCTAGTTGCCTCTAGCTCCCAGCACTGTCCCTCATAATCTGATCTCCTCCTAGCACTTCTACTCCTACTCCTACCCCATCTCTCCCTTATTCTGCAGCCTACCACCCCTCCTGTTTTGCCCCTATCCCCACCAAGCACTTTTTGAGGCCTGACAAATGCTCACGGCTGCACCACTCTTTTGGTATCAATTCCAAGCCTCAGCTCCATCTGGCTACCCTGCCCCCGGTACCCACTTTCCTAAATGTAATGTATTTCAGCTGTTTAAAATGTCTGTACACCATTTCTTCATTGTTACTCAACTCTATGTAATGTTTGTATTGTACCTGATTGACGTGGAACCTTTGTAAAATAACTTTGGCTCAAAGGTGCTTGTAATCCTAGACTCTAAATAAATAAAAAGAAAGGAATGAATAACAGCATATTTGCATGTGAGGAACAGCTCAATTTCATGCCTGGTGGAAAGCTGGCTAAAATATTATACCTCAAAACAATGATTTCATTCCATAGCAGTTTCCATAGTTCTGGGATGTAAAATAGAATTAGTGGATTGTTATACTGAACTATCAAATCAATATAAACAAGAAGGCATACTTCAGAGGTTAATTTAACCATTGTATCCATCTGAGAAGGGTAGGGACAACATGCCTTATAACATTGTACAGATGAACCTCGGTAATATGTGATGTACCAAACCATATGTACTATTTGCTGTATGAGAAACAATGTTATTTACCTCAATAAAATAAATAAAAAACCCGCAGAAATTATGTAGCAGAACTGTGGCAGCATGTAAGGACTTGGCTGGGCATGTAGTTTAACTACTTACAGTCTCAAATAGGCATGCACTTTGCCCTGACAACATGGTTTTACTAGTGGGGCTTCAACCTTAACAAATATATTATCTTTTCAAGAACCAGTTATTAAAAGCTTAGAGAGGGAAACCCAGTGGATCTTGTTCATTTGGATTTCAGTAAGGCCTTCCATAAGGTATTACAAAGGAAATTATGATCTTTATAGTTTTAAAAGCATAGGAGTAACTAGTAAGTTATCCAACTGTATTGGTACAGTTATCAGGAAGAAAGAGGGTAAGAATTCATGGCATTGAATCAAATGAGGAAGTGTGACAAACAGGGTGTCATGTATGGGCACCTGCCATGTGGCTGTGCTGTTCTGGGTGCTGCTCAGACTGAGGGTAGTGCAATCTGAGAGATATTATTAGCTGTCGGCGTGTGCTGACTGGGGGATATTGAAGTCATAGTTACCCAGTGTACTATAAACTGAACAGTAATTAAAACAAAGTAGAACTAAAGTAAGGATGAGAAGGGACTTGGCAAGGTTGGAGGAATGGTCAAAAGTATGGCAGCTTAGATTCAATGCAAAGAAGCGTAAAGTAATGCACCTGGGAAACAAAAATCCAGGGAAGAGTACACAGTGGTGGGGTAGTAAAGCAACAAAATGGAAAGGGACCTAGGAGTAGTCATAATCAGATGACCTAAAGGTAAGCAAGCAATGTGAGAAAGCAGTAAGGATGGCTGGGGAGATACTGGGATGTATAGGAAGAGGCATCACCAGTTGAACACAAGAAGTTGTTACCCCTCTGTACAAACAGTTGGTGAGAGCTCATCTGGAGTACAGCATGCAGTTCTGGAGACTCCATCTCTGCAAGGACATAGACAGGATGGAGGCAGTCAGAGGAGGGCAACTAAAATGGTGCAGAGTCTGCAACAGAAGCCATACAAAGAGAGACTAAAGCAGCTTAATATGTACATCCTTGAGGAAAGGAGGAGAGGGGGACATGATAGAAACTTTCAGTACCTCAAGGGACTCAACAAAGTCCAAGAGGGTAATATCATTCAGGAAAAGAGATGTGCAAAACAAGGGGACACAATTTCATGATAGAGGGGGAAGGCTCAGGGGCAATGTGAGGAAGTATTTATTGACAGAGAGGTGGTGGACACATGGAACGACCTTCATGAGGAGGTCAAGGGTCAAAAACATTGGGGAAATTCAAGAATGCATGGGACAGACATAATGCAATTTTGGTAGGGGTTAGAAAGAAGTAGGCTGTTGGTTAACTAGGATCTGCAGCTTATCCAATAGATAGGGAAATGGGCAGACTAGGTGGGCCAAGTGGTCCTTATCTGCCACCAAAGTGCATGTTTCTATGTAAAGCTTTTGCAGTGATGCAAATTTATTTATTTATTTAAAATGGTGACCAGGAAGGCATGCTGAGCAAGGCTCGTTTCCAGGTGCGACCGGGTACATGTAGTACAATCGGTGAACAGGAAATAAAAATACAGAGATTTTCAAGTAACAGGTGAGATACATTATTGGTACATTTACATGGAGTTTGGTGGAGAGGATACGAGGGCTAGGGATTTGACTTCACGAGGACAGACTTGAGGAGCTCTGCCTGTTTTCATTGGAGGAGAGGAGAGACAGGGGACATGATTGAGGTCTTCAAGTACCTCAAGGGAATAAATAGGAGTAAACATGGAGGGGATCTTTAGACTAAAGCAGGGAGGCATCACCAGAGGGCATGGTTTGAAGTTGGAAGGTGGAAGGGTGAGGGGAAAAGAGGAGGAGGTTTTCACTGAGAGGGTGGTGGACCCTTGGAATGCTCTGCCTGGTGAGCTGGTTCAGAGATCCACAGTGGAGAGCTTTAAGAGGGTGGGACAGACACAGAAAGTGGATGTATCAGATGATAGCCTGTCCGGGGGTGGGGATGGATGATAGGGGTTTCTGGAGCACAAGGGATGGGAGGTCTCGGCACCCAACTAAGGATCGAGGTTCGAGCAGACTTGATAGACCATAAGGCCTAATCTGCTGGCAAATAGTATGTTAGTATGTTAGTATGTTACACTTTAGAATGAACAGCAGGAATGAAAAAGGATTACTTCATTTAATTTCTAGACCATTTATACCCTTGAATTTCAGGTGCGGTATTTACATATTTACAGTAGTTGAGTTATCGAAAAATTGAGTTTTCGGAGAGGGTGCTGGTGGGGGAAGGGTGAATTAGCAGTAAGAGATTTGTGAGGGTTTATTTTATTACCTGGTGAGTCTATTTAGGGGTAGCGCTAGGACCGTGTGAGGAGGCTTGGGTGTACAGCTGTGACAGGGGAGGGAGGAGAAGCCTGAGAGCTGTTTGAAGGCTGATATGGAGGGGGCAGGTGAAGGTTGGGAGGGAGGTTGTTCCAAAGGAGGGAGCGGTAGGAAAAAGGCAACTTGCCCTGAGGCTGTCAGAGGCGTGAGAGGTGGAAGATCGTGCATGTCTGTGGCAGTGGTAGCCAGAGGGTTGGCTTGAGAGGCGGGAGGCTAGGTAGAGGGAAGATGCTGAGCCAATATTTTGCTGTGAGTGAGGCACTGTGGGTGGTCCTTCTATGTGAAAGTGGCATTAGGGATAGAGTTGTGAACAGTTTGCAGTGATGAGTGAGTGGGGGAGGTGGTGGGAACGCATGAAGGAGTTTAGCAGGACGTCGAGTTTTGCAAGGGAGGAGGAAGGAGCTGTGCCATAAATGACGTCAGCGTAGTCCAGTATCGGTAGGATGGTCTTACGTATGAGTTCGCTCCAAGTAGGGAAGGGAGGCAATCTTTGTGGAGGTAGATGATGGCAAGTTTGGGCGGAGTTTGGTACAGACAGCGTCGCGATGGGTGGAGAAGTTGAGGTTTGTGTCCAGCTAGACTCCCAGGTACTTAAAGGTGGTACTGACTCTAGGGGAATTTCATCCAGGGTGGAGATCGGGGGCAGGCATGGAGGCGAGTTTTGTCTTGTGCGAAAACCATGAAGACAGTTTTTGCATTAAGTTTTAGCTGATTCTTATGGAGCCAGGCTTGTACTTGGTTGAAATCGCTTTGGAGGTCTGGATGGACACTGGCGAGGGAGGGCCTGAGGCATAGATAATGGTGTCGTCCGCATATAGATGCACGTTTGAGGTGAGACAGGCTGAGGCGGAGGTCATTTATGAAAAGGGAGAAAAGAATGGGACCAAGGATGGAGCCTTGGGGACACCCATGAGGATGGGTAGGGGTTGGAGATAGTGTCTCTGACTTGTACTTGTTGCACCCTGTTTTGGAGGTAGGAATGGAACCAGTTTATGGCCTGTTTAGCAAGGCCAAGTAGCTCAATTTGCCTAGCAATAGAGTGGGAGACCGAATCAAAGGCTTTAGCCAGGTCGAGGAAGATGGCAGTAGTGATTTGCCCTGCATCCATGGTGGAGAAAATGGAGTCAGTAACTTGTAGTAAAGCGGTGGTGGTAGAATGGGATTTTCTGAACCCTGATTGAAAAGGGAGAGGAACTGTTTGAGGAGAGGAAGGTGACAGTTTGATAGCATGAGGGATTCTTGGATTTTGGCCAGGGAGGGAGGGAGAGATGGGTCTGTAATTTCGAGGGGAGGGGTCACACCTTTATGGAGGTAGGGATTTTGGTAAGTTTCCAGGCGGAGGGACAGTGGCTGTGTCAATCGAGAGATTTAGTATGTGGGTTATAGGTGTGACTATGGCTGCTGCGGAGATGCGGAGCAGGCTGGGATGCAAGCATCTGGACTGGATTTTGACAGGTTTAGAGAGGTGAGGGAAGGAACTTCAAGGGTGTGAATTGGGGAAGTGGAAGCCATGGTGGAGGGAGGTTAGTGTGGGAGGGTGGGGGTGTCGGGCTTGCAGGAGATGAAGAAGGAGTTGAAGAGTTCAGAGACTATGGCAGGATCGGAGTCTATTTTGCTGTCAATGTTTAGGCTGGGGCTAGCTTGCTTGGAACGTGGGTTGATAAGAGAGTTTGTCACCTTCCAGAAAGACGCCGGGAGGCTTGGAGAGCGTGTTGGGCCTTGAAATACTGGGCCTTTGATAGCTGAATGGCTTTTGTGCAGCTGTTTCTAGCGTTTTGTAGGACAGGAGGTCCCTGGATGCAAAGAGGTTTTGTAACACCTCCAGGCCTTATCTCTGACTTGACCCAGGGAGATGAGGTCGGCAGTGATCCATGGGTGGTGATTTTCCTAACTCTGGCTTTCCTAAGTGGGCGTGGGCGATCCCATATGCCTAGGAAGGTTCTGCAGAAGTGGGAGGAGGTCGACATCACGTGAGACAAGGATGAGGGTGCCAGTCTGTGTTTGACAGGTCATGTTGAAGAGCGGATTCGTCAAGGAGGTGTAAGGGGGATTACAATGAATTGGGGGCTGGATGGAGTGAATTGATTTTACGGATACAGTAGGTTATGCAGTGGTCCCTAAGGCATCAGAAAGGATACCTGAGGCGGTGACCCTATGGGGGTGGGAGGTTAGGATCCAGTCAAGTAGGGTGTGGTTTTGTGAGTGCTGATTTAGATGGGTGGGTTCCTGGATTAGCTGGGTGAGATTTGGGGCTTGATCCTCAGAGCAGCTGGTTTTGTGGAGGGAGAGCCAGTTTGGGTTGAAGTCGCCCTAATAGATTGAGTTCACCATTTGAGGTGGTTGAAGAAATAGAGGATATGATTTGGATGAGGCGTCGGGTGAAGGCTTTGGAGGGTATATATAACACCTATGTAAGAGGGGTGGATGAGGGAAGGATAGGTGGCGACTAAGGATTCGGTGGGAGGACGGGTGTGATTCTTTGAAAATTACAGTGCATGTAATGGGTGTCTGATATACTTTTCTACCCTCCACCTCGCTTGCCACGGTCCTGGCGGAACAAGATGTAGTTTGGTATGGCGAGTGAGAGGTTGGAGATTTTGCCTGAGAGCCAAGTTTCTGATACAGAGTATGTCTGGTTTGTATTGTACTGACCAGACAGAGAGGGTGTCAGTTTGGGAGAAGGCTCCTGGCGTTAATGTGGAAAATCGGAGGCCCTTGGAGTGAGTTTGGTGAGACACTGAGTTGGGGGCTGATGGCGCTTGGGAGCTTTGTTGATGTGGGGCCTGGGTTTGGATGAATATCCCCTGCCAGGAGTAGGAGTAGCAGGGGTAGGGAGAGGGTGGGTGTACATCTTGCGTCTACTATGAGTGTGCCTTGTAGGTGGAGCTATAGTTTAGGAACCGAGAAATGCCTCTAGGTTAAGCATGTGTGAGTGGAGCAGGGAAAGGTGAATGGTTGTGGAGGGTTGCGGGGTAGGAGGAGGGGTGTATTGATACAAGGCGGGGAAGGCTGGTCGAAAATGTGAGTTGATTTGATGTGCCAGAGTGAGGGGGGTTTCTCAGGGGAGGTCGGGACGAGGGGAGGGAGGTGTGAGAGAGAATGAGGTGGGGTGGTGATGTCAGAGCACAAGGGGAAGGGAGGAATAGCACGCAAGAGTGTAGAGCAAGAACAAATAAGGCAGAGTGTGGCATGGTCAATACCCTCTTTTTCAAATTTATAGTTTTTGTAAAATTTACAGTGGCCTCTGGTGGTGAAGCTAGGAAGTTTACAAGGTTGGAGGATTTTAATTGCAGTGGCCACTAGTGGTGGGATTTGATAGCTTGCAGATGGAAAAGTGGACTGATTGGTTTCGATGGTCATGTGACACTAGCTATAAAATAGAGTGACGACCAAGGGTGATGTGGGGAAGCGGTGGGGAGCTGGAGGCGCGGCGGTGCCGGAGTCCTTACAAAGCTTGAGTACAGCAGGGTTAGCACAGCTCTGTGCTGTCGGACGCTCGCCGTCTTTCCAGTTCAGGGTGAGGGCGTCCTAGCCCTCACGGACCTCGGGGCTGATTCAGTTTCAAATCCACGGAGATTCTGTGGAAGGAGAGCAGAAAGGATGACGTTAAGTACAGGTAGGATTCTAAAGGAGGGGCTGTAAGTGGGGCGGGTTGGAGAAGCCTGCCAGATGCCTTTACTTGCTGGACACTCTATGCTAATACAGGGCTTTGCAAAGAAACTGCTACACATTTGAAAATGCAGGGCTATTATTGGAAAAGAGCTAAAATACAGTGCTGAGAAATGCTCCGACTTGTGCTACTGCTCCCAGATTACAAGTGCAGCTCTTGGTCGTAATTTACTTATTTAAAACTTTACACCGGCATTCGGACTTGTGCTACAGCTCCCAAATTAAAGGTGAAGTAAGGTAGAAATTTGCTAACTTAAACGTCAGGCTCACAAAACAGGCAAAAGTACAACTAAAAAGTAAACCAGAAAACTATCTGCATTCATGTGGGGAAAATAAATTGGCTTACTAAAGGTACTGCTTTTACAAAAAGGCACCAAAATTTGAGTCCTTGAGTCTCATAAAGCTTGAGCACAGCAGGGTTAGCACAGCTCTGTGCTGTTGGAGGTCTCACCTACCTTCAGTTTTGGGGGTGGGGAGGGCATCCTAAGCCCTCACGGACCCTGGGGGCTGATTCAGTTTCAAATCCACGGAGATTAAAGCTTGAGCACAGCAGGGTTAAGCAGCTCTGTGTAGCCGGAGTTCGCCGGTACCTTCAGTTTCGGGGGTGGGAGGCGTCTAAGCCTCGGACCCTCGGGGGGCTGATTCAGTTTCAATCCATGGAGATGAAAGCTTGAGCACAGCAGAGTTAGCACAGCCCTGTGCTGTTGGAGGTTTCGCCGTATCTTCAGTTTTGGGGGTGGGGAGGGCATCCTAAGCCCTCACAGACCCTTGGGGGCTGATTCAGTTTCAAATCTGTGGAGATTAAAGCTTGAGCACAGCAGGGTTAGCACAGCTCTGTGCTGTTGGAGGTTCGCCGTGCCTTCAGTTTCGGGGGTGGGGAGGGCATCCTAAGCCTCATGGACCCTCGGAGGGGCTGATTCAGTTTCAAATCCGTGGAGATTAAAGCTTGAGCACAGCAGGGTTAGCACAGCTCTGTGCTGTTGGAGGTTCGTCATGCCTTCAGTTTCGGGGGTGGGGGAGGCGTCCTAAGCCCTCATGGACCCTCGGGGGCTGATTCAGTTTCAAATCCATGGAGATTCTTCAGTTTTGGGGGTGGGGGGGCGTCCTAAGCCCTCACGGACCCTCGGTAGGCTGATTCAGTTTCAAATCCACGGAGATTAAAGCTTGAGCACAGCAGGGTTAGCACAGCTCTGTGCTGTCGGAGGTTTCACTGTACCATCAGTTTCGGGGTGGGGAGGCATCCTAAGCCCTCACGGACCCTCGGGGGCTGATTCAGTTTCAAATCCGCGGAGATACTGTGAGGCCCCAGTGTTCAGGGTGATGCTTAGACAGAGTAGCACAATCTGACTGATGGGATCTGCTATCAGATTGTGCTACCTGGGGGTATATTGAGGTAACTGGTACCCAATGTGCATGAAAACTGAAATTGATTTACATAAGTAGAAATAATGCATTTACGTTAATGTAAGGGCACCTGTTATGTAGCCCTGGTGTTCTGGGTTCTGCTTAGGCTGAGGTAGTGCAATCAGACAATTAAGATCAGCTACTTTATCTGACTGTGCTACCTAGGGTATGTTGAGGTAATAGGGTACCCAATGTACAGTAAAACTGAAAATTAATTAAAACAGAGTGCAAATAAAGTTTGTACAGTGATGTAAGGATAACTATTATATGGCTCTGGTGTTCTGGGTACTGCTTAGACAGAGGTAGCACAATTTGGTGGATGTGAATAGCGCTCAGATTGTGCTACTGGAAGTATATTAAGGTAATGGGGTGCCCGATGTACAGTAAAACTGAAAATTAATTTAAAGAGCAACTGATACATTCTGGGCAAACAACTCATGCTAGAAGTTGCCTGCCTGAGACAAATTAAGTCTATGAATACATTTTTTCTTCAATAATATAAAAGAAGCCTACAGTTCTACAGTATGCCTGGCTCATAACTTATGAGTACGAGCTAGCAGCCACCAAGCACTAAGGCCAACCTCAAAATTGCATTTTGATGAAGTGAGGTAGGGAATGGGGCTGCAAAGAGTGCTAAATATAGACAGAATGAAATTGTGGGAGGGTCCTCTAAACATGCACAAACTTTGCTACAAGTTATACATGTATGGAGGGCTAATATATGATATACAGTATATTACAGCCCCATGCATGTATAACTGGTAGCAAAGAAACTCTATGTATGTTCAGAGGGCCACTCCATTTCATTGTTTCTATATATAACATGCCTGCAGCTCAGTATCCTACCTCAGGTCATCCAAATGCTATTTTGGAGGGTGGGCTGTAGCGCTCGGTGATCACTCGGCTTGTACTGGAAGTTAAGAGCTAGGCATATACCTGTAAGTTTCTTTTATATTACCGAACAGAAAAATGTAGTAATAGGTTTAATTAGTTCCCAGGCAGGTAACTACTTAGTATGTGTTGCCTGCCCTAACCCACAGATTGTGTCAGGTGCTCTTTAGAAATAAAACTTGTACACTAATGTATAACTCTTGTGCTCTGTTTGTTGCTTAGGTTGAGGCCAGTGCAATCTGACAGATTCAATCAGCTATCAGACTGTACTACCTGGTGGATATTGAGGCAGTGGTATACACAATGTACAGAAAACAGAAAAAGTAATTAAAGGAAAATATAAATAAAGTTTGTGCAGTGACATAAGGGCATCTATTACGTGGCTCCAGTGTTTTGGGTGCTGCTTAGGCTGAGGGTAGCATAATCTGACAGAGTCACAAAAATTGAAAATGAATTTAAATAAAGTGGAACTAAAGCTTTTACAACAATATAAGGGCACCTGTTACTGTAGGTGGCTACGGTGTTCAAGGTGGTGCTTAGACCAAGGGTAGCACAATCAGACATAAGTGGTCAGCCATCAGATTGTGTTACCTGTGGGTATGGTGAGATAATGGAGTACCCAATGTGCAGATAAACTGAAAATTAATTAAAGCAAAGTAGAAATAATGCTGGCTTCCTGGAGCAGCAATAGCGCTACTACTTGTGGCGCTGACGACCTGAGTTTGGGAGTGAAATTGGGCTGTCTGTGGGTTGTCCAGGGAAGAAGGCTGAGCATTCAGTGGATTGCTTGCCTTTCTGGGGAGGGAGGGTATCTGGTGCCTGGTAACACACCAAACTCTAGTGATGGCTATGGGTAGTTGAGCCTGGAACCTATACTGAGGATGGATTAGCAGACTACAGTGGACATCTGTGCTTCAGAGTCAGAAGCACACCTGGCCATGCACTGAGATCATTGCATATCCACTTTCATCAAGGCGGGGGTAGACTGAAGGAATCACGCAGTAGAAAAAAACCTTCATGAGGAGCAGCAAGAGGTCTGGGATCCCTGAAGGAGACAGCCAATGGATATGGGGTGTATCCCCAGCTAAAGCCCTCAAGGATTATACTACCTGGGGATATTGAGGTAATAGGGTGCCCCTTGACTCCACTGCCTTTGTGCCTTCCTGACCCTCCAAACCCTGCCTAGCTAAATCTTCTCACAAGCCTAATTGTTTTCTCTCTTATCCCCTGTCTTATCAACACTAGGCCCGTCCATCCCCTTACAGAAGCATTAAAAGAAAAGTAGAAATAGAGGTTTTATAGTAAGGAAAGGTATCTGTTATGTAACTGTGGTGTTCTGGGTGCTGTTTTGGCTGAGGGTAGCGCAATCTGACAGATATGATCAGCTATCAGATTATACTACCTGGGGATATTGAGGTAATAGGGTGCCCCCTTGACTCCACTGCCTTTGTGTCTTCCTGACCCTCCAAACTCTGCCTAGCTAAAGCTCCTCACAAGCCTAATTGTTCTCTCTCTTATCTCCTGTCGTATCAACACTAGGCCCATCCATCCCCTTATCCTTCCTTTCCCAACCTCGGATAGGAGCTCACTACCCCTGGGTTGTGACATCCTACCATGCCCGTACTTTATAGCATTGAATCCTGGGGTTCACATATACTACTTTTCTCCATCCACCTTCTCTACATCCCGTTTTACCAACTCCTCTCTGTGCACCATGCCCTCCTAGCCTTTATCTCCCTACCTCCTCCCCCCACCTTCACCTCTACCTGGTGTATATTTTTTTCCTTCCACATTTCCTCCTGCAATCTTAGATAACCTGCTTTATCTTCCTATATATACTTCTATGTATGTAAATACCCTGTAATCTGTACAATATCTGTATAATTCTATGTACATATGAACTTTTTCTTCCTCTTCCTCTCTGTAAACAGTATTATCTGTATTGCCTTGTAAATACCTGTGTTGACCTGTATATACAATTGTTCATGCTCCACCCAGGTCCATCTTGCAAATGAGTTTCTGCTCAATGATGAACGCCTGGTTAAATAAAGACTTGATTGATTGATTGATTGATCGAAGCCAAGGAGAACAAACAGAAGCATTAAAAAAAGTAGAAATTGAGGTTTTATAGTAAGGAAAGATATCTGTCATGTAACTGTGGTGTTCTGGGTGCTGTTTTGGCTGAGCGTAATGCAATCTGACAGATATGATCAGCTATCAGATTATACTACCTGGGAGATATTGAGGTAATAGGGTGCCCCTTGACTCCACTGCCTTTGTATCTTCCTAACCCTCCAAACCCTGCCCACCCCTTGCTCCCTTACTACCTGCCCTGCCTCTTAACATACTCCCAAAAGTTAATAAATTGCCACCCCAGGGCTAGAACCTTGGTAATTTTATTACTCTTCTCTGGTAATATCCACCCCAACCCAGACCCTGCCCCACCAGTCCACCAACTAGGTCCAATGGACTCCTCATTGCCTCTATGAACATATGCAGCCTGCTGAAATAATCTGCTGCCATTCAGTGCTGGGTCATACTACACCAACCAGACATCATAGCCCTAGTAGAAACCTGGCTAACTAAGTCCACCCAGACTCCTTGTTCTCCCTTCCAGGCTACACACTATATCGCGAGGATCAAACATGTAAGCGTGGTGGTGGTTGTGCATTTTACGCTCGTGATACCATCATTAGCCACACCCTCCCTGCCTCCAAGCTAGTAGATGGTGCCCAGGCCCTACCCTCAAACTTACCCCAGACCCATCCAAGAGCCCACTCTATCTCACAGTCTCCCACGACTCCCCAAGAAATCAGACCCCAGCAATATCATCTCTCACTGAATGCCTCTCCTCCCCTCCCCTATAAAGCACAACAAGTCCTAGTCAGAGACCTCAACATGAACTGGCTCAGTCCTCTGCCTTACCAATAAGAGACACCTTCACTGCATTAGACCTGACCCAACTCATCTCCCAACCCACTAGATGTAACCAAACTACAGGACTTGCACCTCCTAGACGTCATTGTCTCCAACTGCCCCCAAAAGATTCAGGATATTCAAGTCCTCCTGGACTCCTTAAGTGACCACTTCCTCTCCTATTCCTCCAGTTTGCCCCCACCCCCAAGCATGTAGCTCAAGCCATGCGCCACAGGCATCTCCACCCAGGCGGACTGAAAAACTCAAACAGTTCCTCACTCACCTTGATTGGTCTTCCATCTGCCATGCAACCAACACTGATGCTGCCCTCAGCCTCTTCTCACAAGCCTTTAATGAGGCCTGTGATCTTTTGCTCCCTCACCATGATCCACTCCAAAGGCAAAACGCAATTTGGGTCACCCTCTCCCTACTCCAACTGCTCAGGGATAGGGATAACTTCGGCATATAACCACTGAGACTGGCCGGATGGCTGACAGACAGGCATATACGCTGCTTGTAACAGGTGCACGTGGTCCATCCAAAAGCCAAGGTAGACCACTACCAGGCCACCCTCACCTCCTCATGGGGTGTGCCCAGAACTCTTGGACAATATAAAAGAAATAAATGGAAATCACACCCACCCCTGCCCAACTTACGGTCAATGGCTCCACCTTTACTGACCCCACTGACATTACCAACTGCCTTAACTCTTCCTTTACAGATCTTAGCCCTGACCTCCTGAGTAACTTTTTGACCCACCACCCTCAAATCTTCAGTGCCCCCAGTTCTATCTACGAAAGTATCTGTCCAGGAAGCCAGACCACTCCTGCTTAAAGCGCTAAACAGCAACAGTCCTAGAAGCTTTACCCTGGATCCAAAATACTCTGGCTGGTCCTAGATGATGTCCTGGTCCCACTGACTGGCCTACTAAACCAGTCACTCTGTCTGGGACAATTCTCCACAGCATGGAAAACAGCTATAGTCACACCTATTCACAAAGTAGGTGACAGGTCCACCCCAGCAACTATCGTCCAATCTTGATCCTTCCCCTCTCCAAAGCCTTACAAAAAGTGGTGGCCACTCAACTCACCAAATATCTAGCAAAATACAGCATTCTTTGCCGGAACAGCATTGCTTCTGCACTGATCACAATACAAGTACAGCATTAATGGAGTTCTCCAACTTCCTACACTCCTTCCTGGACTCCAGCACCCTAGCTGAAGCAGTGTTCATTGACCTCTCTAAGGCCTTTGACACTGTCTCCCACCCCTCCTACTAAATGTCCTCAACCATACAGGTTTCTCTGCTGGCCCCTGCCTGCTGCACGAGTTACCTATCAGCCCACTCCTAGCATGTCAAAAACAATGGGATACTCTCAGAAACCTGTCCCATCCACTCAGGGGTTCCCAGAGCTCTATATTGGGCCCAGAACTCTTTAGTCTCTACCTAAACACCCTGCCCAGTGCCTGTTCTGGCAATATTCTCCTGTACATCAATGACGCTGTTATTTATGCCGCCATAGAAATCCCACCTCCTCCAAGACTCCTCCAATGCCCTTTCAATGATGCTGAGAACTGGTTTAAGGAGAGCAGACGAGTCATTAACCTCAAGAAAACAAAGGCAATGCTTTTTGCCCATCACCAGAACAAAGCCAGTAACAACCCCTCCAAATTCTCCCCAGCACTCACCAACCACTTGAACAAGTTTACTCTTTCAAATACCTTGGGATCACCTTTGACTCAGCCCTCACCTTTCATGCCCACATTTCAGCCCTCACTTCCACTGCTAACACTGTCTTGGCATTCTCTACCATCACAAGGACTGTCTCCCACCTGATGCCCTCAGACTTGCCATTACATCGTCAGTAATGTCCCTTGTCGATTACAGCCTTCCAGTCTATGGTGCTGCTGACTCCACAGCCCTCAACAAGATTCGACTCATCCTAAACAAGGCTTTCAGACTAGTGACCAGTGCCCTAGGCTCACCCACACTTGTCAGCTTTATGATATGGCCAAACTCCTTAGCCTCAATGAACGCCTCCGCTACCAAACTTGCCTACTAATTAAGAAGATTCTACTGGCTCGCCCCTGGAGTTTCTGCCACCATTCAACTTACACTTTCCAGAGTCACTACCCAAACCACTGACAAGGTCCTACTGGTACCCAGAACTAGGACCACCCAGGCACAGAGGTTGTTCAGCTACAGAGCCTCGTCCTGGTTCAACTTGCTCCCTGCAGCCATCTCCAACACCACCAAAATGTCCCCATTTAAAACTGCCCTACAGAACCAATTGTTCAACACCCACTGCTGCACCTGTCACTAAGTGATGCTCTGCTGCTCTCAAAACACTATTGACATCAGCCCTCTGGGCTGAACTACCCTCACCTCATCCCACCCTCCCTCCCCTCCCCATGGCCCCCTCTCCACTGCATGTACCTGCTGGTACCAACCTGTCAAGTCTGAAATGTTTTTATTACTATTTGTGTTCAAGCAACCATGTAAAACTATGTTATTCTGTATGATTGCATTCTGTACGTATGTTGACTCTGTATGTCTCTCTGTGACGAGGACTTTTTAAACGAGCTTCTGGCTCAAAGGTTGTAAATCCGATTATACAATAAATAAAAAAAAAAAATAAGATATCCAATGTACACTAACACTGAAAATGAATTAAAACAAAGTAGAATAAAGCTTATGCAGTAATATAAGGGCATCTGTTATGTGGCTGCAGTGTTCTGTTGCTGCTTAGGCTGAGAGTAATGCAATCTGACGGATGCAATCAGCTATCAGATTGTCCTACCTCAAGGGCTCTGGGAGTACAGAGATACCCAATTAAGCAGCAAATATTAAATAACTTTACAGAAGAGAATACAGCTTATTCTTTATTGTAATGTTGCATTTTATGTTGGTCTAGACTTGGGGTTCCATTACATAGAGGGCTGTGCAATCTGGTGTATTTGATGAGCTATAAGATTATACTACCTGGAGAACTTTGGGAAGAGTGCAGCAGTGAAGCAGCAGGATACAAACAGACTAACATATTGTACAAATAACACCTGTGGGGCTTGGTGGAAGCACATGTTTTGTTTGTCATGTGATTGAGTGCTGTTAAGTTCAGGCCAGCACAATCTGATGGATACAAGCAGCTAATACAATTAACACAAGACCTGCCTTCTCTCACATTCTTGCTTCAGGTGGTCTACAGTGGTGGGCAAGTACACTACAAAATAAAACACTCCACTCAAGGTAGCAGATAGTCACCACTAAAGCATTTAAAATCAATAATTCTTAACTAGCCCACTGGCTAGGATGGCATGCCTTGCATATTTTTTATTTTATGTATTTAGATTTTGTTAACCTTTGGGGTAGACTAGGCAAACAACTGCCTATTTTCAGTCAAGACCCAGGAGAGTACAACATCAGGATATTTCAGGGTTTACAAAACAATGCAGGATATTGCAGGGTTCATAAAAGACAATGCAAGGAGGTACATTGAGTTATATGAGTAACGGCAGTACAAATTTGTAACTGTGAATAGTAGTACATACAGCTAACTATGTGTTAAGAACTCAAGTAAGGAGTTGCATTATTTCATGAAGAATATCAAGAACATGGTTAACAATCACAAATATTTTGACAAGGAGTACAGGTAATAGCATTTACAGTAACAAGTTCTTTCTTAGCAGACTAAGTTATCAGGCCTCAAGTATAGTTGAAACTTGCCTCCTCAGACCAACAATACAACAGTGGTTGCTATCTTCCTATCCTTCTCCCCACTCCAAGGACTTGAACAAGTACACACAGTTCTATGCTGTTACAATATGTAAAACCTATAGTTGACAAGGGTTCTAAGGGGTTGCTAGCCGTGAAAGTGAATAAATCTCCAGGACCACTTGGGAGCTAGTATTTGTACAAGTGCCTTCATTACCCATCCTGTGTAACAGCTCTCTTGACTCAGGGGTACCACATGAGTGAAGAACCATGGATGTAGTGATCTTTAAAAAATCAGGGACACAGATGAGGCAGAAACTACAGACTAGTCAGTTTGACTTCCATCAATGACAAGTTGAGGAAACCATTCATAAGGACAAATTGATATAATTTTTATAGCTAATGGTATACAGGATGACAGATATCATGCATTTATGGTGCAAAGTCATACTGAATAAACATTACAGATTTTTCAATGGGGTCACAAGGGCTGTGGATAGAGGCCAGGCAGTAGACATACTGTATCTGGACTTCAGCAAGGCCTTTGACTCTGTCCCAATAAATGACTGATCAAGACATTAAATGACCAGGTGGGTAGGTAATGAATTTGTCAACAGAAAATGGCCAGTTGGCCCACCAAATCTGTCCAGATGGTCCCTGTCTACTCTGTCTCCACAGACCACTACTGGTCTCTGGTGACTCTCCTCCTCCCAGCCCATTTCCTAATATTCTTTTATGTCTGTCCCATGCATGTTTGAAGCCCCATACTGTTTTTCCTTCACCACTTCCCTTGGCAATCTGTTCTGGGTATCCACCACTTTTCAGTGAAATACTGTAGGACTTCCTCACATCAATCCTAAACTTCCCTCTAGTTTCATCACATGCCCTCTGATTCTGGTGCTTTTCCTCATTTAAAATAGACTACCCGCATGCACCCTGTTCACCCCATTTAGGTACCTGCAGGTCTCTCTCCTCTTCCACTGCGAACATGTTGAAATCCCTCAGTCTCTCTTCAGATGTCCTTCGTGCAACCCCTGCACCATTTTAGTTACCTTTCTGGACTGCCTCTACCCTGTCTATGTCCTCTGAGGTGCAACCTCTAGAACTGGGCACAATACTCCAGGTGGGGTCTCGCTAATGAGCGATATAGTAGCAATACAATTCCTCTTCATGCTGAAGACACCTCTCCTTATGCATTCTAGCATCCCACTGAACCTACTCTTACTTTTGTCTCACAGCCTTGCCACTTTGAGGTCATCAGATATGAATACCTCAAGGTCCCTTTTCTACTTAGTGACTGACAATACCTCCCCATAGCTATACTCAGTTCTTGGGTTCTTATACTCTAGGTGCATGATTTTGCACTTTTGGCCTTGAACACCAACTGCCATACTCTTCACCATTCCTTGATTTTCCCAATATTCCTATACCTTCTTTTGACAAACTTCTTTCTGACACACAGGATTAATTCCATAAAGCTGAATTTATCCTTATGGGTTATCTAAATGTCAGAATTGGCAAATATGATGGATTCAATGATAAGTCAAACTTTGAATACAAAATACAGCACAAAACATTTTTGGAAATACTAGGACCAAAACGTTAATAAAGCAGGATTACAGCTAAAAGATTACTTTGCTGGTATAACTGTACCTTTCAATGGAAGAATACAAGGAGATTTGCAAGTGAAATTTACATATGTAAAAGTAATGGGATCTTCTTTTAAGACCTAGCAGTCTGATCTGGTGATCCTCAAATTTGGGCATCTTTATATATTCCTTCTAGGTCTGAAAGTGACAATATGCCCATCCTTTTAAGAGGTCACCCACAAAACAAGCCTAAAGAAGATTTGGCAAATGTGATGGAATCATGTACTGTATAAGAGAAATAAGGTACACTAAAAGATTAAAATGGCATGTTAAAGCTGGCCCTCTAGCATGGAGGGCTGAGGCATCTGTGCTTTACCTCCTGCCATGCCAGTGACTCATGTTCATGGTGAGAGCGGGCCGCTGGGGTTGGCCAGGGAGGGAGAGGTTGAGCATCCTGAAGACTGCCTCCTTTCCTGCTGAGGGGTGAGATGGTGTCTGCTTCTTGACTGACCCCTGGTGGTGGCTGGTGCAGCAGACCCACAATGTAGAGGCGGAAGCATGCACGGCTAGGCCATTGTTGTCATTGCATGCCTTCTCATGATGCTCTGAGATGGGAAAGGAAACATGGAAAAGAACCCTGACCAGCAGGATGATGCCAACCTCCTGCAGGTGATGCACCTGCAGCCGGCACCCTTTGAGGCAGAGGTGAATTCAGTGGATGCCGGGTGATGGGGCTGGGAGGCCGTGGAAGGGGCTGGTCAGAGACAAAGAAATTAGCTAAAAAGAAATGGGATGTTCATTTAGACAAACAAGTCTAGTACTGTAGTAAGTATAACAGAAACAAAGTTAAAGCAGTTAGACAGGAAAACAGAGCAAGTAACAACTGGAGAACACTTGTGGGATTATATTAAAATACTTTTGATTTGATCAAGGGCAAAATCTACAAACAGCAGATTTTTAAATGATTGTCAAAAAATAGATTCCTGATTTGACAATGAATGCATGTAAAAAATATATGTATTTACCAGCAAACTTCAGAAGTACAAGAAACTCTAAAGATAGGCAGACATTTTCAGAATTCATCAGGAAAGGAAAAGTATAAACTTTTTCTCCAACAGTAAAACTACAATGTCATTGTAACCAATGGGCTGAGATGTTAAAGGCTATACAAAACAGAGATAACAAACCTTTGGATCCTTGTTTCAAGAGGAGTGAATAAATATAAGACACAGTTCAGCATACATATTACAGAAGCAGAATGGATTGGCTTTTTACAAATGCATTTTATGAAATTTCTGCACATTAAATACCAACAATAACATCTGCAGGGAACCATAATCAAAATATTGAAATAACTAGACAAGAAGTATATTTGGCAATTAACTCCATCAAGCCTAATAAGGCACCAAGTCCTGTCTGTATGCCCCAAGTAAGCAATAAGACACAGCATGGTGTGTGTTAGACACTTTAACACATGGCTAGGAGGTGTAATGAGGCACGAGGCCAACGCGAGTGTCTCTAGCCTCCCAGCTGCGTGTTAAAGTGTTCTGACACACCCTGCTGTGGCTTATTGCACTTATGAAATGGCTTGTCAATTTATGGGATGAAATTAAAAATACAGATCGGTTTAATTTGCATACAATTCAATTTATTCCATCACATAACACTGCGCTGTAAAAAATAGTTCCATTTGTTTACATCAAAGGAATCCAACAATACATTTCATTCATTTAACTGTGCTATAACGCTCCAGCACAAACTAGCAACACACCAACTAGCAACCAAGTTAATTAATAGAATAGTGAAATGACGCCCACTAGCAACCAAGTTAATTAATAGAACAGTGTAATGATGTCCAACATGGCCAGAAACTAGCAACGAAACATAAAGTCCAGCACGGTGGTTGCAACAGACTATGTAAATCATTCGATTAATGTTTTAATGCTAACATTTCAAAACTTTTTTAGTGCTTTTTTTTCACCAGTTCATTCGATTCATTTTCCAAAGTAGATGGGACCATTGAAAGTTAGGTGGCACAGTTGCATGGTGATTCTGTTGAACTGCATGCTTGGACTGCTGTCTGTTGCTGCAGTGCCGCTCGCATTGGTTCTCTGGTGATTGATCTTGCTACTTCGAATATTGAATGCTGGTGGGAGGGTTTTCCTGTTCTCACATTGCACTGTTGGTGGGGTATTGATGTTCAGGAAATTACATAATTTCCTGTTTTCTGGATCCTGTGAGCACACTTCAGTTTTTGGAGCAAGGGGATGAAATTAGTACGCTTTCCATATGGGCTTCCTATTTCTTTCGGTGACAGGATGTCGGACCACTTCTTTCTTTCATCTGCTCTAGGTCTCCAGTAACTGTGGAGACTTGATTCGTTGTGGTGGCCTGTGATGGTCATTATTTCCCAACTCTCCAAACCGCATTTGAGAGGAGCTGGACTGCAGTGGCACGGAGGCAATGATTCGTATACTGGTGGCTGAGGGATGCTTTTTCACTGAGTCGGGGCATCATTGTTATGAGGAATTAACTCCCATTGGCTCCGAACTGTACCATATTTTTGCTGGTTTAATTTATCTTGTGGCAATCTCAGTAGGTGCATGTACAGAGCCTTGGGATCAGGAGGGAGTTTTGATAAGTATTATTTGAAACTGTGAACAGGGCACAGGGGATTGTCAGGCTGTGAGTACATGTACACCCTGTGTCCCTGCTTGTCACTTCTAGCGGGTTGCCATGGCTTTTTGTGTGCTCGTTGAAATTGAGCATAATATATTCCAGCCCGCTTTCATCAGTTAGCAGTGTGAAGTTTTCAGGCTTTAGCTGTCGGAGTCCCTCTCTACTATGCCTGGCCATGTGTATTTGAATGTCAGTCCACACTTTCTGGACTAAGCCAGGTGCACTTAAGGGAGAAAGTGCTGGGAATTTCTTAGTTTTAATAAATCTGCATCTGTGAGGGGTTTGTGGTTCTGTGAAGTGTCTTTTGCGCCGCCTGTAACTTTTCATTTTGGCTGTGAACATGGCATTACTACTTTTGAACTCACTGTCAGTTATTATATTCATCGAGCGCCCATAGCAGTGGAACCCAGGTGCTTATTCAATGCGGCACGAGACCACAAAAGCTGGATATAGCATACTTTTTGCCCAGCGGTGGTTCGCGGCTCTGCATAAAACTTTCTGAATATGTTGTTTAACTCAGTTTTGATGTGGTTTTCCAATTTATCACAGTATTTGTTGCCACTGACCACTCGCCTATTACTTTCAGTGCCCAAGCAGTAGCTCTCAATGTATTTTTTTCATTTTTTGAAGCTCTAGGCTGTCTAGCTGATCATTGCTTAACCTTTCAAAACATTTACTCACATTCTGCTTGGTAGTCGCAGTTGGCAACACTGGATGTCTTGTGGATTTTTAACTATTTCTTGCTCTATTGGCTCATGCTGAGGATCGAGGAACAGAAGTAGGTCTTCCTCAGTAAAACTTATTTCAAAATTTGTGTAGACATGGTGGGCTGTAATTTTATTACTTCTGACTATTCTTAGTTAGTGATGGCATTAAACAAGATGGCTGTCTTTACTTTTCTCAATGTTCTATGTTGGCATTCTACTGGGATCAGTGCCCAGCTGGCATGACCTGATCTAGCTTGTGTGTGTTAGAAACTTTAACACACACCTGGCATCCAATGAGATGCCTTGAAATTGACAAGCCATTTCATAAGTATATTTGTCCAATCCTTCAACTTGGGCAGATGTGTTTACTTTCTTTTAATAAATGTATAAAGGAGTGTAACATACCTACATCATGGATAGGGGCCATAATAATATCTGTACATAAAAGGGGAATCCAGCTGACACAACAATGTACAGGCCTATTAGTCTGTTGGATGTGAGCACTAAGATATTTGCAAATGTTATTCTTGAAAAATTAAGATTGGAAATAAATCATACTGGGGGTCTGAGTGAACACCAGGCTGATTTTAGGATGAATATAATACTATTGATAACTGGAAAAAAACACAACACCAGCTCTTATAACAAAGAAGAGGCAAGGGGGCTCTTCAACATTTAGAATGCAAGGGTATACAGAATACTTCAGAGCCAAAAAGTTCAAACTGGAAAAGGCAATACTCAAAGTATTGCATGTGAGGTCAGCATTTCTGATACAGTGTGTATATGGAAAGGCATCCATCCAAATTTTTTCTACAAACTACTTTAACTTTTATTAAATACGCATCACATCCATATTACATAGATAAAAAGGATAAAACTAGCTGCCTGGATAAACCAGTCTCACCCATAGTGTTAGAAAGGCCCATTGGTCTGCCTGGGTGAAAAAAAGCTGCAGGGGAAACTGTACAGACTGAGCTTCATAGAAAGTCATTGTCACGAAACACACTTTTAAAGAGAGAGAGTTGTCACCTGAATCAATAACTAGAAATATACCTAAAGGACAGTACATTCGGCACATAGAATTTGCTCCTCTGAAAAAGCCTATCAAGATGCAAGGAAGAATCTTACACAGCGTTTATTAGAATGAGGCTATGAATCAGAACTATTACTACAAACACTCACAGAGGTGGAAGCTCTCAATAGAGCCAGCCTTTGCAGCTGAAAAAGATCAAGGGTGGATGATGAATTACTTTTCATTACACAATACAACCCTATTGCACATCAAATAGGGAATATTATAAAAATACTGGAGTGTATTGAGCTCAGATAACTCTTTGGACCCTATTTCCAGAAAAGTTACAAGAACCACTTCCCAACATGGTAGAAATCAAAACCAATACTAGTACATCCTTGTATGCCTGCCCAGAAACAAGGTATACAAACCTGGCTAACAGGACCCCAAGTGGCAACTACAATGTGGATACTGTGTTCACTGTTCTAGTACAGTGAACACAAAAGTTTAATCACCCATGTTCAGGCAAAAATATAAATTTATTTATAAATTGCAGTACATCGGGGGTAGTTTACATGCTGACATGCCCATGTGGCAAAGTATATGTTGGACAAACTAAGAGGCCACTGAAACACAGAATTGGGGAACATAAAGGAGCAATTGTAATCTAAACATGGAGTATGCCATTGCTAGACACTATCAGGAGGCAAGACATGGATCACCTGCAACCCTGCGGTTTGTAGGCCTGAGAAATGTGGAACTGGGAATACAGGTGGGGGAGGCAGGGTGATTTGGGAAACAAGCTGTTGCAGAGGTAAGCCTTTGTATCCATCACCTGAATGGTTTGATGCCAGTAGGCTTGAATGAAGAAATGCCTCTAATAGTTTTAAAAAACAACCAGATAACTGCAATATGATTTCTCTATTGAACAGTAAATATCAACAATAGTGTGTCCGCCTGTCATTACTTGTGTACATTCAGAGCTCAGAGAAGAATGGATAGTCTTTGACAGTGGATATGATTTGAAGTACTACAACTTTGCACGCTTGCTGCTGACTGTCTTGGATAACATATAATATGTGTACATGGTCTGCAGAGTTCTACCCATAAGGCATGCCGGTTGATTTAAGATATAAATTTCTAGACACACAAGCTAAAGGATATAGTGCAACACAGATGTGCTATTTTGTTGACTGTGTAGATTTTTAACATCTTTTGCAGTATTGCACATACGTTGTATACCACATGCAGACATGACTTGCCATGCTCTGTCTGCATCTCTCACTCATATATTTTTTGTAAATGCAGGCATGACTTGCCATGCTCTGTCTGCTTCGCTTAATATGTAACCATGTTGTATGCACACATGCAGACGTGACTTGCCATACTCTGTCTGCATTGCCCAGTCACATATATTTTTGTAAATGCAGGCTTGACTTGCCATGATCTGTCTGTATTATTTAATTATGCCACTGACCTGCTGTGAATGCAGACATGATTTGCTGTGCTCAGTCTGCACCTTCTAGTAATTTATTGCTAAAAGAATGCAAGTTCAGTGCCATAGGCAGATATGATCTGAGGTGCTTTGTCTGTTTGGTTTGGTGTCAAGCAAACAAATAATGTCCAATATATTGATATGATTTTTATGTTATATTTCAGTTACATGATTTTCTCTGCCAAGACATGAAATATAGGGCAAAGACTATGTTTTATTCATATGACTGTCAGCATTGCTATAGGGCTATGTATAATAAGTTGTGGATATGATTTAACTTATTATGGTTTGCACTGTACGCCAACTGAGTGCTTTATACACATTTATTATTCTGGTTTTTCATACTTGTTTGTATGTGTTATGATTGTGTTAATGGAGACTGTGGTCCCCCTTTTCATTCTATGTATATGGTTCTTGTTTCTGTTCTTTTACATGGTATCCCTTTAAATCAATCTTTATAAATACATAAGGGATCTACACAGGTAGCACGTTCTGATGATGACCTGAGAGTGAGGTCGATATGTAAACGCTACTAGGAAGTGGTCTCTGCATTGGTGCACTGGTGTTTGCTGCTTTGGAGCAGCTCGTTTTAATTTTCTCTGATTATTGCAAGCATCCTTCTTTGGATCATTAGTTCTATTAGTTGATTTGTCAACTGGACCGATTGACCAAGTGGGAGCTGAAGAAGGAGAATAAACAGCTAAGAATGAATGTCCTGACACGCAGCTTTTTTTTCACCCAGGCATACCAATGGACCTTTCTAACACCGTGGTGAGATTGGTTTATCGAGGCAGTTAGTTTTAGCCCTTTTTCTATGTAATGTGGATGTGGTGTGTATTTAATAAAAGTTAAAGTGGTTTGTAGAGAAGGAAATTTAGATGGATGCCTTTCCTTATACACACACTGTATCAGAAATGCTGACCTCCGGAGACCAGGTGATGCTGAGGTCCGAGTAGCTGCTTCCCGGTCCCTCTCCCATTTTCTAATGCCTTTTCTGAGCATTTCGGCAATTTTTCTTCTAAACCGTGCTACAGGAGAATTAGTGAGGATCTGTGAGTTACCTGACATCAGAACTGCTCGGAATGGAGGCTGAAATGTGGTTAGCCATGCCAAACATACCCCTCCAATCACACCGGAGAAAGGCAGTAAACGATCCCGGCCCAAGTAGGGCTGGCGTGAAAGTCAACCACGGGAGCGCCTCCTAGTCCTAATCCCGAGGTGACTTCTTCTCACCCTTGAAATGTTTCTGCAAGAACTGAAACCATTTCAGGAAGATATTAAATCTGTGGTTAATGAGGTAAAACAGATCACCATTGCACTGGAAGACCTTTCTACCAGAATGGCGGACAGTGAATCCGGCTCGCCTCCCTGGAGACCAAAACAGAACACACCAGTCATGAAGTTGTGGATAATCGCCAAAGAATCAAGACACTGGAACAGAAAATCTAGGATCTAGGAGGGAGGAGCCACAGAAATAATGTGGTCATAATTGGGCTCCCAGAGAAGGAGGAAGGGGCGAATGCGATCTTATTCATGCAGAAGTTAGCAGAGAAGCTGGCTGGCCCTTCCCTGCTTGGTCCAGTTTACACTATTGAGCGTGCCAACAGAGCCCTTAGGCCGATGCCTGTACCGAGCTAACCCCTGTCCCATGATTGCAAGATATTTGAATTTCCAGGAAAACAATTTCTAATGAGCAAGATTAAAGAGATGCAAGAGGTACTATGGGAGGGGAAACAAATTTGGATCACTCAAGATCTCCCTGCCACGGTCAGGCAGTGCAGGGCTTATTTCCATCCACTAGTTTCAAAGCTTATTGTGGCAACAGTGAAGTTTCATATGGGTTACCCTTGCGCAATTGCAGGTGCTCATTTCGGGAGTCTGGTCCTCTTTGAGGACTGTGAGAGCACTAAGATAACCCTGCAAAATCTTTCCCAGACCTGTTCCCGGACGCTGATGTGAGGGAGTAAGCCCGTGGTGAAGTTATTGGTCTCAAGTTCTCGTCTTTAACTGGATGGAAATGATTTACATTCACTGGAGTACTGGTTCTCAGTGGACTTTCTCATTTGGACTTGCAAAGTGACTGTGTAGGGATCTGAAAGACTCACTGCACCAGTCAAATAGTGCTTTTGAGATGGGAGCTAATTTTGTTTCTCGTATGTTTTGCCTGACAGTACACTGTAAACTGGGCACAGGAATGCCTGATTTATTGTTACTTGTGTGTTTCTATTCTGTTCTAAAACTCAGCGTGCATCTTGTTTGCTGTTGTTTCTACATAAAGCCTGTACTGCTTTACGATCTTGACCCAGGGTAGCCTCAGAAGGGATGGCAGGCCCAGCAATAGGTCCTTGTATACTTTTAAAAGGAGACACGAGGGGGCTAGTCCTGTAGTTGCGCTTCTGTTTTTCTGCACAGCGCCAGATCGGTACACACTGAAGGTTGCTCTGTGCTGGTGGTAGAATAGTAATGTTACTTTGTTGGGGTTCTAGAGTTTTAGAGTTTGCCTTTTTCCATCTCTCTCCTGTTAAGTGGGTTTCACGGGCATATCACCAGCCTTGCATTCCCGTCTCTCCCATGTCCATTTCTGGGTCAATGGTACCGGTTAGTGGGGATCTCTTTCATTCTCATTTATTCTCGTCATATTTTACGTTTTCTTTTTCCTTTCTGGTAAGCCCGAGGTCTGGGCAGACATTTCGTGCCTAGATACCAAAGGGGAGCATTTAATACATATTTTACACTTATTTTCTGGGTGCTCTATTAACATTGCTATTGCAACCGGATTGGTGACACGGTGGATTCTGTGTTTATGTAAGGGCAAGGAGGCGGAGGTGACCGGATTGAAAGCCTTGAGTGCATGCATTATGAATCCAAGCAGTTAGTGGGGTTATAAGGGGTAATGGTAAGGTTGGGTGGAAAATCTTAAGTGTTTTCTTTCTATGTTGGGAAGGTGGTCTGGGGTGGGTGGTTCATAGTATTGAGCACAACTATCCAATCAAGCTGGGCACATATTCAAGTTAGGACATGATGTAGTATTCAATATGGGTCTGGTTGACCTATCAGATAATTATGGCTAACCTAATTACAATAGCTACCTGGAATGTAAAAGGGATCCGAAAAAATTAAACATTATCAAGTCTTAAAGCACTTAAAGCTTTTGGGAATTGACATTGTATGTATCCAAGAGTCACATTTGTTAGAAGCAGAATTCCACAGTTACAAAGGCAGCAATTCAGTCAGTACTTTTCTGCAGGGGTTCTACTAAAGTGCTGGGGTGGTGATTCTCATACATAGGAGAATACCTTTCAAGCTGATCAGGGAGGTGAAAGACCCTTTAGGTAGAAATTTATTGGTTCACGGTTTGCTTTTCAATAAGGAAATCCTGTTGGGTACTATTTATGGTCCGAATCAGGATACACCCAGCTTTTCACTAAATTGATACAGGTCTTAATGCCCTTTATTTCTTTACCCATGATAATATGGGGGACTTCAATTTAGTTTATGATTCCTTGGTCGATAAAATGCGCCAGCAGGAAAAGGTTTTCATCTGCCCAACGGCATTAAGGGAATAAATGGACCACATAGGTCTTTATGACATCTGGAGGATTATACATCCTCAGAGAGGCTCTATACCTACACTTCTCCTGTCCACCACTCTTCCTACAGATTAGATTACATCCTTCAGTGTCAAGTATTGTTACCGGGGTGCTCGAGCTGAAATATTACCAGGTCCTCATCTGACCACTCAATCGTCACATGCCAGTTCTCACTAATTTCATTACCTAGCAGAGGATCGAGGTGGAGATTAAATGACCAATTACTTTCAGAATTGGACTCCATTAATCTTATTCAGGAGCATAGTCAAAGATATTACAAAATAACTTTGACCCTCGGGAGACCTGACATCTTGACTCGCTTTCAAAGCTTACATGAGGGGTATTTTAATTAGCATGGCTTTCACAGGAAGAAGACAGCTACTTTAAAGCTGTCTCAATTATTAGTAAAGCTGAGGGAGTTAGAGAGGACTCTCTCCCACAATCCCTGAATCAGTAAGACAGGAACTAATCAAAGCAAGATCCGTATATAATGATATTCTGAGGGAAAAGTGATATTCGTCATGTTAAAGACCCGAGCGCCTATACTGACCAAGGGGAAAAGGCTGGGCATCTTCTAGCGCTTAGGAGCAAACAAATGGAAGCATCCCAATACATAGCCTAGATTACTTCTACTCTAGATGGCACCTCTAAAATACATCCTGTAGATATTCTAAAAGAATTCACTAGTTATTACAAAGAGTTATATAGCCCCATGCCATCCCCCTCAGGACCTGGTCATACATCAGTACTTGGACAGTTCCAATTTGCCCCAGTTATCTGAGATCCAGAGGAACTGCTTACTAGCTCCATCAATGCGAAAGAAATTTCCAGGGTGATGGATAAGTTACCCATGAATAAATCCCCAGGGTTGATGGGTTCTCTGCAAACTTTTACAAAAGTTTAAAACCCAGTTAATCCCGATGTTTTCTCCCTATTCCAACAGATCTTATCTGGGCAACCAGTTGATTTATCTTTATTTGAAGCCCTTATAGTTTTAATACCGAAACCAGACAAAACTCCAGATAAGGTCACTAATTATAGACCCATTTCTTTTATGAACATTGACATAAAAATTTTGTCCAAAGTGTTGGCAGATCATCTTAACTTGGTAATCAACATGTTGGTAGGTCCCGAGCAAGCTGGTTTTATGCCGGCAGGTTATTCTCGGATCAAATGCCTACCCTGTCGCACGCCTTCTCGGTGGCTAGAGATGCACCTTATCCGGTTGTGTTGGTATCCTTGGATGCCGAGAAGGCTGCTCGACAGGGTAGATTGGCGTTATTTGTTTCTCGCTCTAGAAGTGTTTGGTTTTTCTCCAGAATTCATTGAGTGGATTAAAGCTTTATACCGCTCACCTTCCACTCGAGTGACCTGTAATGGGGTGTTCTCACAGGTATTCGTGTTGCAGTTATACTAGACAGGGTGCCCCTGTCGCCACTTGTTGTTCAATAGTTATTTGGAGCCATTAATCTGCAAGTTGTTAGCATGTCAGGCAGTACAGGGATCCCAATTCACCCATGCTAAGTGAAAGTTCTTGCGTATGCAGATGATCTGCTCCTCCAGATTGCTAATCCCAAGACATCCATACCTCTATGTTGCATATTATTGAATAATTCAGTAGTATCTCCAATTACAAATTGAACATTAATAAAACTGTTGTTTTCCCTAAATCATAAAGTGTTTAAAGTGGAAATACTGTCCATGGGATTAAGTTGGAAGTATGAATCGTTGAGATATTTGGGTATTGAGCTAGCCAGAGTACGGGTCTCATTATCAGGTTAAATTTTGATTCTGTAATTTTAGAATTTCCCAGGACCTCAATAGGTGGTCATCCATCCCTTTATCCCTGTGGGGCAGAATAAATTTAATTAAAATGAATGTTTTCCCCAGATGTATTACCTCTCTCAATGCTCAATATCCATCTTCCAATGTCATGGTTTAATAAGGTCCAATCTCTTATTACCAAATTTATCTGGCACAATAAGCCCGTGCATAAGCTTATTATAAATTGACTGCCCCTCAGGCAAAGGGGACTTTGCCTCCCCATATTCCCCATATTTTGGGCTAGTCATATCAATAAGTACTTAAATGGCTTACACCGGATAATGTACTTCTAGCTCCTGCCTGGCTTAAGATAGAACTTGCTTTAATCCGAGCAAGCAGTTTAGATCCTGTGGGTCTATTATTTGCCAAACAGAGATCCCTCCTGTTAAGTGTCAGGAATCCTACTATCCTAACTTCATTGAAGATTCATGTCCAGGTATGTAGGTACCTCAGATATGACCCAGGTAGAGATCTTAATCAACCTGTAATGGGGATCCCCAATTTCAAATAGATAGCAAATTAATTCCCTCCAATTGTATACCTGGCTGACAGGGCATACAACTCTCTAGTCTTGTCTTGAGTAACGGGCGTGGCTCCCAGTCGATGACTTAATTAATAGATTGGAAATTCCTAATAAACACAGACTCCATATTCTGCAATTACAACATTCTATAATGAAAGTTTTAGGTAAAGTGCCCAGCACGACAGAAAACATTCCATTTTGCCAAGAACTCTTAAAGTTTTGTGGCCACCCTGGAGCAGTCTCAGCAATTTATAATATCATTCATAATTGAAATTTCCTGATTGCTCGGGGCCTACGGACCTATGGGCCTCTATGTTCCCAGAGTACAATATTGAGTGGCAGGAATTGTGGCATAATTGCCATAAGTTCGTGACCCAGGATAGGCTTAGACTAATGCAATTATTTATCCTGCATAATGCATATTATTCTCCTTCCTGTTTATTTAAATTGGGCCTTAAACCTGCTCCTACCTGTTCCAGATGTACTCTGGAAGAAGGGACAATTTTCATATGTTCTGGTCCTGCCCCAAAGTGTCACCCTGTGGACATCCATTAACAATCAATTGATCCTCTTCTGGGGCTTGGTGACCTGTTCAGCCCTGCAGTGTTTGTTATGGGTGATCTTTCAGGAATCAAAGTTCGGGCATGTAAATATCACATAACTCTTATAGCTATATCAGTGAAAAGTTCATTTTAAAACACTGGACTGACCAGCAGGAGATAACTTATAGCAATTGGTTGTCTGAACTTTGGCTTAATCTTAGTACGGAAAGGGCCATTGCTTGCCTTCAAAACAGATTGGAAAATGTAAGAAAATCTGGGATCCCTTATACACCCTTTATTCCCTCCACTAGGGTGACCCTTCTTTATGATAAACTTGTACATTGTTTGCTTAGCTGGTTGTATTGAGAACCTTATGAAGATTCTATGATATATTTGTTGTGCTCAATAAGGTTAGGGTAGGGGTGGGAAGTAGGAGGGTGAGGGGAGGTTGGGGGCTGACTTATGTTTTCATTTTGCTAATGTATCAAGGTCATCACATTTATGTCCCCCATGGGTATGTAAAATAACATTTTCTTAATAAACTTTAAATTAAAAAAAAGAAATGCTGACTTCACATGCAATACTTTGAGTAATGCCTTTTTCCAGTTTGAACAATTGATAACTGCTTTATATTAAACCATTTACAGCATTAGAAAATATACAGTTATAAGACAGCAAAAACATAAGCAGTCTTTGTAGATTTTAAAGCATTTTAATACAGTCTCTAGAAACATCTTATGGAAATGAATGATTGAAAGAGGAATAGATAGACATTTGTCAATATTATACATAACCTATATGACAACACTTGGGCTAAAATAAGAATATGTATAAATGGGCAGCTTTAAAGAAATAAAGACTAACAGAGGTGTTAGACAGGGTGTGTCTTAGCACCCACTTTATTCATCTATACATCAACAAACTTTTGAGGGACATGGCAAATTTAGAATTGGACTCATCTAAAATTCTTGATCAGGTTTGTGCAGCTTTAGCTTTTGCTGAAAATATAGTTCTTTTGTCATTAAGCAAGGTGGGCTTGCAAAAAGTTGAATTTATTAGAACAAGCAACAAAAGAACTCAAACTGCAAATCAACACAGCAAAACACAAAAGTTTTTGTTGGCAAAGGCAAACCAGAAGGGTTGAGGAAAACTGGAACACAAAGGCTGAGAATTGTGGATACTTATTTATACCTTGGTGTTTCTTTTCTTCAACTGCTCACTGGAATAAGTAAGTAAGTAAACAAAGCAATGCTTACAGCAAATAAAACAGCATTTGCTTTAAGAAAATTCATTTTTATATGGTGTCCTAACTATAATACAGAGGGCTAAATATTTAGCCCAAGTGGCATATGGGGCAGAAATATGGGATACAAACAACAGAGAAAACTAATGATTCACTTTCATAAACTCTTTAGGAGGACAATATCAGTTAGTGATTCTTTTCTGTCCTTTTATATAAGAGCAGAGCTTGCTTTAGAAAACAATTCAATTATAGATAGTAAAATGAATTACTGGTTGCATTTAACAAGGTAAACTACGGGAAGACTTCCAAAAGTTGTCTAGAAGAAAAAAGAAATGGTTATACGTGAGATGTCATAAATCACAATGGTATAGTAAACTATTAGAATTATTAGATCAATATGAACTTAAGTTTCTTGTGAAATGGCACAATAGAAATATCATGCTTAGTAATCATTACAAAGGGTATATAAAGATAAAAACTTGAAACTATTGGAAAAAGGTTGACTATCAGAAAACTGCTGATTCAAAATATTCCTGTGGTATGCCACTGATAATTACAAACATGAACTACAGTGCTATCTAGAATTCCAATGGATCAAACAGGAACATTTTATTAGATATAAATTTTAATTACATGAGATTAATGTGCTATGAGCAAGGTTCAGCAAACACATTGGCCCAGATATTCAAAAGGAAAATGTGCGAGGCACAAACCCGATGTGCCAGAGTGCATCAGTAATGTATGCAGGAGCAGGTGGGGCATACCCATGCATACCCTGCACAGCCCAATATTCAGCCTGGGATGTGCAGAGCCATGCATCGCAACCCTACTCAAGGCCAGCACAAAGTTGATCCAAAAAAGGAACACTGATGGCCACCACAGGTGAGAGCTGCCGCATTGCAGGGGTGCAACACGGCAGCTGCCACCTGTGGGTGGCCACCCGAGATCCGCTGCATCTGGCCATGCCCTCCCCATGCCCGATCACAGGCATTTGTAATAAAAATGAATTCTAATATCCCTGGTGGTCCAGTGGACCGCTATCTGCCTGATACTGGGCATCTGTATAAAGAGTTAAAAGTTCCAATATCCTGGTGGTCCAGTGGACCGCTGTCTGCCTGTTCGCGGGCATCTGTATAAAGAATTAAAAGTTCCAATATCCCTGGTGGTTCAGTGGACTGCTGTCTGCCTGGTCACGAGCATCTGTATAAAGAATTAAAAGTTCCAATGTCCCTGGTGGTCTGGGGAACCCCTCCACCCGCCCACTGAGCCCCACCGCCGCTTCCCCCGGTCCAGCTGGCGGTGGCAGCTCCCACCCGCCTGCTGCCCTGCCACCCACTGACTGACACTGTCGGTAGAGCATGCAGACCATACCATACTACACATTCCAGATATGTGAATGATGGTATGGTGCAATGGAACTTGCACTAGTGCATTCCCATGCTCCTCTGGCCACTTGCACTGGCGCGGTGCCAGTGCGCCATGCTCTCGCTGGGGGTGGCCAGGGTGTGATATTCAGTGATGCTGAGCCATGGTGCAGCTTCGCTGAATATCACCCAGTACACACCCCCGCGCAGCTGTTGAGCTGCGCCCAAGCTTGTGCCCCAGCCTGGCACAGTTTGAATATCTGGGTCACTGACTTTAGTTCAAACTGTGATTGTGATTACAGTGGCAAAGAAGATTCAATACATGCCCTCTGGCATTGTAGTTGTCATCTGATCCCCATCTGGAAATGAAGACTCAGTACACTTCTAGCATGGATGCTTGCTGGCAATATTTTTATTGAACACCATTTATATTCACACACTCAAATTCTCATTCCATTTTCCTTTCATATTTTCCTTCATATTCTTTTCCCCATCTTTGTCTTTGGAGTTGAGATGCCAGATCCGACCCCCACACCATTATCAGTACCAGGTACCAAGTTACCAGGACCTCCTCTCCCTCCCAGGTCAGAAAACTAAGATCTGACCCCTAGTGCTAGCCCCTTTGTCCTTCCCTTCTTTACTTCCATGCCTGCATGCCTTGACCCCAGCCTGTGTTGCCCTGCCCCTCTCCTTCTGCCTTCCCCTTATTCCATCTCTTGCTCCCCTCTGCCTCTCATCACCCTTTTTATCCCCCATGTCCCAGGGTAACTTGCTGCCTGATCGGGTTCTTTCAGCCCCCACTGCCATACTGCAGCACATTTCCTCTCAGTATTGCCATTCCAAGCCCCTCAACCAACATGCCACCATTCTGCCACCCGGCCAAGTTCCAGCCCCCACACCCACCTTCTTCTTCTAGCCTAGTTATCACTTAGGGTGGGTGAATTGGATCAAATTCTCAGCAGAAGAGTGAGATCTGTGGGCTACCACACCTTATAAACCTTTTCAGGACCCCAATCAGGACCCCACTTGACCCCTCCCTTGAACAGTCACCATCCTGGCCTTGTACCTGCATCATATGACACTACTTGTGTGACCTCACCAATGATGTCACCAGGCCCCTCCCTTCCCCAGCTGCATCTCCTTTCCTCTACCCCATCACCTAGTCATTTTCATCTTGGCCACCTGACAATTCAGGTTGCCTATCAGTGGCAACCCTACTGTATTTGTCATCTGATCCCATCTGGAAATGAAGACTCACCACACTTCTAGCTTGGATGCTCACTGGCAATATTTTTATTGAACACCATTAATATTTACACACTCATTACTTATAAAGTCACACATTTCATATCCCAGTCCAAAATCACACATTTTATATTCCAGTCCATTTTCCTTACATATTTTCCTTGATCTTCTGTCTTGATCTTCTTTTCCTGATCCTTGTCTTTGGGGTCTGGATGACAGATATGACCCCCACACCATCACCAGTACCAGGTACCAATTTACTAGGACCTCCCCGGTCAGAAAACTAAGATCTGACCCCTAGTGCTACCCCTCTGTCCGTCCCTCTTTATTTCCATGCCTTTGACCCCATCCCATGTTGCCCTGCCCTCCTCCTCTGTCTGCTACCCCTTATTCAATCTCTTGCTCCCCTCTGCCCCTCTACTGCCCCATCTCCAGGCCCAGCAATGGAAGATGGGCACCCCTGCAGGTTAGCACATTGGGCTGCCCTCTCCTACCTGCCCACTAGGTCTATCAAGGGTCTTAGGAAAACACATCCTGAACTCTAAGAGGTGGACCCCTGCCTGACCAGTAAATCTCAGGGCATCAAATGAAATGTCCCTGTGCTGTATATGCACCCTCTCATTTCTATAACCAGCCTTGCTACCTTCCTATTGAGCAGCTTTCTCCCCTTCTCTATGGATCTCACATCTCTGTGTGCTGCCGCACCTCCTGGAGGTGATCTCAGACCAGCAATTCACCACCCCGGCCACCACCCTTTTGCCCTTTCTAAGTCTGCCATTATGACCTGCACCAATGCACCCATGGGTTTCCTAAATCATTACTCCCCTATGTATTATTACCATTTCCGCCTGCTCCATCACACCCTCAGCTCTTCCAATAGCAGTATAAGTTGGGCCACATCATGCCACGGATCCCTTCCAATGTAGCTTCATGTGCTGCAAATCCATCCTCAGCTGTTTTCCATCACTCTGGTTGCTGCAACCCTTTCTGCCAACTAAATAAATAATGCTCTATGATCCAAATGTGCCTCTGTGTTCCTTCTGCTGGGTAAAAGAAAAGCTCCATTAACATCACCTCCTAATATACTTTTTGTAGCAACTGGACCTCCACTGTCCCACTGTCCCACCTTCTTCACCTCTTCCTTTGACTCACCCATTGCTGCATCTTTGGATGCTGCCCTATCTGGAATGAATGGGGGAAATTGGTCCGGTCCTCTCCAATAAACTTTAAAGCCTTTTTAAGGACCCTGCCCATCTGGAATCCCATCACTGGTGTCCTGTCACCATGCCAGAACCAGGTTCCTCCCCACCCCCAGGTTCTCCTGTATTCCCCAACTGCTTAACTGCACAAACCTCTCTAGGTGCCTGCCACCGCAGCATTAGTTCCTCCCCTTGCTGAGCTGGTCAGTTTTGATCTAGGCAGCCAGATTACCATGCTGCCCTGGCCAAAACTGACATTGCTCTCCCACAATCCCCCTGCAGGTTAGATTCCCACTGCACCACCACCTTACTTATCCGGAACACCCCTTTCACCATAAAAAGCTAAGATGGCCTGAAATAAGCAGGCTTCTTTGGCCAATGTACAAATTTGCTGCATTACTCCTAGAAGCCACAACAACAGCTGCCCCCAATGGGTCCATCCTCACCCCTTGGCCTTTCTGCCAACCCAAGAGCATCCGCCTCATGGCCCTCCCTTAGTCGGGTCAGGCCATGCTCTGACACTACAAGCCTATCAAATCCCTGCCAGCTGTACTCCCACGGTGGTGTGGGCCATCCCTTCTTCCCATGTCTTGACCATGTATTGCTTTACCTGGTCCTCTGTGGCTGGCATACCAACCGAGAATACTTCCTATGCCTGGAACTCCTGGAAGGCCCCTACACCCCTCATATGCCTTTAGCATGTTGGCCAACCAGGAATTTTGATACAACCATTGGGGCTCTCAAGCCAGTCTCCCACAACTGGTCGAGAACCTGCTGCTGGGTATTGCTGCTTGTGGGGCCATGTCCGGAATCTGTTTAACTGCAAGCTGGGAGAGACTATCAGCAATCTTGTTCTGGATACCATCAATATGCTGAGTCTTAAAAGATAAGTTCAGTTGCAACCCCAGTATCACCAGTTGTCGTACAACCCTACCCACCCTATCCATATTGCCCCCTTGCCTGTTGATCACTTCCACAACCCCTTTGTTGCCACACCAAAACAGTATGTGCTTTCCTCATCCTGTCCCCCAAAACCCTTATCACTATGAAATGGAAATATCTCCAAGGAAGTAATGTCTTTTAACAAGTCTGCCTCTCATCAAGTATTCATCCAGGCCTCTGAAATCCATTCCCTTTAAAGTATGCTCCCATTCCCAGGGACACTGAGGCACCTGGGTATAATTCCATATCCATGTTATCGGCCCATTCCTCCTGCCAACATGTGACCCCATTTAACTCTACAAAGGCAGCCCAAACCTGCAGATCCTCCTGCACACTCTTGGTGATATCTACCCAACGATGGGGTAGCTTTGCCTTCTCTGTGGCTTGCACCAACCTCTGGGAAATGCTCTGCTTGGGCTTATAACCTTACAGGTGAAATTATGTGCCCCAGCAACTGCTATACTAATACCAGTAGCACCTCATCCTGCCCCCACCTGTTTCAACAAACCCCTAAGGTGGGCCACTTATCCCTGGAGGAAAAAACATCCCTGCACCATGTCAACCTCTATACCCAGAAACTCTAGCTTGTACGTTGGGCCTTTGGTCTTCCTTCTGCTAGTGGGATGTCTATTTTCACACACATTTCTTTAAAATCTGCCAGCATCCCTTCTGTCTCCTCTTCCCCATTCCCTATGAGAAGAAAATCATCCAGGTAATGTGCAACCCACCTGTGCCCATACCTCCACATAAAATCCCACTGTAGCCATGAACTGAAGGCTTCAAACATAGAACACACCACTGAACAATTGATGGGCATTGCTTTGTCAAAATATCCCCTAAATTGAAAGCCCAGCAGATCCCTATCCTCTGGCCTGACTGGCAGCAACTGAAAAGCAGAATCAATGTCTGTCTTCACCAGCCATGTCCCCCAACTGTCCTGATCATCACCACTGCTTGGTCCAAGGATGCATAAACACTACCCAGAGGTCCTCAGGAATCCTGTCATTCATGAGGCCCCGTCCATCCAGATATGACAGGTGGTGGAAGAGGCAAAGCTCGCCTGGCTGTTTCTTGTGTACCACCCCCAGTAGAGATATCCAGAAGTCGGCACAGGGAGACCTCAAAGGGTCTGCCATCCTACCCGCCTGCACTTCTTTCTGAATTTTCTTCCTGACTATGTCCTCCTTCCACTTAACTGATTCCAAGTTCTTTGCCTTCATTCTTCTCCTCCCCCCAAAACCTAAAGGAAACATTCCCTGAAACCCTGACACAGAAAAGACCCCCCAATTTTGTCTCGGTAAACTTCTGCCCATGCCTGGACCACCTCCTTAACTATAGAGGTTGTTGCTAGGAGAGAATCCCAGCATCTCCTACCTGCCGTGCCTCAGTTCCAACCATAGTTGAAATTTTAACCTCCCTGTTGTGTGCCCTCTCCTCTCCCATTGAAACTCCTCCTGTGTCCACCCCAAAGGACAGCTCATGCCCTTGTCCCCTTGTTGGCTACCTCTGATCCCCATCTGCACTGAATACCTGGAACATATGTGCCTGAACTTGCAGTTCGCCCACATGCAGGATGCTTTGTTGTAACCCCAGCAGGTCTTGGCCGCTGGGGTGGGGGCACTCTTCTACTTGACTTTCCAACATTCCCCGAGCTGGTCCTGAAGGGGTCCACACCCATAGCTCCGAGTGGGTATAATCCCACCTTGGATCCACATTTTCCAGCCATCTGCTTCTGAAACACCTTGTCATTCTTAAGCACACACACCGAAGCTATTCTTTGTAGGCATCGTTGATGATGGCCGTGTATGTCAGGAGAGGAATTGCCAGCTCGGCTGTTTTTCCAGCTCCAGAGCACTGTAAATCAGGAACCCCACTTGCCATGTGTCTATGTTCTTCCCTTGTGCTTAGACTCCTCCTCCTTATGCCCTACCACTGCTAATGCTACCACCATCTCTGATTTTCCTACCGACTCTTCTGCTCTTACTTCCTCACTGTATCCTCATCTACCAGCACTAAAATGTCCACATCTCTCCCTTCCAAATCTTTCCTTAATGAAAATGGACATGGTCCCTGGCAGTGAAACCCATGCCCCTCATACAGTTTTTTCCCCCTTTTTGTCCTCACCTGCCCGGGTACCCTGCCACTTCCTTTTTCATCACTTGGAGTGCCTTCTCCTCTTCTCTAGACCTTTCTCCCCATATCTCCGTGAATCCTTTCCAAATATTCTTTCAAATCCCCTTCATTGGATAGCTCCATATTTCCCTTACCCTCATCAGGGTTTGGCCCTCTGGTGCCAGTGCAAGTTCAGGCTGAGGAGTGGGCAGAGGGCTCGGCACAGCTCACATGGCCTCTTTACACCATGCTCTGGCCCGTCCACCCTCCAACTCCTTCCTCTTCCTAGTCACCTCCCTCTTCTTCTTGAAGTTGTGCTGCCTCGATGAGGTCAGTCATTTTGTCCATCAGCTTGAATGCCACCTCCCTCAATTTGGCACTGGAAACCAGGGCTCTCTTTGGTACCATCCTTCTCCACTACATAAGGCACAAGGAGGGGTGAATAGCTCGAACCCAAACCTGAGACCACTAAAACCAAGGCTATGCACCCGGCTGCTCTAATTCAACCATGTGATCCGCTGGTGGCTGACAATATATGGCCCTCCATGGGTACCTAGGCACACCCACAAGTCGGCTACACTGCCTCCCTCAAGCCCCTAAGAGGCATTACTTGCTGTGCAGTCATACCTTTTGAGAACCACCAGGGCCTGGATGTGGGCCTGATGCCCATGCTGATACACTGGCCAGACAATCCCAGGCCCTACAGCCATTCATGCCCTGTGCCCCATGCCCCATCTTTTGTTTCAGACCCCCATGGTAGGGTTCTTATCCCTTCTGGTAATGGTTCCTCCCTCTTTGTCTCTGGATGAATGTCCTCTCCCCAGCTGCCCAGCCTGCTTGGACCACAGCCGTCCTACCCCCAGTGCCCTGTTGCTCCAGTCTACTGGGCCACAAAAAACCCAGTAGGCTCCCTTTATGCCGTTGTTCCAGTCACCACCACCAAACTGCCGTTCCTCTCCTGAGACTGGTCATCCAGAAGCAACCGACTCCATGCTGTCCTTCTCCCTCTGGGTTGCTGGGTAACAGTCCTCTGCCCATAAGCCCTCTCTCCCAGGGCCGCTGTCCTGTCTTTCTGCCACTGCATCCTCCAATTCCCCCCAAACACAGACCATTGCCCTCAAGCCACCACCGAAGAAAAACAAACTTCAACAATCAATGCCCCCAGGGCCGCTCCATTCACAAGTGCTCACTCCATGGCCTTGCTTTGCCTTGTCTGCTGACCCAAATCAACAACAAAACTGCAGGCTAAGCCCAAGCCCAAACTGCCCACTGTCCGAGGCCTGCCCAACTGTATAGTGCATGCAGTACAGCAAGGAAAATAAGCCATCACTATCTATCAAAGCCCAGGTAGTAAGTAAGCATTATAGGTGTGTTCCAGTGGATGAATTGACCATATAACTTTGCTTTTAAGAAACTCAACAGAAACAGGTTTTATTATGACTATCAGAAAAAGACCAGCAGGCCTTCACAAACCACAGAACATCTTCAAGAGACCTTCCTCCTACTATGGATGCAAAGTAGTGCCATCCCTCCTCCATGGCTCTCCAGGACCTGCTAGCACCATACCCGGGACACTCTGTGCTCCCCAATAGCGCGGGGGACCACAGGCCTGACCATGGGCCACCCATTAAATGCTGCAGCACTCTTATTAGTCGGCCACAAGTCCCCACCACGTGGCTCAACCGAGCCTCACCAAAATGGCTGCAACAGCATTCAACGGCCCAGCAGCTCGCTGCACCACCCATCCATGGACCCCCTGCCACATGGCTTGGAGGCCAAGATTCACACCTGGACTGGGTGGCCAGCTGACCAATCAAACAACTTAAAAGTATGGGGCAGGCACCACCACTATCCGGTGAGCTACACTGCTTTGCCCCACACACAGGCCCAACCACTCCAGTGCTCACTCCAGCCAGCTGCAAGGCCCAACATGGGGCACGATCAAGTCACAGAACAAATGCCAACAAACAGCCACTAAAAGCCTGCTGCTGACCAAGCAACACCACTACATAAGCTGAAACTTGGGGCAGGTGCCACAACCAAACAGTGGTCTCAGCGGTAAACAACTCTGCTCCTGCACCTCTCAGCCCTCAGCCCCATTCCCTCATTGCCCTGTGGCACCTTCTTGTCCTTTTCTGTTTCTCTTTCAGACCCTGAAAACTGCCTATCTTAAAGGGAAAACAGCACACTTAGGCTGTAATATCAACATATGCTCAACAGCTTTCCTCTATAAGCTGATCGTCTTTTCAAAAAAATACACCTTCTTTATTATTTACTTAAAAACAACTGAAAAAGAAAACAAGATCCTGTACTGAAAATACTCTGACCCAACATAATTTCCTTCCTGGGCAACTATTGCCATGCAGAATTATAAACCAAAACCAGTACACAGAATACAATATTATGCACCAGCAACAAACCATGTGGCCAGAGCTATCCAGGCCTGACAGCCTGTACCTTACCTAGCAGATGTTCAAAAACTCCAGCATGTTGCCAAAGCAAAGTGCTAAGAATGTTTTGCAATCAAATTCTCAGCAGAAGAGGAGATATGTGGGCTACTGCACTTTATAGACCCCTTCAGGACTCAATTAGGGCCCCACTTGACCCCTCCCCGATCAATCACCACCCTAGCCCTGTACCTGAATCATATGACACTACCTGTGTGACCCCCACTAATGATGTCACCAGGCCCTCCTCTTCTCCAGCTGCATCTCCATCCCCCCAACACCTAGTCATTTCCATCTGGGCCACCTGAAATTCAGGTTGCCTTTCAGTAGCAACTACTATTTGTGCAAAACTGCTCATAGTCATTTATTTATCTTAAGTATTATTTTGTAAGACCAATATTGAGCAATTCATTCTCGATGAAATAACTTTGACTAGAATTCTGATTTATGTGGAGGATGCCCATACAAATAAATCTTGACAAATTATTTTTAGCCATGTCTAAAATAAGGAAAAAGATAACTGAATATCGATACTTATAATCTGGCTACTGAATAGATGAGCTACTATATATAGATTTTGAATTTAGGAGAAATGTTGGAATATTTTGCAAAACTAATTTAATTTGGGTTCATTATGAAATAGTTATTTTAACCTGTGAATTTTTGTGCACTGTTGATACACTGATGGAAATGCTAGGATTCTTGAAACACTGTAAAGATGAGACAAGGGTATACGATTTAGAATATTTTTAAATGAAAATGTGTAATATAGAAGTAAATTATTAATCTAATGATGTCTGTGTTTAGATATGCTCTGTATTGATTTAAAAATGTTGTCATATATATTATGTAAGTTTGTAATGATGATGAAGTTGAACAATTAATTGAAATTGAATATACCTTCTTTCCATCCCTTCATTATCATCCACCGTTACAGATTTTGATATCATCAGCAAAAGACATACTGTACTGTATCATCCCTTCCCGCTCATCTGCAATGTCACTTATGAAGACATTAAGAAGACTGGTCCCAGTGTTGAACCCTCCAGCACCCTGCTGGTTATTGTTTAGGGGAGGCACAGAGAGTTGTGGGAAGTGAAGAGTATTCAGGAATGCTGGAGGTTACCAGTGGGTTCTGCAGGGTCAGTACTCAGGCCAGTACTGTTCAGCATGTTAATAAACAACATTGAGAATGACATAATGGACAACATTTACTTTTTGCTAATGATGACAAGCACTGTGGGATGGTGGACATAGAATAGGGGATCATGGATATGAGGGAGGACCTGAGAAGACTAGGGAGATGGTTCAGAAAGATGCCTGTAGGTACTGCTTTATAGAAGAGGTACTGGAGGGTTCAAAAACTACCAGAGGAGGTTGTTAGCACACATTTGGTGAACAGCTTCAATAGGGGTGGAATAAGATAAAAGGGTTGGTATGGATGACCTAGGAAGAGGATGCCATGTGACATGGAGTCCTAAGGTACATGTGGCTTTGCACCGAGTAGACTTTGTAGACCACAAGGCCTTCTTCTAGTACCAAATTTCTATGTTTATATGTTTATATTGACCTCTATGAGATCATCTATGACATTGCCCAACCCTTGTGGCCTGCATCACAGGACAAGAACCCGGAGCAGGTGGCAATATGGGCCTACATGTTTTATGGCTTGGTAGAGTAGTTAATGGCATCACCACAGCATCATCAGTGGTTGGGAACTGAAGGCATTACCTACAATAACAAGTAGTGATGTTGTCTGGCCCAGAACAGTTCACTATAATGTTGGCCTTGAGAAGCAAACCCAATAACCATGATGGCACCAATCTTCAAGTCAGGACAGGCTGAAAACCTACATGTGAACTTTTATGACCTTGATGAGGAGTCTAATCCTGAATATCAGGAGAAAGACTTTTGGAAGGAAGAAGGTCAGCCTAGGAAACCTTCTAGGTCATCCATCACTGTTGGGCAGACTCAGTGAACTTTACACTCAGGGTTCCACTTAAGGACATCTCTTTTCAAACATTAAGTCTATTTGGGAGGTCCTTTACTTTGAGGTGGATGAGGCAGACTCTTCTAAAAAGCAACCCATATAGTTTTTGTAGTTCTTAATTACCTCTTCAGTTTGGTTCTCACAATAGTTTTTACCCTGCAGGATGCAACCATTACTGCATGATTTCAATCTAGTAATCTGCCAGCAGTCCCTAGGAGGGCTGAGAAGCAGTATATTGTCCTTCAGGGCAAAAAAATCTTATTTCACCAAGCCTGAAACTGACTTTATTGAGATCATGGTTGCCCATGACAGGTCTGAAATGCCTTAGTGTGAAAGTGTGCTGTTAAACCTCCAAATACCTGTCTAATTCTGTTTCACAAGTCTACTGCAGTAGCACTCTAAATATTTTTACTGTCCTTTCCCTTACTTCCCCTTTTAATTCCCTTTTTTCCAGGCAGGCCACCTGGATAAGAGGCTCTTTCTATCACTTTCATTTAATTAGAAAGACAGGTAGGGATCTTCAGTACTACCCTGCCCCCATGATAGGCTACAGTGTATAGACCTAGAGTTTAGTATATTTGGGCTAGTAGTTCCTCTTTTCATGTTTAAGCAATGCCAAGGAGACAAATGTGATGCCCAATATAGGAATTCTCCTCACAGTGCAAGCACTTAGTTTATTTAGGCAGACAAGTAAAATAAAGATAGTAAAAGATTCAGAGTCTGCCTGCTCGTCACCCAATCCCTTAGTATGTTGTTGTATGTTCCCTAGATATGCCTTAGCAACACTATTTTGACCTAAAAACAGTTTACTTTTCCTTACTGCTTAACTTTATTCTTTTTGGTTTAGTACTGTAAGGTGACATGGCAAAGTCAATATACCAGCAGCACAAACGGTTTTAAACATAAGCAGATATGAAATTAAAGGAACTGCTTTTGTTTGCTTGTGCTGCAATGTGTTTAGCTCTCAAAAGAAACTTCTAAATAAAAATGTGCAGTATTTCAGACGTTGTAAGATAAATGGTGGACTATTTTCAGTTTTACTCTTTTCTTAGCAGTCTGGCTCCTTTTAATTTTAAAGAGTAAAGCTTACCAGATAATGGATATTCAGGTCTTTAGCCAGAGGTTTTCCTCACAACCATTTGCACTTGTTGCTCTTGCTGTTTCCCTAGGGTCAGCTGGCCCATTTCTCACTGTAGTTATACTGTGGATAGGTTGAGGAGGGCTTAACTTGGCAAAAGTGCTGTTTTTAGTAAAACCTGTATTATATTTTCATTTCAGGGATGTCAATGTTTTGTAATGAAGCTATATTGACTGTCCCTTTGCTTAGAATGAAATAAAAGTGCTTCATAAATGAAAATCTGTATTGAACAGTATAGGGCGGAGTCTGAAATGATCACCTGATGATTCCTAGGATGAAAGAAGACTCATTCTTGTGATACCTTCAGATTCGTTTTGGGATCAGCCAGTACTGTCCCACTTGGGAGTCTGTGGCTACAGACTAAAATTGAAATCCCAGGTGGCCTTTTCATTTGCTGATATTGCCTGTGGATACATTCATTTATTTTTGTACCTTTTATGTTTCTTTCTGTATTCCTGCAAAGTTAATAATTTTGTATTTTCTTTTTGCTGTTACTTTAATAAACTTTAGGCTTGCAATTTTTTAGCCTTGCCACACTACCTTTTGTGTCAGTGTCCATCATTACACCCACAGCCTATGACACTGGTGGCAGTGGTGGGATGTTTTGATGATATTGGTGCTTCCCAGTAACTGGACACTGAATGCAGGAGAAAGAAGAGCAGGTCCTCAACAAGCCCAGTGGTGTCGTCACATGAACCATGGCTGCCAAGCATGGAGAGCCTCTTTGCCAAGGTTGGGGCCAGATGCCCAGTGAAAAGCAGCCAAACAGGAGAAAGAGGAGGTGCTGAGAGAGGAAGGCAAGGATGGGACCACTACAGAACAAACTGGTGATGAACCTCCAGAGGATATACACAGCCTGTTGTGCTGGTTGTGTGTTAAGCAACTTGCCATGGACAAACAAAGGGAAACAGATCTTCAGAGAGCTGAGTCCTGATGGAACAACACATTAAGGGCCATCAGAGACCTCGGAGCACATAATCCTCCCCTGTAGATGGACCTAAGGACATAAAACTGACCAAATTGGGTGCCACTGATGACATTGAAACCTACATGACTACATTTGAGTGAATAGCCCAGGCATGTGGGTGGCCTAGGACCCAATGGGTTATACACTTAATACCATACCTATCCAGAAAGACACAGCTGGCCTACAACCATATGGACAACACCCAGACTGAGAACTATGATGCTGTTAAGCAGGCAATCCTGCAAAGGTATGATATCAGCCCTGAAACATACCGGCAATGTTTTCGGACATGCAGATTTCATAACACAGACATTCCCAGAAAAACACATACCAAATTGAAGGACTTATGCCAGACTTGGTTGCAACTAGGGGTAAAAACAATAGAACAGATATTGGAGATGATAATAATGGAACAGTTCATTTGTATACTACCCTCAGATGTACAGGTGTGGGTGAGGAACACCGCCAGACACCTAGGAAAAAGCCATCACATTGGCGAGGACTATCTAACAGCCCATCCCAACCAACAATAAGGACAACCTGGTGATGGTCTGACTCTGCCCATGGTAAGACCTACTTCATCTTCCTCTTCTGGTACTGGTAGTGGGACTCCAAGACTGTTCCATTTAATAGACCATTCAACCCTGACATCATATGTAGGGAGTACCAAGGAAAGGGCATATAGCCCGATATTGCCTCAGAGGAAATCCACAGTTGCCCAGTTGGCTCTAGCAAATTGGGGACAGTATGTCACACTAGTGAAGACTGGCAACAGTGAGGTTACTGGGTTGATAGACTCTGGCAGCAAACAAACGTTAGTGAGAACTGATTTGGTTCAGCCACAGAAACAAAAAGGGGACAAAACAGTAGTGATCTGCATTCATGGGGACATCCATCAGTATCCTATGACTGACTTAATTTACAGGTACAAAGGAAAATGCATGATATGACTGTTTGCTTGGTTCCCCATCTGCCTGTCCCCATTATATTTGGACATGATTTTCCTGACTTTTCCAGTCTGATGCAGGTGAATGAGAGTGTTTGTGCCCTGACAACCCTGGCCCAGACCAGAAGAAGAACAGCAGTGGCTCAATTGTTCCCATTTGATGATGAGGTCTATGGGGAGCCAGGAAAAACCCTAAATCTCAACAAGAAAGAAGAGGACAAACTTCAATGGACACTAAAACATGATATGTTGAAAAGGGTGATATTAAAATGTAGATGTTACAACTGTTGATATTAACTCTGCTGATAGAAAGGGTATGTCTATATCTGAGGAAGAAAGATTTGGTATAGAACAACAAAAGGATGAAACCTTACAGACATTTTTCAGATGGTAGGGTTGTAGGAAAAGACCATAAGCCCTCATGTATTTTAACAGATGATTTACTGTATAGGAGATGCATACACCCTATTACAGGTGAACAAACTGACCAGCTGTTAGTGCCCACTAGATACAGACAAAAATTACTATCATTGGCTCATGAACTTCCTCTAGCAGGGCAATTGGGTAGGGACCATACTTTACAAAGGCTGTTACTAAGGTTCTCACTGGGCAGGTATTCATGCTCAAGTAGCAGATTACTGCGCAGTTGCCTGGAGTGTTAGAAAGTGGCAGCTGTTACAAAAAAGATAAGGTCCCTCTCCAACCACTGCTTTAATTATTGTTCCATTCAGCCATATAGTAATGGATGTAGTGGGACCTTTACCTAAGAGCTCAAGGGAAACCGATTTATATTAGTAATCTGTGACTACTGCACCAAGTATCTTGAGGCTATCTCACTCCGACTGTAACTGCAGAAAAGTAGCAGATGAATTACTTAAAGTATTCAGTCGGTGGGGATACTAAGGAAATCCTAACAGATAGGGGGAGCAATTTTGTTCACAGATGTTAGCATGACTGTCAGAACTTTAGGAGTGGAGGCTATCACACCACCCCATACTACCCCCAAACAGATGGCCTGGTTGGAGTGATTCAACCAGACGTTGAAACAAATGTTGAAGAAATATGTGGAAGATGAGGGAAAAACATGGGATGTTTACCTTCCACTCCTATTGTTTACGATAGGGAGGTCCCACAGGCTTCTACAGGGTTTACCCTCTTTGAGTTACTTTATGGTAGAAACCCAGGGGACCCCTAGATGTTGTCAAGGAGGAGTGGGAAGATAAAAGGAACACCAGTACCAACCTTGAATATCTAACGTAACTTACGCTCCAAACTGGTCAGATATACACAGATGGCTCATCAGCACAATTTATGCAAACAGGCAGTGCAGAAGGAATATTATGACCAAGGTGTGGGAACTAAGTCATTCCAAGAAGGGGATAAGGTACTGTTGTTATGCCCTCCTCCTCTGATAAATTACTGTTGAAATGGCAGGGTCCCTTCACTATTTTAAGACAAACAGGCCCTGTTACATATGAACTTAAACTACCGGACAGACATCTGAAAAAGGGGATACCAACAAATGAAAGTAGCCTATAGGCGGCTAGAGAATGATGGAGAAATGAGTGATCTTACAATCAATCCTACGCTTGATGACAGAGCAGAGGAGAGTGTTAGATTACCTTTTAGTAAGTATTCCCAGTCATTCAGCTCTAAACCTGGGTTGGTACATGGTTTTGAACACTGAATTGAAATTAATTCCCTAGCCCTATCCAACAAAAGCCATACCGGTTGCCTGAGAGGACCAGGGATAAAGTAATAAAGAAGTACCGAGAATGCATGAGCTGGGGGTAATTGAACCATCAAATAGTGATTGGGCATTTACCATAGTTGTGGTGAGTAAAAAGAAGGTGGTATACATCTCTGTTTGGATTTTAGACGTCTAAATGCTGTTTCCAAATTTGATGCATACCCTATGCCAAGGATTGATGACATCATGGATTGACTTGGCAATGCAAATACATTACCACCTTTGACCTGACAAAGGGTTGTTGGCAGATCCCTTTGGATCAGGCTTCAACAGAAAAACAGCATTTACCATGCCTATTGGGTTGTACCATTTTATCACTATGCCCTTCAGCCTACATGGCACACCACCACGTTCCAGTGACTGATGGACTGAACTTTACAGCATCATGAGTCCTATTGTTCTGCATATTTGGACAATGTGATAGTGTACAGCCCCACTTGGCAGCCCATTTACAACATCTGGATGATGTTCTCTGTTCTCTTACAACAGCAGGGTTAACTATAAATCCCACAAAATGTAATATAGCTATGCAAGAGACTAGATATCTGGGGTTCATAATAGGTAATGGGAAAGTTAAACCTGAAATAAGTAAAATCGACTGTGGCCCAATGTCCCAGACCATTAAATAAACAAGTTCGATCCTTTTTAGGACTGGCAGGTTATTACAGGAGGTTTGTGCCTAATTTTGCCACTTTAGCTACACCTTACTAATTTGACAAAAACATTACCCCAATGCTGTTAAATGGACACCAGAGTGAAAAAAGCATTTTACACCATTAAGGCACATCTTTGTAGCACCAGTACTCGAAGCCCTGACTTCACCCTTCCTTTTTGGTGCAAATGGATGCTTCGGACTCCTGCATAGGGGTTGTTCTGTTTCAAATAGTAAATGGAGAAGAACATCCAGTGATATACCTGAGCCATAAGCTGCATGAGAGAGAGAGAGACAAGATATCCGGCCATAGAGAAGGAATGCCTGGCTATCAAGTGGGCCATTGAAGCTCTCAAGTTTTACCTGTGGGGCTCAGAATTTGAGGTTTTAACTGAGCACAACCCCTTTGTTGGCTTCTATAACATGAAGGATGAAACCCAAGAATAATGCAGTGGTACTTGGCCTTACAACCTTATAGGTTCACAGTACACCATCGATCTGGGACAACGAATAAGAATGCTGACTTTATGTCCCGATATGGGGCAGAACAAAATACATATGCAGACCTCTGGGAATTTGAAAGTAGTAAGAAGGGTTAGGAATAACTTTTTACGTGTGTATTATTTAATAAGAGTCCCTGAGGTGGTGCTTTGGGAGTGGGAGGCTAAAGCTCCATCTCTTCTTCTTTTAAGAGAGAGAGATCTGTTAATTTTTCATAAGACTTGGTAGTTAGGAAACTATGGGATAGAAGTAGGATAATGTACCCACTATAGTTTCCTCTTAAGTGGGAGGAATTGTGAAAGTGTGCTGTTCAACCACCAAATACCTGTCTAATTCTGTTTCACAAGTCTACTGCAGTAGCACTCTCTGAATATCTTTACTGTCCTTTCCCTTACTTTATCCCTTTTAATTCCCTTTTTTCAGGCAGGCCACCTGGATAACAGGCTCTTTCTATCACTTTCATTTCATTTAAAGGACAGGTATGGCGCTTCAGTACCTCCTCCCCCATGATAGGCTACAGTGTATAGACCTAGAGTTTAGTATATTTGGGCTAGTAGTTCTTCTTTTCATGTTTAAGCAATGCCCAGGAGACAAACGTGTATGCCCAATATAGGAATTCTCCTCACAGTGCAAGCACTTAGTTTATTTAGGAAGACAAGAAAATAAAGATAGTAAAAGATTCAGAGTCTGCCTGCTGGTCACCCAATCCCTTAGTGTATTGTTGTAAGGTTCCCTAGATATGCCTTAGCAACACTATTTTGACCAAAAACAGTTTACTTTTCCTTACTGTTTAACTTTATTCTTTTTGGTTTAGTACTGTAAGGTGATAGGGCAAAGTCAATATACCAGCAGCACAAATGGTTTTAAACATAAGCAGATACAGAAATTAAAGGAACTGCTTTTGTTTGCTTGTGCTGCAATGTGTTTAGCACTCCCAAAAGAAACTTCTAAATAAAAATGTGCAGTATTTCAGACATTGTAAGATAAATGGTGGACTCTTTTCAGTTTTACTCCTTTTCTTAGCAGTCTGGCTCCTGTTAATATTAAAGAGTAAAGCTTTCCAGATAATGAGTATTCAGGCCTTTAGCCAGAGGTAATCCTTACAGCCATTTGCACTTGTTGCTGTTGCTGTTTCCCTTTGGAGTCAACCCCATTTCTCACTATAGTTATACTGTGGATAGGTTGAGGAGGGGCTAAACTTAGCAAAATGCTGTTTTTGTAGAACTTGTATTATATTTCATTTCAGGGATGTCAATGTTTTGTAATGAAGATATATTGACTGTCTCTTTGCTTAGAATGAAATGAAAGTGTTTCACAAATGAAAGTCTGTATTGAAGAGTATAGGATGGAGTCTGAAGTGATCACCTGATGATTCCCTAGGATAAAAGGAGACTCATTCTTGTGATACCTTCAGATTCGTTTGAGATCAGCCAGTACTGGTCCACTTGGGAGTCTGCGCCTACAGACTAAGATAACTGAAATCCCAGGCTGCCTTTTGTTTGCTGATATTGCCTGTGGATACATTCATTTATTTTGTGACCTTTTATGTTTCTTTCTGTATTCCTGAAAAGTTAATAGTTTTATATTTTCTTTTTGCTGTTACTTTAATAAAGCTTTAGGCTTGGCACACTACCTTTTGTGTCAGTGTCCATCATTACACCCACAGCCCATGACACTCAGCACATGAGTTCTCATATCTGGAAAAGAGGTCAATAAATCTGAACTGTATGGGAAAGTAAGCATTTTCTTTGGCTTCACTGAAATATGCATTGCTAACTATCAGGCCTACACAATCAAGTATCAAAATGCCTTGTAAAGTCTTTGATACCCATTTGCACTCCTACATGATGGTGGCTCATAAACAGAGTCCCAGGCTGCTGTACATCAAAGGCTTGAAGCAGTAAAAATTTGCTCAAGTCAACCTATGATGTATCATCACCAGGGAGGAACAGCTGGGATTGGCAGACATACACATTCCTAACTGATTGTGTCTGGCTTTGCCCCAGATGTGAAATATGCAGTACTTAACTCCCTTCCTGTGGGTTTCTAGTTGTTTGGGCCCAAGGAGGAGTTAACGTTGGAGGAATTGAAATCTTCTCAACAGACTGTAATGACCATTGCGTCCATTTCCACCCAGCAATTTCAGGGACTTGGGAGAGGAACTTTCAAGCTGGTATTGGGGATGGCAGGTGTCAGAAACCCTCTACAAAGTCCCCAAAGGCAGACATAAATGTGACAAGTAGCAGCTAGCCTTTTCTCTTCTTTCTAACTCCCAAGACCTCCACTGCTGCCACAGACTAAACTGTTTATAGGGGTAGGATATCCCTGTTTCTCTCACAATAGCAGCATTACCTTAGCAATTGGGTCCTAAAAATAGTCAGGTTTGGTTAAACGCTGGTATTTATCTCCAAGCCACTAGAAATTCTTTGATGCTAAGCAGACAGTCTTAGAGCACCAGCTCATTCTATGTGAAGACAAAACCCTTTTACTGCAGGCAAGGTTATTCAGGAGGTTCCACATTCTGAAAAGCTGGATGGTTCTACTCCTGGCAATTCCTGGTGTGCAGGTATACAAAGTGTTTGATCCAGTTCTGGTTTTGACAGTTCTGAATAAGCACATTAGCTAAAAGAGTTTACAAATGATTTTTATAGGAATCTGCTTCTCCTATAACAGAGAGTTGCATATGTGCTTTAGATTAGCAGGATACATACCAATAGATATTTATTGGCCATTGTCAGACTAATTCTGTGTTTCTTCCTGAAGGCAACCCTTTTCAGTTTAGCATGCTGCCTTTTGGGCTAGCCTTAGCACTGCATGCCTTACTCAAGTGTGTTACAGCAAAGACAGCATTTCTGCACAGCAAGATGCTCCACGCCTTCCCCTACCTGGGTAACTGGATGTAGAAGGGTACACTCTGCACCATACCATGACTCTGTTGACACAGCTGGGTGCTATAGTGAACAAGGAAATGCCATTCCTAACTTGTTGCCAGAATCTCCAGAACACTGAGTAGTCTTTGACACTTTTGTCATGAAGGCATTCTTCTCTGAAGATCAGGCAACAACTTTAATGGCTCAAGCAAATATAGTGAGGCAGCAGCTTGGGTAATACTCAAGCTGCTAGAGTTAATGGAACTGCTTTTTTGTTGTGTCTCTGGTCTGTTGGCAGCAACACTCCTGGTCAGGAAAGGGAATGGTGTGGCTGTATGGAAAGATTCACTCAAAATCTGGGGTTACTGGTAAGCAACAAACCTTTCTGCTTGAACTAACCAGCTCATACATCTGTGTATATTCCACCCTGTCTATCTCCTTTAGTATTCAAAATGCAGCATCCTCTTTCATCCTTCTCTTTTTAGGCTAACAAATTGATTATGTCCAATTTATCCATGTAGTTCTTGTCTCCTAAGTCATTAATCTCTCCTCTTAGATCTCACTATACAATACACAGAGAGGACATTGTCAAGTTAGGTGGCAGAGTTGGTTTGTTTGTTTCCTTAGCCTCAGATGTAAGGCTGTTCAATGTGCAGGAGGGAGTGTCTCTGAAACAAGAAAGAGCAGCAGGACCAGTTGGCATATGATGGCACGGGGAGGTTAGGAGAGATGCAAGAAAGTATTACTTCACTGAAAGAGTGATGGAGACCTGAAATAGAAAGCCAGCAGAAGTGGTGGTAGCAAAACAGTAGAGAGCTTTAATCATGCATGGGATAGACTCAGGGGAATATTAGCAAATGAGCAGGGAGGAAGGAGGGTCAATAAGGGCCTGCAGAGACAGACTAGGCAGCAACCATCATGACAAACTGGGTGGTCAAACAGTCCTTTTGTCTAGGAAATGATGTATAGCCTGAGTACATCACTGTCACATGGCAAAGGAATCATTGTAAGAAAAGAAGAGCAAAAATCAGGGTACTAAGTGAGGTAGACACCAACATAGAGATGTCAATAAGGAGAAGCGAGGAGTAAATGGAGAAAGTGACAAATGCAATAAGGACAGGATCGGGCAAAAGGTGAAGGCCATCAAGAAATGGAGGTAATGAGTACCAATGCCTGTAGTCTGGGGAACAAGCTCCCTGAACTGGTGGCCTTGATGGAAGAGGGATGCCTGGATATTGTAGCAGTCACAGAAACATGGCACACAGAGAACCATGACTGGGATGTTAACATACCAGGGTACACAACTTACAGGAAACACAGGAGGGTAGAAGAGGGGAGTAGCTCTCTATGAGGGAAGGATAAAAGCAACTGAACAAAAGAGTAAACAAGGAGTAGAGGAGGCACTGTGGGCCTCCTTAGAGACTGTAAATGGCACCACAATCTGCACAGGGTTGTATGCAGACCCCATGTCAGGGAGAGGGAATGGACAAGAATATGATAGAAGGCATACTTAGGATGGCAGAGAAGGGGAGTTACTGTTGGTGGGGAACCTTAATATGCCATATGTTAATTGAGACCCTTTTCAGCAGCCACATCTAAAAGCAAGACCATTCTTGATTCCTTCAGGTGGCATGCCTCAGACGGCTAGTTTTGGAACCTATTCATGAGGGAGCAATCTTACACCTTGTACTTCAAATGGGGACAGTGAGAGGATCTCAGATCTAGAAGTGAGTAGCCATTTGGGAATAAGTGACCACCAAACAGTGTGGTTCACGATAAACTCAGCTGCAAAGTCAAACCATACAAAAGTGAGAGGTTCTGGACTTCAGGAGGGCTGACTTTGGCTAGATGGGAGAGTGCCTTAGAAGCACTAGCAAACAGGCTAGAAGGAGAGGTGGAGCAACAATGGGAAATATCAAAACTGCGCTCACAGAGGCAACAAGCATTTGAGTGAAGCAAATAAATCAAAATGAAAGAAAAAGCCACTATGGTTCTCAAAAGAAGTGGCGGTGAAGGTTAGGAGACAAAGATAGCATTTAGGAAGTATAAGGAAACACAGAAGGAGCAGGACAGAGAACTGTACCAGTTAAGGCAGAAGGAAACAGGAGGTTTGTCAGAATAGCAAAGGCACAAACTGAGGAAAAGATAGCCAACTCAGTTAATAAGGGATAAAACCTTTATAGGTATATCAGGAGCATAGAAAGACAAAGGGAGGATAGTAAGGCTGAATAAAATGGATGGTGGGTGGGCAGAGTGACAGTGAAAAAGCAGGATACTGAATGAATACTTCTCTTCAGTATTCACAAAAGCGGAAGTGGGGAGGTGCCTAATCCAATTAACAGAAGCACTCTGGAGAGGGGTCAATCCCAGTCCTTTCACAGAAGAAAGGGTTCTGAAAGAACTACTAAAACTGAAGGTGGACAAAGCAATGGGGCCAGATGGAATTCACCCCAGAATTCAAAAGAATTAAGCAGAGAACTAGTGACACCACTGACTACCTTTTATAACATATCATGGGAGGATGGGGTGGTACCTGAGGACTGGAAGAAGGCTGATGTGAGTTCCCTTCACAAAAGTGGGAGCAAGACAAAGGCAGAAACTACAGGCCTGTCAGTTTGACCTCTGTGGTAGGAAAGTGATGGAATCACTTCTGAAGGAAAAGAATTGTTGAGTACCTAGAGGCCAGTGGGGCACAGGACCCAAGACAGCATGGGTTCACAGCAGGAGGTCATGTCAGATGAATCTAATTGATTTCTTTGACTGGGTGACCAAAGTAGTAGACCAGGGTGGGCAGTGGACATGGCCTACCTAGACTTTAGCAAGGCATTTGACACAGTCCCACACAAAGATTAGTAGTCAAATTAACCAGCCTTGGAGTGGGTCCCAGGGTGGTAGCCTGGGTAAAACATTGGCTGAACAACAGGACACAAAAGGTAACTGTAAATGGAGTCCACTCTGAAGAAAGAGGGGTTACTAATGGGGTACCGAGAGTTCAGTACTATGTCCAGTCTTTTTAATGTCTTTATAAGTGACATTGCAGAGGGACTGGAAGGAAAAGTATGCCTCTTTGCAGATGACACAAAGATCTGCAACAGGGTTGATACACAAGGAGGCATGGAAAGGATGAGAAGGGACTTGGCAAGGTTGGAGGAATGGTCAGAAGTATGGCAGCTTGGATTCAATGCAAATAAGTGCAAAGTAATGCACCTAGGAAACAAAACCAGGGAAGATTACACAATGGGGGAGAGTAGTAGCAACAACAAAATGGAAAGGGACCTGGGGTAATCATCAGATTACCTTAAGGTTGGCAAGCAATGTGAGATGGCGGTAGGGAGGGTTGGGGATACTGGGATGTATAGGAGAGGCATCACCAGCAGAAAACAAGAAGTTGTTATCCCCTGTACAGACAGTTGGTGAAACCCCATCTGGAGTACTGCGTCCAGTTCTGAGACCCCATCTCCGAAGGACATAGACAGGATGGAGGCAGTTCAGAGAAGGGCAACTAAAATGGTACAGGGTCTGCAAGAGAAGCCATATGAGGAGAGGCTAAAGGAGCTTAATATGTATACCCTTGAGGAAAGGAGGAGAGGGGAACATGATAGAAATGTTTAAGTACCTCAGTGGAATCAACAAAGTCCAAGAGGGTATCATCTTTCAGAAAAATAGATGTGCAAGAACAAGGGGACACAATTTGAAGATAGAGGGGACGGTTCAGGGCAATGTGAGGAAGTATTTTTTTCACATAGAGGGTGGTGGACGCATGGAACATCCTTCTTGAGGAGGTTGTGGGGTCTAAAACTGTGGGAGAATTCAAGAATGCATGGGACAGACAAAAGGCAATTTTGTGGGGGGTAAGAAGAAATATGCAGTTGGTTAAATAGGATCTGCAGCTTATCCTCTAGGTACGGAAATGGGCAGACTAGGTGGACCAAGCGGTCCTTATCTCCGTCAAAGTCTATGTTTCTATGTTAATATAAAATTCAAAAATAGAGATCCCAAGGGGCCAAAAACTAGTTGGTAAATTTAGAGAAAGAAAAAGCTCCTAATAGCAAAGAAAGGAATGACACACTAGGACTACACAGACAAATCAAACTCTGTACAACATATGTTTTGCAGATTTTGACTTTAAATCTCCTTTAAGTTGCTAATCACAATTCTGGAAGGTTGTTCTTTTCTATATGATCATTCCACCCAATCATTCCCTAGTCTTCAAGATCTTCGGTCTCTGATCCCTCCTTCCCCTGCTTTCTGTATCCCATTACCTTCACCCTCCTTTCACGATTGTCTCCTGCCCAACTTTCCAGCAATTACTTTACTTTTGCTTGACCCAGATAAAGGGTAACAGCCCTGATGGCTTGGATCCTAAGCTCCTCCACCTTACATACACCTGCTTCTGGAGCCCCATTCTCCTTTCTTTTTCGAGCATTGGGAGCTACTGGGTTTGTGAGGTTAGACCCTAAGCCTTCATGGCGTTCTCCTCCCCATCAATGATCACTGCATTGGAGCCCCAGTCAAACCAACTCTGTGAGACTTTCCTGAAGCTGAACCACCTCCCAGAACAATCCACCAATCAGGACCAGGACTGCACTGGGGCTGGTCATCAAGCCTTCTAAAGCATTACTATGCCAAGCAGGCCTCCCAGCTGTGAGCCACAGTAGCAGGCAAGAGTTATGGATGTTATACTTTGCATCAGCTATGGTCAGCCACCAGCTGGCTATGCTGCCCTAACAGTGTGTGCCTGCTTCTCCTTGGTAAGTGACTGAACTTACCCGACTTGTGGTACTCATTGACTGTATTGCTTTGTTGTGATTACAACTGCTTATCTGTACTTGCTACACAGTATACCTGTTCGTAGCTTGCCTGGTGTTACACTCCTTGCTTGGGTCCCTCAATACTCACCTGGCTTCCTCCTGTAGAACAGAGGTGTACTCCCCTGTAGCCCAGTCTTTATATTTTGGTCAGGCCTACATCTCTAGAGCATCCCTATATGGGTCAGGCCTCGTCCCCATAACCTCCCTATCTGAGTCAGGCATACCTCCCCCATAGCCTCCCTCTCTAGGTCTGGCCTACAGTATGTTCCTTATAGCCTGCACAAAAACTAGTGTGCATCCCATGGTTTCCCTTCTGATTATGGTATTGCAATTCAATGGCACTGTTTCATCCACTGTACTGCTCCTTACCTAACTCTCTTCACCTCCTTCTTTCCTCTCTCCTCTGCCCATCCACTGCTCCTTCCCCTCTCCTTTCAACCTCCCATCTTCCTCCCCACCGTCTTCTCCTCCCCTCTTTCTCTCTGTACTCCATGCCCACTTATGTCATGGATGCTATCTCCTATCTGCTCCTGGCTAGACCATGGAGCTCTCTGGAATCATCTGTCCCATTCCCCATCTCCTTCCCCATCCCCATGCCTCCAAAATCTCATTGGTTGCAAGCTCTTTTTCCCCACTGCTTCTGGTAGCAGACAACATCAAGCTTAATTTTGGCCCTAATCCCGTTACACCTTGCCAGTCTTGCAGTTCTCTAAAGACCGAGGGTTGTCCACCTAAAGATCCATAGCCTCTTCCCTAAAGTGAATCTGTTGCAACCTCTTATGATCAACAACCAGCCAAATATTGTTGTCATTTTGGAGTCATGAGCTATCCCCAAGATGCAGGATTCACAATGGCCATCACAAGGTACACTCTAGCCAGCCAACAGGATTGCCCTGGGGAGCAGTGGTGTGCAATATACCTGTCCACTGGTATTTATTTTATGCCTGTGCATGCCGTCAGCTCTCCGTCCACTAATGAGCTGCTCCTTCTTAAACTATCCATCCCTTTCTCAGTCCATATTTTTATTGCTGTGGTCTACGCTTCCCTGATGTGACTCCTGAATTGGTCACCAATCTCCTTTCCACTATCATTCTACTTTTCACTAGTAAGTTGGTCATCCTTGGTGACTTTAATATTATTTTCTCTCCTCTTTGCATTTAAACTTTCCCAAAATGTAAAATCCTCAAATTATACCAATTAATTTCAAACTAGACCTGCCTTAATCGAAATCCTAAATCACTTCCTCCTGGACTGGGTCCTCTTCTTACCACCCTATCATATTGTGGATGAGAATATCCTCCCAGATGCCCTCAGTGACCATCCATATGGTCTACTGCATATGCAAGATCCAGTGTCAAAACTACCCTAAATTCATCCTTCTCTGGTCCTTCAGGTCACAATCAGATCTATCTCTGCTTTCCAACCTGTCAGCCACTGACTAGTGCCCTATTTCTGCAGCCTCCAACATCAGTTCTGCCCTGTAGTTCTTCCAGTTCAAATACATGGCTGCCTGGGACCAGCATGCCCCTTAGAAGATCAGAGTCTAAGATTCCCACCTCCCTGGGTCACTGGCTTGCGTTCATGTCAGAGACCCTAGGCAAGTGATCCCAAAGACCACTGTCTACTCTGCTGCCTAATCAACTACAGACCCTTTGTGATACATTTAGTGAAGCCACCAGGCTTGTGAAATCTGAAAATTTTACTTCCACATTCCAGAAGAACCTTAATCACCCCTTTAAATTCTGGATTATCCACCATCTCTTCCCCTTCCCAGTCTCCTTCCCTTACTGAAGGTTGGCAACTCCACATATCAAACCCTGCTGTCATTGCCTCTTCCTTCAACTCTTTCTTCACCATCTGTGCTCAGCCCATCCTCTCTGTCCCCCTACCTTCCCCAATTACCCTGCCTGCCTCCACACTCTTTCTCCTTTTACATACCCTCTCTCTGCCTCCCTCAATACCTCCTTGCTCTTAACACTCACAAGGCATGAGACCTGATGGTCTTGACCCCAAACTTCACATCTCTCACTGCTCCTGCCATCACCATCCCTATCACTTACCTTTCAACTTATCCTTATCCTCGGTTGCTGTCCTGATGCCTGGAAGCAGGATACTGTCATTTTCTTTGTGAAAGGGGACAATAATTTCTCCCTCAGTAACTACTGACCTATCTCTCACCTCCCCACCATGGTTAAGTTGTAGGAACACCATGTTGTCTTACAGCTGTCCCACTTACTTGATTCCTCCTCTTTTTCACTTCCTTCCAGTATATCTTCAGGAAGTTGCACTCTACATCCTCCTCTCTCCTACCTCCTCTGACTCACTGACTCCATCCTTTCTGGTATTGTCAGGGCCTGATCTCCTCCACCATCTTTTTGATTTGGCCAAAGCTTTTGACATTGTTATCCACTTTCTCCTCCTAGCAAGCATAAGTCAGCTGATCTCTCTGCCTCCTCAGTCAGTTGGTTCCACTTTTACCTTGATGGCAGGTCTCACGCTGTCCATAACAGATATTTCTAATTTCCTCCCCCATCTGCTCAAGCATGCCCCAAGGTCTGTCCTTGGCCTATTTCTCTTTTCAATTTTCCAGAATGATCCCTGTTGCCTATTCCTTTGCATCCATTCACATGTATACAGATTATACTGTGCTATTTGCCTGCTACTCCTCACTTCTGATCCATTTACCTGGCTCCATGTGGACTTTACAACATCCATCCTTGTTCTGGACCATCCAACAATCCCTCAATGCCAAGGACATGGTCTTTATTACATTTGGCTTCAGCAAAGGATTATCAGACTACCCGTCTCTCCTTTTCCATACCTTCAATGGTACTGGGATTGAGATTATCTCCTCCTTAGTACCTCATGGTCTGGCTAGACTGCCATCTTGATTTCTTGGTGCACATAGATGCCACCCACTACAAGCTATACCCAAAACTGGATGCACTGTACAGGAATGGCATGAGTATCCCACTTCCTGCCTGCTTAGAGATGATTTTGAAGATGATGCTTCCTGTCTTCAACTATGGTGATATCTACAGTGCAGCTTCCAAATCCACCCTTACCAGACTGAATCACCTCTTCCCCTCCTTCTGCTGATTTGCTTTAAACTGTTCTCCCCATACCCATCCTTGCTCCCTTCACTCCTCACTCTACCTGCCCTCTCTTGATGCCTGGTGCCTTACCGCTGTTCCTGTTTTATATCAAATGCTGGCTTGGCTTTCTCCTTCCTTACCCTTCCTCTCTTCTTTCCACTCCTCTTTCTTCCTACCTACTCTGTAACAGTATCCCCATTCCCCTGCAGGAAATTTACTGCTGGCTAAATTGCCTTCTCATATCTTTCCCTAAGCTTGGGTCCTTTCTCCCCTGTCTATCACTCTGCCTCCATACCCTTCTCCATTATGTTGCTTCTTTGAGACTTTACAGCACCCTCCAGAATCTATTCCTTACTACAGATCTTATTGGCCACCATCATCATCCTTCTACAGCTCACACAAGCACTGTTGCTCTGGGAGTCCTCCACCATCCTCACTGGAGGTTATTCACTTCTTTGCTCAAGAGTAAACTAGCTTAGAAATTGGTTGAGGACAGAACACAGAGGTAGTGGTGAATGGAGCTAAATCTCAGGAAAGTAGGGTGACAAGTGCGGTGCCACAGGGATCAGTTCTGGGGCCAATACCACTCAATGTATTTATAAGTGACATTGCAAAGGGGCTGGAAGGAAGGTGTCCTCTTGCAGATGACACTAAGAGCTGCAACAGGTAGACTCTCCAGGAGGATTGGAAAAATGTCAAGGGACCTAGGTAATCTAGAAGAATGGTCAAGAGTGTGTCAGCTAAGATTCTATGCAAAGAAGTGCAAAATCATGCATTTGGAGCACTTGAACCAGTGGAGGCTTACATGATGGTGGGAGATACTGATGACCACCAAACAAGAAAAGTATCTGGGGTAATCATATCAGATAACCTAAAGGTGTCAAAACAATGTGCCAAGGCTGTAGGAGAGCCAGTGGGGTACTGAGGTGCATAGGGAGAGGTATCATCAGCAGCGAAGGAGGTGGTGATGTCTCTGTACAGATAATTAGTGACACCTCATCTGGAGTACTGTGTCCAGTTCTGGAGGCCACATCTCTGTAAGGACATCGACAGGGGAGGCAGTTCAGAGAAGGGCAACAAAAATAGTGCAGGCCTGTAACAAAAGTCATGTGAGGAGACTTAAGGGCTCAATCTGTATACCCTGGAGGAGGCGAGAGAGAGAGAGAGAGAGAGAGAGAGAGGAGGTGGTGGGGTGATATGATAGAGATCTTAAAAGATCTCAAGTGCATAAATAAGGTACAGGAGGGTAGCATCTTTTAAAAAGAGATGTTCTAGAAGAAAGGTTCATGACATGAGGCTGGCCACATACAAGAGAGAGGATCTCAGATTTAGAAGTGGGTTGCCATCTGGGAGCAGACCATAGAATCTAGTCATACAAAGGTAAGGGTACTGGACTTTATGACTGACTGACTTTAGCAAAATGAGAGAGTGCCTCAGAAAAGCACTAGCAAATGGTCAAGAAGGAGGGTGGAGGAATAATGGGAAAAATCAAAACTGTCATCACAGAGGCAACAAGCCTTTGTGTGAAGCAAATAAACATAAAAATGAAGGAAAAGGCACTATGGTTCTCAAAAGAAAGAAGTGGCAGGAAAAGTTAGGGAGAAAAGATAGCATTCAGGAAGTATAAGGAAACACAGAAGGAGCAGGACAGAGAGCGGTACCAGGTAAAGCAGAAGGAAGGGGGAAGGCAGTAAGAATATCAAAGGCCCAAACCAAGGAAAAGATAAACAACTCAGTTAAGAAGGGGGATAAAACCTTTTATAGGTACATTAGGGAGCGAAGAAAGACCAAGGAGGGATAGTGAAGCTTAATAAAGGGGAGGCAGGTGGGCAGAGGGTGACAGTGAAAAAGCAGGGATACTGAATGAATACTTCTGCTGAGTATTCACAAAAGAAGAGGATGGAGAGGTACTTAAACCAGTCAATAGAAGCACTCTGAGTAGGGGGTCAATACCAGTCCATTCACAGAAGAAAGGGTCCTGAAAGAACTCATAAAACTGAAGGTGGAGAAAGCAATGGGGCTGATGGGATTCACCCCAGAATTCTAAAAGAACTAAGGGGAGAACTAGTACACCACTGACTACCCTTTTAACAAATCATGGGAGGATGGTGTGGTACCTGAGGACTGGAGGAGGGTGAATGTGATTCCCTTTCACAAGCGTGGGAGCAAGGCAGAGGAAGGAAACTACAAACCTGTTCGTTTGACCTCAGTGGTAGGAAAATGATGGAATCACTTCTGAAAGAAAAAACTTGTTGAGTACCTAGAGGTCAGCATGGCACAGGACCCAAGGCAGCATGGATTCACAGTGGGAAGGTGATGTCAGATGAATCTCATAGATTTTTTGACTGAGTGACCAAGTAGTAGACCAGAGAGTGGCTGTGGACATGGCCTACCTAGACTTTAGCAAGGCATTTGACACAGTACCACAAAAGATTAATAAACAAGTTAGTCAGCCTGGGAATGGGTCCCAGGGTGGGTTGTATATAAAAAAATTGGCTGGACAACAGGACACAGAGGGTAATAGTAAACAGAGTCCACTCTGAAGAAAGGGGTTACTAGAGAGGTATCACAGGGTTCAGTACTGGGACAGGTCTTCTTTAATGTCTTGATAAGTGACATTGTAGAAGGACTGGAAGGAAAGTATGCCTCTTTGCATATGACACAAAGATCTGCAAGAGGGTTGATACACAAGGAGGGTGGAAAGGATGAAGAGGCACTTAACAAGGTTAGAGGAATGGTCAAAAGTATGGCAGCTTAGATTCAATGCAAAGAAGTAAAAGTAATGAACCTGGAAACAAAATCCCAGAGGAAGAGTACAAAATGTGTGGGGAGGGAGGAGTGACGAACAACAACAAAATGGAAAGGGACCTGGAGGTAGTCATATCAGATGACCTAAAGGTGGATAGCAATGTGAGAAGGCAGTAAGGAGGGTTGGGAAATGCTGGAATGCATAGGGAGAGGCATCACCAGTAGAATACAGAAGGTTGTTATCCCTCTGTACAGACAGTTGAGAGACCCCATCTGGAGTACTGTGTGCAGTTCTGGAGAACCCATCTCCACAAGGACATAGACAGGATGGAGGCAGTCCAAAGAAGGGCAACCAAAATGGTGCAGGTTTGTACTATAAGCTTCAAAGATAAACTAAAGGAGCTTAATGTATATCCTCAAGGAAAGGGGGCATGATAGAAACTGTCAAGTACCTCAAGGAATCAACAAAGTCCAAGAGGTAGCATATTTCAGAAAAAGAGATGTGCAAGAACAAGGGGCACAATTTGAAGATAGAGGAGGGACGGCTCAGGGCAACATGAGAAAGTATTTTTCATGGAGAGGGTGATGGATGCATGTAATGACCTTCCTGAGGAGGTTGTGGGGTCAAAACAGTGGGGAATCAAGAAAGTATGGGACATACATAAGGCAACTCTGGTGGGGGGTAGGAGGATGTAGGCTGTTGGTTAACTAGGTTTGCAGGTTATCAATAGGTAGGAAATAAGCAGATTGGGTGGGCCAAGTGGTCCTTATCTGCCGTCAAAGTCTATGTTTCTATGGGAGGGTAGACTTGGGTAATATGAGGAATTATTTCTTCACAGAAATGGTGGTGGATGCATGGAACAGCCTCCCAGTGGTGGTGGTGGAGGCGAATACGTTATAGGAATTCAAAGTGCATTGAATATGCATGGGGAACCCTAGTGACAGAAAAGAGAAAAAGCCAGAGATCAAGTAGGGTCTATGATTTTGCAGCAGTTAGGGAAAATGGGCAGACTGGGTGGGCCAGCTATCCTTATCTGCCATCAAATTTCTATGTTTCTGTATTTCTAAGAGTAGTTGTATCTACCACAAGTGCCTTGTTTGCATGATATTATCTTGAACCTACTGCAGTAATGGTTTTGTATACCTGTTACTGTTTTGTACTTACAAACCTTATTTTGTTTACACTGGTTTATGTGGCCCAGAATATTGTGACTGCTCAGCTGATAATTGTCATTTTACTCTTGCATATTATTGCATTGTCTACTTCCCCACACCCAGGACTCATCTGAGAATTAGCTGTAACCAGCTTAGTATGTCTTTCCCAGTAAAACTATTGAAATTGAATGAATGAATGAATGAATGAATGAAATAGGCCTATCTTTGTCTACTGGTATGGTTGTGTATCCACCCTCTTTTAATTCTGAGATTGCTCTCAGAATGTCCTTCCCCATTTGATTATTGGGATGTGGCTTATAGTGCTGCCCCTAAGTCCACACTTGCCAAAATTGGCCTATTAATCATTCCTTCTGTCTACTTTGCTGCTGCCAACTGTACAACCTCTACACCCACCACTTCTCCCTTTACTTTGAGTTCTCCTCCTCCTCTTCTTAAAGGTACAGTAGATGCCTCTTTCAGACCTCTGCACTCATCTGCAGTAAACTGTCTCTGATTTTTCCTGCTATCTTTCCTCCCTTGTTACACCCTCCCATCCCATCCTGCTCACTCAGAAACTGTGATTACTGCTGTTTTTCACTTGTGTTCTTTAAATCAACTGTTGAACAGGCCTCCTTTTCCTACAGACTACTTCATATCTGGAATTATCTTTATGTGTTACTCACATCTCCTCCTCCCCTTCACACATTAGGCCCTTATCCCTGACTTCATGGCCCACCCTCCTAGCTAACTGCGTCCTCCTAGCCTTTCCTGTTTGATTGTAAGTTGTTAGGGCTGTTTTCAGCATTTACTCTTCTAATTTTACTGTAGTCACTTTGCTGTTTATGGTATATTTTCTCTTTACCTCTGTATTTTATAACAATATTGCTTGTATAGAAGTAAACTTCCTGCATTTTGTGTTTATTCCATAACTCACCCAGATCATATTGCAAACAAGACTCAGCTCAGTGTGATTTTCTCTGGCAAAATGTGAAACAAAACAAAATCAGTTTGCTGGCCTTGTGCTGATTCCTCTTGATTTCTGCAATATCCTTTCTGTGCTGGTGACCAGACCAGGACACTCTTTGCCTGCTCCTTACCCCATCTTAATACACCCATGCCTTGCATTTGCTTTCTTAACTGCAGTTGCACATGGTCTGCTTAACTTCAGCTTATAGTCATGAATTACCCCAAGATCCACCATCTGGGTTATGCTGTCCATCTTTGTACCATAGAGGGTGTATGTGTGACCCACATTTCTTACCCCTAGGTTTAGTATCTTGCACTCCTCACATTATATCTAAGTCACAATTCTCTACCCTACACCCTTAATGTGTGCGGGTCCCCATGTAGTGCAGCCCTTCCTCTACTGTGCTCAATTTTTTTGCATTTTAGGGCCAGATCCTAAAAGACCCCTTCTGTGCCCTCAGAATGGGTTGTTCTGTCAGCATGTGGTGTGCAGAGACCCCACACCACAGATTCAGGGACATCTGCACAGTCACATACATGGTTGGCTAGTCCTTTCAACACATGATCTCAGTCCATGCACATGGCTACATAGATGGGCCACGGTGTAGCGGTTAGATTTCTGCTTGTGATTCTGATGACCCAAGTCTGGATGTAAGCTCAGGAGTCAAAGGTCCTGCCAGGGGAGGAGGATCGAGCATCCGATGGACTGCTCTCCTCCTCCTCCAGAATGGAAGCACTCGGTCTGCGACCGACTCCTAGTGGAGGCTGGGGGCCAGCGCAGGTAAGGATTAGTAGTTCGGGAGGTTTGCTAGAAGAGGGCAAGTGTGCCCATGCATCATTGCTTGCCACATGTCCCACCACTAAGGGGACAAATATAGATGCCGAATCCATTAGCCCAACACCACAAAACGGCCTGAGGATCCACACTGCCGCTGGACTACACAATGCAGCACCATTCGGATGGGTGCTTTGGGTGGCCTTCCCTGTGGCCCCACCCAGGGAAATCTTGGGTGATTGCTGGTGGAGTGACAGTGATCCTGGGGGATGGGAGAGGGTGAATGGGAGGAGGAGAGTCTGGGAGAAATGAAAAGATGGGCAGGATGTGGAAGGCCAGAGAATGTGTGTGTGGGCTTGCACGCATCCTTCACTGAAGCTCCACTATGAACCTGCCTGTTAAAGTGGAAAAAGGCTATGCTGTCCTAAGGGTTGCATTAGTAATTATGTGCCCCTCTGCTTCATGACAACATCATGCCCAAGTCTGATTGACCCCTCTACCAGCCTCTAGCCTTAGGAGGCTCAGTGGTGGGCTGGGGACAGTACATGCATTGGCAGGCAACATTTTCAAAACTTTAACTTTTTGTTGCCACTCTGATGAGGATATGGCTGTCTTGGGAGGACTGACATATCCTGTCATTCCCATCACCCTTGCAGGCAGGAATGTACTGACAGCCTGTCACAGACAACTGACTGGATGCTTGAGTTCAAGACAGCTCTACCCCCACCAACTCTGTCCTAATATACTATGCACCCATAGAGTGCAGAGGATAGATGTTAGAGGTACCATCCAGTGCACATGGGTATCGTGGTGTGCACTGCCACAGCTGGGATATTCTTAATTCAAGTATGCTCCAGCCCCTATGTGGATCAGGCCCTAAATGTAATTATAAAACTTCAGCAGCCTGCCGATGACCTCCCAGATATTAATAAAGAATAATTGACATGGGTTCTATGTGAAAGCGGTGAGGTAACAATAGTGAAACACATAAGGGTGAATCAATTTGCCAAACACAACAACTGTACATATCAACAAGGCGAGGGTCACAACAGCGACTCCAATAGTAAAACAAATAACTATACACAACAGTTGGCACTTTAATTGATCTTTATTTCAACTCCACTCAAAATGCAGTTCAGCTGCGTGCAGCTGGGCACATGCATTGCTCTGTGACATCCTGCTATGACATTTGATTAGATGCTGCATTACAGCATGTTACGTGCATTTTCTCTCTCTGTACCATGAAATTAGTATTTGTAATTTTCTTACTGTAACCACTTCTCAGATATACTTTTTCTTTCTTCAGCCACTTCAGCTAACCCTCCTTTATGTGACCTCTATAGAGTGCTACCCTGTTCTAAATTGGGGTTTGTATACTCAATCTCCTATCTGCTACCATAAACATCTCCTCCCACAGCTCTCCCTTCTGCACTTCTAGCTCCCTGACTTGCCTTATTTTCTCTTCTCTTCTGTTTGCAGCTGTGTTCCCTGTTCCTTAACTGCCACCAACCAGCAAAGGAGGGTTGTGAGGGCCCGATTCTGCATTGCTCTCCACAACCCAGGAAACTGACCACTACTGGTACAGCTCTGTTCTACTGGCACTACACTCTAATTACTAACACTGCCACCACGATGCACACACTTTCTGACATGTGGGAGCTTCTCCACACCCTCTACTTCAATATAACTAACTACAAATTGTTCATTGTCTCTCACCAATCACTATTATCTCAAAATCTCTCAAGCTGTACCATCACTCACTGCAGGCACTCAAACTAGAGTCACTCATTTGAGTCGCTCAATTGAGTCACCCATATTATGGAATACCACTGACATGATCATTCCCTATGAGGAGGCAACTCATACAGAACTGCCTGCCTAGTGCTAAAGGCTAAAGTTGCCATAATTCAACATTTTTAGTAATGTATAATGTAGACATATATCTTACTGTTTTTTACTATCATACGTTTTATATGCAGGTATTTATCTTACTGTTATTATGTTGATTCTTTCAATTCATAGTGCTGCCCCCAAAATCCATGTTTTTATGATGAGAAGAAAGGTTGCAGTACTATTTGATATGTCTGTCATTTTGTCAGTGTTGCAAGATGTAAAAGTTTCAGTGACAGTAGCCTTCATAATTTTTGAGATATAAAGTGATCAAAAAGTCAAAATTGACTTTTATTTCCCATAGAATATCATGGGATTTTTTTGCCTCATCTACAACACACAGAATGAAAATTTTCTCTGAAATTTTTAGGGATGATGGGGTATGTGCAGGGAGTACCTTTGTATGGTTTGGTGAAAAAGATAATACAATTTTGAATTATAATGATTTTTGTGATAGATGCAAGACAAGTTTTTGAACGGGTAATAACATATACTGTTCAAACTGTACTATCTTTTAATGGTTAATGATATTTACTGTTTAAATGGTAAATACTATTTACTGTTCGAACTTTACTGTTTAAACATTAAACAGCCTTTTCATCTTCAAACTTTACTGTTCTGTTCAGTCCAGATTCCTCCATCTTGTTTTCACTTAGCAAGGTGGACAAAGTTAAATATTTTAAAATATTGCTCCAAGGTAAACACCAACAGTTGTGTTTACCTAAATAGAACCTGAGAAACATAATTCTGGCATTAGTTTTGCTGTATAATGTCCCTAAGTATGATTTTTGTTTTTGGTTGGTAAGTCTGCTGCAAATTGCTGCATTATCTTGAAACATCAACTGTCGCCTTGACAGTATGGGGTGCATTATGTGTCAATAATCCCTAAAATAGCCCTGATCATTTTTGGGACAAAAGGTCCTAGAATCCAATTCCTCAGTCCCCATTTAGGTAGACACCTCTTGGTGTTTACCTATTGAAAGCCTGTTTTTTCCCTTTACTACTTCTAAGTAGAAGGAGGCTGAGAAATATTAACATTAAATATTTAAAACTCTGACAACATTCGGTTGCCTAATCCCGTGTCTGCAGCATAACCCCCACCAGTGTGGGACATTGGGAAGCCTCCCAGTGTCACCAGTGTGTTCTCCCCTCAACAGCAGTGTGGGACACTGGGCAGCCCTCCCAGTGTACCGAATTAAGTCCCTCCTGGTTAAAACAATTTCCTCTTCCCATCCCATACACTTTGCTGACAGCAAGGTGCCCAATCCCTTTGTTAGCACTAGCCAACCCCATCAGTGTGGGATACTGTGAACCCACTCCCAGTGTCCCCAGTTATGTCCTAACCCCCAAAGTATTGTCAGGCACTGGGAGGCCACCTCAGTGTCCCATTGCTTGCAGTACAGTACCTGTAAAAAATAAACAGTCCCCCAACATCTTTTTCTGTAAAAAGAAAAATGGTCACTGTTGCCTTCCCGCCTGCCCCTCCCCATTCCAACCCTCCCACTGAGCTCCCACCACCCCACCCTGGAACATGATTTTGTGGTCACTGTGCAAAATCACTTTTGAGACTGATTAACAAAATGACAGTGCCAGTGTTCCTTGGTGTGGTGTCCCAAGAAACTCATGTTGAAATTTTACAGTGAAAAAATTCATAAAAATGGCAAAGTTAAGCATGGTCATTTAAATTTTCTATGCATATGAATAACCTTGTTCGATTTTAATATTTTGACTCAAAATTTTCAACATAGCCATGTTTTCACACTACCTCATGAATAGTACAGCTGTTATTTTTCACATCTGGCCTAATATATATATATATATATATATATATATATATATACATCTATAGAGCAACAGTGCCAGCCGGTGTGTGTATATATATATATATATATATATATATATATATATATAGACACACACACATATCTACAGAGGATGAGAGTGCAGGGTCCAAGAACCCTGATCTCCCACAGTATAATAAATATATTATTGTACTATCTCAAAAAGTAAGAAATAAATTGCAAAATCTGTGTTAATACTGTAGTTAGGGTCAAAGCCACAAAAGTAAGGAAATGTGGCATTAAGGTTTTCAAAGCTAATACCCACACCCACCCTGCACACACCAACAGGCATCAGGAGGGTGCATTGGGGTGAGTCAACCTAATGCTCACCCTCATTTTCCTATACTGTACCCATCTCAGCTTTTTTACTAATGGAATGGGGTGAGCATTAGGGCTGATGACCCCAAGGCACCCCCTTAATATCTGTTGTGGTGGGCAGGGCGGTGGGTAATAGCTTGAAAACCTAATGCCACATTTCCTACTTTTGTGGCTTTGACCCTAACTAGAGCATTATCACAGTTTTTGCAATTTATATTTATATATTCACTTATTATTTGCAATTTTTTTCTTCTTTTTCCCAGGTCGCTACTGAAAAGGGCCTCAGCTTAGTGTGCCTTCCCAGTTACCAAATGTTTAAATAAGTAAATAAAACTGCATGCAAAGTAAAATAATTGTATGTAAAGGCAGATGTTGCCCCGATTGAACTGTCTGTCTGTTAACAACCTGCCCTGTTCCTACTTTGCTTCATCAGAACATGAACTTTGTGTGAGGGCTGCTCAGTGGCTCATTTGGAATTAGGAAGAATGATCATAAAAGCAGGAACACAAATATCTGCATAATACATTAATAAAAGAAATATAAATTATTGGTACTTTGACTCCACGGGCAGGTAGCAATGTGGCTGAGTTACCTGCCCTGAGGATTTCAGGTGTTCTATAAAAGCAACAAATTCAGCACTGACCCCTCACATACTCAATGCAGCATATCCCTACATGCTGAAAGATGACTGAGTATTAATGCTGCATCTATTTATTTCAACTTTTAAAAAGTGCTCAGAGCCATATACCTGTTTCTGATAGCTACCTGTTTTCCAGCTTAGGTTCTCTACCTCCCTCCCTTATGCTCTCCCATACCCAACATGACCTCCCAGATCCCCACCCTAACTATTCCCTTCTGTTTTATTCTACTGCTGCATTGAGCACCTACCTGTATTATTTGTTCATATGATGTACTGTCACTGTTGTATATAAATCTATTGTGTACTGGTATTAACCAGGCCCATCCTGTAAATGAGTTCTGTATTTATTTGCTGCCTGAATGATATATTGTCACTATTGTATGTAACTCTATTTTGACCAGCCTTAACCAGGTCCATCTTGTAAATGAACTTTGCTCAACGATGTTCACCTGGATAAATAAAGATTTTGATTGATTGATTGATTATAGGGTTGACACTATACCAAAATAAGATCCCTTCCACAACACTTTGGTGTCTGACAGCAGGAGTCATGCACAAATCAGAATTTGCTTGCAGTAGAATAGTGATATTGAAACTTTTGCCCCAAATATATAGATTATCGCACTGGTTTATCTATCCAGTGCCCATTTGAATATATATGTGTGTGTGTGTATATATATATATATATATATATATATGTATATATCCTACAGTTCCCTATTCTTCAGTATAGTATATCTAAATGCCTCTGCATGAAGGGTGATTTTCAATGCTTATTTTCAAATAAGGATTTTAGAAGGGCATTTGACTGACAGAGTAGGCATTCTAGTTAAAAAATAATCATACAAGTGTTCAATGATATAAAAGTTTCTTTTATTTCAAATTGTACTTTGGTATTACTTTGTGCATTCTAATTTTGAATCCTGTGTTGTTGTTTTTTATCATAGTTGATGTAAGGTGAGAGTCAGACCTTCACAGTTTGTCAGCCTGTTAGAAAAATGTGTCTTTTAGTTCAGCTACAATGTTAAGTTTTGCAGATTCTAAAATTCCATTACAAATGAAAAACACCACCTGTTCAGTTAATGTTCGTTCTGTTACTATGATATACATAATCCACCAGCTGGCATTTATGAACACTTGCTGTTGTCAAAGCAGCATAGAGCACTGGGGAAAGCAATTAGGAAAAGAGCTGCTGCCAGTGTGCTTAGTAGAACACATCCACAATTCACTAAACTAAAGCAAACAAAAATTAGTTACAAGAATTGCCTCCATGGATAATATTAACAAAAGTTATTTGAAGTATGCTCAAAACTTTTCAACTTGATCGCATGCTCTGCTATTTTAAGTTACTGAATGTGACTAAGAACAGTATTTCTTTGAATCACAATAAAATAACTTCTGACTGCAGTGGTAATAATGAGAGAAATCTGTTCAGTTTTGCCACACAGCATGTGTTTGATATGATATGATATGAGATGATGTTCACAATAATATGTGCTCACAACATCCCCTACCACTAAAGACATTGAAGATTCTGAAGTGTTGCTCTATTAAAATAAGTTTTATAATATTTGCAAAATCTTTAAACAATTGGACCCACTCTAAAAGTAGTGAAAGTTACTCAAACTAGAATTTTATTCAATAGTGGGAATAATATATTGGTACTGTGTAGTGTATACTACCAATATTTCATCACAGGAGGTGACACTTCCTCAGGGTGGGAACTCATACAAATGTAACGGGGTCATATCCCTAGTTAAATATTTGATATTGGTGGGCAAGTCAGAAATGGCAGTGGCGTTAGCATGGTGAGCCACAAGACCGAGAAGCCCAGTTCAAGGAAAAGAGCATAGACATGTGGCAAGCGGTTTCATAATTTACAGTCGTTGGTCCTGGAGAAGCAGCGGCGGAAAATTCCTTTGCTGACATACATGGCTATCATCCGGGACACATATAAAGCAAAGTTGGGATTTGGGTGGCTCCGATGACGAGGCATTCAGGAGGAGAATGGCAGAAAAGGCGATTTGAGATGGGATTGCACCCAAGCGGAGCTATGGGTCTGGACTTTGTTGGCCACTACAGGCGGGCAGGTAGTGGACCAGGTGAGCGACTAGCCCTGATCCCAGGGGCCAAAGCGTGCTGGGCTTACAACAGGGCATCATGCACCTGGCCTGAGTTGCAAGTTCTGGCACACCTGCATGTTGCCGGGTTCGCACCCGTTGTCTGGCTGCATTCAAAGTGGGGACAAGGGATGGCAGTCAGGAGAGCAACCACAGGAACAGTCCTTTTGTGGGGATGGGGCATCTGGGAGGGAAGAGGGATATGCCCACAAATATGGGTGGCATTATGCCAGGAGCAAGTGAGGGGTGTTGGAGCTATACGTGGCCCTCACCCCATTAACTGGGGTGGTAGAGGCCTGGATAGAGGGCTACCCTGAAAGGGAAGGGGCATAACAGTTGCAGGGCAGGTTTTAGGAAGGGTTTTCCACTGGGGTTTGAAGGGCACAGGTGGGCATATGGGCGAATAACCTGGGCTCGATAAAGGGAAGGAGGACATAGTGTGGAGGAAGATCACAGAGGAAGTCAGTGCAGGAAGGGTGGAAGTGCCACTGGCCAGCCCCCTGCAGGGAGTTCCGGGTGTCACCACTGGGGTGATGCCTAAAAAACAAGCCAGCGAATTCCGGCTCATACACCACCTATCATACCCAGATGGGGGTCAGTGAATGAGCGATACCAGGGGCGCTGAGCATGGTATCATATGCATCACTGGATCAAGCAGTGGAGTTAATTCAGGCAGCCAATGGGGCATGGCTGGCAAAGATAGACATTGAGTCTACCTTCCAGCTGCTGCCAGTCCAGCCAGGGGACTGATATTTGCTGGGTTTCCAATTTGAGGGTAGGTTGTATTATGGCAAAGCCATGCCCATGGGGTACTCAGTGGCGGGCTCAACTTTTGAGGTGTTCAGCTTATGGGTGCAATGGATGTTTGGGCATTGTTACAAGCATAGAAGGGCGGTCCCATTATTTGGATGACTTTCTATTGATAGGAGACAGCCAGGCGGAGGCCCAGCAGATGCTGGAAGACTTTGGGACATGTGCAGTGTCATCGGGATCCCTTTGGCAGTGGGGAAGACAGAAGGTCTGGCCCAGACTGGAGTTCCTAGGGATCAAGATAGACACTGAGCAGGAAATGTTTCTGCTTGCCGGGGAAAAAGTGTCGATTGAAGGGTTTATTAGCACTGGTGAGGGAAAGAGAAGTGCCACAGGTATAGGTACAGCAGCAGCTGGGCACCTTAATTTTGCCTGCAAGGCCATAAGCCCAGGCAGGGTGTTCACGAGGAGGCTGGGCATGGTCACAGGAAGGCCAAGCTGCCCCACCACTGGGTGGACATCAATAGAGGCATAGGGAGGATCTCCAGGTGTGGGAGGTCTTTTGGAATCGTACAATGGTGAAGTTCAGGCAAGAAGAATGGGGCTCGGATTTTGGGATGGGGCCTATTTTTAAGGGAATGGATCTGGAGGAATGGCCAGTCTAGTGGAAGGAATGGGATGGACTAAGGACATCACGTTTCTGGAAATTTTCTCTATATGGTTGGCTTTGGAGATCTGGGGAGAGTGAATGGTGGGCGGGCGCATCTCATTCTGGATGCGATAACAAGGGGTAGTAGAGTGATTAACAGGCAGATTGGCCATACAGACTCAGTGGGGTGGGTGTTGCAGAGCTTAGTGTTGTTAGGGCTGCGTTGGAACCTGTCCTTCAGGGCACAATACATAGAAGGGATTCGGAATGAATTGGCTGATTGTCTCTCTTACTTGCAGATAAAGGCGGTTCCGGGAGTTGGCACCCCAGGCCACACCTACCTAGACCAGATACCAGGTTGGATGTGGGAGTTTGGAGGGAAAAGCCAGGGCATTGTATGGGGTTTGTGGATGGCCAACACCCTGAAGGCCTACGAAGGGGCTTGGGAGAGTTTCAGGTTTTTGAACAGGTTTGAGGGAGGCAGGAGAGCCAGTGTGGGAAGAGCAGGACATGTAGTATATAGTGACAAAGTGGGAGGCAGGGGCAGCCCACACTACCTTGGGGTGAAACTGGCAGAGATCAGTTGGGTGTGCCAGGACGGGGTGGTGGGATGCCACAGGCAGCCGGGCCATCAAACGGATGGTCATGGGATGGGCAGAGGGTCAGGCTGGGATGCAGGATGGTAGAAGACCCATCAGGGCTCTCTACAACTGAAGGTAGTATGGGCACTGGACAGAGTATGACAGTCAGTGAATGAGGCATGTCTTTTTAGGCTATATTTGCAATAATGTGAGAGGGGCCTTCCGGTAGGTGGGATGAATCGCCAAAAAAGGAGGACCACGGGGGGTTGCAGGAGCAGGATGTGCAGTTTGAAACAAACAGGGTGGTTATCAGACTACAGAGGTCCAAGATGGACCAGAGAGGAAGGGGCACCACCACTAAGATACATAGACAAGCAGAAGGGGAAGTATGTGCAGTAAGGGTCATGACAGAATATTGAAGAGCATGGGGCTGGAAAGGGGTTTGGTTCCTGCATGGGGACGGATTACAGGCAATATGGTTTCAAGTGGGAGCGGAGCTAAAAAAGCAGTGGCATTTGCAGGGAAGGACCCCTCGAGTTTCCCCCATTCCTTCCGAATCAGGGCAGTAACTGAAATAGCGCAGCAGGGTCAGAGGCAGCTGAGGTCAAAAGAATAGGGAGATGGAAGTCTGATTGTTACAGGAGGTATGTGAGGTGTCAGTAATGACTAATGACCCCTTTTTCTTTCCCACAGCAGGTTCCAAATGACAGGTGTGGATTGTGGGGCACTTGTTCATATATTGGGCAGAGGTTTGCAGCCACTATGAGAATAGGGGCACAGCTGTGCCGGGAATGGAACACACCAGAGTATGTTGGAGGTGCCTGAGAGGCATTAAATGGGCAGAGCTGCTACCCCTGCTCGAAGAGCTGTGGGTGCAGTGGGGCTGACCAGACAGTGTGATTGTGCTCATAGGGGGCAATGACTTGGGAAAAATACAATGGGAGTCCTTATGAAGGGCATCATTGCAGATTTGGAGAAGGTGAAGAGCTGGTGGCCCTGGGTGTTGATAGAGTGGTCAGAGATCACCTCCTGGAGGTGTGGAGAGAAATAAGGGGCCTAAAGTGATAGAGGTGGCAAAGAAATGTTTGAATAAGAAGGTAGCCAGGGCAGTGATCAAGATGGAGGGAGTCCATATTCAACACAGGGACATCTCCCCAAGCTAGGCACTCGGGACAAACAAGCAATACAAGAAGCTCACCTGAGGAGCTGAGGAAGCCGAATCTCCAGCCTGATAACTTTCGAGTAAAGAGCCTCTTCTCTTCGTCTGGATGCCTGCAGGAGGGTGCTACCTGATGAACACTTATATTTTATGAACTTTGCTCCCTGTTCATCACTAGGTGGGCTTGTTATTTGCTTCTCTTTGTGCTACTAATGCTGAAGTGTAAAGCTAAGGACTCACTGGGTGCCCTAGAGTTGCCTTGCTGATTATACCTTAAAGCCAGATATACCAAGCAGCTAATATAGAGCAGACTTGTTTAATATGGTGGTATTGGATCTAATTGCTGATTATACCTTAACGCATCAGATATACTAAGCAGCTAATATAGAGCAGACTTGTTTAATATGGTGGTATTGGATCTAATTGCTGATTATACCTTAAAGCCAGATATACTAAGCAGCTAATATAGAGCAGATTTGTTTAATATGGTGGTATTGGATCTAATTGCTGATTATACCTTAAAGCCAGATATACTAAGCTGCTAATATAGAGCAGACTTGTTTAATATGGTGGTATTGGATCTAATTGTGCTTGTAACTGAAGGTATTAGGATAGCTGGGTCCTAGTGTGACCTCATTTTGGAATAGCCCTGTTTGCTTAGAGTGGAGCTCCTTTGTGAAAGTCACAACATATTCTCCCACTGCATAGTAATGAGAGACTTTGTTTTCTCCACTACATAGGCAGCCCCCAAGCTAGGCACTGGGACAAACAAGCAACACAAGCAACACAAGCAGCTCACCTGAGGAGCTGAGGAAGCCGAATCTCCAGCCTGATAACTTTCGAGGTAAAGAGAGCCTCTTCTCTTTGTCTGGCGCCTACAGGAGGGTGCTAGCCCGACGGTACTTCCCCGCCATCTGCCCCGCCTCGCCCCAACCACCCACCCACCCAGGGCAGCTGTCAATTTAACGATCCACGCCTGTGACATCACATCCGGTGACATCACGTCCTGTTGCCCAGAATCCTATCTCCCACTTTCCCATTTGCAGGTTATACCTGCTGGCCACTAGAGGACCTATGCTCCTCGCTACTTCCTACTCCTACCTGTACAGTACTACTTCCCTTGGATCTTGCTCACCACAATGTATTGGCCCTGCCTCATGCTCTGCCTGTGCCTATCCCCACTAGCAGTGCACTTGCCCTTACCCATCTGCTACTCCGCACTGTGCCTGGCACCTCCCTCCCTTGATCCTGAACCTGCTCTCCTGCCCTTGGGACCTCTGTGTGTCTCGGTCCTCCCTGCCCTCCCCTAGCTTCCTCCTCACCTCAGGCATATCTGGGTGTCTTCTTATTTTGCCTTCCTTCTGTACCACCCTGCCCACCCCTGCTCCCTTAGCCTCCCTCCCCCATGTCAATCGTGAAAAACCTTTCACCATCTCCCAGCCAGGGTGTTAGTCATGCTACTACTCCTGTCAGAGAACATTCATCCAAACCCTGGCCCAGTTCCCAGGAGCTCCCGACTAGCACCACAGACCTATGCATGGTCTCCATGAATATCTGTAGCCTCCTAAAAGTTTGACTCACTACAATGCCTGGTCACATCAGTTAACCCTGATGTCATTGCTCTGGTTGAGACTTGGCTGTCGAAATCCTCCCCTGACTCTAGTCTCTCTTCCTGGTTTCACCTTCTTCCGGTCTGACCGTGTTGGGAGATGGTCGGCGGCTGCACTATTTATGTCAAGGAATCTCTCCCCATACTAGCCCTGCCTGCTCCCATTCTTGACTCCAGGGCCCAGGCACTTACACTGAAACTAACCCCTGACCCTTTAAAGGACCCCTTTATCTGACTACTGCATCGTGCCCCAGGGACCAACGCAGGCCATTGCCTCTCTTACAGAATACCTTTTCTCACTACCTCCTTTAGCTGATCAAATTCTGGTGGGTGACTTAAATGTCAAGCTGGCTCAGCCCCTCCTCCTCCCTCTGCCGAGACTCCTTTTCTGCAATAGACCTAATGCAACTAGTTACCCACCCTACCAGGACTAACCCCAAGAGAGCTCCAGTACCCTGCTTGATGTGGTACTCACCAACTGCCCTAATCGGATCCCCAATGTACAAGTCCTCCCAGACTCTCTCAGTGATCACTCCCCATTCTATTCCACTGGTCATCCTCAGTCCCCAAACCCATAGTACAGTCCACATGCGGCGGTGTCTAATACCTGGTGGACTGATAAAACTCAAGGAACTTCTGTCCCAAATTGACTGGTCTTCTATACAGGCAACTCCTGACATTGACACAGCACTCTCCTTCTTTACCTGAACTTTTAATAATGCCTGTGATATCTTTGCCCCAATGTTGACCCGCCGTTCTAAAAGGCAGAATGCCCCTAGGTAACCCAGCTTTGATCCACCAACTCAAACATAGGGACAACCTATGGCACCATGCCATTGAGACTGGCCGGCCCAGTGACAGGCAGTTATATGCTGCCGTCCGAAACAAGTGCACTCGGCCATCAGAAAGGCCAAGTCTGAGCACTATCAGTCCTCACTCACTGCCTCATGGGGAACCCCAGAACCTTCTGGGATAACATTAAACAGTTAAATGGGGTGCACACTCTCCCACCCACCCAGATCAACATTAATGGCGTGATCTCCTCAGACCCAGCCCTCATAGCCACCACCTCAACACCTCATTCACTGACCTTAGCCCTATCACTCCCTACAAATTTTTTGACCCTCCTCCCTCAGCACCTGCGTAAATCTTTCTCACCCTTATTTTCTCCTCCGCAGTGTTTCTGCCCAAGAGCTTAAGCGCACTTTGTCACTGCCCTCAAAAGCAATAGTACAGGCAGTGACACCCTGGATCCGTGTATCCTACAGCTGGTCTTACACAGTCCTTACCCCAATCATGTGCCTCATCAACCCTCTCTTTGCCTGGGGAAGGTTCCAACTGCCTGGAAAGTCACCACTGTCACCCCTATCTTTAAAGGTGGTGATAGGACTGTGGCTGGAAACTATTGGCCAATCTCCATTCTGTCTCCTCTCTCCAAGGCCTTGGAAAAGTGGTGGCCTCTCAAATCTCTGACTACCCTCCACCTACAATGTCCTATGTCCTGAGCAGCATGGCTTCCAAGCGGGCCACAGTACCAACACAGCCCTCCTAGAGTTCTCCAACTTTCTCCACCTCCTTAGACACTGGTTCTCTGGCTGGTGCGGTCTTCATTGACCTCTCTAAAGCTTTCGACACTGTCTCCCACCCTCCTTCTTGATGCCCTTAGTCTCTCTGGTTTTGCTGCTGGGTCTATCTCCTGGTGCACCAGTTATCTGTCTGACTGCTCACAGCATGTAAAATTAATGGGACCTACTCAGACATCTGTCCCATCTTTTCTGGGGTTCCCCAGGGCTCCATTCTGGGCCCCTTACTATTCTCCTTTTACCTTAACACCCTTCCATGCTCTTGCTCGGGGAACATTCTATTGTCACGCTGATGATGCAGTCATCTTTGCCTCAAGTCGTAACCCTCCCTCCAGGACTCACTGCAGAAGTCCTTCACTGAAGCCGAGGGCTGGTTCAAGGAACATAGATTGGTGATAAATCTTAAAAACAAAACCATGTTCTTCACTCATCCTCTAAACAAGTCCTGCAACTTCAAACTCCTCATTCACTCTGGGTCCTCTTTCCCACTCGAACAAGTTTGCTCCTATAAATACCTAGGGATCCATTTTGACCCTCCCTCTCCTTCCATGGACACATCGCTGCCCTAGCCACTGCCACTAATATCCGATTGGGCATCTTACACGGTATAAACACTGCCTCCCCGGAGGCTCTTCAACTCACAGTCACCTCCTCTGTCCTGTCCCTAGTAGACTATGTACTGCGGTGTATGGTGCTGCTGATCAGACCGCCTCCATAAAATTTGCACTACTCTGAATAAGACCTGCGGTTAATTACTGGGGCACCTAGGCTAACACACACCTGTCTACTGTCGCTAAAGCACTGGTACTTGATCTTGAGGCGCCTCAAATATCTGACCTGTACCCTTACAAAAGACCCTCCTTGGGCTATCCCCACCAGGATTGACCACCACCATATGCCGCTCTGTCCCACTAGTTCATACTCGGACCTCTGGGAAAACCTCTCTTGTTATCCCTAGAGCTAGGACCTCTCCACGCCAAAGAGCCTTCAACTTTAGGGCCCCTCCTAGTTCAACACACTGCTCCTCTCCATCTCTGAAGCTCCAACTATATCGTGCTTCAAAACTTCCTTACGTAACCACCTTATTAACACCAAGCTGTAATTGCCACTAGTCAAAGTCAGTACTCAATACTTATGACAAAGCTTACTACTAAGCTGCTAAGGACAACATAACTCTGGTGTTTGCATCAATCCTACCTGTACCAGCTTGTTTGTATCTATGTCTTAAGTTACTGTTATACTGTGTTGTACTGTTATACTGTAGTATTTTCGTTTGTCTTACTGTGACAAGGTACCTTTGTAAATGAGCCTATGGCTCAAAGGTTTTCAAACTGCTGTTTAAATAAATAAATAACTAAATAAAATAAATCTCGTATGAACAGGAGCAGTTTACTGTGGGGATGGAGTTCATCTGATGGAGTTTGGCATGAGCCTGTTCCTCCACCCCTTTGGGGACCTAGTTGGGGACATTAATAAGAAAGGGCTGAGGGGTTAACCAGCAAGAGGGGAGCCACATCTTCCATCACATGCTGGAGATGGGGCAGTGGAAGGGTGGGAGCAAGAAGGGAATGGGGGCAGGTAGGTGGGGAGGGGGTAGATACCACATGCTGGGGACAAAGAACCCAGGCATGGGAGTAAAGGTGGAGGATGGATATAGAACTAGGGGATGGATCGATGTGTCCACACCTAGTGATGGTGAGTGGTCTGGGTAAGGTGGTACCAGGTTATGGTGAAAAGGGTGGGCTGGATCAGGTGTCCAGACCCCAAGAAGCAAAGGTGGAAGAAAAGCAAAGCAAGAAGAAGAACCACACAAGAGAGAAGACAGTACTGTTATGTCCTAGATGTGATATGGGACTGTTACGTCCAATTGTAAATATGAACTGTTAGAAGAATGGGATGTAAGTTGTGATTTAAATGGTGCCTGTGTTATAATAAATGTTGCCAGTGAGCATCCAAAATTAACAAGCTGTGGCCTGATTAATTTCTGGGTGGGGATCCAGGCACAATGGGGCTTGCCAATGGCAAGCCAGCTTGTCCTGGGAGATGACCAGTAATAAAGGTAGAGGGAGGAGGGGGCTGTAGGCATGGGAGGCCTCTGTGACATCAGAGGGGCTTGGCCACTTGTTGGGCTCAATGGCTACTGGCCAGGTGAAGGGGCCTGAGGGGAGGGGTGGGATCAAGGGTCCCTGAAGGCTTTTTAAGGTAGGTAGCCCAGGGCTAGCCCTCTTTCCTGCTGTAATTTACCCACCCACCCAGCCAGCAGATAAGTAAATAGGGGAAGGTAACAGGCTGTAAGACAGGTGAGGGTATAAGGGAGGAAGTGGGTAGGAATGGCCAGTAGGGGCCAGGTGGGCCACAGAAGGGGCAGCAAAGAGGTGGGGACTAGGTGGATCCCCATCAGCAAGGATCTAAGAAAATGGGGAGCAAAAGGGGAGAGGAAGTGGTGGGAACAAGAAGTGGAAAGGGGCAGGTAGGAGGGGAGGGGTAGGTACCGCATGCTGGGGACAAATTAACCCAGGCATGGGAGAAAAGGTGGAGGGGAGGGATATAGAACTAGAGGATGGATTGATGTATCCACACCTAGTGGAGTGAGTGGTCCGGGAGGTGGTACCCGGTTAAGGTAGTGAGGGGGCCAGATCAGGTATCTGGACCCTGAGAAGCAAGAGTGGAAGAAGAGTGAAGCAAGAAGAAGAACCACACAAGAGGGAAGACAGGACTGTTATGTCCTAGATGGGATATGGGATTGCTACGTCCAATTGTAAATATGAACTGTTAGAAGAATGGGATCTAAGTTGTGATTTAAATGGCGCCTGCATAATAATAAATGTTGCCAGTGAGCATCCAAACTTAACAAGCTGTGGCCTGATTTATTTCTGGTGGGGATCCAGGGACAACTAGTTCATCATTACTAGTAAATAGTATCTGCAGGATCTGTTACACATCAGATGTCTGAATATTTTGCAAAAGTGGAACAAGTTATTTAATTCTAGGACCAGTATACCTGCTACAATCTAGGATAACATGTTTAAGGTCTTCAATATCATGGGCATTACAGCCACAATATCTTGCACAATTATCAGTGCTCTTATTGTATCTAGCTTTGATAACATTACTTGGAAACAACTCCATGCGATATAGAGTATAAAGTCTCCTTTGATTAAAATCAGTTAAGACATCTAAATAATACCTATAATAGTGGTTTGCGCAAACTCAATCAGCCAATAAGATATGAGAAGTTTTGATTGCTTTCAAGATCTTTCAATTTACAGTTTTCTGAAATGTTCCTAGTAACACATTTCTGATACTTAGGACTAATGGTGATCCCTTTTGTTACATAGTTTTCCAGAAACAACAAATTATTATCTTTTAGAACAGTCAATATACTTTTCAACCACCCTGACTGTTGAAGTTTCAAATTAAGCCAATAATACTTCTCCCTGAGATGCATAGATGGTATACACTTTGGGTCATATGTAATAATTGTATCCAATAATTTACCTTTCTGGCCTGAATAAGAGCTGACAAGCTTATAATACCAAGTTCAGCTCTAATTAAAGAAGCTGGAGTAGCAGGGCCCAAACTTAGAGTTGTTCTAAACAATTTCATCAGAGGACCCTCAAAGGAATTAGATTTAATAGAATCCCACACTTCTGTGTTATATAGAAGTTCGAATTGTATTTTGATTTAACTGCTTGTAATAAAGGTCAAATTGATTTACCACCGTATTTTGTTATTGAACAGATTCAAGGAGCTGGCAGTTTGTTTCAATTTAATGATTAATTGACTGACATGTTTAGACCATAAACCATTTGGAGGAAATTTAAGCCGAGATAGTTATACTATTTAACAGTATTAAGCTTTTGTTACCTATTTGCCAAGTTTTGTTGATATCCAGATCCAAAGATCATAACTTGGCTCTTGGACTCATTAATTTTCAGTTTGTATTCAATGACAAAATCATTTAATATTTTAAACTTTTGGATAAACCTAATTAAGATAAAGAGATCAAAATTAGGTCATCTGCAAAGGCCAAAACTGGACATTCCTTTTAAAACCCTAGGAGAGTCAGATGATGACTTCTCTAACAATAGCAACAATTTGTCGATATAAAGACAAAACAGAAGGATACAAAACACACCCATGCCTGGCTCCATCACTAGTAAGAAAGGATGATGATAAATAGTTGGAAAGTCCTACCCTAATTTGGACCCATGTGTCAGTGTATAGTTCACTAATTATGTAGACTAAATGGGAGAAATACCTTATTAATAATTTCCTTCCAAAGAATATGCAGAGATTGAATCAAATGTGGAACTAAAATCAATAGAAGCTACATAAACTCTTTGCTCTCTTAATTTGACATATTTTCAAACAGGTGGTTTAAAATAAAGCAATTGTCAACAGTAGAACACCCTGTTGAAAATCTTCTTGAAAATCAGAGAGACCACCTAGCTATGCTAGTTCTGTGTTGAACCTTTCTAAAATGATTTTGGCAAAGATCTTGCCCATAACATCCAATAATGATATTGGCCAATGCATCTGATGGTTAGCTTCATCGCTCTTTGTGAACTGAGATAATAATGGCTCTTTTCCAAGTTTGTGGAAATTACAGTTTCATTCAACAAAAGTTAAAATAACTAGTTAAGATCCTAGTCCAAAGTGATGGAGTCATTACATAAACCTCAGGAGGAATCAAATCAGGTCCAGGTGCCTTTTTCTTTAGTTGTGAAATAGGCAACTACATTTCATTATATGCTATTAATTTAAATAAAGGTACATCTGATTTATTAAGGCTTTTGGAATTCCTATTGATGGATCAAAAGGCATTTGAGTAATACTCAAGCCATGTTGACATAGGTATATAAGAATCAATCCGGTATTTTAAATTATTGTACCTTTGACAACCAACAGCCAATAAGACTGCTGGTCCCCTTGTTTATAGTAGAGAGCATTTTATCCCACTGTTTACACTGAAAATCTTTCTGTTTACCTAGCAGTAATAGTTTATATTTTTCCCTTTCTGAATTTAAATATTTATTTCTATTTTTAAATCAGATTTTTGGTACTTTTAACAATTTGATTCAGTCTCCTTTAGCAATATGACACTCTTCATCAAATCAAGATGTAGTAAATCTTGTTGTTGTTTGAAGATTGGCTGCTATCAAAAGTTCCCTAATGTTATTAAGACAACTAGCCATTATTTCATGTTTGTCACTGGAAAGATCATTAAGAAGATCTATAAACAAAAAGTGAACTTTATCCAAGATGACTTTTTCACAAGATATTTGCCATTTGACCGTATTGCTTCTTATTTCAATTACTGTTCCTTCATCTTTCTCTGCTGAAATTCCAATTGTGTTATTATGATCTAAAATAACAGGAAAACAAACACTGTCTAATTGCCTATCAACATAATAGCATTTCCAGCACTTCATTCATTTCTTCCAAAGATAAAATCAAGTAATGTTGGACCATAAGAGCTAATGTGCATAAAAGTACCACCTTTATAACCAGTAATTCTACCATTTAACGGGGCTAAAAGTAGTATCCAAGATATTTATCAATTTGCCTCCAGTTTTATTAACTTTAGTGTCCATTGTAGCCCGAGGATAGTTAACTGCATTAAAATGGCACCAGTTATAATAATTATTGTCTGAGTGGCCATCAACATTACCAATCCTGGCATTGAAATTGCCACACAAAAGAATAAGCTCACAGCCAGTTGCTGCCCAAATGAAATGTATTGTTTCTTCCAAGATGTGCCAGAGGTTTCAATGTAATACTTGGTATCCTTCAGGGGTATATAGGTGTTGACAATGCTAAATTTACTCTTTGGATATTGAATAAAAAAGCTTGAATATTGCTATTAGATATTAATAAATCAATTTTAAAGCTTGCATCAGTTCTAAACCAAGTGGCTAAACCCCGCATATCTATCAAGTTTAGTCAACCTTATCCCTGAAACCTTGAATAGCTGGTAGCCACTCACAAATACATCAGTTTTAGCTGCATGTCAAGTTTCTTGTGGACAAATTACTTGGAAAGTTTTTATGTAACTTTACATTCTTCCTCTACCAGCTTAGAGGCAAGCCCAGAGACATTCCAGCTTATCATGAAGTGTTGAGATTGTATTAGAGTAGTACACTCTTTTAATTCTGTATTTGATTGTCAGTTATTTGGGTCTAAGACCTCAAACCTATTGCTAACTGATACATTAGGTATAAACTCGTACAATTTTCCAGACTTGTTTGCTCCTTTGTTTGGTCCCTTTTCAGATCTATATTTTACCCTAAGTACTATCAGGTACATCAGTGGGCATCAGACATAAGCCCATTGGTCCAACAAGGTACTATTAATTCAAATGTTGTTATATAAGCTTTGATAATTTACAGTTAACAAAACTTGGTCAGATTCATAGTTAGAGGGCCACTCTAGCGGTTTGGATGCTCCATTATCCAATACAGAGCATTAAAGCTGTTCTAATAAATCAGAAAACATTTTAAGCTTGCTATCTGTTTCATTCTTGACTTTAGAAAGGCCATACAAAGAAATATTTAGATGTTTTCTCTTCTGTGGTTTGTATATCACTTGGTTTAAAAACAGAGGAGCTTTAATAATAGTAGATGCCCACTTTGTCCAGTAGGGCAACTTTTTGTAAAATAACATCAGATAATTCTCCTGAATTGTTACATCTACCTGACCATTTTTTCAACATTTATCCATCTGAAGACAATGTTAATTTTAAGGCTAGCAATGTCTATCTTGAGAATCTGTGCAAATAGATTGTATAAAACATTTTATATTTTCCTGTGCTTTCAATTGGTATGGGATTCAACACAAATATGCTAATCTGTTTTTCTTTATAGGTTCTTTATGAAAATTTTTTTAATTTTTCCCTGTTTGCAAACTCCATATCATAACCCTGACTCTTCAGAAGCTTGATGTTAAGCCATATATAATTGATTATTCTGGAAGCTGAACTGAAAATAAAAATGCAATCTCAGCCCATTCATCCTTATCATTCCACATCTGAACAATATCCATAAGCTTGATATCCACACTGGTAACTGCCCTAAGAAGGTTCACAATCTTGTTCTTGCTTTCATTGGTCACAATATTTTCCTCAGGTTTATAGCCATATAGTGTCATTATTGCACACTCATCAAGATTAGCCAAGCTCCTTGTTCCAACTATTTCAGTTTTCTGGTTCATGGAACTATCCATGAGCCCCAGTTTATGCTTTGTCCCAGCAAAATTCAACTTAGAGCTAATTTCTAGTCTAACGCTTTGCATATCAAAATCTAATTTTTGCAATTCTGTAGCTACAGATGCAAGAATATCTCTTTGTTCTGAACCACATTGTGTTTTTTGAAGGCTAGTAGGATCAGTAGGAAGATGTGAGGTAAAACTATCCTCATTCTCAACCACTATATTGTACAGGTTGAAGATGGCTTTAAAAACAGTTCCCTTGGGTTTGTCATCTTCCATTATTGTCTTTCTAGTAGTCTCTACAGTCTCTGTGAGGAAAGATCAATTACTTTTTCCTTAATCACATTAGTTGGTGCTTCCCTGTCTACTTTAGAACCTCATTTCTCCTAGTTTTTCCTTTTGTTCATATTCTTTTATTTTTTTTATTGTTTATGTTGGTACATCCATAGTCAGATTCAATGTCTGGGATACAAACTGAGGAGAAATTAGGCCTAGATCCTTCTTGATTTTCAAGGACATAAGAGGGGATCCAACCTTTGGTGCAAGCAGCTCCATTTTGTCAAGTATAGCATCCAATTTGCCATTGTTTATAGCAGTATTGGTTTGAAGTGCATCAAATTCATGTCTAAAATTAAGAGTTGCTCTAAAATCACCAAATGGGCAGAATGAGTGCTGCACACAAACTTTTAAGGTCCTCACTGACCCCAAATGGATACCCTCAGCAGAGTTTGTTATTGATAATCAAATGTTGGGCCTATATTATAACTTCCCCTGATTTTCTGATTTCCCAGGTATATATCTGTTTTAGGCCAATAATAGTTTCTTGTAGGTCTGTGACTGTATCCCGTAAATAAGACTGCCAATTAGGAAAGGATTAGATTCTTTAAAATAGTCTGGTGAAAAAACAAGAGACTGCAATGCTGAATAACTAATAGACCCACAAGGGTTAAGGTTAATATCCTCAGGAATCAATTAAGAAGAGCTGTCACCATCAAGACAATTATTTGAAGTTCCTAAGTGATAATTTACAGGATATAAAACAGGAGAAGCTGAAAGCCTAGATCGTTCTTCCCTAACTTCAGTACAGATAGAACACACTGATTTCTCAGATCTTGGTTGTACCTCATTTTGTTCTGAAGTACCAATAGTTAAAGTATCTGGAATAGAAAATACCAGGGGTGGGATATTCAAGGGGTTGCGCATGGTGCAACAGTGTTGCGACATGCACAACCACTGATGTGATCCGCGATATTCAAAGGGGGATGTTGCACAGCACATGATCCCGACAGCAGGGTGCACTAGTATCGTAGGCAGTGCAAGTGGGAGCGTGCCTATGCACATTCCCAAGACATCCTACATTTAGCCTGGGATGTGTGGTGATATGCTGGTGCAACCCCTACTTGCGCCAGACACTGGTGCTCAAAGTTGAGCCAATGAGATACAGGAGCAGGGCTGTCCACCCACAGGTGAGCTACTGTATTGCAGGAAGCAACACGGCAGCCACAAGCTGTGGGTGGCCACCGAGCTCTGGGGCCAGGGTCTGTCAGTGTCAGGCCGCCACACCCAATCATGGGCATAAGTATAGTTAAATTCACATCAATATCCCTTGTGGTCCAATGGACCACTTCCAGTCTGATCGCGGGCATACGTATAGTTAAAATCACGTCCAGTATCCCTGGTGGTCCAGTGTACCACTTCCAGCCTGATCAAGGGCATTAATACATTTAAAACATCTTAAATTATCCCTGGTGGTCAGTGGTAACCCTCCCACATCTCCACTGGAGTTTCCTGCCTCACTCTCCCGGTCAGTTGGTGGCTGCTACTCTCACCACAGAAACAACCCAGCCGCCCACCGACTGACTGAGTACTGTATGGCTGTATGCCCATTAGTCCACAGCATGGGCCAATGGACATGCAGATCATACTACACTACACAGTCCTGATATGTAATGGAGCCATTCACATATCTGGACTATGTAGTATGTATGGTCTGAAGCTCCATTGGCCCATGCTGTGGAACAATGGGTGTACAGCCATACAGTTCACAGTCAGACAGTGGTGGCTGGGTGGCTTACAGTGGGGAGCTGCCACCAACCACTGACCGGGGAGCGGGGTGGTGGGGCCCAGTGGGCGGGTGGGGAGGGGGTACCACTGGTCCACCAGGTATAATGTAAAATGATTTTAATGTACTGATGCCCGCGATCGGGCTGGAAGCAGTCCACTTGGAGCACCAGGGATATTGGACATTTTAACATACTTATGCCCGCTATTGGGCATTGGGCACTTTGCCACGATGTGCAGGGGCATCGCTCCCAATGGCTGCAGTCCGGGTGCTAGGTGCAAGTCGGGGATCGGTGCACCTACATGCAAATGGGGCCATAATGACATGCTAATGTTCATCGTTGCACCTTGTATTCGTTATGGCTCCATTTGCATATCCACCACTGAATATCATGGCTCCTGCACTAGCGTAACTGCACTTGCGTTGGCACATCCCCTGCTCCACTTCTTTCCTCTTGTGCTGGTGCAGTGCCACTGCGCCATGAGCAATGCAGAAGGCCAGGTTGCAATATTCAATGGTGCTGAGCCATGGTGCAGCTCTTTGAATATCACCCAGTCCATGCCCTGGCACATCCCAGTTGAGCTGCGCCTGCTTGCACCCCTGCTAGGCGCATTTCTGAATATCCCACCCTAGGATTTCATCCTGCTCATTATTTGCTCCATTCACTTCAGTCATGTTCAAATCTGGACTAGCTGCAGGTTGTCTAGGTATAAATTGATCAATTTTAGTTTCTACACTTTATTAATTGTTCTATGTTTAACTGTTTGTGCGTTGTTCTTATTTTTTTTGTTTAGCACCTCTATTTCTGTTCTTCAGAGACTTTATAACCTTTACCTCTAAGTTATCACTACAATCTTTTTTGCCTTTCTTCCAACCCTAGATTTTCCCTTGGGTGTAGAATACAATTCAATTGGCTCATGAGGTACATTAATGGCCCTCCCCAGCTTTTAATCAATGCTATGCTGCTTGGTGCAATTAATAGGAGTTGATTTATTAATACTTAGATCCAGGGCTTCTAGTGCTCATTTTCTTGTTATAATGATTGTTAACAGCTATTACAAGGTACTGTTTTAACCTGATATGAAATTTACATCATATTCTCTCAAGAAATGCACCAATGCTAAGCCAAAAGTTTACCTTGTGGTAGTACCAACAGGACCAATAGGAGTCAGAGAAAAGCAATTATCAAAATCAATCAAAATCAATCTATATCAAACACTCTGATATTACCAGTTTAAATATACAAATGGTAGGAGAGAGAGAAAGATTCACTGGTAGTCACTTGCAAGTAACTGAATTCTTTTCTCAAATAATGTTTTTCAGGGCTATTTAAGTAAGCCCAGGTCATAAATCCAGGGAATCTTCAAATAAAAATCACCAATGTCACCAAAGACTCTGAAAGCATCAAACCCTGTTAACAGCGCTTCTGAACACTGAGAAATATTTTAAAAGCTTTTCAGTTTCACAGTACAACACCATATGAAGTCTTGCAGAACTCTTTCGAGATGTAGAGAAAGCCCCATCATAATAGCTGTCCTTACACTGTCATCACACGGGGCAAAACAATCCACAGCTTCTCTCCAATTTTTGTGGTGCAAAAACATGTGCTATACAGTCCACTAGATCCACTAAATAAAAAATAGAAAATTATACTACTATCAAGAGAGATAAAAATAAAATACAATACAATCTCAGGCACAGCTAAATTGATTAACTGACTAAAAAGCACAGAAAACACAGTAGGAACCCTTATCCTAGACATTCATAGTTTTAAATATAAATTAATATGAGAATATCATGAAAATAATGTAAAACAAAAGAATTCTATTCTAATATACTTGTTCTGAAAAGCATATAAAGACTAGATGCTTACTTGTGTTTATCTTAACCTTTAGGCTAGCAACAGAATTAGAACATATAGGAATTTTGGACTGATATATTAGTCCAGTGCCCTGCAAGTGTTAAGAGCTGTTTCGCAATCAAGCCACTAGTCTCGAGCAGCTCTCTTCAGGTACAACAGTCTTAACAACATATTACTACAGATTAAACTTCTTCTGCAAACACCAGTGCCAATACAGCAGAAGCATGACACAACAATTTATAATGCTGCTTTTAGGTTTTAGGCTCTGAGCTTCAACCCAGTTTACTGCCATTACCCATCTTTACCAAGCAGTTTACTGCACTTTGCAGGCTCACAATGGCATCTCAGCTAAATCTGAATGCCACTGTAGGGTCTGCACACTAAATACATCCAGGCCACATGACTCTAAAGTAACTGAGTGGTGCAAAAGACCATGGGTGGGATATTCAGAAATAAGCCAGAGGCCGGTGAAAGACCTAGCGCTGCACAAATCCACTGCACCATGGTGCACTGAGGTGTGATATTCAAAGATTGTGCAAGGGCATGCGCCAGCACAACACGACTAAATATTGCACAGATGCGCCAGAGTGCAGCCATGGCTGCACCAGGGAGCAAACCCAACATGCGTAATAGTGCAACAGGGATGCGCAAGGGCTGAGAAGCATGCACCAGGACACATATGGACTGGCCACAGGCACAGGAAGAAGCAAGCCACTGGAGTGGAATGCTGCCACCAAGGTGATGAGGGTGCCAGGAGTGAGGCATGGCAAGCACACAATGGAACACCACCTGGTGTGCATGGGGAAGGTGTAGACCCCACCCATGAGCACCACAGTGGTGCACAGAGGTAGGGTGGCACCAATGGCCATGGGTGGACAACCACCAGCACCCCCCACAGGAAGGCTTGCGCCATGACACCCAGACCACAGCCGGCAACACACAGGCAAACAGCATACAATGCACACGCCATACAACCTGAACAGGTGGCACATGGCCACCCTGGGGCAGAGCCACTTACCTATGGGTGAACACCACCATGCACATCCCCTGGACACCCCAGGTGCACCACCAGCCACCATGCATACCACTGCAGCATGGCTCCACATGCCAGCCGCAAAGCAGACCTGGACACAGATGGGTAACCATACATAAATGTATTGAAGTAAGATATAAAAGACAAATACATATGTACAAAGAACAGGGGACAGGGTACAAGGAAAGGGAAACTATGTACAATAAGGCACAGCCAGGGTAGGGAGGTAAGAGACAGGGAGGGTATGGGAGGGGGACAGGGATGTAGATGGGTCATGGGCCGACGGGCCCTATGGGCAACCTCGCCCACTGCTGCCTGGTGCTTTTGCCTGTGGATCATCCTTTGCAGCAACCTTGCAACTTGCAGTGTGGCAGTGGACACCTCAAAACCCTCCTCAGGATGCGGGTGTTCAACGCTGGATGATGGACACCTAGGACAAAGAAGGAACAAGGTATCAGTGCAAGTCCAGAACACCCTAGCCCACCCACCATGTGAAGTGGAGAGAGGTGACCCGCACTCTGGGATGGCACCTAGCCATCCATAGTGGATGTGCCCACACGTGCCACCAACCCAGCATACCACAGCCATGTAGAATGCTGCACCAACACCACCTAGGGGCCATCCACAACCACCATGGCAGGCAGGCAACATGGTACAGTGGTAGACTGCAGCAGCACAGCTGGCAGCGGATGCACCCACAGCCCACCCGGCAGCCACACGCCTGTTCGACGGCCACAGCACGGCACAACAGACACTGCAGGCAGTATACAGCTGCAATGGCTATGCACACAGGGGCCGTGCTCACCCCACTCCTGCTGCCCACCCTGCTCAACAATGTAGCATGTAACTGTGCCTACCTGCATGCTGCAGCGCACCATGTGCTGGTCCAGCAGCACCACCATGCAGCCTGCACCCTGTGGTGGGTGCCCTGCATCAGCCCTCCATGCCCTACCTGCAGGACCAGCCAGACAGGCCATCCTCCAGTCTTCAGGGCCTAGGATGGAAGCATTGAAATGTACACATCAGTACCAGGCATCACCATATGCCCCCAGCATAGCGTGCTCCTCGGCCCAGCCCAGCTGCAGCACGGTGGCACAGCGCACACGTTGCACCACCCCAGGCCACAAGGCATGCAGCCACAGCACCCTCCCCCAGCATGGTATGCCACCCTGCCAGCCCCATGGAACACTGGACAGGCACAGACACAAGCGATGTACACTTACCTGGCTGTGACACAGAACCCCTCTGGATGTGTTCCTGCAGAGCTTGGAGATGCTCTGTGTCCCTGCACTGCAGGCCCCATAGTGGTGGTGACACTGCTCACTGGTGTGTTGAACACCACTGGCCTGTTCAAGATCCTCTGCAACTTCCTGCCAAAGCTCAGTTCTTGGCTTAACAAGGGCACCTGCCCAAACAGACTGCCTTTGTGGGGCTCCACCAGGACCACAAGGTTGGCCAGTTCTATCTGGGTCCAATTTGGAGCCCTTGCACTGCTGCAGTGTGGTATTGCTGTATCGCTGCAGAGCAATCCAAAATGGAGCCCTTTAGCACATGAACTCCACATGCTGGGATGTGCACCGATGGAGATATGCTGCCCATGGCAATCGCACAAGCCCGGCATGCGCAATGCATGCCTGTCCACACTGGCACATGGTGCAGGGGTCACTGAGAGGGCAAAGGACAAGCCTGAGGTCAAGGGTTGGCATGCACACCACATGCGACTGCGCTATTGGGATCATCATGCAAGGTGCATAATAGGGGCATATAGGCACCACAGGCTGCGAGCCAATAGCACACGGGGACATGGGGCTAATGGTGCCCAGGTGCAATAGGCTGCATAGCACTTGAGCCACACGCTCAATAGTGGCTGAGCACCATTGCATATTGCTAGTGAGCTTGAGTGCTGCCCTGGTGGTGAAGGCACCGCAGTGCGCGATGCGCACTGATGGTCCTACTGTGTATGTCACAGTGTTGCACCATGACTTGTGCCAGTGCAAGTCCATTGCGCAAAGGCACAACATTGCGCTATTCAGCTGGCATATGCAAATTAGCTCATCACATCTCATTACAGTTGCACATCTGCTCATTTGCATGTGATGCGCTATAAAAGCGCTGCGGGACAGCACAGGACATGGACCAGTATTGCAACCTTCATAGGTAAGCTGCGCCGCTGAGGGAATGACGGGACAGTGGAATGGGTGGGTGGTGTGGTTGCAGTGGACACTGACCACATGTCATTGCCCATAGGAAGCATTATGACCAATCATGAGGATGGTGAGGAGCATGGTCCTGCATGCAAGTGTAGGCCCAACTTTACCAATGCAGAGATGGATACCCTGTTTGAGGTGTACCTCGACAGGGAGCCTCTGATGAGTGGTGTGACAGTCATGCCAGAGGCCAGGGCTGTAGTAAGGGGTGGAAGTGGCGGAAGCTGTGAATCAGTAGGGCAGCTATCAGTGGTCTGCACAGGAGTGCAGGAAAAGTTGGCACTGACAGGTGCAGGATAAAGGAGAAGGTGGCAGCCATCTGGGCTGCACATGCCAGCCACAGGCGGTGGTCAGCCTGATGTGACACAGCTGATGCCACAGGAGGTGTTGGTGGCTGCTGGCCACTGTGGCATGTGCATGATGATGCCAACACAGAGCCGACTGCCCTGTTCACCGTGCTCAGCATCTGACACACGCCTGGTGCTGGTATCCAGGCGCATTCCTGCAGGTGCCAGTGTGCATGTGTGGATGGGTGGGTGTGTGGGTGGGTGTGCTGTGCTGTGTTGCCACAGGGTCCTGACCCATGCCCGCCATGCCCTCCAGCAAATCATGCTACAGGGCTCACCCACATGCCTGTGCGCTGTGCCACAGTCGCCATTCCGTGCATGGGGCATGTTCACCTACCTGCATGCACTATAGTGCTCTTCCGCGATTGTGTCCCAGTGCTGCCGGGCCATCCTGTACAGCCAGGGTTCCCTTCACCGGGGCAGCCCACTGCCACATGGACCAGCGGCTGTGCTGTTCCCACTGCTGTTCCCTTCTTTGACCTTGATGGCTATCACACAGTTGGTGGCCATGTTGTGCAGTATACTGAAGGCCAGGAATATGCCACAGGCCTTTGAGGAGCTTGTATTGTAGGGCACCGCCAGACCCTGCCCAGGCAACAGAACCATGCCTTGAGCAGCCCAAACACATGCTCGATGATATTCCATGTGCTGGTATGTGCCTCATTGCATTGCTCCTCCTCAGGATCGACGGGCACCGGTATGGGGTGAGCAGCCAGGGCCAGAGTGGGTAGCCACTGTCACCTGTGCGGAGAGAGATATGGTTAGCATGGTGGACTGTGTTGCTGCACCTCCCATCCTTCCCAGCCACACCCTGCAGTGCCCCTACCTTGGCAGCCCCCACCCCTTGCCCTGTTATGCCAGGCTGCCCATGGTCTCAGCATACTCACCTACTAGGTGGCCAGTGGGGATATTCCCACTCTCCAACCTGTGGCACAGTGCTGAGTTGTGCTAGATGAAGGCATCGTGTGCCCCATCAGGGTGTGTAGCACAGACATTGATTATAAGGCACTCTGGCATCACACATCACCTGGCAGTTGACACTGGGTAGCTCTTTTCTGTTGATGTAGGCTACCCCTCCAGGCCAGGTGGCATGTGGATGTGCCAACATGGGTGCAGTCGATGGCCCCAGCATGCCAGGCATACGTGGTACCCTGTGGAACCCCTGCATGTTCACTGTATGCTCTGTCTGTGTGCTGGGAACTGGATGTATTCTGCAGCATGTGGCAGCAGTGCTGAGGAATTGTGTGAGGAGCCATGACACGGCCAACTGGATGATGCCTGTGGTATCCACTGTTGGTCTTGTAAGGTGCCTGTGGTGAGCAGGCACATGACAGCTGTAACTTTAGTCTCCACCATCAGGCATGACTCAGACAGTGGGTGCCGGAATCTCCTCAAAGAACTGCTCATAGAGCTGCCTCAGAATCCACCCAGTTCAGGCGATACCAGCCAACAATCTCCGTGTCGCTGTACTGTTTGAAGGTGATGTGGGCACAGTACCACCTATTCCGGGTGTACCACCGACAGGCCTCTTACACGGCAGCACCACACTGCCTCCTGCCTCCCCACACCCCTCATTACCACCACCATCTTGAAGCTGGCACTGGCCATGGCCTCTGTTGTCCTGTCCCCCTGGGCGGCTGGACTCCTCCGGCCCCAGGCTGCTGCTCTGTACCACTCTTGCTGGGCACACGCCTGTATGACCTCCTCCCCAGCTGGTGGGCTGTGGCCTCCACCTCCCACCTCTCAGGGCACCTGGGTGCCCCTTCCGCTGGTTGTCACAGGCACACATGCACACTGTTGCCTCCCTGACTGTCTCACCCACTCACACACACACCTCACAGTCTCACCCAGTTTCACCCCCACTGCCTCTGTCCCTCTCTTGCACCCTCCTGCTGTTCTACCTGGCCTCTCTATCACCCTCTCTCCTGCTCCTTTCTGGTGCAAGTGTCCTTCACCAGCTTGCTCCCACTTTTATAGGCTCAAGTGTGCTCCTCACATTTCCCATTTGCTGCATGCTTGCACCATTTGTCTGGTGTTGAATATCCCACTGTGCCGATTAATTGTGTCGCCCCTGCACTTGCGCATGCATACATTACCATTGTGCATTGGTGCATGGCCACTTGCACTGTGCAGTTGCTGCCACTGAATATCGCTCTGTGGCACATTTCCCGCAGTTGTGCAGAGGCAACCCTGTTGTGCACTGCACAACTACCTTGGAATATCCTACCTTCTATATACTAGCAGCCTAATTTAAAAGTAATAAACACAAAATGCAAATAAAAATATATCCCAGAGTATCCTAGGATATCTAAACCACACAACAAATCACACAGCATGAAACCTTGATTATGATAAACTAAAAGCTTATGAGGCTTATGAGACTAAAATCTTTTTAAAAAGCTTAGAGTTCTTATGAAAAACAGACATATACTATCCTTCCTTAATCCTTCCCTAGATGTTTTTTTTTTTGCTCCAGAATTTTCCAAACATTGAAGCCTTTTTTTCTTTCTTTCTGTTCCTTCTGTCGGTCAGTCAGCCTGCTTTGGCTCAAACACCAGCCGTGGGCTCGAGCACCCTGTCCCAGCCATGTGACCGACTTATCTCTCCCAGACCATACTGGCCTGACTTCACAACGTTCACTCCTATTTGTGGATGGAAAAGAGACAAGGAGAAAAAACTGAACTAGAGGATAGAGCAGACAATAAGATATACTGGAAAGGCTGCACTTCTCAGCAACAGATATCATACCTTTTAAAAATATAGAACAAGTTATGCAGTTCCTGCTATTTGTGTTTACTCCACAAACACAAGCACAGGTAGTCAGCTCTACCAATTTCAACTCCTGGATTTTTTCCAAATCCCACCACCTATTTTAACTATGCAATCAGTATTGTAGCACTTGTTTTGCTTGCCTATGGTATTAAAATGTGGTTTACTCTGAATTGTAAATGTGGTTTACTCTGTATTGTTTCATAGTCTGTATTATCCCTTGTCCTATCCCCCAGAACACATCTGAAAACATGCAATTGCTGCTCAATACGTCTTCCTGGTGAAATATTTCAATAAATGAATAAATAAATAAGTAAAATATTTAAAATTAGTAATTCTCAATTATGGAAGGAAACCCTACAAAATCCCAATGACCCAAATTGCAAAACATTGTTTAACATAACTAATCTAATTACTAGGCTGTGCGAATAAAGGATATTATTTTCCGAATACCACAGATAATGCACTATTCGTTATTCGGATCCCAGATAATGAATAGTGCACTATTCATTCCCTATTCGGAAAACACCTTTATGCACCACCTAAAACATAAAGAAAAAGCCAAGGCCCCACATTTTCCTCCCTAGAGCAGATCCAATGTTATATAGTGAAGTCCCTTCCCCCTCAGAACCCAAATCCCTCCTCCTTCCCCTCACCACATTTTGACATGCCATTAATTTCTTTTATAAAAAACAAAACTGCAACGATGGGTGACTGGCATAACCCACTCACCTCCATAGCTGGCCTCCAGGTTTTCAAGGCTGTCACCCCACACACACACACAGGCGCTAGCATCAGTCCAATCCTCTCCTGCACCTCACACCCCAAATCCTAATTTAAATTATAGCAAAAGGCACAAGCACAGCCCACCTCCTCCTTCACAGCTGGTTGCATTCTCCTGAATGAATCCACTAGCATGCTTGCCTGAATAGTGAACAGGCTGATCACCTGATCAGCCAGTTTTACTATGCGAGTAAGCACATGTGTGAGTGACTTCATTCAGAAGAAGGCAACAGGCCATGGAGGAGGTGGGTTGTGCCGTTGCCTTCTGCCATAATTTACAATTAGGTGCGGGTGGGTGCAGCATGGGAGGGTACTGCTGCTAGATACCAGGTGTGTGTGGGGGATGACAGCCTTGCAACTTGCTGCCAGCCATGGAGGCAGTCTGGTTGTGCCAGTTGCTCATCATTGTAGTTGTTTTTTATAAAAGGAATTAATGGCATGTCAAATGTGGTGAGGGGGAGGAGTGGGATTTGGGTGCTGGAGGATGGGGGAAGGGGCCTGTATAACATCTGATCTGCTCTAGGAGGAAAATGTGGGGCTTTTGGCTTTTGTTTTCGCTTTCATAACAGAACACACATATGAATATTTGGCTGAATATTCGTCACATGGGCACTGAATGCCAAATATTTGGCTGAATATTTAAAAAGGTATTTGACAGCCCTAGTAACATAGAAACATAGAATTTGATGGCAGATAAGGACTGCTTGACCCACCCAGTCTGCCCATTTCCCTACCTGATGGATAAGTTGCAGATCCTAGTTAACCAGCAGCCTAATTCTTCCTACCCCCACCCCTAGAATTGCCTTATGACTGTCCCATGCATGCTTGAATTCCACCACTGTTTTTGACTCCACAACCTCCTCCGAAGGCCGCTCCATGCATCCACAACCCTCTCTGTGAAAAAATACTTCCTTAAATTACCTCTGAGCCGCCTCTCTATCTTCAATCCAGCCCCTTGTTCTTGCACACCTCTTTTTGAAAGATGCTACCCCTTGGACTTTTGTTGATTCCCTTGAGGTACTTGAAAGTTTCTATCATGTCCCCTCTCCTTCCTTCTTCCTTTTGTGTAATTACACAAAATCCTCACCCACTTCAATCTCATGACCAGGTAACCGGTCATGTGAAGTCCTACTGTATGAGGAGAGTGGCTAAGCCAACCCCATTAACATTTAACACAGCTTTCCTTTTTTAGTAATTTAAGTTGCATCTAATATAGTCAATCCAGTCTTCAAATCAAGTGCATAGCCTTTATATTTTTTAAAATTATCTGTGAATCTTCCCATTCTAAACTTTATCCACGACTTTTACGCTGTGAGAAGGAAAGGGAGCTATACTTTTCTCATCGGGTATCCCCGTCAGATCTAAAATAATTGTAAATATAATTAATTGAAGGAACCTACTGAAAAAATTAAGTTATTTAATGTTAGCCATCCTGATATTTACACATTTTCCAGGAACTAGGCTAAAATATAAAAAAATATATCTTTAATTATGACAGTAGTCATTTAAATATCTAGCAAAAATATAGGTTCACTTCTCTGTTAGTTTTGTATAATCACATAACAGAAAGCTGTTAAACAGTATTGATCGTTACAGTACTGATTCAACTAAAACCAAATCTGCAATTGATCCTTTACCCTTGAATTGCTACTGTAACAAACTAAATTAAGTAATACAAATAAAATGCTAACATTTTAAATTAAATAGAGCCTAAACACTAAAATAAGGTAACACTACAACTGACAATCTTGCTAAGAGCTTCTTTCAAGTTCCTTCAAATATACAAGGGGAGTGAGTTGCAAAATTAAAGTTACCAAAATGTTAAATTGCACCCCTATTTCTCTTAACTGATAATGTTGAATTAACTATTAGCTTATATTGTTCTACTGAAACATACTTATCGGAATATATAAATGCCTTGATTATTGAGAACATATAATAAGGGTAAGAGGAATCAGAGAAATCTCCAGCATTTCTAATACTCTGCATAAGTATTACAGAAAGTCATTTCTTGAGGAGAAGGAAGCTTCAGGAAACTTTGTTATTTTTAAGCTTCCATGCTACAGCTGCTGAAAAGCAAAAACAACATTAGATAATGCCCTTATCAAATGCTGAACTGAAAACAGTTACATTTTCATATTCAACTGACAATTGATTCTGAGTTTGAATTCTCTCATGTGCTGGAGCTTTTCACCATTATGTTAACACCTTAAAATATAAATTAGATAAAAAGATAAGAAATCAAATGAATTACAATCTGAGCAAAGCACTTACATGTATAGGATATGTTGTAGGCACAACAGTTTCACTGAAATGGAGATTCTTTGCATATCTGCATGAACGTGGAAAGGAGAATCTGTTGCACAATAATAATTCCAACATCTCTCACTTTATCCCCTTTCTTCTACTAACCCTGTACCTCAAATAAATTAACAAATATTGTCCACCTACTCATTTGGACCAATGATTACAAAGCTGCAGTCCTATAAAAGCTTATTTCCAAAAATAAAAGGAAGCATGCCAAATTACAAATATTGTCATTACTCGTATGTGTATTAGAGAAATGCACCTCTCAGACAAAATGAAGACTGTGAAGCATCACACAGATAAACTGCCATCCCACGATTGCCAAGAAGCACTTGTATTATTTAATATTTCCCTTTAGTGAGATTGGAACCTACATCAGAATTCTAATAATTTCTTCAGTAGTCAATGCTCCATTGATTCCTGTTGCAAAGTCTTCTGAGTTTGCTTATTGAATAAATCTGGTAGTAAACTTGGCAAATGCTGGTTTGCAGATTCTGTTGATTGAAAGGTAAAGGTACAGTGTGGTAAAGAACTAATTTACTGGAACAATACTCTAAATGTTATTCCTCCATGGTGCAAGATCTTCTTGATTTTTCTGCATACTCTTTGCTTTTCCCAGACCAACTGAATTACATCATTAAAGATGTAAAATCTGTGTTGTTGCCAAAAACTCAGGTTGAGCTCCAAACTGCACATTGTATTTTGATTTTATCTTGAAAGTTTAACAATGTGCATATTATTACTCTTGGTATCTCCACGAGTTTGGGCTTAGATCGAATGCCCTATAAGCTCTTTCAATCAAAAATTATTGTCCTGATTTCAGAGGCCCAGCTACCTGGCAAAACAGAGCATTGATATATTTCATGATATTGGGATGCTCTGCACCTTCAGGAATTCCTACAAATAGATTATTTCTACATGACTTGTTCTCTAGATTGTTAATTTTTCCTCCATTTTTTGTGTTCTTTTCTTAAGCCAACAATTTCTTTGTCTTCCTTCTGTACCATATCTTCAATAGAGATCTGACAGATTTATATCTGCTATCAGTACTGTAAGTACTGATTTTATTGAATTGAATTCAGCAATATAGGATTCATGTTCCTTTTCTTTCATTACTTCTTTTGTGGCCACTGTAGTATTAGTTTTGGCTTCAGTTTTATACTGCTTAGATGGTTTGGGCTGATCTGGACTTTGAAAAGTGCAGTCAAAGCTCTTTTCTTTCCCATGTCTTGTTCAACCATTTCTTCTTTTTTAGTCTTTAAAGTTAGCATCCACTGTTAAGATAGTATTGTTGCCAAACAGTTTCTCACTATTGTGGACAGGAGAGATGGAATTAAGTCCTAAATTCAATAGTTTTGAAGTGACTTGCCATGGAGCTTTTCAACTCACAGCCATCTCCATAACCATTCAACCAACTGGAAGTATGCTACATTTTGACATTTTGAAAGTTGAATTTGTTTGTGGATTAGTAATCCACAGTTTATATAAACCACAATGTCCTTTCCCACAATTTGTGTAAAATAATTCCATGATTTACATTACCCGTGGAAAGCTTTTCCATGGTTTACATTAAATGCTTTTTGAATTCTGCAGAACCCAAACATGAATTCCAAAAGAGCTGGGCCCAGTGGAGTGGACAGCTAAGGCACTGAACACCTCACCTCCTGTCACACAGACAACACAGGTTCAGAAATGGATGCAGATCGCTTGAATGTTGGCTGACTGAAGGAAGACTGAATGTATGTGGGACTACTCTCTTCCTTTGGGAGGGGTTGTCATGTCTCACTGTTGATTAGCACCTGGAGGTATCAAGGTGGCAGCACAAGTGAGTCACATGATGGGAAGGGTTCCCATGTACATAGTGCTTGGGGGTGTCTGCACAGAGGCTTTGTACACACATCATGCTCATTGCATGTCCGCAACCAGGTACAAACCAAGAGGAAAATAGAGGAGGGGCATTGTAGTCCTGCCCATTCTACTGTTGCCCGCCCTGCCACCTGGTCCAGGACAGATCTGGATATGTGACCCAGAGGAGGACAGACCTCCTTTGGCCCCACTGTGGGGGAATATGTGGCTATAGGACTCCTGACTGAGAGGAAGTAAGAGACAGCCAGAAATTGCACAAGGGCAGGACTGAGAAGCTGCCTGCTCTGCTAAAGGAGGATAAAAACATTACGGAAAAAGAAACTCAAAAGTATTTCAGTAGCAGAATTACAGTTCCACATGTATTCTACAGGTAGTGTTCCACATTCTGCACAGCTCTAGCAAACTGGTTCATATCCAAAACTGTATAACAGAAAATTGCATCAGGGCATAGGCTTTGAAAATCCTCCCCACTCCATGTGCATAGTAAGGACAGAGATTTTAAAGGAGGAATATTTAAGGACATCATATGCCTTTGTAATTTTTTTTCTTTTATGTTTGTTTCTTCACCTGCCTCTTTTTATTATATTAGTAGATTTTGGCAACTACTAGTAAAACAAATTCTACAGAAGCCTTGTATTATTACATCATAAAACTTTTATTGGCTAGGCTGATAGTTTATTTCAATGCAAAACAAAAATCTGTTTGCAGATTTGTTTTTGTTTGGAAATAAAGCTTTCTTACACTATAATAATATATATTTAAAAGAAATAAATGTGATTTGTGTTGATCTGCAAGATTTTTTTAACTGGTATTTTATGCACCTAACTACCTCGCCTCTCCACTCTCTCAGACATCCTTCTAACTGCACTCCCCAGTCTCGCCACAGTCTGCCCCTAGAGTACCTATGGTTCCACTAGCAAGGTACCTAGATAACCCCCAGGTGGGGTGAGGAGGGACTCCTGTGCTTACCTCCCCAAAGCCAACATACTGAGTTGTGGATCCTGTACAGTGGGGTCTATCACTATGAGCCCGAGATGTGCAGGAGGTGTCAGCCACCTAGAGAGAGACCAGGGGTTTTTTCTTGTTCTCCCTGATGTCTACGCAATAGGAGCCAATAATCTAGGAGGTGTGCAGAGACATGCCTCCTGCCCACCACCTGCCGAGATCTGCCCAGTGTCCTTGCTGCTGCTGCTCAACTACTGCACCTACCAACTGGGCTCCCCAGATGGTGGCATTGTGGTGGGAGCATGCAGAGAACCCCCTGAGAAGAAGAGCACCCATTGGGCACTCCATTCTTCTCCTCCTGCCAACCCCCAGTGCCCTGGGCTCATTCCTGAACCCTGAGTTGCCGACGTGGTGCGAGTGTGGCGCCCAGCGCCTCAACCTCAGCACCACCGGGCCAGCTATCTGCAAGCTTTCACAGTGATTTGGAATACTATATTTCTCCCTAACAAGATTTTAATTGGGAAGAAAACAGAATGTAATTAAAAACTCAGTTTATTGAACTTTTTATTATAACATAGAAAACACAGTGAACAACATTACACATCTCAGATGGGACAATGTACAGTACAATTCACAGAATGACAGATATTAACTAAAATACCCAAACCTGGAAAGTAAAAAAAAGCACTAAAATACATAATTTAGAGGGTGTCTAATCCCACTTTCTGCAATGCATGAATTTATCAATCTCCCTTGTTGAAAATGAATCTACTAGTACCAACAGGACCCAGATAAGGACAGTGAAGAAACTTACAGTATATACACTATACACACAACAATTTATTCACGAATTAATAGTGCTTGAAACTCAGTGGTAGTCCCTGCAAAAAAGCACTGTGTGACCACTTCAGGTTTTTGGTTTCATGTGATTTTAGTGACTGCAAACTGGCAATGGCATAACTGTGACAGGAAAAGAGGGAGAGGAAAAGGAGGACCGCTAAAATAACAGCGATCACCAAAATGGCAAGTGAGTTTCTGTGGGGCCCTGCCCCTGCACCCTTTCTATATATAAACATCTCCGGAGGAGGGGAACACATTGGGAGGGGAGGAGAGCTTCAGATCACCTTTTGGTGATCACTGTTTTGCAAGTCATCCTTTTCCTCACTGTTGTGCAGTCTCAATTTTGACACCCGTGGTCCTACACTCGCGGTTTTCACAGGGTACTGTTTTGGTAAATTTCCATCTGTTCTAAGCCCTGTTTTCAAGATAATTCATGAAGGGTAGCCAACATGACTTCCATTTATCAGTTGACAATCTTATTTTGACTGTTAGACATTCATAGTAAGGATTTGCTTGCAATTTGCCAGCCAGGATTCTAGTTGAGGGTGTATCACCTAGAGCCATCTCTAAGTGATGACCTTTGTGGCAGCTATGATCAAAATATTATACAAGTAAGCTTTTCCTCAGATTGTGTACCCAGTGGTCTAAGGTGTTTAATGTAGTTGGGGGTATAAAAATCTTGCCCAGGACTTGGGCCACTGTAGTCCAGAAGGTTTGCAGTAATGGATGACCCCAAAATATATGTTTGTGTGTCACTTTTAGGAGCACTGTTTCCAGCATTTATCCGCTTGCCTGGTTAAAGTACACTGTTATAGTAGGTGCTCTAAAGTACCATGACATTACATTTTAGCTGTGTTGTCTCCAATAATTCAAGGCTGTAGCCCTGGGTATTTTTGCCCAGCATCTATTCTAGTCCTCATCTGATGAAGGTGCTACTTTTCCCACTTTTCTGACATAACTTTAGTTGTGTTTGTGTCAGTGAGAGCACATGTTTTATAACCTAGAGACCTGGTGGTGAAGGACTTCCCCATCTGTCGCAGCTCCTATTGTTGCCATAAGGGGGCCTATTTCCTGCTTCTTTTGTGGCTTACATGGCACTTTCAGTAGAAAGTTCCAGACCGGTAGATAATATAATTACTGTTTAGAACTTCTTAAATTATCCAGACGGACCACTAATAAATAAGGTGCAATTTGTTAGTGATAGAAGTAGCTACATTGATTATCAGTGAAATACATTTTGCTCCAAAGTAGCCACAGACCCCAGACAGCAAGGGAGACTGCCCTCCCAGAATATATTCCAAATGGAACACTGGCACACCAGTTAGTGGCTGTAAAGACTAGTAATTTGTGTTTGAGGGTACATGGTAGGGTGAAATACATTACATAGAAAAGAAACAGAAACAGACAATAACAGTAGGAAAGAAAAGACCTTTGGTCCATCCTGTCTGCCCATAAATCCTAAACAAAACTGATATCTATTGTCATTACAGGGTTCTAACCCACACTATCGACCACCATGTTCCCTCTCAACCACTACCATTATGTACAACCACTAAGCTCTTCACTCTGTCCCAGTCCAGTCATGTTTGAAAACATTGAAAGTTTTGGACTCACTATAGTCTGGGAGATTGTTCCATGGCTCCATCACCCTTCTAAAACAAAATATTCTCACTTCTATCTTGAAACTCCCCTGCCAGTTTTCACTCATGCTCCCATGAAGTTGATCCACTACTTATGCTTAATAGTTACTTACAGTTCACCTTGTTCATTCCTTTCAGGAACTTGAAGGTCTTTTTCAAATCTCTCCTCTCTCGCCTGACACCTGGCAAGTACATGTTTAGTGCATTGAGTCGATCCTCGTAAGATCAGTCCTGCTGGCTCTGAATCATTTTGGTCCCTTTGTTGCACTGTCTCCAGCCTGTTCTTATTTTTCTTTAGGTGAGGACTCCAGAACTGGGTTCAGCACTTCAAGTAAGGCCCTTACTAGTGATCCATAGAAAGGTAGTAACACCTCCTTCCTTCTACCGTTAATACAGTTTGATACACCCCAACATCCTGTTTGCCTTACTGTAGGCCTTGTTACACTAGTTTCATTGTTTTATGGACTCACTGATGATGATACTTGCATGCCTTTCCTCAGAGGTCATGCCCAGCTTTACCCTCCCCATCCAGTATTCTGTCCTTGAATTGAAGGTTTTGGCACCCACTGCATCAGCAGGCAGATTGTTCCATGGTTCCACCACCATTTCTGTAAAATAAGACTCTCTCACTGCCCTCTTCAACCTTCCCCATCAGTTTCCACTTGTAACCCTGTTTTCTTGATCATCTACCAAGGCTAAATAGTAACTCACAGCTTAACTTGTTCATTCCTTTCAGGAACTTGAAGGTCTCTGTCATACTGTATCTCACCTCTCTGCCTGGCCTCAAGCGTACTTGTTCAGTGCCTTGAGCCAACCCTTGTAAGATCTGCACTTCTGGCCTTGAATCATTTTGGTCACCGTGAGTTGTATTGTCTGCAGTCTGTTCTTATCTTTCCTCAGGTGAGGACTCCAGAACTGGGCACAGTAATCCAGGTGGGGCCTCACCAATGAACTGTAGAGAAATAGTAATACCTCCTTCCTTCTGCTGTCAATACCCTTACTATACAACCCAGTATCCTGTTTGCCTTACTGTAGTGTTTCTTACACTAACTTGATTGTTTTAGGAGTCACTGATGATGATGACCCCTAGGTCTCTTTCTCAGAATTCGTGCCTCAGCTTTATTCTCCCAACCCCCAATCCAGTACTTTGTCCTCGGATCTTGTTCTCCATTTGCAACACCTTGCATTTCAATTGTTAGCCTTTGACTACTGCTCTAGCCTTTGCAGTAGTAGTAGTAGTTGCAGTAGTAGTAAAATATTTTATTTATACAGGAATAGGTAAAAAATGTTTTACATTTTCAAACAAACTTCAATAGGACCCATAAGGCCCTCTTTTCAAGGTGCTCCTGTTCGATGACATTATGCAACAGTTTCATAAAAAGATTACAATCCAATCCAAGACAAAAACTAACATATACAATTAAACTCTATAAATAATTCAAGGATTGCCATATTTCAAGTCTCTCTGCAGCCCACTAATCCCATCTTCATTGTCTACCCTATCACAGAGCTTAGTGTCATCTGCTAAAAGGCACGCCTTTCCTGGATTCCTTCTCCATGTTGCTGATGAACATATTGAAAAGAACTGACCCAGAACTGATCCTTGTGGTGCCCAACTGGTGACCTCTCTTCTGATTTGACTCTGTTAACCACAACCTTCTGCTGTCTCTCATTCATCCAGTTTCTCACCTATCTAACTGTGTCCTTCACAGCACACATATCCTCTAGCTTCTTCAGCAACTTTATGTGAGGCACGCCTTGCTGAAATTGAAGTAGAGTAAATCCACAGCATGGCCTTTATCCATTACCCTTGTTACCTAGTCAAAGTATACAATCGGGTTGGTCTGACAATAACTCCCTGCCACAAACTGTACTGTTTTCTATCCTATAGTTCATTGCTCAGGTAGTTCACAACATCCTCTTTGACTAATATCTCCATCAGATTACTCTCAATAGAGGTAAGATGGACAGGTCTGTACTTACTTGGTTATTCCTTCCTTCTCCTTTTGGAACAGGGCTACATCTGCTACCTCCAGTCTTTTAGAACTACCCCTGCCTGAATTTAACTATTGAATAGCCCTGACAGTGATTCTGTTAGTTTTGTTGCCAATTGCTTGAGCACCCTCATGAAAATACTTGTTGATACACTTGTTGAATGTTGACACACTTTCTCAGAAGTGTAGCAGGAACAATTGGACCTTGCTAAACAGTTTGAATTAAAGACTGAGTTACCACCGTGTATTCTGATGAAGTAGTGTGGTTAGAAACATCAATGTCATTTTTGGTGGATGAAATAAATTATTGAAAACAAAATTTCTAGGTGCTGAGCCTTCATTTTTTCCCTTTGAGCTGGAAAGGAGATATCACATCACTGGTATCAAGGCAAGGCACGGCAACAATTTTTATATGGTACCCTTTCCAATGGCTCAGGGCACCATACAGGGAGAATAACACAGAATACGTATTCATTAATGAATAAATAAAACATAAATATTTAGAACAACTAAAACTAGTGCACCAGCAGGCCACCTCACAAAATAGGTTTCAAGACACCAATAAAGTCCTCCACAGAGCAGGCAGATCGAACGAGGGAAAAGACTTCCACAATGAAAGGGCAGCAACCTAAAATGTTTTGTCTCCCAACAAATTTAAATGGAAATGGGGACCACAAGCAAGTTGCTTTGATGAAGTAAAGAAGTTTGGCAGGAATGTCAGGAAACAGGAGTGCTTTCAGGTAGTCAGAACCAAAATCATGTATGACCTTGCAAGTTAACAAGAAAATCTAAAAGCATAGGCACCACTGACTTGACAACCTGTGCAGACTGTGCAGAACCAGTGTGATGTGCATGCTAGATGATGTTCCAGCCACTAGCTGGGCTGCTGCATTCTGGACCAGCTGTAGGAGGTGTATCAGACTTCCAGATAACCTAATGTTGAGAGCATTCCCATAGTAGTTTCGATGTGACAATGGTATGGATTACCGCTCCCTGTCCCTTGCTGCGAGATGTGGTTTGATCCAGGCAATATTGCACAGATGAAAAATCACAATGGACTACTGCTAACACATGATACTTAGGTATAAGTCTGCAGTCCAAAATGATGCCCAGATTCTTTCCCACATCCACAACTCAAAGTGTTTTTCCATTTAAAGATAGCAACAATGCTTCCATAATTGTCATTGTTGACCCAGAGGGCCTGATTTGACAAGCATTACTCTTCTCAACTGGGTTGAGGCTCAACCAGCTTGAGGCCATCCAGTCATCAATTTACTGAAAGCAATGCTCCCACACCAGACCCCTTCATTCCAGTCAAAACATTAGCCCTAATGCAAGAAAACCAGCACCAGGAATAAACAGACATGAAAGTGACTAAACAAATGCATTAGATAAAAATAAATGATGGCAAAGTCCAGTGTACTTATGAAATTATACTATTTGGCTGGGCAAGCTAGCGGCCATTCTGTCTTTGGGCTCATGACTTTATGGCTTGTTTGACCCTCAGTGTTATTTCCTTGTATACCACAATTTCCCATCAAATAAATGAATATATCTATATATATATATATATATATATATATATATATATATATATATATATATATATAGCTGTGTGGATAGTATTCGAGAGCAAAGTGTGACATTCATACACTCAAAAAAAGTTTTATAATTTGTCATGACGCAACCTTAATTTTAATGTCTATATGTGATAGCTGCATAATACAAAATATTAAGATAGCTCTGTATTTGGAAAATGGCTCAGTTATTTTTGACGTGGAAACTACTCGTGGGTAACTCCATGTCCATTATGCATTATTTCCATTTCTAATAATAAATTAAATTTTCAAATGCAGTGTTTCTGTCTTTTATTTAGGTGCATCAGTTTACAACATTTAAGGATCTGATATTCTTTAATACCTATATGTAGCTATCTATCCTCCAATGTAGACAGCACAAAAATACAAAAAGAGGTTACCAAAGTTTCATTAATTCATGCCTATACTGTTTATGCCCAGCCTACATGACTTTCCTTAGTTAAGCTGGACATTAAGTAAAAGATACACACAAACAAATCTCTTAGTTGCACTTGATTTGTTATGTGACCATCTTTGTCACATATTATCCCTACCAAAGGGCGATTCAGTCATGGTGCCTGTCATCAGGGTAACTGGGGAAGGTGAGTGACTGGATGGTGGATGTGAAATAGTCGTGTGTGAGGGGAGCAAGCATGCCAAGCTTGGGGTGGGAGGATGGAGGTCGTGAGGGTGGCGCCACTGTGAGCTGCTGAGCTGCTGCCGTAGTGTGGTTTGTGGGTTCAGAACTGTAGCGGAATGGTGCTAGGTTCAGGTCTGAGTGCAGGTACTTTTGTTGTGCCCTGCCTGAAGTTTCATTTATGCCACATTTGCACCCCCTGACATACACCCCTGGAGTTGAGAATCCTTAAGAAGGGGGTGTCTGGGCACCACCCACATAAAACAAAACCAACTCCCAGTGCCATTTTGCTATGCACCAGGAATACATTGCCAAAATATTTTTCTGTGATGTGCCATCACTCTAATGGCACTGCCCATTGGCTGTCACCGTTATCAAATAGATCCCTGTCACATGCTATTACTGTTGGTAAAGCAGCAATGCAACATGTGAAATACAAGATACAACTTTTATCAATGGCTTATTAACATCCAACCAGCCAAGACACATTTATAAGTGTCTTACCACATTAGGGATCATTTGACATCACTGTACTTCTGCAGGAGCAAGACTGAAGCAAGCCAACCACAGCTGACAACCAGAAAGCACCCAGCGAAGCTGTTTGGTGCTGATAACTGTAGATGTAGGCAATGCATGACACCTCCTGGCAACAGTCTGATGGCCTTTGCATGGAAAATTATGCCAAAATTTCACATGGGCCCACCCTGGGCTCACCACCACATGTATCACAGGGACACCGCTGCTGTGGGGTTCTTGTACTGCAAATGGAATGCCACATCCAAACTGCTCTACAAGTCCAAAAATACTCCAGCAATCCACAAACAAGAAAAGGCAAGGCCAGAGACAGCTAGATGTTACATAGCAGTGCTGAGCCACATCAGGGGTCATTTTGACAACACTGTACCTCTGTGGAGGCAGATCGAGGGCAGGCCCAACCACAGTTAACAACCAGAAAGCACCCAGGCAAGCTGTTTGGCACTGATAACTATAGACAATTATTGACGATGACCGCTGGCAACCCCGCGGCCAGCCTTTGTAAGGTAAATGATGCCAAATATCACTCAGGCCTTTCCAGGATCACCACCACCTACATCACAGGGATCTACTACCGTGGGGTTCTTGTACTGCTCATGGAATACCACATCCAAACTGCTCTACAAATCCAAACAACATACCAATGTGCCCCACAAACAAGCAAAGTCAAGGATAGAGACAGCTGAATGTTACATGGCAGGCCTGAGCCACATCAGGGGTCATTTGACATCACTGTACCTCCACAGAGCCAGACCGAGGCAGGCCCAACCACAGTTAACAACCAGAAAGCACCCAGGTAAGCTGCTTGGCACTGATAACTGTAGATGCAGGCATCGCATGATGCCCCCTGCAACCCCATGCCAGTCTTTGTGGAGAAAGTGCTGCCAAAATATCACACAGGCCCACCCTGGGCTCGCGCCAAATGCATCACAGGGATGCCACTGCTGCAGGCTTTGTACTGCACATGGAATGACACATCCAAACTGCCTGAGTTATGCCCAGGTGTTGTATTTTTATTATCCTCAAACAGTTCCAAGATATTAAGCAAGCACTTGATGTCTAATTTATAGGCAGTCTCATTATAAATAAATCTGCAACATGTTTTTGCCAGATAAATCCAAACCATTGATGCTTCCCAACAGGCACAAGTATACCCAAGCAATGACCAGATTACTATGCATGGTAACCCCCCATACCCCCAAACGTATTAAGCAAAGCCATAAGCAGCCTTTTGAGGTAGGCCCAGGTGTTGTATTTTTATTTTCAAACAGTTCCAATGTATTGTGCCATCACTTGATGTCTAATTTAGAAGCAATCTTACAAAGAAATCAGGAAAATGTTTTTGGAGATTAATCCAAACTCCTGATGTTGTCCAACAGGCACTAGTACACTCAGAAATGACCAGATTACTACACATGGTATCCCCACATGTCATGAGCAGCCATTTTGAGGTAGGCCCAAGTGCTGTATTTTTTATTTTCAAACAGTTCCAACATATTAGGCCACCACTTGATGTCTAACTTGGTATCCCCCATAACCCCAAATGAACTGAGCAATGCCATGAGCTCCTAGCAGGCTCTATGTACTGCTGCATTAAGATTGCAGATATGCATGGGGAAACACATTAAACAATGTGAACTGACACTGAAAAAAATGCAAAGCATAAAGGCGGAATAAATAAGAGAAATACTGCAGCTATGTAAGACATCACATGTAATGCACAGAAGTAATAAATTACATGTGGTGTCATTAAATATAATTACATCGGCATAAAATCACTAATCACTGGGGACAGTTACACATCCACTTTATCCATTTTAAAAAACCTTTAGTATTGTACTTTAAATACAGTTAATTTAATGGTCGCTAAGACATGCAGCACAGCCATGTCACAAAATGGCTGCTTTTTAAGGCTATTTTCATTATTAAAATGTTGCAACAATAAAATAAAAATACATACACCATTTTTTATGTACACCATCTTTGACCATATTGGCAACAATACAGAGCACAAATTCTGTATTTTTAGCAAATTATGAGTAAAATATAGACCTTATTTTAAGTGCACACCTAGTCTCTCAAACACTGTCCACACACCTATATGACAAAGGTATTCTGGCAGTGTCACATGTTGCAGACTGAACCACCACTTCATCGTCAGGGTGGTTAAACAGGAATGCTGAATTTGCCCTGTCAAGTTGATATTTCTTATCTATGTTCTTATCTACCCTGAATTGAGGCAGGGGTTTGTAAAATCTTTAAGACAGTCTTCCTAAGGATTTATGTATGGGAAGCAGGAGCCTTCTAGTGGGGCTATCCCTATCACATCAAGAAACTCTGCTTCCTCCATATCATCCACAACCTCCTGGTTGGATAGGTTTAGGGTCTCACCATTTGCTTAACAAATGAATAATGAGAGGTGTAGTCCTCAGGTCTCCGGGGCACAGAAGTCCTGCTCTTGGGATCCCTTTGTTCCGAGGTTCCTTCCCTTCTTCCTCTTATTCTCCTCATCATAAACCTACACTGGTCCTGAGCCACTGGAGCCTGGGCAGGAACCAGTAGAACTGATTTGGTCACTGAAACCACAGCCTGTAATGCCTGCAGAATTTGCAAGACCTTTGCTGTGTTCTCTGCCAAGTGCACTGCTGGCTTGTCGTGTTTTTTCTTTGTTTTTTGTTTGTTTTGCTGGAACCAGTTCACTAGCCCATTCCACAGTTCTTTCAGTTTTGAGGAGTCAGCTTTCTCCATGGATTTTGGATTCACTGACACTTTAGGCCTTTCTTTATCTTTTTAGAGGTAGAAGATAAGGATGTCTCATCAGAAGGCGAGATGGAGATGAAGGAATGGCCATTTCTTCAAATTTTTAGCCATTTTCCTTAAAGTTTTAGGACAAAATGTTTTGTAGATCTCACAATTGGCAAATATATGACTGGGTCCCAAACAAAAATGCACAGATCATGCCTATCTGCGTTAGTTACAATTTAGCCATAGCTAATGCAGTGTTTGAATCTAGTCAGTCCTGTCTTTTCTTTTGTTTGGGTGCTTCTGACATGGAAGTCAGGTACACAGAAAAATCATTCAGTCAATTCAAGACTGACTGAAATTTAATTAGAAAATCCAAAGTGATTAGTTCCCTACACAAAGTGGGAACTGAGAGCCGCTTGTTCCTGAGAGGGAAGGAACCGTGGCTAAAGAAAATAAAAATTAAAACTAAATAATGTTACAGATTTGAAAAGGAACCAGAACATTGATAAAAGTCTTTTCTGAGTAAAAACCTCACAAAATAGCAGTTACTCGTGGTTCCGTGGAACTGGCAAGGAACCCAAACAATGAATAAAAACACCCAAATAACTAAACTAAGTATCCTAAATGGGGCAGCAATATAAAATAAAAAGTAAAAAAGCATTACTTATTGACAGATTAAATGTATATAAGTAAGTCAAGAGATTTCTTTGAGGCATCTGAACTGTCAGGTGAAGAAATGATTCTGAGCACTTCAGAGTGTAGCAGTTACTTGGTCATAGTTTGAAATTGTCATGAGCCAATGACATTTCCATCATTTGTATAAATCCCATCCCTCCAGAAATGCACATATGTATGTTGTTGTGGAAGCACTGGGCCATCTGGGCCCTGCACTTCAATTTTGCAAAACTCAACCACATTTTCACAATAGCCTTCTTATTACCCACTTCATGAACCTGGTACAGATCCCTGACAAAATGTGATTCTGTGCCACCGCAACATCATTCCACTCAGGTATAAAAAGACAGTTTGGCTAGGTTTTGAAAATATGGCAGCTATCATGGTCATGAGGTGGTGTAAAAAATATTTCTACGTTGAAAATTTTGGGTGAAGGTATTTAAAATTACCACAATTCTGACCAGCATAGCAAAATTTCAATGCATGTGTATAACTTTGTTGTTTAAATATTTTGACTCCAGATTTTCAACACAGTTTTCTTATGACTCTTACGTCATGGACAATTGCAGTGATATTTTTCAAATCCAACCCGAAAGGTGATTTCACCAAGCCACTGTGAAATTGCTTTCTGGCTGAATTTGCAGAATTCCACTGACATTGTTCATGAAGTGGGGTCTGAAAAGGCCATGTTGAAATGTGATGTCAAAATATGAAAAATGGCCAAGTTATGAATCAAAGTTAAGAGCCACATTGAAATACATTAACCTGCATTTACCTTAGTTTCTCATATTGCAGTCGCGGTTCCAGCAGCAAGATCAGAGAGTGACTCTTTACCTGGTACCTGTTCAGGTGAGTGAGGGAGGTGGGACTGCGGGTGGTATGTGCTCAGTGGAGGATGAGGTGGGGGGTCAGATCAGTGAAGGACTATTTTCTTTATAACAGGTTTAAAAACAAAACAAAAAAAAATGATGGACTTTTTCTTTATTACAAGCAAGATGAAGATTGGGGGTGGCACTAGACACCAGGGAAATAATGGAAAATATGGAAGCAGTGATTGGAAGGTGGGTGGGGGCCACTAGACACCAGGAGAAATCTAACATACATAATTTAAAAAATATATATATGGTTAGGGCAAAAGAGGGTTGAGGCACCATTAGCACATAGCCAAAAGGCAGATTGCATCAAAATTGCATTCATAGTGGCAGAACTGCAGGCATGCATGTAATCAAAGTACAGGGCAAGAAGTTTGACAGTCACAGACCTGACACCACAGTTTACTTAATAAGGTAAATGACATTGGGTTATCTCACATCCATGCAAATTTTAAATTAAGGGTGGAAAATAATGTTTATCATCTTCTGTGCCCTTGCAAAATGTGGAATATGCTGTCATGTTGAGTAGATCTCTTGACATGGCAAGTTTTTTCCAGTTGGATGTGTGGATTCTGAGATTGACAGTGCAAAAGTCATAAAGTCACCACTTTTGCAATTTTTCCTCATCACCTGTGTCTAGGTGGTGTGGAATTTTGGTGTGAGTTTTATAGCAGAAACAGCTTGAGTAACAGAACAGGTATGTGTTTGTTTTGTGAAAAAATATTAATCTATTGCAAAGTTATTCCATTTTTCATTTTCATTGTCTTCAATGAGAAGATCACTTTTCAGTATAGAGGGAGAAAGTTCGACAGAGGATTTGATCTCATGAAAAGGATTCTTTCTTGCAAGATCTGTTCCTTTTTGTGAGTGAAAAATCTCTTTTTAGAGCCACCATCTTGTTTCCTTCATTTAAAAAAAAAATTAAAAGCCACAGAAATGACATCTCGGAGAGAGCCCAGCACATCTGCCTGGCTCATTGGTACCCCTTAGGTGTAATCTGCACTTCACGGTGGAGTTATACAGTTACAATGTTATTTTTGTGCTATTATGAATCTTTTTGATCCTGTGATATGAAAAATAAACTTTTTGTATCATGAGTCATGGAAAAGATGCTTTTCATGTAGGGATAATCCTTTCCCTGGTGTCTAGTGGCACCCACCAGTCTCTGATTGCCATTCTCATTAATTTGATATATTTCCTGGTGACTGGTGGCATCCCCACCCTCCGATAGCCATCCCTCTCTGCTGTTTTTCTCCTGGTGTCTAGGTGCACCCCTCCACCCTCCAATCCCCCCCCATTGTTCTTTAAATTTTCCTTGTGTCTAGTGGCACCCCACCCTCCAATCACTGCCCCCATGTCCCAATCATTTCCTGATGTCTAGTGGCACCCGCCACCTTCTGAACACCATCCCTTTTGTAATTACATTTTTCCTGGTGTCCAGTGGCCTCCCACCCTCCGATAGCTATCCCTCTTTACATTTCTTTTCTCTGGTGTCTAGTGGCACCCTCCACCCTCTGATCCCCATCCATGTTGCCCATTAAATTGTCCCTGGTGTCTAGGTGCACCCCCACTGATCCCCATCCCTTGTCCCAATCATTCTCTGGTGTTTTGTGGCACCCCCACCCTCCGATCCCCATCCCTTTTGTCATTAAATTTTCCCTGGCATCTAATGGTACCCCTACCCTTCTATCCCCCCTCCTCATTTGTCATTAAATTTCTCCTGGTGTCTAGTGGCACCCCAACCCCACGACCCCTGTCCACGCTGTCTTTAAAGTTTCCCTGGCAACAGCAGTGTGACAGAGGTGAGCAGATACAAAGTGAGTAGAAAACAGAAAAACTAGAGCATCTGCAGAAGGGCAAGCAGAGGTCAAGGGAGCAGTACACAAACAAACATCCATCTACATGAGCAGTGGATGAGCAAGTACAGAGGAGTAACTTGTCCAACAGAATCAGTGGGTGAGCAGAGGTCGATGGGGCAAAATACCTAAGAACAAGGCATCATCATCATCATCATTATCATCATCAGAAACATAAGTAGGGTGAATGTATACCAAGGGCCAGCAATGCAGCCTATCCACCTAAGTTCCCTGGTGTCTAGTGGCACCTCCCACCCTCCTATCACCACTCCCTTGTCCCAATCATTCCCTGGTGTCTAGTGGCACTCCCCATCCTCTGATCCCCATCCCTGTTTGTCATTAAATTTTCCCTGCTGTCTAGTGGCACTCCCCACCCTCTGATCCCCATCCCTGTCCCTGTTGCTCTGTAAAACTTCCCTGTCAACAGAGGCATGACAGTGGCAAACAGATACTGAATGATTAGAAAATATCCAACTACTGGAGCATCAGCAGTGGTGCAAGCAGAGTTCAAGGGAGCAGCACACCAACAACCCATCCATGTACAGGAGCAGCAGGTGAGAAGGTACATCCAAGGGAGTAACAAAGTAATTAAGCCTACAGCATCAATGGGCAAGCAGAGATCAAATGGGAAAACCTATGTAACAAGGCATCATCATCATCATCATAAACATCAGTAGGGTGAATGTATACCAAGTGGTCAGCAATGCAACCTATCCACATAAGTTCCCAGGTGTCTAGTGGCACCACTCCACCTGCTGATCACTGGCCCCTGGTCCCAGTCATTTTGCTGGTGTTTAGTGGCACCCCACCCTCTGATTCCCATCCCCATTTGTCATTAAATTTTCCTGGTGTCTAGTGGCACCCTCCACCCTCAGTCCCGTTGCTCTGAAAAATTTCCCTGGCAACAGTGGCATGACAGAGGCAAGCATATACCAAATGACTAGAAAGAAAAAAAAGATTTGAACTACTTGAGCATCAGAGGTGGTGCAGGCAGAGTTCGAGGGAGCAGCACACCAACAACCCATCCATCTACAGGAGCAGTAGGCAAACAGGTACCACCAAGGGGATAATGAAGTAACTTAGCTAACAGCATAAGCAGGAGAGCAGAGACTGAGGGGCAAAAACCCTAAGAACATGGCATCATCATCATCATCAGAAACACCAGCAGAGTGAAGGTATACCAAGGGTCAGCAATGCAACCTATCCACCTAAGTTCCCTGGTGTCTTAAGGCCCCCACCCACCGATTGCTGCTTCCTTGTCCCAATCATTTCCTGGTGTCTTGTGGCAACCGCTGGCCTCTGATCCCCATACCCATTTATCATAAAATGTTCCTCAATGTCATGTGGAACCCCACCCTCCAATCACTGTTAACCTTCTAGGAATAGTTTCACTGCTGTCTAGTGGCACCCTCCACCCTTCCTTTGTGCTCCTCCCTGTAATGATGGATTTGGGCCCAAGATGTAATTTTTAAACCTGTAAAATGAAGGTCCCTCACCGATCATCCCCTCCAACCCCATCACCCGACCCCCAGTACATCCCCACACCCTCACTCATCTGAATAGGTCCCAGGATCTAGATCCACTCTCCGATCAAAGAAGACACATCTTGCTGCTTGAACTGGCAACTGCAATATGAGAAAGTAAGGTAAATGCCGCTCAATGTATTTCAATGGTGGTTTCAACTTTATACATAACTTAGCCATTTTTGAGATTTTGACCCCACATTTTCAACATGACATTTTGGGGACCAACCTCAAGAGCAAACTGACTGTTGTTATGTAACTCCTGTGCAAAGGCAATTTAGCAGGTGCTTGGAAAATTCACCTTGGGTGGGATTTGCTTAACGATTCAGCATATTGTTCCTAAGGTGGGTCATAGGTTATGTTGAAAATTTAGGTCAAAATATGTAAAATGACAAAGTTATGACCATTCATTGCAATTTCACTACACATGCTCATAACATTGGAAATTTACAAGACTCTGACCTCAGATTTTCAACACTGACTTCTTATTACCTCACCTCATTTATGTCTCAGGTGTAATTTTTCAGATCCTGGTCAAATGACTTTTCACACCTGTGGTGCAGAATGGCATTTCAGTTGCGCAAATTATGTTTTGGTGGGGATTCGAAAATTTTCTGTACCAAGTACATAAGGTGGGGTAATAAGATGGCTATGCTTCCAATTTGATCACTGTTGTTTTATTAATGGAAGCACAAGGCCCTTCCTCAGCGACACATATATGCATCTACTGTATGGAGGGATGGAGAACAGGGCCTGAAAGGGCACTGCTCTCCCACAGGCACATAAGAATATGATTACTCACTCTCACAAATTATAGATGGGTGGGCGCAACATAGAAAAATAAGGATATGATTATACTAGCTCAAAAAGTAAGGAAATAAGTTGCACCCCATTCTCACACAGTCTACACATATGACCTTATTTACAGATGGAATGGGGTGAGATTAGGCTTGAGAACACCAAGGCACACCCAAAGCCTGCTGTCCTGCCTCTTTTGGGAAGGGTGGGGTGTTAGGTTTAAAACCCCAACCCTCATTTCCAACTTTTGTCACTTTGTTCCTAACCAGAGCATCAACACATTTTTTGATATATATATATATATATATATATATATATATAGAGAGAGAGAGATGTATATTAACTTTCTTTTGCACTAGCCAGCATGACAAGTTGATTCAAATTTGCACTAATCTGCAGATGGATGTACTAACGCCCAATTGTAATGGTAAATTTTGATTGCTTATACAGGAAAAATGCAAGCCAAGAAAATTCTCTGATTATTGCACATTTATCCTGATCCCACATCACTTCTGGCCCCAGCAGAAAACAAGACTGCAGTGCCATCCCACACAGTGTTCACTCCATTGTTTTGCACCATGGCCTCCTCTCTTCCTGTTTTTGCACCCCTGAACCAGAGGATAACACAGTAGTAAATGTTCAGTCAACCAGACCTAACTCTGCTCATACAATAACTGGCATCATTATGCACCTCACCACACTCTCACCACCACCTACAGGGCAATGAACAGAGTCAGGAGAGAAAGACACTCTAAGCCCCCACCTCATGATCAACTCGGGCCCAGCACTTTGGCAGCTTTCATACAGTGTCAAGTGATCCAGGAGCACATCTAGGATTTATTTTAGGGACAGGGCTCCTTGGAGTCGGTGAGTTTCCTAGCTCCCTGAAAGAGGTGGTGTTGACGCCCTTGAAGAAAGTTACCTTGGACCCAGACTGTTTCTCAAACTACAGACCTATCTCTAACTTTCCCTTTATTGGGAAGGTTATTGAGAAGGTAGTGGCAGCCCAATTGGAAGACCATTTAACCATCCATAATATCTATGAATTCTTCCAATCCGGTTTCTTAAAAGACATAGCATTGAGACAGCACTGGTTCAGGTGCTTAATGATCTTCTGAGGTGAGGGATCAGAAGAGACATTCCATTCTTGTTCTCCTTGATCTCTCATCAGCTTTTGACACTGTGGATCACCTGGTGTTGATAGCATGCCTGAGGCAAATATGTGGAATGTTGGGAACTGTTTTACAATGGTTCACCTCATTCCTCTCTGGGAGATCACAGAGTTGTGTCAGGGTTTTTTCCTCCGGCCCAACTCCTTTGTTGTGTGAGGTGCCTCAGGGTTCCGTGCTATCACCCATGTTATTTGCAGTGTATATGCTGCTCCTAGGAGACATTATAAGATGGTATGGGCTGAGGTTTCACTGCTATGCAGATGATACCCAGCTATACCTGTCTTTCGCACCCGACCAGGATGGAGCTCGCAGTGTTTAGCAACTGTCTGGAAGAAATCCAAGGTTGGATGGATTCTAGTTGGTTAAAGTTGAACTCATAGAAGGCAGAGGTTTTGGTTGTGGACCCGGTGAGTCAGATAGAGAGGTCGGCGATGGCACGCCCTCTGGAATTTTTCTTGGCGGAGTGTCACTTCCGATCTCTGAACGAGTGTGCATAGCCTTGGGATTGTCCTAGACGACAGGCTGACCCTACAGTTTCAAGTGTCGACCATTGTCAGGACCTCCTTTATCATCTTAGGAACATTTCCAGGGTTAGGCACCTTGTTCCATCTGACTCTTTGCCAACGTTGGTCCACGCCTTTGTGTCCTCACTCTTGGACTACTGCAATGCCCTATACTTTGGGCTTTCTGGGGCTGAAATCCATCACCTACAGCTGGTGCAGAATGCTGCAGCCGGGTTCTGACTGGGACAAGTAGGTCCTGTCATATTACCCCAGTGCTACATGAACTGCACTGGCTTCCTATGTGGTGGCGGATCACCTTTAAAGTCATTTATTGACTTTCAAAGCCCTTCACGATCAGGGTCCCACCTATCTGAAAGAATTCCTTGTGTCTTACTGCCCCAGCCGATCGCTCTGCTCGGCTGATGAGGGGTTGTTAGAGATTCCAAGAGTGAGTTTAAAATCTTCTAGCAGCAGAGCATTTTCATGCTGCACCCACTCTTTGAATTCTCTACCCGGTTATGGGAGTGCACCTCTGTGGAGGAATTTAAGAAGATTCTGAAGACTTATTTGTGGCAAATGGTCTTTGTGGATGATTAAGTTAAATTTACCATGCTGTGATCCTATTGCATATTTTATTAATTGATTTTAATATCTGATGTTATTATGGTATGATTTTATCTATATGTATTATTGATTTATACCTGAAGCTATGGTTTTAATATGTTCAGCACCTTGATATGTTGAAAGGCGCTTTATAAATAAAATTATTATTATTAGTATTTATTATTAAGCCTAAAGGGCTTGGGAAACAGAAAACTTTGTGACATTTTTATTTTAAAAGTATTGATTTTAACATGCAATGCCCAACATAACAGATTTTTTTTTACATTCTCATTTCATCAGGCAAGAGTAAACAGTGCTGAGGCATGATACTATACTACACTACCCCTGTTTCTATATAGGATGATCTATGCACCCCAGGAATGCTTATTTTAACCTTTCAAATGATGTATGTTATTAAGATAATTTGTCCCATACATGCTCCAAAGTTTTGTTTTTAGGATGAATGGACATGCTGGGTAGGATAAGGGTGGACAGTATGGATGGCGTTCACTGGCATGGTCCATTTAGAAGAGCTGGGGACCCATACACTTGCCAGTAATGGCAGCTATGGGTCCATGGAGAGTCATTTCAGAGTATGGTCTGCATTGGTGTAAAGGAAAGAAAATTATTGAGAGATTTGGAGGGAGAGGGAGCAGCTATGGTGAGGCTGGGGTAAAATCCACCACCTGCAGATCAGACCCTGTATACTTCTTAGCATTTTGTCACTGAAATGTTAGATACAGGCACTTAAAATGTAGGAAATGTAGGAAAGTACAGAATTGAGAGATTTGAAGGGAGAGGGAGTAGCTATGGTGAGGCTGGGATAAAACCCACCACCTGCAGAGCAGACCTGTAGCCTCTTAACATTTTTCACTGAAATTTTGGATACAGACACTCAAAATGTAGGGAAATGAGGGGCACTGGTCTTAATAATATGGGACAACTTGTCAGAGACACATTCAGAAAACTGGAAGCTAGTGACTTAACAGTTTCTACCCTTCATCACACCATGGAAACTAGCTGAAAGTTCTAACAGTGGAGTGATAATGTCTCACATTGAGCCTTTGTGGATTCCACTCTTTAACTACCAGATAACTGCAGCTGTTAATGAGGTGTTAATGACATCAGCCATCTGAAACACTGAGAGAGATTAGCACAAGGACTAGAGCTTGTTAAAGTAGGGACATTTCTAACTTCATCAACAGCCATGGAAAACATGCACTAGTCAAGATAGACAAGTAGAGGGTTAGCTGCACTAGCCTGGAAAATTTGCACTAGGTTTTGGTCTAGTAAACAATATTAAAATTGAGCCCTGTATATATTACACTGGCACAGTAGCGCCCGTATAGTTAGGGTTCAATGGTCACGTCTATGTTAAACCCCAAATCTTGCACTTTAATAACTTTTTCAGCTGCTCGACTGACTTCCATAAAATTTTGCATGCGCCATCGACTACCAGAGATCTCTGGATATGGCAAGCTTAGTTTAAGTGGAATGTAGGGTGCAGAAATACAGAATGTCAAAAATGTGAAAATTACTCTTTTTTGTCAAATTCTTTGTCACACTGTTTCTCTGAAACCTCTTGGGTTTGGTCTGAAACTTTCAGGGAATATGGAGTTTGGATCCCAGATGTGCCTTTGAAGATTTGGTGAAAAATATTAATCTGTTCAAACGTTAATAAAATTCTAAGTTTCCCATTATTTCCTATGGGAAAAATTAGATGCATCATGCTAAAAGCACTATTGTTTTCGAAAGCACTTTCTGCTGCCACAAATGCTGGGGTACTGTCATGCTGCCACCATCTTGTTTTCAGTTATTGACATGGAAAAATGATATAATTCAAAAAGACTGCCCTTGGTAAACACCAACAGTTGTGTTTGCCTAATCGGATCCCAAGGAACATGGTTCTGTCACTACTTTTTGAAATACTGTCCAGAAATATGTTTTTTATTCGTCATTGATAGTGTTCCAAATTTGTGACAATACTGACACAAATTATGGCACTACTTCTGGAAAATGCTGCAAATTGCAGCAATACTTTAGTGAAAATGCCGCAAAATGCAGCAGTATCTCATGAAACATCAGCTGTTGCGCAAAACTAATGAGTGTGTACAACTTTTTCAAAAGTTATCAGTGTATTTTAGGGGCAAACAGTGTCCAGAATCAGATTCCTTGGTTTTCTGTTTAGGTAAACACCTGTTGATGTTTACCTAAATCCAGCCTTTTTTCCTCTTTTGCTGCCTCTAAGGAAGGGGACCGAGGCATGTTAATATAACGTATATATATATATATATATATATATATATATACACACACTGACATCTGGGTGCCCAATCCCTGTGTCAGCAGCATAAGAACCCTCCCACTTGCCAAAGTGGGATACGGGCAGCCCACCCTAGTGTCCCCAGATATGTCCTACACTCCCCAGCACTGTTGGATACTGGGAAGCTCACTCCCAGTTTCCTGAAAAATGTATTTCAATGATTTGCCAACAGCAGAGTGCCCAAATCCTGTGTTGGCACTGGAAGCCCTTGGCAGTGTGGCTCACTGGGGGCTGGCTCCAGTGTCTCAGATATGTTCTACTCTTCTACCCCCAGCAGGTTAGATACTGGGGAGCCCATCCCAGTGTCCCCAAATATTTCTACACTTGCACCTGCAAAAAGAAAACAGTCCTCTGATGTCTTCTTTGATCCCTAAAAGAGAAAGGTCCCTCATCGATCCTCGTCCCTCCACCATCCAACCCTTCCACTGAACACCCACCACCCCACACCCCTCTTGCCTCTACTTACTACTGGCGGTCATTGGGTGTCATCATCTGTGGACCAGGACATGTCTGCACTTTAAAGCTGAACTGCAAACTGAACAATCAAGTTAAGTGCTGTATAATATATTTCAATGGCATTTTGAACTTATATTGATATCTTTGGGATTTTTAGTTTGTTTTTTTTACCAAATTTTCAACATGGCCTTTTGGGACCCCACCTCATGAACACTGTCACAGTCATTTTGTTAATCAGGCTTAGAAGGTGATTTTGCTGTCGCTACATGAAATAAGCTTTTGGGATTGATTAATGAAATGACAGTGCCAGTGCTCATGAGGTGGGTTCCAAAAGGTATGTTGAAAAAAATCTGTTGAAAAAATCCTAAAATTCCCGAATTACTTGTGTCCATTGAATTTTTTCTATGCATGTGAAGAACTTTGTAATTTTCAATATTTTGCTGCCAGATTTTCAACATAGCCATTTCTCCACACCACCTCATGAGCAATACAGCTGTCATTTTCACATCCTGCCTGAATTGTGTTTTCACACCTGTGGTGCAGAATGGTGTTTTGGCACAGATTTTAACATTTTCACCTACATGTTTTATGAGGTGGGGTCATAAGAAGACTATGTTGAAAATGTGGGATCAAAATGAAAACATGCCAGACTTATGACCATTCATTGCAATCTCGCTACACCCGCTCATAAATCTGGAAATTTTAAATATTTTTACCCCAGATTTTAACATAGCCTCTTATTACCCCACCTCACATATGTCACAGCTGTCATTTTTCAAATCCTACCCATAATATGTTTTCACACCTGTGGCGTGGAATGGCATTGCAGTTGCGCATAATTAGGCTGGATTCTCAAAACACTCTGAAAGTGCAAAACCATCTGCAAGTCCTCAAATGTTATGCAGTGTGTGAAAAAAGGAAACTGTGCTGAGTGGTATACACAAAACTTCTGCAGCTGTGAAAATACACTGCAGACTGCAGAAAAATGCAGCTACAGAAGTTTCTGAGAAAAAGCCATTGAAAAATATGTCATATCCCTTAAAGGTTATTCTCAGCCAGTGTTTTTGCAGTTGTGGAAAAATGTTGCACATGCTGCACCACAGATAGTGAGGCATAACTCTCCCTGAGCAAAATGCAGTGTACTAATAATTGAGATACTATTATAGTGGAGATTTGGACACCAAACAGTAGCAAACTAGTGGGTGTAATGTAGTGTCAGTTGTTACAACAAAAATAGCACACATTTTCATTGAAAGGCAACAAACCACAACCATTAGACCCAGTGTAGCCCATAAAGGAGCCCCACAGGCAGTAGAGGCAGAGCAGGTAACAACCTACGTTGAGTACTACTGAAGCAGGCAATAATAAACACTCCAGGGAGAGACAAAACCATCAGTTCCACTATCAGTTACAGACAACCACTGTGGTGCATGGTCCTGCTGGCACCAGTGGTGCTGCAGTGGTCCCAGTTTACAGCCTGGTTGCTGGTCTCTCTGTCAGTACTTTCTGCTGCATCTATGGCAAGACTGTCAAAGTCTGCTACTCCAGTTAATATGGATCATCTGTTGTTGTGACTGATGAGCCTTTTCCTCAGCTGTGGATCTACACTTGCGAATTTTCAGCAGCTCGGAAAAATGTTGCAGATTTTCAGCACTTGTGGAATTTGGCAACTTGCATGTTTTGCGACTTCATGACTTTCCACAACTGTGGAAATTTTTCTGGAATATGCCACAACTTAAATTTCTGCAGTGCTACAAGCCATTTTTCTGCAACTACAGAATTTTTGGCACACTTTGAGAATCCAGACCAATTATGTTTTGGCATGGATTCATAATTTCTCTCTACTGGGGTACATGAGTTGGGGTAATAAGAATGCTATGCTGACAGTTTGGTCACTATTGTTCTATACATGGAATCGCAGGGCGGTGCAGGCCCTGTGCTTCCACACCTACATACATATGTGCATCTATGGAGGATTGAGCATAGGTCCGGAGGGCCCTGCACTCCCACAGATACATAAGGATATGAAACTTGCCAGATCCAGAGATCCATGGTACCCAATGGTGCATGCAAAATTTCAGATGAATTGGTCAAGCAGTTTCATAGTTATGAAATATCATAATTTGGGGTTTAACACAGAAGTGAAGACTGAACCCTAATATGAAGGCAATATTGTGCCGCTAGATAGATAGATAGATAGATAGATAGATAGATAGATAGATAGACAGACAGACAGATGGACAGACAGACAGTCTCTGTCTAGTTATATATCATACTGGTGCCAGTATAGTTAGGGTTTCAGGGCTGAGCAACAGATTGTTTGTTCAACCCTAAGTTTGCACCCTAATAGCTTAGGCAGCATTTGATAAATTTAGCTGAAATTTTGCATGTGCTGTCTAGTAGGCAAGGTATAAATATGTGGATGGTTTTGTGATGACAGCTTGTGGCAAGGCAAGGGCAAGGCAAAATTTGTTTAAGAGACGCCCAATCCCGGAGGATCTGGGTGTCGTATTAACAATAAAACACATATATCAAAACAAATCAAACAAAAACAAAAATAAATATAAACATACAAATAATTAAATTCTCATAAAAACAGTTCCCATAAATAATAAACTAAACCTCAGATTACCACTATTATAATCAGACTTATAAATTAAAGGCCTGGGTGAATAGGAGGCATTAAGGTGGGCCTTGAATACCTCCAAGGTGGGGGTCCCCTTAACCCTGAGGGGCAACGAGTTCCACAGGATGGGGGTGACACTAAAGGCCCTGTCACCAGCTGATTTCAACCTTGTCCTGGGAATCACCGGGGCCTCCACAAGAGGAACAGAGGGAGCGAACTGAGAGAGCAGATGCAAAAGGTCTAACAGATAACTAGGGCCCAGACCATGTAGGGCCTTTATAGGTGAGAAGACTCACCTTAAAGAGGATCCTCCACCTGACCAGCAGCCAGTGCAGCTCATGCAACACCAGTGTAATATGGCAAATGTTTGGCTGCCCAGTAAGTAACGCAGCTGTATTCTGCACTAGCTGCAGTCTGTGGAGAGATCCTCCCATGACCCCGAGGTACAGTGCATTACAGTAGTCAAGCCTTGATGTAACTAAGGTGTGCATCAAAGTAGGAGGTCCAAAGGCAGGACAAGGGCTTTTTTCCTGGTGACATTTCTGAGATGGAAAAACAGGAGCAGACAGTAGAAGATATCTACACCTCCATCGTCAAACTCCTATCTAAAAAGACACCAAGATGTTGCACTCCTAGAGGAGGCCTACAATGGAACAGATCCCAGAACAAGTCCAGTCTCTGACCCAGAGGCCATCCTATCACACACTCTGTTTGACTCCACCACCAATACCTCCATCTTATCGGGGTTCAGTCACAACCAGCTGAGGCCATCCAGTCGATAACTCAGCAAGGCAGCTGTTAAGCACATCTACCATGTTGGATGTTCCTGGGATAAAGGATAAGTATAACTGGGTATCATCAGCATAACAATGAAAACCCAAACCATACCTCCTAATGATCCCTCCCAGGGCAGCATGTACACTCGTAACAACATTGGGGCCAGTACCAACCCCTGAGGTACTTCTACAAGATGGGGCTAGGGTGGAGAAGAAATTTCCCATCATAATCCGTTGCCTTCTGTTGGTTAAAAGACTCAAACCAGCAGATGTCAGTGCCAGTGAGTCTGCAGAGCACCCTGAGGTGGTCAAACAACACACAATGGTCAACAGTGTCAAATGCGAAGAGAGAGATCAAGGAGAACAAGAATTGTCTTTCTTCTCATTCTCTAGCCCTGAGAACATCATTCTGCACCTGAACAAGTGCAGTTTCTGTGCTATGCCTTGCCCAAAATCCCAACTGGAAATGTTCGTACAACTCATGGGTCACAAGGTGCTTCTCCAACTGAAGCGCCACTACCTTCTCCACAATCTCACCAAAAGGGAAGGTTGGAGATAGGTCAGCAATTTGCCCTAACCTCCGGGTCCAAAGATGGTTTCTTTAGAGTGGTCTCCCAATGCCTCCTTCAAGGCATCAGGAAGACCCTCTCACATAGGGAACACTGGACAATCAGAGCAAACACCGGCCAATGGGTCAATGCATCTCATCAAGAAATGCTTTGGCACCGGATCCAGTTCGCAAAAGTGTGCTTCAGATAGGTCGCCACCCCAATGACCTTACTTACTTGCACTGATCTAAACTCCCTCCAACCAGGCGGCGTGCACTCAGAACACTTCGGTGACCACTGCCAGCTGTAGCATTGCTGACTGGCGGAACTCCTGCTGGACACTGGACACTCTGTCTGAGAAGAACCGAGCAAACTCTTCACATTCAGCATTAGAAAACCTTCTTCAGCTGTAGACAGGTTGGATGAAGCAGCCTGTCCACAGTCTGAAAAAGTATAGCTGGTCGGTTCTTCCCAGCAGCAATCTCCTGGACAGGAACACTGCCTTCTTATGGTTGATTCACCCTGGTATGCATTATAATGCTCATGCAGGGCCAGTTTGTCCTCCTCCAGGCCAGACCTCCTCCAGCAGCACTCCAACCTCCGACCCTTTCTCTTCATCTGTCCGAGGTCCCCATCAAACCAAGGGGACCTCAGGTAGGAAGATTTAACATACACAGACAGATGAGAGGGAGTCAATGGCGCCAAATAGAACTCTACTATATGAGCCCACCATGGCACCAACACTCAACGATGCATTGCCCACACCAGATAGATCAGCTGCTACGAAAAGCCCTCCAGGGTCAATCCCATAAAAGTTTCTAAGTTTTAGTTTCTGAGATCCACATATGTCATTTTCCTGTAGACATTTAATTTTTTTCTTATCTTTAACATGGGTTTTAGATTTGCTCTCATGTACAGCTTAGTCGGAATGGAATTTTTCACCCAAAGCTCTCAGGGTAGAAGCATGCTGTGTAAGGTAGTGCCTTATGAAGGTTTCATGAAAAATATTAAATGGTTCCAGAGTTATAAGGATTTTTTTTTTGTTGTCTGAGCATGCTTATTTGGGTTTTGGGATAATGTTTTGATACAACACAAAAATTCCATATCACAGACCATTTTCCATTCTCACCACTTGCTTCTCACAGCACCAAAAATGTTTCTTGTCATGCCAGCCATCTTGTCCCCTCAAACTAAAAAAAAAAATAAAAAATAGATATAAATTATGTAATTTTAAAAACAAACACCTAATCCTAGCATAACGGTACCTATTTAGCTGGATTCCGTGTTTGTTTTTAAAAGAATGCCTAGAAATACCTTTTCTGGGTGCCCCAAAGTCCAGGGTGCCCAGTTAGGTGAGAGGAGCTATTCACCAGAGTTCTTTGTATGAATACAGTGGGTCTTTCTTGAATGCTGAAGCCACAACTGGAGTTGTGCTGGCTGCTTCAGTTCAAGCAGTGAGCCAGTGGTCCCTTGTGTATCCATTTATCTATCTGTCTGTCTGTCTGTCTATCTATCTATCTATCTATCTACCTATCTATCTATCTATCTATCTATCCTATATCTAGCTATTTAAAGGTGCACAGTCAGCTTTTGCTGACAATTTTAATCTGGTGCCCCATGCCATCTGTAGGCTCCATGATGGCATTTCTGGCACCATAGTTACAGAAAAATCACTTTTTAATTATTTTAATAAAAATCATAATGTTGCATTCCAACTGTGGTCCACTTCTCCTGCGTCTCCCACTGCATATGACACTGGAGTGCCAGTGTACTTGTTCATGAGCAAGTTTATTTTTTATCCAGTTTGTTTAAATGCATACAATGAAAGAGTCATGGCTTTGCTTTTCAAAGCCAAATTTCAACAGAATAAACCACTCATTTTACAAAGCCACTTATTTCTTTCAGCTCACAAGCGATCACTCTTTATGTTATGCATTTATAGGACTACTACATCCTCATTATCTTGTAAATCTGTGTTTTCTTGTCAACACATAACTCTTTTCATGTAGCTGTTGGGGATATATGTGTTTGCTTTAGTATGTTTTCACTGTTCGTACCAGCCCTGTAACTAGCCTAAGGGGTCTCTATTTTCTGATTGTTGAAATCTCATTGTCACTGAGAGCTGCATTAGCATATGAGAACACAATGCCACAGCATCCATTTACACCATGTTCTCTATGCTGAAAGCACACATAACCTTAAAAACTCTCCAGAAACACACAGGTTGAATGCAAATTAAAGGACAAAACCCTTATATCTAAGACAATCTTTAAAGTTAATTGAAGGTAAATTTGGTATTTCACACCTTTCTGCAACTTGATTTATTGAATTCTAAGTAAACAGACATGCATACTGTGGAGTCTAAAGTGTACCGACACATCATGTTCTCATATGGTAATGTAGCTGTCAGGCACAATGAGATTTCAACAGCCAGAAAATGGAGACCCCATGATAGTTGCAGGAACTGGTCTGAACAGTGAATAGAAATTAAGGCAAACACATATTTCCACAACAGTTACACAAAAGAGTTGTCCGATCACAAAAAAAACAGACAAATAACATTTATTAGATATGACAGTAGCAGCTATAGACATTGCCAGCTATTTCCTGAAATTTCTGTGATATTTCTAGAGAAATCTCCTGCTTCTGCATTACCACAGTAGGGGTAGCAGAGAGAAACTCTTTAGAAATTTCACGAAATATGTGGAAATAGCTGGCAATGTTCTGTGGTACTACTGTGAGGGTGTAATACTCTTTAAAGGGACACTGTCAAACCCATATGGTGTGCCTTAGTTATTACAGCCGCATTTTGTAGTTGTTTTTAATAAAATCTTTTAAAAATCTGTCGTGGTGTTTTTTTTCCTGTTTCATTCATGCTAGTTCAGTTTTTCATTTTGTTTACATACTGTGGTGTTGTTGTGGTTGATAGAGGTTGAGGACTTGACTTTCACTACTCTGCTCTGTCTGTGGAAAAGTTGAAGAAGCATGAATGGCTGTATGTTGTTTCGTGCTCTCTCATGTTTGGCTCCAATGAACTCTCACAAAGTGTAGTCCTCGACATAGCTGTGACATCTTGTGTGTCAAACAGCTTCTCTAGTGGTGACCAGGAAAGTAAATGAAACAATAGTGAAGCTGTTGTAGTATATAAATGACACTCTATGAGGTAAATCAATATAAAGTTGTGCCCTATATAATTCTAGTGATTTTTTCTGTCAGGAATTGGTTGTATTTGGCTAATGTGTAATTTTTTCACATTGAATGTGTCTCTGTGTCTCTTCCAACTTCTGTCTACATAGTATGCCAAATAACTGCCTTTTGTAGACTTTGGTTATGTTGATTATTTTTTAGGTACTGTATTTATTTTTGTGCAATTCGTGTGACATGTTATGTGTGGGTAGGGCTGCTGTCCACGTCTATTGTTCCTTCAGCCTATTTTGCAGGATTGTCCTTGTAATGCTGTAATGCCAGTCAGCACATAACCAGGTGATCTGTTAAAGTAAGTGATTTATCCTTGCCTTTAGGTGAGTTCAGCCTCATTGTAGGAACATGATGGAGTGTGTTTTTTTCTATGCTGTATGATACTTGCTCACTGCAATCATTTATGAGTTAATTTAGTGTCAGTGAAGTACTGGCTGTGCAATTTATAATATTGTGGCATAGACCCCAATAATGCTGTGCTAAAAGTGGAACCCCTAGTGTTCTGTACATAGGTGATGCATCATTATGCAGTGATACCTATCAGCAGCAGACATTGTGGCTGAAAGTGAAATTTGTGAGAACAGGATTTACAGTATTCACCATTGTGCAGCCTTGTGGCTTTTCTGAAGCTCTATGATTGCCAACTGTAAATGTTTGTGGGCCATACAGATGAAGTGGTTTGAGCAGTTTCATGTTAGTCTGTTTTATCATAGAGCTGGCATACTTCATGTTTGTCCTGCACCCATATTATATACTGATTATTCCTTTTAGTCAACCCTTAGTCAATATTTGGCAAACAAATGTCTTTTGTTAGTCAAATGTTGTTTCTGATAAATGAATGTGTTTATCTGTAATCATAAGCATGCATGTTGGAGTTGGGTTGTGTGTGTGTGTGTGTATGTGCCTGTGTGTGTGTGTGTGTGTGTGTGTGTGTGTGATGCGGTTGGGAGGTGATCTCTTATTTTTTACCATGTTTTGTCAAAGTGTCAAATAGTGATGTTTAGTGTGGTTGTGTGTTAATGGAAGGCATTCAATAAAGGTCTGTGTGAATACTCTTTGCAGATTATTCACAGTATGTGTAATAGATTCATAGACATGTGTTGGCAGGAACTGATTTGTCTGTCTCATTGACTCTGTCCATTGCACTTTCTCAGCACTTCTTCTACTTCCACACTCCTACATTCACTTTTCCTCCAATATTCATCACTCCTCCCTTGTTAACACATCGTGTCTGCCCAGTGTAGGCTTTTGCCATGTGGGGAGTCCAATGTAAAGCTCGATGCCAGAGCCCTAACAGAAGTGGTGTTAGGTGTAGATGGCGGGGCCAGGGGCCTTTTTTTGACTGGAGGCCCCATGCAGATGCATGAGTTACATGTGCCAAAAGACCCCCTGTGTCTGTCCTAGACATTTCCGGGACCATGTAATGTACTGGATCTGAAAATCTTTCAAAGCTATTACACTCTATTCATGAATTAATACCACCTGTTTCCTAGCAATCTCCCCACTTTTTTTAGTCAGTTGCCACTAGTACTCATGTGTACCTTTCCTGTATAAGAGCAGTCATTCACTTTATTAGTTTCCTTCACATACACTACTTGATTGTTTCTTTAATGTAGCTTAACCTCTTCCTTGTATTCAGTGGTTAGCAATTTAGCTGCTTCTTCTTCTCCTTATGTTTACATACTTAGCCAATATTTCATTTTTTGTGGCTACTCTATATAGTTTACTCATGCCATGTATCTCTTATGTACATTGGACCTCCATGACTGTACCCTGTACTCCATGTGTTGCATAACCATGGTACTGTATAGTGGCTTCAGCACCTCACTCTTCAGCTTGTTAACCTTCCCATAGGCAGCCAGCACCCTGTGACATTTAACCTCTGGCTTGCTGCATTGGTTCTCCACCATAAGGGCCTAATTTATTATAACTCCTTGCTGCTTATCCTGCCTTAAATTGGCCAGTATCTTCCCATCCCCTCTTTATTATCCTCCCAGTGTGCATGCTGTGTTAGGTGTTTTACTCACAAGTGCATCTCTGTGAATCTCCTTGCATTGAATGTTATCTGCCATGAGTTTGACACCTTTTAACCAGTGATATCATATTATTATTCGTTGTTTAGCCCTCCTTCCTATGTGTGTTCACCTGTATCTGAGTAGTTTTGTCATTTTTATGTCAGACCTGCTCTTAGAGCCCACCTGCTAGTTCGTTAAAGTAAATGTTAAAACAAAATGTGGCCCATCAGAGATATTATTTTGTTTTAACATGTAAATCAGTTTGCATAATCACAATATCTAACTTGAGTGTGTGGGTGATTTTATCACTTCTGTCATCACCCACACTCTCTCATGGTATATTGCTTAAATGTTACTTCTTTCTTACATGTGGCCTTGGTAACTTGTTTACGTAATCACTGTGGCCATCTCATTATTTTGTAGTAGTGTGATTGCTTGTTTTGCTGTGAAATAGCACTGTTCAATTTGTTATGATTCATTATTGTATGCATTAGTCATGTTTTGTTGTTAGGTTTGATAAGGCTGTGTTAGTAATTAGTTGTTTCTTTCCCTGTATACATAGAGCTCTCCTGAATGCAAAGATGCCCCATCCACATCGTATTGTGGATGTAGTAGAGATGAAGAACATGGGGTGTCTGTGTCATCGTCTTGGCATGGGGAATCATGAAGAAATACCGTGCATGAAATAGTATCATCACTATTTAACCACCCTAAGCATGCACATGTTAGATCAAGGAGAAGTTCGAGAGGTTGTGCTATTTCCAGGGACCCTGGTTTTCCATTTTACCAGTAAAACTGGTATCAATCACGGAATCCTGCTTGGTTTGCGGATTTTGAATTCTTGTACCGCGCCTCATGGAAATTGAATGTCACTGCACAGAATCTCTAAGATTTCAGTATCTTTTAAATTTTTTATTTTCTCTTTCTATGTCCCCTTCTCACAGCATCAGTCTCCACTTTTCAGAGATCCCTAGGCTGGGTATCCCTGGCTTCACCCACAGGTAATGCTCAGGAGCTCCTGTGGGCCCACCCTATCCTGCCTGGATTGTACCCTCCAGGTGGGAAGGGACGGTACCCAGGTCACCACTCCACACTCCCTTAGTGTGTATCAGGCAGCTTGGTGGGTCCCTCATGGAGCCTGGTTATGAAGTCTGGGGCACCTGGGTCCCTTCTGCCAGTGGCCAATGTGGGGTGATTGTTTCTGGTTTTCTGATCTCTGTCCCTGAGGGCACCAGCACTAGAGATCCAAGGAGGTAGGTCACATAGAGACATGCCACTGCTCCAGATCCTGACTAGCGTCCTCCCTCCTGATCACTGTGCAACACCATTGCACCACCACCCATGGTCACACAGGTGGTGGTAAGAAGCAGGACCTGCAGCCCACCTTCCCGGAGGAGGACAGCAGTCCCCAGGTGCTTGATCCTACTCCCTGGCCAGACCTTCAGCAACCTGAGTTTGCTTCTGACCCGGGCCGCTGACATTGCAAGTAATAGTGCTACCACAGCTCCAGTGGGCTGACCAGATTTCAGCATCTTAAAATGAATGCTGCTGTGCTTTACATTCTTTCTGCTTTTCTGCATATAGAGTCAGTAAAGAAATCACTCACACTGCTTTGTTGTACCAGCCATTCAGTTTAACACGCATGCCTAGTGGTTAGAGTAACAAACAGTGATTGAACTGGGTACATCCAGCAAACTTCGGATTGAGTCCCACAACCTCCTCTCCCATACTGCGTGACTCCAAGCAAGTCACTTAACCTCCCAGTGCTTCTAGATCACTCCTTAAAACAGACAGTTCTGCCTAGTGGGCCTTACCTGCTTTACAAAGAATATAAAAAATATCAATATATATTTATTACATCTTAGAATAGTAGTCAGGCTAAAATGTAATTTACCTGCTTCACTTGGGCTGCAATGATTTTGTATAGGTAAAGATAAATGTTCAGATACATTTTATCTGTTTTATGCTTATTTTTAGATTTTATTCAGGTTTTTATTGTATTCTTTGCATATAAGCATCTAGGTTGTAGATTGCTAAACGAGGGTTACTATTACCAATTAAATTATTCAAGTTTATAATCAGTAGGGCCATCCAAAATCCTCAGTTGTTTGAATGAAAACTAGTCTGAATGAAAGTATGTTCACAAAGAAGAAACTGTCTTACTACTTATGAAAAGACTTCACAGTTAGCACCCATTTAGGTGAACTGGATCATTTGCACATTTCCCCACCTGCTGTTTCAGTCTCTGTGACAACAAAAGTTTTCTAATAGACTGCTTCAACAAAAGCAGATGTAAAGTATTTAAAAATACTTATGTTTGGCCAGTGGATTTTGAAAGCACAGTCAATGATATACAGAAGGTAAGACCCCAGGGGCTGTATGATGCTGGTGGGCAGAGTAGTGCTCAATTCACATCTGAACAAAGACATGAAAACTGTTAAACACCCTTTTCATGGACACCAAGTAAAAAAGCATCCACATGTCTGGGAGATGCATGAATCCATTTGAAGGTCCTCCACTAATCACTTGTGGATTTTTGGGTGAAGACACTTTATTTCAAAGAAGCAAATTCAAGCATTTTTTTTGCTCCTCCTACCCCTGGTCATCCACTCCTTCAGGCCTGCCAAGGCCCCCTACCACTGCTGCTGAGTCCAACCACCATCCACTACCCCTTACTGCTGTGCTACCAGGTAACCCAAAGTAACCCTTCATTGAGTGGGATCCTATCCTGTGGGAGTCTACCAGGGAGGAGAATTGCCCCAAAGAGCTTCCTGTGTATCCTGGACATGGCAGGGGTCAGAACGGACACATGTCTGGGGCTTCCAGCTTTTGGAGGGACCAACAGTCATCCTTTGGTTGGCCAGTAGGTGTTTTACCAATTTCTTGACAGGTCACATGATGACAAGGCACAAGCCAATGTCCGCCACGCTCCCTCCTGCAGTGAGGTCTGATGTTGTCTTGCCTCTGGCCTCCACCAGGGGCCAGCAAATGCTGAGCCATGAATCCACCCTCCCTCCCAGGAGAAGGTGAGTTGTCATTGGACACTCAAGTCTTCACCCACCAGCTGGGCCTCCAACACCCAAGTCTGTTCCCTAACCCTGGTCAGGTGTCACAGGCAGAAATCCAATTCAGGTAGTTAAATTATAGCTAGGAAAAACAAAGGCAGTCCACCTTAGTGGTGATGGTTCAGATTAATTCACATCTGAGTTCTAACAATGAAAGAGACCAAGTCATTTGTAAGTTGTGCATGTGGGGTGTGGATGTTGAAGAAAGGGATCATAGTGCTGTCACTACTGCCATAACCTTGAGGGATGTGATCTGCATTGTTGCTACTGCCATCACACTGAAGGGGTGGGGGCTGTAGTGCTTCTACCATCACCACTGGTGGATGGGGAATGCAGTACTGCTGCTGTCCCACCTGAGGGATGGGCCATAATGCTGATACTGCCATCACACATGAGGAACGGTGAATGTAGTTCTGCTGTCATCATACCTAAGGGATGGGGCCACAGTGCTGCCTCTTCTATCACACCTGAGGGAGGGAGGTCATTGTGCTGTTGCTGCTGCCATCACACCAGAGGGATGGGGCTGTAGTACTGCTTCCATCACACCTTAGGGACGGGGCTGTAGTGTTGCTGCTGCCATCACATCTTGTACCTAAAATAACTTTAAATTGGTGCAAGGATGGAAGGATGTGTAATAGTGGTGGTAAAATTGCTAAAATGCATGTTAGCAGAGTTAAAATTGTTAAATAAAGTACACAAAACCAAACAACGGTAAAACCGATTTTGGCTTAGCAGACATCGGTGACAATACCATTTTTACAATGTGCAAAATGGAATATGCCCTTTCTCAATCCCGGTAAAACAGTGTCCCTGGTTATTTCACAGTCTACACAAAGAAAGGGTTATAGTATGTATGATGAAAGAAATCAAACTCAAATGCAATCACTTCAGGTATGTCTTTTGTACATTGCACAACATGCATTATGTTTTCATATTATTGAATACCTACATTAATTTACACATCACATTTGCATCATTGTTTCTATACCTATGATGCTTTTGTGTCGTATGGCCTTCAGTGAAATCACACTGGATGAAATGCAGTGCTGCACAATTCTGAAGTACAATTACTGTGTTGAGACAATTGAAATTAAATGGGGTGAATCCTTATGCCATGCTGTTAATATGTGACACTGAGCTTCATTCTGGCTTTCTTATTTGTAGGTATTGTGTCCTGGAAGTGAATATCTTTCTGTTTCCAGCAATGAAGAAGCCTGATGTATAGTGTGGGCCAATAGATGCAGTGCTAACACACAACATACCATGCATCAGTATTCATCCTGTCGTGATTTATAAAATTGCCAAAGTAAGTCAAACAATCTGATTGGTTGTTGGCTGTATTACATAGTTGTGTAACACACAGCTGGATATAGAAACCCCATTTTGAATATTCAGGACCATGTTGTAAGCATATTAAGCCACACAAGAGATGTGCATTTGTTAGTTATAATGCACGGCTATGGGTATGGATGCAGTCGGATGGTGGCCTTGTGCCTCAGTACACCTTAGCTGAGTGCTTGGACTGCCTAATGCACACCCCATTGTGTCTTGACTGTGTGATTTGAAATTGTTCTACATAGAATTTTGTTATATTCACTGTGTACCATGTTTGAGAGTAGTGTGCCAAGATCTTCTCACATGGATTTGTTTGGCTACGAACTGCAGGTCACCATTAATACATCACCACATCCTCCAGCAATTTGTGCATTTTAATGGATATAGGTGGAGTTCATTATTAGGATATGATCTGTTGTGGTAGGTGTTGTGATAAGTGCACAAAGGTTGGATATTGCAGCAGTTTACAGATTACAGTGACATAACTTTTAGATAGGTGGTTTAGTATGACAATCCTTGTACCTGCATACTAAGTAATCATATATTTTTATTTTTTTGAGTGTGGTGCGGGGTCGGAATAATGTTTGGAACAAGCAGACAAAAAGGTGTAAAGCAGTAATTAAATGACCTAGAATATACTCCATAAGTACCCATATTGAAGTATAAGTGAAGCGTTTGGCAAATAAATATTTTTGCATGTAGTATTCCATCTCTTTTCATTGTTTACCAGTTGATCCCACGCCCACAATGGAGTTTTATGTGCATAAGAACATATGAAATTTAACTGAAGAAATTGAGATTTTAGTCTATCAATTCTGCACAATTTACATCCATCAGCCCTATTCTGTTGTTGCCTTTCCCTTCACCCCTTTCCCTCTTGCCCTGTCCTACACCATTTTGGGACAGACCACTGTTTTACATGCTACCACCTTTGCTGGTAACACATGCAACATTGGCACCACCCTCACTGTAAAAAATAGTCTAATCATTACCATCCTTAACCTCCCCTCTATCCTCATTTCATAGCCTCAAGAGTCCACCCATCCTACACTAAATAGACACTCAGTACTAGACTATTTTATCCCTGTAATGTACTTAAATGTCTTGAACAAATCTCCTCTGTCCCTACTATCCTCCAGCAAGTCTATGTTCAGCAAATGTAACCTTTTCTCATACTATCTGTTCTTTACAGTTTCTTTTCTCAATGATGTAACTAGAAGCTCTTCTCACACTCCTTACTGTATTGTGCCAGTTTGTACCACCCACCCTCTTAGTGTTGAATCCTCCAGTACAAGTATTCCCTCCATATTTCCATCTTCCTACTTACCCTCTTCATTTCTCTCCTGCCTGACTCATCCTTCCACAGTCATAATTTCTCCCATCTGTCCCTGTCACCATTTTTCTCCTACCTGAATACTCTCTAGCACATTATTAAGCAAAATGCATTACCAGGGATTAGATTTACAGACTGTTAATGTAACTTCTGGAAGATTTTTTGCTATTATTAAAAAAATATTCCAAAATAAAGTGTTAAAAGTATCCTACCATCCAATCACATTGTATCATTTATGAGAATCTTTTTAAAATCTCCCTCACCCAGCACCTGTCACTGCAGCCAATTTCTCTATCCTGACTATTCTTTCTGCATTTTATTTCCCTATATTTTATGTTCCTCTTTGGCCGACTCCTCCTCTTGCACATAATTTCCCATCTGTCCCTGTTGACTTTTCCATCATTGTTCACAAATGCTACAGCTGCCATGCCCATGTTGTCTTTTCTATCCACCCTGCTCTGCTACCTCACTTCACTGCTGCCTCAAACATCCCTCCAGTTGTGCCTTGTTCTCTTCCTTCCTGTAATTCCCTTAGACCAATTAACTTCTCTTGTGCATGCCCCCCTTTCACTGTCTTGCTCCATTCTGAGTTTCTTGCACCCCTACTCACCCACTGATATCGTCAGCTCCACAATAATATGAACTGACTGCTCTGCATTATTGTACATTGGTATCTCTCTCCTGGCTGGAGCATTTCCTCCAGTTCTAGGGCCAATTGTTCATTTTGCTCCACATTCCCTTTCCACCCAATCATTCAATCTGATGTACTGTATCTCCATGTTGTGTCCTCATGATAAACCATGAGGGAGTTTATACTGTCCTAGATCCTCTCCAGCACCACCCCATCATATCCAATCCCTCCTGAGCCACAACTGTTCTTCATTTGGACACCTTTACCTGTTACAGATCAAACAGCTTCTCAGCTTGCACATCAAGTTCATCAATGTGTTATAATTAAAATAATGTATGACCATGTGTTGTCAGAATGCTTCTATAAAGTTACTGGCAATGTTTTGTTTCCTTTCTGTAGTGATTTGATGATTCTTTTATTTTATTATTCCTAGCATCTAATATCTAATTTAACCAATGGGCAAGCACAAGAATTCCTGATGCAGACTGTGCTCCAGCAACCTGGTTTGCTGATCAACATAGTTGAAGTGCAAGAACAGCAATCTGGCAGTCAAGGGTAGAAGTCCAGTAGCCATCTGAGCACTGACTGGTGTGTTTGCAATTACTGCAGAGAGATGACAACTGAATTTGAGAAATTGTGTTGTGGAAATAGTCCCATGTGGAAATAGTCCCAAAACTGTGTATCTCTACTCCCAGTATGTTTTTTCATACCTATGTAATTAGCTTAATACATGTGTCAGCACTTGTTCTTTGCTTGTTTTCTTTTTCTATTTGCTAGTCATGCATTACACTATGGAAAAGGTATCAGATTAAGTCTACAAAACTTTTTTCAACTCCACTTGCTCCATGTTACACAGCATGTATGTTGAGTCTTCTGTATGATGTGCAATGATTCACACTCATTTGAGGAAATAGAGATAGTGGGCGGATATTCAAACTGCGCCATTCTGAGGCAGTCCCTTGCGCTGCGCAAAATAGTTGCGCAGGGGTGCGGGCCGGGCGATATTGAGCAACTCCTTTGAATATCACCCCCAGCCACAGCCACTGTGCATGGCGCAGTGGAACTTGCACCACCGCAAGTTGTCAGAGTGGAGCATTCTTGTGTGGCGCAAGTACCATTGCGCCATGGGCAAAATGACGATATTCATGAGTGACATGCAAATGGGGCCATAATTCATGCAAGGTGCAGGGGGTCATTTGCATCTGATTATGGCCCCATTTGCATGCCATTAGCATGTAGGTGCGCGATCCCGAGGACTTGCGCCTGGCGCCCTGCCAGGAGCAGCCGCGGGGACCGCCACACCCTGCAGCCCTATCGCCAGCAGCAATGTGGCTCCCCACCTCCTCCCGTACATATATCCCTGGTGGTCCAGTGGACCAAAATGCCCGATCACGAAGCGAGCAGCGACACCTCGTTATCCCTGGTGGTCCACTGGATATGAGCGATGGCAGAGTAACGTACTGAACATCCCCTTGGTAAAACCGATCGCGGGGCAGCAGCACGAACCTCTAAACATTTCGGTGGCCAGGTCTCACTCACCCACTCACTTATTTCCACTCACTGGCTCGGGCAGTCGGGTGCAGATTACTATTTCGTTACTCTGCCGCCGCCGACCGACTGCTCTGACAGATGCTTATTGGTGTGAGCAAGAGCCACTGGCTTGTAGCCCATATCGGTTAAGATGATAGTCCAGATTTGTGAACGATCTATCCACAAATCTGGACTGTCATGCACTTGTATGGGCTGCACGCCCATTGGCTCTTGCTCTGCACCAATGGGCATGCAGCCCCACTGGCAGTTGTCGACGGCGGGCGGCGGCAGGTGGGTGGATGCTGCTGCCGCCGCCGCCGGGGAGCGGGTGGTGGGGATTTGTGGGTGGGTGGGGGACACTAGCCACCAAGGAGATGTTCTGGGGTTCTATGTACTTTCTGCCCGCGATCGGGACAAGGGGATGTTCCGGGGTGTTACGCTTACTTTCTGCCCGCGATCGAATTTCGTCCACTGGACCACCAGGGATGTGAACGGGAGGGGGGACATTTTGCATTGATGCCTGTGATCGGGCTGGTGGGGTACTATGCCCGCGATCGGGCCATGGGGGGCAGTTAGGGATTGAGTTGGGCAGCCACTAGGTGGCAGCTGCTGTGTTGCGCCTGCACACAGCAGCTCACCTGTGGTGGCCCTCGACTTAAGCCTTTTTTGGCTCAAGGTCCTGCAGGTCAGGTTGGGGTTGCGCCTGTAGAACTCTGCCAGCCCGGCTGAATATCTGGTTGTGCAGTTTATGCATGGTTCCTCCTCTCCAGTTGAGCATGCATTCATTTGCATTGTGTTGTTGCTCAGCCTGTTTTCAGTGGCGAACTGCCTCCTGCTGAATATCGAGAATGGCGCAATTTAGGACTTGAGCATGCACAACCCTTGCTAGCATGGCACAACCCTTTGAATATCTGGCCCAGTGTCTCTATTGGATATGGGGACGAGCAAGTTGTGGAATTAAAGTGTAACTTTGCTATGTGTTCATCCAGGAGGAAGATGGGCCTACAATTGTTCATACATTCCACCTTACCAAAAGATAATGGCTTTTGCTACATGGTTTCTGATTGATTGTGACTATAGCATCCTTTATTCTGAAGCTGTCACTCCTTCTTCTCCCATTCTATCTCCCCCACACTCAGTAACCATCCCTCTTACATTGTCACATTCCCTTTCAAGTAGACAGCTAATAAACAATATACCAGTACCACTGGTGTTATGTTTCATCCAATCACTACCCTGTATGTAATAAACTGCCTCTACAGTTCTCTCATTCATGTCTTCAAATAAACCCTATCCTCATCCCATTCCCACCCCACTCCCCACCAATTCAAAACTCTGTTTATGAACTAGTGTGTCTCTCCCACTCTGGAGAGGCTCAACATGTTGGAATCACTCTTTCCCTTCTCCCCTCCTGGTTCAAGGCTGGTTCTTGCAGACCATGGCTCTCTATATGTGCCCATGCATGTCAGCAAAAACAAATTAGTTTTGCAAAATGCATAACCCCTGGTTTTGAGGCAATTAGTTTGAACTGAAGGTTGCAGGTATGTGATGTGGGATGTATTCCAAATGTGTATGTGTATTACAAATTATTGGATGGTGGTCTTGGGTCTATTGTAAGTCTAATTATAGAGTTGTAGCCATAAGAATTGTCATTGGTAGAACTAACTTTATTGCAAACATCTGAAACTTGTTATAGTAAGTATGAATTTATTCATATTGTTGGTAAATAGAGAAGGCTTGACCGCCAAGGGTGTCATTCCTCTCATGTAAGGTATGCCCCAAACTGTCTTTCACATAACACACAGAAGCACTCTGTGCATATTGCTGGGTACACAAACTGGAATAATGTAATTTTTTTTTCCATTTAGAATAAACATATTTCTCACACATATTTGTACTGTTAGTCCCACTTTCGTAATGGTAACTGGACCTTACAGTAATTACAGAATGTATATTACATTGCATGTTGCCACATACGATGTAAAACACCTTAAATGATGGCTCATTCCATTTTTATGGAACATTGTGGCCTACCAAAGACCTGCCAGAATTGACAAACAAAAGACAGTGCTTATCCTATCATAGTCTCAGTCATTGTCTGTCATTCATTTGAATTTTAAAAAGAAACAGTATCATCCAATACATTGAGATTACTGTCATTGATAACCCTAATGGGGTAGTGGACATAACCGTATACTGTAGCATTTCCTGTGACACATATACATGCTTCAGCCATCTCCAATGCATGTCTCTAGTGATTGCACTATACTCACAGATAGTTAAATTTTGATCATATGCATCTGAATGTGGATACCAGTTCACAGCTCTTTTGTATCTTTACTGACTGGTAAGATACTTTGTCCTATTATATTGTCCTTACTACTGAACTACATGCAAATGCACTCAACACCTCTATGGGTGACTAGGGAATACCCCAAAAGTAACACAGCTGTTTACATTGAAGACACTTGATTGTCCATTCCACCATCGCTACCCCCTCCTCTTGCAGTATGGTATTGAATTACTTACTGTACTCCAGGTACATCACATCCACTGCATTTGTATTTGTCTAATTGTTGAGCTACCTGTTCATAGCAATCAAGTATGCATGTCTGCCATGATGCGATTGACACAGACCATTTCTGTCTGATGTCTTGAAGCCCATAATACTTTAGGAGATGAGCCATCTTCTTTTGGGGATTGTCTCTATCATTGTCTCCATGATGGATGTGAAGATTACTTGTCTGTATTTCCACATCTCATCTTTGTGACCACTCTTGTGCATGAGCACCACTTGTGCCATCATCCAGTTTTGTGGAGCAGTTCTGAGTCTACAGAGGCATCCTGCAAAATCGCCACTTTAGTGTCATGGCTCTACTAGCTTCCTTTGCACCTCAGTGTGTATGCCATCTGACCAGGTGCCATGTCCCCCAGGTGCCCTTAAACAAATGCAGTATCCATCCCAGTAGCATTTCTCTGTCTCTGTCTCCAATCCAGTGTCCACCTCCTCACCCAATCGTGGTATTGCTTTCAATTCAACAATTGTTAATTCTGAGGGCAAGTAATTATTTAATGCTTCTTCATTAAGTGGCCATTTTATCTAGTAACACCTCATCAATTATATAGTTTTATAACACCTTTTCTCTCTGGTTAGTTCAATGAAGTCTTTATTTCAGTATGTAAGACTATGTCCTAAAATGTTTTTTTTTTTGGTGGCATTTACCTTTGATCATTTGAACATTTGAAAGTTATCTAAATTGTTATGTTTCATTTTGGGCTAGGAAATAGATCAGAATATCCTTGATCCTGGTCTGCTACAGATCTTCACTCTTGCACCTGAAGATGACATCAACGATTCTCCAGGCATGCTGCATACAGACAGTACATGTTGTGGAGATATCATCATTTGAGTCAGGGCGACAGGGTCATCATTCCCAGTTGTACTGTCTGGCGCATCAGGGATACATTCCCAGACCCTTCAGGACAGTACACAGATTTTAGGCCTTCTTGACTAGGCTAAGTCATTATTATAGGCATGATTCAATTTGTGTGTTTGTTTAATTCATCAAAAATCTGAACAAATAAATACTGTATCTTGCAAAAGTTTTGAGATGTTGCCTACATAACCTTTCGAGAATACAAAGTTTGGTCATACAGATTTACTTTATATTTTGCTATTAAAATATGTTTTTCATGTTTTATTGTATTTTCAGTTCTGATGTCTTGTCTCACATTCAATAGTCAAGTACCATTAATTTAGTACTAGTATAGTACTCTTCACAGAGTAAAATCAAGTTGTGTTGCAACACTTAAACAATCGTTCCAATTTTTCAATGATTTCTAGACTCATTTGAATAAAAGTTAATAGTGTTTTTATCATGAAAAGCCTGTTACATGTCTTTATATAGAACTGTAAATGATGTAATACATGACAGTAAAAACTTGTGATATTTGGTTTCCCTGATGTCTAGTGGCACCCCACCCCACCAGCCTGTCAGGTAGTACCACAATTCTGCTCCTCACCAACTCCAAGTAGATAGTTTAAAAAAAGTCCCTGTTTTCTAGTGGCTCCAAAAACCTCCAGCCAGGTGGGCTAGTGGCCATGGAGGTGAGTTGAGGGATGAGCTGGAGGCCTGCTCTGGTCGGAGTTTGGGGAGGGGCACTGTGGGGGTGCTACATGACAGGATGGGTGTGGGTCCAACTAGACATCTGTAGAAAAACATATTTTTAAATGATTCAACTTGGGGTTGGGGATGGAGTGGGGTGGGGTACTACCAGACAAGTTGGGGAGATACTGGTGGCCAAGCAAGGGCAGTAGGGGATAGGTGGAGGTGTTCAGGGCATTCAGGAGATACAAGAGTACTCAGGGGAGGAATAGGGAGGCTTACAGGAGTCAAGGGAGACTAGTGGGAAAGGTCATCAGGAGGGCTAAGGCAGACACGGAAGTCAGGCAAGTGAGACAGGCCAGGACAGGGAAATGCACTCTTTAGATACATGGGGAGAGGAGGAAGGCTGGCCAGGGATTGAAAGGCTGAGGGGAGGAAGGAGGCAGGCACTTGGAAGAGGACATGGAGAAAGGCAAAACCTGAACAGGTATTTCTGCTCCATTTTTATGGAAGAGTGTGGTGTAGGGCCGAGTTGTAAAAGAGATGGGGCACATGGAATGCTTCAGATCCCTTCATCACAGAGAGATCTAGGGAGGAATTAACCAGGGTGAAGGTGAACAAGGCCATGAGGCCAGATTTTCAGCACCCAAGGGTGATCTGGGAACTAAAGAGGAGCTGCCTCACCCACTTGCGAGGCTGTTCAACCTGTCCCTGGACACTGGTATAGTGCCTGAGGACTGTAAAAATGTGACAGTGGTGCTGATACACAAGGGGAAGCAGGAGCTGATTGAAAGTGCCACCCTGTCAGCCCGCAATTGCTGTGAGGAAGGTCATGGAGGCACTCATCATTGGTGAAAGGGTAACAAGTACCTAGAGGTGAACAGACTGCTGGATGACAGACAGCATCAGTTCACTAGAGGCAAGTCATGCCAGTCCAATCTGATTGAATTTCATTACTGGATGACGCAAGTGGTGGACAAGAGGGGTGCGGTGGACATGGCCTATCTGGATTTCAGTAAGGCCTCTCACTGTGCTCCATAGAAGGCTGGTCAACAAACTGAATAGCATAGGGGTAGGGCCCAAAATAACAAGATGGATTGAAAACTGGTTGGCGGATAGGAGTCAGAGGGCTGGTGGTGAAAGGTGTACTCAGGGATTGGGCAGGTGAGGAGTGGTGTTCCTCAGGGATCAGTGCTGGGATCCCTCCTGTTTAATATCTATGTACTAGACGCTATGGATGGACTGTCAGGGAGGTTGGCCCTCTTTGCAGGTGACACAAATATCTGTAATAGAGTTTACTCCTCTGGGGGTGGAGGACATGAGAAGGGACCTGATATGACTGGAGAAGTGGGCAGAAACCTGGCAGCAAAAAGTCAGCATCAAAAGTGTGCTGTTATACACCTTGGACACTGGAACCAAAGGGCTGAGTATATTCTGGGTGGGGAGACAGTCAGGTTATCAGAAGACGAGAGGGATCTGGGGGTAGTAGTCTCTAACAATCTCAAGGTAGGAAGTAATGCTCGAAGGTGGTGGGGAGGGATGTTGGATGCTGGCAAGTATCGGCGGGGAATCACAGCAGGCATAGGGAGGTCCTGGTACCCTGTAGCAAGCCCCTCAGATCCCACACCCCGAGTATGGTGTTCAGTTTTGAGGCTTCCACCTGTGCAAAGATATAGACTCGATCAAAAGGGTCCAGTGGAGGGTGAACAAGATGGTGCAGTGGATGGAGGGCAAGCCATATGAACAGAGGTGCAGGAACTTGGGGCTATGTACATTGGAGACCATGAGGGATAGGGGAGACATGATTGAGACCTTTAAATATACCAAAGGGATGAACAAGGGAGGCCCAGGAAGTTGTTCCACATGAAGGTAGGGAACATAATAAGGTGGCATGGACTGTGACACGGGGAGTGGGGTGCACTTAAAGAGCAATGCGAGAGGTCAGTTTTTCACAGAGAGGTGATGGAGAACAAGAATGGGCTTCAGGAGAAGGTGGTGAATTTGAATTCAGAGACTGTAGAGGGCTTTAAGTTCACTTGGGACAGACACATGGGGCTAAGGTGAAGGAGGGATGTCTCAAGATATGGCAGGGTGGACTAGGGGGCAAGAGGCAGACTGGATGGGCCATGGGGTCCTTTTCTGTCATTACCTTCTGTGATTCTGTGACTAGATACCAGGGATATATTAGGTGTGATGTTGAGTGGGGGGATATATTAGGTGTGATGTTGAGTGGGGGAATTTGTGTGTGCCTATACATGCTATGGGGTTTTAAAAGCATGAGAAAAGGAAGTCATAAGGATTTAAGTTGTTTGGTGATTGAAAATAATGCATTGCCATTTGTATGATATTTGCAGTAAGTTCTTGAAATGGCCCTGCAAAAATATGTTTTGGGTCTCTACCTCACGACCAATAAATGTGCAGTAGCCGTTTTCACAGTTTTGACATTTACTACTGCTTTTCAATCTTACTTTTTGAACTGATCTAGATGGCATTAATAATGTTATCTTGCCTGCACATGTGCTAGGTGGCTATGCTAATGTGGATTGATGCTGCTCCTCTCCTGCTTATATAGTGGAGACACCAGAAAACATGTTTCAGTTGTGAGCCCCTAGCTCAGAGGAAAGTGTAGTGTCCATGGCAAATGGAGAAATAGCAAGACAGAGAGCAGGGCTTCTCCCTCCCATGGGCTGAGGAGAGGTGATATCTGTCTAGAGGCAGAGTGAGAGAGACATGGGAAAGAAAGATTTAAAAGAGAAAGTAACAGAGAGAGAGAGAGAGCAAATGTGTGAGAAAAAGATGGAGAGTGTAACTAGAAGCAGACAGAATAACAATTAGGAGGACATGCTGTTGTTTATAAGCTGAAAGAAAGAGTTTGGAAGCAGCACGGTTTCAGAAGGTCAAAGGAAAAGGACACAGATGAGTTGTGGGATCTCCCCTGAAGAGAGCCACCCACAGACTGTGAGCACCCACCCAATTTTCGAGGTTGTGGCATAAGCATCCTAAGCAATAAGACAAATCTGTGGGTGTGCAGGTATCTCAGTACTACCAAAACTCATCCATGTCTTATTGCTTACATGCATGAGGTTGGGGTATCCTGTGACAAGGGCATCTGGTATTGAGCACTTTCAAAAAGGGCTATTCAATAATGGCACCTGTTCACAGGGCTACTGGACAGGGAGGGTAAATACAAATATAGTGGCATTCTGTCGCTATATGTTCATATGTATAGGGGGGTGAGCACTGAATGACGGGCAGAAGGAGGGGTGTGTGAGGTGCAGTGTGGCAGTAGCTGCCAAGCTGGCCATGTGGCATGGGGGTTCATGGCAGGCTAGGGTTGCGAGGGTGCTGGGTTCGATTCTGGGTCGTCGGTGTTATTGCATGATCAAAGAGTTCACTTTTTATTTTCACCCCTCCTTGACATGCTCTCCCTGAGTTGAGAGTCCTTTAGTAGGGTGCGGGGCCCAGCCCCCATAAACAAAAAAGCTATATTTTCATTGCCCTTTGCTCTGCGCCACAAATGTACATAGCTGAAATTGATTTTGCCAATGTACACTCACCCTAATGGCACCCCTTCTGTGATCACCATTATCACATAGAACTGAGGTTGGGCAGTGAGTAGTGAGCAAGAGGAGCCACAGAGGTCATCCATTCCCTAGTGATTACGTCAAAGTGCTGCCTCAGTTGCTAGAGTTGGATCAGTCAGGCCATCCTGGTCAAAGGAAACTGCAGGTATCACCAGCAGGGCACTGGGTGGTAGTGTTCCTGGTGCTGAGAATGGATGCACGTGCTCTGACCTCTAGTGAGTGACTGCAGAATTTAGGCCAGAGTCACTAGACAAATCCTGATGGGGAACATGGAGCTGGATAAATCCCAGGGTTGGCAGTTGATATGGCTTGGTAAAGCGGCATGGCCAATGGTAGCACTGGTTGGTGCATTGGGGCATAGATTAAGAAAAGAATGGACAGTTTCTGATAGCTTTCTGGGCTGGAGGGGAGGGTGGTTCCATAAAGAGGGATCACTGTGGCCTTCCTGAGAAGAGGGAGATCTGGAGGCAGAGTGCAGAGTTCCTAAGGACTCATGAACAGCAGAAACAGTACTGCCATGTGATACTGGCCATAATGTAGGACATTTGACTACAGAAAAGATGTGGAAGGAGGGAGCCCTGAATGTAAGGAAGGCACCTATTGATTGTCCTCTAGAATGTCAATCTGGGCAGATTGTGAGAAACATCAATTCCGCACAATGAGGCAAGGTATGGATAAGGCTAGACCACATGCGGACAACCAAATAAAGAGAGAGAGCACTGGTGTATGGTGAGAAATGGCCTAGCATGGTCTCCTTCATAGAAGCAGTTTCACCCTGATGTAGGGAGACTAGACCATGCTTTTCATTCCTCAGTTTTTCCTGGACTGAATTATTGAGATCTGGATCACATATTCTCCAGCAATAAGCTCTAGATAAATCCTGTAATGGATTCCTTCTTCCATGATACTGGAGTTTGTGTTTGTCCAATCATTCTTACTAATTTGGATCATTTTCTATATCACCTGGGCTCCACTCTCATCTACTACTACTTTTCTAGGCTCCTGCCAGGTACAACCTGATAATCATCTTCCTAAGAGGTGTGTCCTTCAGTTATGCTGCTGTGTGGTTATACGTCCAGGCACTTGCCTTGCAGATGCAGATGGGGAGGCAGTATAGCATAGTGGCTTAAGGCTCTGAGCTACAAATCTGGAGACCTGAGTTTGAACTGAAGCCCCCACTTGCATACTGGTGTGACCCTGAGCAAGTCACTTAACTTCCCAGTGCTCCCAGGTTGCACCTGTAAACAAGCTTTCAGCTTAGTGTGTCTCACCTGGTCAAACAATTGGAAATAAAAGATGTCCAGCTAGTTCATTGCCTCTTTTCCCTTGCTGGAACAGGGCATTGCCCTCTCCATCATACTCTGCCCTTTATCATTTCCTTTCATGTGCCCCATCTCATGTCATAAATCAGTAGACCCAATGTGCTCCTGCTACCTTATGAATCCTGCCTTATGAGTTGGGCCCTTGCTTAGTGGGGATCCTTCTGGCCACACAGATTCGGCCAGTGGCATCTCTTGTTGTCCACCTTTCCTGCCCAGGATCTTGAGGGTAGGATTCTTAACACAGGGACTCCTTTAGCTATGCAGATGGATTCAACAGCACCTCCTGGTTGTATTTTTATAGCTTCCTGCTTCCAGAGGGTATGACTGTCTTCATGGATGTTTCATCATTCATGCAGATCAACTTAGCAACATCTCTTGAAGCAATCCTCCTGCATCTGCCTACAAGTCACCTGATCTCACCTGGGTCCTTCCTTTATTTTCTATCCTCTCCTCTCTCAGTCATATGTTTAGGCCTTGTTTCAGAAGTCTGGATGGGTGACCGCTGTTCAGCAGACTCTACACTCCTCAGATCATTCATTGTTTGTGGGGTTCTTCTTGAGGCAAAGGAATGTCACAAGTACTGGGTCTTCTTCTGACCATGCCAGGCAATAGGTATTATGCACAATGTCCTTTTTCTAGACAAAAGAGTAGGTCTTAGTCCCACCTATAAACTTGAGAGATGGGACACCTTGATCCCATTAGGGTGCCTGCACCAGGAGCTGCACTTCCTAGTCATGTCCTAGGCATGACATGCTGAGGAGCCACATTCTGGGTGTTGTCCTCTGGTAAAATATCAGGATCCAGCACATCCAACCACAAGGCCAGCCTGCATGTGACGCATCTCCCCAGCCAGCTCCCTAGTATAGTGTACCGCTTTATTCTCTGTGTCAGCGGTGACACCTCTCCCCATCAGGGCTGTCTATCCCTTACTCCTTGCTTCCCTACAAAAGGAAAACTGGCCTCCTGTCCTGGCTCAAGCAGATACATTTTATAAGATTATGCTCTTCCTTCTTCCCATTCCATCTATCACACAATCCAATGTGGAGGCACCATCTTCCTGTTACAGTCACAGCTAGTAACAACCCTGCTCCCCTTTCTTTAGTGAAAATAGGGATGTCGATGGAGCTGTATGCATTTAACATTATATTTGATTCAGAGTACAAAATTATATCACAACACCAGCAGGGGTGGGGAACAGAAGGGAACAGCAACCAAATAAATTGTCATGATCCAGAATGTCACCCACTCTCTAATCAACTTTTAAGCCATGACTCCCATCAAAGAGTCTGCTGTATGTAAGTGTAGTCTATGGAGAGGTTTATATTGCTGGGGAAGCTATATACCTGTGTTCTTTACTTCTGTAGATATAATAAGCAGATCTGGTCTAAGGCACTCAGTCCCTGTGACTGCAGGGTGGCCCCTACTAGGGATCAACAGTCTACAGCACATATGTTTGTAGGGGACTTTCCACGGTGTTCTGGCCCAGTTTCACTCATTCACTAAAAACACAAAGAGTCTATTACCAGGTTCAAGTCTCAACCAGATTGTATCTGAATCACACTCTCACCAGGAGGAGTCTGAAAACAAAAATATTTCATAAACCTCCATTCATGGTTAGTAAATAACCTAGTAGAAGCTTCAAGTAACATCCTTTTCTGGAAATGGTGTTGCTGCCCTGTCGCATGTGTCAGGTCTCGATCATTGCACCCATGTTGTTCACAGTGTACATGTTGCCTCTGGGGAGAATGGTTAGACACCATAGACTTGGGTTTCACTACTATGCAGATGCCCCCAGCCCTATCTGTACTTTGCTCCCAGGATGCCAGGTGCAGTCAATATGCTGAATAGATGCACCTCTTTTCTAGTGGCTGTCTCTCAGGTGAAGAGCTGGTATAGTACAATACCAACCACCCTGTAGGGTATTATTGCACTAAGAAAAGGGCTACAGGCTGCTTCATCCTCAATTGGCAAGATAGTGTTGCAGTTTGTTTAAGCTGAATTATCCCTTTTGTCCTGTGTCTTCTTTGTGTATCCCACAATATAAAGTGAATTAAACAGAAAAAGTTCTGGATACCACTATTGCATAAATCACACTTATGATGTGTGCTCTTGTGCTATGGAAAATATTTTCACTACACAAATGCACAATACACAAATCATTTCCATATCACACTCAAAGCCATCATGTGTCCTCTCTCTCTTTATATATGTGTGTGTGTATATATATATATATATATATATATATATATATATATATATACACACATACATATATATAGGTACTATGCCCTCCTTCCTCCTACTAGTAAATCCTCTGCCTCTAGCCACTGTTCTCTCACAGTGCTTTGCCACCTTCTGGTCTCTTGAGATAGTGATGTCTAGGTCTCTTTCCAGTTATTTTACTGCCTGATCTCGGCTCCCCATACAGTATCCTGCCTAGATTGTTTTAGGCAATGGAAATTAGTGGAATAAATGATTTATCAGCACAAGAGCAGTCTGACCTCAGGTAACCTCACAAGTAGCATAAACCATAAATCATTTATTCCACATTGTTTCCATAGTATATTCTATTTATGCAATAGGATAGGCATTTTATTATGCTTTTTATATATATTTTGTTTTATTTTGATAAATGTTTCCCAGTGTTGCTCCACTTAGCATAGTGGTTGCTAAGTGGTTGCTATGGACATTCAACTTTACATTATGGTCAGTACATAATGAAAAATTGATACACAATTCTTTTATTTTTGCTTTTGGATGGGAACATTTGTTAGTTTAAAAGAGAATAAAAATAGAATTTTCTGCCATTTTGCTGATTGTAGAAAATCTAAAAGGTATCTATAAATGAAATACCTCATTTTGTATATATTTTGAGCTGAACAACTTTTGTGCTTAAAGTACCATGCTATCATTTTTTGTTTTAAAGTTATTTGCATTTGTTTTGACAAAAAGTGTAAAACATGGAATTTTCTGCTATTTTTTTGCTAATTATAAAAAATTCTAAAATGTATCAATAAATGAAACATCACTCATTTTGTAGAAATATTTGTACTGAACAAGTTTCATGCTCACTGTACCATGCTATCATTTTTCTTTTAGTGTTATTCACATTAGTACTGCTACTGAGGTCTAACATTCTAAATGACAAGCTTTCTATGGATAAATGGTTGATGAATAAGCACTGTGTGGATAAAATAAATTTATCACACAGGAGCTCAGATAAATGGATTTATTTAGTGATGGAATGAAATCCAGTCACAGTTCTCCATCTCATTTACCCTTTCTATTAGGGAAGCAGACAGTGGCATAAATTGGATGGGTTATTTGGCTACTGAATGGAGTAACATTTCTAAAACATCTTAGGGTACTATGTCTGACATAGTCTTAATGCAACAAGACATAGTAGCGTATGTGCTGATGACACAGGTATGGACAAATTATATAATGTCATAGACCCACATCAAATGTCATAGAACCATTATCAAAATAAGGTTTCCATTATTATTGTTAGAGATGCAGCTAATTTAAAATCTGCCTGAGAAGTGAACGAGAAATGGCCACTTTGCGTACGCTTTGCTAAGCATAGTGCCCCACAGGAAAGGCTTACTTCACCTTGTTATTATTACTGCTGTCATTCCACTTTAAATTGAAGTAAGGTGGAGGACAACAATATTGGCAGCACCTCACCCACACAGTCACCAGAATTAATGTGCATCCCCAAAGTGTTACTGTCTTGTGCCCAGAAAACTCCCCCATGTTGACGAAGTGAAATGAGAGCATAACAAGAAATGCAAAGTCTCCAGAATTAATGGCGCACTCAGTCATGCGTGCAATGGTCACAGAGTCACCAGAATTAATGTGCATCCCCAAAATGCTACTGTCTTGTGTCCAGACTCCAGTAAATTCCCAGTGCTGATGAAATACTACTGTCTTGTGTCCAGAAAATTCCCAGTTCTGAAAGAGTGAAATGAGAGCATAACAAGAAATGCATTCTCCAGAATTAATGGTGCACTGTAAATGCACAGACAGATTAAGATTGCACTATGCACTCAAGGGATGCATATGAAAAGGCACAACAACACCTAACTAGTGCACACAAGTCACAAACCCAAATCTGGAAAGGCATACATTTTGCTAATTTGAAGATTAGTGACGGCACTAACAATCCACTACCAGTAAAGATACCACAAAGCAGTATAAAAAATCATGCAGGTGTGGTGGATAGCAGATTGACACTGCTGCAATTACTCTATGGCACAATAAAAGGTCTCTGATTTAATGGCATGCATCGCACACACACTCACACACACACTACAAGTAATGCCTAGCAAATTGAAACCTTTAGTATTGTAACCAAACTGTTTTAAATAGACAAATTATACACTGCTGCACCACAACAATCAACAAAAAATGTCAAGAATTACTGAAAATATTACTGTGTGCACATTAACACAGTTATACAAGAAAAATATAACCAAAACAGAAAGACTGCCTTTTCTCCCAGTTAAAGTACCTACACCACAAATACGCCTCCCCCAAAGCACACTTCACAGTACACAGACTGACTGTTCTAAATTAACATTCAAAATCCACACACAACAATAATCACTCGTTGATATGAGCACTGAAGGGTTTCCTAGTAAATTTTGAGCAAAATACAGTAAATGATGCAAAAGGCATTTTAAACAACTTTAGAGGTTTTGAATCGCAGAGCTCTGAGAGCAAACTGTCTCCAGCTACCACTACACACACACTACCCAGGCCAGAACTGAGGCTGTGCAGAACATTCTAGAGCCCATGTGACCTGCAATCTCATGAATCACTGCAGAATTTCATTTGGAGCTCAATTACAAGTGAAGTGAGGTGAATTACATTGATTTCAATGTACTTCACCTTACAATTGGTGGAGAAGTGGTTTGGGAAGGTGGAATAATGCAAAGTCATTGGTTTCAATGGACTTTGCATTCCTCATTATGAAGCCAGGTACTCCACTTCACATTGTGGAGTACTCTGTTGCTCGCTACTCCATGAATCACTTCATGGAGCTAACTGTGGCCACTTCACCCACCACTTATTTTACTATAACTCACATGCTGTACAGGAAGGAACGTGAATGCCTATGACTGTACTTCCCAGATGAGCTGCAGCACAAAACTCCCCAACTTAAAACACGTATTAATGAGTACAATGGTGGGATGGTAAAGCCTGGTGAGATACTACAAAACAGGCTTACAATACATCCAAGTAACTAGAAAAAAATTAATGTTGTGATTCATGACATGATCATGAATTGTGATTCGTGACTGCGTTTGTGACCGTGATAATGAAGAATGTGATTCAGTGCCGATGGTGTGAGATAACCATCATGAAACTGTATCGGAACACGAATGCCTAAGGTTGTACTTCCCAGATGAGTACTAGCTTAAACTCCCCAACTTAAAAACACATATCAATGAGTACAATGGTGGGGTGGTGAAGCCTGAGAGATAATACAAAACAGGCTTACAATACATCCAAGTAACTAAGAAAAAAAATAATGTTGTGATTTGTGACGTGATCGTGAATCGTGATTTGTGACTGCATTTGTGACAGTGATAATGAAGAATGTGATTCGGTGTCAATGGTGTGGATTACGCAATATGAGACTGTATTAGAATGTAGATACTATGACTGTACTTCTCTGATGAGCTGTGTCTTAAAACTCCCCAACTTAAAAACACGTATCAATGAGTACAATGGTGGGGTGGAGAAACCTGGAGAGATACTACAAAACAGGCTTCTAATACACCCACGAACATGATTTGTATCATGAGTGACTCGTGATGATGGTCTTGACTTAAAAACGATATTAATGAGTACAATGTTCATGCAGAATTGTGCACCACACCTGTCCAATACTCTGAAGGAAGCCAAAGAAACAACTGTGACTTAAGTTACAGATAGAGATTGGGCCCTAAAGAAATGCAAATGGACAGACAGATTAAGATTGTGCTGTGCACTGAAGAGATGCAGACACAAAAAGCATAACACCTAACCAGTGCTCACCATCAGAAATTCAAATCTGGAAAAGAATAACTTTGCCGGTTGGGCGGCCATGGGGCAGGTACTGAACTGCTGCAGTAACAGTCACTCTTACTAGTACCAGTAAAGATACCACTAAGAAGTACAAAAATCACACAGCTGCAGTGGATAGCAGGTTCACATTGTTGAAATTACTATGGCACAATAAAAGGTGTCTGATTTTATGACATGCGTCACACACATACTCACACACACACTAAGTAATGCATAGCAAATTGAAAACTTCAGTAATATAATCACATATTTTAAATAAACTAAAATTATGCACTGATGCACCACAACAATCAGTAAAAAATGGCAAGAATTATTGAAAATATTACTGTGTGTACATTAACACAGTTATAAGAAAATATCACCAAAACATAACTGTTCTTTTCTCCAAGTTAATCTACCTACACCACAGATACGCCCTCCTCCAAAGCATACTTCCACTGTCTCTCAGTACACAGACTTAATGTTATATATAACATTCAAAATCCACACACAAACAATAAACACTCACTGATATCAGCATAGGAGGGTTTCCACAATCGCTGACCTAAAGTTTCAGCAAAAAGACTCAAAAAGGCTTTTTAACAGCTTTAGAAGGTTTGAATTGCAAAGAGCTCTCAGAGCAGAGTATCTCCTACAGCTTCCTACACACTCTATCTTGAACTGAACAATCTAGAGCCTATGTGACCCGAAATCCCATGAATCACTGCAAACTTCACTTTGGAGCTTAACAACAAGGTGAGTGAGGTGAAGTACATTGTTTTCAATGTACTTTGCCTTAGGAATTGGTGGAGTAGTGGTTTGGGAGGTGGGGTAACACAAAGTCATTGTTTTCCAATGGACTTAGCATTACCCACTATAACGAAATACTCCAATTCGTGTTGCGAGGCACTTCACAATTCATGCCTTCACTCTGCAATCACTTCATGGAGCGAATTGAACTACTACCATCTCTAATTATTGTTCTTCATCACTTTTCTTGACATCAAGACTGAAATGGTAAACATGGTGAGCCACAATGTCAGTTGTAGGTGGGGTGGGACTGGAGTGATTGTTATTGAAGTGTGTATTGGTACTCTGAGACAGTTCTTACACGTGACTGACTTTCCCCGTAGTTGCACCTGGCAGGTGAATATTCAATCCAGTAGGTCATTCATGTATCCATAATGCTTTTCAGTTTTCTTCATAACCACTGTCCATCTTCCTGATGTTTTGTTGAACATGCGTCGATAGCTGGAAATCAAATAACAAGTATTTTATTTGGAGTAAATTAATTGCTTAATTTTTCTGTTAATTAATGCAACTCAAAATCCCTTTATTACAAGTTTTACATTTGTTGATGTTACTGCCCACTACTTCAGTCATTGCACACATAACTGCACTTCTTCAAAGTTCCATGGATTTATGTAGATCCCTTCCTCTGAATACCTGGGCCCACATGTGTGGATACAGTGTATTTCAAAACCAGCAATCATGTCTACACTGACCATGACATGCGGTGGTCTGTTTTACACACCGTGTTGCATGAGAACAGATAATACCACATGCTCCGTTTACAACACATCATATTGGAACGCTGCTGCATACCAACTAAACCCTGTCCATTGACGCTGAACATTACTTTTTTTCCAAATGAATCTCATTAAACAAATGGTATGCAAACTGTGAGTGTCAGATTAAAGTAACAACTTACAAACACCCCATTCCAAATATTTTTGATAGCATGGGATTGGCAGACAGAGTTATTCCAGTTTGTCTGAGGGAGGGGTTGCAGTGATGTGCTGGTGCCCCAGTGTGGGATGAATGTGGGGAACATTGTGGGTGGGAAGAAGGGAGGTCAGGTAGCCATTTGACTGTACATCAGTATCTGAGTATAAGTTTAAAACAGCTTCTGAATCACTTCAGCCCTTCCTGTGGAAACAATACAAGCTACAAGCACAGTTCTTCTGCTAAAATGGAAGGGAAGTTTATGACTTTTTTTCTTTTCAAATAAACTGCACTGTTTCAGTAAACTCCTTCCCATGGAAAAATACTAGCTACAAGCACCATTAGTCCTACTTGAACTTTTTTTTTACAGCAAATAGGAATGTTACAAGCAAAGTTTTCTGTGGGGGTGGGGAGGAATTATTCTACCAACCAACAGGGAACTACTTTCTCTGGGAAACAATAAATTAAAGAAAATTATTTTATGTGTCAAAAAATGTATTTTTCTTTAATTTGTGTTACCAAGCATGAAGGAGACATTGTATAATCGCAATTATACAATGGGTATGGAAATTCCGCTTTCTGACTGGCTGACTGGTACATTTTACCCATGGTAAATCCTGCAATTTACCAATGGGTAAAGGTGCCAACCACCAGTGAGCCACATCAGCAACTCCCCACAAATCACTCTGACAATGATGAACCCTGGAGTGGCAAAGATTGGGAAACTACTCGCTTCTTACCAGCTGGGAAACCACATCACCAAACACACGCTATCTCCACCAGGTTCGTGGCAGTCAGGGCTAGCTCCTGAAACAGTGCCTTGTGCCCCCATAAAGCCTCCCAAAAGAATAAAAAAACTTCAACAACGCTGGCTAACACTATCTCACTCCTGGTTTGTTGTGCCTCCAGGGACCGGAAAGTACAACAGGATTTTCCCAACCAAAGCTCAGCTCCTCCTTCACTTTCACTAGTACCCTGCATTAGGCAAATCTGATTTATATAATTCCTTCCCATTAGAAAAAAGAAAGAAAACACCTAGTAGCAGCTCCTCACCATAACGCCACACTAATCCCGAAACCATAACCTGAGGATGACCTTTCCCCAGTGAAAAAACCTAGCTTGAGTCTCTGTCATGCCATACCACATTAGAAAACTAAAACAGGAACAGTGCTTTTTCTTTCTTTTTTTTTCACAAGAAGGAACGAAAAAGACCGCAGCTTAGAAAAACAAAAGTCTTCTCCTGTAGACCTCCACAGTCACAGACAAAACAATCTGTCTCTGCCACACTGACTTCCTCTACCCCAATAACAGAAAACAGTCACTGTACCTGCATCACTGTGTGGAGAACTGGACTATTAACAACTACACACTTAAAAATATAAAGAACGAAGCCTCACCAGCTCAGGGGGAGTTGCTAAAAGTAATAACACCAAAACTTAAGCCTGGCAGCATGAAGAGGTGGGGTGGGGAGGATATCATTCCACTTAGCAACAGAGCACTATTTTTGAGGCAGTAAAATGCATTTAATAAAAATTATTAAAAGTAGGGAAAATCCATATTTCTCTTTACTTTTATGAAACAAAAAGTGGAGGGGACATTGTATAATCACAAAACCACTCCGGTGTGGGTTCTGGGTGGATTTAGCATGGCTGGCGAGGGTTTGACCACTCAGCCTGTGGTCTCATGGCCAAACCACTCCAGCCATGGTAAATCCCCGTAACCCACACCCCTTGTGGTTTATTGCTTAACTAAACCACTCCAGGGTGCAGGTTATGCTGGGATTTACCCACGGGTGACCAGGTTTGACCACTCAGCCTGCAGCCTCGTGGCAAAACCATGCCAGCCATGGTAAATCCCAGCATAACCCACACCCTGTCATGGTTTATTGCTTAATTTACCAATGGTCATGTGAGATGTTTTGACCAATGAGGTTATAGGATTTTCACACACCATTGTATAACTTTTAACATTAACATGTTGGATTAGTCTTTGTCATCAGCCAGCTAAGCAACTACTCTCACCACCACTATGGGTTAAATTGTGTTGCCCCAGCTGCTAGCATCTCATGGTAACAGGTGTCTCAGAAAGAGATGTGCAGCTACAAGGGCAATAATTATAAGTTTGAGGAGGGACACATCAGGCAATGCATGATGAAGTAATTATTCACATGGTGTGTAGAGGACACAGGCTGCTTACAGGACAATGCCTTTATGGTTGCGCAATGCAGTGTGATCCAGATGGTTATTATAATCTATAGCAGTTAAAATGCTGCATGCGTGTACACGGGGTATGTGCACCGAAACTCTTTTTGATGCATACATAAGCAAATGTTGATGAAACTGTTCTAGCTTAAGGTTGACATTAACAAGGACAATAAAAGAATAAATATTTCTGTGTCATCAGTAGTTGAACAACAAAACATAATTTTTTAAGTCACATGTGTGACAGCACTGCAAAACATAACAGGTAGTAACAATATAGTTAGCTTACTATTAATTCAAGTATCTCTCTGGATAAACATATACTGATTTTTGTACCAAAATTTCTAGCTATATAAGTTATATCCCACAAAGAAATGCAATGTACTAAGTATTTAGTGTATGACAACTGAATATTTCCTCTCTGTCATCATTGCCACAAGCATGTACTACAAAGCCAACAGTAGCGAAATATCATACATACAGAGTCTGTGATCTGTTCTGTTGTCAAGTCACAGCCATGTACATGCCTCAGCTAAGTAGATTTATGACCATCAAGAGTAACCCTTTGGTTTTGTAATAGAATCCATAACAGAAGGGAGGAAAAGAAAGGCCGCTTGAAAAAAAAAATAGTTCCCATAGCATTATTTTCCACTCTACAACTGTTTTCAAGAGTACATTGAGGACACAGAGTGATTGTACAAGCCAGACATATATATATATATAGAAAATCCCAATTTACACTGAGAGTGAGAGATTTTCCATTATTTAAAAATATACGTGTTACTGTACCTGCCATACATAACAGTGCATATCTTCCGCTTTGACAGATCAATCATGATACCACCACCACACCCAACTCACAAAAAATAGCAAATAATCTGTAGTCATTACCCCAAAACAGTCTCACTTACTACATACTAAACCTCTAGTATCACTCGTGACATCACACATAATAACTTTACTTACCTGAGGTTCAAGTAATATGGAATCATTGATGTGAACCTGTTGTCCGATATTGTTCTCTGTAGCTCTACATGGGCAGGGGAATTTTAACAATCCAGTCTTTATCACGCCATCTTGCAGTGGTCCATGTAGACATGATGCTTCACCTAATCCATTTACATTTTTCCATGTGTGTTCATTTACTACATGGTGCAGCAATGAATTCACATTTCCTAAACATGATGGAACAATCATATAACTGGCAGGCCTATGTATTATACTTTTGTTTTCATTACTTGATAACAATAAAATGGATAAAAGGGTTCTGCACAATCACATTACTCACCATAAAATCAGGAACAGTATTTGCCTCTTTACAAAAGAACCAAAAATGGTTCACTATGTCAGTATACCAGAACAAGATGATCTTGCAGTCCTTCTGCTGACTTGCCTGCAGTAAATAAGTACTGTATTAATAGCTGATTTGTCTGCTGTTACTGCATCATAATATGTAAAGAACATTCTGAATCATGTGATTGATAGAAAACACACATTTTAAAGTTTCTTCAAGCTACTAGGACACAGCATAAGTAAGTGCTGTCTCACTTGATTCCCCCAAGTTGGTTCACTCTTGGAAATTAAAATGGCAAGCAATGTAATGGACATTTGAAACTCAACAGAACTACAAGCTTCTAACATACAAATGGTATACCTATATCCACAATAAGTGTATCACACTAATTAGATAAATGTATACTGGCAAGAACTCATGATACTTAGTGCAATAAGCCTCTTTCCAAGATTCTTGGCACCATGCCACATATCCTATGAATGCTTGATGCAAGGGAATGATCGCTCTGTTGAGAAACAACTTATAATTACCGACTACAATTTGAAGACAACAACGAGGTCAAAGTGTATTCATTCACTATTACTAACTCATTAAAGCTGTTATTTGTGAATGTGCGTCAATAACAATCTCAGCGATGTCTATTCCATTATATAGCAAAATCTTTAATGCTCTCACAAGCCTTCCTTTTCCATTAAGGTTGATTTCAGACTAGTTTCACATTCATTCACAATGTTTAATGACACTATTTTTCTTGTTTCCTGTCCATGAATGTATACATGCAGTATTATGTGCAATGCCCAGGGCTATCCATTCTGCCATCTCCTGGTGAAATTGTAATAAGAAGAATAAATAAAAGTAGAAAATTACAATGTCAGTCCTGTAATATTAATTGTCACAATCACCTTCACATTGTCTGTGCAGTGCTATAGCACCAAAGGTAATACAACATATATATTCACCTTTTTATTACACTTTCCGCTACTTGCTCAGCACTGCAAATATTGAAAATAGTATCATAATCAATAATGAACTTTACTTCCAATATAACAACCAAATGCTGTTAAGCCTAATATTGTCATACAGGTTTCGTTGCATACATTTATTTAAAGGTGTGATTCCATCTGTTTACAGTTCAAGACTTGAAAATGCACATTCGCAATATCAAGTTCCTTAGAGTCAGAAGTAAGTAGAACAGAATCTATTTCTACATATCATTTAAAATTACTTTTTGTCTCTAATGACAGGAGCAGCTCATGCTGCATTTCATCCCACAACTCATTCACAACAGGAACCACAAAGTTTCATTGAATCCTAAAGAATGTTGAAGGACCCATCATCATTAAGTTCGTGCTTTTGCCCATTAAAGCGATCTTCCCATAATTATTTCTGGAAATGACAATCCGCCGCTGCAAGTGCAACATCACCCGCATATGTTTAACTTTTCAGTGTGGGTTGCGATATCCATTGGTAACATACATGTCCATAACCACATTTCTTGTACTTAATGGAATAATGAGTGGTTCATTATACAGACAATCAATATATGACCTAACTCATGAAAAATACTCATCACTAAGAATTTCATGGTTTCATAGTTCACATTTCACGACATCCCACAAATCTTTCAATGCAGTATTACATTACAGTAACAACCAGATGCATTGAACCACAGTGAAGATGGAGTCATGTACACACAGCAAAGACTATATATGTTTAATTATTGAATGAACATAGTGCGGGGTGTGGTCTGGACGCGGCAAGATGGCAGCATAAAAAATCGGCTCTATCCTTCCCTGGACCAGATGGCTTAATCAGCGATGAGATCCGTGCCGTTGGGCTGAAATAATGCTATAGAAAGAGGGCTAAAAGCACTATTGAAGAATGTGAATGTTCCAGAACAGCCTAAACACCACCAGGAAAGACATAATGTGAGAGAAAAGAGCGTTCATCTCTGACTCAACCTCGAGGTGTAAGGGGTAAGTCACGACCTACAGTCTGCACTATCGCAGAACAGCAAGTCGCACTGCACACTTTGGAACTTCAGAACTACTTCGTGGGTGCATCCCTAGAGATTCCATGCCCAGCTCTGTCTTGCAGCACCGGGCTAATCGAACTGCCAGGGATTCTGAACCAAATACCCTATCTGTGCCGGAGTAGGTCCTCCCTTTGCAATCTTCTCTGCCTACCGACCAGGGCATCACAGACACCTCAGCCCCGTAGCAGACTCCCTGTCCTATATTACTAAAATGCTGGAGACTTTATTGGCGCAGGTGGATGGCATAAATGCTGCCCTAGCAGGCAGTGTGGAGTATGTTCATCGACTGGATCACCATGTAAAAATTGTGGAACAACACACGGAGGACTTAGACCAACAGCAGCACAGAATCTGGCAAAAGATACAGGAACATGAGGCAAAACTGAACAAACTTTGGGGAGGGCTGAGGACCAGGAAAATCAGGGACGCAGAACAACATCAGGATTTTGGGCATCCATGAGGGGTTAGAGGGTCCCAACATGGAGAGGTGCCTTAATGACTTCTTACCAAAGATCCTGGGGAAAGATGGATGGGTCCAGTGGAGGTGGAGAGAGTGCACAGGATCAAGGGTAAGGTGGGTCCCCTAGCTCACATCTGTGGCCTATTATCACCTACTTGTTGAGGTACTCCATAAAAGAGCAGGTTTTAAGAGCAGCTCATGATATTGGAGACATTGTTTGAGGGATCCGCATATCCCTCTACATAGATTACTCACACGAAGTGGCTGTGAAGCAGAAGGCTTATATCCTCATGAAAAGTTCTAAAAGAAAACAATTTTAAATACCACTTCAGAGGACTGGCTTTCTCCAGGTATCCAAGAATGGTAAAGAATTCATAGCAGACTTGCACCAGGACATTTTAATGTGGCTTCACCAGTACTGGCCAAAAATTTCAGCAGCAACTATGCCTCCCAGAGGCTCTGGGTCCCAGAGGAGCATGCGCCCAAGAAGCAGAACAGTGGGGAGGGGGACAGAATCCAGAAGGAACCTAAACAAGGACAGATTGGTCCATCCTTCAATCCTCCCGTGCTGGGACCAACATTCTGCAAGTCTGTTCTCACCAGTCCAGTGAGTCACATACACACCTGAAGCTGTTATCAAAAGCAGAAAGGACTCTGGAAGAAGATGGTAGGCCCCTATTAGAAACAGAAACATAGACTTTGACAGCAGATAAGGACCGCTAGGCCCATCTAGTCTGCCCATTTCCTACCAACAGGATAGGCCACAGATCCTAGTTAACCAACAGCCTATTTCTTCCCTACCCCCACAAGAATTGCCTTATGTCTGTCCCATGCATTCTTGAATTCTCCCACAGTTTTAGATCCCACAACCTCCTCAGGAAGGCTGTTCCATGCATCCACTACCCTCTCTGTGAAAAATACTTCTCACATTGCACCTAAATCCCTATCTTTAAATTGTGTCCCTTGTTCTTGCATGCCTCTTTTTCTGAAAGATGCTACCCTCTTGGACTTTGTTTATTCCACTGAGGTACTTAAAGTTTCTATCATGTCCCCCTCTCCCTTCTTTCCTCAATGGTATACATATTAAGCTCCTTAAGTCTCTCCTCAGACGGCTTATCTTGCACCTGCACCATTTTAGTTGCCCTCCCTGGACTGCCTCTATCCTGTCTATGTCCTTGCGGAGATGGAGTCTCAGAACTGGATGCAGTACTCCAGATGGGGTCTCACCAACTGTACAGCAGGATCACAACTTCCTGTTTTCTGCTGGTGATGCCTCTCCCTATGCATCCCAGTATACCCCCAGCCCTCCCTACTGCCTTCTCACATTGCTTGCTAACCTTAAGGGTCATCTGATATGATTACCCCAGGTCCCTTTCCTTTTTGTTGTTATTACTACCACCCCCATTGTATATTCTTCCCCTGGTTCTTGTTTCCCAGGTGCATTATTTGCACTTCTTGCACTGAACTTAGCTGCCATACTTCTGACCATTCCTCCAACCATGCCAAGTCCCTTCTCATCCTTTCCACACCTCCTTTTGTATCAACCCTGTTGCAGATCTTTGTGTCATCTGCAAAGAGGCATGCTATTCCTTCCAGTCCCTCTGCAATGTCACTTATAAAGACATTAAAAAGAACTGGACCCAGCACTGAACCCCTGCGGTACCCTCTAGTAACCCCTCTTTCTTCAGAGTGGACTCCATTTACAATTACCTTCTGTGTCCTGTTGTCTAGCCAATGTTTTACCCAGGCTACCACCCTGGGACCCACTCCCAGCCTGGTTAATTTGATTATTAATCTTTTGTGGGACTGTGTCAAATGCCTTGCTAAAGTCTAGGTAGGCCATGTCCATAGCCCTCCCTGGTCTACTACTTTGGTCACCCAGTCAAAGAAATCTATTAGATTCGTCTGACATGACCTTCCCACTGTGAACCCATCCTGCCTTGGGTCCTGTGCCCCACTGGCCTCTGGGTACTCAACAATTCTTTCCTTCAGAAGTGATTCCATCACTTTCCCTACCACAGAGGTCAAACTGACAGGTCTGTAGTTTCCTGCCTCTGTCTTGCTCCCACTTTTGTGAAGAGGGATCACATCCGCTTTCCTCCAGTCCTCGGGTACACACCATCCTCCCATGATTTATTAAAAAGAGTAGCCAGTGGTTTCACTAGTTCCCCTTAATTCTTTTAGAATTCTGGGGTGAATTCCATCAGGACCCATTGATTTGTCCACTTCAGTTTTAGGAGTTCTTGCAGAACCCTTTCTTCTGTGAAAGGACTGGGATCGACCCTATTAAGAGTGCTTCTGTTAATTGAATTAGGCACTTCCCCTCCTCTTTTGTGAATACTGAGCAGAAATATTCATTCAGTATCCCTGCTCTTTCACTGTCCCCTCTGCCCACCATCATTCATTCTATTCAGCCTCACTATCCCTCCCTTTGTCTTCGATGTCGCTGATGTACCTATAAAAGGTATTATCCCCTTCTTAACTGAGTTGGCTATCTTTCCTCAGTTTGGGCCTTTGCTATTCTGACTTCCTCCTGCTTCCTTCTGCCTTAACTGGTACAGCTCTCTGTCCTGCTCCTTCTGTGTTTCCTTATACTTATGGAATGCTATCTTTTCTCCCTGACTTTCCCAGCCACCTCTTTTGAGAACCATAGTGGCTTTTTCTTTCATTTTGATTTTTTATTTGCTTCACACAAAGGCTTGTTGCCTCTGTGATGGCAGTTTTGATGATTCCCCATTGGTGCTCCACCTCCTCCGTCTAGCCTGTTTGCTAGTGCTTTTCTGAGGCACTCTCCATCTTATCAAAGTCAGCCCTCCTGAAGTCCAGTACCATCACTTTTGTATGGCTTGACTCTGTAGCTGAGTTTAACGTGAACCACATTGTTTGATGGTCACTTGTTCCCAGATGGCAAGCCACTTCTAGATCTGAGATCCTCTCACTGTCCCCATTTGAGAGTATGAGGTGTAAGATTGCTCCTTCACGAGTGGGTTCCGAAACTAGCTGTCTGAGGCCTGCCACCTGTAGGGCATCAAGAATGGCCCTGTTTTGGATGTGGCTGCAGCAAATGTGCTCCAGTTAACATCTGGCATATTCGGTCTCCCATCAACAGTATCTCCTTCTCTGCCATCCTAAGAATGCCTTCTATCATCTCCTTGTCTATTCCCTCCCCTGACATGGGGTCTGTACATGACCCTCGTGCAGTTTGTGGTGCTTTCCAGTCTCCAAGGTGACCCACAGTGCCTCCTCTCTTCCCTGTTTACTCTTTTGTTCAGTTGCTTTTATCCCTTCCTTACGTGAGAGCTACTCCTCCCCTCTTCTCCCTGCCTGTCTCTCCTGTAGGTTATGTACCCTGGTATGTTAACAACCCAGTCATGGTTCTCTGTGTACCATGTTTCTGTGACTGCTACGTATATCCAGGCATCCTTCTTCCATCAAGGCCACCAGCTCAGGGAGCTTGTTGCTCAGACTACGGCCATTGGTACTCATTACCCTCCATTTCCTTATGGCCCTTACTCCTTTTGCCCCATCCCTGTTCTTCTTGCCTTTGGAACTTTCCCCATTTACCCCTGCCCTTCTCCCTATCAACACCTCTATGTTGGTGTTTACTGCACTTACTACTGTAATTTTTGGGGGCTAGGATTTCCCCTGCTCCTTCCAGTGCTCTCCCTGGCTAGTTTAAATGTTTGCCAATGAAGCATTTAAACCTATCACCTAGGATCCTGGTTCCCTCCTGGACAGATGCAGCCCATCATGCCAGTATAATCTTGCATCACTCCAGGTGGACCCCAGGCCCCAATGAAGCCAAATCCCTGAGCTTCACACCAGTTTTCAACCACTGATTGAATCCCATTGTGTGTAACACCTTAGCCTCTCTACGCCATAGATGGGCAGCACCTCCAAAAGGTTACCGCATGCTACTTGTCTAAGTCCCTCCCAATTCCACAAACTCTTCCTGCACTTCTCTAATCCCTTTCTTAGCCAGGTCATTTGTCCCTAGGTGGACAATGATATCAAGCTCCCTCCCTGTGTGTGCTCCAGAAATCCTGAGGATTCACTCCCTGTCCCTCCAAGCCACGGCACCAGGCAGGCACCTACCTCCCTCTCCCTTCCTCCCCAGTTCTACCTTCCTAACAATGGAGTCCCCACCAGGAGTTGTTTCCTTCCCTGTGGGGTCCCGTGCCATCCTCCTGTGGGTCTCCTTTGTGGAGGTTCCCAGCATCCTCCTTGGTCTCCACTGCAGGTGCCTCCATGAGGAACCACACTTTGCCAGAATGGCAAATGAATTGTGGAGAGGCAACTGGAGGGATGTGCCTCTGTTCCACCACCCTCACCCTCCCTGAGCCCACTGTGGTCCAACCACTCCTCTTTCTTGGCAACCTTGAGGCAACGGCAGTAGCACTGGTGGTCCCTGGATGGAAGAGGAGGTCCCACAAATCCTGGCCAACTCCTCCTGGAGGTGAGCAACCTCCTCCCTCAGCCCAGAGAGGTGCCTACAGATAGGACAACACCACCATCCTCCAGAACATCTCCTGGAAGACTGCTGCTCCACAGCCACTGCACTGCACCACTCCCATCATGTCTTATTTCTGGCCCCTTAACTGTTTGGAGTCCTTACTCTTTCCTCTGTTTTTTTTCTCTCTCTACTTACTTTCTGCCTGTGTGCCCTTTAAGCTCCTGATTGTCCTGTTCTGAGACAAGAATATCCTATATTTCTTAGTAGACCCTTACTTGCTCAGTGGCAGACCTCCAGCAGCTAGAGGGGCCAGAGAGCTACTCTTGCCTTCTGGGATGGTGGGTCTTTGGTGGTTCTATGATCACTCACTTCCTGCTCCCAAACAGGAAGTTTCTGTTGTCAGTCAAATCCTCTGCCTATAAAAATAGAACTAGCTTTGGGTGGGAGGGAAGGAGGGCAATATAGCCCCAGTAGAGAAGTCCAGTCACACAGCAGTCCTTTCTCCTGGTGTCTTCTGCCAAGGAAAGGTCTCGACATTGGTCCCACAGTCGGCAGTGGAGTAATGGCAAGGTGCTGAATTTTCCGACTTCTCCACCAGTGAAGATGCCCAAAGGAGATTCCTCCACTGAGGTGGAACAAAACTGCGACCTACAGGACAGGCTACAGAGCTTATGGACGCTGCTTCCTGATAGACTAGGCCAAGGAATCAGATATACAGGCAGAGGCACATGCTTTGGCAGAGATACAAGGGCACATCAAGGACTGGTGAAACCAGGGCTAAAACTGTCACAGAGGTTACAGCAGGGTCTCCTCCTCAGAAGGTTGAACACTCCTCTCTATACCAGAATCTACAGAAGTGGAAGGGTGAACTAGACTGACTTTTATGTCTTTTGGCTGGACTCTGCCTCACCTTACATAAGACTAAGTCTTTTAATTTCTATAGCCTTTAACAATGCTAGACTAATATACTACATTGTTGACTGGCCTCCTCCTCTCATTGCTTGCTTATGTTCTCCCGTGGTACCCAGGACAGCAAGAATGCTTTATCACTCTGCATTTTGAAGTAGAGGGATGAGTGCCGGAGATGCCAGCTGCCCCTGCCCCTCCCCAGGTTCTCCTTCTCCATTCACCTTCTCTTCAGCATATGTCAACAGGGTATCATTAGAGATATCACCCTCCTTTACCTCACTGCCAGCAAGTAGGGTGCAAGCACTAAGTTCGCTCCCTCCCTCCCCTCCACTAGGGACCAGGCACTTTGGCTCTTCCAGTCCCCTGTCCCATTATAGAACTGCCCTCGTCAAGCTGGTTCACCAACTCAGGGGTGAGCATGGCTCCCTGCTGGGAAATGCAGTAGGCACAGTTTCAGGGAGGACCTGGGAAGTTGGTCATAATTGTTAGGCCCAATTTGTATAGAGCAGGGGACTCCTATCCCCCACCTCAATGTAGAAGGTTCAGATTCACCCTGAGAAGTACACCCCCTCACTGGCTGGAAGGAGCACCCTCACTGAAGGTTTTCTCTCAAAATGCACCTCCTCGTACCACCCCTCTGCACCTCGAGGGTCAATGAAAACTGAACTTTTCCTTCCATGGTACTTGGACATACTTACTCCCACTCTCAGACATGTATGTTCTATTGTTGATAGGTTTTATGTATGCAAATGTTTCAAGTTTAGATGTTGTTCACATTCTTGCATTTTGTAACTTACAAATGCAGTTTATGAGTGATATGACTGGTTTCCTGGGGAGGACCATCTCCCCTATACCTCATGGTACTAAGGCACCCCTGACCGGATCACCCAATATGAGTGGGTTATGTCCAGGGTGGGACAGATCTGAGAACATTCTTGGGTTCTTTCTATCTCTGATTGGACACCATGGTAGCGCAGCCTAAACCAAGGTTAGCAACCTCGGTTTTTCATGCACAACCCTGGTGTCCTCAGTGCACATCATATTTGGAGACTCCAGCAGAATAGGTTACCAGTTGTTGGTGGTGTGTTGCACCACATAGGACTTCATTACTTTCCTTCCTTGGTAAGGTTGGTGCCACCTCCATTTCTCTTTCCTCTAGAAGGTTCCACAAAAGGAGGAAGCACTATCTGTACAGGAGTCCAGTTAGTTGTTCAGTTTGCCCCTTAGTTTTGAAGTCAACAGGATCACGGCTTTTCCTCTCAGGTCATAAGAAGGAACCTAACTCGGATTTGCCTGGTTTGTATTTATCATCAAAGGTTGTGCTGATTGGGGACTAATTTTTCTTTCTTTGTTTGTCCTCTGTCCTCTGCAGCAGCTCAAGCCAGCCACTCCTTGCAGATATGACCTGAGGTGCCTTAGCTGTAGGAAAACTCCTTGGCTGCATCCTTTTCTCCCTATGGGCATTAGGACTCAGCTGGGACCATACCCCATTTCCATTCCCATTTACTGGGGAACTCTACAGATAAGTGGAACTAGGCATCAAGGTACAGATAATGTCCAACAGCTCCCAACAGGGTGGAAATGTGTCTTGTAGAATTTGAAGGGTCTCAATCACCCAATAAAAATAACAAAAGTGCTGCATTATCTCCATTCTCTGCACACAGAGATGCACTCATCCAGGAGATACATCTTACTGCCTGGATGGTCAATAGCTCAAGCTCTGGATTGGACAGATGGTGGCTAGTTCCGCCACATCCAGAGGGTGGCAATACTGATCCTTAAAGCGAGTCAATGGGTGAGGAGGTGGCTAAATCAGACACCCAAGGTTACTGGGTGGCTGCTCACTTCACTTACCCTGGAGGCAAGGTAGTGGTGGTCAGTCTATATGGACCCAACTCAGATTCCACAGATCTTTTCCTACTGGTAAGTCAAGCATTGTCCTAACTTACCAAAGACGATTCAGATTTCACCATCATCATTCGTGGAGACTTCATTCTGGTTGATGACATATTTTTGACAAGTCAAGCCCAACCCAGCACTCCTACCCCAAAGGAAGGGAGGCCTTACAGGAGCTGAGGTGGAATGGGGCCTTGTTGACCCTTGGTAGAAGACAACCCAGCAAGAAGAGATTATACTTCTTCTCCCCATGCACAATACTCACAGTCATATTGACTTCTGGCTGGCCAACAAAAGGCAGCACAGAACATCCAAACACTGCAATTGGCAGCATTGTAACTTCAGATCATGCTCCTATCTCTTGAAGTTTCCTTCCTCAGGGAGACTGCCCTCTTCCCTAGGTGGAGGTGCAATCCCTGCTTTTAAGGATAAGGACTTCTGTACCCAGGTGAAAGAAGCAGCCACAACCTATTTCTTAGACAATTCTGGAGGGAACAACACAGGCCCAGTTTGGGAAGCATTTAAAGCTGTCCTTAGGGGCGCATAATAGCCTACTTGGCAGCAAAAATAAAACCCAGTGGGAAGAAGCTCTGCATTGCAATCTCAGTTGGCTGATCAAGAGGCCAAATTCAAAGCTAATTGCTCCCAAGATGGATCGCTATTGCCTGCTATGCTAGGGCTGAAATACAAAATCAACAACTTACTGCAGTGCAAAGCTGAGTGGCAGCTAGTCAGGGCCAAACATAAGTTCTGGGAGGGTGAGGACAAAGGGTAGGCTCTTGGCTTATCATCTGTGAAAACAGAAGGTGTCCTCCCAGATACACATCCTTAGGGGATTATAAGGGTATCACAGTCACTGATTCCAAAAGCATGAATGACGCCATGAGATGGTTCTATCAGGACTTCTATGAGTCTAAGACCACCACAAAAGCAGAGAACCTTGAGGGGTATTGAAGAAGTTCTGTGACTCTACTTCTCTGCCCCAACTGTCTGTGGAGATAACAAAAGTGGGATGCTCCTCCATCCCAATCTGAAATCAAAATGGCGCTACCCCAACTCGCTAGGGTGAAGCATCTGGGTTAGATGGAATGACTACAGAGCTGTATCAAATGTTAGAGAATGAGATGTCCACCCCACTTGAGCACATTAGAAGAATCACACAGCAATGGATCTCTTCCTCCATCCAAGAAGGAGGCAGTGGTAATGTTGCTACCCAAAACATTTTCTGACCCTTTTGATTGTTCCAGCTTGACCTATCTCTGCTCTCATTAGATACAAAGATAGCAGTGAGAACATTAGACAATAGGTTGGTGGAGGCCCTGCCACTAGTGAAACATCCTTCATAAGTTGGATTCATCAAAGACAAGACCAATGCTGATAACCTGAGACTAGTGCTCAACTTAAAATGGCTGGCACTCCAATTACACATCCCATGGCCACCTTTACAGTTGATTTCACCAAATTCTTTGATTCGAGTGGAGTGGGGTATCTCCACAAGATCCTAGTGGTGTATGTTTTTTTCCCTACATCTGCCAGTGGAGTACCACTCATATCACACCCCACTGCCAGAATCCTCATCAACAGGAGAATTTCTTCCTCCTTTGAACTCAGGAGGGTTATGAAGCAGGGCTGTCCTCTCTCCCTGTTGTTTCTCATTGTGCTTGACCCACTAGCAAGAAACTGTTGGCCACCCTAGAGATACACAGCATTCAGGTGCAGGGACAGGAGTTCTTGGTTAATTCTTATGCAGATGACCTGCTCCTCACCATTGCCAATCCTAAACACTCTGTTCCCAAAGCCATAGCTATACTGAACAAATTTGCACAATTTTCAGGGCTCCAGATGAACCAGAAAAAGACCATGCTCTTGCCCCTCAACCTAGCTTGTTCCAAAGACTGTCTCCAAGGCACTCCCATTGGTTGGGCCCCACAGGGATTTTCCTATCTGGGGATAAGCATCACTGTGAGGTGGCAGAAGCTGGTGAAGCTAACTTCAGCCCCTTAATTACCTCCTAATGGCAGAGATAAATCGCTGGTTAAAGCTACGGATATTGTTCAAAAGTAACATTGAAGTGGTGAGGATGTTTCTCCTCCCGAGAATCTCATATTTATTTTGCAACATCCCACTTAGACTCCCAAGAAGCTTTTCAGACTCTGAATAGATTAATATCCCAGTTGTTATGGAAGGTAAAGCCGTCAGGTGGGGCAGAAACAGGCTGAGAGCACTTTGGACTAAGGCGGGCCTTGGTCTTCCATGGTTTCAAGGCTACTATCTGGCCTACAGAGTAGTGCAGGCCACCAAATGGTTCACCCCATCTCCATACCCCACTCCTCTGTGAGTGTCACTAGAGGCCACTTTGGCTGGCACAAAAGGTTTCAGTGTTTTCTTCTGAACAGATTCCCCTCAACACAAGCTCTCTCCCCATTTTACTGGAAACTGGGAGGCATATAGCACCCTGTATCCACCGCCCACATCCCAAGTCAGCATGGAACCCACTTTGGAATTTGCCCACTGTAATAACCCTCATTTGTTGGTCGACAGGCAACCACTTTGGTGGTCCTCCTGGATAACAAAGGTATTCAACTAGTCAAGGATCTATGTCCTTCTGGCTTGAATGTTCTGATGACATATGCACAACTGCAAAAGAAATATGGCCTCCCAAGCAGAATTTCTGGACGTATCTCCAGATCTGAGTGCTATTCGAGCCTTGCAGCCTCTCTGGGAGCAAGATGAAAAATGGAGATGACTCAGTTCAGTTCACTTCACCTCCCTAGAAAATAACAAAGGATTAGAAGGAAGAATATACAAAATTCTTAGGGACTCCCAGCCAGACTGTAACAATGTCAGTAGAAGGAAATGGGACGAGAGTTGCAGGTGAATATCACTCCTGAAGTCTGGGCCCATTGCCTCCAAGCAGCTCACCAGGGATATAAAGATTCTTACAGTCAAGTCCTCCAGCTAAAAATCCTCCTGAAGTGGCACAGAACACCTGCCAAGTGCCACACCATGGGTCTTTTTCAACAGGTTCAATGCTGGTTATGCCAAAACAGCCCAGCCCATCATCTGCATGTTGTATGGCAATGCCTTAAGTTGGCACACTTCTGGTCTGCTGTGTTCAAGGACTGCTCCAAACTAGTAGGTGCCAATGTAGGCATGAGATCCACTTCTGCTGCTAGGTGACACATCCTGCCTAGATACCATAACTCCACCTCTGCAGTCAATGATTCACAGCAGCCATGCAAACCGAAAGACTCATTCTGATGAAATGGAGGCAACCTCCTCCCTATCTCCCAATGAGTTGGCACTCAACCCTGGCCAAGCTAGTCTGCATCAAAAGACTGTCCTACTACAACTTATACCAAAGGCCAGGTTTCATAGGAAGCAGGATGCTTACTTGTCCTCACATCTATACTGTCCCACCTTCTCCTCCAGGCAACCCTTCCTTATAGCTGAAATTACTTGAAACCTCTTCCACTATAACAACCTGCTGCAAAAGTTGGTATCCCCACACCCCATGCCACCTCCTGGTGTTGCAAGGTAGCTAAAGGATACTCTAACATTTACTTTCTCAGTAAAATCAAATGCTTGCTGATAGATTTTGTTTTAAGCAGGTGACAGCAGCAACCAAGTGATAATATTCTTACTGATTTTTTTCTTTTCCCCTTAAGGTGAATCCTACATATACAGTATTGTTGAGAATGGGCCTTTTGAATATGCATGATCTATCCTTCTTCTGGTATTATCTGTATTTTATTTGTTAACTCAAGGCCCACTCTTCTCCTTTTGTTGGAGGCCCATGTTGGTTGTTTGACATTGTATGTATACAAAACAAATTTGGAGAATTCAATAAACTCTTTCAAATTAAAAAAAAAGAATGAACATAGTGCAGCAAAGAAGTACAATGGACACATCCACATTCCAGTACATTTTAATAACCTGGCACCTACTTCTTAAACAGCACCCATTGTGATTACTGTAATAATTTGGAGGACAGAAACAAAACAGTTAAAGTTATCACTATGAACTGCTCAGAAATGGAAGTTAAAAATAACTTCATGTCATGTATGGGAAGCCATTTTTATTAACTGATATCAAACAGATTACAACATTGTTATGACATCACTCTGTTGGTAACCCTTATTGAGTATGTCATATCAATTTTATAACAAACCAGAATTCTCTCAACAATCAGTGTTATAACAAATCAAAATATAGTGTATAGTGGAATGCTGTTATGCATGAAATTCCATGCCTGGAATATGCTTGTTCTGCTGCAGTAGTGATGTCATTTTGTTGTTCTGCTGCAGTAGTGATGTCACTACTGCAGTAGAACCACTTGAAATCCTGGCACATTGTTGCTTTCCTCTATTTAATTCTGTGGTGACAGTACTCTAGAACCCTAGAGACTTTTCAAGTCAGTTTCATTATGAAAAAGAGAAAAAAACACACAAAGCACACATTTCACATAATAAGTCTACACTATAAAATTTCAGGATGAGCAACTGCGCACAACCTGTGTGTTCTGTCACCTCGGGGTTCTGATTCCCGTGGACCTCTTGAGCTTTGCTCTCGAGGTCAGAGGAATCAGAACCCCTGTGGAAGAACACACTGGTTGCTATAGTTACCCATCCAGTATTCTCTATATTCACAACAATCAATGTTCTGTAAATTAATTCAGTAAAGTAATTCAATCTGTGATTACACAACCCTAGTAGCCTATACACATAAAATATAATGTATGGTCTTTGTTTAACAATCGCACCTAAAACACTACTCGAGGTTGCCATGACATCTGAAAACCTCTTGAGCAGCGCACTCGAGGTTTATCATGATGTGACAACCACTTTAAGTGTTTAAAGCATGGTTATTAACCAAATATCATACATTATCCTATATATCATGCATGGAAATTACTGACCACAATAGCATCAGAACAGATGGCATGTATTGTGCAGCTAAATGGACCAAACTTGTCACAGTTTTTTTCTCAGTGTTTCTTGCAAGCATCATCAATATAGTTTCATACACAAGAAACATTTTATCTTCTTATAATCTTTTGTCTTCAGCAAGCATTTCAACTGATTCTTGAATTTCATCAACATCATCCGCATCAGATAATTCATTGATTCCCAATGTCTCATCGACAACGTATGTTTCCTCCAGATACTTTACTTCTTCAAAGTTAATAGTGAATAAATAGCAACACCAAGAGTTTTGTAAAACTGTTGTTAATTGAAAAAACACATCATAAATATATAGCACAAACAAGAAAGGAAAATGTATTTGAGACAGTATACCTATTAATGAAATCAGAGCCCTCACTATGACAGTCATCCATATACTCACGTATGTCATATTGGCATCATTGACATCTAATCCAGTTTGTAAAATGTCCTAAAAATTATACAAATGTATCATAAACAACAGTTCATTCAAGATAATTAACAAAGCATCACGTTATAAGTACATAACAGTGACCGTATCCATGGTATGATGCCAAACCACCTTAGGCCTAGAAATTTCCCCACTATAAAATACACACTATATGATTGTTCACATACAGTCAATGATGAACATGCAGTTGATAGTTTAACTGAAATCACTTATTTCAATTTAAAATGGAAAAAAAAACAGACTGCAACTCACACCAATGTTAGTACATCAAAACATGATTGTTTCCATTTTTTGACTGGCTCCAGCTACATCATTTTGAAATTCCACAACACTCCCAACAGACTCTATCCTCTCATTATGTAGTTGAAGTAAAATTGAATACTATGTCATGAGCAGATGAATTGCTTAAAATTAGTGTCTTCTTTTCATGATGTTTTCTTTAAAAGAAGTTCATTTAATTGAGGCAAAACAACCTGAAGATAGCTGTATAGTAACATACATTTCTTTTGTGTAATAATAATAAATGAGACAGTCAAAACAATCTGCAACTGCAATACATTGCTTGAGTCATTCAGCAATGTTACAGGGCAGATTATTAAAAGCAATAATCGGTGTGCCATTGCGAACAGACTCTTTTAATAATACCAGCCGATCACAGCACTGCATTTCGTAAAACCTTTTGACATTCTCATTTACATGGTTACTCTAGCAAGTGAAGTCAAAGCACAACAGCACATATATTTAATCAAACGTAATGACTGACTGGTATGAAGACTTCTTACACTGCATCTGCTTTGCTACTCTTTTGCTTGAATACAGATAACATTCCAACACGGTTCTACTTCACAGACATCTCATTTACCCAAAATGTAACACGAAGACCATTGAAGCAAGGAAACTTGCAATCATACTTATGTCTCCACCCGACATAGCAGATATTCATTCCAATGTGGTACTAGGTAATGGTTTATATTCTCAAAGAAACTGTTACTTTACAACAAAAGAAGTCAGTATATTAAAATAAACACATCTAACTGTATCTAAGGGCATGACCAGGGGTTACACAAACAGTGTGTTAATCACCTGTAAGACATGTAATGTGACAAAAGGTAAAGCCAAGTGCCATGCTGCCATCATGTGGTGATTAAGTTACTGCTACTCTAACTCCTGTGAATGCCTTATTTCTGTTATAAAATGATTGCAACAAAAATGTTAAAATTATACTTTTGGAATGATTTCCTCATTTTGAGGGATTTGTAAAATAACATATTTCTTCAATCAACAGTTTAAGAATGCTAGATCAAACTCAGAATGTATCATTCCACAAGTTATGCCATGCTAGAAAAGAAATCCTCACAGGAAGAAAAGATGTGTCATGGTAACCAGTCTGAACATGAACATATGAGTAAGCAATACATTATGAAAGGAAGTGTTTCACAGTGTGGTAATGACAACCTTCTGGTGCGTGGTACAACAAAGCTTAGCCGAAGTGCCTACCACACAGAAACTGTCATTAACACACCATACTGATCCCTGAAGTTCATTTACAGTAATTAAATGGGTCATTTTAGCAAATTTTGTTTCTTTATACACATTTTACTTTCAGATTGGACCTTCATCCTGTGTTAATTACCCAACTAAAATCAGATATTTGCCAAACAGGAGAAAGCATTATTTATACACAATTCAGGAACACTATATATGATTAAATCAAGTATGTTGTTCACTTGCCATTCTCCATTAAAATATATTCTGGTCATTTGTCATCTTCTGCTGTGTATCCAAAACACTCTGCTATCTCTGAAATATGTTTTCATGACTGGTCACACAGAGATGGTAGATGTACTGATTCAGTTAACAAAAGAGACAGTCAGTGACAAAACAAGGACTTTAATTAAAATTAAAAATACAAACTACACAAAATTTATTTCTGAAAAGGCATACTTCTACCATGTCATACAAACATGTGTGATTTACCAGATACATTGAATTAACACTGACTAACAGGTGACAGTAGTCTGGATAATATCTCAGTAATGATCAGCTTACTATGCTCAATGTCTATGAGCTAAGGGTCAGGGATTCAGATTATCAAATTAATTAACATTAGTAAACTACATCCATATCCTTGAGGGAGATTAGTAGGGAGTATTCTATACCAAAACTGCTGGTGTCCATCCATACAGCCACACAAATCAAAGATTAGAATGTCATAAAGGTCGGATTGTTGATGGGTGCATGAAGAGGACAATTTGGATAGCAGGGACTATTTTATCACATTCCACCACATGATGAAAGATATCTTGGAGTATGGAGACAGCTCAGGAACAAGGTAGAACCCTGCATGGCAAGGATGATGAATATGGTTGTGATATATGTGTTGAACTAATGATGTTATGTTGGGGCCATATAGCACAATGTCAGGAATGGTGGAGAAAGCAGATTCAATGTTCGTATACATAAACTGCATAAACAGAAGTGAACAAAAATAAAATGGAAAGACGAATATTACATCTTGGGAAATTTATTTTCTTCATAGTGGATATGGTATGAGTTTAATTTCATTTCATAGATTTCTATGATTTCACAACTCTAATAATCAGTTTTAAATATGAACATACTATGTGTTGCCAGTGTTTAAACAATTGTACCATTTCAAAACTTGCAAATAATTTATTGGCAGACTTTTGACCCAGACAATAAACATTTCTTTCTAGGATCTCATCTAAATGCATGTGATAGACAGTGCTCCAATACATTCACTAAGTATACCTTACTCCACTGACGCATGCTCATTTACTGAGCAACACAGTCATAACATTTTTTTTTTTTATGGATAGTGTCAACTGCTGTCACCATCATTTACTGAAGGAAGGACAGAGACCTTATCGGTTAATGTAGTGGCAAATCACTCACATCATATTGACATTTGTCCCATAAATTACAAAAACTTTCTCTACTCAGATAGCTGAGGTAACAGTTTGCCTCTATGTAAACAATCTATTAACAAGTACATTCATAAGATACCATTCCCTGACAGTAGCCTATGTAGTGATGGTTTCATTTACACCAGGAAACTGTGTGGTCAACAGTAAGATTCAAACCAACAATCTTACCTTTCAGAAAAGTAATCACTGTCAAATTCACCTTGTTCTGTAAGTTTCCCTCCTGATGAATTGAGTTGAAGAGCATGTTGGAGTGGATGGCAAAGCTCTTCCAAGCAGTGATCTATAACATCACATAAGTTATGACAGAATATTAAGCAACACAATATTTTCATACTGCATCAGGATACTCCCTAGCAACTTTTTGATCCAATTCAGCCTACCCCACTGTCTGAGCTCCTCCATCCCCTTCAAAGTCAGAGTCATTACCCCTACAGAAGCAAAGCCTACCTGTCCAAAGCTTCCCAGAGCTTCAATTACTGCAAAGACACCTTTGATATGCATATCCTATACCTTGTGCTAGACTCAGTTATCTCTCCACCACAGACCTTCTAAATCTGTCCCTGCACCTGGGCCAGTTCCCAACCTCAAGAAAAACAGCAGTATAACACCAATATTGAAATGTGTTGATAGCACCCTCCCAAACAACTACCAGACCATCTCAATTTCCCCCACTCTCTAAAGCCCTTGAAAAGATCATGGCCAACCAGCTCACTGACTACCTCCTTGCACACAACCTCTTATGTAGGAAGCAGCATGGTTTCAGAGCAAGTCATACCACTACCATCTATCCAGGAAGGAACAAGTCTTTTGAGCAATCAGTTTAAATGCTTCATTGGCAAGCTTTTAAACTAGTCAAGGGAGGCACTGATAAGCAATAGGAAAATCCCAGCCTCTCCTACAAAACAGGGTACTAAATGAGAAAAAGACAGAGGTCGAAAGGTCAGTGGGGATGCTGCAAAAGAAGGTAAAGCCATCAAAAATGGAGAGCAATGAGTACCAATGCCCGTAGTATGAGTAACAGATTCCTGAATTAGTGGCCTTGATGGAGGAGGAACATCTGGATATCGTGGCAGTCACAGAAACATGGTACACAACAAAACCATGACTGGGATGTAAACATACCAGGATACACTATCTACAGGAGGGACAGGGAGGGTAAAAGGAGGAGGAGTAGCTCTTTACATAAGGGAAGGAATCAAAGCAACAGAACAAAGGGAAAACAGGAGGAGAAGAAGCACTGTGGGTAAATTTGGAGACCGGCAATGGCACTACAATCCGCACAGGGTTGTATACAGACCCCTTCTCAGGGGAGGAAATGGACAAGGAAATGATAGACTGAATACTTAGAATGGCAGAAAAGGGAGATATTACTGATGGGTGATCTGAATATGCCAGATGTTAACTGGAGTGCAGTTGCAGCAGCCACTTCGAAGAGTGGGGTTATTCTAGATGCCCTCAGTTGGCATGCCTTAGACAACAAGTATTGGAGCCCACTCGAGAGGGAGCAATCTTAGACCTGGTTCTCTCAAATGGAGAAGAAGAGGATCACAGATGTAGAAATGGGTAGCCATCTGGGAACTAGCGACCATCGAACAGTATGGTTCACAATAAACACAGCAATAGAGTCAAGCCATACAAAGGCAAAAGTACTGGACTTTAGGAGGGCTGACTTTGCCAAAATGGGTGAGTGCCTAAGGAATGCACTAGCAAATGGGCAGGAAGGAGAAGTGGAAGAACAATGAGGAATAATAAATACTGCCATCACAGAGGTAACAAGCCTTTGTGTGAAGCAAATAAACAAAATGAAATGATAGTAGAAACCACTATGGTTCTCAAAGGAAGTGGCAGTGAGGTTCAAGAAAAAGCATTCAGGAAGTACAAGGAATCAAAGAAAACATGACAGACAATTGTATCAGTTAAAGCAAAGGAAGCTGGGAAGGCAGTCAGAACAGCAAAGGTCCAAACCGAGGAAAAAGATAGCCAACTCAGTTGAAGGGATAAAACCTTTTATAGGTACATCAGGAGCAAAGGAAGACCAAGGAGGGTTAGTGAGGCTTAATAAGGGGAGGGAGGGTGGGCAGAGGGTGACGGTGAAAAGGCAGAGATACTAAACAAATATTTTTGCTCAGTATTTACAAAGGAAGAAGGGAAGTACCTAAAACAAACAGTAGAAGCGCTCTGGATACAGAAGTTGATACCAGCCCATTACAGAAGAAAGGGTTCTGAAAGAACTCTTAAAACTGAAGATGGACAAAGCAATGGGGCCTGATGGGATTCATCCCAGAATTCTAAAAGAACTAAGGGTAGAACTAGTGACACCACTGACTACCCTCTTTAACAAATCATGGGAGGATGGGGTGGTACCGAGGACTAGAGGAGGGCAGATGTGATTCCCTTCACAAAAAGTGGGAGCAAGGCAGAAGCAGAAACTACAGACCTGTTAGTTTAACCTTAATGGTAGGAAAATGATGGAATCACTTCTGAAGGAAAGAATTGTTGAGTATCTAGAGGCCAGAGGGCACAGGACCCAAGGCAGCATGGATTCATAGCGGGAAGGTCACGCCAGACAAATCTGATAGATTTCTCTGACTGGGTGACCAAAGTAGTAGATCAGGAGGGGCTGTGGACATGGCCTACCTAGACTTTAGCAAGGCATTTGACACAGTCCCACACAAAGATTAATATACAAGTTAGCCAGCCTGGGAGGTGGGTCCCAAGATGACAGCCTGGGTAAAGAACTGGCTGGAGAATAGGACACAGAGGTAATAGTAAATGGAGTCCACTCTGAAGAAAGGGGTTACTAGTAGGGTGCATCGGAGGTTCAGTATTAGGACGGTCCTCTTCAATGTCATTATAAGTGACATTGCAGAGTGACTGGAAGGAAAATATGTCTCTTTACAGATGACACAAAGATCTGCAACAGAGTTGATGCACAAGGTGGGGTGGAAAGGATGAGAAGGACTTGACAAGGTTAGAGGAATGGTCAAATGTATGGCAGCTTAGATTCAATGCTAAGAAGTGCAAGGTAATGCACCTGGGAAACAAAAACCCTGGGGAAGAGTACACAATGGGGGTGAGATATTAACAACAACAAAAATGGAAAAGGACTTGGGGTAGTCATATCAGATGACCTAAAGGTGGGCAAGCAAAGTGAGATGGAAGCAAGGAGGGCTGGGGGATACTGGGATGCATAGGGAGAGGCATCACCAGTAGAAAACAGGAAGTTATTATCCTCTGTACAGACAGTTGGTGAGACCCCATCTGGAGTACTACGTGCAGTTCTGGAGAACCAATCTCCATAAAGACATAGACAGGATGGAAGCTGTCCAGAGGAGGGCAACTAAAATGGTCTGCACTGGAAGACGATGAAGAGAGACTTAAGGAGCTTAATATGTATAGCCTCGAGGAAAGAAGGAGAGGGGACATGATAGAAACTTTCAAGTACCTCAAGGGAATCAACAAAGTCCAAGAGGTAGCATCTTTCAAAAAAGGTGTGCAAGAACAAGGGGCACAATTTTAAGATGGAGGGGCGGCTCAGAGGTAATTAAGGAAGTATTTTTTCACAGAGAGGTTGTGGATGCATGAAACAGCCTTCCAGAGGAGGTTGTGGAGTCAAAACAGTGGTGGAATTCAAGCATGCATGGGACAGTCATAAGGCAATTCTAGGGGTGGGGGTAGGAAGAAGTAGGCTGCTGGTTAACTAGGATCTGCAGCTTATCCATTAGGTAGGGAAATGGGCAGACTGAGTGGGCCAAGCGGTCATATCTGCCATCAAAATCTATGTTTCTATGTTTCTACAACTGCCTCACAGAATTCTCTAACTCTCTCTGCACTCTCACGCTTGACAAGGGCACCTACATGAGAGTCATGTTTATAGATCTACACATGCATTGACACAGTTTCTCACCCTTCCTTCTTAACCTGGTACTCTCAAATGGGGAAGGAAAAGGATCTCAGATTTAGAAGTGTAGCCATCTGGGAACAAGTAACCACCAAACAGTGTGGTTCTACAATAACACAACCGTGAGAGTCAAGCCATACAAAAACAAGAGTACTGGACTTTAGGAAGGCTGACTTTAGGAAAATGAGAGCATGCCTTAGAAAGCACTAGCAAATGGGCAAGAAGGAGGGTGGAGGAACAATGGGAATAATCAAAACAGCCATAGCAGAGAACAAGCCTTTGTGTGAAGCAAATCAATAAAACAAAATGAAGAAAAACACTATAGTTCTCAAAAGAGGTGGCAGGGATGGTTAAGGAGAAAAGGATAGCATTCAGGAAATATAAGGAAACACAGAAGGAGCAGGACAGAGAACTTTATCAGTTAAAGCAGAAGGAGGCAGAAAAGGCAGTCAGAATAGCAAAGGTGAAAATTAAGGAAAAGATAGCCAACTCTGTTAAGAAGGGGATAAAACCTTTATAGGTACATTAGGGAGCAAAGAAAGACCAAGGAAGGGATACAGAGATTTAATAAGGGGAGGGAATGTGGCAGAGGAGATAATGAAAAAGCAGGATACTGAATGAATATTTCTGCTCAGTATTCACAACAGATGAGGAGAAGGAGGTGCCTAAACCAAACAAGGGAGAAACTCTGAATGGGGGGTCAATACCAGCCCATTCACAGAAAAAAGGTTTGAAAGAACTCTTGAAACTGAGGTGGACAAAGCAATGGGGTCTGATGGGATTCACCCAAGAATACTAAAAGAACTAAGGTAGAACTAGTAACAGCACTGACTACTCTCTTTAAAAATCATGGGAGGATGGAGTGGTACCTAAGGACTGGAGGAGGAAAATGTGATTCCCTTCACACAAGTGGGAGCAGGGCAGAGGCAGGAATCTGTACACCAGTTAGTTTGACTTCAGTGGTAGGAAAATGATGGAATCACTTCTGAAGGAAATAATTGTTGAGTACCTAGAGGCCAGTAGGGCACAGGACCCAAGGCAGCATGGTTTCATAGCAGGAAGGTCATGTCAGATGAACCTAATAGATTTCTTTGACTGGGTGACCAAAGTAGTAGACCAGGGAGGGGCTGTGGATATAGCCTACCTAGATTTTAGCAAGGCATTCGATACCATCTCACACAAAGATTAATATACAAGTTAGCCAGCCTTGGAGTGGGTCCCAAGGTGGTAGCCTGGATAAAAACTGGCTGGACAACAGGATGCAAAGGTAATAGTAAACAGAGTCCACAGTGAAGAAAGGAGGGTAACTAGCAGGGTACTGAGGGTTGAGTACTGGGACGGTCCTCTTTAATATCTTTATAAGTGACATTGGAGAGCACCTGGAAGGAAAGGTATGCCTCTTTGCAGATGACACAAAGATCTGCAACAGGGTTGATACACAAGGAGGGTGGAAAGAATGAAAAGGGACTTGGCAAGGTTGGAGGAATGGTCAAATCGTGGCAGCTCAAATTCAATTCAAAAAGTGCAAGCTAATGCATCTGGAAACAAAAACCAAGGGAAGAGTACACAATGGGGGTGAGTTAATAACAACAACAATAAAAACAGACCTAGGAGTAATTATATCAGATGACCTAAAGGTGGGCAAGCAATGTGAGACGGCAGTAAGGAGGGCTGGGGGATACTGGGATGCATAGGAAGAGGCATCAACAGTAGAAAACAGGAAGTTGTTATCCCTCTCTACAGACAGTTAGTGAGACCCCATCTGGAGTACTGTGTGCAATTCTGGAGACCCCATCTCTGCAAAGGCATAGACAGAGTGGCGGCTGTTCAGAGGAGGGCAACCAAAATGGTGAAAGGTCTGCACCAGAAGACATATGAGGAGAGACTAAAGCAGCTTAATATGTATACCCTTGAAGAAGGAGGGAGGGGGACATGATAGAAACTTTCAAGTATCTCAAGGGAATTAACAAGGTACAAGAGGGTAGTATCTTTCAGAAGAAGAAATGTGCAAGAACAAGGAGCACAATTTGAAGATAGAGGGGATGGCTCAGAGGTAATGTTAGAAAGTATTTTTCACAGAGAGTTATGGATGCAAGGAACAGCCTTCCTGAGGAGGTTGTGGAGTCAGGAACAGTGGGAGAATTCAAGAATGTATGGGACAGGCATTAGGCAATTCTAGTGAGGCAGGAGGAAGTAAGCTCTTTATTAACTAGAATCTGCCTTATCCATCAGGTAGGGAAATGGGCAGACTGGGTGGGCCAAGCGGTCCTTATCTGCCGTCAAATTTTATGTTTTGTGTAACACATTACAACAAATTGGGATCTCTCATTGTCCACTCTCATGGTTCTCCATCTATCTTTCATCTAGAATCTAATGTGTTAAAATTAATAATACCATATCTACTATGCTGCCTATGCACTCAGGAGTTCCCCAGGGATCTATCCTGTGTCCCCTGCTATTCAGCATCTATCTCAATGCCCTGCCTAACTCCTGCCCTGGCAACCTTCTCCTCTATCGCAGACGACACTGTTCTTTATGCCACACATCCTGATCCTCTCACTCTCCACCATACCTTACAAAACTCCTTCTCTCAGATTGAACACTGGTTTGCTGAACACAGATTGGTGGTCAACATTAAAGAAACTAAGATGATGCTCTATGCCCACCGCCAAAACAGATCAAAGGATTCCCTGAAAATACTGTCCACCTCTCTCATCCCACTGGGACAGGTCCAAAAGTATAAGTATCTAGGTATTACATTTCACTCTTCCCTCTCATTCCACAAACATATAAAATCCTCACCTCTGCCACCAACACCCACATTGATCTCCTTTACAGACATAAAGACTGCCTGCCACCTGAAGCACTTCACCTAGCCATTACCTTCTCAGTCTTATCACTGGTGGACTATGGCCTCAAAATCTATGCTGCCACCGACCCTACGGCATTTGTCAAATACAAGTAGTCATCAATAAGGCCTGCCAGCTCCTCTCTGGTGCTGACAGAAATACACATACCTGCACCCTGTATGCACTTATCAATATCCTCTCCCTTGAGAAAAGGCTATTGTACCAGACCTATCTCCTCACCAAAAAATCCACCTGGGTTTAACCCCAATAGGAGTCATGGCTTCTCTTCCGCACACCATCTCAGTGTCCACACAGGCTGCCCCCAAAACTATCTGGAAGGTGCCTAGAGTAAGGACCACCCTGGCCCAGTTATCTTTCTCCCTTAGAGCTCCATTCTGGCACAGTGCCTCCACCGGCCATCACATCAATCACCAATCTAGGTCCTTTTAAAGCTGCTTTAAGGGTCCATATCCTCTTCTACATCAATGCCAATGACAGTAACCTGTGGATCTTGCACCACGCCACTAGGCCATGCATCCACCCTTGGCCTGGCAGTGAAAGCCCTCACTATTTCTAGCCTACAGGCTCCTCACCTCCTTGGTTACCATATAGTTGCACTGGACTATGAATACATTGTATTATGTATAAGACAAGGCCTCCTGAGATGGCTGACTATCAACTCATTTCATGCATTGCTTTAGCTACCCATTGTATAGGTCTTAACTGCTCATTTAGGTAAATATGTCGATAGCTCTGCTCTGTTTTAGCTACTAAATGTATAGGCATTAACCAGTGCTCATTGCACTTACACTCTGTATGATTGCTTACCCACATTTATTCTATGTATGTACTGTAAGAATGTCTATGTTTTATTCTGACGTGAAGCCTTTGGAAACAAGTCTATGACTCAAAGGTTGTAATTCAATTTCCTAAATAAATACATAAATACATTTTAATGGCACTCACACTACATCAGAACTGATAGAAGGATGAGTCATAATAGCAGTCAATGTACTACTTCCTGTGAACTCTGCAACTCATCTGGCCTGTTGTGCTCTTTCATACCTTCAAGAAAACACAACTGGAAAAGAAAAATAGTAAACAAAGTGGCATTACAAACATAACAGAATACTTCATTTGCTGAAAAGGATTCTATACAGTTAATGTGAATACAATTTGATATCAGTAAGGCACAACATATCATTATTTGCTGTATGTACACAGTGGCCACTTACAATGTCTGAAAGCAGCTGCCTTGCCATACATGAATTGCAGCACCGCAATCATAGCTACAGTCATATTAATGCAGGCAATATTTTTTATAGGGAGTAACAAGTAATCTGAAAAACAAAACACTCAGCCAGCCAATCAGGACACTTTATTTTTGCATCCATTGTATAATGGGTCATTTTATGTTTGCTTGCATGCATGTGCAAGAAACATAGTGCCATCATCTGAGTTTTCAGAGGTGTGGCACCCGTCTTCTAATTCAGTCAGTGTGTTTGCAGGCGGCCGCATTCTCCAATGAATGCTGCAGCTGTCTATGACAGCAGTTGAAAAAGCAGTGCCATACAGTTGAAGGGAGGCTCCCTTCAGTGAGCAGTGCTCCCCCATGCACACCTGTATGGCGTGAAGTGCAATCTCCCGTCAGCTCCACCACCCAAAGAAAAAGCTTTCCAGGTGCCATGCTGGGATCCCACCCCAGCGTGGCAAAATTATTATGGCCAACAAGGTGCCCAATCCCCATCAGCTCCAGGCCCCCAAACAGCCTTCCAGCTGCCATGCTGAGAGCCCACCCGTGTGTCAAGCGTCCTGCATCGTCTTCCTAAAAAACCTGTAAACAAAAAACTTTCCTCAGTGTTCTTCCTGCCACCCTCTCGCATCCTACCTCCCCACATCCCCTCACCCCATACTTACCTCTGGAGACCAGCGAGGTGATCTTTGGTGGACCAGGAATACTTCTGCACTCTTCAAAGCCGACTGCGAACTGAGGAAATGCCGATAAGCTGTATAATGCAATAAATCAGGTTTTTTAACTTTAATGCATATCTCAGACATTTTTGGAATTTTGGTACCAAGTTTTCAACATGGGGTTTTGGGACCCCTCCTCATGAATTCTGGAACTGTCATGGTGTTAATTGGGCCTGATGGGCGATTTCGCAGATCACTGTGCGAAATCATGTTTTGAACTGATTAATGAAATGACAGTGCCAGTGTTCATAAGGTGGGCTCTCAAAAGCCTATGTTGCCAATTTGGTGAATAAATTCCTAAAATGGCTGTTTTACAAGAATGTGTTGCGCAGTTCTCATGCCGCTTGTAAGTTCACAAATTTTTAATATTTGCACACTGGATTTTCAACATTACCATTTTACCACAGCTCTTATGAGCAGTACAGCTGTCATTTTCACATCTTGCCCAAAATGTATTTTGTCATATAAGCACAATAGTGCAGTCGGTGTCTTAGAAATCAATGTATAGGACACATTAAGAAAATCACAGTGACACAGTTCATGAGCAGAGGTCTTAAAATGGCTATGTTGAAAATCTGGTGAAAAAATTCCTAAAAATGACTGTTTTACTAGCGTGCATTGTGCAGTTCCTACGCATGCTCGCAAGTTTGTGAATTTTTAATATTTGCATGCCAGATTTTCAGCATTGCCATTTATTACACTTCCTTATGAGCAGTACAGCTGCCATTTTTTATATCTCGCACAAATGTGTTTCAAGACATGTAGCGCATAGTGGTGCAGTCAGTGTGCGAAAGCAATGTTTGGGACAGATTAAGAAAATCACAGTAACATTGTTCATGAGCAGAGGTCTTAAATGGCTATGTTGAAAATCTAGTGACAAAAGTCCATAAAACGACTGTGTTATGAGGGAGCATTGCACAGTTTCCATGCACCTCATAAGTTCATGAATTTGTAATATTTTCAGTCCAGATTTTCACCAGTGGCATTTTTCCACACTTCCTTATGAACAGTACAGCTGTAATTTTTCACAACATGGTCAAATGTGTTTTCACACTTTCAGCGCAGAAATCGCGTGGGTCACTGTGGGAAATCATTGTTCGGGACAGATAAAGAAAATCACAGTGACACTGTTCATGATCGGAGGTCCCAAAATGCCTATGTTGACAATCTGCTGTAAAATCCCACAAACTAATTACATTATGGGTGTGCATTGCACAGTTCTATACTGCGCCATGACTTCACCAGTATTTTTAATATTTTCACTGCAGATTTTCAGCATTGCCATTCTTACACCTCCCCATGAACAGTACAGCTGTCATTTTCACATCCTGTTCAGAATGTGTTTTGCACCTGTGGTGCTAAATGCTGTAGTAGCTATGCAAAAGAAGCTTTCGGCTAACAAACTGATATTGCCACTGTTCATGAGGTGGGGTCACAAAAACCATGTTGAAAATTTGAGTGAAAATAGTAATGAATGCCTGAGGCGTTAGGGTTTCCAACCATAACGCCTCACCCTGTAGAGAAATGACAGGCATCAGGGATGTGACTTGGGATTCTCGCCTGAAATACTCATACCATTCCACAGCCTGCAGCCAGTGAGAGGCATCAAGGTGTGCCTTAGACTCTTCTGCCCCAAAGTTCACCCCATTCTACTATACCACACCCATCTCACCATATTTCCTGATGGAATGGGGTGCACACAAGGGCCAAAGACCTCAAAGCACACTGTGACACTTGTCGGTGTCTGCATGGTAGGGTGTGGTGAAATGGCATGGCCATTATGCCTGATGACCCAAAGGCACACACCAATGCCTGTCAGTCTCTTCAGGGTGGTGATGGGGTTGGCTTCAGTTCAATACTTCACTGCCATTCTGTTATGCAGCTCTTTAACTCCTACACTACCAATGCCAATGCCGGCAAGCAAACATTTGGTGTTGACAAATGCTTGTTAGAACATGAACTGAAGATGTAACAAATCCTTCAGTTCTTAGGCAGTATATCACAGTGGGTTAAGGCGCAGAGGCTGCAGATCTGGAGACCTGGATTGAATCTCACAGCTGCCTAGGTGCATACTGTGTGATCCTGAGCAAGTCACTTAACTTCCTTGTGCTCCCAGGTTGCATCTGAAAACAAGCTTTGGCTTAGTGTGCTTCTTCTGGTTAAGCAATGTTCCTTTCCCTGTCTTATACTTTAACCTTTAGTAGTCCTCACACACTTCAAGGAAGTAGTCTCCTTAGTTTTACTCAAGTAACACATAAAAATTTGCAGAAACTGTCAGATGGTACAAAGGGTGGTTCAAACACACACTGGCACTTTCAGTGGAAGGCTAACTAATTAGTAGATGTGCACCAAGCTCCATCGATGCACAACAGATCACCAGGAGAAGGCTGGTGAAATTACTGTAGGTCTGAAAACAAAACATTATAGACAGGGTGTTCCTTTCCATAGGTGGAACTGCATACAAGGAAAACTCTATTTAAGGAAATAATTATAACTGTGCATCACATTCCACAATCATACACTACAGTGACTGACAAAGGATTTGGTATATGGTGTGCTAGTACCTAAGCAAAGATTATAAAAAATAAAACAAAAAAAAGTGGCTTCTGTTAAAAAATAAACTCTGCCAAGCAAACCCCATACAGATATTACATGTGGACAAAATATTTCAGGCCCACACTTGCAGCAAAGCCATGAGTTAAATATTCCACACTGTAACATATCAACTGTTGTACTACACAATATGATCATTGCTTATGAGTACAGTGCTGGGACTGACTAGGCAGTCAGGACTAGCACATATCTAGCAATGCTCACTGAATTTGCCATGTTGAACTTATGAAGGATAATTTGGATAACTGGTTGCTACAAAATCTTATTCTATGCCAATAGCATTGAATACTTCAAAAATAATCGATGACAGTGACACTGAATGTAAAATAACCCAAAATTATATCATATATGAGATCTGATAAATATATTCTGGTGACTACTTACCATTAGAGGTGTGATGCTTACACTACAGTATCAGAAATAAAGGACAATAAAGAAGGCTTTATAAAGCTAGTGTCCACCATTACATTTGAAAGTGTGCATCACACAATCACAGCACCCCATGTAAATCTGCTCAACTGCAGACTGCAAACATGATACACTACATGTATTAGTAAACAACAATACATCACTACACACATCATAACTAAAATGAGGCACACCACCAGCAAAAGAAATAAAAAGTAATAAAACAACAATTGCTAGCCTCTCACACTTATGAAATGCATGTATTCATATGGTGCCATAACAGCATTACTCAGGCAAACTGCATATCTGTTGACTCTCTTCATATGTGGAGTACCATTAGGCCAACCACATGACTAATCAAGTGTTTTTAGATATCATGGATTGCAGTAAGCCACATTATTAATACAATAAAGTTCATGCAACATTGAATATATGTCTTTCAGGAGGCAAAGGCAAAAACCCTCTACAAACAAGAAAAAAAGTTAAGTCAAATGAATAGTCTACTTCAGTTGTTATCATCTTCAATTTTTAGCAGATATCTGCACCATGTCTGTCATTCCACAATGCAACAGTGTCTGTAAAAAACTCCCTTGAGGCACCACTCAGAATGAATACATTAATGAATTCTATGAAGACACTGCAATGCATGTTAGACATGGATTACACTGTAGGATGAGCTTCCTCAAGAACACAGCAAGAAAGCAACTTCATTACATAAATCATAAAAACACACACAACAGTAATCACATAGACACAGGCACAGAAACAAATATACACAAATGCACTGCACATCAGCAGAGAGAGAGAGAGAGAGACACACACACACACACACACACACACACAGACGTATACACTATACATAAAAATATGTTTCAATCAGGGCATGCAGGAATCTAAACACTAATTTGCAACACTGAAACATCACACAAGCAGCCTGTTAGGATACAATATCATGACCCTATACAGCAAATGAATAAGACATGCTGTGACAAAGATGAGGTTATGATAATCTTCAATATAGTGGGATGATATAGGGTACAAGTATGTGGAGGTATGGAGAAGGAAAAAGACTTCTAAAGAAAGCAACAGCAACCAACATATCACATCATGCAGATGATCACTGCACTAAACTACTGTGGCATCTGCATGGATCATTTCAAGTACTGTACGGTGCTGAGTGACAATAGGATTTTATCATATTTATTTGCAGTAGGGAAACCTGTCTGACAGCACTGAGGTGCATTACGTTACAAATAGACATAGCTACCAGAAAAATAAATGATGCATGAGCATCCATAAAGAAAGAAAAACAAACACCATCTCCAACTGTGTACAACACAACATCAGCCCCCAGAAAAAACTTTCAAACTGATCGCACTGTGCTGACTGCATGCCACATACAAGGCACCAAAGACAGCATAAAAACATAACAATACAAACCAGCATCATCAAACTCACATATAAAACAAATGGACTATACCACAGAGTAATGTTTTGCTGCATGGTTAAACACATGATACCGAACATCATGCATCTTTGGACAATTACTATATAAAGAAACAACACCTAAACGCATCAAAGAAAATTTACTTTCCACACAGATATGAGACTGAAAACTTATATTTTCGTGAAGCACGTTGACATCTAGTGCAAAACACTCATCATAGCAATCCCTAATCAATAAATAAAACCATAATCTACACAGTCATGAATGAGGATCATGAACAAAGACTCCATTCTCCGTAATAACCACTCCATGCAATTTAGCATAACATCTTGGAAATAAAACACACATAAAGGAATTTTGAGAGAATGTGATTGCTGTAAAGAAAAACAAAGACAGACACACAAGCCACTTTTTACTTGGTATTACTTTTTCTTGGTAGAGGGGCACAAGAAGGCAATTTGCTCATCGAGAGTGCCCCCAACAATTTTGTGGATCATTATTTGTTAGTAGTTTCTAACCAAAGATCTAGTTTGGTTTTAAATGTTTCAAAATTGGGGCTAGTAACAAGGTCATTGGGTAACTTGTTTTATATTCTGGGGCCCTGTGTAAAATAATGTAGTCTCTTATTAGTGTTTGCTTTGGGGATAGCAAGTTGTTTAGAATGTAGTCTAGAGACTAATTTCCTTGTTGAAAAGTTAATTCCACATTGTTGCATTAGAGTTGGTTTATCTTGGATTTTGTAGAGAAACATGAGGTCTCCCCTTAGCCACCTGGTTTCCTGTGAATGAAGTTTAAATTTTTCAACCTGTCATCATATGGTAAGTGTTTTAAATGTGGTATCATCCGTGTTACTCTCCTCTGAATGCTCTCAATGGTTGCTATATCTTTCTTCAGATATGGTCTCCAAAATGGTGACCCATAATCTGAGTATGATCTAAACATATGTCCTGTACAGGGAATAATACAATTTTCTAGTTTAGTCACAAACATGCAGTTTATTCTTTCTAAGTAGTCCATTTGAGTTTTTAGCTAATTTATTACAATGGTCGCTAGAAGATAGTTTGTTATTGACAGTAATCCGAGATCTTTTTCACAGTTGGTTGATTTAAATGGCATGTTATTTAGTTTGTAAGATTGACATGGGTTATTATTACCAAGATGAAGTACAGTACCTTTGCTATTGTTAAATTCCATGCCATTTAGTAACGCCCATTCTTAAATTTTTTGCAAATCTGTGTACAGTTGGTTCCTGTTATCTAGTGTATCAACCCTTCCTCCCAGTTTGGTATCATCAATGAATTTTGATAATGGGTGTTAGAACTGGTCTGCATATCAGAAATATATATGTTAAACAACACAGGTCCAAGAACAGAACCCTGTGGGACCCCACTAGTCACTCACCCGGTCTGACAGGAATCCATTAATCTTACTTGTTGGGTCCTATTAGTTAACCAGTTGTTCACCCATTTAATTAAACTCGATGAAATTCCCATCAGGGTCAGTTTATGAATTAATTTTGTATGGGATAAAGGTCAAAAAGCTTTACTGTAATCTAAAAGAATGATATCCATAGGGGTCCTAGCATCCAGCTCAAGATGAATTTGGTTATAAAAAGCAATCAATTTGGCAGTTGTTGAATATCCTGTTTAAAACCATATTGTGTAATGTCCTGAAGATTTAGGTTTGAGACTTCAACTTCTATTAGGATTTTAATAATTTTTTCATTACTTTGCATGGTACGAGGTTAGACTTATGGGTCGGTAGTTTTCAGGGTTAGATCTATTCCTTTTTAAAAATGGGTGTTACATAAGCTGCCAACCAATCAGTAGGAACTACTGATTCATTAAAGGATTTATTAAAATGATGGTCAACGGAAGGGATACTGTATCAATAGTTTCTATCAGGAATCTGGGTTAATCCCGTTGGGTCCTGGGCTTCCTTTTTATTAAGTGTTTTCAGTGCCTCCTTTGTGTAATTGATAGTTATGGAGTAATTAGATTTATTAGATTGTTTTGTTGTATGAGTCCGATGTATATCTAGGTGTGAAAAAACAGAACAAAAGTATTTGTTTAGATGATCAACTATTACTTTATCTGATATTATTGGTGTGCTGTTAATTGTTAGTGGACCTACTTGTCTAGTGTTGCCTTTATTCTTGTTTAGATAAGAATACAGTGATTTTTATCATTTTTATGTGTGCAATCCTAAATTCTAAGTTTAGTTTTGATTTCACAATTGTTGATTTTAACTTTGTTACAGAAACCCTATAAGATGATAACATTTCTTTGTTGTTTAGGTTTTTTTAATTTGAAAAACATTTTCTTTTATGTTTGATTAATGTTCTTATATTGTTATTTAACCATGTGGGAACATAACCTTTTGGATTGTATTATTTTTAGTGGTATATGTTTGGCTTCCAGATCCAAGATGATTGTTTTAAGTCTAATCCAAGAATGTTCCACTGATAAAGGTAAATTAATTTGTTCCCACTTTATGTTCTTTAGCTGATGATTAATTAAATTGAAATTTACGTTATCATACTGTTTAAGTAATATATTATTTCTTAAATATTGTTGATGATAGGGTAGACTAAAAACATGGATTTATAGTCGCTATTCCGAGAGGCTCTATTATAGATAGATTAGAAATATGAATATCAGTTGTTGTAAATAATAAATCTAATATATTGTTTCTTCTAGTGGGTTCTGAAATAATTTGTTCTAAACCTAAATCAATTATCCCTGAAAGGAAGATCCTGTCAGTATTCGATTTACCAGTTAAATTGTCCCAGTTAATGTTTGGCATGTTAAAATCCCCATTATTATGACTTTACCTTTTCTTGCCATGTTTTTAATTTTGGTCACTAATAAATTAGTGTAATCAAGATTTTCATTAGGTGGCCTATAACACATCCCTAAGAGTATTTGTGGTTGTCCCTTAAATAGGATTGTGACCCATAAACTTTCAGTATTTATTTGAATGTTATTTTCAAAGGAGGAATATGGTCCCTAACATACAAACATACTCCTCCACCTTTTCTATGAGTTCGGTCTTTGTGATAAAGTTTCAAACCTGGTATTTGTCTGGTCCATTCAGACTCAGTGTCCCACCATGTTTCAGCTATTGAAATAACATCTATGTTGTGAGTATTAATTTTAGCTTCAAGTTCAGCAAGTTTTATAATATTTAAGGATCTTGCATTCAGTGATAGGACATTGCTTCGTGTATAGGTGTCATTTTGTTAATAAAGGACATGGAAATGAATCCATTCTCCCCATATTATCTAGTTTAAAGCTTTGTGAATAAATGTGGCAATTTGTTTCCCAAGAATTGTGCTTCCTCTTCTACTTAGGTGTACACTGTCCCAACAGTAGAGGGAGGGTCTATCAAGAAAATCTTCCTAGTAAGTTAAACAAGCAATATTTTGTTTGAGGCACCACTTCCTGAGCCACTCATTTAGGGCTTTGATTTAATTTGTGATGTCTTTTGGTAGGTCTGGGTACAGGAAGTATTTCTGAAAAACATTCATCACATCTCTTGTCAACCAATACATTGTTCAGGGCTATAAAGTCCTTTTTAGTTCAGTTAGTGTATTCCTACTGATGTCATTTGTCCCTGCATGGACTACTACTAGTGCCCCCTTTGGTTGATTTTTTAGTATGGAATTGGCCATTTTGTGATATCAGAGACTCTTGCTTCTCTAAAACTAGAGCAGGTGTGATTGGTTTTATCAGGATTACATATCAATCTGTCTGTATGTTTGATAATGGAATCTCCCAAAACAAAAACTGGTTTGGGACAGTGAACAGTTGTGGGGGTTATTATGTTGTCTTGACCAATAGTTTGTAGGGGTTGTAATGGAGTGCATTTTCTAGAATTTGTTATTGGATGTGGTATAGATTTTGGATATGCTACGGAGATAATGCTTTGGGGCTAATTCTGTGTATTGTTGTTGAAGTGTTTGGAAGATGTGTCTCCATGATTTGGGGGTGGGATCATAATCTTGTTGCAATAAGTCAAATCTGTTACTTAGCAGTAGCCGTGGGGTACTGGAGTAAACCTGACCACCTCTTCTTTTTGTTTTATTTTTGTTTATTGGTACAAGTGCCCATGTGTCATTTGGTTTAGCTGACTGTGAACAGTTTATCTGAGCTTGAGTAGGACTGATTGTGTTAGTTTCCAAGTGTGACTTGGGTATACTGGTTTCAAATTTGTTACCATAGAGTCAATATAGTTCTCTTAGTGATTTATGTCAGCTTTTACTGACATTCTAATTTGCAAATTTGCTATTTCATCATAAAGGGTGGATATAAGTACACAGTTGTCACAGGTATAACCCCATAATTGTTCCCCTAGCCTATACGTCCCACAGTTTTGGCAACAGTTCTCAGGAATTGCTATTATAGTCCACCCACTTAGTAATGCTGTAGTTATCTGAAGCACTTAGCCTGTATGACAAGTTATGATTTAACCTAGTAAGTGAATGTTAGATGTTTATGATAGCCACAGTCCCAGGGCAGTCCTTTTCTACTTACCTCTTGGCTGAACTAGTGCCCTTTTCCCCAGTCTCCACAGAAGACACAGTAGACCACGCACTAGATGGCGTGTCTCTGCCTTCTCCCGCACTTGGCCCCCATGCATGCTCGCCATGCTCACTAAGCAGGTCATTTTAAGTACATCAAACCGGAAGTGCGCACTCTCTATACTTCTGGTTTATCATCTAGCACTAAATTCGACAAATTTAAAATCTAAGCCTTTAAAAAGGCAGGTTCTGAGTTGAAATACAGGAGTTAGATATCACTCTGTCACAACAAGAGCAATTAGTAGGTGGAAGTGAAGTTACTGATGGTCGGAAAAGAACTTCCTGAAACCACCAGTTTCCCACACTCCTTTGTGGCAATCAAGGAGAGATCTTAGTTAGGATGGTACCTTCCTCCAGTAACCACAATTACCATTCAGTGATATAATAATACAAAATAAAAGACAGTGAATCCATAATCAGCGTTTCATCTGTGCAACCAAACTGCAAGTATTTCCATTTTCCAGCTTTCCACTTTATTTTTTAACATAGAACATTCACTCTTTTGCAAGTGCTTAGATAAAAACAACAGTTTCCCATGAGGCAACTCACTGAATAATGACTGCCACTGTTCAAATGAAAATCAAAGAAACTACTTTTTTAATAACCAGAAACACACACATAGGAAAATAATGTATAACAGACCATAGCCCAACAGTACATACTTCTCACACATAACTATCCACCACGACAGATGACAGGCTCCTATGCTGTGAGTGACAGCATGGTAATGAGGAGAGACGGAGTGAGCATATTCAGCACAACAGACATGGAGGGTGGGTTCCACTGATTTGAAAATGTAAACAAAATGCAGACGCCAGTGTGGTAACACCAGTATGGAGAAGCGTCTAAAACATTAAAAACTTGATTCCAGAACATCTTATGAGGAAAAAAATGTTACAAACAATTGAGGTTCCTTAAAATATTTAAACATGTATAAAACATTGCAGCTCAAAAATTAAGCTCACACAAGGTTGACAGTGTCCCTTTAACTCAAAGTTAACAAAACATCTCACTCATTAACAAATGCGCTGCTGTGGCATCATATGTTGTTAGGAGCATGCAAGAGAGTGGACCATTGTTGGGATGGCAACATTATGATTTTATTAAAATACTACAAAACAGACATTTCTTTGTAGCTCCAGATATACATACAGATGGCGCGGGGTGGGGCACCTGGTTACAGTTGTTATAAAAATAGTTAGCAAATGCTAAGGGCCAGATATTTAAAGCTTTGCACCGGCAAAAATGTTTGCGCTGGTTTAGTGTGGGATTAGCATGACTGCCATATTCAAAAGGCCACATAGTGTGGGCAAAGTGCATTAGCACTGGGCAAACCATGATTATATGCAGGGGCAAAGTGAACATGATTACAGGCGCTATGAGATATTTGGTGACATGCGCCGCTAAGGTATTTAGCACAACATAGCATGACCTTTAGCATGGAACAAATTACTGCCCAGGAAAAGCTGGTCTTAACCCTGGGCGAACAACCTGCGTCACTGGTGCATAGCACGGTGTTCTTGCGGGATTAATGCAGCTTGCAGTGACCCTAACATAAGTGCATGACACTTAGAAAATGCCTGACATGGAGGACACATGCTGCTCACTGCTGACACCACCATGATGCCAACAGCTGCCAGTGGTCCCAGCCAAGCACAGACAGTAAGGGGATCCAACTCACAGGGGACAACTTGGTAGTGTGGCCCACAGCACACACTTGCAGACCATAAGTCTGTGGTGACCAACAGATGCCAGCACACACATGCAGCACTGTGGGCATGGTGGCCATTGAGGGAGGGTGTACAGGTGGCCATACCTCACCACAGCCCAGGTGTGGCCACATGGCTGGGACACATCATGCAGTGCATATGGGCCAGTAGTGGGAATACCCCACCACCTGAGTGCCTGTTGGAGCATACATGCCCCCTGTCACATACCGCACAACTGTACAGAAGCCACAGCACACACTGCCAGCCATGTATATGTCACTGTGTGCATCCCATGCCACAGGTGCAGCATCTGTGGATCACATAACAGCGTAACAGTAATGTCCACTGTCATGAAACCCCTGCAAGCTGGGTCTGTCACTGTGTACAGTGCAGTGGTCATCACTGCCCTACATACCATAGTCATCGCTGTGTCCCTCACACCACCAGCCCCTTGCTACTGTGGTGTCTGCTGTTCACTGGAGCATGACCTACAGTGTGATGGTTGCATGCAGCACCACCACCACCACCTGTGCCTGTGCTGTGTTGTCCTCTGGGCTGCGATGCTATGGTATGCTGTACTGTTCACATGTAGCCTGCAGCTATCATCATGCACTGCCTGACTGACCTACAGGTGGAGCTGTAGTCAGACCTGGCCAGCCCCTGTACTTCCAGACTGACCTACAGGTGGAGCTGTGGGACCCTGCATTAATGCTGGGCAAACTGCATGCAAAGCAGGGCATGATGATATGCTAATGTGGCTGTTTGCCCAGACACTATCTAAGTAGGTTCATTTGCATGTCACTTTTGAATATGGCAAAGTTTAGCGGGCTAATGTGTTTGCACCGGGCAAACTGCTCTAGCTCCATGCTAATGCTGTGCTAATGTGTTTGCACCACGCTAATGGTTTGGGGAATATTTTAAAGTTCTGATCACTGTTGTTTCACATCTGCTGCTGCCTACAGCTGTACTGGGTCCATGCATCTGCTGGCACACACATTGGCCACATACTGTAGTTCCTCTCTACCTACCCTCACATCACTGTGCACTGTGTTGTTGTTGTGGTTTGCACTTCCTAGTTGCTATATTCAGTGCTGTCTTATTCCAGCGCTAAGTTGCTCTGCACTCCTAGCCCAGTTTGCCCGGCCTCATTCCCATGCCCTATTCAAGCTGTTTGCCAGGCTATTCCTTTGAATATAGCCTTTGATGCTCCAGGCTAAGTTTGCCCACTGGGGCAGTGCTAATTTAGGCCAGGGGCAAAGCTTGAATATCTGGCCCAGTGTGTCTTTAAAATATTTGTTAAGCAGACCAGTGAGCCCACCTCATGTACCACTTCTTCTTCCCCTCCTCTCCAGGTTGCCCACCCGCTCTTCCTAGTCTTAATATTTTTTATAAATAATGTAAGTGGACCAGAGTGTCCAACCAAGGTATCACTTCTCTTGAACCCCTCCCTAGAGGTCCCCACCCATGTTGTCTGAACAAGTGCCCAACACTAGGTTGCCCAATCCCCAGTGTCAGAATGTGAATGTGTACATTCCCTGTTCCTGTAATAAAGAAAACTGTTCCCCACTGATTTTTTAAATCTGTAACAAAAAAATTTGGTCCCTCACCGATCTGTCCTCCCCACCCACCCCACCCAACATCACTCAGCAGCCACAACCTCAAACCCCTACACCCCCCTACATACCCTCACTCACTTGAACATGTCTCACAATATAGGTGCACTCTATGATTGAAGGCATGTCTTGTTGCTGGAACTGGTGACTGTAATATGAGAACAAAAGGTAAGTGTGGCTTAAAGAGCTATTGTAATAATTATTCATATAGCGCAATTCAGACATCAAAGTGCTTTACATACAGAACATCAACAGACAATTCATTAAGATCACATAAAACAACTTCAATTAAAATCCTCAGAGTTCCTAAAACTTCAAATATTAAAAGCCTGTTTGAATAAATAAGTCTTTAGACTGGTCTTGACTCTCCACTGCCTGAAACTGCATGGAATTAATTGTAACTTTCAGATGTAGTCAGCAATCACTTTTTATGTCTCAATCATTTTTTTTCTGTTTCCTGATTTTCCACCTGTAAGTACTAGGCTAATGAGTAGAGCAGCACTCTGTCTGGAGGCTAAATCAAAAGTCAGTTATGTTCCTCCTACTACATCAACACTGGAGACCACACTGATCTGACAGTGACATCACTAGTAACCAATGAGAACAATTTCTCACTGCCAGATTATTCTCTTTCACATGAAGCAGAAGGGAATGGCTCTTCTTGGTTACTAGTAATGTTATAATTTCCTGCATTTTATTAGTAACTTGTGAAAGTCACTGTTCAGACTGCAAGGACTGTGGTGCCTTAAGATGTTTGGTCACATTTCTGATGATGCAGTGGGAGGAACAGAACTAACATTTTTAAGCCTCCAAACAGAGTGCTGCTCCACAAATCAACCCAGTACTGCCAGGTGGAAAATCTTCTAATTGACAAACAGAAAACAAAAACAAAAAACCTTCAGATATTGGAAGTGATAGCTGATTGCATTTGAACATTACTATTCATTCCAGGCATTACACTAGCTCTTTAATGTATATGCATGGAATTTGAACTTTATTCATAACTTTGTAATTTTTAGATTTTTCTTCACCAAATTTTCAATGCAGCTTTTTGGGGATACCACCTCATGACAAATGGCAATGGAATTATGCAATTCTGGCCCCAAAATCTGATTTTGTGGTTGCTTTCGAAAACACCTTTCAGGCTGGATTTGAACATTTTCACTGCCCTTGTTCATGAGGAGATGTCATAAGAAGGCTAGATTGAACATTTAGTGTCAAAATATGTAAAAGTGAATATTTATTTGTGTATGTAGAAATTTTGCTATGCTAGTTCATAACTTTGGTAATCTTTAATATTTTGACTCTAAATTTTCAACGTGACTGTAGCCATTTTTTCACACCACTCTCATGAACATGACAGCTGCTATTTTTCAAATCCTGGCTAAAACGTGTTTTTGTGCCTGTGCTGTGAAGTTACATTTTGGCAAGGATTTGAAAATGTTTACCTACCAGGTTCAGAAGGTGCAATAATAAAGAGGTCTATTCTGTAAATCTAGTGTACAAATATGGGAAAATGCCCTGGTTATGATTGAATGTTTTAATATTTCAACACTCACTCATAACTTCACTAATTTTCAGTATTTTAATGCCAAACTTTCAACACAGCCATTTTTTTCACACCATCTGATATACGTGACAGGTGTCATTTTAAATCCTAGGTGAGACATGTGTTCACACCTATGGTGCAAAATGATGTATCAGACAATATACTATAAATGCCATATCATGTTTACAAGGAAGTCATAAAATGACTATCTTGAATATGTGGGGTCAAAATAAAAAAAAAAAATATATATATATATATATATAATTATTAAGACACTTTGTGTGTAGTGCCACTCTTTACCCCAGTAGATATGCTTTGTGATCCCATGCTCATAACCCAAGTTCACGTGTGAGTGCAATGACTCCAGCTACATGGGGTGAGGGTGCTGAGGTGCTGTTATGCAACACCTGCACCCCAGCCTGAGAATTAAAGCTGCATGGTTGCCCTATGTGTCTGCCTCTGTTCAAGCAGGTCATGAAGGATACAATTCCACTATCTCAGAAAGAAAGGAAATCCTTCAAAAAAACTTCTTTAATGCACCAGTTAGGGTTCAAGTTAGGTCTTACTTGGTGTTGTCAGCCCTAATGACCACCCCATTCCCTGAACAAACAATGTCAGACATGATCCTTTCTTCTTGCAGGGCCCTGCAGGCTCTGCATGATGAAACTACAACAGATTGTTTGGCAACATGTGGTGAGACATAGTTCTCTAACTTTGAAGAGTATATCACTATGAAGCACAGACTTGGAACTGTACCTTCTGCTTCCTACAGGAGGTTATGGACTCAGGGGTGAGCATTAGGGTTGACAACCCCAAGTAAGAACCCAGCACTGATTCATCAAGACTCCAGGACCCCAAACATTTTTCCTTTTGCTGCTTGGGGTGGTGTAGGGGAGTTAGGGCTGGAAACCTAACACCACATTTCCCTACTTTTGTGGTATTAACTTGAACCCTAGCTGGTGAGTAGTGCTGTACAGAATTTTCAAGTAACAGCAGAATGAAATTCCAAAGCATTTTCAAAATTCTGCTGAAATTCCACTGACTTTGCCAGAAATAGAATGGTGGAAGTCCACAGCAGAAAATAGTTGCAGAATGATTTTCCATGGAAGAAATTCTGTTCCATGGAATATTATTCCACAGATCTCAATATTTTCAGTGGAAATTGTTGCAAAATAATTTTCCACAGAAAATGTTGTTCCATGTACTATTATTCTGCAGATCACAGTAGGCAGAATTCCACAAAAGAACCAAGGAAATTTCAGTTGAAAGTCTGCCAGTGGAATGGTCATTCTGCCCTAATTTCACCAGTGGAATTCCACATTCTGCATAGCACTACTGGTGAGTTAACAAGGTTTTCTGCAAAGAATATATATAATACAGGTGTGACAGTGCAGTATAGTTAGGGTTGAATAGGATGTTTAATGTTAATCCTAATTTTACACCATAATACCTTTACTGGCATTTGATGAAATAGCACAAAATTTGGCATTCACAGTTTGGCTGTCTGCATCTCAAGATATGAATAGTTGCATGACAGCATCTTGTGCAGTTTCTGAGATACAGAATGTCAAAAGTAGTGAAATGCTTTTTTCTATACATGATATGTATTTTTGCTGTCACATACAGCCTAGATGGTACAGAATTGTTTAATGAAACTTTCAGGTAGCAACAGCCTGTACCAGGTTAATACCTTTTGAATGTTTTGTGAAAGAATATTAAATGGTTCCAGAGCTATAAAGATTTTATTTTTATGAGTATGCTCAGTGGATAAAACACATAGGCCCAGATATTCAAACTGCACCCAAAAAGTGAGAAACAGCAGGAGCAAGCGCAAGTCCACTGCGCCCATGCTCAAGAGCGATATTCAAAACTGCACAGGTCAAGATGCACCTGCAGCGCATGACTGAATATCGTGCCACCTGCACCAGAGCAACCAGGGATGTGCAGTGGTGCAGTTCAGATGTGCCATAGCACAACCAGGGATGCTCAGTGGAGCAGGGCAGCAGTGCAGCAGCACAACCAGGGATGTGCAGGGACAGGAGGCAGGGGCCCACCACCTATGCCACAGATGGGCAGAGGAGCACACAGCAGAACAGACATCACCCCCACACCCCATGCACTGCACAACCAGTGGAGAGCTGGAATAACCACCAGCCCATGGATACCAGCAACAAACCCACAGCCGGGCATGGTGCCCCAGCTGACACTCCTGGCAAGCTGTGATCGCACACAAGGAGGTCCACCACCCCATGCCACCATCTCATATCAATGCAGAGCACACCCTGCACCATGATCCCCAGACACCCCGCCCAGGAGCAGCATCCACCAGTGCAGGACACCCCATGCATGCCACCACCCCCACTGTGACAATGCAACCTGTGCACCACAGAACCATGCAAGGCAGTCCCACCATGAGCAACCATCAGTGGGTGGCAGCAGACAGCTATGCAACGACTGCATACACAGTGCCACCACGCCGTCCCCCAAGGTACAGATGAGAGACCGACCATCTTGCTTTGACAGAGGTACCACGTGACAGGGCATGACCCAGACCCCACCACCAGTGGTACAGCACCCTGCACACCCTCCCAAGGACACACCCTGACCCAGCATTGGCCACAACAGCAAGTGCAGACACCCACAGTGGTGCATGGAAGCATGCACACACAGGATCTAACACAGTGCATGGACAAACACCCACCCATACCCAAGGGCACACCAACACAGGGACACAGTAGCAGGGCAACCAAGCCCCAGCATGTGGCCATGGAAACTGTGTACACATGGCCAGCACCCCTCCATGGCACAGGAGTGCCAGCCACCCTGCACAGGCACCATGGGCTGTCGCCACCAAGAATGCACCCAGAGCACAAGTCACAGACAGTGGTACATCCCTGAGACACACACTGGCGACAGCATGGAGGTGGGACAACAACAGCGGAGGCCACAGTGTCACCCGAGGCAGACATGACCACACCAGTGACAGGAGGCAACCTGGCATTGTGCCGGTACAGTGGCTGTCCAGCATGGGCAGCCACCACTGACATTCAGTGGACTGTGCAGGTCACAGACATGCAAGGGTGACAGCTGCATAGGCCATGGACGGTCTGACAGGTGCGCCATGGACACAGAGCATGCACCATGGACCACTGCACAGTCATCCAGTCCACAGGGAACAACACACAAATCACAGACAGTGACTGATAGCTACTCCACACCATAGTCACTTCCCCACGGACACACACACATGCACATGACTGCACCCCTGACACCATGCACACCACTGCAGCTGAGCACCTATAGCTTGCTACAAATCAGAGACCACTACAGTAGGCATAACAAAGAAAATGTATTGTAAAAGATCAAAACAACTATATACAGCTATTTACAAAACGTTGGGGGAGGGCCACAAACAAAGGTGGGGTGGGTAAGGGGCAGCAGTGAACAAATGGTAGAGGGAAGGAGGGGTGAGGCTGGGTCCAGGGGATAGGAGAAATCATGGGGTGTAGAATGCTCAGCAGGAGCCCCGCTCCCCACTCTGGCTGTGCCTCCCGCCATGCTGTTGTCGGACTCCCAGGCGGTCTAGTCACTCCAGGATCTCCAGGGAGGCCCTGGCCACCTGCAGTATCTCCTGCAGCATCTGTTGTGTTGTCTGAAACTGCCGTCCACCTAGGACAAGGGAGCAGAGTCAATAAGTGTGAATGCACAGCCCCTTGCAGCCCACCCACTGTGCATGGCATATGGTCGTGGGACATGCCTCTGTGATGGTGTGTGACCATGCACAGTGATTGTGTCCACAAGACCTGCCCACCCAGGTGCACACAGCCATGTGGACCGCTGCACACACCACTGGCCAAGTCTCTTTAGCACCACTGTGGCTGTACAGTGACATAGCTATGCAGTGTGAAGGCAGTGGTACAGCCACGTGCCAGTGCATGCATGGACCACCATTGACACACTCCCAGACATGCAGTGCCACTGGACAGTGCTGACTGTACCAAGTTGCGTGCATGGCAGTGGTGTCAATGGATGGTGGCCATGCCCCACCACCCTCCCTGTTACACAGCATGCAAAAAATAATCATGGATGTAAGGCACTCACCGTCCATCAGGCTGGTTCCTGCACTGGTCTGGTCCAGCTGCCCTTGCCACATGATGTTGCTCATGGTGCAGCCTCCCTCCCTGGCCTTCCCTCCTCAGGGTCTAGGGTGCAAACATAGAGAGGAACATCAGTACAATCAGGTAGCAAAGTCCCCCGCCCCTGTGTGTGTGCAGTCTCAAACAGCCATACCCATCTGCCCCTCACCCCATACCACCACCATGGACCACACTGGATGGCCCCATGTGCTGGACACATGCCACTGTGATACCCGTATGGGCGTTAACAGTGTATGGATGGGGCACCTACCTGGCAGTGGAATCGTGCCCCTCCTGGTGCATGACCGCAGGCTTGCAATCCTGTCCAGGTCCTGGCGCTGCAGGTCCCCATAGCAGTGCCTGCACTGCTCGGCCATGTCTTCATGCCGTCGCCTCCTCCAGGGCCACCACCACCTCCTCCCACACAGCGCTCCTGGCACTGTCAGGGTGCCTCCTAAATAGGGCAGCAACGGGGGCTCCACCAGCTGCACTAGATTGGCCAGTTTGACCTGGCTCCAGATCAGTGCCCGTCTCCATGCCATCCTGCAATCTTTCAGCATCAAAATGGTGCTCTGTAGCAGCGTCCGCCACATCGGATGCTGCGTGATACTACGCTGCCATTCCCCATCACACTGTCACTGAACAGCGTGATAGAGGTGCACCCATGTGGACGCATGGCCCCTAGGGGCAAAGGTCAGCACAGGGTCAGGAGTCTCTGGTGCACAGACCGCCACAGGCGCGACTGGTACTCACTGCGTGTAGCAGGTGAGAGTGCCTGTGTGCTGCTTCCTGTAGTAGCCTACCGCTGTGGCCCCCACTGCCTATGGTACCCCAGTGCCAGAGTGCCATACATGTGAACAGCGCAGTAGCGCCACTGGCACAATGGTGGCCATGACCCGTATTGCCTCTCGTGCACAGCATGTCAGTAGAGTGGTAGGCGTTGGCATCAGCACCCGGCATGCACCATTCGGTGTCCACTGTGCATGTCACAGAAATGCACCCTTGCCTGAACACGTTCAACACAATTGCGAAGGCGCAACAGCGTGATATTCAGCCGGCATATACAAATCAGCTAATCAGCTATCCAATGGTGCATATACTGCATTAGCATCCACTTAAAATTGTGCCTCACCTCATTTGCATGCGTTGTGCTATATAAATGTGACATAGGGCTGTAAAGGCCATAGTCTGGTATTGCAGTCTATTGCGGTGAGTCGCATGCTGTTTGGGAGTGTGGACTGTGGTGTGTGGACATGCATGGGACTGCACAGTCACAGGTAACACCTGTCATTCCACAGGATAAATAATGAGTGATTGTGAGGTGGAGGAAGAGGAACAGAGATGTGGGAAGGAGGGCCCAAACTTCACAAGGCAGAAACAGATGCCCTGTTTGAGGCCAACCTTGACCAGGAGCCGCTGCTCAGCGGACAGCTGGGAACACCACAGGCCCATGCTGATGCATGGGGAGAGGTGGCATGTGCTGTCAACCTGCAAGGCAGCCACCAGCGGTCCGTGCAGGAGTGCAAGAAGAAGGTGGGCATGGACAGGCATAGGATTAAGGATAAGGTGGCTGCCATCAGGGCAGCACGGTCTGTGACCAGTTGGGGACAGCTGGCTGTGCAATGCATGACCCCACAAGAAGAGCGGGTTGCTGGCAGCATGTGGCTATGTGCCATTGAGGGTGTTCCAGGTGGTGGATTCCAGACGGGTGGTAGCCTGTCACTGCATGGTAGGTCCTGATCTGTCACTGGGAGGGGATGACACAGGGTAGGGCAGCTACATTAATGTTACTGTGTTCCCTTACAGCTTCTGAGCATCTACATGGGTCAGCAGTGGTGGGCTCATCCACTGAGGTGATATCATGGACACAGAGGAGGGCCTGTCCACCTCCACAGGTGTCCGAGGTCAGGGCGACAGGGCCTGCCTGGCTGTCTGGACTGATGTTGGTGGAGCAGGTGCAGAGGAGGCCTTGCCCATGTCCCAGAGTGCCAGCGTCTGGATGCCAGCATGCTGAGACTCGGACTGGTGGCAGATCCATCACTGATGATGATGGAGCTCACATCATGGACAGTGATACGTGTGGGCGCAGGATGGCCACACAGCAGGTTACAGCATGGGCATAGCCATGGGTGGTGCCGCCGTGGAGGCCTGCATGACATCACAGTCCCAGCCTGTGCCTGTCTGCACCAGTGGGGCAGCACTGGTGTGTGTCCAGGACAGTGGGGCTGTTGCAGCCACTGCGGTGGCATCGTTGAGCCCTGGAGTAGCAGCCAGAGGGGCAGTGTCAACAGTCAGCCAATGACCATGGGGTAAGTGTCAGGGGCGGCATCAGTGCACTGCATGTGGACATGCCCAGGCATGGCCTGGTGTACAGCTCCCACCCTCAAGGGGTGCTGCCCATCATGGCCGTGAACATCGCGAGGGACAGCATGCTGATCAGCTGGATGACCTCTTAGATGGGCACACCCGCATATTCAAGATTCAGTCGATCAGCAGTTGCAGCTTGTGATGGCGGTGGATGCACTCTGTGGGCCCTGCACCAGGCAGAGGAGTGGCACAGCAGGGACAACGGTCTGCTCCTGGTAGAGATGGACCGGCTGCGGGAGGATGTGATTGCTGCCATTGACAGACTGGCACAGACAATCACAGCTGTCTTGGCCACAGTGGGCACACAGTTATTTGCCCATGTGCCAGACACCGCACATGCAATGTCACCCCATTTCTGGCATCGTGCGACATCCTCCTTATCGACACTGGGTTTGGCTATCGGCATCCCAAGCACGCCTGGTGCAGGCGTGTTCCATGTGCTGCAGACCCCTGCATGAAACGCGGTCACGTTCATGTAGCGGAACCCTGGGGACCGTCAGTGCCACCCCATGAGGCCATTGGTCAGCCTGTCACTGCTGGCAGGTCTTGGCGGACCGCCCACGCATCTATGGTGGCCGTGGCACTGTGGCAAGTGACTGATCTGTCTCCCACCAAGGTTACTGTCTGGCGCTTCCCTGTGTGCAGTGTGTTGATCAATGTGCAATGCACGAGTGGGGTACCCAGCCCTGCACACACACACACACATGCACATGCCATCTGCACACCTTGCTGGCTGCTGTCCGGCTGTGGCATGTGCATGATGATACCTCGTTGAACTGTCTGCCACTGTGCAATGGTGCCCAGTGTCCGACACACGCACAATGACAGGCACTGGGCATGGTGGTCTGTGGACGTGTGTGTGGCTAGGGGTGGTGGTTGGGGTCGGTATGCCTCCTACCCTTTGTGCATGTCTTGTGGGGTGTGTGTGTGTGTGTGTGTGTGTGTGACCACGTGCCATGTTAGACCTTGCCCATCCCTGATGGTGTGTGCAGTTCCATGCTCAGCCAATTCCCTTACGATATGCACCCTTGAGGTTTGTCCATGCGTGTTTGTGGGTTGTGCCCTTCCATTGGTGGTTGCACATGGCCCCATTACTTACCTTGGTTGGTTGAAGTGCTCCTCTGTGATGGTGTCCCGGTGCAGCTGTGCCATCTGGATCAGTCGGGGTCCCTTGACCAAGGGGAACTGCCCATCACCATCTTCACCAGCGTCCTGATCATCCCCATCGCTGTCTCCCTCTTCGACCTGTACAGCTATCCCCAGCTCGTTGGCCATGTTGTGCAGGATGCAACAGACCAGGAATAGCCTGCAGGCCTTTGAGGGCTGTACTGTAGGGCACCGCCAGATGTGTCCAGGCAACGGAGACATGCCTTCAGCATCCTGAACACCCACTCGATGACATTGCATGTGGTGGCATGTGCCTCATTGTTGCGTTGCTGTGATGGAGTTCGGGCCACCTGTATGGTGTGAGCAGCCAGGGATGGAGTGAGTATCCACTGTCACCTGTGTGTAGAGGGTGGACATTAGTTTGGTGATCAGTGTTGCCTACCATAGGCCATCTAGGCCAGTAACCATGTCACCTCTGACTATGTCCTCCCAAGATCCATGTCTTTCGTGGTTTGCATACTCACCCACTAGGTGGCCAGTGGGATGTCCCACTCTCGAACCTGTGGCACAGTGAAGACTGGTGCCAGATGAAGGCATCATGTGCTCCTCCAGGTGCGTGGCACAGGCGTTGATTATGCACCCTCTGGCATCGCACACCACCTGGCAGTTGATGCTTACCCCTTCCAATTTATGTATGTGGCCCCTGAGGCCAGGTGTATCAGAATGGCCACATGAGTGCAGTCTATTGCCCGAGCACGTCAGGCATACGTGCTGCCCTGTGGAACTCCTGTATGTTTGCTGTGAGCTCCACGGTGTGCTGGGAAATGGATGTACTCTGCAGCATGTGGCAGCAGTGCACTGAGGGATTGGGTGAGTAGGTATGATGCGACCGACTGGGTTATGCCTGTCATGTCCCCTGTTGGTCTCTGGAAGGTACCTGTGGCGAGCAGGCACATGACAGCTGTCACTTTGGTCTCCACTGACAGAGCATGTCTCCATCATGTGGGTGCCTGCATCACATCACTGCACAGCTCACAGAGCCGCCTCAGGATCACCCGGTTCAGGCGGTACCGGCCCACGATCTCAGTTTCAGTGTACAGCTCAAGCTGGTCAGGCTTGGTACTGCCTGTTGGGGGCATACCACCAATGGGCCCTTCCCACGGCCGAACCCCTGCTGCCTTCCTTCACACCCCTCATTACTGCCTCCATCTGAATGGTGGCACTGGCCATGTCCCTGGCTTGTGTTACCCCCAGCAGCTGTTTTACCGCTCCCCGCTGTCCTTACTGCCTCCCCCTGCACCGGAGCACCTCCAGTATTGGATGTACTGTCCAGTGTCCATGCCCTCAGTCCTGTGTGACACTTCCCCATTTGTCCTGCGCGATGGCACAGGCTCCCCACTCCTTCCCTGTTCCTGGAGTTCCAGATGCTCTATCCTGCTCCTGCCTTGTCCTGCTCACAGTTGCTGTGTGCCTGCTTGCAGATCTCCACATGTGGCTTTCCTGTAGCATTCTTGCACCTCTCTCTTGTTCCTTTTTATTTTGGATCATTTCCACTATCGCGCAACTTCTGTTTGCTCCCCTATTTCGCATGGCGCATGTTGTTGAATATTGCACTGTGCCGTTTATTCATGGTTCCTCCTTCAGTTCGCGCATGCATTCATTACCATTGTGCTCTTGTGCATTGTGATTTGGGGTGCATCTGCCTCACACTGAATATCACGCAATGGTGCATTTTCAGACTTGCACTGGCGCATCCCTGTTGTGCATGGCGCAACCTTTTGAATATCTGGGCCATAGAGCATGAGGGTTTATCATTCCTGATTTACTGATTGTGAGAAAAATATTGATCGTGATGGCCACCATCTTGGTTTTTATATTATGTATGAATGATATTTTTCAAACAAACACCTGAACTAGGTACACCAGACCCATTTAGCTAGATTCTGGTGTTTGTTTAAAAAGAGCCAGAAATACTTTTTCTGGGCACTACAAAATTCAGAGTGCTAGCTTAGTCTGGTTCAAGGTCAGTTGGCATTCATCTGTATCCCCTCCCCAGGTTGTGCCTGAAAATAGGCAGGATTTGTCTAGTGCACTTACCTGGTCAAAAAAAAAAACTTAGTGAGAGGAGCCATTCACCCAGGTTGTCTGTATGAGAACAATGGGAGTTTCTTGATATTTGCAGCCACAAATGGAGACAGGCTGCTGGCTTGTGTGACAGAGCTCTCAATCTGTTTCTTTCTTATCTGTCTCTGAATCTATAAACTGTATGCATGTGTCTATCTGTCTGTCTGTCTCTCTATCTGTCTGTCCATCTATCTATCTATCTATCTATCTATCTATCTATCTATCTATCTATCTATCTATCTATGTTCACTCTGTCCCCCTCCCAGCTCAGCCAGCCCTCCCTTGTGTTTCCTGATCCAGCACAGTATATAATAGAAAGCTGATCAGCATGCCGGCCAATACAGCTTGCCAACACCATCCCATCCAGGTCCTCTGCTCCTCCCCATGAATAGGTGACAACACAAGGTGCCTACCTCCAGTGAAGCTGTAGTATTACACTGACAGTGGGTTGCCAATCCCTAGTGTCAGATCCAATAATGTAGTAAACCTGCAACAAGAAAACAGTCCTTCAATGTCTTTTTTAATGAACTTGTAAAAAAAACCTGCTTTTACTGATCTGACCCATACATGCACACACCACACCATCCAAATCCCCCACTCAGCACCCACTACCCACCACCCCACATTTCCCACACCCCTCACCCCCTGAACATGTCCCATGATGCAGACCCACTCTCCAGTTGAAGATGCTTCTTGTTGCTCAAACCAATGACTGTGATATGAGAAAATAAGGTAAGTCTGGCTTAATGTTTTCAACAGCTTTTGAACTTTTACTCATAACTTTGGACCAACATGTCCCACCTAGTTTGCCTATGATACAGCTATGTATTGGTATCCCATGCCCCCTCAATTGTTGCCTGATTTCCTCTTGACCCCCAGTTAATTTCACCTCCCACTCACAGTCTGAGGATCCCTTGTTTCTGTCCTAGAATACTTAAAACCAGAGACAGTTTCTGCCCTCACTACCCTCACCTGGCAGCCAATTCCAGGCATCCACCACTCTCTTCATGAAAAGCACTTTCTTGACCTCCCTTTTTGTAGCAGTACCACTCCTATGCATCCCAGCATTCTGTTTGCCTTCCTACCACGTTTTGACATTGACTTGTCACCTAGAGGACAGCCATGATGATGACACCAGGGTCCCTAACCTGCTCTGTGACTGCTATTTCTTCTTTCTGGGCACATAATATTTGCCTTAGCTGCCCTATGCCCTAAGTGCATAATTTACATTTTCCCACATTGAACCCCTGTTGCCACACCTTGGACCACTGCTCCAGCTTTTAAGGTCCTCCCTCATCCTGCCAACACCCTCCAGTGTATCCACCATGTTAAAGATCTTTGTGTCATCTGCAAACAAGCCCACCTTTCCTCTATCCCTACTGCAATGTCTCCAATGAAGGCATTAAATAGGATGCCCCAAGACCAACCCTGTGATATCCACTTGTCACCCTCTCTTCATTAGAGAGTACCCGTTAACCATCAGCCTTTGGATCCTGCTGGAGAGCCAGTTTTGACCCACTTAACTATGCCTGGTCCCACCCGAAGACTACCCAGTTTGTTCAATAGCCTTTATGAAGAACAGTGTTGACAGCCTTTCTGTAGTCCAGATAAGCCACTGCTCCATTCATAAGAGGCTATATTTAAATATTGTGTACAAATCTGTTAAAATGATCGTTGTGAGCGATCACTGAAATATTTCAAAGATCACTCATAACTTCACTAATTATTAACTTTTTGCACCAGACTTTCAACGTGGCCTTTTGGACCCCACTTCATGAACAGGGCAGGTGAAATTTTCAAATTTGTCCAAAAGATGATTTGCTGTGTCTGTGAAATCACATTTCAGACAAGATTTGAATATCTTTAAAAAAAAAGAAAACATTGGCACTATACAGATTCAAAATGCAAAAGGCTTTATTAAACAATGTATATGCCAAACAGCTCAGGCAGCAATCACGCTATTGGTTTTGCTGTAGTCACAGCGTCATCAGGAGGATCTGATTCATCAGCAGTTAGTCCACAATAAAAGAGCTGAATTAAAGTAATAGGCCCAGATATTCAAAGGGTTGTGCCTGGTGCAACAGAGTTGCACCAGTGCAACCATTGTCCCCAGCGGGATATTGGAAGCTGCCTGGTGCAGTGCAATCTCCGATGCGCCAGGGCGCAATGTAAGTGTATGCAGCACAGACTTAGGGGTGTGTCCATGTATATATGGCACATCCCATATTCAGCCTGTGATGTGCGGTACATATGCCAGCTCACCCCTGCATTAAGCCGCATAGGGGCTCAAGGTTGAGCCCGTGAAACAGTGGAATGACTCCTGGCCACCCACACATGGGCTGCTGTATTTCAGGGTGCAGCAGAGCAGCCACCAGCCATGGGTGGCCTCCACCCACCAGAACACCATCATGGACACCCATAGAACCTGATAGTCTACTGGTACCCTCCTCCCATGTCCCCGATCGTGGTAAATGCAGAAATCTGTAAGCCTTGGTAGTCTGGTGAGTACCCCTCCTCACGTGTCTCTGATTGGTGATAAATGCAGACATCTGTAAGCCCTGGTAGTCTGAGTGGTACAGTACCACCTGCCCATTGCCATGATCACGGTACAGGTCCATAAAACACATCCCTGGTGATTCAGTGACACCCCACCCTCCCACCCCTCAGGACCCCTTGCCCACCGCTCACCCCATCATCAGCTGGCAGCTGCCACCACCCTCATACTGCCCGGCTGCCAGCAAAATGACAGGTACAGTATGGGCTGAAGGCCCATTGGTCTCTGTGGTGGACCAATGGGAAGCTTACGGGCATACTGTACTAGACTAATCCCATTTATATGAATAAATCATTCAAGAAATGGGCTGTCTAGCCTACATATGCCCTGCAAGCCCATTGGTCCACATAGGGGACCAATGGGCTTATAGCCCATACTGTACCTGTCATTCGGTGGGTGGCCAGGTGGTATTTGAGTAGGTTGCAGCCACCATTGATGATGGGGTGAGCGGGTGGCAAGGGTCCTTTGTGGGTGGGAGGGTGGGGGTTGCCACTGGATCAGCAGGGATGTGTTTTACAGAGCGTCACCATGATTGCAGCAACAGCCCGGTGGGGGTACCACTAGACTACCAGGGCTTAAAGATTCCTGCTTGTACCACTGATAGGGGACACAGGAGGAGGGGTACCCTAGACTACCAGAATTGCTCAGATACATTTACCGTGATCATGGCAATGGGCCGGGGGTTCCACTAGACCACCAGGGATTTCTTGTTCAACACATACTGCACAATCAGGGCTATGGGTGGGGATGCCCCAGGATCCCCACAGTATCGTCATGCTGTGCAGGGCACCAAGCGCAAGTCACTGGGCTGCCCTGCACAAGGCATGCAAATGGTGCCATATATTATGGTCTCATTTGCATGCCTCCTGCGAATATCATAGGTGATGCACCTAGCTGACAGCACTGCGGCTGGCGCATCCCGTGCTCCCTTTCTGTGGCTTGCACCTGTGCGTACACTGCATCATGTGCAATGTGTGCACTGTTCTCGCCATATTCAACGGTGCTGCACCATGGAGCATCCCCTGAATATCACCTGACCTGGCCTCAGCGCCACAGTTGTGCTGCACCCAGGCTTGTGCCACTGCCTGATGCAGTCTGAATATCTGAGCCATAATGTCTAAAATGTAGTTCACACATTAAATGTTAAATGTTAAAATATAATTCTGTATTTCACTTTAAGCTGTAAATACATATCATAATAAACAAAGTACTATACAAAATTACTTAATTCTATAATGTAAACTCCAAGTAATGAGCAGCAGGAAGATAGCAGCACTAACTTAAAATCCCTCTTTTCTCCACAAATCCAATTGGTATGAAATCCAAAAATGTTCCATAGAACTCACAATCCTGTAAAGGTAATACATATACAATTAATGATTGAGTACACATACCTTTTAAAACAGTCATTATATTTACCTAAACAGGAGGCTTAAATTACTTAAATTATTTTTATATTTTTGTATCTTATTGTTTTTTCTTTTCTTGTTAATGAGTGACATGATGTCAGTTTATCATTTAGACCAGACATTCTAAGGGCTCCTAAAGTGTATATCCAATATGCATCTCTCTCCAAAAGTTTCATTTCCAAATCCACCATCCCCTTGGGCCAAGTGCCACATACTCAATCTCACAAAATTTAAAATTGTGAATAACTGTTCCTATCCCTCTCCCTTTTTGTTTCATATAGTGTGCTGAAAAAGGCATTAGTAATATCCTCCTAAATTACTCCTCAGGTGTTCTGCCATTCTACTATAAGTTTGAAAGGCTGTGAGGTCTTGCTCATATAAAATGTCCTACAGGAGCAAATTGCCTGATAAACCAGGTTGTCTGTAATGCAGCTAAAAAGACCCCCATTTCATATATCTTAGTGGAGTTTTCAGTAGTAAAGGTTTTGCTTTTTGTCACAGCATGTGGGAATAAACTTCAGATTAGGCAAATTTACAGGTTAAAACAAGCTGTGGTGTGATATTTATTTTTCAAATGTTTGAAAAATAATAAATGAAAATAAAACAAATTGCAAAGAAAATCACTACTTAACATCAGTAGTTTCTCCCATAATACAGTCGTGGATCTTAAAACTCCTAAGACCCTTCTCATCTGCATTCAACAGCTTGTCTACACAAACAGTAGAACCTCTCCTCCTCTCTCAGGGCTGAGCTCCACTCTACTGACTGAAGTGAACTTAGTGAAGAGGTTTTATATTTTTGGTGGGGTCACCTGACTGAGCCATATCTGTATTTATATGTCTGGACATGTTGTTTCAAAACCAAGGATTTTGTTCCAGGGGACTTCCTGGCTCAGTTAAAGGTACAGTGTATATTTCCACAGATTTTGACTCTCTGTATCTCGATCCACAGTGACTAAGCACTTTTATAAATCATACCACTCAGCCTCATACATAAAACCTTATGCAGCAACAAGTTTATAGTATGAATTTATGAAAATCCTTAAGGATTTCTTATAACTGTACTAATCATGAAATGATTATTGTTTATATGGCTTCTGGAATCCTTTTTATTTCAGAAGGCTTTATTAACTTCATTTATTCCTATTTAAAATAGCCTTCATGCTTTTTGTACTCAAGATGCACTTATGCACTTTTCACAACACATCTCTGGGTGTTTGACATCATTGCAGGGACTGGATGGATGAAATTGGAAAAAGAATGAAAGAGAGAACTAGTAGGAAGTTTAGTAGGGACAGTAAAAGCTATGCTAGGTGGCCAACCTAGGGTGGGGGAGAGAAGAAAGCAAAAGAAAACGCTAACTGTTGCACAACAGAAGTTTTGGTAGCTAGGAAATAAGGAGATAGAAAAGTGGTCCATCAGTCACAGCTGAGAATGTAGCCTAACTCCACCACATTCTTTAATACTGAACTGCAAAATTTGTACTTGCCACAGGGATATGTCCCATGTGGACATACTAGCAACCATGTGTTACCTGTGAATATGCAGTGAAGCCCATCAGAATGAAGCCCAACTCTGCCACACTTGAACCATGGAGAGCAAGGAAGAACAATAAGCAGATCCACTGCAACAATCCAGCTGTATCCACTCCAGATGTGCCTATCATAAATCCAAATCAGATATGAAAAAGCAAATGCTGGCACCATACAGATTCAAAGTGGAAAAGGCTTCTTTAAACAATTTAAATGCAAACAGCTCAGCTTAGCAATCACCTCTACCAGTTTCACTGTAATCACAATTGCCTTGGACTGTCTATTATAGATACTAACAAAGTTTAATCTGTCAGAACCCTGTTTCTTGTGTTGTTGAATTGCTAACAAATTCTCCCTACTGGTGTTAATGGTTTCAACTAGAGCTTTTCCACTATTTCACCATCATACCCTCTTTCCGTAAATCTATGACACATGTCTGATCCATGTGTGAGAAACTTCAAATCACTACTACAGTTACATCTAGTTCTTAACAACTGGGCTTTGGGATGTTATTCACCACATGGCATGGGTGGCAACTGGAGGTCAATAGTATTGAGTTTCTATTGGTATCTTTTCAAAACAATGTGGTTTGTATACTAGCATCTAACGTTTTGTTAATTTCAAGGTCCAAAAAATTTACCATTGTCTTGTCAAATTGTACTGTGAATTTGAGATCGGGGTTACTATCTTCCAGGTAGTTAAATTCTGTATATTCGTCCAGTGTACCATGCTACAACATAAAAATGTTGTCAATCGAGCAACACCAAAGGTCTATCCTATGATAAAAAGGATTGATCTCAATGTCATAGATCGTTAATGTCACCCAATGTCTCAGATAGAGGTTGGCATAGTTGGGTGCAACAGTGCCCCCACAGCCGTTCTCTTAGTCTGTAAAAAGTAGATTTCTTGAAATAGGAAATAGTTCCTTTTCAATATGAATTCAGAACAGTTGATAAGAAATTGTTTATGGGCTGTTTCCAAAGATTCATCTTGTTCCAACCAAATTCAAGGGCCATAAGTCCTCTTCATGGGATATGTTGTTGTTTAATGACATGATATCCATTGACACCAAGTACCATTCAGATTCCAATTCCAGATTTTCCAGAACACCCAATATATCAGTAGTGTTCCTAACAAAGGTCTTAATTCTTTAAAATAAACTTTATGTGAGCATCAAAAAAGGGACAAAGGCTCTGTCAATGAACCTATTCCAGCTACAATTGGGCACCCTGGCAGATTTTCCAAATTGAGAATTATATTTTAACATTTAACATTTTATGTATGAACTACTTTTTAGACATAATCATTTAAATCAGTTCTTTTTATTGTAGGCTAACTGTTAATGAATCAGACCTCCTGATAGCGCTGTGATTATGGCAAAACTGGTAGAGGTTGATTGCTACCTGAGCTATTTGGCATATACAGTAAATTTTTTAATAAAGCCTTATTGCACTTTGAAGGTGTCTGGTGTGAGCGTTGCTTTTCCATATCAGATTTAGTTCTGCTGGGCACACCTGGAGTGGATATAGCTGGATTGTCACTGTGGATTTGAATATCATTACTTACCAGGTTTGTGAGGTGGGGTTATAAGGAGACAATGTTGAAAATTTGGTGAACAAAATGGTCAAATTATAAAGTTATGCATAAACATTAAAATATTTCAATGTTCCTCATAACTTTGTTAATTTTCATTATTTTGATTCTAAACATTCAACAAAGTCATTTTCTCACCACCTCATAAACATGACACGTGTTGATTTTCAAATCCTGGATGAGACATGTTTTCTCACATGTAGTATGAAGTGATGTTTCAACCAATATTCTAAAATTGCCACATACAGTATCATGTTCATAAGGAGTCATAAAATGACTACCTTAGAATTTGGAATAAAAAATAATTATTAAGAAATGTGTGTATTGCCAGACTTTTATTTATTTATATATTTATTTATTTCATAGTTCGGAAATAACCTTTGAGCAAGGTGCTTGTTTTCAAAGGTTCACGTCAGTATTAAGCAATACAAAACATACATACATTTATACTGTACATACTGAACATACATACATACTGTACATACATAAGAACTTCAGTTCACAAAAATAGAAGGAGTACATTTTACAAAGGTAAGGGAATAATTCAGGCAACACCATGTACAGTCACTAATGACTTGACATACAGCAAGTAAGGGATAATTCAACTATGGCAATGTTCTGGCAATGAATCATTTGACTTACAGCAGATGCCCAAGATCAAGTACCCCTGGCCCAATGAGTAAAATTAACAGATGTTCACTTTTTGTTCAACTGGTATAGTAAAACACATCATTCAGTTTTGAAAAAAAAGTGCAAGGCAGCCTGGTATATAGGCTCAGTCAAGGGGTGGCAGCCTTGAGGTAGGCTCAGTCCAGAAAATGGAGGCTTAGATGAGGAGGAGGAGGAGGAGACTAGTGGGAGAGATCAAATGTAGGCAAGAGGGAGTGGGGTAGGGGTGGAGGATAGAACAGTAATGTAAGTGGGGGCTTTGCATTAAAAGATAGGAAAGGCAGAATGGGAAGGAAGAAAGGCAGAGCTCAGGGCATAGGAGGAGAAAGAAATTTATGAAGTGAAACAAGACACTGAGAAGGGTTAAGCACCAGGTTAGTGGAGTCAGCCCATACTAGGCATATGATTCAGGCTAGGAGAAGAAGGAGGTAAGTCAAGGCCTAGAATGGCCAGAATTGATGGGTGAAATCCTGTACTCACAAGATCCAGTTTCAGCGAGGAAGTGTTTGAGGTCAGTTTTGAAAGAGAAAAGACTATCTATGTTTAGTAAAGATGTGGGACTTCAGTTAAACAATGTGAGGCTCTGTACACAAAGGACCATTGTCCTAACAAGGTTTTCATGAAGAGAACAGAGAGCTGACAATGGGCCATGCCTTTGGTATGACAACTAGAGTGGTCAACCTGCAATAAGTCCCCTATGCAGGGCAAGGATGTACAACAGATACTTTATCCTATTTCTGAGATTCAGACTATTTGTCTGCTCATAGAGTGAGCAGGTTTGTGCTAGGTTATCCACACCTATCTTTACCCCAGTGGCTAGTCTTTTGTGATCCCATGCAAGTGAGCTGAGCTCATGGGCAAGCTCAATGACCATGCTGGATAGGCCAAAGCTGAGATGGTGGCTCTGTCATGTGACACCCCACCCTAAGCTGGGAAGAAACATAGAAACATAGAATCTAATGGTAGATAAGGACTGCTTGGCCCACCTGGTCTGCCCATTTCTCTACCTAATGGATAAGCTGAAGATCCTAGTTAACCAACAGCCTACTTCCTCCTACACTCCACTAGAATTGCCTTATGTCTGTCCCATGCATTCTTGAATTTCCCCACTGTTTATGACTCCACAACCTTCTCAGCAAGGCTGTTTCATGCATCTACAATCCTCTCCATGAAAAAATACTTCCTCACATTACCTCTGAGCTGTCCCCCTCTATCTTCAAATTGTGCCCTCTTGTTCTTGCACATGTCTTTTCTGAAAGATGCTACCCTCTTGGACTTTGTTGATTCCTTTGAGGTACTTGAAAGTTTCTATCATGTCCTCTTCTCCCTCCTTTCCTTGAGGCTATACATATTAAGCTCCTTTAGTCTTTCTTCATATGTCTTCTGGTGCAGACCCTGCACCATTTTGAGTTCCTACTTTGGACAGCTTCCATCCCTCTATGTCTTTGTGAAGATGGGATCTCCAGAACTGTCACAGTATTCCAGATGTGGTCTCATGAACTGTCTGTACAGAGGGATAACAACTTCCTGTTTCCTACTGGTGATGCCTCTCACTGTATATCCCAGTATCTCCCCAGCCCTCCTTACTGCCTTCTCACATTGCTTGCCCACCTTTAGGTCATCTGATATGACTACCCCAGGTCCTTTTGATTTTTTATTGTCAGTATCTACCCCCATTGTGTACTCTTCCCTGGGTTTTGTTTCCATGTGCATTACATTGCAGTTCTTTGCATTGAATCTAAGCTGCTATACATTTGATCATTCCTCCAACCTTGCCAATTCCCTTCTCATCCTTTCCACCCACCTTGTGTATCAACCCTGTTGCAGATCTTGTATCATCTGAAAAGAGACACACTTTTCCTTCCAGACCCTCTGTAATGTTACTTATAAAGACATTAAAAGGGTCTAACCCAGTACTGAACCCTGCAGTACCCCACTAGTAACCCTCCTTTCTTCACTGTGGACTCCATTTACTATTACTCACTGTGTCCTCTTGTCCAGCCAGTGTTTTACCTAGCTACCACCCTGGGACCCACTCCCAGGCTGGCTAATTGTTTATTAATCATGTGTGCAGGACTGTGTCAAATGTCTTGCTGAAGTCTAGGTAGGCCATGACCACAGACCTCCCTGGTATGCTTCTTTGGTCACCCAGTCAAAGAAATCAATTAGATTCATCTGACATGACCTTCCCACTGTGAATCTATGCCTTGGTTTCTGTGCCCTGCTGGCCTCTAGGTATTCAACAATTCTTTCTTTCAAGTGATTCCATCACTTTCCTTACCACTGAGGTCAAACTGACAACTCTGTAGTTTCCTGCCTCTGTCTTGCTCCCACTTTTGTGAAGGTGAATCACATCTGCCCTCCTCCAGTCCTCAGGTATCACCCCATCCTCCATGATTTATTAAAAGGGTAGTCAGTGGTGTTACTAGTTCTCTGCTTAGTTCTTTTAGAATTCTAGGGTGAATGCCATCAGGCCCAATTGCTTTATCCACCTTCAATTTTAGGAGTTCTTTCAAAACCCTTTCTTCTCTGAAAGGATGGATGTCACCAACCCCCATGCAGAGTGCTTCTATTGACTGGATTAAGTACCTCCCTCTTCTTCCTTTGTGAATACTGAGCAGAAGTATTCCTCAGTATCCTGTTTTTTCACTGTCCTCTCTTCCCAACCATCCTGCTCTTTTTCAGCCTCAATATCCCTGCCTTAGTCTTTCTTCGCTCCTAATGTACCTATAAAGGTTTTATTCCCTTCTTAACCAAGTTGGCTATCTTTTCCTCTGTTTGGACCTTTGCTATTCTGACTGCCTTCCCACTTCCTTCTGCTTTAACTAGTACAGCTCTCTGTTCTGCTCTTTCTGTGTTTCCTTATACTTCCTGAATGCTGTCTTTTTCTCCCTAACCTTCCCAGCCACTTATTTGGAGAACCATGTTTTTGTTTTCTTTTGTTTTGATTTGTTTATTTGCTTCACACAAAGGCGTGTTGCCTCTGTGAAGGCAGTTTGATGTTTCCCCATTGTTGCTCCACCCACCTTCTTGCCTGTTTGCTGAGTGCTTTTCTGGGCACTCTCCCATTTTGACAAAGTCAGCCCCTGAAGTCCAGTACCTTCACTTTTGTATGGCTTGATGCTACAGCTAAGTTTATAGTGAACCACACTGTTTGGTGGTCACTTGTTCCCAGATGGCTATTCACTTCTACATCTGAGATCCTCTCTCCATCCCCATTTGAGAGTACCAGGTCTAAGATTGCTCCTCCTGAGTGGGTTCCAACACTAGCTGTCTGAGACATGCCCCTGTGGGCATCGAGAATGGCCCTGCTCTTGGATGTGGCTGCAGCAAGGTGCTGCAGTTAACATCTGGCATATTCAGGTCCCCATCAGTAATATCTCCCCTTTCTCTGCCATCCTAAGATGCCTTCTATCATTTCCTTGTCCATTTCCTCTCCCTGAGATGGGTGTCTGTATACTACCCATGCTGATTGTGGTGCCATTTCCAGTCTCCAGGGTGACCAACAATTCCTCCTCTCTTCCCTGTTTATCCTTTAGTTCCATTGCGTTGATACTGTCACTCCACCTCTTCTACCCTCCCTGTCCCTCCCATAGACTCGCACCCTGGTATGTTGACATCCCAGTCATGGTTCTCTGTGTACCATGTTTCTGTGACTGCCACAATATCCAGGCATCTCTCTTCCATCAAGGCCACCAGTTCAGGAAGTTTGTTACCTAGACTATGGGCATTGGTACTCATTACCCTCCATTTTATGATGGCCTTATCCTTTTTGCCCCATCCCTGTCCTTACTGACTTTGTCTTTTTCTGCATTTACCCCTGTCCTTCTCCCTATCGACTGCTCTGTCTTGGTGTTTACCTCACTAACTACCCAGATTTTTTGGGGGTGGGCTAGGATTTCCTTCTCCTTTTCAGTGCCCCTGGCTAGTTTAAATGCTTGCTAATGAAGCATTTAAATCTATCACCTAGGATTGTGGTTCCCCTCCTGGACAGATGCAGACCATGGCACCAGTATAGGCCTGTATCCTCCAGGTTGAGCTCAGTCCCCAATGAAGCTGAAACCCTGAGCTCTGCACCACTTTTTCAACCACTGATTGAATCCCATGGTGTGGAGTACCCTAGCCTCACCCATACCATAGACAGGCAGCACATCCAAGAAGATTATCGTGCGTGCTACTTGACTAAGACCCCTCCCCAACTCCACAAACTCCTCCTGCACTGCTCTGATCCCTTTCTCAGCCAGATAATTTGTCCATAGGTGGACAATGACATCCAGCTCCCTCCTCCATGCAGCTGCTCCTATGATCCTGAGGATTCGCTCCCTGTCCCTCAAGTCATGGCACCAGGCAGGCACCTTGATTCCTTCTCCCCTCCTTCCCCAGTTCTACCCTCCTAATATAATCCCCCACTAGGAGTTGTTTCCTTCCCTGTGGGGTCCCATGCCACCCTCCTGTGGGTCTCCTTTGTGGAGGTTCCTAGCATCCTCCTTGGTCTCTGCTGCAGGTGCCTTCATAGAGAAGCCACACTTTTCCAGAATGGCAAAAGAATTGTGGAGAGGTACAACTGGAGGGATGCGCCTCTGTTCCACCACCCTCACCCTCCTTGAGCCTACTGTGGTCCAACTGCTCCTCTTTCTTGGCAACCTCTGAGGCAGTGGCGGTGGCTCTGGTCGCCTCTGGGTGGGAAAGGAGGTGCCCCAAATCCTGGTCAACTCAGCCTGGAGATGAGCAACCTCCTCCATCAGTCCAGAGGTCCTGCAATGAGACAAAACTGCATCCTCCAGAATGTCTCCTAGAAGGCTGCTGCCCACAGCCACTGCACTTCACCACTCCCATCAAGTTTTTATTTGTGGTCCCTTAATTGTTGTTTTGTATACTTACCCTTTCCGCCTTCTGTTTATTTACTTTATTTTTTATATATATATATTTTTTCCTTTCTTTCCTACTGCCTCCATGCCCTTAGAGCTCCCAATCTTCCTGTTCTGGGACAGTAAGTTCATATATTCCTCAGTAGTCTCCTCTTACTTGCTCAGAGTCAGACCTCCAGTGGCTAGAGGTGATGGAGAGCTACTCTTTTCCTTCAAGGATGGTGATTCTTTTGTGCCTCTGTGATCAATCCCTTCCTGCTCCCAAACAGGAAGTTCCCATTGTTAGTCAAATCTTGTGCCTATAAAAGTAGAACCAGCTAGGGGTTTGGGGATGAAGAGGAGGGATGGAGGGCAATATAGTCCCAGTAGAGTAGTATAATTCTAACAGCACCTCCTTCCTCTTGTTGTTCTCTGCAACAAGCTATCTATCAGTTTTAAATGCAAACACCTGGCTTCCTTCTCTTTAAGAAAGGATAGTTGCACATTGCCCACATGAGTCCAAGTAACATATAGTGACTTTTCTCTTGGCATAGGGGCTGCACCTCTGCATCCATGGACACCAGAGTGCCCTGTTCTTCATCTGAGAGATGGATTCTTTGCCCTGTGCATCTGTGTCTGTGACTTCATGGAGTGCATGACCCATAGGCCACGGCACTTCCACATTCCACCCGATAACCCCATGAATTCTTGACATCCGTTACTGCACTTCCTTAGGTGGATGGAGTCTTCCCTTAGTGCAGAACCTTCTTGCCCTGCATACCTACATATGTTCATGCACATCCTGAAAGGACCTGTGTGAATGAGGCTAAAGTTCCTCTATTTCAAAAGAAAGGAAATCCTATACAAAAACTGCATTAATGCATCAGTTAAGGTTCATCTTAACACCACAAAAGTAGGAAATGTGGTGTTAGGGTTTCCAACCCAACTCCCCCACCACTCCCCCTAGCAACAAAGGAAAAAAAAACATTAGGGGTCTGGGTCTATGGAGTCTTGTTGAATCAGTGGTGGGGTCCTCCTTGGGTTTTCAACCCAAATGCCCCCTCCCTAAGCAAACAAAGTCAGATGTGATCTCTTTTCTTCCTGTAGGGCCAGCAGCATCCTGTGTGAAGAATGGTATAACAGATTATGTTGGCACCATGTGGCAAGACATACTTCTTTACCTTTGAAGATCATAATATCACTATGAGGTACTGGCTTGGAGCTGTACCTTATGGTTCAGACAGGAGGCTACCAGCTGGGGGATGGGTGAGCATTATGGAAGACAATCCCAAGGAAGACACCATAACTGATTTGTGAAGACTCTAAGAGACCCCAAACTCTAATGCTTTTCCTTTTCTGCTTAGGGAAGAGGTGGGGAGTTAGGTTTAAATCCCAATGACACATGTCTCTAGTTTTGTGGCATTAAATTGAGCCCTAACTGGTGCATTAAAGCAGTTGTTTGTAAAGAATACATTTATATATAGACTCTCTCTATATATACATATATAGTATGTATATATTCATTGCAAATAACCTACATTAATTTTCTAGTTAGGGTTCAACTTAATGCCACAATAGTAGAGAAATGTTGTGTTAGGGTTTTCAACCCTCACTCACCACCCCCACCCTCAAAGCAGCAACAAAATAGGACCACACTTTCAACCATAGACAGCCATCATCAGACAATACAAACAACATATAACTGTTTCCAGATGGCACAAATGCAGTAGCACTGATGTGCTACCCTTGTGGATTGTCTCTTTGGCATGCACACCACAAGACATACACACTCACTTGTCACTGCAGCTACAAATCCACAATACTCAAATCACAACACTGCTTCTGTGTACAGAAACACAGACTGTGCAGCTAGATACAAATCCATGATATCCAAATTACAAGATTTATTTTGTCTGCAGAAGCACAGTCCCCTATGGGGTCAGCACTTCTAGTAGCCTCAGGTAATCATGAACACTGTAAGACTTACACACACTTGACAGGTCTTTGCTTCTGCAGGTGCTGGTATGATATATACACATCAACTCTCTGGCTGCAGAAGGCGGGTGCCAGAAAATCCATGATATGAAATTTGTAGCAGCACTTTTTGTGTGAGGAAGTGCAGGTCCCTGAAGGGCCTGTGCCTCTTCAGCCACAGATTAAGAAATACACATTGACGCCTAGCTCCAGAAGGGCAGGCACCTATGGGGTCCACAGTTACACAGGTGGAAGTACTGCTGCAATGTGGTACTTTCAGCAACAGATCTAGAAATATTTCAAGGGGTAGCAGTTTGTCTATTACAGAGATGCATATAGAAAACCATGCACTAGCAGATCATGATATCTAGCGAGGTAGTTTGTATAGTGTGCATGAGTACATCTGGCTGCAAAGGGGAGGCCACATTGTGCCACCTGTCTGAAGGCACACAGACCTTCATGGGGCCTGCACTTTTGCAGCTTGACAAGCACATGCATGTTATGCAACACACACACACACAGAGGTTTGGCTGCATAAGGAGGCAGGACTGGTTACATCGTGAATCAGACCACATGTGTTGCAGGTTACTGCCAGATCAAATCTCTTCCTTGTAAGCTTGTGCTGCTTCCACTTCCAGAGTGGACCCACAATTTAATTTATATTTGAAGTTCTGGTAGCAGGTAAAGCACCACGGGGGTTGCAGTAATCTGACATGTAAATGAACACCTTATCAGCCATATTTTCTGAAAGCATGTGATATAGGCAAAGTCCCAAGCATTTCTCCTCCCACCCAAAAAAATCACAGGTAGCCTTCCACCAAACAATCAGTGACACTGACATGTGCTAAGGACTATAAATAATAGCTTAATCCACTCCTTAATGGCAAACCACAAAGTGCATTGTAAGATGTAAACTGTCAGTACTGTTTCAATGTGATGACACTGTTGGGCTGGCTTGCCAAACTAGATATGTAGTCAGTGTTCAGGTTGCTGGAACATGAGAGCATTATGTCCTTGTTTGATACCTGATGAGAGTTGAGACAATTGTCCTGCAGCTGTCAGCAGCTTCTTTGAAGAAAATTCCAGTCTTTTTCTCAGTTGTGAGGGACTCTGATGTTGGTGAGAACCTGACAGAGTGTTCGTATCTTGCACTATGTTCACTCAGATATGGGAGCCTGGGCTTGAGCATATGTTACCGAGGGTTTCCTGGCTATGTTGCTGAGGTGTGGGAGCAGTAGCCTTACAAGCATGGTTTCCTCTGTGGAACTGGAGCTGGGGAGCGATGCTCAGGACCCCACCTTCTACTCTGGTGATCAGATCAGTAAGGAGGTAGGCCATCAGAATGGATTTGAGCAGCTTTTCTCTGTTTTGACTCTTTCCATTGCCATTGATTTCCACAGGAGAGTAGACAGTCATTTCTATAGGTGTCACCTCTGAGGGTGTCAAGTCGGTCTTCATGGGATTTTTGGACCTTGTGTGCAGGAGTTACTTATTGGCCAGCTGGCAGAACCTCCCCATGACTGTTACACAAAGTTGGCAACTTTAGGGTAGTCTATGAAGTCATGAGAGACCCTGTTTCTCTCTATTGTGAAGACCCATGGGGTATGTCATGTGATACTTGCTCCCAAGCTTCATGAGGGCCTGACAAGTGGGGGTAAAGGCAGCTAGTTGTCTTTTACATTTGCTGATTAATCTTGGTACAAGCAAATAGTGTGGCCATGCCATTTAACATGGTCTTTTCTTAGGCTAGTTTCATGAACATTTCTTTCTCTGAAAACTGCAGCACTTGTGTGAGGATGGGCCTGTGCTTTTCTCAAGGTTTTGGATGTGGATCCAAAGTTCTTTGGGCTCTCTGAATTTGCATATTTTTGCTAAGGAGGTTCAGCAGTTCTGTAAGGAGATGCTGGACAAAATCACAACATGTTTTTCCTTTTGGCACCCTCAGGGAGCCCAACAATGCAAATATTATTCTGCTGCCCTTAACACTCAAGATCATGCACTTTTTCCCAGTGCAGGAGGGCTATCTCAGTTTTTAGATGTTGGATGACAATGTCGTGATAGTTAGCCTGATTATTTATTTGACAGTGCAGTTTCATTGTCACAAACTCTGATGGACATTTGTCACATCTGGGTCTGTAAAGAAGTAAAATGTGATTAAGCCCCATTATCTCTTGTAGGATCTTCAAAAATATTTGTTATATAGCTGTGGGGTCAAAGCAAGCCTGGGCAGGTTGTGGTGCTGTAGCCATGACATAGCGGTGAACTTCACTTGAAGTATTTGACTGGGAAATGTGGCTTTCATTGAAAACAAGCATTTGTCAATGCCAAAAGTTCACTGTTGGTATTGCTGTTGTACATGCCTCCCATATTTTTCTGTGTATATTCCTCTGCTTTGCATTTTAATGGTGGGTGTTATGGTTGGAAACCCTAATGCCCCAGGAATTTGTTGGTATTTTGCTCAGATTTTCAATATGGGCATTTTGTGACCCACCTCATAACCAGTGGCAGTATAATTTTGTTACTCAATACCAAATGGTGATTTCATACAGTGTGTGTGCCATTCAGTGCCACAGGTATGAAAACACTTTTCAGGGCAGGATGTGAAAAATGTCAGGTGTACTGTTCATGAAGAGGTGTGAAGAAATGGCAGTGCTGAAAATCTGGAGTGAAAATATGAAAAAGTGGTGAAGTTATGAGTGTGCATAGAAACTGCAACTGCACGCTCATAACGCGGTTATTATTTGGAATGTTTTCACCAAATTTTCAACATGGCCTTTTGGCACCTCCCTCATGAACAGTGGCACTTGAATTTCATTAATCTGTCCCAAAGTTGATTTCGCACAGCAACTGTACCATTCTGTGCCACAGGTGCAAAAACACATTTTGGGAAGGATAGAAAAATGGCAGCTGTACTGTTCATAAGGTGTGTGAAAAAATGGCAATGTTGGAAATTTGGAGTGAAAATGTTAAAATTGATGACATTAAGAGCATGCATAGAAAATGCATAATGGACGCTTGTAACACAGTCATGTTTTGGAGATTTTTCACAAAATTTGCAACAAAGACTTTTGGGACCCCACCTCATGAACAGTGGCACTGTCATTTTGATAGTGGTCCTGAAAGGTGATTCAGTGCAGTAACTCTAAATCACCTTTCTGGACTGAGAAACAAAATGACAGTGACTGTGTTCATGAGGAGGGGACCCAAGAACCCCATGTTGAAAATTTGGGACTAAAACTCCTAATATGGCTGAGATTTCAACCTAAATTGAAACCCCTATTGCCTGCCATTATATAGCTTACCGGCATTTCTTCAATCAATCAATCAAAATGTTATTGTTTCACTATTATAGTCATCAACAATAAAAGACATCATATAAATACTCCACAGACATAACAAATCAGACAAGACATTACACTTTTACAATGATTCACAAAACATTACATATTATAAATGCCAAACATAAATCAATCCTTATTTCCAGTTTCTATTGAATTGTATTTTCATGACAATATTAAACTATTAGACATATAGGCCCAGATATTCAAACTGCACTCAAAAGTAGCGCAACAGCAGGAGCAAGCACAAACCAGTTGCGCAAATGCGCAACAGGTCGATATTCAAACATGGAGCAGAGCAAATTGCGCGAAGCAACCAATCGCTCAATATCGCACATACTGCGCCATCGCTACAACCAGGTAGGAGAGGCTGAGCCAAAATGCTGCACTATGGCGCAACCATGGAAGCTCAGCTGAGCAGTGCAGAGCTGCCATAGCGCAAGCACAGCCCCCAGAGCAATGGAACTGCACATCCAGGGAGGCAGGCTGGGGCCCACCACCAGCCATGCCACACATGGGCACAGGAACTCACTGCAGAACCACACCACACTGGCACACCCAAGCACAGCATCACTGGGGTGGGACGGATGATCCACGTGCCCATGGGGACAAGCCAACTAAAGCATAGCAGAGCCATGACACCCCAGCACAACCACTGGCAGGCAGGAGGTGCCACACCCAGGGGTTGACAACCACAGTGCACATCAGTCCCCCCGTACGCACAGCACAGCGTGCACCATGCCCCAAGACACCGCTCATGTGCAGTGACAGGCACTGCAGGAAACACCATGCACCCCCGTGCCACCACGTCAACCCCATGCTGCAGAGAAGCAGACCAGCCAGACCCACCCTGTGCACCCAGCAGTGGGTGGCAGCAGATGGCAAGAGCAACAGAAAGGCAATGCTATGCTGGTGATACCTCCCCATGGACACACACACACACACACACACAATATACCCAGGACCATAGTAGCCCAGATGGCATGTACACCCCTGCAACGGAGCACCCAGAGCCAGTTGCAAAGCAGACACCAACACAGACAGTTGTACCAAAATAGAAATGTATATTTAAATAAAAACAGTGAACAACAAAGGTCGAACTATGTACAAGTTGGGGGATGGGTAAAAGGCAGGGGTGTTCAAGGAGGAATAAAAACTTGGAGAGGAAGGCAGGGTGAAAGGGATGGGTGAAGGTGAAATGAAAAGGTGGACTCTGACCCAGCTGGCTCCTACTCCTCCCCTGCTGGCGTCCCCTTCTGTGCCTGCGCGCCGTTCCCCTGGCGCTGTAGGGCTTGCAGGACCTCCTGTTGTCCAACACCACCTGGGTCAGGCGCCGAGATCATGCGCCATGCGCGCAGCACACCGAGGCCTAGGAAAATGGGAACACAGTCAATGGCTGAGACTGACCACAACCCTGAACACCACCCAACCTGCAACCCATCTAACCCAATGTCCTGCACATGTGATGGCATGCACCCACCCACAGTGAACATGCACATGGCCATCACAAACAGGCGGCACCAGCCATGTGCACCACCACCCACACACACTGCCCACGTCAAGCACAGTACAACCATACTGTCATGTGATGTGGCAACGTGGTGCGATGCCAGTTACACAGCTATGTGCCCAGTGCATGCCTGGACCACCTGTGATGCATACACAGACGTGTCATGATGCTGCACTGTGATGCAGGTCACCTGTGTCACGCCTACATACATGGAGACATAGACAGTGTCGGCAGATAAGGGCCTATGGGACACCCAGTCTGGCCATTTGGCCTTGTACGATCACTCTCTTGTCCTATAAGTCCGTTCCCCACTCCCTGACCTCCAGAAGTCCCTCATGGCGAACCACGCATACATATATCCGTGGCCAGTCAGCCCCACCACATCCTCTGGCAAGGTGTTCCACTCGTCCACCACCCATCATGTGAAGAAACACTTTCTCATGTTCCTCTTAAACAAGCCCCCAACTGCATCCCATGCCCTCTAGTCCTGGAACATCCCTTACGCTTACAAATATTGTTTCCGCACTCTGTTCCCCCTGTACAATACTTGTATGTCCCCATCATATCTCACACCCTGCTCCCCTCCAGGGAGTACATGTTCAGTTCCGTCAACCTGTCTGCATAGGACTTGTGATGCAATCCATGCACCATCCATCGCCCTCCTGTGAACGCTCTCCACCCAGTCCCTGTCCATACGCAGTTATGTTCTCCGGAACTGTACACTGTACTCCAGTGTGAGGACTCACTACTGTTTCGTATAGTGGAACTATGACCTCCCCTTTGGTTGTGTCCAGCATGGTTGGTGGTCCTGCCCCCAGCATGCAATAGCATCCATGACGTAATGATACTCACACTCCTCCAGCAGCTCGGTCTGCCGCTGCTGCTGCTGTTGCTGCTGCTGCTGCTGCCACTGCTGCTGCTGATGCTGCTGCTGTGGCCCGACAGCCTGTGGCACTGGGGCCCTGGCATGACCCACATCACCATTGTCGCGTCCTCACCATCCGGCCTGTGGGAGACATACGGTGAGACAAACATCAGTGTGACTCAAAAGCAGAGTGCCCTGCCCCAGTGAGACTGCCTGCCCACACAGCCATAACCATCCATCGCACAGCTGCACACACTGACACCGATGCACAGCCACCCAGGCACACACACACCCTACAGAGAATATAGGTGAATAGATGGTACACTCACGTGGCCTAGGCACCAGACCCCGCCTGAGCGCGGACGCAGCCGCGTCAATAGTTCTGGGTCCCTCCGCGGAGATCACTGTACGGTGCCGCACTGCTCAGCAGACCGGCCCTGGCCAGTGACCCCACCAGGTCAGTGGCCACTTGCTGCCAAAAGGGTCTCTAGGTCCGGTGAGGGGGCCTCACCATATAGTCCCTCATAGTGGGGCTCCACTAGGGCCACCAGGTTGGCCACTTCAACTGGGCTCCAGGACACTGCCCTCCTCCTAGCCATGGCCCCAACTTTACAGCAGGCAATATGGCGCCCGCTGCGCTGTGACCCCACGTGGAGTTGTTGCGCTAGACCAGCACAGGCTCCAATCGCTGTTCGCACAAGCGCCGTCACTACATGGCGCTGTAACCAGACAGCGCAATAGGGACGTACATGGCATGCCCACAGCGCCAGGGGTCAGAGGGCACACAAGGTCACGGCAACGACGCAAGGCTACGACAGTGCCATGGGATGTATAGGCATCCTGCGTGACTGCTAAGCATAGCACCAGTGCCGCAGTGGACTATCGGCGCAGAAGTGCCTCAGCGCCATATAGTGCCCAGTGCTGTAGTGCCACTGGCACAATGGTGGCCATGGCCAGAATCGCCTATCGCGCTCAGCAGGTCTGCAGCGTGATCGACACATCGTTAACCTGTCGGGGCATGTGCAATGCAGTGTAGCACACAGCCACAAACATGCGCCATTGGCTCAGCGGACCTTCCCTATTGCGCTAACGCAAATACGCGATATTCACCGACGATATGCAAATCAGTCGATCAGCCATGCAAAGGTGCAGTGGCACGATTAGCATGTCATTAAAGTTGCGCCACCCCCATTTGCATGTGTTGCGCTATAAAAATCGCGACACTGGGTTGTGGTGGCCGATTTGGTTATTGCAGGTGAGAGGTGAGTTACATGCTGTGTGATGCTCAGGACAATGCTCATGGGCAGGGGTGCTGGAGGATGTCATAGGTTGAGGGGCTGAGCATGATGAGGGCACTTAGGAAGGGCAGGGGCACCTTTCCATCAGTATCTGCCATTCACGGAGAGGAAGGGGCTTCACTCCCGCCCCAGCCTGCAGCCATGCTCATGGGGAAATGCTGTGGACTGCACAGTGACAGGTGTCCACTTCCACCCATACAGATCACCATGACTGACGAGAACCAGGCTGAGGCTGTGGCCGGCGGGTGTGGAGGAGGCGAACTTCACCACAGCAGAGACTGAGGCCCTTCTCCAGGCCTACCTGGAGGATGAGCCGCTATTGAGTGGGCGGAGGGCACCCTCAGCAGCGTGCAGCTGCATGGGAGGGGTAGCTCTGGCCGTCAACCTGCACAAAGCCACCAGCGCTCCGTGCAGGAATGCGCATAAAAGATGGGGACTGACCGCAGGAGGCTGAAGGAGAAGGTGGCAGCCTTCAGGGTGCACGATGCTGCCACTGGTGGGGACCACGGTGGTGTTGCAGTGACCCGACCGAGGAGACACTGGTGCGCAGCCATGCAGCGAGTGCCATTGCGGGTGTTCAGGTGGAGGATTCCAGGCGGGTGGAAGCCCATCACTGCACGGTATGACATGGTGATGTTGTGGGGGCTGTTGTTCACATGCACTCACATGTACTCTCTTTCTGTTTCAGATCCTGTTCGTCTGCAGGAGACAGTGGTGGTGGGTGCTGACAGTGAGGCAGACCTGCTGGACCAGGAGGAGGGACCATCCACCTCTGCCAGCAGCCTGCAGGCACTGCAGCAGCAGGGCGGCTGGCCCAACAACTCCGCCAGCAGTGATATGGGTGCAGGGTGCACAGCCTGTGTCACAGCAGTCTGGCATGCAGGTGTGCCAGCATGCTGTGCCTATGGCAGTGGCACGCACCGGCACTATTGATGATAGCAGGCCTGCAATGGCCAGTGATAGGTGTGTGTCCCACGAGGGGCAGTGGCGAGCCATCACGTGCCCCTGGCCGTCCTGCTCCACACCTGTGTGACCAGCATGCTGGCACAGTCACAGGCTGGGCCTGTCAGCACCGTGGGGCAGCATCGGTGGCTGAGCAGGTGCCTGGCACTGTTGACAGCACAGGGGTGGAACAGGTGGACCTGGGGGCTCAGCAGTTGAGGGGCGGCAGCAGCAGTTGCACACCAGGCCTGGGGGACAGCGTCAAGCAGTGACACTTGTCCACCACCCTTAGATCCGCCCATACCTGGTCCTGGCGAACAGCGGCCACCCTCAAGGGTGCTGTGCACCAGGACCATCCACACCCTGGGGTCACGATGCCATTGGGGCACAGTACCCTTTGGATCGCACACCCGCCTGCTGCAGGAGTCGGTACAGCTGCAGGGGCGGGTTGCAAGGTCCGTGGAGGCACTGACTGTGTCCGTGGGCGGCATAGCAGGGGTGTGCTCAGGACCGGGCTGAGATGGTCCATATGCGGACGGATGTGACGCTGCCGCATCGACAGGCTGACCCAGGCAGTGGTCTCTGTGGTGACGCAGTGACCACACTGTCTGGTGACCTGTACCACGCACCCCACAGTGCACTCCACTCCCCATTCCCAGCGTCATGCGACACCAGGCCTGTCGGCGCTGGTTTCTGCTGTGGGCATCGAGCACCCCTGGTGCAAGTTTGTTTGGCGGGATGCAGACCCCTGTGCGGGCAAGATCGCGGTCGCACACTGGGACCCCTGGTGGTGCACTAAGCGCCACCCAATGTAGCCTCTGCGCAGCCTGCCAGTGCTGCTGAGGCCCGCGGCGGGCACTCACGCATCCGTGGTGGCCGTGGGACAGTGCTCCTGACTGAGCTGTCTCCCAATGCAGGCCCTGTCTGGTGCCCTGTGTGCAATGTGTGTCATGGTGGGCAGTGCACTGCTGGGTGCTCTGCTCACCAAGCTGACACTCGGACCACCTACACACTCTCCAACTGCTGTCCACAGGTGCGTGTGGATGATGATGCCTGCATTGCACTGTACACCAAGGTGCAAGGTTGCCCAGGTCCTGACACATGTACGTGGACAGTCCAGGTGGTGAGGTGGTTGGTGGTGCTGTGTGTTGCGTGTCATTTCCACAGTGCTGTGCTGCTGCCCTGTATGCTGCCTGGTGTGTGTGTGTGTCCATGTGAGTGCTCACCCTCTCTGATGGTGTGTTGGTATGCCTGGACCCTTCAACTCCCTGACCTTCATGCAGTGTGTTCCCTGTGTGCCTGTGGTTTGCGCATGGACAGTGTTGCCTGCACATGTCCCTTGACTTACCTGTGTTGTGCGTGGTGCTCTTCTGCAATGGTGTTCGGTGCAGCTGGGCCTGCCGTGTCAGTCGGGGTCCCTCCATCCTCGGGGCGGCTCATCACCCGTCACCCGGCGCCACTGGCGTCCCATCGCTGTCCCCTCTCTTGGATCTGCGGCTATCCATGGTCTTTGGCCATGTTGTGCAGAGATGCAACAGGCCAGGAATATCCCACAGGCCTTCTGGGGCTGTACTGTAGAGCTCCGCCCGGGTGTCCAGGCATCGGAAGCATGCCTTGAGTATCCCAAACACCGGCTCTATGATGTTCCTGTTATGCGGCGTAGCTTATTGGAAACGTGCAAGGCGCTTGGGGTCGTGGGGCGCTGTTATGGTGTGAGCAGCCAGGGACGGAGTGGGTATCCACAGTCACCTGTGTGGAGATAGTGGAGATCAGTGTCAGGTCAGGTCCATATTGCCCTTATATCCTTGTGTGCCACTACCATGGCACCTGTGTCATTCCCACCCTTGCACAGAGTTTGCATTCCATACATGTGTACTCACCCACTAGATGACCCGTGGGATGTTCCCACTCTCGAATGATGGCACAGTGCAGATTGGTGCCATATGAAGGCATCATGTGCTCCGCCCGGTGTGTGGCACAGACATTGATGATCGCCAGTGGCATCACACACCACCTGGCAGTTGACACTCGAAGCCCTTTCGGTTTGCGATACACTTGGCCCGTCGGGGCCAGGTGGCGTGCGAATAGCCCACATGGGTGCAGTCATGGCCCCTAGCATGCCAGGCATATGTGCTACCCTGTGGAACTCCTGCATGTTGCTGTCACGCTCTGCCGTGGTGCTGGGGAAATGGATGTACTCCGCGGCATGAGGCAGCAGTGCGCTGAGGAATTGGGTGAGGATGCGTGACATGGCCGACTCGTAATGCCTGTGGTGTCACCTGTCGGCCTCTGGAAGGTGCCCGTGGTGAGCAGGCACATGCAGGCTGTCACCTTGGTCTCCACGGACAGGCATGACTCCGTCGTGAGGTGCCTGCATCACATCACTGCACAGCTCACTGAGCCGTCTCAGTATTGCCCTGTTCAGGTGGTACGGGCCACAATCTCGACATCTGTGTACAACTCATAGCTGATGTGGGCACGATACCACCTGTCGGGCGTCCCGCCGGCGGGCCCCTCAGCCCACCCCCCCCGGCAGCATGCTGTCTCACCCCTCATTACAGCTTCCATGTGGAAGCTGACACTATCCATCTCCTGGCTCCTGCCCCCCAGCTGCTGTTCCTGTGTTGCCCCCACTCCCCCACTGCTGCTTCCACTGCACGGGCACCCCACTGGCCTCTCTGTCCTCCAGGACCCACTGTCCCTCTCTGCCCTTCCTGCTCCTGTCTCTGTCTCTCTCTCTCTCTGTCTCTCTGTCTCTCTCCCCGGTTTGCAGCCTGCTAGAGTTCTTGCGCGCTCCCTTGAGCCTTTTTATTTTGGCTCACATCGGTACAAGCGCATCCTCCGGCTGAGCCACTCTTGCATATTGCGCAAGTGTTTAGATGTCGCATTCACTTTATGCATGGACCGACCCCTCTTCAGTTGCGCGTACCTTCATTTCCATTGCGCTGTGGCTCAGCGTGTTTTTAGGTCGGCGCCAACTGGACCCTTCTGATATCGCGAGAATGAGCGCATTTTGGAGTTAGCGCAGCAACCCTGTTGCGCGTGGCGCAACCCTTTGAATATCTGGCCCTAGTATAGTTCATTTTATTGCACATTTCTCAATTTTAATTTTCTTTTATTCACAATCATAAAATATTTGGCAAGTCTTTCAATAGTCAGGTATCCGCTGTATGAATAAATATCATAGAACAATAATTCTGGGCTTATATTAAATGCACACTAAGAAAGGGCTTAAGACAATAAGCCCTTTCCATTCCATACCAAGTACATTTCCACAAATCATGATTCGGATCTTCTATTCCTCTTTCTGCACATGAACAGTCTTTTAATCCTTTATAAGTTTTATCTTGTCTACATTTTAAGGCATTACTAGAAAATCTTTCAAATTTGTAGATATTAAACATTATCCTTGCTTTAGGGTCTGTTAAGATATCTAAATGGGGTTTAATACCGTAATAAGTATTGTTTACTGCATACCACTTTGAGTATGCTGAACAGTCAATACTTTGCAGATCTTTTGAATCAAGACTGAGCTATCCTTTTGTAATATATTTGTTGTATTTGTGACTGATCACTATATCTTTTTGTGCATATTTAGTTAAAGTGCCCTACTGATGTTTTTCCATGAGCAGAAGCCCATTATTATACCATAGGCCTCTCCCAAAACCCCTAGAATGCCACTCCTGTTTTTCTTTTAAACAGATATAAGACAGTCTACGCCTCTTGCTTTAATACACGCAACCAAAATAGTACTTTCCTCATTTCTATTTTGGCATTCACATCTACCAGCCCTAATTCTGCTCTTAGATAAGAGGCTGGACGTCCTGGGCCTAACCTCAAGATGTTTCTAAGCATCTTATTTAATGGAATGCTCAATTGTTCATTATTAGAAATTTCCCAGATAGCTGCCCATAAAGGAGCTGGGCTTCATATTTAACATTAATTACTTGTACCAACAGTCTTACACTAGAACCCCTATATTTGTGATTGAACTTATTTATCCTATTATTGTTTTCTTCAATGTTGTCAAAACTTTCATATAATGTCCATTCAATTTAGTAATAGCACTTATTTCTATCCCCAAGTAAGTATATGAATTCACTTCCTCTATTCTATCCTTTCTCATCCACCAAGTTCTTTTTTGTTTACTTAGATTATTCTGACCAAAAGTCACTATTTCAGTTTTGGCTAGATTAATCTTCAATTTCCTAGATTGCAACTTATTATATAGACACTCAAATTTGTTTTGTAGTCCACTTTGAGACAGTGACAATAAAACTGGATCATCTGCAAATGCCAATATGGCACATTTATTTTATTTTCTATTCAGAGCACCAGATTCTAATAAATTAATGTCTCATAATAACCTATCAATATATAGGACAAATAAAACAGGTGCCAATATACATCCTTGCCTCACTCCCTATTTATCTTAATAGGTTTTGAGAGCTTGCCTGATAAACCCAATCTAATTTTAACCCAGTTATCAGAGTAAAGGCAGGAGATAATATTAATAAGTGGTCTATCAATTCCTTTATTGAGTAATTCTAGCCATAATTGATTCTGATCTATAGAATCAAAAGCCGTGGAGTAATCCACAAAAAGCGGAAATAGTTTTTGTCTGCAAATTTTACAGTTTTCGATTAAGTGATCCAGACAAAACATTGTCCAGAGTAGAAAATGTTGCTGTAATCCCAGCTTGTGAAGGGCCAAACCTCCATTTTGATTGATCTGTAATTCTATTTTTCTAACAGAATTGTAGTAAACATTTTAAATTAATATCTAGTAGGCTAATTGGCCTGTAAATTGCTGAGTTAGCATGATCACCTTTTATAGAGAGGAATAATAACAGCCCCTTCCATGAATTTGGATATTTATTTTCTTCCACACACTTACTGAAAATACTGTTAAAACTTACACCATTGTCTAGAATTGCTCTGATAGGCTTCAGTCGAGACACCATCTGGGCCTGGCGCTTTTTGAGGTTTTAATGAATTTATAGCTCTATATACTTCCTCTGTATTAATAGTTATTCCAACACCACCCATTTGTTCCCAGAAGTTGACATTTATGGATCCTCCTTATTCAAAGAGTATTTTTCATAATAATTTATCCACACTGCCTTGGTAATATATGGTTCTATCAAATCACTATAATTGCACGTTCCCTTGGCAACTAACTGCGAAATTCTCTATTATCATTTTTATAACTACATTTAATATTTTCTCAATTGTGTTTTATAATACATACTCTTTTTTTCTTTTATTAATACTTTATAAGCTTTCCTTTTAACTTCTATTTCTTTTAATATTCTTTTGTCATTTCCTATTCCTTTATAGGATTTATATAATGTTCTGATTCCTTCTTTAAATAGTCTGTATTCTCCATCAAACCATGTGTCTCTAGCTTTCTGTTTTATGGTCTGATTGACAGTAACCTCAAGTTTTCCTTAATTTCCTTTGGCAACTGAGTCAAAATATTACTCAAATTGTCAAATAAATATGCTTGTAGTTGTTTATAATCCATTGCCACCATTGAACTAGCCAATAATTCTATAATTACCCGTTCCATTTAAGTCTTTTCTTAGCTATAATTTCTACAGTTCTGTTAGTCTCCTGATGGCTTCTCAATACTTCCCGAGCCCATATAATGCAATCTGGAAATGGACGCTTTCAGCTCTTTCAAGTATTTTCATTTTTTCCACACACTGATTGACCCTGACCAAAGATCAGGTCAATCAGTGAAACTATCGTTGAAATATAAGTATATTCCCCACCTTCATCACCTCTAAGTCTTCCATTTAAATTAAACAAATTGAATTCCCTTAATATATTAATCAGTTCCTGACCTGATACATTGATTTTTACATCGTTTGTTTGTCTTGGGAGTGCTGGTTCTCTATTCCGTACTCACAGTACAAAAGAATTATCAATTAAACCATCATAGGTACCAATTTTTGCATTAAAGTCACCTACCATTAGAAATTTCCTGCTCAGAAATCTTAAGGTTATATGCTCAACTATATTTTTAGTTCTGTCCACACATCTGAGTTGAAATACTTGGAATTGTTTGGAGGAATATAACTATTTAACAACAAAATGTGATGATTTCATACTGAAATTGATATCACCACACAAAAAAGGAAGAGTTTGTATACACTCATATTCATAAAATGTATCTACTTTTACAAAGGTTATAATACCACCAGAACACCTCCTAAATTACCAATTTTTGATACCTGGAATGCTGAAAGCTTCAAAGTCATTTAATCTTACATTCTCTATATTTTCATGCCACGTTTCTTGAAAACATAGTATATTAAAGTGTGCAATTAACTTCATCCATTCATCATCCTGAATTTTATTCAATAGTCCTGCAATATTCCAATTCAAGTGAGACTTCATTCTTGCCTCCCCAGAGTTGTTTCCAGCTCATCAACCTCTTTCTGTATTTTTATTGATTTTGATTTTGTTCCACTACGTTTAACATTCAATCCTGGCAATATTCTACCAGATTCAGGTTTTCACAGTTCAAAGTTTCTCCAAATTTTCCTTTATCTATAGTTTTATGATGTGAGCTGGAATCAAGTACCCTGGAGTCGACAAAATGAAGTCCTAAAAGATCCAAAATTCTGCCTCCTGCAAAATTCTGTCTGCTATATTCCTATTTTTCACTATTATATTAATCTATCAGTACCCATCCTTTGTACTGATTTACCTCATCCTTTCCTAACTCTACTTTAGGACAATTCCTTATCAAATTACATAATGTGCCTTTTAACTATAATTATTTTCTCTCCTTATAATTTATAACCCTAACAGACTCAAACTAACTGATTGCTCCTGATTTAAGTTAGTTGGCATCACTTTATTAAATTGATGTCTGTTTGGAAACATTATTACAAAATCATAATTGCCATATTTAGTTCCATTCAGCCCATTTAACAATGCATAATTTGCATATCTAGGCAAAGATATATATATATATATATATTATATATATATATCATTATTGCCTCTGCAAGTGAGTTTATTTTAATCCCTCTATCTCATTTGGGTCCAAGACCATATCCAACTCCTCACTAACTTTTTTATCATCAGACTTGCCTCATTTCCTTTCAAAGTCTGATGACTCCTTCTAACTTAACCATGATGGAGGCCCCATCAGTCTAATGAAGGGAAGGGTCTCATTTTCTCTGTCATTCTTTTTTCCATTTGAGGACTGGTTAGGAATGCTGCAAAAGTCACTCTAGAAGGAAGCTGAACTGGGGCTTCTACCTGTGACAAAGCTTTATTCCTATTTTCCAAACTTTCTATCCTACCACTTCATCACCCTTATGAATACCCGATTGGTGGTTAAATTGTGCTATCTCTGTTTCTAATTTTTTAAGGGTAAGGAGTGAGGGGTAACTAGGCCTTTCATAGTTCTCTCCTATGGATTTTCCTCAGTGTGCACTACAGTACTTCATTATGCTTCTCTAGAAATTATTTTCCTTGATCCATATTTATAGCAATCACACTGTCTTCCTTACATAACTGTGTTCCCATTACTAACATATTCTCTTTATTTATCTCTTCTCTTATTTTAATCCTATCTTGCTGTCTCTTTTCCTCTTTTTTCCATTCTGCTTATTTTGTCTGAACTGTTTATTTTGCCCATTCCATGTTTTCCCTTGAGCTTATTTCCCTTACTCTTTACTATTTCATCACTCTCAGAATCAAAATTGAACTAAAATCTGGCCTTATTGGTTCTAATTCCTTCATTTCTGACTCCACCATTATTTGCTGTTCTTGTTGCAAACCATGATATAATAATTGTCCTGAATCATTTCTCCTTCTTGGTTTCCTAAACTTTTGTTAACTGATTTGTTAACTTATCCAGTTTGTCTCTATTAATAGCCACATCAGTTTTAAGAGATTCCATAATGTCTTTATTTATAATTTGTTGTTCTAATAATAATATATTTGCTGAGTGTTGATTTCTTAATGAATTTATCAAATCCCTTCTTAATAAACAGGGTTGATATCCATTAACAGGCTGAAAATCTTCACTATCATTGCCAACACCTCCATCAGTATTTAACTACTGAATATGACAGCAGCAATTACAGTTATTCCCTGAGTTAGATTTTCTTATTTGGGCTTCACATGACTGTAATCCAAAAATAACATTTTGTAAATCCTCTGTTATTTCAAATAAAGTATTTTCTCTTTCTGATTTCTATGAATATTTGAAACTCGTCAAGACCTCAGAAAAGATTATGCATCTTGTTGGGCCTCATTACCCTGTGGATCACAGATGATAGGTAGATAAGTTACATCAGAATCCCAAAAACAGAATATTTCTTGCTTCAAATTTTGTTCTTTATCCATCTCATAGAAGTTTGTCTCACTCAATAGGTGAGTGCCTAAGGAATGCACTAGCAAATGGGCAGGAAGGAGGGTGGAAGAACAATGGGGAATAATAAAAACTGCCATCACAGAGGTAACAAGCCTTGTGTGAAGCAAATAAACAAAATGAATGATGTAAGAAACCACTATGGTTCTCAAAGGAAGTGGCAGTGAAGGTTCAAGAGAAAAAAAGCATTCAGGAAGTACAAGGAATCACAGAGAGCAGGACAGAGAATTGTATCAGTTAAAGCAAAAGGAAGCTGGGAAGGCAGTCAGAACAGCAAAGGCCCAAACTGAGGAAAAGATAGCCAACTCAGTTAAGAAGGGGATAAAACCTTTTATAGGTACATCAGGGAGCAAGGAAGACCAAGGGAGGGATAGTGAGGCTTAATAAAGGGAGGAGGGTGGGCAGAGGGTGAAGAACTCTTAAAACTGAAGATGGACAAAGCAATGGGGCCTGATGGGATTCATCCCAGAATTCTAAAAGAACTAAGGGTAGAACTAGTGACACCACTGACTACCCTCTTTAACAAATCATGGGAGGATGGGGTGGTACCTGAGGACTGGAGGAGGGCAGATGTGATTCCCCTTCACAAAAGTGGGAGCAAGGCAGAAGCAGGAAACACAGACCTGTTAGTTTAACCTAATGGTAGGGAAAATGATGGAATCACTTCTGAAGGAAAGAATTGTTGAGTATCTAGAGGCCAGAGGGCACAGGACCCAAGGCAGCATGGATTCACAGCGGAAGGTCATGCCAGACAAATCTGATAGATTTCTCTGACTGGGTGACCAAAGTAGTAGATCAGGAGGGGCTGTGGACATGGCCTACCTAGACTTTAGCAAGGCATTTGACACAGTCCCACACAAAGATTAATATACAAGTTAGCCAGCCTGGGAGTGGGTCCCAAGATGACAGCCTGGGTAAAGAACTGGCTGGAGAATAGGACACAGAGAGTAATAGTAAATGGAGTCCACTCTGAAGAAAGGGGGTACTAGTGGGCACCGTGAGGGTTCAGTATTAGACTGTCCTCTTCAATGTCATTATAGTGACATTGCAGAGTGACTGGAAGGAAAGTATGTCTCTTTCAGATGACACAAAGATCTGCAACAGAGTTGATGCACAAGGTGGGGTGGAAAGGATGAGAAGGACTTGACAAGGTTAGAGGAATGGTCAAATGTATGGCAGCTTAGATTCAATGCTAAGAAGTGCAAGGTAATGCACCTGGGAAACAAAACCCAGGGAAGAGTACACAATGGGGGTGAGATACTAACAACAACAAAAATGGAAAAGGACTTGGGGGTAGTCATATCAGATGACCTAAAGGTGGGCAAGCAAAGTGAGATGGAAGCAAGGAGGGTTGGGGGGATACTGGGATGCATAGGGAGAGGCATCACCAGTAGAAAACAGGAAGTTATTATCCCTCTGTACAGACAGTTGGTGAGACCCCATCTGGAGTACTGCGTGCAGTTCTGGAGAACCAATCTCCGCAAAGACATAGACAGGATGGAAGCTGTCCAGAGGAGGGCAACTAAAATGGTGCAAGGTCTGCACTGGAAGACGTATGAAGAGAGACTTAAGGAGCTTAATATGTATAGCCTCGAGGAAAGAAGGGAGAGGGGGGACATGATAGAAACTTTCAAGTACCTCAAGGGAATCAACAAAGTCCAAGAGGGTAGCATCTTTCAAAAAAAGAGGTGTGCAAGAACAAGGGGGCACAATTTGAAGATGGAGGGGCGGCTCAGAGGTAATTTAAGGAAGTATTTTTTCACAGAGAGGGTTGTGGATGCATGGAACAGCCTTCCAGAGGAGGTTGTGGAGTCAAAAACAGTGGTGGAATTCAAGCATGCATGGGACAGTCATAAGGCAATTCTAGGGGTGGGGTAGGAAGAAGTAGGCTGCTGGTTAACTAGGATCTGCAGCTTATCCATTAGGTAGGGAAATGGGCAGACTGAGTGGGCCAAGCGGTCCTTATCTGCCATCAAAATCTATGTTTCTATGTTTCTACAACTGCCCTCACAGAATTCTCTAACTCTCTGCACTCTACGCTTGACAAGGGGCACCTAGCAGAGGCCATGTTTATAGATCTCGCAAATGCATTCGACACAGTTTCTCACCCCTTCCTTCTTAACCTGGTACTCTCAAATGGGGAAGGAGAAAGGATCTCAGATTTAGAAGTGGTAGCCATCTGGGAACAAGTAACCACCAAACAGTGTGGTTCACAATAAACACAGCCGTAGAGTCAAGCCATACAAAAACAAGAGTACTGGACTTTAGGAAGGCTGACTTTAGGAAAATGAGAGCATGCCTTAGAAAAGCACTAGCAAATGGGCAAGAAGGAGGGGTGGAGGAACAATGGGGAATAATCAAAACAGCCATAGCAGAGACAACAAGCCTTTGTGTGAAGCAAATCAATAAAACAAAATGAAGAAAAAACACTATAGTTCTCAAAAGAGGTGGCAGGGATGGTTAAGGAGAAAAGGATAGCATTCAGGAAATATAAGGAAACACAGAAGGAGCAGGACAGAGAACTTTATCAGTTAAAGCAGAAGGAGGCAGAAAAGGCAGTCAGAATAGCAAAGGTGAAAATTAAGGAAAAGATAGCCAACTCTGTTAAGAAGGGGGATAAAACCTTTTATAGGTACATTAGGGAGCAAGAAAAGACCAAGGAAGGGATACAGAGATTTAATAAAGGGAGGGAATGTGGGCAGAGGAGATAATGAAAAGCAGGATACTGAATGAATATTTCTGCTCAGTATTCACAACAGATGAGGAGAAGGAGGTGCCTAAACCAAACAAGGGAGAAACTCTGAATGGGGGGGTCAATACCAGCCCATTCACAGAAGAAAGGGTTTTGAAAGAACTCTTGAAACTGAGGGTGGACAAAGCAATGGGGTCTGATGGGATTCACCCAAGAATACTAAAAGAACTAAGGGTAGAACTAGTAACAGCACTGACTACTCTCTTTAAAAAATCATGGGAGGATGGAGTGGTACCTAAGGACTGGAGGAGGGAAAATGTGATTCCCCTTCACACAAGTGGGAGCAGGGCAGAGGCAGGAATCTGTACACCAGTTAGTTTGACTTCAGTGGTAGGGAAAATGATGGAATCACTTCTGAAGGAAATAATTGTTGAGTACCTAGAGGCCAGTAGGGCACAGGACCCAAGGCAGCATGGTTTCATAGCAGGAAGGTCATGTCAGATGAACCTAATAGATTTCTTTGACTGGGTGACCAAAGTAGTAGACCAGGGAGGGGCTGTGGATATGGCCTACCTAGATTTTAGCAAGGCATTCGATACCATCTCACACAAAAGATTAATATACAAGTTAGCCAGCCTTGGAGTGGGTCCCAAGGTGGTAGCCTGGATAAAAAACTGGCTGGACAACAGGATGCAAAAGGTAATAGTAAACAGAGTCCACAGTGAAGAAAGGAGGGTAACTAGCAGGGTACGCAGAGTTGGTACTGGGACGGTCCTCTTTAATATCTTTATAGAGTGACATTGGAGAGCACCTGGAAGGAAAGTATGCCTCTTTGCAGATGACACAAAGATCTGCAACAGGGTTGATACACAAGGAGGGTGGAAAGAATGAAAAGGGACTTGGCAAGGTTGGAGGAATGGTCAAACATGGCAGCTCAAATTCAATTCAAAAAGTGCAAGCTAATGCATCTGGAAACAAAAACCAAGGGAAGAGTACACAATGGGGGTGAGTTATAATAACAACAATAAAAACAGACCTAGGAGTAATTATATCAGATGACCTAAAGGTGGCAAGCAATGGAGACGGCAGTAAGGAGGGCTGGGGGGATACTGGGATGCATAGGAAGAGGCATCAACAGTAGAAAACAGGAAGTTGTTATCCCTCTCTACAGACAGTTAGTGAGACCCCATCTGGAGTACTGTGTGCAATTCTGGAGACCCCATCTCTGCAAAGGCATAGACAGAGTGGCGGCTGTTCAGAGGAGGGCAACCAAAATGGTGAAAGGTCTGCACCAGAAGACATATGAGGAGAGACTAAAGCAGCTTAATATGTATACCCTTGAAGAAAGGAGGGAGAGGGGGGACATGATAGAAACTTTCAAGTATCTCAAGGGAATTAACAAGGTACAAGAGGGTAGTATCTTTCAGAAGAAGAAATGTGCAAGAACAAGGAGGCACAATTTGAAGATAGAGGGGGGGGATGGCTCAGAGGTAATGTTAGAAAGTATTTTTTCACAGAGAGAGTTATGGATGCAAGGAACAGCCTTCCTGAGGAGGTTGTGGAGTCAGGAACAGTGGGAGAATTCAAGAATGTATGGGACAGGCATTAGGCAATTCTAGTGGGGGGCAGGAGGAAGTAAGCTCTTTATTAACTAGAATCTGCTGCTTATCCATCAGGTAGGGAAATGGGCAGACTGGGTGGGCCAAGCGGTCCTTATCTGCCGTCAAATTTTATGTTTTTTGTGTAACACATTACAACAAATTGGGATCTCTCATTGTCCACTCTCATGGTTCTCCATCTATCTTTCATCTAGAATCTAATGTGTTAAAATTAATAATACCATATCTACTATGCTGCCTATGCACTCAGGAGTTCCCCAGGGATCTATCCTGTGTCCCCTGCTATTCAGCATCTATCTCAATGCCCTGCCTAACTCCTGCCCTGGCAACCTTCTCCTCTATGCGGACGACACTGTTCTTTATGCCACACATCCTGATCCTCTCACTCTCCACCATACCTTACAAAACTCCTTCTCTCAGATTGAACACTGGTTTGCTGAACACAGATTGGTGGTCAACATTAAAGAAACTAAGATGATGCTCTATGCCCACCGCCAAAACAGATCAAAGGATTTCCCCCTGAAAATACTGTCCACCTCTCTCATCCCACTGGGACAGGTCCAAAAGTATAAGTATCTAGGTATTACATTTCACTCTTCCTCTCATTCCACAAACATATAAAATCCTCACCTCTGCCACCAACACCCACATTGATCTCCTTTACAGACATAAAGACTGCCTGCCACCTGAAGCACTTCACCTAGCCATTACCTTCTCAGTCTTATCACTGGTGGACTATGGCCTCAAAATCTATGCTGCCACCGACCCTACGGCATTTGTCAAATACAAGTAGTCATCAATAAGGCCTGCCAGCTCCTCTCTGGTGCTGACAGAAATACACATACCTGCACCCTGTATGCACTTATCAATATCCTCTCCCTTGAGAAAAGGCTATTGTACCAGACCTATCTCCTCACCAAAAAAATCCACCTGGGTTTAACCCCAATAGGAGTCATGGCTTCTCTTCCGGCAGACACCATCTCAGTGTCCACACAGGCTGCCCCCAAAACTATCTGGAAGGTGCCTAGAGTAAGGACCACCCTGGCCCAGTTATCTTTCTCCCTTAGAGCTCCATTCTGGCACAGTGCCCTCCCACCGGCCATCACATCAATCACCAATCTAGGTCCTTTTAAAGCTGCTTTAAGGGTCCATATCCTCTTCTCACATCAATGCCAATGAACCAGTAACCTGTGGATCTTGCACCACGCCACTAGGCCATGCATCCACCCTTGGCCTGGCAGTGGAAAGCCCTCACTATTTCTAGCCTACAGGCTCCTCACCTCCCTTGGTTACCATATAGTTGCACTGGACTATGAATACATTGTATTATGTATAAGACAAGGCCTCCCTGAGATGGCTGACTATCAACTCATTTCATGCATTGCTTTAGCTACCCATTGTATAGGTCTTAACTGCTCATTTAGGTAAATATGTCGATAGCTCTGCTCTGTTTTAGCTACTAAATGTATAGGCATTAACCAGTGCTCATTGCACTTACACTCTGTATGATTGCTTACCCACATTTATTCTATGTATGTACTGTAAGAATGTCTATGTTTTATTCTGACGTGAAGCCTTTGGAAACAAGTCTATGACTCAAAGGGTTGTAATTCCAATTTCCTAAATAAATACATAAATACATTTTAATGGCACTCACACTACATCAGAACTGATAGAAGGATGAGTCATAATAGCAGTCAATGTACTACTTCCCTGTGAACTCTGCAACTCATCTGGCCTGTTGTGCTCTTCATACCTTCAAGAAACACAACTGGAAAAAAGAAAAATAGTAAACAAAGTGGCATTACAAACATAACAGAATACTTCATTTGCTGAAAAAGGAATTCTATACAGTTAATGTGAATACAATTTGATATCAGTAAGGCACAACATATCATTATTTGCTGTATGTACACAGCATGGCCACTTGCAATGTCTGAGAAAGCAGCTGCCTTGCCATACATGAATTGCAGCACCGCAATCATAGCTACAGTCATATTAATGCAGGCAATATTTTTTTATAGGGGAGTAACAAGTAATCTGAAAAAAACAAAACACTCAGCCAGCCAATCAGGACACTTTATTTTTGCATCCATTGTATAATGGGTCATTTTTATGTTTGCTTGCATGCATGTGCAAGAAACATAGTGCCATCATCTGAGTTTTCAGAGGTGTGGCACCTGTCTTCTAATTCAGTCAGTGTGTTTGCAGGCGGCCGCACTTCTCCAATGAATGCTGCAGCTGTCTATGACAGCAGTTGAAAAAGCAGTGCCATACGGTTGAAGGGAGGCTCCCTTCGGTGAGCAGTGCTCCCCCATGCGCCTGTATGGCGTGAGAGTGCAATCTCCCGTCAGCTCCACCACCCAAAGAAAAAGCTTTCCAGGTGCCATGCTGGGATCCCACCCCAGCGTGGCAAAAATTGTTATGGCCAACAAGGGTGCCCAATCCCCCATCAGCTCCAGGCCCCCCAAACAGCCTTCCAGCTGCCATGCTGAGAGCCCACCCCGTGTGTCAAGCGTCCTGCATCGTCTTCCTAAAAAAAAACCTGTAAACAAAAAAACTTTCCCTCAGTGTTCTTCCTGCCCACCCTCTGCGCATCCTACCTCCCCACATCCCCTCACCCCATACTTACCTCTGGAGACCAGCGAGGTGATCTTTGGTGGACCAGGAATACTTCTGCACTCTTCAAAGCCGACTGCAACTGAGGAAATGCCGATAAGCTGTATAATGCAATAAATCAGGTTTTTTAACTTTAATGCATATCTCAGACATTTTTTGGAATTTTGGTACCAAGTTTTCAACATGGGGTTTTTGGGACCCCTCCTCATGAATTCTGGAACTGTCATGGTGTTAATTGGGCCTGATGGGCGATTTCGCAGTCACTGTGCGAAATCATGTTTTGGAACTGATTAATGAAATGACAGTGCCAGTGTTCATAAGGTGGGCTCTCAAAAAGCCTATGTTGCCAATTTGGTGAATAAATTCCTAAAAATGGCTGTTTTACAAGAATGTGTTGCGCAGTTCCTACGCACGCTTGTAAGTTCACAAATTTTTAATATTTGCACACTGGATTTTCAACATTACCATTTTACCACAGCTCCTTATGAGCAGTACAGCTGTCATTTTTCACATCTTGCCCAAAATGTATTTTCGTGCATGTAACGCACAATAGTGCAGTCGGTATGCGAAATCAATGTATAGGACACATTAAGAAAATCACAGTGACACAGTTCATGAGCAGAGGTCTTAAAATGGCTATGTTGAAAATCTGGTGAAAAAAATTCCTAAAAATGACTGTTTTACTAGCGTGCATTGTGCAGTTCCTACGCATGCTCGCAAGTTTGTGAATTTTTAATATTTGCATGCCAGATTTTCAGCATTGCCATTTTATTACACTTCCTTATGAGCAGTAATAGCTGCCATTTTTATATCTCGCACAATGTGTTTCAAGACATGTAGCGCATAGTGGTGCAGTCAGTAATGGAAAGCAATGTTTGGGACAGATTAAGAAAATCACAGTAACATTGTTCATGAGCAGAGGTCTTAAATGGCTATGTTGAAAATCTAGTGACAAAAGTCCATAAAACGACTTGTGTTATGAGGGAGCATTGCACAGTTTCCATACCCTCATAAGTTCATGAATTTGTAATATTTTCAGTCCAGATTTTCACCAGTGGCATTTTTCCACACTTCCTTATGAACAGTACAGCTGTAATTTTTCACAACATGGCCGAAATGTGTTTTCACACTTTCAGCGCAGAAATGCGTGGTCACTGTGGGAAATCATTGTTCGGGACAGATAAAGAAAATCACAGTGACACTGTTCATGATCGGAGGTCCCAAAATGCCTATGTTGACAATCTGCTGTAAAATATCCCCAAACTAATTACATTATGGGTGTGCATTGCACAGTTTCTATGCACGCTCATGACTTCACCAGTATTTTTAATATTTTCACTGCAGATTTTCAGCATTGCCATTCTTTACACCTCCCCATGAACAGTACAGCTGTCATTTTTCACATCCTGTTCAGAATGTGTTTTTGCACCTGTGGTGCTAAATGCTGTAGTAGCTATGCAAAAGAAGCTTTCGGCTAACAAACTGATATTGCCACTGTTCATGAGGTGGGGTCACAAAAAAACCATGTTGAAAATTTGGAGTGAAAATAGCAATGAATGCCTGAGGCGTTAGGGTTTCCAACCATAACGCCCCACCCTGTAGAGAATGACAGGCATCAGGGATGTGACTTGGGATTCTCGCCTGAAATACTCATACCATTCCACAGCCTGCAGCCAGTGAGAGGCATCAAGGTGTGCCTTAGACTCTTCTGCCCCAAAGTTCACCCCATTCTACTATACCACACCCATCTCACCATATTTCCTGATGGAATGGGGTGCACACAAGGGCCAAAGACCCTCAAAGCACACTGTGACACTTGTCGGTGTCTGCATGGTAGGGTGTGGTGAAATGGCATGGCCATTATGCCTGATGACCCAAAGGCACACACCAATGCCTGTCAGTCTCTTCAGGGTGGTGATGGGGTTGGCTTCAGTTCAATACTTCACTGCCATTCCTGTTATGCAGCTCTTTAACTCCTACACTACCAATGCCAATGCCGCAAGCAAACATTTGGTGTTGACAAATGCTTGTTAGAACAATGAACTGAAGATGTAACAAATCCTTCAGTTCTTAGGTAGTATATCACAGTGGGTTAAGGCGCAGAGGCTGCAGATCTGGAGACCTGGATTGAACTACAGCTGCCTAGGTGCATACTGTGTGATCCTGAGCAAGTCACTTAACTTCCTTGTGCTCCCAGGTTGCATCTGAAAACAAGCTTTGGCTTAGTGTGCTTCTTCTGGTTAAGCAATGTTCCCTTCTCCTGTCTTATACTTTAACCTTTAGTAGTCCTCACACACTTCAAGGAAGTAGTCTCCTTAGTTTTACTCAAGTAACACATAAAAATTTGCAGAAACTGTCAGATGGTACAAAGGGTGGTTCAAACACACACTGGCACTTTCAGTGGAAGGCTAACTAATTAGTAGATGTGCACCAAGCTCCATCGATGCACACAACAGATCACCAGGAGAAGGCTGGTGAAATTACTGTAGGTCTGAAAACAAAAACATTATAGACAGGGTGTTCCTTTCCATAGGTGGAACTGCATACAAGGAAAACTCTATTTAAGGAAATAATTATAACTGTGCATCACATTCCACAATCATACACTACAGTGACTGACAAAGGATTTGGTATATGGTGTGCTAGTACCTAAGCAAAGATTATAAAAAAATAAAACAAAAAAAATGGCTTCTGTTAAAAAAAAAACTCTGCCAAGCAAACCCCATACAGATATTACATGTGGACAAAATATTTCAGGCCCACACTTGCAGCAAAGCCATGAGTTAAAATTCCACACTGTAACATATCAACTGTTGTACTACATAATATGATCATTGCTTATGAGTACAGTGCTGGGACTGACTAGGCAGTCAGGACTAGTACATATCTAGCAATGCTCACTGAATTTGCCATGTTGAACTATGAAGGATAATTTGGATAACTGGTTGCTACAAAATCTTATTCTATGCCAATAGCATTGAATACTTCAAAAAATAATCGATGACAGTGACACTGAATGTAAAATAACCCAAAAATTATATCATATATGAGATCTGATAAATATATTCTGGTGACTACTTACCATTAGAGGTGTGATGCTTACACGACAGTATCAGAAATAAAGGACAATAAAGAAGGCTTTATAAAGCTAGTGTCCACCATTACATTTGAAAGTGTGCATCACACAATCACAGCACCCCATGTAAATCTGCTCAACTGCAGACTGCAAACATGATACACACATGTATTAGTAAACAACAATACATCACTACACACATCATAACTAAAATGAGGCACACCACCAGCAAAAGAAATAAAAAAGTAATAAAACAACAATTGCTAGCCTCTCACACTTATGAAATGCATGTATTCATATGGTGCCATAACAGCATTACTCAGGCAAACTGCATATCTGTTGACTCTCTTCATATGTGGAGTACCATTTAGGCCAACCACATGACTAATCAAGTGTTTTTAGATATCATGGATTGCAGTAAGCCACATTATTAATACAATAAAGTTCATGCAACATTGAATATATGTCTTTCAGGAGGCAAAGGCAAAAACCCCTCTACAAACAAGAAAAAAAGTTAAGTCAAATGAATAGTCTACTTCAGTTGTTATCATCTTCAATTTTTAGCAGATATCTGCACCATGTCTGTCATTCCACAATGCAACAGTGTCTGTAAAAACTCCTTGAGGCACCACTCAGAATGAATACATTAATGAATTCTATGAAGACACTGCAATGCATGTTAGACATGGATTACACTGTAGGATGAGCTTCTCAAGAACACAGCAAGAAAGCAACTTCATTACATAAATCATAAAAACACACACACAGTAATCGCACATAGACACAGGCACAGAAACAAATATACACAAATGCACTCAGCATCAGCAGAGAGAGAGAGAGAGAGACACACACACACACACACACACACACACAGACGCACACACTATACATAAAAAAATATGTTTCAATCAGGGCATGCAGGAATCTAAACACTAATTTGCAACACTGAAACATCACACAAGCAGCCTGTTAGGATACAATATCATGACCCTATACAGCAAATGAATAAGACATGCTGTGACCAAAGATGAGGTTATGATAATCTTCCAATATAGTGGAGTATGGGGTACAAGTATGTGGGGGTATGGAGAAGGAAAAAAGACTTCTAAAGAAAGCAACAGCAACCAACATATCACATCATGCAGATGATCACTGCACTAAACTACTGTGGCATCTGCATGGATCATTGTCAAGTACTGTACGGTGCTGAGTGACAATAGGATTTTATCATATTTATTTGCAGTAGGGAAACCTGTCTGACAGCACTGGGGTGCATTACGTTCTAAATAGACATAGCTACCAGAAAAATAAATGATGCATGAGCATCCATAAAGAAAGGAAAACAAACACCATCTCCAACTGTGTACAACACAACATCAGCCCCAGAAAAAACTTTCAAACTGATCGCACTGTGCTGACTGCATGCCATTACACAGGCAATTCAAAGACAGCATAAAACATAACAATACAAACCAGCATCATCAAACTCACATATAAAACAAATGGACTATACCACAGAGTAATGTTTTGCTGCATGGTTAAACACATGATACCGAACATCATGCATCTTTGGACAATTACTATATAAAAGAAACAACACCTAAACGCACATCAAAGAAAATTTACTTTCCACACAGATATGAGACTGAAAACTTATATTTCGTGAAGCACGTTGACATCTAGTGCAAAACACTCATCATAGCAATCCCTAATCAATAAATAAAAACCATAAATCTACACAGTCATGAATGAGGATCATGAAACGAAAGACTCCATTCTCCGTAATAACCACTCCATGCAATTTAGCATAACATCTTGGAAATAAAACACACATAAAGGAATTTTGAGAGAATGTGATTGCTGTAAAAGAAAAACAAAGACAGACACACAAGCCACTTTTTACTTGGTATTACTTTTTCTTGGTAGAGTGGGGCACAAGAAGGCAATTTGCCCATCGAGAGTGCCCCCAACAATTTTGTGGATCATTATTTGTTAGTAGTTTCTAACCAAAGATCTAGTTTGGTTTTAAATGTTTCAAAATTGGGGCTAGTAACAAGGTCATTGGGTAACTTGTTTTATATTCTGGGGGCCCTAAGTGTAAAATAATGTAGTCTCTTATTAGTGTTTGCTTTGGGGATAGCAAGTTGTTTAGAATGTAGTCTAGAGACTAATTTCCTTGTTGAAAAGTTAATTCCACATTGTTGCATTAGAGTTGGTTTATCTTGGATTTTGTAGAGAAACATGAGGTCTCCCCTTAGCCACCTGGTTTCCTGTGAATGAAGTTTAAATTTTTTCAACCTGTCATCATATGGTAAGTGTTTTAAATGTGGTATCATCCGTGTTACTCTCCTCTGAATGCTCTCAATGGTTGCTATATCTTTCTTCAGATATGGTCTCCAAAATGGTGACCCATAATCTGAGTATGATCTAACATATGTCCTGTACAGGGGAATAATACAATTTTCTAGTTTAGTCACAAACATGCAGTTTATTCTTCTAAGTAGTCCATTTGAGTTTTTAGCTAATTTATTACAATGGTCGCTAGAAGATAGTTTGTTATTGACAGTAATCCCGAGATCTTTTTCACAGTTGGTTGATTTAAATGGCATGTTATTTAGTTTGTAAGATTGACATGGGTTATTATTACCAAGATGAAGTACAGTACCTTTGCTATTGTTAAATTCCATGCCATTTAGTAACGCCCATTCTTAAATTTTTTGCAAATCTGTGCACAGTTGGTTCCTGTTATCTAGTGTATCGACCCTTCCTCCCAGTTTGGTGTCATCAATGAATTTTGATAAGTGGGTGTTAGAACTGGTCTGCATATCAGAAATATATATGTTAAACAACACAGGTCCAAGAACAGAACCCTGTGGGACCCCACTAGTCACCTCACCCGGGTCTGACAGGAATCCATTAATCCTTACTTGTTGGGTCCTATTAGTTAACCAGTTGTTCACCCATTTAATTAAACTCGATGAAATTCCCATCAGGGTCAGTTTATGAATTAATTTTGTATGGGATACACGGTCGAAAGCTTTACTGTAATCTAAAAGAATGATATCCATAGGGGTCCTAGCATCCAGCTCAAGATGAATTTGGTTATAAAAAGCAATCAATTTGGCAGTTGTTGAATATCCCTGTTTAAAACCATATTGTGTAATGTCCTGAAGATTTAGGTTTGAGACTTCAACTTCTATTAGGATTTTAATAATTTTTTCCATTACTTTGCATGGTACCGAGGTTAGACTTATGGGTCGGTAGTTTTCAGGGTTAGATCTATTCCTTTTAAAATGGGTGTTACATAAGCTGCCAACCAATCAGTAGGAACTACTGATTCATTAAGGATTTATTAAAATGATGGTCAACGGAAGGGATACTGTATCAATAGTTTCTATCAGGAATCTGGGGTTAATCCTGGGTCCTGGGCTTCTTTTTATTAAGTGTTTTCAGTGCCTCTTGTGTGATTGATAGTTATGGAGTAATTAGATTTATTAGATTGTTTTGTTGTATGAGTCCATGTATATCTAGGTGTGAAAAAACAGAACAAAAGTATTTGTTTAGATGATCAACTATTACTTTATCTGATATTATTGGTGTGCTGTTAATTGTTAGTGGACCTACTTGTCTAGTGTTGCCTTTATTCTTGTTTAGATAAGAATACAGTGATTTTTTTATCATTTTTTATGTGTGCAATCCTAAATTCTAAGTTTAGTTTTGATTTCACAATTGTTGATTTTAACTTTGTTACAGAAACCCTATAAGATGATAACATTTCTTTGTTGTTTAGGTTTTTTTTAAATTTGAAAAACATTTTCTTTTATGTTTGATTAATGTTCTTATATTGTTATTTAACCATGTGGGAACATAACCTTTTGGATTGTATTTATTTTTTAGTGGTATATGTTTGGCTTCCAGATCCAAGATGATTGTTTTAAGTCTAATCCAAGAATGTTCCACTGATAAAGGTAAATTAATTTGTTCCACTTTATGTTCTTTAGCTGATGATTAATTAAATTGAAATTTATGTTATCATACTGTTTAAGTAATATATTATTTCTAAATATTGTTGATGATAGGGTAGACTAAAAACATGGATTTATGGTCGCTATTCTGAGAGGCTCTATTATAGATAGATTAGAAATATGAATATCAGTTGTTGTAAATAATAAATCTAATATATTGTTTCTTCTAGTGGGTTCTGAAATAATTTGTTCTAAACCTAAATCAATTATCCCTGAAAGGAAGATCCTGTCAGTATTCGATTTACCAGTTAAATTGTCCCAGTTAATGTTTGGCATGTTAAATCCCCATTATTATGACTTTACCTTTTCTTGCCATGTTTTAATTTTGGTCACTAATAAATTAGTGTAATCAAGATTTTCATTAGGTGGCCTATAACACATCCCTAAGAGTATTTGTGGTTGTCCCTTAAATAGGATTGTGACCCATAAACTTTCAGTATTTATTTGAATGTTATTTTCAAAGGAGGAATATGGTCCCTAACATACAAACATACTCTCCACCTTTTCTATGAGTTCGGTCTTTGTGATAAAGTTTCAAACCTGGTATTTGTCTGGTCCATTCAGACTCAGTGTCCCACCATGTTTCAGCTATTGAAATAACATCTATGTTGTGAGTATTAATTTTAGCTTCAAGTTCAGCAAGTTTTATAATATTTAAGGATCTTGCATTCAGTGATAGGACATTGCTTAGTGTATAGGTGTCATTTTGTTAATAAAGACATGGAAATGAATCCATTCTCCCCATATTATCTAGTTTAAAGCTTTGTGAATAAATGTGGCAATTTGTTTCCCAAGAATTGTGCTTCCTCTTCTACTTAGGTGTACACTGTCCCAACAGTAGAGGAGGGTCTATCAAGAAAATCTTCCTAGTAAGTTAAACAAGCAATATTTTGTTTGAGGCACTACTTCCTGAGCCACTCATTTAGGGCTTTGATTTAATTTGTGATGTCTTTTGTAGGTCTGGGTACAGGAAGTATTTCTGAAAACATTCATCACATCTCTTGTCAACCAATACATTGTTCAGGGCTATAAAGTCCTTTTTAGTTCAGTTAGTGTATTCCTACTGATGTCATTTGTCCCTGCATGGACTACTACTAGTGCCCCCTTGGTTGATTTTTAGTATGGAATTGGCCATTTTGTGATATCAGAGACTCTTGCTTCTCTAAAACTAGAGCAGGTGTGATTGGTTTTATCAGGATTACATATCAATCTGTCTGTATGTTTGATAATGGAATCTCCCAAAACAAAAACTGGTTTGGGACAGTGAACAGTTGTGGGGGTTATTATGTTGTCTTGACCAATAGTTTGTAGGGGTTGTAATGGAGTGCATTTTCTAGAATTTGTTATTGGATGTGGTATAGATTTTGGATATGCTACGGAGATAATGCTTTGGGGCTAATTCTGTATTGTTGTTGAAGTGTTTGGAAGATGTGTCTCCATGATTTGGGGTGGGATCATAATCTTGTTGCAATAAGTCAAATCTGTTACTTAGCAGTAGCCGTGGGTACTGGAGTAAACCTGACCACCTCTTCTTTTTGTTTTATTTTTGTTTATTGGTACAAGTGCCCATGTGTCATTTGGTTTAGCTGACTGTGAACAGTTTATCTGAGCTTGAGTAGGACTGATTGTGTTAGTTTCCAAGTGTGACTTGGGTATACTGGTTTCAAATTTTGTTACCATAGAGTCAATATAGTTCTCTTAGTGATTTATGTCAGCTTTTACTGACATTCTAATTTGCAAATTTGCTATTTCATCATAAAGGGTGGATATAAGTACACAGTTGTCACAGGTATAACCCATAATTGTTCCCCTAGCCTATACGTCCCACAGTTTTGGCAACAGTTCTCAGGAATTGCTATTATAGTCCACCCACTTAGTAATGCTGTAGTTATCTGAAGCACTTAGCCTGTATGACAAGTTATGATTTAACCTAGTAAGTGAATGTTAGATGTTTATGATAGCCACAGTCCCAGGGCAGTCCTTTTCTACTTACCCCTTGGCTGAACTAGTGCCCTTTTCCCCAGTCTCCACAGAAGACACAGTAGACACACGCTAGATGCAGCGTGTCTCTGCACGCCTCCGCATTGGCCCCACATGCATGCTCGCCACTGCTCACTAAGCAGGTCATTTTGTACACTAAACTGAAGTGCGCACTCTCTATACTTCTGGTTTATCGTACTAGCACTAAATTCGACAAATTTAAAATCTAAGCCTTTAAAAAGGCAGGTTCTGAGTTGAAATACAGGAGTTAGATATCACTCTGTCACAACAAGAGCAATTAGTAGGTGGAAGTGAAGTTACTGATGGTCGGAAAAGAACTTCCTGAAACCACCAGTTTCCCACACTCCTTTGTGGCAATCAAGGAGAGAGATCTTAGTTAGGGATGGTACCCTTCCCTCACAGTAACCACAATTACCATTCAGTGATATAATAATACAAAATAAAAGACAGTGAATCCATAATCAGCGTTTCATCTGTGCAACCAAACTGCAAGTATTTCCATTTTCCAGCTTTCCACTTTATTTTTTAACATAGAACATTCACTCTTTTTGCAAGTGCTTAGATAAAAACAACAGTTTCCCATGAGGCAACTCACTGAATAATGACTGCCACTGTTCAAATGAAAAATCAAAGAAACTACTTTTTTAATAACCAGAAACACACACATAGGAAAATAATGTATAACAGACCATAGCCCAACAGTACATACTTCTCACATAACTATCCACCACACGACAGATGACAGGCTCCTATGCTGTGAGTGACAGCATGGTAATGAGGAGACGGAGTGAGCATATTCAGCACAACAGACATGGAGGGTGGGTTCCACTGATTTGAAAATGTAAACAAAATGCAGGCGCCAGTGTGGTAACACCAGTATGGAGAAGCGTCTAAAACATTAAAAACTTGATTCCAGAACATCTTATGAGGAAAAAAATGTTACAAACAATTGAGGTTCCTTAAAATATTTAAACATGTATAAAACATTGCAGCTCAAAAATTAAGCTCACACAAGGTTGACAGTGTCCCTTTAACTCAAAGTTAACAAAACATCTCACTCATTAACAAGTGCGCTTGCTGTGGCATCATATGTTGTTAGGAGCATGCAAGAGAAGTGGACCATTGTTGGGATGGCAACATTATGATTTTATTAAAATACTACAAACAGACATTTCTTTGTAGCTCCAGATATACATACAGATGGCGTGGGGCACCTGGTTACAGTTGTTATAAAAATAGTTAGCAAATGCTAAGGGCCAGATATTTAAAGCTTTGCACCGGGCAAAAAATGTTTGCGCTGGTTTAGTGTGGGATTAGCGCATGACTGCCATATTCAAAAGGCCACATAGTGTGGGCAAAGTGCATTAGCACTGGGCAAACCATGATTATATGCAAGGGGCAAAGTGAACATGATTACAGGCGCTATGAGATATTTGGTGACATGCGCTGCGCTAAGGTATTTAGCACAACATAGCATGACCTTTAGCATGGAACAAATTACTGCCCAGGAAAAGCTGGTCTTAACCCTGGGCAAACAGCTTGGCACGTCACTGGTGCATAGCACGGTGTTTGCGCGGGATTAATGCAGCTTGCGTGACCCTAACATAAGTGCATGACACTTAGAAAATGCCTGACATGGAGGACACATGCTGCTCACTGCTGACACCACCATGATGCCAACAGCTGCCAGTGGTCCCAGCCAAGCACAGACAGTAAGGGGGGATCCAACTCACAGGGGACAACTTGGTAGTGTGGCCATACAGCACACACTTGCAGACCATAAGTCTGTGGTGACCAACAGATGCCAGCACACACATGCAGCACTGTGGGCATGGTGGCCATTGAGGGGAGGGTGTACAGGTGGCCATACCTCACCACAGCCCAGGTGTGGCCACAGAGCTGGGACACATCATGCAGTGCATATGGGCCAGTAGTGGAATACCCCACCACCTGAGTGCCTGTTGGAGCATACATGCCCCCTGTCACATACCGCATAACTGTACAGAAGCCACAGCACACACTGCCAGCCATGTATATGTCACTGTGTGCATCCCATGCCCAGGTGCAGCATCTGTGGATCACATAACAGCGTAACAGTAATGTCCACTGTCATGAAACCCCTGCAAGCTGGGTCTGTCACTGTGTACAGTGCAGTGGTCATCACTGCCCTACATACCATAGTCATCGCTGTGTCCCTCACACTACCAGCCCCCTTGCTACTGTGGTGTCTGCTGTTCACTGGAGCATGACCTACAGTGTGATGGTTGCATGCAGCACCACCACCACCACCTGTGCCTGTGCTGTGTTGTCCTCTGGGCTGCGATATGCTATGGTATGCTGTACTGTTCACATGTAGCCTGCAGCTATCATCATGCACTGCCTGACTGACCTACAGGTGGAGCTGTAGTCAGACCTGGCCAGCCCCTGTACTTCCAGACTGACCTACAGGTGGAGCTGTGGGACCCTGCATTAATGCTGGGCAAACTGCATGCAAAGCAGGCATGATGATATGCTAATGTGGCTGTTTGCCCAGACACTATCTAAGTAGGTTCATTGCATGTCACTTTTGAATATGGCAAAGAAAGTTTAAGCAGAGGCTAATGTGTTTGCACCGGGCAAACTGCTCTAGCTCCATGCTAATGCTGTGCTAATGTGTTTGCACCACGCTAATGGTTTGGGGATATTTTAAAGTTCTGATCACTGTTGTTTCACATCTGCTGCTGCCTACAGCTGTACTGGGTCCATGCATCTGCTGGCACACACATTGGCCACATACTGTAGTTCCTCTCTACCTACCCTCACATCACTGTGCACTGTGTTGTTGTTGTGGTTTGCACTTCCTGGTTGCTATATTCAGTGCTGTCTTATTCCAGCGCTAAGGTTGCTCTGCACTCCTAGCCCAGTTTGCCCGGCCTCATTCCCATGCTATATTCAGAAGCTGTTTGCCCCGGGCTATTCCTTTTGAATATAGCTTGCTTTATGCTCCAGGCTAAGTTTGCCCACTGGGCAGTGCTAATTTAGGCCAGGGGCAAAGCTTTGAATATCTGGCCCAGTGTGTCTTTAAAATATTTGTTAAGCAGACCAGTGAGCCCACCTCATGTACCACTTCTTTCTTCCCCCTCCTCTCCAGGTTGCCCACCCGCTCTTCCTAGTCTTAATATTTTTTATAAATAATGTAAGTGGACCAGAGTGTCCAACCAAGGTATCACTTCTCTTGAACCCCTCCCTAGAGGTCCCCCACCCATGTTGTCTGAACAAGTGCCCAACACTAGGTTGCCCAATCCCTAGTGTCAGAATGTGAATGTGTGCATTCCCTGTTCCCTGTAATAAAGAAAACTGTTCCCCACTGATTTTTTAAATCTGTAACAAAAAAAATTGGTCCCTCACCGATCTGTCCTCCCACCCACCCACCCAACATCCACTCAGCAGCCACAACCTCAAACCCCTACACCCCCCTACATACCCTCACTCACTTGAACATGTCTCACAATATAGGTGCACTCTATGATTGAAGGCATGTCTTGTTGCTGGAACTGGTGACTGTAATATGAGAACAAAAGGTAAGTGTGGCTTAAAGAGCTATTGTAATAATTATTCATATAGCGTAATTCAGACATCAAAGTGCTTTACATACAGAACATCAACAGACAATTCATTAAGATCACATAAAAACAACTTCAATTAAAATCCTCAGAGTTCCTAAAACTTCAAATATTAAAAGCCTGTTTGAATAAATAAGTCTTTAGACTGGTCTTGAAGCTCTCCACTGCCTGGAAACTGCATGGAATTAATTGTAACTTTCAGATGTAGTCAGCAATCACTTTTTATGTCTCAATCATTTTTTCTTTTCTGTTTCCTGATTTTCCACCTGTAAGTACTAGGCTAATGAGTAGAGCAGCACTCTGTCTGGAGGCTAAATCAAAAGTCAGTTATGTTCCTCCTACTACATCAACACTGAGACCACACTGACTGTGACAGTGACATCACTAGTAACCAATGAGAACAATTTCTCACTGCCAGATTATTCTCTTTCACATGAAGCAGAAGGGAATGGCTCTTCTTGGTTACTAGTAATGTTATAATTTCCTGCATTTTTTATTAGTAACTTGTGAAAGTCACTGTTCAGACTGCAAGGACTGTGGTGCCTTAAGATGTTTGGTCACATTTCTGATGATGCAGTGGGAGGAACAGAACTAACATTTTTTAAGCCTCCAAACAGAGTGCTGCTCCACAAATCAACCCAGTACTGCCAGGTGGAAAATCTTCTAATTGACAAACAGAAAAACAAAAACAAAAAAACCTTCAGATATTGGAAGTGATAGCTGATTGCATTTGAACATTACTATTCATTCCAGGCATTACACTAGCTCTTTAATGTATATGCATGGAATTTGAACTTTTTATTCATAACTTTGTAATTTTTAGATTTTTCTTCACCAAATTTTCAATGCAGCTTTTTTTGGGGATACCACCTCATGACAAATGGCAATGGAATTATGCAATTCTGGCCCAAAATCTGATTTTGTGGTTGCTTTGCGAAAACACCTTTCAGGCTGGATTTGAACATTTTCACTGCCCTTGTTCATGAGGAGATGTCATAAGAAGGCTAGATTGAACATTTAGTGTCAAAATATGTAAAAGTGACATATTTATTTGTGTATGTAGAAATTTTGCTATGCTAGTTCATAACTTTGGTAATCTTTAATATTTTGACTCTAAATTTTCAACGATTAATGGAGCCATTTTTTCACACCACCTCATGAACATGACAGCTGCTATTTTTCAAATCCTGGCTAAAACGTGTTTTTGTGCCTGTGCTGTGAAGTTACATTTTGGCAAGGATTTGAAAATGTTTACCTACCAGGTTCAGAAGGTGCAATAATAAGAGGTCTATTCTGTAAATCTAGTGTACAAATATGGAAAATGCCCTGGTTATGATTGAATGTTTTAATATTTCAACACTCACTCATAACTTCACTAATTTTCAGTATTTTAATGCCAAACTTTCAACACAGCCATTTTTTTCACACCATCTGATATACGTGACAGGTGTCATTTTTAAATCCTAGGTGAGACATGTGTTCACACCTATGGTGCAAAATGATGTATCAGACAATATACTATAAATGCCACATATCATGTTTACAAGGGAAGTCATAAAATGACTATCTTGAATATGTGGGGTCAAAATAAAAAAAAAAAATATATATATATATATATATAATTATTAAGACACTTTGTGTGTAGTGCCACTCTTTACCCCAGTAGATATGCTTTGTGATCCCATGCTCATAACCCAAGTTCACGGTGAGTGCAATGACTCCAGCTCATAGGGGTGAGGGTGCTGGGTGGTGCTGTTATGCAACACCTGCACCCCAGCCTGAGAATTAAAGCTGCATGGTTGCCCTCATGTGTCTGCCTCTGTTCAAGCAGGTCATGAAGGATACAATTCCACTATCTCAGAAAGAAAGGAAATCCTTCAAAAAAAACTTCTTTAATGCACCAGTTAGGGTTCAAGTTAGGTCTTACTTGGTGTTGTCAGCCCTAATGACCACCCCATTCCCTGAACAAACAATGTCAGACATGATCTCCTTTCTTCTTGCAGGGCCCTGCAGGCTCTGCATGATGAAAGCTACAACAGATTGTGCTGGCAACATGTGGTGAGACATAGTTCTCTAACTTTGAAGAGTATATCACTATGAAGCACAGACTTGGAACTGTACCTTCTGCTTCCTACAGGAGGTTATGGACTCAGGGGGTGAGCATTAGGGTTGACAACCCCAAGTAAGAACCCAGCACTGATTCATCAAGACTCCAGGACCCCAAACATTTTTTCCTTTTGCTGCTTGGGGGTGGTGTAGGGGAGTTAGGGCTGGAAACCTTAACACCACATTTCCCTACTTTTGTGGTATTAACTTGAACCCTAGCTGGTGAGTAGTGCTGTACAGAATTTTCAAGTAACAGCAGAATGAAATTCCAAAGCATTTTCAAAATTCTGCTGAAATTCCACTGACTTTTGCCAGAAATAGAATGGTGGAAGTCCACAGCAGAAAATAGTTGCAGAATGATTTTCCATGGAAGAAATTCTGTTCCATGGAATATTATTCCACAGATCTCAATATTTTCAGTGGAAATTGTTGCAAAATAATTTTCCACAGAAAATGTTGTTCCATGTACTATTATTCTGCAGATCACAGTAGGCGAATTCCACAAAAGAACCAAGGAAATTTCAGTTGAAAGTCTGCCAGTGGAATGGTCATTCTGCCCTAATTTCACCAGTGGAATTCCACATTCTGCATAGCACTACTGGTGAGTTAACAAGGTTTTCTGCAAAGAATATATATAATACAGGTGTGACAGTGCCAGTATAGTTAGGGTTGAATAGGATGTTTAATGTTAATCCCTAATTTTTACACCATAATACCTTTACTGGCATTTGATGAAATAGCACAAAATTTGGCATTCACAGTTTGGCTGTCTGCATCTCAAGATATGAATAGTTGCATGACAGCATCTTGTGCAGTTTCTGAGATACAGAATGTCAAAAAGTAGTGAAATGCTTTTTTCTATACATGATATGTATTTTTGCTGTCACATACAGCCTAGATGGTACAGAATTGTTTAATGAAACTTTCAGGTAGCAACAGCCTGTACCAGGTTAATACCTTTTGAATGTTTGTGAAAAGAATATTAAATGGTTCCAGAGCTATAAGGATTTTATTTTTATGAGTATGCTCAGTGGATAAAAACATAGGCCCAGATATTCAAACTGCACCCAAAAGTGAGAAACAGCAGGAGCAAGCGCAAGTCCACTGCGCCCATGCTCAAGAAGCGCGATATTCAAAAACTGCACAGGTCAAGATGCACCTGCAGCGCATGACTGAATATCGTGCCACCTGCACCATAGAGCAACCAGGGATGTGCAGTGGTGCAGTTCAGATGTGCCATAGCACAACCAGGGATGCTCAGTGGAGCAGGGCAGCAGTGCAGCAGCACAACCAGGGATGTGCAGGGACAGGAGGCAGGGGCCCACCACCTATGCCACAGATGGGCAGAGGAGCACACAGCAGAACAGACATCACCCCCACACCCCATGCACTGCACAACCAGTGGAGAGCTGGAATAACCACCAGCCCATGGATACCAGCAACAACCCACAGCCGGGCATGTGCCCCAGTGACACTTCTGGCAAGCTGTGATCGCACACAAGGAGGTCCACCACCCCATGCCACCATCTCATCAACAATGCAGAGTACACCCTGCACCATGATCCCAGACACCCTGCCCAGGAGCAGCATCCACCAGTGCAGGACACCCCATGCATGCCACCACCCCCACTGTGACAATGCAACCCTGTGCACCACAGAACCATGCAAGGCAGTCCCACCATGAGCAACCATCAGTGGGTGGCAGCAGACAGCTATGCAACGACTGCATACACAGTGCCACCACGCACGTCCCCCCCCAAGGTACAGATGAGAGACCGACCATGCGTTAGCACACGAGGTACCCCATACGTGACAGGGCATGACCCAGACCCCACCACCAGTGGTACAGCACCCTGCACACCCTCCCAAGGACACACCCTGACCCAGCATTGGCCACAACAGCAAGTGCAGACACCCACAGTGGTGCATGGAAGCATGCACCACACAGGATGCAACACAGTGCATGGACAAACACCCACCCATACCCAAGGGCACACCAACACAGGGACACAGTAGCAGGGCAACCAAGCCCCCAGCATGTGGCCATGGAAACTGTGTACACATGGCCAGCACCCCTCCATGGCACAGGAGTGCCAGCCACCCTGCACAGGCACCATGGAGCTGTACGCCACCAGAATGCACCCAGAGCACAAGTCACAGACAGTGGTGCACATCCCCTGAGACACACACGCGACAGCATGGAGGTGGGACAACAACAGCGGAGGCCACAGTGTCACCCGAGGCAGACATGCACCACACCAGTGACAGGAGGCAACCTGGCATTGTGCCGGGTACAGTGGCTGTCCAGCATGGGCAGCCACCACTGACATTCCAGTGGACTGTGCAGGTCACAGACATGCAAGGGTGACAGCTGCATAGGCCATGGACGGTCTGACAGGTGCGCCATGGACACAGAGCATGCACCATGGACCACTGCACACAGTCATCCAGTCCACAGGGAACAACACACAAATCACAGACAGTGACTGATAGCTACTCCCACACCATAGTCACTTCCCCACGGACACACACACATGCACATGACTGCACAACCCCTGACGCCATGCACACCACTGCAGCTGAGCACCTATAGCTTGCTACAAATCAGAGACCACAGTAGGCATAACAAAGAAAATGTATTGTAAAAGATCAAAACAACTATATACAGCTATTTACAAAACGTTGGGGGAGGGCCACAAACAAAGGTGGGGGTGGGTAAGGGGCAGCGGTGAACAAATGGTAGAGGAAGGAGGGTGTGAGGCTGGGTCCAGGGGATAGGAGAAATCATGGGGTGTAGAATGCTCAGCAGGGCCCGCTCCCACTCTGGCTGTGCCTCCCGCCATGCTGTTGTCGGACTCCCAGACGGTCTAGTTACCCAGGATCTCCAGGGAGGCCCTGGCCACCTGCAGTATCTCCTGCAGCATCTGTTGTGTTGTCTGAAACTGCCGTCCACCTAGGACAAGGGAGCAGAGTCAATAAGTGTGAATGCACAGCCCCTTGCAGCCCACCCACTGTGCATGGCATATGGTCGTGGGACATGCCTCTGTGATGGTGTGTGACCATGCACAGTGATTGTGTCCACAAGACCTGCCCACCCAGGTGCACACAGCCATGTGGACCGCTGCACACACCCACTGGCCAAGTCTCGCACAGCACCACTGTGGCTGTACAGTGACATAGCTATGCAGTGTGAAGGCAGTGGTACAGCCACGTACCCAGTGCATGCATGGACCACCATTGACACACTCCCAGACATGCAGTGCCACTGGACAGTGCTGACTGTACCAAGTTGCGTGCATGGCAGTGGTGTCAATGGATGGTGGCCATGCCCCACCACCCTCCCTGTTACACAGCATGCAAAAATAATCATGGATGTAAGGCACTCACCGTCATCAGGCTGGTTCCTGCACTGGTCTGGTCCAGCTGCCCTTGCCACATGATGTTGCTCATGGTGCAGCCTCCCCTCCCTGGCACGCCTTCACTCCTCAGGGTCTAGGGTGCAAACATAGAGAGAGGAACATCAGTACAATCAGGTAGCAAAGTCCCCCCGCCCCTGTGTGTGTGCAGTCTCAAACAGCCATACCCATCTGCCCCTCACCCCATACCACCACCATGGACCACACTGGATGGCCCCCCCCCCATGTGCTGGACACATGCCACTGTGATACCCGTATGGACGTTAACAGTGTATGGATGGGGCACCTACCTGGCAGTGGAATCGTGCCCCTCCTGGTGCATGACCGCAGGCTTGCAATCCTGTCCAGGTCCTGACGCTGCAGGTCCCCATAGCAGTGCCTGCACTGCTCGGCCATGTGCTTCATGCCCGTCGCCTCCTCCAGGGCCACCACCACCTCCTCCCACACAGCGCTCCTGGCACTGTCCAGGGGTGCCTCCCCAAATAGGGCAGCAGCACGGGGCTCCACCAACTGCACTAGATTGGCCAGTTTGACCTGGCTCCAGATCAGTGCCCGTCTCCATGCCATCCTGCAATCTTTCAGCATCAAAATGGTGCTCTGTAGCGCACGTCCGCCACATGCGGATGCTGCTGCGGTACTCGCTGCCATTCCCCATCACACTGTCACTGAACAGCGTGATAGAGGTGCACCCATGTGGGCGCATGGCCCCTAGGGGCAAAGGTCAGCACAGGGTCAGGAGTCTCTGGAGTGCACAGACCGCCCAGCGAGCGACTGGTACTCACTGCGTGTAGCAGTGAGAGTGCCTGTGTGCTGCTTCCTGTAGTGGCCTACCACGCTGTGGCCCCACTGCGCCTATGGTACCCCAGTGCCAGAGTGCCATACATGTGAACAGCGCAGTAGCGCCACTGGCACAATGGTGGCCATGACCTGCATTGCCTCTCGTGCACAGCATGTCAGTAGAGTGGTAGGCGTTGGCATCAGCACCCCGGGCATGCACCATTCGGTGTCCACTGTGCATGTCACAGAAATGCACCCTTGCCTGAGCACGTTCAACACAATTCTGAAAGCGCAACAGCGTGATATTCAGCCGGCATATACAAATCAGCTAATCAGCTATCCAATGGTGCATATACTGCATTAGCATCCACTTAAAATTGTGCCTCACCTCATTTGCATGCGTTGTGCTATATAAATGTGACATAGGGCTGTAAAGGCCATAGTCTGGTATTGCAGTCTATTGCGGTGAGTCGCATGCTGTTTGGGAGTGTGGACTGTGGTGTGTGGGACATGCATGGGACTGCACAGTCACAGGTAACACCTGTCATTCCCACAGGATAAATAATGAGTGATTGTGAGGTGGAGGAAGAGGAACAGAGATGTGGGAGGAAGAGGAGGCCAAACTTCACCAAGGCAGAAACAGATGCCCTGTTTGAGGCCAACCTTGACCAGGAGCCGCTGCTCAGCGGACAGCTGGGAACACCACAGGCCCATGCTGATGCATGGGGAGAGGTGGCATGTGCTGTCAACCTGCAAGGCAGCCACCAGCGGTCCGTGCAGGAGTGCAAGAAGAAGGTGGGCATGGACAGGCATAGGATTAAGGATAAGGTGGCTGCCATCAGGGCAGCACGGTCTGTGACCAGTTGGGGACAGCTGGCTGTGCAATGCATGACCCCACAAGAAGAGCGGGTTGCTGGCAGCATGTGGCTATGTGCCATTGAGGTGTTCCAGGTGGTGGATTCCAGACGGGTGGTAGCCTGTCACTGCATGGTAGGTCCTGATCTGTCACTGGGAGGGATGACACAGGGTAGGGCAGCTACATTAATGTTACTGTGTTCCTTACAGCTTCTGAGCATCTACATGGGTCAGCAGTGGTGGGCTCATCCACTGAGGGTGATATCATGGACACAGAGGAGGGCCTGTCCACCTCCACAGGTGTCCGAGGGTCAGGGCGACAGGGCCTGCCTGGCTGTCTGGACTGATGTTGGTGGAGCAGGTGCAGAGGAGGCCTTGCCCATGTCCCAGAGTGCCAGCGTCTATGGATGCCAGCATGCTGAGACTCGGACTGGTGGCAGATCCATCACTGATGATGATGGAGCTCACATCATGGACAGTGATACGTGTGGGCCGCAGGATGGCCACACAGCAGGTTACAGCATGGGCATAGCCATGGGTGGTGCCGCCGTGGAGGCCTGCATGACATCACAGTCCCAGCCTGTGCCTGTCTGCACCAGTGGGGCAGCACTGGTGTGTGTCCAGGACAGTGGGGCTGTTGCAGCCACTGCGGTGGCATCGTTGAGCCCTGGGAGAGTGGCAGCCAGAGGGGCAGTGTCAACAGTCAGCCAATGACCATGGGGTACAGTGTCAGGGGGGCGGCATCAGTGCACTGCATGTGGACATGCCCAGGCATGGCCTGGTGTACAGCTCCCACCCTCAAGGGGTGCTGCCCATCATGGCCGTGAACATCGCGAGGGACAGCATGCTGATCAGCTGGATGACCTCTTAGATGGGCACACCCGCATATTCCAAGATTCAGTCGATCAGCAGTTGCAGCTTGTGATGGCGGGTGGATGCACTCTGTGTGGCCCTGCACCAGGCAGAGGAGTGGCACAGCAGGGACAACGGTCTGCTCCTGGTAGAGATGGACCGGCTGCGGGAGGATGTGATTGCTGCCATTGACAGACTGGCACAGACAATCACAGCTGTCTTGGCCACAGTGGGCACACAGTTATTTGCCCATGTGTCGCAGACACCGCACAGTGCAATGTCCACCCCCCATTTCTGGCATCGTGCGACATCCTCCTTGTCGACACTGGGTTTAGCTGTCGGCATCCCAAGCACGCCTGGTGCAGGCGTGTTCCATGTGCTGCAGACCCCTGCATGAGCACGGTCACGTTCATGTAGCGGAACCCCTGGGGGACCGTCAGTGCCACCCCATGAGGCCATTGGTCAGCCTGTCACTGCTGGCAGGTCTTGGCGGGACCGCCCATGCATCTATGGTGGCCGTGGCACTGTGGCAAGTGACTGATCTGTCTCCCACCAAGGTTACTGTCTGGCGCTTCCCTGTGTGCAGTGTGTTGATCAATGTGCAATGCACGGAGTGGGGTACCCAGCCCTGCACACACACACACACATGCACATGCCATCTGCACACCTTGCTGGCTGCTGTCCGCTGTGGCATGTGCATGATGATGCTCATGTTGAACTGTCTGCCACTGTGCAATGGTGCCCAGTGTCCGACACACGCACAATGACAGGCACTGGGCATGGTGGTCTGTGGACGTGTGTGTGGCTAGGGGTGGTGGTTGGGGTCGGTATGCCTCCTACCCTTTGTGCATGTCTTGTGGGGGGTGTGTGTGTGTGTGTGTGTGTGTGTGACCACGTGCCATGTTAGACCTTGCCCATCCCTGATGGTGTGTGCAGTTCCATGCTCAGCCAATTCCTTTTACGATATGCACCCTTGGGGTTTGTCCATGCGTGTTTGTGGGTTGTGCCCTTCCCATTGGTGGTTGCACATGGCCCCATTACTTACCTTGGTTGGTTGAAGTGCTCCTCTGTGATGGTGTCCCGGTGCAGCTGTGCCATCTGGATCAGTCGGGGGTCCCTTCGACCAAGGGGGGGGCTGCCCATCACCATCTTCACCAGCGTCCTGATCATCCCCATCGCTGTCTCCCTCTTCGACCTGTACAGCTATCCCACAGTCGTTGGCCATGTTGTGCAGGATGCAACAGACCAGGAATAGCCTGCAGGCCTTTGAGGGGCTGTACTGTAGGGCACCGCCAGATGTGTCCAGGCAACGGAGACATGCCTTCAGCATCCTGAACACCCACTCGATGACATTGCATGTGGTGGCATGTGCCTCATTGTTGCGTTGCTGTGATGGAGTTGCGGGCCACCTGTATGGTGTGAGCAGCCAGGGATGGAGTGAGTATCCACTGTCACCTGTGTGTAGAGGGTGGACATTAGTTTGGTGATCAGTGTTGCCCTACCATAGGCCATCTAGGCCAGTAACCATGTCACCTCTGACTATGTCCCTCCCAAGATCCATGTCTTTCTGCGTGGTTTGCATACTCACCCACTAGGTGGCCAGTGGGGATGTCCCCACTCTCGAACCTGTGGCACAGTGAAGACTGGTGCCAGATGAAGGCATCATGTGCTCCTCCAGGGTGCGTGGCACAGACGTTGATTATGCACCCTCTGGCATCGCACACCACCTGGCAGTTGATGCTTGCTTACCCCTTCCAATTTATGTATGTGGCCCCTTCGGGGCCAGGTGGCATGCAGATGGCCACATGAGTGCAGTCTATTGCCCCGAGCACGTCAGGCATACGTGCTGCCCTGTGGAACTCCTGTATGTTTGCTGTGAGCTCCACCGGTGTGCTGGGGAAATGGATGTACTCTGCAGCATGTGGCAGCAGTGCACTGAGGATTTGGGTGAGTAGGTATGATGCGACCGACTGGGTTATGCCTGTCATGTCCCCTGTTGGTCTCTGGAAGGTACCTGTGGCGAGCAGGCACATGACAGCTGTCACTTTGGTCTCCACTGACAGAGCATGTCTCCATCATGTGGGTGCCTGCATCACATCACTGCACAGCTCACAGAGCCGCCTCAGGATCACCCGGTTCAGGCGGTACCGGCCCACGATCTCAGTTTCAGTGTACAGCTCGAAGCTGGTGCAGGCTTGGTACTGCCTGTTGGGGGCATACCACCAATGGGCCCTTCCACGGCCGAACCCCCCTGCTGCCTTCCTTCTCACACCCCTCATTACTGCCTCCATCTGAATGGTGGCACTGGCCATGTCCCTGGCTTGTGTTACCCCCCCAGCAGCTGTTTTACCGTTCCCCGCTGTCCTTACTGCTCCCCCTGCACCGGAGCACCTCCAGTATTGGATGTACTGTCCAGTGTCCATGCCCTCAGTCCTGTGTGACACTTCCCCTATTTGTCCTGGCATGTGGCACAGGCTCCCCACTCCTTCCCTGTTCCTGGGTTCCAGATGCTCTATCCTGCTCCTGCCTTGTCCTGCTCACAGTTGCTGTGTGCCTGCTTGCAGATCTCCCCATGTGGCTTTCCTGTAGCATTCTTGCACCTCTCTCTTGTTCCTTTTTATTTTGGATCATTTCCACTATCGCGCAACTTCTGTTTGCTCCCCTATTGCGCATGGCGCATGTTGTTGAATATTGCACTGCGCCATTTATTCATGGTTCCTCCCCCTTCAGTTGCGCATGCATTCATTACCATTGTGCTCTTGTGCATTGTGATTTGGGGTGCATCTGCCTCACACTGAATATCACGCAATGGTGCATTTTCAGACTTGCACTGGCGCATCCTCGTTGTGCATGGCGCAACCCTTTGAATATCTGGGCCATAGAGCATGAGGGTTTATCATTCCTGATTTACTGATTGTGAGAAAAATATTGATCGTGATGGCACCATCTTGGTTTTTATATTATGTATGAATGATATATTTTCAAACAAACACCTGAACTAGGTACACCAGACCCATTTAGCTAGATTCTGGTGTTTGTTTAAAAAAAGCCAGAAATACTTTTCTGGGCACTACAAAATTCAGAGTGCTAGCTTAGTCTGGTTCAAGGTCAGTTGGCATTCATCTGTATCCCCTCCCCGGTTGTGCCTGAAAATAGGCAGGATTTGTCTAGTGCACTTACCTGGTCAAAAAAAAAACTTAGTGAGAGGAGCCATTCACCCAGGTTGTCTGTATGAGAACAATGGGAGTTTCTTGATATTTGCAGCCACAAATGGAGACAGGCTGCTGGCTTGTGTGACAGAGCTCTCAATCTGTTTCTTTCTTATCTGTCTCTGAATCTATAAACTGTATGCATGTGTCTATCTGTCTGTCTGTCTCTCTATCTGTCTGTCCATCTATCTATCTATCTATCTATCTATCTATCTATCTATCTATCTATCTATGTTCACTCTGTCCCCCTCCAGCTCAGCCAGCCCTCCCTTGTGTTTCCTGATCCAGCACAGTATATAATAGAAAAGCTGATCAGCATGCCCGCTTCAATACAGCTTGCCAACACCATCCCATCCAGGTCCTCTGCTCCCCTCCCCATGAATAGGTGACAACACAAGGTGCCTACCTCCAGTGAAGCTGTAGTATTACACTGACAGTGGGGTGCCAATCCCTAGTGTCAGATCCAATAATGTAGTAAACCTGCAAACAAGAAAACAGTCCTTCAATGTCTTTTTTTAATGAACTTGTAAAAAAAACCTGCTTTTTACTGATCTGACCCATACATGCACACACCCACACCATCCAAATCCCCCACTCAGCACCCACTACCCACCACCCCACATTTCCCACACCCCCTCACTCCCCTGAACATGTCCCATGATGCAGACCCACTCTCCAGTTGAAGATGCTTCTTGTTGCTCAAACCAATGACTGTGATATGAGAAAATAAGGTAAGTCTGGCTTAATGTTTTTCAACAGCTTTTGAACTTTTACTCATAACTTTGGACCAACATGTCCCACCTAGTTTGCCCCATGATACTGTTATGTATTGAGTATCCCCATGCCCCCCTCCAATTGTTGCCTGATTTCCTCTTGACCCCCCCAGTTAATTTCACCCCTCCCACTCACAGTCTGAGGATCCCCTTGTTTCTGTCCTATGAATACTTAAAACCAGAGACAGTTTCTGCCCTCACTACCTCACCTGGCAGCCAATTCCAGGCATCCACCACTCTCTTCATGAAAAAGCACTTTCTTGACCTCCCTTTTTTGGTAGCAGTACCACTCCCTATGCATCCCAGCATTCTGTTTGCCTTCCCTACCACGTTTTGACATTGACTTGTCACCTAGAGGACAGCCATGATGATGACACCAGGGTCCCTAACCTGCTCTGTGACTGCTATTTCTTCTTTTCTGGGCACATATTTTGCCTTAGCGTTCCTATGCCCTAAGTGCATAATTTTACATTTTCCCACATTGAACCCCTGTTGCCACACCTTGGACCACTGCTCCAGCTTTTTAAGGTCCTCCCTCATCCTGCCAACACCCTCCAGTGTATCCACCATGTTAAAGATCTTTGTGTCATCTGCAAACAAGCCCACCTTTCCCTCTATCCCTACTGCAATGTCTCCAATGAAGGCATTAAATAGGATGCCCCAAGACCAACCCCTGTGATATCCCACTTGTCACCCTCTCTTCATTAGAGAGTACCCCGTTAACCATCAGCCTTTGGATCCTGCTGGAGAGCCAGTTTTTGACCCACTTAACTATGCCTGGTCCCACCCGAAGACTACCCAGTTTGTTCAATAGCCTTTTATGAAGAACAGTGTTGACAGCCTTTCTGTAGTCCAGATAAGCCACTGCTCCATTCATAAGAAGGCTATATTTAAAATGTTGTGTACAAATCTGTTAAAATGATCGTTGTGAGCGATCACTGAAATATTTCAAAGATCACTCATAACTTCACTAATTATTAACTTTTTTGCACCAGACTTTCAACGTGGCCTTTTTTGGACCCCACTTCATGAACAGGGCAGGTGAAATTTTTCAAATTTGTCCAAAAAGATGATTTGCTGTGTCTGTGAAATCACATTTCAGACAAGATTTGAATATCTTTAAAGAAAAAAACATTGGCACTATACAGATTCAAAATGCAAAAGGCTTTATTAAACAATGTATATGCCAAACAGCTCAGGCAGCAATCACGCTATTGGTTTTGCTGTAGTCACAGCGTCATCAGGAGGATCTGATTCATCAGCAGTTAGTCCACAATAAAAGAGCTGAATTAAAGTAATAGGCCCAGATATTCAAAGGTTTGTGCCTGGTGCAACAGAGTTGCACCGTGCAACCCTCATTATGCCAGCGGGATATTGGAAGGCTGCCTGGTGCAGTGCAACTCCGATGCGCCAGGGCGCAATGTAAGTGTATGCAGCACAGACTAGGGGTGTGTCCATGTATATATGGCACATCCCGATATTCAGCCTGTGATGTGCGGTACATATGCCAGCTCACCCCTGCATTAAGCCGCATAGGGGGGCTCAAGGTTGAGCCCGTGAAACAGTGGAATGACTCCTGGCCACCCACACATGGGCTGCTGTATTTCAGGGTGCAGCAGAGCAGCCACCAGCCATGGGTGGCCTCCCACCCACCCAGAACACCATCATGAAGCACCCATAGAACCCTGATAGTCTACTGGTACCCCCTCCCTCCCATGTCCCCGATCGGCGGTAAATGCAGAAATCTGTAAGCCTTGGTAGTCTAGTGGTACCCCTTCCCTCCCGTGTCTCTGATTGGTGATAAATGCAGACATCTGTAAGCCCTGGTAGTCTAGGTGGTACAGTACCACCTGCCATTGCCATGATCACGGTACAGGTCCATAAACACACATCCCTGGTGATTCAGTGACACCCCACCCTCCCACCCCTCAGGACCCCTTGCCCACCGCTCACCCCATCATCAGCTGGCAGCTGCCACCACCCTCATACTGCCCGGCTGCCAGCAAAATGACAGGTACAGTATGGGCTGAAGGCCCATTGGTCTCCTGTGTGGACCAATGGGAGCTTGCGGGCATACTGTACTAGACAATCCCATTTATATGAATAAATCATTCAAGTAAATGGGATGTCTAGTACAGTATGCCTTGCAAGCTCATTGGTCCACATAGGGGACCAATGGGCTTATAGCCCATACTGTACCTGTCATTCGGTGGGCGGCCAGGTGGTATTTAGTAGGTTGCAGCCACCATTGATGATGGGGTGAGCGGGTGGGCAAGGGTCCTTTGTGGGTGGGAGGGTGGGGTTCCACTGGATCAGCAGGGATGTGTTTTACAAGAGCCGCACTAGATTGCAGCAACAGCCCGGTGGGGGTACCACTAGACTACTCAGGGCTTAAAGATTCCTGCTTGTACCACTGATAGGGGACACAGGAGGGAGGGTACCCTAGACTACCAGGAATTGCTCAGATACATTTACCGTGATCATGGCAATGGGCCGGGGGTTCCACTAGACCACCAGGGATTTCTTTGTTCAACACATACTGCACAATCAGGGCTATGGGTGGGGATGCCCCGATCCCCTCAGTATATACGTTATGTGCAGGGCACCAGGCGCAAGTCACTGGGCTGCCCTGCACAAGGCATGCAAATGGTGCCATATATTATGGTCTCATTTGCATGCCTCCTGCTGAATATCATAGGTGATGCACCTAGCTGACAGCACTTGCGCTGGCGCATCCCCGTGCTCCCTTTCTGTGGCTTGCACCTGTGCCGTGCCACTGCATCATGTGCAATGTGTGCACTGCCCCTGCCATATTCAACGGTGCTGCACCATGGAGCATCCCCGTTGAATATCACCTGGACCTGGCCCCAGCGCTTCACAGTTGTGCTGCACCCAGGCTTGTGCCACTGCCTGATGCAGTCTGAATATCTGAGCCATAATGTCTAAAATGTAGTTCACACATTAAATGTTAAATGTTAAAATATAATTCTGTATTTCACTTTAAGCTGTAAATACATATCATAATAAACAAAGTACTATACAAAAATTACTTAATTCTATAATGTAAACTCCAAGTAATGAGCAGCAGGAAGATAGCAGCACTAACTTAAAATCCCTCTGATTTCTCCACAAATCCAATTGGTATGAAATCCAAAAATGTTCCATAGAACTTCACAATCCTGTAAAAGGTAATACATATACAATTAATGATTGAGTACACATACCTTTTAAAACAGTCATTATATTTACCTAAACAGGAGGGCTTAAATTACTTAAATTATTTTTTATATGTTTTGTATCTTATTGTTTTTTCCTTTTTCTTGTTAATGAGTGACATGATGTCAGTTTTATCATTTAGACCAGACATTCTAAGGGCTCCTAAAGTGTATATCCAATATGCATCTCTCTCCAAAAGTTTCATTTCCAAATCCACCCATCCCCTTGGGCTAAGTGCCACATACTCAATCTCACAAAATTTAAAATTGTGAATAACTGTTCCTATCCCTCTCCCTTTTGTTTCATATAGTGTGCTGAAAAAGGCATTAGTAATATCCCTCTAAATTACTCCTCAGGTGTTCTGCCATTCTACTATAAGTTTGAAAGGCTGTGAGGTCTTGCTCATATAAAATGTCCTACAGGAGCAAATTGCCTGATAAACCAGGTTGTCTGTAATGCAGCTAAAAAGACCCCCATTTCATATATCTTAGTGGAGTTTTCAGTAGAAGTTTTGCTTTTTGTCACAGCATGTGGGAATAAACTTCAGATTAGGCAAATTTACAGGTTAAAACAAGCTGTAGGTGATATTTATTTTCAAATGTTTGAAAAATAATAAATGAAAATAAAACAAATTGCAAAGAAAATCACTACTTAACATCAGTAGTTTCTCCATAATACAGTCGTGGATCTTAAACTCTAAGACCCTTCTCATCTGCATTCAACAGCTTGTCTACACAAACAGTAGAACCTCTCCTCCTCTCTCAGGGCTGAGCTCCACTCTACTGACTGAAGTGAACTTAGTGAAGAGGTTTTATATTTTTGTGGGTCACCTGACTGAGCCATATCTGTATTTATATGTCTGGACATGTTGTTTCAAAACCAAGGGGGATTTTGTTCCAGGGGACTTCCTGGCTCAGTTAAAGGTACAGTGTATATTTCCACAGATTTTGACTCTCTGTATCTCGATCCACAGTGACTAAGCACTTTTATAAATCATACCACTCAGCCTCATACATAAAACCTTATGCAGCAACAAGTTTATAGTATGAATTTATGAAAATCCCTTAAGGATTTCTTATAACTGTACTAATCATGAAATGATTATTGTTTTATATGGCTTCTGAATCCTTTTTTATTTCAGAAGGCTTTATTAACTTCATTTATTCCTATTTAAAATAGCCTTCATGCTTTTTGTACTCAAGATGCACTTATGCACTTTTCACAACACATCTCTGGGTGTTTGACATCATTGCAGGGACTGGATGGATGAAATTGGAAAAGAATGAAAGAGAGAACTAGTAGGAAGTTTAGTAGGGACAGTAAAAGCTATGCTAGGTGGCCAACCTAGGGTGGGGGAGAGAAGAAAGCAAAAGAAAAGCTAACTGTTGCACAACAGAAGTTTTGTAGCTAGGAAATAAGGAGATAGAAAAGTGGTCCATCAGTCACAGCTGAGAATGTAGCCTAACTCCACCACATTCTTTAATACTGAACTGCAAAATTTGTACTTGCCACAGGGATATGTCCCATGTGGACATACTAGCAACCATGTGTTACCCTGAATATGCAGTGAAGCCCATCAGAATGAAGCCCAACTCTGCCACACTTGAACCATGGAGAGCAAGGAAGAACAATAAGCAGATCCACTGCAACAATCCAGCTGTATCCACTCCAGATGTGCCTATCATAAATCCAAATCAGATATGAAAAAGCAAATGCTGGCACCATACAGATTCAAAGTGGGAAAAGGCTTCTTTAAACAATTTAAATGCCAAACAGCTCAGCTAGCAATCACCTCTACCAGTTTCACTGTAATCACAATTGCCTTGGACTGTCTATTATAGATACTAACAAAGTTTAATCTGTCAGAACCCTGTTTCTTGTGTTGTTGAATTGCTAACAAATTCTCCCTACTGGTGTTAATGGTTTCAACTAGAGCTTTTCCACTATTTCACCATCATACCCTCTTTCCGTAAATCTATGACACATGTCTGATCCATGTGAGAAACTTCAAATCACTACTACAGTTACATCTAGTTCTTAACAACTGGGCTTTGGGATGTTATTCACCACATGGCATGGGTGGCAACTGGAGGTCAATAGTATTGAGTTTCTATTGGTATCTTTTCAAAACAATGTGGTTTGTACTAGCATCTAACGTTTTGTTAATTTCAAGGTCCAAAAAATTTACCATTGTCTTGTCAAATTGTACTGTGAATTTGAGATCGGGGTTACTATCTTCCAGGTAGTTAAATTCTGTATATTCGTCCAGTGTACCATGCTACAACATAAAAATGTTGTCAATCGAGCAACACCAAAGGTCTATCCTATGATAAAAAGGATTGATCTCAATGTCATAGATCGTTAATGTCACCCAATGTCTCAGATAGAGGTTGGCATAGTTGGGTGCAACAGTAGCTTCCCAGCCGTTCTCTTAGTCTGTAAAAGTAGATTTCTTGAAATAGGAAATAGTTCCTTTTCAATATGAATTCAGAACAGTTGATAAGAAATTGTTTATGGGCTGTTTCCAAAGATTCATCTTGTTCCAACCAGAATTCAAGGGCCATAAGTCCTCTTCATGGGATATGTTGTTGTTTAATGACATGATATCCATTGACACCAAGTACCATTCAGATTCCAATTCCAGATTTTCCAGAACACCCAATATATCAGTAGTGTTCCTAACAAAAGGTCTTAATTCTTTAAAATAAACTTTTATGTGAGCATCAAAAAAAGGGACAAAGGCTCTGTCAATGAACCTATTCCAGCTACAATTGGGCACCCTGGCAGATTTTCCAAATTGAGAATTATATTTTAACATTTAACATTTTATGTATGAACTACTTTTTAGACATAATCATTTTAAGTCAGTTCTTTTTATTGTAGGCTAACTGTTAATGAATCAGACCCTCCTGATAACGCTGTGATTATGGCAAAACTGGTAGAGGTTGATTGCTACCTGAGCTATTTGGCATATACAGTAAATTTTTTAATAAAGCCTTATTGCACTTTGAAGGTGTCTGGTGTGAGCGTTTGCTTTTCCATATCAGATTTGGATTTCTGCTGGGCACACCTGGAGTGGATATAGCTGGATTGTCACTGTGGATTTGAATATCATTACTTACCAGGTTTGTGAGGTGGGGTTATAAGGAGACAATGTTGAAAATTTGGTGAACAAAAATGGTCAAATTATAAAGTTATGCATAAACATTAAAATATTTCAATGTTCACTCATAACTTTGTTAATTTTCATTATTTTGATTCTAAACATTCAACAAAGTCATTTTTTCACACCACCTCATAAACATGACACGTGTTGATTTTCAAATCCTGGATGAGACATGTTTTCTCACATGTAGTATGAAGTGATGTTTCAACCAATATTCTAAAATTGCCACATACAGTATCATGTTCATAAGGGGAGTCATAAAATGACTACCTTAGAATTTGGAATAAAAAAAAATAATTATTAAGAAATGTGTGTATTGCCAGACTTTTATTTATTTATATATTTATTTATTTCATAGTTCGGAAATAACCTTTGAGCAAGGTGCTTGTTTTCAAAGGTTCCACGTCAGTATTAAGCAATACAAAACATACATACATTTATACTGTACATACTGAACATACATACATACTGTACATACATAAGAACTTCAGTTCACAAAAAAATAGAAGGGAGTACATTTTACAAAGGTAAGGGAATAATTCAGGCAACACCATGTACAGTCACTAATGACTTGACATACAGCAAGTAAGGGATAATTCAACTATGGCAATGTTCTGGCAATGAATCATTTGACTTACAGCAGATGCCCAAGATCAGAGTACCCCTGGCCCAATGAGTAAAATTAACAGATGTTCACTTTTTTGTTCAACTGGTATAGTAAAACACATCATTCAGTTTTGAAAAAAAAGTGCAAGGCAGCCTGGTATATAGGCTCAGTCAAGGGGGTGGCAGCCTTGAGGGTAGGCTCAGTCCAGAAAATGGAGGGCTTAGATGAGGAGGAGTAGGAGGAGGAGACTAGTGGGAGAGATCAAATGTAGGCAAGAGGGAGTGGGGGGTAGGGGTGGAGGATAGAACAGTAATGTAAGTGGGGGGCTTTGCATTAAAAGATAGGAAAGGCAGAATGGGAAGGAAGAAAGGCAGAGCTCAGGGCATAGGAGGAGAGAAGAAATTTATGAAGTGAAACAAGACACTGAGAAGGGTTAAGCACCAGGTTAGTGGAGTCAGCCCATACTAGGCATATGATTCAGGCTAGGAGAAGAAGGAGGTAAGTCAAGGCCTAGAATGGCCAGAATTGATGGGTGAAATCCTGTACCACAAGATCCAGTTTCAGCGAGAAGTGTTTGAGGTCAGTTTTGAAAGAGAAAAGACTATCTATGTTTAGTAAAGATGTGGGACTTCAGTTAAACAATGTGAGGCTCTGTACACAAAGGACCATTGTCCTAACAAGGTTTCATGAAGAGAACAGAGAGCTGACAATGGGCCCATGCCTTTGGTATGACAACTAGAGTGGTCAACCTGCAATAAGTCCCTATGCAGGGCAAGGATGTACAACAGATACTTTATCCTATTTCTGAGATTCAGACTATTTGTCTGCTCATAGAGTGAGCAGGTTTGTGCTAGGTTATCCACACCTATCTTTTCCCCAGTGGCTAGTCTTTGTGATCCCATGCAAGTGAGCTGAGCTCATGGGCAAGCTCAATGACCATGCTGGATAGGCAAAGCTGAGATGGTGGCTCTGTCATGTGACCCCCACCCTAAGCTGGGAAGAAACATAGAAACATAGAATCTAATGGTAGATAAGGACTGCTTGGCCCACCTGGTCTGCCCATTTCTCTACCTAATGGATAAGCTGAAGATCCTAGTTAACCAACAGCCTACTTCCTCCTACACTCCACTAGAATTGCCTTATGTCTGTCCCATGCATTCTTGAATTTCCCCACTGTTTATGACTCCACAACCTTCTCAGCAAGGCTGTTTCATGCATCTACAATCCTCTCCATGAAAAAATACTTCCTCACATTACCTCTGAGCTGTCCCCCCTCTATCTTCAAATTGTGCCCTCTTGTTCTTGCACATGTCTTTTTCTGAAAGATGCTACCCTCTTGGACTTTGTTGATTCCTTTGAGGTACTTGAAAGTTTCTATCATGTCCTCTTCTCCCTCCTTTCCTTGAGGCTATACATATTAAGCTCCTTTAGTCTTTCTTCATATGTCTTCTGGTGCAGACCCTGCACCATTTTGGATTCCTACTTTGGACAGCTTCCATCCCTCTATGTCTTTGTGAAGATGGGATCTCCAGAACTGTACATGAGTATTCCAGATGTGGTCTCATGAACTGTCTGTACAGAGGATAACAACTTCCTGTTTCCTACTGGTGATGCCTCTCACTGTATATCCCAGTATCTCCCCAGCCCTCCTTACTGCCTTCTCACATTGCTTGCCCACCTTTAGGTCATCTGATATGACTACCCCCAGGTCCCTTTTGATTTTTGTTATTGTCAGTATCTTACCCCCCCCCCATTGTGTACTCTTCCCCTGGGTTTTTGTTTCCCATGTGCATTACATTGCAGTTCTTTGCATTGAATCTAAGCTGCTATACATTTGATCATTCCTCCAACCTTGCCAATTCCCTTCTCATCCTTTCCACCCCACCTTGTGTATCAACCCTGTTGCAGATCTTTGTATCATCTGAAAAGAGACACACTTTTCCTTCCAGACCCTCTGTAATGTTACTTATAAAGACATTAAAAGGGTCTAACCCAGTACTGAACCCTGCAGTACCCCACTAGTAACCCTCCTTTCTTCACTGTGGACTCCATTTACTATTACTCACTGTGTCCTCTTGTCCAGCCAGTGTTTTACCTAAGCTACCACCCTGGGACCCACTCCCAGGCTGGCTAATTTGTTTATTAATCATGTGTGCAGGACTGTGTCAAATGTCTTGCTGAAGTCTAGGTAGGCCATGACCACAGACCCTCCCTGGTATGCTTCTTTGGTCACCCAGTCAAAGAAATCAATTAGATTCATCTGACATGACCTTCCCACTGTGAATCTATGCCTTGGTTTCTGTGCCCTGCTGGCCTCTAGGTATTCAACAATTCTTTCTTTCAGAAGTGATTCCATCACTTTCCTTACCACTGAGGTCAAACTGACAACTCTGTAGTTTCCTGCCTCTGTCTTGCTCCCACTTTTGTGAAGGTGAATCATCTGCCCTCCTCCAGTCCTCAGGTATCACCCCATCCTCCATGATTTATTAAAAGGGTAGTCAGTGGTGTTACTAGTTCTCTGCTTAGTTCTTTTAGAATTCTAGGGTGAATGCCATCAGGCCCAATTGCTTTATCCACCTTCAATTTTAGGAGTTCTTTCAAAACCCTTTCTTCTCTGAAAGGATGGATGTCACCCAACCCCCCATGCAGAGTGCTTCTATTGACTGGATTAAGTACCTCCCCTCTTCTTCCTTTGTGAATACTGAGCAGAAGTATTCACTCAGTATCCCTGTTTTTTCACTGTCCCTCTCTTCCCAACCATCCTGCTCTTTTTCAGCCTCAATATCCCTGCCTTAGTCTTTCTTCGCTCCCTAATGTACCTATAAAAGGTTTTATTCCCCTTCTTAACCAAGTTGGCTATCTTTTCCTCTGTTTGGACCTTTGCTATTCTGACTGCCTTCCCCACTTCCTTCTGCTTTAACTAGTACAGCTCTCTGTTCTGCTCTTTCTGTGTTTCCTTATACTTCCTGAATGCTGTCTTTTTCTCCCTAACCTTCCCAGCCACTTATTTGGAGAACCATGTTTTTTTGTTTTCTTTTGTTTTGATTTGTTTATTTGCTTCACACAAAGGCGTGTTGCCTCTGTGAAGGCAGTTTTGATGTTTCCCCATTGTTGCTCCACCCCACCTTCTTGCCTGTTTGCTAGTGCTTTTCTGAGGCACTCTCCCATTTTGACAAAGTCAGCCCCCTGAAGTCCAGTACCTTCACTTTTGTATGGCTTGATGCTACAGCTAAGTTTATAGTGAACCACACTGTTTGGTGGTCACTTGTTCCCAGATGGCTATTCACTTCTACATCTGAGATCCTCTCTCCATCCCCATTTGAGAGTACCAGGTCTAAGATTGCTCCCTCCTGAGTGGGTTCCAACACTAGCTGTCTGAGACATGCCCCCTGTAGGGCATCGAGAATGGCCCTGCTCTTGGATGTGGCTGCAGCAAAGGTGCTGCAGTTAACATCTGGCATATTCAGGTCCCCCATCAGTAATATCTCCCCTTTCTCTGCCATCCTAAGATGCCTTCTATCATTTCCTTGTCCATTTCCTCTCCCTGAGATGGGTGTCTGTATACTACCCATGCTGATTGTGGTGCCATTTCCAGTCTCCAGGGTGACCAACAATTCCTCCTCTCTTCCCTGTTTATCCTTTAGTTCCATTGCGTTGATACTGTCACTCCACCTCTCTACCCTCCCTGTCCCTCCCATAGGGTCTGCACCCTGGTATGTTGACATCCCAGTCATGGTTCTCTGTGTACCATGTTTCTGTGACTGCCACAATATCCAGGCATCTCTCTTCCATCAAGGCCACCAGTTCAGGAAGTTTGTTACCTAGACTATGGGCATTGGTACTCATTACCCTCCATTTTATGATGGCCTTATCCTTTTGCCCCATCCCTGTCCTTACTGACTTTGTCTTTTTCTGCATTTACCCCTGCCCTTCTCCCTATCGACTGCTCTGTCTTGGTGTTTACCTCACTAACTACCCAGATTTTTTGGGGGTGGGCTAGGATTTCCCTTCTCCTTTTCAGTGCCCCTGGCTAGTTTAAATGCTTACATGAAGCATTTAAATCTATCACCTAGGATTGTGGTTCCCTCCTGGACAGATGCAGACCATGGCACCAGTATAGGCCTGTATCCTCCAGGTTGAGCTCCAGTCCCCAATGAAGCTGAAACCCTGAGCTCTGCACCACTTTTTCA